>CM061349.1:194074335-195379751 GCA_030867105.1 Liasis olivaceus
GTCTTTTAACCCTCTGTGTGTTTGTGTGTGTATCCAGTAAAGATTTTTTTATTGTTTTTATCATTTTTTATGTGTAAGCTGCCTAGAGTCACTTGTATACAGTAGTGAGATGGGTGGTGTATAAATTTGATAAATAAATAAAATAAAATCTAATAAGTCCACAAGTTAGGTAATTATATTCTCAGCAGTAGCCCCCTCTCTTTGGAACAGCTTGCCCCCGAAGGTCAAATATGCTTCTACCCTGATGGCATTTTGTAATGTGGTAAAAACCTTCAAGAGGGTTCAGATCTATTAATACTATTAATAAAATAATATTTATTGGTTTCAATGATTTGGTTTCATGAATATTTTATAGACTTTTTACTGTGCTACTGTAATCCATATATGTGTGTGTGTGCATGCATGCTTGTATATCTATTAGGTCAGCAAAAAAGTACAGAAAACTGTATTTGTCATATAATGTTCATCTCGATATTTTTCAGCCCAGATATGGTAGCCTTACTCTCATTATTAGCCATGCTTGCTGAGGATCCTAAGTTGTAGGATGGGAATCAGCAAATTGGAATAGGTCACTTCACATCAGAGGAGTATCAAGACTTCTATTGCAGGTAAGAAATTCATAAAAGAAATGAAGTAGACTTCATTATTAAGAGAAGATGTCAAAGTCAGTGCTCAGATACAACTCCCCTAAATGATGGAATTATCTTATCCCTTAAACAATGTCATCTTGTTGGTCTCCAGAGTCCTGCCTTCTCTGCAGCAGCATCCTTCTGGAGATCCAGATGGACCTGTCCATGTTAAGCTTTCGTAAGGCATTGAAGACATGGCTGTTTCTCTCAGACATTTGGGCCAGATGGTTAACTCTGCTAGTTAAAGTTGGTTATTTAATTTTTTTAATGAATTGAGTTGTGTTTGTAGCCTCAGGCATTATGGTTGTTGTCCGATTGTTGTTGTTGCATTTAACTCTTGTACACTGCCTAGAATCACTTTGGTGAGATGGACAGTCATATAAATTGTCTAAATAAATAAATAAAATAAGGTCCAAGGCAGAGGAATAAACACTAAAGTGATCCAAGTCTATGCTCCAATAACAGATACAGAGAAAGCAAAAGTTGTTCTATACAGACTTGCACACCATTGCTGAGAAAATGCCTTTAAAAGACATCATAAGAATTACGGAATGCTAAAATTGGAAGTAAAATAGCATTGGGAATAATGGGAAAATTTGCCCTCAGTGTACAAAATGAAGCAGGAGATATTCTAATGTAGAGTTCTGATGAGAAAACTCAATGTTTACAGCAAATGTCTTTTTCCAACAACCTAAAGTACAACTCTACACTTGGACATCAATTAGACAGACAATACCGATACCAAATTGCCTAAATCTGCAGGCAACAATGGAGAGTATATAGTATTCAGGCAGCAAACAGAAAAGCTGGTGGGGGCTCTGGCTCAGACCACGAACTCCTTCTTCCAAAATTACAAGGAAAAAAATCAGATCGACAATGTGACCTCAACAATCCATGCAGCAAAGGTAAAGAATAGATTTGAGGGATTAGATTTTTTAAAAAGAGTGCCTGAAGAACTCTAGAAGTGAAATCTGTGACATCATTAAAAATGAAGCAGAGCAAGTATCCTGAAAGGCAACAATAAAATATTCCACAGCTGTCTGCTTACACTGAAAATATCAGGAAAAAAAATAAAAGGCAAAAGGCAACATAAATAGAGAAAACGTTGCCTAACTAAACACTGGGGACAGACAAGGAAATATAACTAAACAAGCAATGCAAAAACAAAACAAAACAAGATGATAGTGATGATGACGACAACGACGATGATGATGACGATTAAAAGAGAAGGGCAAGAAATTAATTTAAGAAAATTACAGAAATCAAGAGAAACTTTAATGCAAAGACGTATAGGATAAAAGACAAAGAAGGCAAAGATCTACTGGAGAAAGAAAAGAAGAAGAGGTGGTACGAATATACAGAGGAAAAGTACCAAAAAAAAGAAAGAATCCCCAAATTGATAGTGCATGTGAAGGTTTCTTCACCGAAGGAGAGCTATGCATTCTGGAAAGAGAAGTTAAGTGGATCCTAGAAAATACTGCTAACAATAAAACAGGAAACAACAAAAATGCAGGAGCTGATAAAACAGGAGCTGAACTGTTCAAAATCTGACAGGATGATGCAGTTAAAGTGCTATTTGCAATTTGCAAGCAAGCATGGAAAACACGGCACTGGCCAGGGGATTGGAAAACACTGAATTATATACTAATACAGTGGTACCTCAAGATACGAACGCCCCACCTTACGAAAATTTTGAGATACGACCAGCTCCAGCCGCAAAAATTTACCTCGACATGCGAACTCCGCCTCAAGCTATGAACCGGATCCGCGGCCATTTGTCCTGCTGCCACGTGGTCATGGCTTCCTGTGGGCGAGATCGCGGTAGCAAGGAGGCTTGCTCCACGAGGCAAATTTCCCCATAAGATTTAATGTGTCAGCCGGCGTTGCATGGCTAGGAAATTCCCCAGGCGCGCTTTAGTCAGTTTCACCGCTCGAGCGCTAGCGCAGAAAGAGGAAGTGCTAATGAAAGGGCCACCTGGCGCCTCTTCACTAATCTGAGCGCGCGGGGGAAAGGCTTTCCTTGCGCGCACCACGCCAAGGGCTATGGACAAAGGAAAGAGTGCGGAGTTGAGGAAGAGGAATCAGTGCGGGGGGGGGGAAGCTCCCGCTCCCGGCTGTGTGCGCCACAAAAGCCTTTCCCCTGCGTGCTGATTGCTTTCACTGGGCTTTTGTCGGTGCACCACGCCAAGGGCTATGGACAAAGGAAAGAGTGTGGAGTTGAGGAAGAGGAATCAGCGTGGGGGAAAGCTCCCGCTCCCGGCTGTGCACGCCACAAAAGCCTTTCCCCCGCATGCTGATTGCTTTCACTGGGCTTTTGTCAGTGCACCAAGGGGGAAAGGCTTTTGTGGCGCGCACAGGGAGAAATGTTGAGTTATAATCTTTATCCATTTTCAGTAGGTGCATGTCCTATATGAGGAATAGTTGAGGATATTCGCAAAATTTAGCATTTGTACTGCTCAGGTTTCCCAACATTTCACATACTGTATATTATCTTGAAGCCTGATTACTCAGGAGAATAGAAATATATGAGTAGATCTCAAATTCTCAAGTTTTTTTTTTTGTTTGTTTATTTTGGTATTTGAAACAATGGCTTGGTTTCTATGGGAATCTGGCTAGGATCCCTACACAA
Organism: Liasis olivaceus; assembly: GCA_030867105.1. Classification (NCBI taxonomy): domain Eukaryota; kingdom Metazoa; phylum Chordata; class Lepidosauria; order Squamata; family Pythonidae; genus Liasis; species Liasis olivaceus. The sequence goes on from CM061349.1 coordinate 194,077,594, forward strand.
TTTCTACTACACAAAATACTTGTGGAAATCCTCTGACTCACGGAGGTCCACAGATGACTGGAAAAGAATGCCTCCATTCTCCCTCACATGATCCTTCATAGTGTGAGGGAAGGAATGTTGGAAGAGTGGTTGTATGTTTCTCTCTGTGTCACAACTGTGGTTTGCCTCTTACATCCCACACATTCAATTCCCAGCTATTTAAACACCTATAATGGTTTGAAAAAGTATATGTATGTATTATCCAGAATTATTTCTCTGTACATTTCATGATATTCTGTGAGCATTTTGGACCAAAGTGGAGATTTGTTAAGTAAAATGGAACTACTTCATCCTAACTGGATCACAAACAATACTCCTTATGATAAGCAAGCCTAAAAGCATTCCTAAGAAATATGCTACAACTTATCAGGTACAGAAAAATATAAAAAATTAATATTATTAACACTGGACCCCAGCATCACCCTCCCCTTTCCATTTGATGTTTAAATACTGTAGACTGCGGACAACGTTTAGAAATCTAAGCAGCCTCATAGGCCGCCTAGAACAAATCACTTGCTAACCAGATCAAAATATCACATGTGAAACAGTGCGGAAACTAATGCCTGCTTCCCTTCAAAGGTAGGAAGGAAGCTTGGAGATAAAATCCATGTGAAAACCACAGCATGGGGCAAGCAGATATTTTGCTCCATTCATATGAATTGCTGTCATGTTATATCAACTGGCTGACCAACATTTTAAACTCAAGGAATGCAGTAAAGGCCACAGCTGCTCAACAGAAGGCAAGATTGTGATGAACACACCCACAGAGAAAGAAGAAATGGTGCCGGTGAAATATAAATGGGAAAGTCAGGTTGAGTTTGTTCTCCATAATACCTTTACTTACTATTATTATATGTGAAACCTCTTAGAATAATTAAGGATCTTCACATGAAGGTTACATAAAATATTTCAAAGATATCCTACATCTGAAATTCCTCTTCTACCATTTGCATTTCACCAGGCAGGTGTTTAAAATGTAATGTATATTTAAACCATATGAAAGATTTCTTAATGAGAAATGATTTGCTCACTGTCTTACTTTTTCCAAATGCCTTCATAGTCAGGATGTCAAAGACCCATTAATTTCATATTAGGCTTAGCTTTCTTGTTCCATTGTCTGTGATTTGAGCTTGATTCAGACCCATAGACTGAACTCACACAACTGATCAGACCTTTCTTTTGGAACAGCGCCCTATATAATTTATTTTGAGAAACACACAGCAGTAAGAAGAGAGAAGATGTTCAGGGTTCTCCTTAATCCTTTGCTTTTCTTAGTCTGAGAGGTCTTATTTATTGTTTTCTTTAGAAAGCAAAGCCACCACAATCCCATTAGGCGTGTGATATGGCTGTTGACCTCTGTTTTATTCTTCCCTCCATACATTTTCTCTTAAAGTCACCAGATTATAAAAAGTGCCCATCAAGTGATCTGGATAATCAAGTTCCTTATCCTGCTTGGCACAATAGCCAACTGGATGCCAACTAGTTAGAAGGTTCATGTCATAAACATGGTTGTATCTTACTGAGGCTCCCTAACTAAGTGGACTTCAGAGATAAAGTAGGAGTGTGAGATGAGTACCGTCTGTCATAGTAAAGCTGTATTCTGAGGATACCAGAAATGGGGTTGGCTGGTCCCTTAGCGGCCTGGTGTGGCCCTACTGGCCTCTTGGAGTTTTTAGCTTTTTATCTCTATCCTATTTTTGTAAATTTCTAGTTTTTATAACTTTTATAATTTTTAAACCTTTTATAATTTAATTATGTATTTTGATTTTAGTGGTTGTAAGCCGCCCAGAGTCCCCCGTTGTAGGGGAGATGGGCGGGGACAAATCAAATCAATCAATCAATCAATCAATAATAAATAAATAAAGCTGTATTTTAATTTTCCTGAGTTTTTGTATATATTTTTAAAGATTAATAATATTTATTTACACACTTTCCCTGATATAGTTTATGTGCACAACCTCTTTATTCAGTTTTTAATCTATCTTCTCAGTATACCTTTCTAATACAAATCTGCCTAATGTTATCCTTCATATAAATTTGCCTGGTTCAAGGTTTTTAAAACTTCCCCAATGTAAATTAACACTTTCTCTGTGTGTGTGTCATTTACTGAAGGCATGTGGATCTTAGGTAATCCACCATGATGTGGTTCTTCACCTTATGAAAAGCATGTGGTGCCCCTCTGATCTGGCAAAAGCATCTCCACAAAGAGTTGGGGGGGGGGGGGAAGGAGGCTAATCTCCCTTGATCAAATAACCACCTTGTGAACTATGGTTTCTGCATGGGTGTACAACAGCTCCTATTGCCAGCAAAGCAACATGACTTCACTGATTTGAATCACAGCATCCACTGGCTTTACAGAGGTACCTGTTAAATCAAGCACATCTTTCAAGTTCTACACAGTCCCTTTTGTATCAACCTTAAGGAATTATAGAATTTTTGGATGCATATTTCACAACCCAGGATTTTGTTTACTTTTGTTTTCCTAGAGAAAGAAGAATGCTAGAGTAATTCAATGTTGTAATTTGTACAAAGATTCTTTATCCCTATTGCCATCGTTGATAGCCATTAATAGAGCTAACAAACTTTCTTTCAGAATTTTGTCCAATTTACTTTTAGTACCATCCAGACTTTGTGGCTGACACTGCTTCTTGGGAACTCTGCAACATTCAGCTTGTATTACTGTATGTGAAGAATTTTCTCTCCCCCCCCCCCCCCCAGTCCTGAATATATTACCGTGGAAGCCTTAGTTTTTCGTATTATAAGAAAAAGGGAGAGTTTTATCCACCTTTACCTCTTCTCTCTACCATGCAGAAGATCAAAACCTTCTATAATGTTCCCACTTAGTCATGTTCTTCCACCCACCCACCCCAAACCAAAAACAAAAAACCCCACCTGCTAAAAAGCCTAAAGCACTGCAGGTTTTCTTCATAAGGAAGGTGAGCCAAGCCAATGTATCATTTGGAAATTTGTCACTGCTTGCCTCCAACTCCAGGTAATTTATGAAAACGTTAGTAATTCGTAGTCCCAGTGGAGATCCAGCAAAATGCATTTTTATTGAAGAAAACACAAGATGAGCAATATGTCCAGGTGTAAATACAAACACAGATCCAATAGGATGGGTGAACATATTTTACAAACCCACAGAGAGTTGAGGCTCTCCAAGTGGGACAGAAAAGTGAAGAGAACACTAAATAATGGGGGGGGGGGGGGGGGAGCCTTTTGCAGAGGCAATCCCGTGGAACAATGTGATCCATAGAAGCAAGAAGTTTAAGAGAGTTTAACACCAGTGAATTCAGGAACTAATGCCAAGCACTTCCTCTAGGGGATGACTGACAGCCATCTGAGCAAATCAGGTCACAAAAGACTGCGGGAGGCACTTAGGCCCTCATGGATCAAAGAAAATCCAAGATTCACCTGGAGAAAAGAGTGGATCATAGAGGCAGGTGAGTCCCTCGAAAGGGGATGCAATGTAATTATGTGCATTTAAACGCACTGGCAACTCTCCTTTCCTTTTAATCCATGTGATGAATATCATGGCCAGAAAAGAGCTTGAATGAATTTCTGGAGACCATGAGGCCTTGGGTCAGAAGGTGAAGGAACTGGGAGTACAGGTAGTTTTTTCCCTGTCATTTCTTCCAGTTGTGGGTCATGGCCCAAGAAGAGTGTATGCAATCCTAGACATCAATAGCTGGCTATGCAAAATGTCACTGGGTGACAGAGGCCTATGCTACCTTCGCAAGGGACTCCCGGGAAGAGGTGGGGCGCATCCTACAGCAAGTGGGAAGGAAGTGTTTGGCAGATGCCTCACCAGACTCTTTAGAATGGCGTTCAGCTAGAAGGGAGGGGCAGTCACCTACTGTAAGACTACAACCAAATTATGCAGGCAAGGACTGGGGCCAAGAAAGCAGAATACAAAGGTGGGAGGAGGCAGCAGCGGTGGCGAGGATGGGGACTCAGAGATTCATAGGACATTCCAGCACAGAAGCAAGTATGTGGCATTCAGAACGTCAGATGTTTCTACACCTGTTAGTGGGATAACTAGAGATCCTTATTCAAGAAAACAAATATGAGTTGATAGGCATCATTGAAACCTGGGAATATACTCATGACTGGAATACAAAACTGGAAGGCTGCAATTTATTTAAAAGGAATGGACCCAATAGAGAAGGTGGGGTGTTGAATATATGTGAAGAAAAGAATAGTTTCACAGGGAAACTTTTTTATGATGGGGCTATAATTTCTTTTTCTTTTTTAAATCAATTTCACAGTCCATCCAGAATTTATCAACAAAAATTTGCAAAAATAAAACTCTCACACCTACACCTCTTTCCTGACATTTGAAACTTTTTGATTCATCTTTTCCCATTATTAATTCTTCAGAAGGAAAAAGAAAACAGTAACAATTCATATATTTATTGAAATGTTTATCTCCATTTTATTATTAACAAGGTGTGTGTCAATCCTGACTCTCTTTTCTTTGAAATAAAGAATCAAATAGGTAGCTCTTGACCATCTCTGTTCCAATGAAGTGAATTTTCATCTTTTAAAAGTAAATGCATGACCAAGCATCTATAAGGGGATTTCTTTCTTACAGGAAGCCTGTATACCTTTTTCCACCAGAGACAATACTTCAGTTGTGTATTTTTTCCACCCATATTTACTGAAAAACTGCACTGCTGCTCCATTCTGTTCCGCTTGACTAGATCTTTTGGTAGGTATAAAAAAGGACAAAAGCTACAGTTGAAAAATAAGAATTTATGACAAGCAGATCACAGTACGTATCAACTGGATGGACCTTACCAGAAATTCCGTGAATGAAACAGAGTCATGGTACAATAGAAACTCACATGAATATGCCCCACATGATACAAAGTAGGACTGAGTGCAAATAAACAGAACCAAGGGAAAGACAAATTTTTCAGGACCTTCTCCACCTGAGACCCTATTAGCTGAAAAAAGAATTGCATAAAAGTATGATACAGTTGGAAGCAGAGCCCACTGGATTTTTCCATCCCAGTCACTAAAATGGCTTCAGGTATTTTCTTCTTCTACCTCTCTGTCTCTTCCATACTTTTGAAGACCCACCAATCAGCCATCTTCTCCACTAAATTCAGTGTGCTTGAAATCATGCTGACTTTTCTCCTCCTCTTGTTCTTGCCATGAATTGACCACCTTCCCGCTATCTTCACATTCTAAACTTCGAAAGTATAAAAGAACAACAGGCAGAAGTTTGGGGGGTGAAAAAACAGAAAATGATGGCAAATAAATTATTGTAGCTTTAGCAAATTCCATTTTCTAATCCTGACTAAATTCTCTTGGAAGCCAGCCCTGCTGGGTAAATTTGATTTCAGAGATAATAAAGCCTTTTGGAGTTGCTCATAATTTTTTGTGATTATAAACATGTGTTCTAAAAACGTAGAAAAGCTGAAACATTCAGTGAAGAGACATCATTCATAAACTAAACAGCTCGTGGAAAAAAAGGTGATCTTAGGAAACTGTGTGTGTGTGTGTGTATATTATCAAGACTAGTAAAATGAAATGGAGTCCTATGAACTCTCGAAGTAATGTTTCTAGATATAAGCTTTTAAGAAGGTGGAACAAAAAAAGCAATTGATTATAGCAGATTTCATCTTGATGGTCACCTTTGAATAAGAATGGTAATAGAGGTTAAGACCCAGGATTCAGAAAATCTGGATCAATTTCAAGGTTAAGTCAACAAGTTTCCTGCATGTCTTACAAGAAATAAAACATCCTTACAGAAGCTTATTGCATTGGCTTATGCAAATGGCTGGATATATCTTCTTTTGCTCATTCTATAGTGTTTCTACATTAAACTGGATTTGTAGAAAGCTGTCCAAGTCGTTGCTTTCAAACTGCAGTTACATTTTGATGTGCAATCACAGTAGAACTTCTGCAATAAACATTGCACACTCTGCAGTAGTTGTATATCAGAGCTCTTTACAGTGTGGACAGAAAGGAACAAGGCTGGGATATGTCAACATTGAGGACAATGAAAGACAGATATACACTGGAAATACAATAATATCTTTCAATGTCGTCACCTGAACAGTGCTTAATATTAAGATAATCTTCTCCTGTCTAGCCCTACAAGATAGACCAGACCAAGAAACAGATGCTATATAGGCCTAAAACTACTTTTATTAGAATGGCTATATTAACAGACTCTTGCAAGTCTGAATATGCTTCTCCTCCTTTCTTCTTGAGAATTAGGGGGGTGCCTGAAATGTTTTCATAAGTATCTCTCTTTGTATTGGCTTAAGCCATGTTTATCTTTCATTGGCTTGGTAACAGATCTTCCCTCTTTCCTTCAGAGTCATCTTCTATACTGTCTACAGGTAACCTTTATGTTGGCTGGTAACCAAGCATGTATCTCCACAAAAGCTATTTTTTGTCATTGCTTTTCTTCCCCCCCCCCCCCCCAAAAAAAAGCATTTGTTCAACATATTCTGGCCACTGTAATCACTGCAGTACTTTTACAGCTTCTACGTTATTTTGTTGATAGCTACCAAAGGATTTTGTTCAGGATTGCACCGTAAATTCCTATGACCAAAATGAAGTGTTTAAACTGATGAGCTTCCAGAACAGCAAAGTGTGTGTTCTGCTTATAACAAAAGAACACACAGCCAACATGTGCCTGTCTAACATGTGTAACTCATAGCAATTCATATCACTGTCTATACTGGCTCGAGCTAAAGGCATCTGGAGATCATCAACACCTGGAGGGCCATACATTGCCTACTCTTGTACTAAAGTAGAGTTTGGGTCTAGAATGCTGAGCTTCTGCTAGCCCATGGTCATTCCAGGCTTTACATCACATCTCAGAACTTGCACTCCTGAAGGAGGGAGAGCCTGGACTTCTTTGGGTGTGGAGATTTTAAGGAGTGAGTGTCCACAAGGCTTAAGACACCTATTTTACCCTTTAACACCCCAAACTCAACAAAAATGGAAATAGATCTGATACCTTTATCCATATCAATTCTGGGAAGCTCCAGGGCAGCAAAAGGCATGCTCATGAGTTGTGCTTTTCCACCCAGATTTGGAACAATGGAACTATATCCCCCATGTTGAACTTCACCAACATCTGTAAAACAGCCAATAAAGTCAGGTATTTCATGCCACTTTTAATGTATAACAGACAGAGTGCATATAGTCAACTGTGAATCATCAGTAAAAATATATCAAGCCATCAGTAGGCGACATAGGGAATGGCCTTGAAGCACAGGAGGAAGAGCTGCTACCCAAGCAATGGTCAGATAAGAGGGGCTTGAGCTCAGCCCAAGACATTTGTTTGAGTAAATGTCTCAGGCAGGCCCCTCTCTAGTTCACATGAAGATAAAGTGAGGGATGGGAAAGCACATTCAGAAAGCAGATTCTGTTGCTATGTCTGTATCTGTGGCAATAGAAGTAGTCCTGATCTATCTGGCATCTTAATCTGGTCTACCTTGTTGGGCTGACACCATCTGCATGCACTGAGAAACAGTAAGTGACACTGTCAAATCTCCTCTTAATCACAGAAGATGGGTGGGTAGGTAGGTAGGTAGATGATAGATATAGATGGATGGGAGGGAGGGAGGGAGGGAGGGAAGGCAGGCAGGCAGGCAGGCAGGCAGGCAGGCAGGCCTCTCTGAATCAGCCCTGATTTGATTTGAACATTTGAGAGTCAAGGAGAACAGGATTCATTTCAGGTTTATGCTTCAAGACTGAAGGCAAGCTAATTCAGTTCAAGTTGTTTTGAGACTCAAGATTCAATAACATCCATCCATCCATCCATCCATCCTTGGTGCTTTGCAGCACCCTGCAAAAACCACTATAAAACATGAGAGTAAAAGCAGCCACCTCATATTGAAAAACCTTCAATGACTTGGCATTTATGGATAGAACATCCCATTTTAACCTTCAGGTTGGTCAGGGTGGCATTTGAGATTACAGCTGGGAGTAGGGGACAACCAAGAATAGGGGTCATCCTAGTATTTCTTTCTTATAATGAAATTAACTTGTCTGTTGGACATGTGGGTCTAATAGAATAGGCACATGTAATTTATAATTGTAGCTGCTAGCATATAATTTTTCCATATCTCAGAGGTGCAGATGCAAAGGTGTCAACTCTGCACAAGAGGCAGTAGGGTGTAGATAAAGCGTTAAGGAGTTACTCTGTATTCCCTCTTTGTCTACTACTCTGTGTGGTCTTTGTATAAGAGATGGCTGATCTGAGGTCATTTCCTTTACAAGCATGCTAAGTTCCTTTAACTTCCATCAGGGCAATGGGCTCCAAGGACTAAAATCAATATGCAAAGCAATTCTATGAAGGAGGGAGAAAAGGTGAGTGCACTGAGGAACTAAAGGAGAGATTAGAAAAGAAAGCAGAAAACTATCAGAAATAGAATCAGGAAAGTTTCAGCCTGTGGAAAAGCTGGAAGAGCCAGAATTCTCCATTTGCTCATTCAAGACAAAAATACTCCTGCAGTCTCAAGGACTTGCCTTTGTCTTGGACAAAGAGAGACTCACAGAAGCAGAAGAGCTTAGGACACTGCAAACAACAGAACAGCTGGAATGATCTGCCTGATGGTGAATGACTTCATTACTGTGCATTTAAAGGATTTAGATTAAGGCAAAGATATTTGAAAAACCCTCTCAGATTTATACAAGGAACAATAAACAGTCTCTAAAGTGTATCTTTTCAGTAAGTTATGCAACAGGCATGGGGAGGGGATCTAAATCTATACTTAAATCAAATAAAAACTATTGCCAGTCAGCTTGTGACTAAACCTGCCTATACATCCTAGTTGCCATCACTGTAAATACTACATTATCATTTTTTTGCCTAGAAGTTACCAAGCAATAGAGACAAAAAAATGAAGCAAATATTAGTTTCATGATAAATTGCTTTTAAAGATGTAATTCTCATAACTCTGAAGAGCAAGATGCAATTTTCAGTCAGGAATCTGCTTGTAAGACCAGCAGAAAAGAAAGGAAGCATTTCATATGCAAATAGCTCAGGTCCTTTGCAAACCTCTTGTTCTAAGAAAGGGAAAAAAAACAAACCTGTCAGACTGCAATCCAAAGGCCATGATTTGCCGAAGCCCAGCAAAAGAAAAGGCCAGATAGGAGATAGAGCAATGAATGTCAGAGCATATGGGCCATCAAATGGCATCTCTTTGGATTTTTCAGCAATCTCCAATTTTTATCAAAGTTTTACAGGACTCAATGAATATACATCAGCCATTTACTTTGCTAATAGCAAGAGATCACCTTAACTGGGAGAGGTGAGAGGCAAGATTCTGTTGTACATTAGGCAAAGGAGAGATTGCCTTACATTTAAGATACAGTGGTACCTCGGGTTACGAACGCCCCTCCTTACGAATTTTTCGAGATACAACCAGCTCCGGCCCCAGAAATTTACCTCGACATGCGAACTCCGCCTCGAGCTACGAACCAGATCTGCGGCCATTTGCCCTGCTGCCACACTTCCTGTGGGCGAGATCGCGGTAGCAAGGAGACGTTTGGTAAGGCTTGTGGTGTGTTTTGTGGCATTTGGAAGGTTTTTGGTGTGCTTGTCAGCATGGCTCCAAAGAAAATGCAGAGCATAAAATGCATATGTTTCAGAACTGTTTAACCGTATGTATTTACATTGAACCTTATGGGGAAATTTGCCTCGTGGTGCGACCAAATTCGGAGGGCGGATTAGCCGTATTTACATTGAACCTTATGGGGAAATTTGCCTCATGGTGTGACCAAATTCGGAGGGCGGAACGGATTAACCGTATTTACATTGAACCTTATGGGAAAATTTACCTCGAGTTGCAACCAACTCGAGTTGCGATCAGAGTCACGGAACGGATTAAGTTCGTAACTCAAGGTACCACTGTATAAGTCCACTGTTAGTATAATATATCGCACGGGGGGCGGGGGTGAAGTAAGCTATAAAGGCAACCATTGTTACATTACAGAGAACAGAGAATTGCTCCAGAAAAATTATTTGCATTCGGTTGTGCAGAAGATAATGAAAAGACAGCAAAGAATTCCAATCACAGAAATTGCATAAATGTATGACACAGAGAACAGGACACAGAGATCCAGATGCTATTTGTAAATGGGGGGTGTTGGGGGTGGTAAATGAAAAAGCTAAACTTACAGCTATGTGTAAATCAGCCCAGGTGTGCATGTTGCATATAGGCCAAGCTACTAAGCCATTAAGTGTGGAGAGAGAGAAAAAGAGACAAAGAAGCCATTAGAACACAATGACGTTTGTGGGCCAATGCATGTCACCACACCTGGTGGAAATGTATATATTCTCACATTCACAGAGAATTACATAAGATACCCATTTTGGTTCTTGCTCAAAAAAGTAAAGTGCTGGAAAAAAAGATAAAGAATATGTGGCTTTAATAAGAAATAAATTTGGAAGAAAACCTCAAGGACTTTCCACAGACGATGGGGGTGGATATCCAGCAAGCAACATTAAAACTTACCTGAAAAAGAAAAGGATTATGCATAAAACCACACTGTGGCCTATACACCAGAACAGAATGGTGTGGCAAAGAAATCATTCCCTGACTGAGATGATGAGGTGTCTACTGCAAGATGCAGACTGGAAGATAAATACTGAGGCAAACCGTATAGCCAAGTACTTGGAGAGCAAGCTCCCAGTGAAAGCCACAGATGCAATTCCATATGAGCCGTAGAGTCACAGAAGGAAGCTCACACTAACAACTAAGCTGAACTGCAGACGTGAAAAAAGTGTGAATATTGGATACCCACAATACTGCAAGGAATACAGGATCCTAGATCCTGCTGCACAAACCATTAAATTATACATCCTTGCTTATTCTGAAGAACGGGAAAAAAAGAGATTAGTCATGATGTGTCAGATTTTTTCCCATGCTCAGGCAAAGGGTAAGCAGAGACCACAAGGTTCAAAAGAGAGCCTCATCACATGCCCAGAAATTCCCCACATGGTAGAGCCAGAAAGAGAAAGTGAGAGAAGGCAGCTCAGATGCTCTAGGACAGGTTCTCAAACTACGGCCTGCGGGCCGGATACGGCCCCCCAGGGTCATTTATCCGGCCTGCCCGCCTGATTGGCTGCCGCTGCTGTCTGTCAGAAGCGGAAGTGTCGGGGCTGTGTCGGGAGCTGCAGGCGATGCACGAGGAGGGAGATCGTAGAGCCGGATTATTCTACATGACAGGTATGCCGGGTCCGGCGGCTCTCCTTAAACTATAGTCCAGCCCCCCAACATTCTGAGGGACCGTGAACTGGCCCCCTGTATAAAATGTTTGAGGACCCCTGCTCTAGGATGTCCAACAAAGGGGTTCAACAATGAAACCGTCCTACGTTGTCAAGAGGGAACAAGTGGAAGCGCCCTGCATAAGGAACAATTCTGAAGGAGACCAGTGGAGATAGGCTGCAAAATAAGAAATTGAAGCACACAGACACCAGGTACCACTGTATGCAAAATGATCCAGAAGAGCGTCTCGGTGAACTGAACCACTGTCCATCAGAAGAGATACTGATGAGTCACTTGGTTGAGATGGGCAGCTATAGAAATTTAAATAAATAAATAAATAAATAAAATACCAGCAGGTACACTCACTAAGCCTTTACCCAGAGGCTGACACAGAACCCTTTGAGAGATGATGGGAATTGTGGATAGGCACACAAGTCCATGAGAAGCAGTGCTGAAGGGGCAAACTTAATGCACTTACTCTTCAGCACCTCATGGCTTGCTAACTACATGGAGGCATCGTGGTCTAGATAGAAAGTTAAGGATTTACTCCATGTCCCCTCTTTGTCTGTTTCTCTGCCTGTGTTTTGCCTAAGAGATTATTAATCTGACGTCACTTACTTCTGCCTTCTTTCCCAGGCACGCATGCACAGACCACATGCTCTGTTGATTCTCCTCCTGGTAGGACGTAGCTAGTTGATTCTAGTTGCCTTTCTTTGTATTTCATGTGGAGAAACCTCTTTTCTTTTATATTTATAAAATGTGCTTTACTGATTATTGCCCAGGTCAGAGTCAAGCTCTCAGGATTGCTCACACACATACACAGAACATTTCAGCCTCCAACCCAAGAAGGTATAAAGCAACAACTGGCTTTCATAGTTGTTTAGTTACCGTGAGTGTGAAGAAGGGAAATATTTTAAATAGAAATAAATAAGATACAGACCTTTTGTAAAATGGTAAATCCATCTTCACTTGCTTTACTAGTTTACTGTCTCTGTTCAAAGTGATTTGTTCTATCCTTTTGGGAACACAACAAATCTGCAACACAGCAAATACTTTACACTTAAGATAGTAATGATATTTTGGGAATGAGAACTTTCCCCATTTTTTAAAACTCAGCTGCTGCACTGGCAGCTGGTATATATGCTGCATACCTTGTAATGTCATTCAAACTAAGAGAGCCCTAAGCATTTTCCACTGACACAACCATCTGGAAAATATATACATGCTGTATAATAAACAGAAGTAATTAATTTTGTGTGCTTTGGGCGACCTCTAGTGGAAACAAAACTAAATGTAACTTTAAGAACCATCCAAGTTCATCTTAGCAAGCTCAATTAGATTGTGGTTCTTACAATGAGAAAGTTGTCAGCTTGTCTGGGACTCTTCATTAGGTTTACCTTAAATCATATAGGACAAGGAGATTGAGGGAGAGAAGATAATAGTTATCAGGTTCAGAATGAGACAGGATGGGTTGAAGATGGTGAAATAGGGCTATGCCGTGGATTTCTTTTCATGCAAAATTATGTGCTCTGCCAAAAAGGAATCTATCACGACACAAGCAAGCATACATAATCCAGTTTCTCTTAGTGACCACTTCTAAGTAATTTTTGGCTGAAAATTTGCATACAAAATAGGTCTAATTAGAGAAAATGCAAACAAAAAAGTCTATGTCAGGGGTAGTTGTTTATTTGGGTGAATACATACATATTAGAGAAGCTTTTTACAAAACATATAGAAAAGTATGTACAGCATGCATACAATATCAAGTGTGCATGTCAGGGAAAGCTGAAGATGAAAACAAATGATTAAAATGGTACAATTATGCAGAACATTAATGAAGTAGATTGACCATTCACTACATGTGATGCCAACACAGACTGCATATGGATGGATATGTACATCCTTTGCTTTAAGTCCTGGCTTGTTCTGTCTCTTGGTTATCAGAAACCATGGTTAACTGAAGCCTGGAGTGTTCGTGCATTGGAAACACAGGAGGAAAGAGGTGTATGCATGGGCAAAGGGTTCCTTCACATCTTGACATGTTAAGCTAAGATTTACATACCTCAACCAAGACTATATGGAATCAACCGCCCCCCCCCAAATTATTTAATACATTATACAATTGCTTAAAAATCCAGCAAAGACATAGATCCTGCCTAGAAGCCCCTCCAGTCATATAAGCACTGCCAGCTTGATATACATTATCTGCAGATAATGTATATCTCTCCCAAAACATTGTTTGAAGGCCCAGGGGAAACAATCTGGCCAAAACTAAGCAGGGCTGATTCTGTATGGGAGACCTGGTGGGACTACATGACATGCTGAATTGATTGGAAGTAAATGAAGGATGTATTGCAATGAAAGCCCAAAGTATCTCAAAAGTATGCATACCGATAGGTTGAGAATCGGGTATGCAGTAGAGGCCTGTTCATATTTGCTCAGATGTAAGTTCCTTCCTAATCGATGGGGCTGACTCCCAAGTATACTGTATATACTAGGCTCTTACCCTAAGTAACTGAAGCCAAACAAGGAATATTTCTCAGTATTTGGCTGGAAGATTTTGCAGGAAATGCAATACCTTAAAACAAAGAATATATAGAAAGCATTCATCTGACAGCCTTGGCTAATGTTGTATCTTCTGCCTAGATTGTTTCAGTATGTCCTAGCTCTATCCCATCAGTTTGTCCATCTTTCCTGTGCCAATTTTTCCTCCCCTTTTGGTCTTCTCAAACCTTTGCATCTGGAAGCAATGATCTTAATATTCTAGCTCTATCCCCATATGAAAGCCATGTCACAAAGAAAGTAGCAATCCTGTAAACTGTGCTATCCGCAAAAGACAAATCTGAGATTGACATTGCCTTGCTAGATTTGACTCAGATTCATGTAAAAACAAATTTTCCACTGTAGCCCCAGTGGACTGGCAGAACCATGGAGAAAGCTAAGACTGATCTGACAGCTATGCAGGCCTATATCAGTTTCTGGACTTTAAAAACAACAACAACACAGATTTAGCACAATAATGACCAAATATGATATGCTTCTTTTAGGCAGAACACAAAGCCTGAAAGGAGTTGGTGTTATAAGATGCCTCCACTTCTCCCTTTTCCCTTTGCAGTAGCTTAGTGATTGCTGGCAAAATGGAGAGTAAATATTTACTGCAAAGAGCAGCAATTTCCTTTGAATCCATTCTGCTTGTCTTAACGTGGGCATAGGGAGATGGAGTTAGAAGTCTTGCCTGAGGTTTCCTGCCCTTGTAAAGAGAGAGTGACCCAGGGAAAGAGGCTCACTCAGGCATCCCCATCGGAAGAACTGCAGCCCCAAGGAGAAACAAGCGAATGAGCCATTATAGGTCAGACAGGATATAGATAGCACTTTCACTGAACATCACTCTGGAGTTGTACTATATACTATAGCAGTGTTTCTCAACCTTGGCAACTTTAAGATGTGTGGACTTCAACTCCCAGAATTCCCCAGCCAGCATGGCTGGCTGGGGAATTCTGGGAGTTGAAATCCACACGTCTTAAAGTTGCCAAGGTTGAGAAACACTGTATTATAGGGTTTGTGTTCTGGTGGGTTTGAGCACACAATCATCTACAAGAGTGAGGAGAGGGGAATACAAGTTCAACCTGCCCTGTCCTTGGTCCTCTGGGTGTCTGTAGAGACTGGATCCAGAGGAAGCAAAGGGGCAGTGGTGGAAATGGTAAGGAAGAATGCCTACTGTATGGAATAACAGATCAGGCATTGTTTAGTGTTGATCAGCTTGAGCCAGGGATCTTTTAAGGTTGGGGGAAGCAATTTGTAGCACTCGGATGTTGCAAAAATGAGTCCCAGTGCCCCTCACCATTGACTGTGCTTCCTAATGATGGCGGAGCTGTTAAATCCTACTTTAGATTTTGTGGTGCCTAATCTCTAGCCAAGGCCCCTTCACAACACTTTTTTTTTTTTTTTTGCATACCCAGCAGCTGCTGATTTTCAATAAGTAAATTAAAATTAAATTTAGATACTTTAAGAATGGAATAATGATGTATAAGAAGGAATAGATCTGGGTTGGTGAATGGGGCTGAAGAAAAATGTAGGCTTTACTGTGAACATCTCCACTTTTTTTTTTTTTTTTTTGGCCCATCAAAATGGAGAACCCAGAGATATTCCACAAATTCCATATATATAGGCCTTGACCCCCAAAAGTTTTTACATCCTCATTTCCTGGACAACTTTTATGTACCTCCTTTTATACTGCTCTACTTTTGTTTCGCCATGAAGTTCCAGTTTCCTTGCATTCCACTGGGTCAACTGCTTTATAGAACATGCAAGGAAAGACTTCGTTTGCCTTCATCCTCCCTTACTTTGGCTTTATGGAAGCAGTGAAATCTTTTTATTACGTACTGTATTCCTCAAAGGCATCCAAGAGCACACTGTGGCTAAATATACAAGGGCATCCTTCTGTTCATCTTTATATTAAGCTATATTCTTTTGGGAAACTGTTGCATAGATTTTGCGGAATTTTAGGAATCAGATTCATTTCTTTGTGAACTGCTTTAAGGTCTCAGATTGGGTATAAGAGAACATACATTTAGAGTGCAAACGAATGCATGTTTGGTTAAAAGGAGGTTCCATTATCTTCAACGGGCCTTCCTTCTAAGTAAGAGTGTGTACACTGTATAGATTTTCAGCCTCAATGGATGAATAAATGAAACTCATATACGAAGCATACACCACTGGCAACCTCAGAAATGCAAAGTGACACTGAAAAAATGATATGAAAGACTGGGAAAGAAAGCCAATTACAGTCCCTTTAAGGGTGAGCATGTGCATATGTGCTTGTGCATAGTCAACTATATGCACACTACATTATCATTAAGCAAATTGGGCTAGTAGTAGCACAGCCATTATAGATTTCCTGAAAGATGCTAATCTAAATTCAGCCTCCTGAGCTTATATATCAGCCCTGACCTTTATTTAACCTGTGTTCTTGGCACTAAACAGAGAATTCGACAATGCTGAATTTGAAAGTCCAAACATCCCAAGACATCAGATGGAATCACCAATTTATTTAAACCACAAGAGCTTTTTTTTAAAAAAAAGAAAACCTGCACTGAGAGACTTAGATCTGAGACAGCTTGGACTGTGGATTTGCAAGTCTGAAAAACTTGTCTCTGAAATGATGTCTATGTGCACTGTGGTTAACCTTTTTCTGGCAAATCAGGATGTGACCTGAGAACAGTGAAGTAAAATTATGAAGATATCATGACAAGGTTAGGCTGAGTGGATTTTCCCTGCCTTCCAACTCCTGTTTTATAGCATCAAATAGATATATTTGCAGAGAAATGTGTCATATCCCTCCAATCCTTCAGGTTACTTTTAATTATGTCTTGTGTTTTTCAAAACCATATAAAAAAATCTGATTGAGCTAGAACAATATTGTTATTTATGTCACAGTTTTACACTGCACTCTTACACCACTTACTTGGAAACATCCCCTTGATCTTATTCAGAGGGGCTAATTTCTGACAGGATCATACAGGTTTACATTATTAAAGCCAGATTCTCTACACGCTTGTTCAGAAGTGGCACCCACAATACTGAACACAGCTTATATCTAAAGATCATGACAGCGCCACCAAGTTCAACAGGGCTTAATCAAAATTATGTTCAAAATTGTAGCCATATAGAAGAAACCACATATACTTAGATGAAGGGTGCACGACCTGCTTAGGGTCCCTAAACGTATTGGGCTTACTCCCCAGAGTCCTCCAAATCTTGCCACTGAATTGTAATTGTTAATAGAACAGAAAACTGGAGGGGGAGAGAATAACTGAATATATGGGCATAATCACAATTACCATATTTTTGTTTTTGTCAAACTCTTTGGAGTTTGGCCCTTAGGGGAAGAGAGGGGAGGGAAGGGGAGGGGAGATATGAGGACTCAGATGGGTATAGATGGGTGTTATTCATTCTGTGGAAGAACATCGGTTGCCTGAGAATGTTGCATCTGTCCTGAAACTCAAGATTCTTTCGAGCAAGTAGTTAGGCTGGTTTTACAGATTTTATTTAGAAATTCTATCAATGTAATTCTTGTGTTCTCTTGTTCTCCTTATTTCTCCCTTTTATCTTTTTTTGGTCCCTTTGAGTCAGTCTTGACTCTTGGCAACTGCTGGACAAGTCCTTGCAGTTTTCTTGGCAAGATTTTGCAAGTGGTCTGCCATTGCCTTCTTCCTAGGGCTGAGAGAGAGTGACTGGCCCAAGGTCACCCAGCTGGCTTCATGCCTAAGGCAGGACTAGAACTCATGGTCTCCCAGTTTCTTAGGTAATGCCTTAACCACTACACCAGATTGGCTCTTGATTCTCCCTTTATTCCAAAAATACTCCTTTTTATATCTAAAGATTTGGCCTTATTATTAAAAAAAGGGAATTTATCATTAAATTATCTTCATGAGCAAGGTTGCCTGGTTGTATAACTGTCCCTTGTTTCTTTCCAGCATTTGCACAAAATCCATTATTGTTATATGGTTCTGGGTTTGGGGCAGGAAAATCCAAAATAAAATTTTATTTTATTTTTCTACAGCTGGACTGAAAGGGGTGGGTCCTGATAAAAGTCAAGAGTTTTAACTTATGTGGGAACAATACACCTATGAGGTTTTGTGTGTTTCACCTTGTCTACACATTTCTTTTTGACCTGAACAAATACGCAGAGGAAAAAGGAAGATGCTTTGTAATTGTTGCAATTCTCAGCTTACAAAAGCTCTTCACAGCTTCTCCCATTTCAACCTGCCTGAATCTGCTTAAACAGATCCTCAAGAAAAGACTGTACAAATCCCAACATGAAAATAAGTGGAGTTTAAGAGCAAGTAGCTCCTGCTTTTAGGTAGATCCTCATCAGTTTTTCCCAAGTTGATGTCTCCCTGATTTTGGGAGGCAAAAGTGCCCCAAAATCCATATCTGAAGGACATAATGTTGTAGAAATCTGTTCTAGGCTTCTGATTCAGTTAGGGGAGGCATCCATCCTGTAACCTAATAAACTTCTCTAGAGTCCTGTCTCTGGAGAACTGGTGGCTGCTTGACTATATCTTTGAACAAAGAGGAGACCCAAAACACTGCGCTTTTTACAAGCTGATGTCCCCAGATGGGTGACAACTCTCAGAATTCCCAGCCAAGAGAACCTTTTGCCATGTTGGCAGAGAATTTAGAAACTTGCAGCCCCAACCCACGTGGAGGAAGCTAGGTTCAGGAAAGCTGATGTAAAAGACTACTGGACTGTACATATCCAGATTCACAATTCTTGTGTTTGTCCTTTTGTTACTTACTAAAGAAATTATCTGAGCTTGTAATTCTACTTGTACTCTTACTGTTGTGTTTTTTTTAGGTTGCTTCTGTTGTGGTTTGCTTTCTTTCACATCCAGTTCACATGGTAGGAAAAAAGAAAAACAGGATAGACGTACAATCACACACATAAGTTGCCTGTGTGCTGTTATTCTGCTGACATTTTCCTTGTGGAGATTAGCTACATTTATCATTGGCTGCAATGATGGTGCCGCCACGAAAGGGCTAGGATGTCAACAGAAGGCTTCTATAACATCAGAAGTCTATCACAAAGAGACCCTTTTAAGTTAACCCTAAAGATAGCCCACTCATGCCTCATGGAAGTAGCACTACTGAAATATAAACAAAACTCCCTCTACCCCAGACATTTTTGGTTATGTTTACAGATTAAATCTCAGGATGTGTATATTAGATGTTCTTGTTTCAGGATATTAATGGCAAAATGAACCTGTTTTTGATGTTTAAGTCACATTA
This sequence comes from Liasis olivaceus, assembly GCA_030867105.1. Taxonomy (NCBI): domain Eukaryota; kingdom Metazoa; phylum Chordata; class Lepidosauria; order Squamata; family Pythonidae; genus Liasis; species Liasis olivaceus. The sequence goes on from CM061349.1 coordinate 194,096,667, forward strand.
ATGTCTGATGGACTGTTAAAATGTTAAAGGGTACATCAGCCTTACTGTAGTGTGTGACATATGTTAGTCATACCATACTAGCTTAGGAATTTGGGATTGTTTATAATGAACATAAGTTGACTGAATTTAAATCCCCCAACAGTTTAATCATGTTAAGTTCCACTTCCTTCAAAAGACAGCTTCAAAAAAGAAAAAGAAACATGAAAAGCAGTTGCTTTCTCATTTTAAACGGTAGTATAAAACTAGTTATTGTTCCATGAATATGCATACACGCGCACACACCCTGGGTAACTGCATTCCCTGTACTCTGTGACTTAGCTGAAGCAGAGCAAAATCTTTTAAGAAGATGAAATTTCGTTTCATTTTCTTGCCTCAGCCGTAGTCAAAGAAGGATGCTTTTCAGAACTGTATCCAATTATTGTCCACCAATTTGTTTCCATGATGGCCAGCACCCCTCCCACCCAAAATGCTTAGTTCAGCAGATTGTGTATGATGAAAAATTGTGGCCAGACACCAACAACCCTGCTGCTACTAATTACGGTTCCAAAAACAAACAAAACGTTGGGTTAGGGAGAAAGAAGTCATACTTTTGACCCCAAAACTATTTGAAGAATTCATCATTTACCTGGATAAATTTGGTGAAGTTCCCTGCCCCCCACCCCTCCATTTTTCTGCCCACAGATAGGAAGAAGGATGTCAAGAAACCACTGTGCATTGCTTTAGGAGAAGCCCTGAATGCCAGTAGTCCTCAATTCTCATAACGCCAGTGAGAATATAATGTCTCAGTGGAAAAATGGCTACAGGCAATTACATAACTACACATGGTTGGTTATAAATGAAAAAAATGTCTTGGCCATTGCATTGGGTATATCTCCATTGTAAAGCACCTGTTTCATACACAATTCTGCTTACCACACCTCAGATGAAATATCTGAAGCTGTAGAATGTGCAGAAGAGGAGAGTGGTACATTGGCAAGGGACAAAAACAGTTCCTCTGTGAGAAAAGACCATCATGGGTAGACTCTTCGGCTCATAAAAAAGGTACCCAAACCAGGATTTGAAATAGCAACATAAAATGAAACATGGTATGGAGGAGGTAGAGAAACGGAAAACCTTTCCCCTTTCTCATAATGCTGGAAACCATACAGATGGTTTGTGAGAGACTCCACAAAGACTGCAGGAAGTACTTCTGTGATACAGCTGCCATTCATGGAAAGGAAAGCTGTGAATGGGTGCTAATCACACTGTCCCAATAGGTGACTTGTTTGATTTTTTAAAAAAGCCTATTGTTGTTAAAATCTGTTGTAAAGAAATATTCAAACCAAGTATCTAAGGCAAAAGACAATTTAAAGCAGGGTTCCTCAACCTTGGCAACTTTAAGACGGGTGGACTTCAACCCTTGCTGGCTGGGGAATTCTGGGAGTTGAAGTCCACCCGTCTTAAAGTTGCCAAGGTTGAGGAACCCTGACTTAAAGTATTTTAAGCAATTAGATACATTTAAGACCCTTACCCCAATATCAACTGCCCATCAGCATCTGCTTGGCTACTGTGGGAAGAGAACATGGCACTAGGCCATTAAATCTCACCTCACCGGGCTATTCTTATGTTTTCATGTGCTTGTGACCAAGCTGTTCACAACCCTTAGCCTGGGCTAGGAGTGTGCCTTTCATCCTTCATCTCTGACATTCTTAGGCTTCTAACACTACATTTTCCCCAGAGGAAGGGACGCCAGCATCTGAGATGTTCCTCTCTGCAAGGAACATCTGAAAGGAAGAAGTTGTTTGGCTTCATCGTTGTATTTTCAGCCCATCTAATGTAACATTCCCATTTTAAGGGTAAATGATTTGTGGACTGGGAGCTAAACTTCCATTGAGGTAAACATGTTACATGCATGTACTGCCATTTATTGGACATTTCACAATGTGCATATGATGTATGTACATCTGAGGTCCACTGGGAGCATTAACAACAAAGGCTGCTTATACTCAAGCCCATTCTTGCATAAAATGGGGTGCCTAACTTGTGGAATCCTTCCGGCAGATACAAATATGATATTTCATTATAGCCCTTCTGTTTTTCCTACTTCTTCTCCCCCTTCTCCTTCTCCTTCTCCTTCTCCTTCTCCTTCTCCTTCTCCTTCTCCTTCTCCTTCTCCTTCTCCTTCTCCTTCTCCTTCTCCTCCTTTTTAATACTACAGAAGAATTCACCAAAGGTGGGGGGAAGACCAATAATTCTCCAACACTTTCTGACTGGTAGCACCAGGACCCTGGAAGAATCCCAAGCCTGTTGAAAATATGCTGCTGAACAGGAAAAGCAAAGGAGTTGTAAGTTCTAACCAGAAATATAAAATACATATGTGCATAGTATATCCACTTATACTCACAAGCACACACATGTGCATCCTAGGAATGTGTGACTCAGTAAACCCCTTTCCTGCTTTACTGTCAGCAAGGCATTATTCAACTCCAGCTTTTTGAATATATAGGGGGTGTGTTTCTGTGTATGTCTCTGTGTAGGGAAACTGTAATTGTTTACATTTACAATATCCTGCCATATACGAGAGCCTTGTACATGACTTCCTTTAATTTTTGTAACTTAACAGAAATTTAATGCAAATCAGACTGTTTTCATCCATTTCCCTGATGCGGGCATTTGAAAAGCAACATTTCCCAATGTCCCCTCTTTTCTGAGACGCACGTCTTGCTGTCTGCAAATAACTTTAATTAGCTATTTTTTTCTAGACACATTCCTGGATTATCAGTTAGGAAAAAAAAGAAAGACCAGCAGATTTTGTTTGCTATGATATTGATGCCACATTCCAACAGGGATAAAAAGCCTAAATCTGCTCAGTTTATTGCAGATTTTCTTTTATGTGGTACCCCATGTGAATGAGCATGCACACATGCAGTTTAGGTGGGAAAGTTTGAAGAGGAAAACAGCAGCAAGGAAGACGCAAACGAAGCCTCTATTCTTTTAACCATAGGAATGATAGTGATTCTTCTGTAAATAGGCTAATATATTTGAAGAGCGGCAAACCCGTTTAGCTGCATGCAATGTGATCAATTTGAAATACTCTTCTAAATTTGTTTTCTCAGGATCACTCTGCATTGTTAACAGACTCTTCTGCAATCTGTTTTTAAAAGTATATGGTACCAATTAAAGCAATCAGCTCTCAAGTTTATGGAAAGAATGTTCCAAGCAATTTGTCCAGCAATGTCAAGAGCCCTTCAATTGACCCCAAAACCCATTCAGACAAGTCCAGTTCCAGGGAGAGTTGGATGCCATTTTCCAACATGGGCGGAGTATGAAACGGGGCCACTAGATAGGATTTCCCCCATCCTCTCAAACTATCCTTGTACATTATTGTAAGTCACCAAGCATGACTTTCCCATGCGAGTTAGTGATATGAGTGGGTGCTGACCAGGAAAAATATTTTATACATTAGTCTCTTTTCCCAAGGGTAAGAAAGATTCATACTCTTGCATCTTTATACTCTCAAGAACTGTAGTCACTTGGGGCACCCAGGGACTCTCAGCAGAGTTCAGATGGTTTGGTGGGAAAAAATTGGAAAAGCATAAGAATACAAGTAGCGCAAAAATTTGTTCAGGGAGCATACCTCATCAGAGGATTGGTCCAAAGGGTAGCATATTTCAGAAACCCGCCAGAACGCTCATATCTGGATCCAGAACCTTAACGTTCTCTGCAAAGTGCCATTTTTTAAAAGAACAATTGTAATTTTGGCAATAGGATTAAAGGCCTGAATATGAAGATACTGAACACAATTCAGTAGTCTCTACTCTAACAAGACAAAAAGGAGCTTTAATATTTCTTAGGCTTTGAGAAATTTAAGAAGCATATTTAAAATGGAGATGGGAATCTGGTTGATAGAAAAAGGGGTGAATCTCAGGCTTCAAGCTAAAATCTTACCTTTTTGATGAGTTGAGGTAATATTGTGATAGGTGCAAAAGTATAATTTCAGGATGGAAATTGTTCTCATTCTGAGTTAGTTTTACAATATCAGTCATACAATGAAATCAGCGTGGTTGACTGAACATCACACTGAGTATGTGATCCCTGATTGGTGGGTCTTGTAGCCAGCTTATCTCTCAGAGGCCACAGCTGGATAAGGAGATCGAGCAAAGCCAGCAATGGCAGATGAAGTCATCTCTTTTCTGCCATCCAATTCTCCAAACCCCAACCCTCTGTCTCTCTTCCACACTCACATACACCCAAATCCTTCTTTCTGTTTCTATAACCCTGTTTTCATCCTCCCTTCTTCCTTTTTCCTGCTTAGAGGATGACCTGAAATAGGATGAAAGACTCTTGCCACAGATCTGAACTGCTCACTTGCAGAGGGCTATAGACATTATGCTATGGGCCACTCAGGGACATCAGTGGGGTAGTCAAAAAGTCACAATGGTGAATCAGTTAAATTTTGTGCCATATTAATGGATGTGTACACACAGTCAGTACTGGTAAAACACAGCACAAGAATAATCCCGATGCAATTATATATGTACCTGTACATGCAATCAAGCTCAAGTTTGGATTTTTGTAGTGTTCTCTCTCTAGCTGTACCTTGCATTAGCAATATAGATGGTGGGGAGAGACATGAAGTAACAAAGAATTGTGGCAAAGTGCTCATTCACAATCTTCTGTATACAGTTTAGAGATAAAGAATATGAAAAGTGATGGTGGGTTTTTTTCACTTCAGAATTCAGAATTGTAAATTTGGAGCTCCAAAACATATATCCAACCCAGTCAGGAATCAGGTAGTGAGATGAACTATGATGGCATCACTAGCAGGAAAGTAGGGCAAGTAACAGGTCAGATTGAACAAGTAAGGTGATTATTTTGCTGTATGACTGCTGATTTTCATATAATATATTTAAACACTAGGTTGCATTGAGGACTACCTAAAAAATAGCCGGCTGAAGAATGCACATTTCAAACAATCCAGATAAGGCCCATTTTAGTTATCTGTCCCCTCCCTTACAATATGTGCCATTTTAAGAAGTCTATTAGCCCAAATAAAATCAAGAGAAATTCAGTCATGCCTATTTCAGTCTGCAGGCTGTCCATGTCGCTGAACCTGGTCAAAGTGTACAGAAATTGCAACATGGATCATTGCAAGTATGAATCAAATCTAAATATAGGTAGTAAATCATGCTACTCCATGGACCATTTTCTGCTGTACCCTATAGTAAATTCCTGCGCCAGCACCAGCACCAGTCCCATTCATCTGCAAGAGATTAATACTAAGAGCTAAATACAGTCACCAATCAACTTACCCAAAGAAATGAGAATACATCTAGTGCCATAGTTGCCTTGAGTACAGGCAATACATACACCCAGATGTTCTTAACTCCAATCAGCAGAGGATAAAACAGTGGCTCTGGTTATCCTAAAGTAGCTCAGAAACTAGAATGAAGCTGCCAGTAAATGAGCCAGGGTGGGCCTTATATAAGACAAAATGTGGTGGTCACCACGTGGCAGATGCTGGCAGCAGGATGTTGAAGTATATAGGCCTGTGCTGTGTCCTTTAATTTAATGTAGCCAGCTTTGCACATAGCGCAGGAGAAGATACTGACTTGCTTTGCATCCTTGGGCAACAATAGCATTGTGTCTTGGACCAGCCCTAATATCTATTAGCATGTAGTGCAAATGCTGGTAGCCTGAATATCTTTAATATTACTGGCTCGTGGGCTGCAGTTATGATCATTTCACTGCAGTCCTCTGCTTAACTGACTGATTCAATATTTCTTTTCCAAGAACTTTTATGTCCACTAAAGAGAAAACAAGATGTAATTTCACTGCCATACAGAAATACTACAAAAGTGGAACTGTGCTGTGGAAATTCCTGAATTTTTTAACACAATCCAGAATAGCTTGTGTATTTTTACTCAAGGGTGTGGTGTAAAGAACAGAATAAAGCTGGGGATTTGGGCTATATGCGAGATCCTTTGGGAAAAAAACTAGAACTGATGGAAGCACAACAAGTAATGTTTTCCAGAGATGAACAATCATATCCAAATGCAAGACTTAAAGCCTTTCGACAAGATTCCTTGTGAAGTAAGCCAAGCTTGGTCCGTGCAGTTTGGGCAGCTTTGAAAAATTATTTCCTTTGTTTTACAAGAAAAGCTACAAACTGGAGAGATTCCTTAAATGGCAGCCTAGCTGTGCTGAGTCCACGTTCTGCCATTTATGCTGGGGTGAGCTGCATAACGACCTCAAGCACTGAATGAGTATGTGGAGGGACACATAGCCTCTTGGGGGATAAGCCCGGTTGGCTGTTGTCTCACATAATGCTAAAAATACAGTGGCTAAGTCAAAACCAAACAAAACGCAGATTTGACTGTTTGCTAACACGTGTGTGTGTGTGTGTGTGTATAATAGTATTATATATAGTATACTAGGTTCCAGCATATAGGAGCAGCCACAGAGAAGGCACATCATCTGGTTCCTGCCTCTTTGCATCACATTAATTGGGGACCTCACTATTGCTTCTCCTAAAGAACACATACTGCAGGCTGAGTCTTGTTGGAAAATTTGGTCCTGTAATTACCCCAGGGCCAAGCCATGTAGGGCTTTACAGATGATAACCAGCATTTTGAACTGGACCCTCAAGCAAACTGGTAACCAATGCAGTGACCATAGTGGTGGTATCGGACTGCCAAATCTGCGACCCCCGGTTTCAACTGATTATAGCTTCCAAGTCATCTGCAAAGGAAGCCCATGTAGACACAATCTTCTGCATACAATTTAGAGATAAATAATATGAAAAGCAATGGTGTGTTTTCACTTCAGAATTCAGAATTGTAAATTTCGAACTCGAAAACATATATCCAACCCAGTCAGGAATCAGGTAGTGAGAAGAACTGTGATGGATGAAATCATCCAGCAATTTCATGTAGATGTTAAATAACAGGGGAAAGAGTCAAGCAACCATAGTCATGATAGTTCTTCTATCCATACAGATTGGCACTGCCCACTCAGGAAAGAGCAGAAGCATTGCAGAACGTGCTTCCAATCTCCAGCCTTTCAGTGGTCCAGAAGAATATTATGGTGAATGGTACTGAATGTCACTGAGAGATCTAACAGCACTAGGAAGAATGTGTTCCCACCATCCAGGACCTGACAAAGATGATTCACCATGGTGACCAATGCTGCTTCTGTCCCAGGCTGAACCCAGACTGAAAAGGTCCAGAAAAATCTGTTTCCTTTAGGACCTTCTATAGCTGAAGCCCCATGGCCTTCTTCAAAAACCTTCCCTAAAAAGTTGAGGTTGGAGATCGGCCAGTAGTTATCCAAAATGGTTGGATTAATACAACAGGTCTGCTAGGTTGTTCTGTTTGCTGACAATCACCAAAGAACTGTCATTGCTTTAATACATGCTCAAGGCACACCTACTTATACTCAGCATAACCCAGAGGAAAGTACCGCTGTGCAGACCATAGTGAAATCAGTAGTGACCTCAATCTCCATGTGACCTGAGCAAGCAAATTTCCCAATGAATTATGCCTGCTGTCTATAACTTTGTATTTTTAAAATTACAAAACAAACTAAATGATGCAGTAAAATGTATAGTGTTCAGAATAATATCATGAATCTCTTTTTTGTGCTTTTGTTGTGGGAGATGTCACATCAGTGTCTGATGTCTGACGACAATATTTGGATGAATATTTCATCATGAAACACTAGGCAGACTTGAACTTGCCATTCAGGTTTCAGAGAAAATTTTAATTTTTCCTATGCATGTATTCAGGTTCTTCATTTCCAACATGTATTCATGTGAAGAAGTCCATGTAGACAGACATCAGGCCCCGAATTATATCATTTGACTGTAATGCATGTTTCTGGGTCAGTGTTTACTCATAGTGTAAAACTAGCTAAGGCAAGCAGCATCTGATATAACTGCATATATTTTAGAATGTGGGAAATCACTTGGTTGTTTTTCACTTAAATATTTTGCACTAAAATTGAGTAGATGATTGTGCATTCTTCCATTGGGGAAAACTAACACCTTTTTCTCATTAAAGATCCAGAATCTTCTCACTGTACACAATTAGGTTCTCAATTCAAGCATTAGCTTGAAAAAAAATCCAATTCTTTCTATTGATCTCAGGATTCCAGCACTGCCTCCTAACCCAAATTCTGTTTAGACATTCAGATCTCCCATGCCATTGGAAGCACATGACAAGTTACAGGGAAAAGTGCACTAGCTCTGGGGAATCAGTCAGCTGGCTCTGTCCTTTCCATATTGCATCTTCATTGCTGATTTACATTCTCAGGTAGGCTTCCTACATTATGAAAGCCCTGGATGTCAGGAACCTAAATGAAAAACCATGGAACCTCCTTTATACAGAGTCAGACTAACATTCTGTCTAGCCCAGTTGACAAGTGACTGGCAATGGCTCTTCAGGATTTCCACAGGAGTTTTCGCTCCACTAGATGTCAGGGATTGAATTTGGGACCTTCTGCACACAAAGTTTCTGGTCTACAAGCTACGGTCCTTCCCAATTCCAGTCTCTCTCCTGCAGACATCAACCTCTGACTCATAGAAAGCAATGGAAATGATTGGTGTGGCCATCCTCAGTTTTCCTAATATAATTTAACTGCAAGGAGTGTTTGAACATGCACACAGTTTTGCAGTAAAATGTAACACGTGCATAGCATTATATTCAAATAAAGCTGCTGAGATGAAGTTGCATTATAAGGGCCAAGCAGCGGCATTTCAAATATATTCTAAAAAGCTTGATTCAGATAACTATAATATGGAATCTGCTTTTCATGGAAAGTTTAACTTGCCCAAGATTGGCCTCTTTGGGGACATGGAAACTGGCAGACTTTCTGGCAATTGTTCTCTTTTGTGATTGTGAAGATTTTAAAGAAATATGCCTGAATAACTCCGATTTTTTTTTTTTTTTTTTACTAAGGGAATCGGTTGTTTCACATGCTATTGATTTTGTAACTAGCAAGCAGTGTTTGAAGCTCTTTTGGTTCCAAGATGTTCCCACTGACTCTATGTTACTTTGGCAGAAAGGAGATGTAAAAGTCCTTAGGTTGCTGGAAAACTTTATATAGATACTTGTATTTATTTTATATCTTTGATAATTGTAACCAAAAAAAATGGCATTTATTTTCTATTTTAACTATTCATCTGATAAAACAAAATGCACCAAGAACATGGCTAAGCATTTAGCTTTATTTAGCTGTTAGACACAAGGGCATCTAACACTAGCACATAGGATTAACAACTGGAGTCCATCCTTGGCCATGAAGCCTTGTTTCACACAGCCGAAGTTTCATGTCCAGACTATAAGGCAGTGTTGTCCAAACTTGGCCACTTTAAGATGAGTGGGCTTCAACTCCCAGAATTCCCCAGCCCATGGCTGGCTGGGGAATTCTGGGAGTTGAAGTCCACTCATCTTAAAGTAGCCAAGTTTGGACAACACTGCTATAAGGAAAAAGATTGCTGAGCAGCTCCAAGTTGTCAGGAGAAGACGGAAGTGGAGAACACTGCATTGGCTGCTTCAGAATAGAGGGACAATGAATGGCAGAGGTCGGCATCTCCAACTGAGCTATGTCGTGCTCCTGGTGTGCACCTAGAACATAGTAAGATGCACACCCGTGAAAAGCAGTTGCTTCTCTTCTCCGAAGAATGGGGTGGTCCCTTGTGGTTCCATTTGCCATTAAAGAACAAGAGCAATGCTTTAGCTTTTTAAAACATCTCGCCAGGCAGAAAACATTCTGGAAATTGGAAGACAGGTTTCACCACAGTATCAGTTGTGATAGCCCAAGAGCTTAATGGGATTTAAGGCTTAATGAGATTTTTAGCTGTAAGTTCTTAGGTTGTTGCAAGGCCATGTGCCCTCAGATAGACTCTGTACGAATAACAGTTCCCAAGTTGACACTGTACAGCAGTGTCAAGTACAGTAGAAGGAGCTGTTTACAGGGTTGCTCTCACCTGGTCATTTTAATTCAGACAGTCAGGAATTCAGGCTCCCTCTGGGGGAATGACTGTGAGGCCAGAGACGCATGCATCAATAATAATCAGCGAGTTTTAATTTTTCTTTTCAAATTATTTTTCAAGTTAGCCAAAGCTTTTTATAACGCCTCTGTGAAATCCATCTGGGTTCCATTCATAATGGGTGATGACGAGAAGGTAGATATGCAGAGGATACAAGAGATTGACATTGTTACTGATGATTTCTAGCCCCAAAGGAAGGAAATAAACAAAACAAAATGGATCCAATTGGCACAAATGCTATGAGAAAGACAGCGTGAGTTGTGCTTGCCAAATGGAAAAAGAGTAAATCAGTGGAAGGAGGACTTGTTTACCACTCTAGAAAGAAATTCAAGTCAGAGAAAGATTTTTAGGGGGTAAAAGGGGATTTATGTTTTGTTTTGTTTTTTAAATAGCCATGTAGGAGTATCCATTTACAGGGCCTACAATTAATATTGGCTGGGTTTCCATATTTTTTAGTTGTGAACTAAAGTGTGGAAGAGTAAATGACCCTCTCTGAATGCATCCACAGGGAAATTTAAACAAAAGGAAAGTTCGAAGGGGGTGAGGGTGGAGGGAAAGAGATAGATTTCTTTTACTTTTTTTCATTTGTGATTAAAAGATGCTTTTTTTGTGGAGACATTCTTGGCAACACGCTATGTTTTTCTTTCCCTCCTCCCCTTTCTTAACTGGGTCTTGTCACCATGTATACCAAAAGGAGAGAGAATGAGAGCAAGAGTGCAGAAGTGTAAGATTTTCTTGACATGTAAAATATTAGCTGCTGCTGTGTAGGGTGGTTTATAAATGTCTGTGGCTGTTTACAGGAACTTGTTAAAGATCAGAACAAGATATGGCCAGTGCTAGAGCTGGGAAGATGAATAATCTTGTGCACAGCGCTGTCCAGGTTTTTGCATGGAGCCTGCTCTCAATTCAGTTAAGAACCTGTTTCAGTAGAGACACAGCTAACAGCATTTTTTTTCCTCCGTACAATCTGCATGACCGGGTTCATGCAGCAGCATGGAAAGGCCTTTCTTCTTCACAGAATTTGCTTGCTTATGGGCCCATTCTCATGATTAGCTTCTCACAATGAATAAATAGCTGACCGGTTATGTAGAGCAGGGTCCGTCAACCTTGGCAACTTTAAGATGGGTGGACTTCAACTCCCAGAATTCCCCAGCTGGCCAAGGTTGGGGAACCCTGATGTAGAGGACAGCTGAGGCAATGCTGACAATGACAGAACAGAAAACTTTGTTTCAGCCCTCCATTCTACAAAGGACAAAAAATTTCCAATATTTATTGCAAATTTACAGTAAACCAACCAGGGTTAGGCACCATATACATTGGTTGGATCATTAACTGGACCAAATTCATCGCATACGTTCCATAGTGAAATGGGAACCTACCTACTGCAGAATTAATTACTGAACAGAATGTATACTAAATAAAATAATGAATGCAATACAGTTAATGAGGGGGCCAGTCCATTATTGGACTAAGCCAGTTCCATACTTTTTCTTCCTGTCCAGATTGAAATACACACATATATGCGCTTGGATTTTGCTGCTGTTTTATCTCAAAACAGATATTTCTTAACCTTCTTTACAACTTTCTGCATGCATTTTATTGTACAGGACACACATTTATAAGAAGTCTCACCTATAATACCCTCATCAGTAGAAAAATTAGTTTTCTGAGTTTTACAGAGTTGTAAATTATTTTATGAAATTTAGAGAAGTACATGCATTTGTTTGGGGAGATGAATCAGTCAGGTTGCTTCAAAATGCAGACCAAATGAAGAGTTCAAGGATTACTTGCTTTGAAAGAATAAATAAAATTCATCAGTGCCTAATATTTTGTTGGTCAACCTGTCCTTCCTGCCCTTCCTGCAACAATGCCTATCGCCATTTCCCTACTAGTGGCTTGAACATCTTCTTCACACCAATCACCCACTGTTGAAGTGATGTAAAGCCTGTTCTCATTACTGCTTATTTGGTGCAATGATGGTTGGGTGACTCTAGAAAATGCTCGAGTCACTAGTGGGGAAATTACCTACAAATACCATATTTCACAGCATCTTGATATAAGTAATTAAGAGACCTCAATTTTCCTTTTACCCATTAATTTCTTTATTCACTCATTTAATTATTTATGTATTTATTTATTGAATTTCAATTCTACCGCAATCTCACGACTTCTGATGTGTACCACAGAGCAATGCAACTGAACAAACACATTTGATTTGAATGCTGTTTCCCTAAAGCAATTTTATCAGAAAATCCAAACCACAACCTAGATAAGTACTAGGTTGCTATCTTCCTGGAAAGCGCTGGAAGAATCACCTTGTGCTAACAACTGCCTGCTACATCAGGAGGCCACCTGTGTCACTTTGCCTATGCCGAGATATTGGAAACCTTCAAGTATCAAGCATCCTTGAAGGAAAAGGGTAGGCAAATTTTTCCACCCCCAGGACTGCAGTGACTGTCAGAGTAGGCTTTGAATACCTGGATCCACACCCATTCATACCTGCACAGCACTGCTAGAATTTCGTGCATAAGTAGGAATACCTGCGTCCTTCCCAGAGATTGTGCTCAAGATAATTTCTTTTGTACTGCTTTTAACAGCAGTAGAAAGAACATCAGCAAAAGCTGATCAGTGTTTTCAGTTCATCATGATGATGGCTACAGGAGGAATAAAAATCCCATCAGAAACCCAGATGCAGGCAGAGACTGAAGTTTCCCCACTCTAGCTTTAAACCTATACGTTAGTTAATAATTAATGTAAGAATTAGCCAAAAAATTTAAAAAGACATCTAAAGAGATAGAAAAGCATCCAGAAAATGATGTAGAAAAACAGAAGCTTCTTTTGCATGGGAAGAAAAATTGGGGGGAAAGTGGCAGACAGTGGTATATACCTGCACAATTTTGAATCATTGAACTGTAAATTCATATATAGACCAGATAACATATATTATATCCCTCTACAGCAGTGTTGCTCAACTTTGGCAGCTTGAAGATGTGTGGACTTCAACTCCCAGAATTCCCCAGCCAGCCTTGCTGGCTGGAGAATTCTGGGAGTTGAAGTCCACACATCTTCAAGTTGCTGAGGTTGAGAAACCCTGCTCTAGATCCTTGACGATGCTCCTGCCAACCTGGTCCTGTCTTTGGCAGTCTTGGTAAGGCAGCAAAATTATCTCTACCTGGTGGGATTTGCAGATTCTGCTCTGTGAGAGTTTGGCAGGTCAGAAACTTCAGGACCATGCTAGATAGTAGTGGTAAAAGAACAGAACCTTTGAATGTCTCTGTAGTTTGCAACACAAACTTAAGAACTGCGATTCAAAAGGACATTCCCTGATAGCACTCAGTGCTGGAAAGCAAAGCTATCTGTTTTTTCTTCAGTTATGCTGGAAAGCCCTCAAAGGAAAATAAACCAGGGTTCTTCTTAATCTTTTATTCAGACACAGTAGGGAATAAAATGCCAGTTCTCCTCCCCACCCCACCCACACGTACCCTTCTTCTCAGCTGAATTAGCTCAACAACTGGCAGCTCTTAAATTTAGACAGCCTTGGGGTAAATGTGAGAATAAGCCGCAAATTAAGCACCCCTTGACAGATGAAAGTTTGCAGAGTGAGAAAGACCAGACCCAACCTTCAGCACAGTGCTGACAAGTGAAGGATTACACCATCTTTGAGAGTGTGAGCCACGTGTTCTAAGTACCTCATCACACGAGAAGGGTACGGACTAAGATAATCCTCAACTGCCCTCCCCCATGGCCATGATTTATTATCAGCAACCCTCGGTGCAGTCAAAATATTGAGCATACGAAACACCCCAAAGTCTTAAGACAGTACAGTATGTCCGTCTGCATAGGAAGTTGGGATCCTTCTAACCCCACACAAGTGGCATAGGGTTTGGCATTTCAAACCAATTGAAAAGTCTACACAAGTTGGGTTATTGGCATTGATTGTCACAAGGGCAACAGCTAGAGCCTTTGAGCAATTTAATAATCCTTCTCCTGTAAGGTATCTACCCATTTGGAATAGCGGCACTGCCAAGGCAGAATTTGGGCTAATATACGGTCCCCATTCATCAGGATGAAGACAGGCCTCCCCCTAAATGCTCTAGAAGAGAAAGTAACACATAATGAAGAGATAATAGAAGTTAATCAATAAGAGCATTGAAAAAGCAATACAGAAATAAAGAGAAATGTGGTTGTACAATTCCACACAGCATTCCTGTTTATTCATATCATATGAATTTATGAAAAAAGCTTTGGACACTATTTAGGCAATCTGTTATGTAACAGATCAATACAGATGAAGTCAGCTAAATATTTGGTGAAAACAACAACAACAAAAGAACAGTTATGGAAGAAAAAAGGGTTTCTCAAGACAAACGGGAGTATTTCTATTTTTGTTCATGAAAGTAATGAGTAAATTCAGTGCCTTACTTGTCAGCAACCAGTTACTCTTCTGTTTGTCAGTGTTGCAAAACAAGGCATTGCAAAAAAATATGATGAGATCCCTGGAAAATTCGACACCAAAATTCGGAAACAGCAGCATTCGCCAAGCAATGATTTTTTTTTTTAAATAAAAACTACAGGTCTAGTGAAGATTCAGTAAAAGCAAGTTTTATGATCAGCAAAATGATAGCTAACTCATTGCAACCTTTTACAGAAGGCCTATTTGTAACACACAGACACATACACACACACAGACACACACACAAAACAGCTTTGATTGCCTCATTGTAGCTTCTTTCTGGATTTTTTGCCCACATGCCGCAGATACCTTCCACATCCTAATAAGAAGAAACTTTTTGAAGGTATATGCTTATTTACTATACACTGGTCTCAGGATAACATGTATAGCAGATCCTGTGAAGAAACAATTGATTTAAATAGGTAAAGACTTCAAAGCACTGTCAACAACTATTACCCCAAGGACATATGCTCCAAGTACTGCACATTCACATTGTACAACATTCATTAGAGAGATGGGCTGTAATTTGAAAATAATTGAATTATTAGATTGAATACTAGTGAAACGTATTGTAATGGGTCATGATATATTTCAAGGATTGGAAGAGTACATTGAAAAAGTGGCACTGTAGGAAGAAAGGCACACCATTTACCGCAGATGGTGCACCATCAGAATGTTCCAAAAACATTTTTATAGTGGAATGATGAAGGAAAAAAACACGATATACTAGGAATCAGCTTCACCAATACACATTGCAGTTTGCTCTAAGAAGCCCTGTGGAATAAAAACCTCCGCATGGAGAACAGGATAGCTGTAGTTGTTAAATCAGTTAATTTTATACATGCGTAAGGACTGAATCATAGGCAGTTTGCTTCTTTCTAGCAGTGAGTGTGGCTAACTTCTATACCACAAAAAAGTTAGATAGATGAGCCAGGAAAATGTCATGGAACATATTTTGACTTAGAGAGGAGACAGATTCCTTCATGAAAATGAAAAGCAACAAGCGAAATCAAATCAAATCTTTATTACGGTCATAGACCAGCAGCTTTTTTTTAAACAGGAGTAGCTGATCACCTAAATACACTGAACTTGAACCTTCAGGGTAGAAGCAGGTGATAACACAAATGTAGGAGTATGTGAAATCATTCAAAATGAAGTTTATTTTGTAGGGAGAATTGCTGATAGATTGCTGATAATTTGGTCTGTTTCCCAACACTGACTTCCTGAACTCAAATCTTTCAAAGAGATATAATTTCTAGAATAGAGAAGCCATTGGATATACAGTTTAATGATTTTAAAGCACTTGAACCACAATTTCAGGGTTTTTCTATATTATTTCCTACGGAAAGTGGCAGTGTTGCAGAACAAATACTGATGGTGTATAAGACCATTTTGAAGGGGATGTATATAGAGGAATTCCAGATTTCTACAAGTTTCTTTCCTAAGAATATTTAGGGTACTTACTATAACAGACTGGACTGCTTGCCTTTTAATACGACTTGTGCTTTTGGCTCCTAATCTTGTATTGCCTTGTAATGCATTTGTAGGGATTCTACTCCCTCCAGCTGGTTGATAGATCGAGAGACAGACAGACAGACAGACAGACAATTACTAGCTAATTACTACTGGAAGGAAAAAATCCTTGGATACATTCAAGCAGCAATTTCTATAATGCCCAACTCATATGTCCTTCAGCAGGAAGTTTGGGGACTGCAATGCTAGCAGGTATGGAGGAGGCCTGGTTAGGGAAGACTTAATAATTCAACATGTAGCCACACAATTCCTTTGTTTGATTCTCCTACAATGACTCCAGTTCCTCTGGAGCATTGGTTCTGATAATTGAGGAGGTCTGTCATAAGCTCTCCTTTCTACCTAACTTTCAGATCCTGAGGAAGTCTCTTAGGTGGGTTACTGAAGTATAAAAACAGGATAGGGTAATTTAAGCCAGTAATTCATAAACTATTTTAGCTTGTTCATTGCAACCCTCTGTAGTTGTCCAAATTTACAGCCAGGCTTAATCCAAAAGTGATATATTAGTAACATATTCAGCAGCTGTTGTACAGCAGTAACAGACGACTGAGATACATGTTAATACAGATAGTCCTTGCATAACAACCACAACTGGAACCAGCAACTCCATCACTAAGCGACATGATCCCTAAGTAGGACATCACACGACCACACCGGACTTACAACATCACTTCCGCCATGTTCTTTAAGTGAATCACCCATGGTTGTTAAACAAGACATCAAGTGATTGCAACTTGCGATTTTACTGCCAGCTTCTCCATTGACTCTACTTGTCAGAAGCCAGCTGTGAAGTGCACAAATGGTGATCATGTGACTATGGGGCACTGTGATGGTCATAAATGCCCTCTAATTGTGAAGTGCCTGAATCCCAATCACGTTACCGTGGAGACTCTGCAACGGTCATAAATGTGAGGACTGGTTGTAAAGTTACTTTTTCAGCACCACTGTAACTTTGATTGGTCTCTAAACAGGACAGTCATTAAGCAAGGACTGCCTATACCGCAATTGTAACAATAAGCTGCATCACCATGTTTCCACTTCACATTCAAGCCTCTCAACAATTTTTAGCAACTACTCATGCCAAACATCCTTTCACACATCTTCCCCTACTGAGATATTTCAGAGCTTTTTGTTCCAGTCCATTCAAATGATCAAAAAGCTTAGGCTGACATGTAAAATTAGTAAGAAAAAATAGTGAGAAATTCCATTCCTGCTTTAGAATTGTCCCTTTCTGTTGGGACAGCTACAGATATGGTGTTAAAAAGTATTTCTGGTGCTACAAACCTTTAGGCTTCCCTTTCTAGCTTTATAAAGAATAATTAGAAACAGAGATATTGGGTTTAATGTCCATTTTTATGAATCTGTCTTGACAGAGATATATCACTATAGTTATAAAAAATTATCTCCTAGCATTTATACTTTTTTTTTTTCAATCAGGGTCAGTCCATCTTAATTTTTGAGAAACATCTCAGGCTGACAGTCTAAGCCAAATTGCTTTCTATTCTTCCTGTTACTGAATTCGTTCTCCTGCCACTTCCACACTCATCAGTATATTGGAACAATCAGTACAAAATTAATTACTTTGCCTTGTCATTAGTCAGTGTCTCTATTCCAGATTTACCACTAGAGACATGAAAAGCAAGGCTTGCTTTATAATTGAACTATCTTACCTGCAGCACATGTTCCTAAATTCTGGTGAGATGGAGATGTTTCACATGTAAGCCAAGCTCATGTCCTACATTTATTGCCTTGCACCTTACTAAAACCAAGCAAAATACACAGAATGAATTCTTGATGTTCAGCCTTCTGTGCATGTTTTAAGATTGTGTGTGTTTGTGTATACACTCACACACACATACTTTTTTTACCTTTTTTTTTTTTTTTTTGGTATCTTCAAGTGATTCTTAATTTCTGGCCACTGCCTGGACAAATCCATGCAGTCTTCTTGGCAAGGTTTTTGGGAGTGATTTGCTGTTCCCTTCTTCCTAGGGCTGAAAGAGAGTGAGTGGCCCAAGGTCACCCAAATGGTTTTGTGCCTAAGGCAGGACTAGAACTCAAGGTCTCCTGGTTTCTAACTTGGTACCTTTATCCACTGGCTCTCAGATTTCACTTTACTTTGCGTATTGTATCAGTGTTCACTCAGGTAGCAACACCTAGCTGGTCTTGGCTGATCTAAAAACTAAGCAAGTCAGCCTTGGCTATTACTTGGAAGGGAGACTATCTCAGAAGACTAAGACTATAGATTAGATTGGGAAGTAAAAATAAAAATAATCATGGAAGAAGGCAATGACAAATGATTCTTGTATTATGCGTTGTCAACAAAATTGTAGTTATCAGGAGCTGAGATTGATTAGAAAGAGATTATTTTTGTTGTGGTATCAATCAGGTTCCCAGTAGTATATAAGACTTCTTCCTCTTTGGATAAATAAGTTTGTTTTAATTATAAACACTTTAATCTCTCATTGTTATTCATTTATCAAGTTAATCTCAATTCATTACTTATTGTTCCTTTCTTCATTGCTATTCCTCCTTTGTTTTCTTTACCCTGTATGACTAGCCATTTTCCCCTGTGATGTAGCCTCAACATGGCCTCATTTATTGCCTTTCTGATGGTTGAAGGTTCCAATTAAAATTGGCATCCCCCTCCTCAACAACATCCTGGAATAATAGAATATTTGGGCATGCTAATAGCATCCAGTGGCAGTAATTCAAAGTGGCCACTAAAATCTACTGCTCTCTCCTGGTTTCTCAGGGACAAGGGTTAAGGTTAGGTTGTCCTATTCTTCCTAAAGGTCAAGAGAGTTGAATGTATGAGCTTTCTTCTTTTCTTCTAATTAACTCCAACATATTGGGAGTACTTCCTTCACACACACACATACCACTCCTATTGTTCTCTGCAACTGAGATGGCTAGAGAGTACATGTGGAGTCCTTGGGGTTCTCTGAGCTTGGTTCTTTTCTTGCAAGCGTTTCATTACCCGGCTAGGTAACATCTTCAGTGCTAAAATGGGATGGGGCTTGCTCTCTATGTGTTGTGGCCTGCCTTGCTAGTGCTGGTAAGGGTGGGGGTTTTGTTTTGCTCCTCAGGTAGTTCTTTGATTGGCATATGTTTGCTGCTTGATTGTGTGCCTGGTGGTAACCTCTGCTTATCTGGGTGATGATTCCTGGAGATGATTGCTGGTGATTGATTGCTGGTGAGGCGATCTTCTGGTCTTTTGTCTCTTTTGAATAGTTTGTAGAGAGTACATGGTGGCTTCCTGCACTCTTCAGTAGAGCAATACCATCCACGATTGTCCCCGATGGCTCTTTTTCTCTACCATAAGTTTTCACAAGAGAACATGGATAGATGTATGACAAACACCCAGCTCCGTATAACTATAGAACATGAGTAGGCAAACATTTTGGGTGGCTGGGAACATTCAGAATTTGGAGAGCAAATAATGGGGTGGGCTCACAAAACAGTGCCTTGAGAGGCTTACCTAGTCACAAAAAGTCTGTCATTATGACCATGACAGAAAAATCTCTATCAGAAATAGAGCTACCTAGTCTGCTTTGTAAAATTCCAGACCCCATCAGATGGCAGCAAAGAGATACAAATATTTTAAATCTGTGCAGCATCAGCCCAAATCTGGTAGCCCTACAAGAAATCAAACCAAAGCAACTGTATCTTGCCAATCCTCCTAGCTGTAAGATGCTCTATACCACCTATCTTATCTTGGTGTCCCCCCACCCCAGGCAAATGGGAATTTTTCCAAAATGCTGGGCTGCATGGGCATTTTCTATGAATTCTTATGTGTGGCCAGACACATTCTAATGCTGATCGTGTTTTGCTTTCCCACATGCTACCTTCCCCTTTCTGTATTTTTTGGTATATATACCACCAAAAGAATCATGCACATCACCACCCATCACATTTTCAGTCATACAGCATAATAACAATCCCAGAAAGATAAAGTGAGGAATACTTCTAATAGACTGGTATTTCTAGCTTATATATTCCTATGCTAAATATTGCAGTAATACTGTTCTATCCAATCTTTTCATTTCATCATCCTCTAAGCCCCCAACCAGGTTTGGATTTAAAGTAATGGTGGATGATATAAATCTAGAACATCAAAGAACAGCATGCCAATGACCATTCCTTTTCTTACAAGTTCTTTGACAAGATTTCATTGTGGAAAAAGTACCAAATTATCTGTTATGAATGGAGACCTACTATGAAATTATGTGATGTGCCAATAAAATATGTTACAGCCTGACCGATTCCAAAGAGCAGGGCTACATGGGCAGCCTCTTAAAAGAAATCAGTCCTGCCTACACCACTGATGGACAAACTATGAATATACATGACCACATAGCTACATCTTGTCCTATGTCAGATTGCTAAGAACTTGGTATTCTCTCCAGGAAATGAATAAGTTTATGAAGCAGCTGTTCCATCTACTAAGTTTTAAAAAAACAATAATGCTGGTTGTAAACTATAGATTGCTGCTTTCTATTTTTGAGAGGCATGATCCTTCAAATCAACATTTTCTAGTTTTAATGAGATAGTTGGAAGCCAAGCGTGGAGTAGGTCCAGAGGAGTTGCCCGGGGAGCGTTCTTGCCCAGTTATCTGGGAACGGTTTGATCCTGTTGTCCCTGAGGAAGTGGACAGGGTCCTCAGAGCTGTCAGTGCGACCACCTGTGATCTAGATCCATGTCCCTCCTGGTTGGTTAAATCTACCAAGGAGGTGACCTTAGGGTGGGTCCTGGCGATGGTTAATTCATCCTTGCAGGAGGGGGTGTTCCCGAAGCCTTTCAAAGAGGCTTTGGTCCACCCACTCCTCAAGAACCTGTCGCTAGACCCCACCCTTCTGGACAACTTTCGTCCAGTCTCCCACCTCCCCTTTTTAGGGAAGGTGGTAGAAAAGGTGGTTGCGCGGCAGCTTCAGAGGATCCTGGAGGAAACGGATTATCTGGACCCCTATCAGTCAGGATTCAGGCCCGGTTATGGGACAGAAACAGCATTGGTCGCACTTCTAGATGATCTCTGGTGAGAGCGGGATGGGGGGAGTGCATCCATCCTTGCTCTTCTTGACCTCTCGGCGGCGTTCGATACCATCGACCATGGTATCCTTTTGGGTCGGCTGCGGGAGTTGGGGTTGGGTGGCACAATGTTGTGCTGGTTCAGCTCCTTTCTCCAAGGCCAAACCCAATCGGTGTTGATAGGGAGCGAGAGGTCCAGCCCCCGGCCCCTACTTTGTGGGGTGCCACAGGGGTCAGTGCTTTCACCGCTCCTATTTAATATCTACATGAAACCGCTGGGTGAGATCATCCGGCACCATGGGGTGAGGTATCATCAGTATGCTGATGATACCCAACTATACATCTCCATCCCAGGTGCCCTAAGTGATGCTGTGACTGCCCTCTCGCGGTGCCTGGAGGCTGTGGGGGCCTGGATGGGGGACAACAGGCTTCAGCTGAACCCTGGTAAGACGGAGTGGCTGTGGATATGGGGAGCCTCAAGATCTAGGACCTTGTCATCGTTGGTTCTTGACGGGGTTGCACTACCCCAGACAGACCCGGTGCATAATCTGGGGGTTCTCCTGGACTCACGACTCCTGCTCGAAGAGCAGGTGGCAGTCGTGGCTAGGAGGGCCTTTGCACGACTCCGTGTGGTGCGCCAGTTACACCCCTTCCTGGATCAGGGGGACCTCCGCACGGTCACTCATGCCCTGGTCACCTCTGGGTTGGACTACTGTAATGCGCTCTACATGGGACTACCCTTGAAGAGTATCCGGAAGCTATAGCTGGTGCAGAATGCGGTGGCACGGACAGTTCTTAATGCCCCTAGGAGGGCACGTATAACACCGCTGTTGCGCGAACTGCATTGGTTACCGGTTTGTTTCCGGATCCAATTCAAGGTGTTGGTTATTACCTTTAAAGCCCTTTATGGCACAGGACCAGGTTATCTGAGGAACCGCCTCGCCCTGATCACTTCAGCCCGTCCCACTCGGTCCAGCAGAAGGGGCAGGTTGCAGACCCCACCAGTCAGGGAATTTTGATTGGTGGGGTCTAGGCAGAGAGCCTTTTCTGCTGCAGCGCCCGCCCTATGGAACATCCTGCCTTCTGAGGTCCGGTGTGCCCCCTCCCTCACGGCCTTCTGGAAAGGTATCAAATCCTGGCTCTGCCAGAAGGCCTGGGGCCAGAGGGGGGCCCGCACCTGTGGAGATGGCTGGTGGGATGATGGGTTGTCTCCCCCCCCCCCAGCATCTTACACATTTTTTAAGGCCATAAACCAGAGGAGGTTTTTTAGGGTTTTTTAATATGTTTTTAATTATTTATAGTTTTTAGCCATCTCGGTGAGAGCTGTGTTTTTATTGTGAGCCGCCCAGAGTCACCCGTTGGGGGAGATGGGCGGCATACAAGTTGAATAAATAAATAAATAAATAAATAAAATAGTTTTCTAACTGATGTGGTGCATCTGAGAATCAAAGCACCACATGAATCAATATGTGCAGGTTTGGATCAGAGAAAAGACATGTGAAATTGATAATTGTTTTTAATGTTGGTCATCATTATGGAAACATGCTGTCTTGGAAAACAAAGCCAATATTCTCCCTGTCCCACACCCCGACCCCCACCTCCAACTGCACCATACTTATCAGTGGATTGCTTTTTGCAAGTGTAAATTGCAGAGCTTAAGGTGCTGATCTGAACAGGGACCAGAGTATCAGGAGCCTTGACTTAATTTATTTTTACTTAAAATGAAAGACTTCACTGCTACTTACACATTTAAAGAAGTAGTTCAACCTTCAGCACTCAGTGAAGATTGAATCAAAAATATAAAGGGAAAGATGACAGTTATTTAAATGTATTTTAAGGAGGCAGGCAGTGGACCAACATGTATGAATTGTTTTTAAATAATAGATCAAACGCATATTCACGCATATTTACACACTCAGAGGGCAGCGGAACAAACTATTGGCAGTGTTTTGCTTTTGTTTTATGTCAGAATTTTTTTTCTATTCAAAAAGCTTTAAGAGAATGATTTTTACCTTTCTAATAGTAGAAGGTTTTCAGTCAGTGGAGGGGGTCCATCTGGAAGGACTGCCAAGAACCCTATCTTGCTCCTAGTCCTCATTAAGTTTAGCTATTCTTTCCCAGCTTGTATTCTGCCATCAGTTTCACTAACGAAGGGTCTGCTCCGATCATCTCCTCTGAATATCCAAGCCTACAGTGGGCTCTTGGCAAACTTACTGATCTACCAGGGCCTTATGCTATTGTCCATCACCATCTTTGTCTGGTTTACTGTATATGCTCAGATGTGCCAATTTTAAACACCTACTGTATTTCCAGCAGCCTGTCACACAATTCACCCTTTACCATCCATCCATATCCACAAACAGGCCCAAAATGGCACTATTACTATCAGGATGCTAAAGAAATATCCAGGTCACATCTGGCAAATGGAATAGGAGAAGATGAAATACAGCAGTATCTGCCATACACACTACTCCCTCTTCCCTTGCGGCTACCCTGGAAACAGAGTAGGCTTTCTAGATATGCTTGGACTTCAAGTCTCATCATTCCCAACCAGCCTGGCCTGTTGGAGAAGTCTGGTCTACGTAGGGTGACAGCAGCAGCTACCTGGTGTTCATACTAGAGTCCTAATTCTACCCTAGTGGTGTTGGGAATGAATCTGGGGCCTTTTGCAGTACTGTGCTTTAATACTGAACCTCACAACATCATTAGATTTTCCAAACTACTTTTCATGAGATTTAATCCTAGAAAGTGAATCGTTTGCACAGAATATGGTGCCTCTGTTTCCAAAGAGATCCAGTCTCTCCAGTTCGTATCCAGCTTGCAATCCTGAAACAATCCATACGTGGAATGTTCATTTGATGACAAGCTATTGCCATTAGATTATTCACAGTAGAATTATGTTGCTAAATGTATCCTTTTTTTATAGTTTCTTTTTAGCAATTACCCTTAAACATGGTTTCATTTGGCCAGTGTACTGGGGGGAAGGGGGAAATCAATATTATTGCTGTATCACCAAAGAACCTATTGGCTTTACTGTTCTTGTACTGTGCAATGTATCACATATGCTCTTAAACCCCTAGTGATCTTGTTGGACAGTTTAGTTGCTGCAATTATTCTATCTGTGAAGACTAATTATTCTAATTCTGCTGTGTGTTCTGCCACTTTGAAGGCTACTTGTTATTATAGAACCCTTGATGGATCATAAGCATGCCATTCCTTAGGGCAGTGTTTCTTAAACTTTTTTCTCCCAGGACCTCTTCCCACTTTTAAAAATTATGAAGGACCCCAAAAGAACCTTTGCTTGTATGGCTTATATTCATCAATAGTTATCGTATTACAAATTTATTTATTTATTTATTTATTTGGCTTGTATGCCGCCCATCTCCCCCAACGGGTGACTCTGGGCGGCTCACAATAAAAAACACAGTTCTCTCCCAGATGGCTAAAAACTATAAATAATTAAAAAGATATTAAAATGCTCTAAAAAACCTCCTCTAATTTATGGCCCTAAAAAACCTGTAAGATGCTCGGGGGGGGAGACAACCCATCATCCCACCAGCCATCTCCACAGGTGCGGGCCCCCCTCTGGCCCCCAGGCCTTCTGGCAGAGCCAGGATTTAATACCTTTCCTGAAGGCCATGAGGGAGGGGGTACACCGGACCTCAGGAGGCAGGATGTTCCAATTTTATGTTCCATAAAATTGATACATCCACTGCCAGTTCTCATGATTGTTTGATGGGATCCTAATATTGTATTCTTTTTCAACATAGGCTGGCAAATCATTTTGATTTTGCTGACCCCTGGGAGGGTCTTGGGGGACGCCCAGGGGTAGTAGGGCCACACTTTAAGAAACACTGCCATAAGGGAATCCTAAACTAGGGTTTCCATATCTGGGCAGCATAAATCTGAGCAGCCACTAGATGGCAGCAAAGAGACCAACAGGGTTACTCTCCTGGAATTTGTTAAAATGGGTAAATTGTAAAATTTGCACCCATGACAGCATTTTCCTGGTTCCCAGATTCACTCAAGCTGATGAAGATATATTGAACTATCAACAGTATTTAATATGTTCTGTTTTATATCAGACTTATTTGTTTTATATACAGTAAGACTACTGTTAACTTATTACTGACAGAAGGATGGAGCTCAGATTTCCAACTATTGTGCACTGTCCTGAAAAATTTAACTCTCATGTCAACTGATTAGAAATTGCATCAAGGATCAGAAGCATGTGTGGGTGTATGCTTCTATGTACACATACACAAATATATAAAATACAACCTTTCTAAATAACATACGCAGATATTTAGTGGAATTTCCCCTTCCTTATTTTACTAACCCAGTTTAGACAACGGATGTCTCATTTCTTTATCAGCATATACAATCAACTGATTTGTAAGAGGAAACATCCATGTTCAGTGATGAATGTAAATCTAGACAGCAATGGTAGCTCTGCTTTTTGCTCTAGACATTTTCCACTTTGACAACCTACAAGGGAGCATATAAAAACAGCAAAGGAAATGCAAGACATCTGTAACAGACCCAGCGAACATGCTATTGATTTGTTTCCCTTGCTGGTGTGGTCCTGGTATTAGCCTGCTTTCTCTAGAGAAATGAGTCAAATAAACAAGTCCGGTAGAGAACATGAAATTCCGCTTCCATTCATCTTCTTAATTTTGCAAGCGCCACATTCTGCAAACCCCATGCCAGCACAGCTCTTGGATCAGGCCTGGAATTCTTCTGGATCCTTAAGGGAGGAGATACTGGAGCTGGCCAAGAATCTAAGTGGAAACCGATGACAGCAACTGACATTAATCAGTTCCACAGTATGTTCTGCCCAGCAGGTTTCTTCCAATAAATCAAAGCCCTTGAATTCTAAAGGGCATTTAACCATTAGACAGCAACTGTTCTTTGTGGCCTGGAGCTGATACAAATGATTAATCTGTGATTTAATTTAAAAATACAACCAGTCTTTTTATACATGCCGACATGCGCATTGTGTATTGAAGCATACACACACAAACAGCCATTTTTTTTCTGCTTGCAAAAATGACAGGAAAGGAAAGGAAAGGCTAGCCATACATGTGGCTTTCAAAAAAAAAAAAAACTTTCTATGAATTTTCACCTTGGTTGGAGCCGTAAAGAGCGTTTTCTGTTTTGAAGCATGTTTTCTTTCTAGAGGGGAATAAAGGTGTGCTTCTTTTTACAGCGTCATTTTCTGTAGTGAATGATGCCGTTGCAGGAGGAGAAGGAGATAGAACATCACGATGCACTGAGGTTAGGGGAAAGCAATGGTTATGGGAAGGATCGTTCCATCTAATACAGGCTTTTAATGCTGTATTATGTACAGATCAGTGAGATCATTGGGCTTCTATGTCTGTGGTACCTCAACACAGTCACACTAATGATGCTATCATACAATAAATATTGGGAAGGACACCTAACAGGTTGTTTTTAGAGGTCGAGTATTTGAAAAGCATTTTCCTTTCACTAACCAGGCGGGGTTCTTCACTTCAACTTCAATTTAACACTGGCAGCTAATAAGGTTACTAATTTATTTATTTAGATTTGGGAGCCACTGACCTCCTAGGTGACTGTCGGTGATTTACATCCAAGGACAAGAAACAATAAAACAGAGCAAAGAACTGTACGCACCTGGAAAAAACACAACACCTCAGAGAAGGCGCACTGCCTAGATCCAATAGATGACATTGCTCGATTGAGGGGGCTTGTAACGTGCCCACCCTGCCTGTTCTGAGTGAGCTGGCAGAAACCGTTGGCCACAGGCAGTCCCTCAAATATGCCATGCTTACAGGTGATAATCAGCATCTTGTATTAAACTCTAAAGCCAATTGGTAGCCAGTGCATCTCACAAAGCAGCGGTGGCACATGGGTGTATTGTGGTGTATCCGTCACTGCCTGTACTGCTGAACTCTGGATCGGCTGTGGTTTCCAAAGGGTCTTCAAGGGCAGCCTTACCTACAGCACCTTGCAGTATCCTCTAGTCAGGAAAGGCCCTTGGACAGGGGAACTTATGGTTTTGTACCGTCTCCCAATGCCCCTGTTGGTCATTGTTTGATGAAACACAGCGGACCAAATGCTGCTAATAACAAAGGCATCTGCTGCAATCATGTAGGCAGAAAGTAGTCACTCTTGCATGCAGTCAGGCAGAAAGACCACATAAAAGAACAGCACTCCTAATAAGAAATCTTATGTCCCAAAGAAGCTAGGAAGAGGCTCACATAGTAGGAGCCAATGGCAAGACCTCTCCTCCCCAATCGTCACCACCTGGAATCGACTCTGAAGAAAGGAGGCAAACAAGGCCAGCACCGTGCTGCCCACCCCAATCCCCTGAGCCAATCCAGAAGGATACATGGGTGATAGTATCGAAAACCACTGAGAGGTCAAGTAGGGCAAGGATGGATGCACAACGTCCATCCCGCCCTTGCCAGAGATAATCCAAAAGTATGACCAATGCTGTTTCTGACCCATATCGAGGTCTGAATCCTGACTGAAAAGGATCCAGATAATCTACTTCATCCAAGGCCGTCTGAAGCTGTTGTGCAGCCACCTTCTCAACCACCTTACCCCAAAAAGGAGGTTAGATACTGGACGAAAGTTGTCTAGTATGGTGGGATCCATAACTTCCTCTTGAAGAGGAGGTACACTAAAGCCTTTTTAAGAGGCAAAGGAACAACTCCCTCCCTCAAAGAAGAATTAACCACTACTACAGCCCACTCACAAGATACCCCCTGGGCTGCTTTCACAAGCCAGGAGGTACATAGATATAGGGAGCAGGTAGCTGAGCTCACAGTTCAAAGGACCCTGTCCACTTCCTCAGGTTCAACAGATTCAAGCCGTTCCCAGATAACTTGGCAAGACTCCATCCCAGGCATCTCCTCTGGATAATTCTTTTTCCTTTTTATTTGCAAGCTTCTCTAATACTCCATCCCCAAGCTACTCTGGAGAATCAGGAAACCCTAGAGAACAGTATAGGATGTGTCACATAGTTGTTGCAGAGGAAATCTGGAAACAATGTCTTGCTTGTCCTCCAGTCAGAGCAGTCTGGCAGTTGAGGCAGGTATAAATTGGATAAAATAAATAAAGAATGAGAATGAGTCCTTTCTTTTACAGTAAACCAACCTTGTATCAAACCCATCATCAAAACAATCTATAGTTATAGAATGCTTTCATACCTGCATATTTAATTATGTATTTTTAAGCCAGAGTTTCTCAACCTGCAATTTCTATATACGTGGACTTCTGAGCCTGAATCTGAGCCAATTAGCATAATATTTAATAATCATACTGAAAAAAACAGGTGGTTCAGCCAACCAATTTTGTGGCCAAGCCTTGATTATCTTTTTCAAGCAGCCTACAATGAGATCATCTGATCATATAAGTCATAAATATGGATCACAAGAGAATTCCAACATTTAATCATAGGGCACAAATAATCTTTTTGCCTCACATCCTTTCTTATAAACTTAAAAAGAAAGAATTAAAGAACTGTAGCCCAACCACCTTCTTAAAATGTTGAAAAGATGGTTGGACAGCAGTTGCAGAGAACCCTGGAGGAAGTGGATTGTCTAGACCTGTTTCAGGCCAATTTCCAGCCAGGATTCAGTATGGAGACAGCACTGATCATCTTGGCCTATAACATTTGACAGAACCAGGATAAGAGTGCATACATCCTTGTGCTCCTTAATCTCTCAGTGGTTTTCGATACCATTGATCATGGTGTCCTTCTGGACCAGCTGCAAGGGTTGGGAATTAGGGACACCACTTTACAGTGGTTTTCTTCCTTCATTTATGGCAGGTTCCAGTTGTTTTTGGTAGAGGGAGAAGTTACTCCCTAGGCCCTCCTTTGTGGGGTGCAACAGGATTTGACCCTTTCTCCCTTCCTGTTTAACATCTACATGAAATGCTGGATGAGGTTCTCTGCCAATTGGGATTTGGTATCATTATACGTTGATGATAACCAGTTATATCTTTCAATCCTGAGCCAGCCAAGCAATGCTCTTGAGGTCCTGTCCCAGTAGCTGGAGGTTATGTGGGTCTGGATGGGGCAAAACCAACTCTCAACTTAATCTTACTAAGACTGAATGGTTGTGGGTATCAAGACACCCAAAGCTGAGGATTGTCCATCTTTAATCTTGAATGGGCTGCCCTTCCCCATTCAAGAGTGGTGCACAATCTGAGGAGGGGGGGGGTTCTTCTTGGACTCACAACTCCTGTTGTAATCCAGATGACAGCAGTGGCCAAGAAAGCCTTTCCACAGCTCCATTGTGTGCTCCAGTTGCACCCTTCCTGGATCAAGAGGCCCTTCAGACAGTCACTCATGCTCTAGTCACCTCACAGATTAACTATACAATGAGTATAAGAGCCTCTGCATAAGGCTGCCCTTGAAGACCACCTAGAAGCTTCAACTGGTGTAGTATGCAGAAGCATGGAAGTGATAGACTTGCCTTAGTATGTCATGTGACAACTCTCCTTCACAAGCTGCACTGGTTGCTGGTGTGCTTCCAGGTGCAATTCAAGGTGTTGGTTACCATGTATAAAGCCTTACATGGGATAGGGTCTGGTTATTTGAAGGGCTCCCTATCTCCCATGGTTTCTGCCTGGCCAGTACAAGTCAACAAAGTTGGCATATCCGTGGTTCCTTTATTTAAACAGCACCATCTTACAGGACCCAGGAAGCAGCCTTTTCTTGTCATGGCACCTGTCCTCTGGAATGAGATGCCCCTGAGATCTGGTGGCTCCCACTCCAGTGGTGCTGCAGAAGGCGTTAAAGACCTGGCTGTTCTCTCAGGCCTTGGGTTAGCATAGCCTTGACCTCTTTATTGGATGAATCTTTGTACATGCTATATATTGAAACTTCAGGTGCCATCTTGGTTATTTCTACTATATTGTGTTTTTATTTTGTTTTTTGTTTGATATTTTGATCCACCCAGAGTTGTTTCAGAGCTGGGTGGTACCTAAATTTAATGATGAGTAGAGTAGACTATAGACTATAGACTATAGACTATAGAATATAGAATATAGAATATAGAATATAGAATATAGAATATAGAATATAGAATATAGAATATAGAATATGCAATGCAATGCAATGCAATGCAATGCAATGCAATGCAATGCAGTGCAATGCAATATTGAAGTTGTAAAAAATAAAGGGATATTTTATACTAGAATTTGCAGGTGTCAGTTCAGAAAGCAAATAGTATCCAGATATGGATTGGTGTACCAGATAAAACTTCTAACCTTTGCTAGGCCATATACATTTTGCATAAGAGCTCCTTATAACACTAGCTATTGTTAATGCATTATTGAGATTCCATGCTTAGTCTAATGTTAACTATGTCAGAATACCAAAATCACAGAGAAAATGCCCTTAAAATATATATTCATATGTGCAGAATGCCTTTTGCAACATTGCTGATCCTAAGGCAACTGATATAAAAACTGAGGCTGAACATAACATCCTATTTACCCATTACTTTGTCATATTCTACAGTAACAAAGAGAAGGAAAAAAGATCTCTGACTGAATTATATAAATAGGTCCAGGTTTGATTAATAATGGCTGGAGCCATCAAAGACAGGGAGCAAGTTAAGTTTCTTTCCAGTGGTGTCCCAAGTGCACCCTTTAACATTCCTCCACTAAAGGTAATAGCCACCATTTATTTCAGAAAAGAAAAGCAAAATCTGATGTTAACACAAAAATGCCATTGCTTCCAATAGTGGAGGGCCAATCACTGCTGAGTAAGAGAAATGAAGAAATGGAATTGGAATTTGATTCAACCTGTCATCCCTTCCACAAGGCAAACAATTTGTGAATATATATGCCTATAACAGCAAGAAAAGTGGAATAGTAATAAAATATATCCTGATTACAAATCCACTGCAATTATGTTAATTAAATATGACTATCCCTTCATTGCATCCTGAGGGGAAGTATACTGTATCTATCTCCCAAGAGATGCGATGTGGGTAACAGCATGCTGGTTTGCAAGGCAAGACATCCTGGTTTGCACAGAATAGTGTGAATATGCTGGAGGTAAAACAGCTTTACTGACCACAGTGTGTAAGAACTGACCAGTAATATCCTATGAGCAGAAAATGCTACATGTGGCACAGATGCAACTAAGGCGCGTAGCCCTCTCTATTTTACTGAAAATCATTAGGTGAAATTTATTACTAAAATTACTAAATTTTAATTAATTTAATTCATTTATTTTATTTTATTATCATTTTATTTATTTAATATTATGTTATCACATATTATATACAATATAAAATGTTATTATTTATTTAATTAATTTTAATTAATTCATTAGTTAAAATTACTTAAAAATCATTCTGTGAAAAGCATTGACTGAAAAGCAGTGATGAACGATGGAGGTCTATATCTATAGTGACAAGGATGTCATAGAAGACTGTGACCTGGCATTTAAGAGGGGCAACTGGTAAAGAGCATGAATGAACGTAGTAAAGAAAGGAAATTAAATATGCTGTGCGTCTGTGAAACTAAGAGAAGGTGCTCTGATCTTGTGGAGGACAGTTGATGAACATATGCAGGAAAGTGAAGATGTAGGTTTCATTATAAAGAAAGGGGCTAAAATGTATGTCAGAAAGCATGGTCATTTATCCTATGTTTGTTGATGAATAGGAAGCCTATAAAAAGTGAATAGGCTTGAATTATGAAATGCTTTATTGAATCTTTGTTGCTAAATATGATAAGGATGTTATATCATGGAAGTAAAGCACATAGGACAGTGTTGTCCAAACTTGGCCACTTTAAGATGAGTGGACTTCAACTCCCAGAATTCCCCAGCCATCCACTCATCTTAAAGTGGCCAAGTTTGGACAACACTGACATAGGAGGATAAATGGCATGCTTAACAAGTGGTTCATCACTGAGCAGTGAGTAAGACAAAGATATAAAATGTTCCTTTGGTTGTTTAATGTATTTTATAGATAAATGTATAAGAAATTCTGTGCTGTTAGAGGTTTGTTGATTGGAGAGGTAAACATATGTGCCTTTTGTATGCAGATGATGCCATGTTGTTGGCTAGATTATTTGCACCAAATGTCAGATAGATTGCATGATGCAACAAGTAGTATGAAAATTAATATAATTAAGGATAGTATAGTTGTGTTTGACAGGTAAAATGGAATGAATGACAGAAAAAAACAGCAAGTATGTGAATTTGTATACTTTGTTTACTAAAGATGGAGAAGTGGCTGGAAAAATTGAAAGCATGCAAATGCTGGTAGAAGGGTAGTGGATAATCTCTTGTGAGTAATTAATGTCACAAAAGAAGCAGAAATGGCTGTATATAAGAGCATGTTTCTGGCAACTTTGTTGTATGGAAATCAGAGTTGGGTAGTTGGGAAAAAGCATGTTGCATGCAGTGGGAATGGTATACTTAAGAAATATAGGTGGTAAAACAAGAAGTGACAGGGCTAAGAATGAATGTGGGCTGAATACAAAAGTGAGTCACCAATATGAAAGAAATACATTGGAGTGTTTGACCATAGAGAGAGAATGCATGAACATAAAATCACAAAACCAACATGTGAAGGAACAAGGAATGAGTTGAGAGAAAGGCAAAGACTGAGACAGCTGCGGTTGGACAGAGCTGAGATCTTCAAGAACAGAGATGAGAAGTTTAAAGAATAAAAGGCAATGTATGACATGGTTTAGGGATGTGGCAGGAGCAAACATAGAATGGCATGGAAAGTTATAGTGAATAGCATTGCTGTAATCTAGTTCAGCTATGTTACCTTTTCTTTTTCTTACCTTATGTCCAACTTCTTTGGCTCCCTATGCTAATTCCTTCTCTGCAATCAGCATAATACTGCTTATCTCTAAAGGGAATAGCATAATTGTGTTCAATTACATATTTAAATATGGTGCAAAATAAAGAAATAAAGACCTTTATGATTTTTAAGAATGTAGGGAGCATCTGGACATAAGGAAAGATTACACAACCACAAGCAGTTTTGTAAGTAAGTCAATAAATAAGTTAAAAATATAGGAGCCACAGGGAGTCCTTAACCTTCATCAGCTGAGCTCAGAGTCCTGTGGAAGGCAGCTTTAACCTTTCATCCTTTCCAATTTCCAGATTAAACAAGTCTTGTTTTTAGTGCTGCTATTGTGAAAACGTTCTGATAGCAGGTGAGTGTCTGTAAATTTGGCAGCTTTGAGAGGTCATGAAATGAGAAACAAATGTGGCAGAAAAACATGAGCCCCCTTCCAATGCAGTAATCCAAATCTAATTTGGAGAACACTCAGGGCTACTATTAGTTATGCAAGGTAAAGATGCCATCAAGTTGAGTTGGACTTCTGATGACTGCATCCATCTAGTTATTTTGGCAGAATAGCAGAGGTGATTTGCCTCTGCCTTCTTCTGGGATTGCTCTTCAACTTCCCAATCTAGCCAAGAGTCCTAGGATACCCCGCTGGTCTCCCAATCAAGTATTAATCAAGGTCAATTCTGCTTAGCTTCTGAAGTGCTACTACCTTCTCAGGATGGATGGACAGACAGACACAAACACACAAACAAATATTAAAAACAGACATGATCTCACTCTCCTAACTTGATTTCATGCAAACTATTTCAGAAAATAAATTTTGGTATTTAATGCCTAGATAGAATCAGCTGCCAGAAACCTATATGCCTAATAATGTGGGGAAAATAATTTAATTGATGAATATGTTGTGCTACATTAGACTCATGGCTAAATTAGGACATCTTATAAAAGTAAAGAGTAAAAACTCCTAGCCTTTAAAAACTGTTGCTATGTTACTGTCATTTACAGGCAGTCCTCACTTAACTATGGTAATTGGAACCGGCAATTACATCACTAAGTGATGCAGTCGTAAAGTGCAACGTCATGTGACCATGCTGACTTATGACGGCAGTGGCAGCAGTTTAGGTTGCTGTTTTTAAGCAAATTCCACACAGTTGTTAAGCGTGACATCACTTGATCACCATTTGCAACCTCCTGCCGGCTTCCCTGTTGACTTTGTATGTGACCATGGGACACTGTGACCCTTGTAATTGTGACACAGTTGCCAAGTGCCTGAATTGTAATCACATGACCATGGGGATGCTGCGACAGCCACAACTACGAGGACCGGTCGTGAGTATCCTCATTCAGTGCTGTTGTAACTTCGAACAGTGACAGAATGAGTGGTCGTTAAGTGAGGACTACCTGTACTAACTATCATGGAAAATTCAGAAGGACAGAGCACAACACTGAGGAGAAATAACCAATCATTTATTCAACAACCATTGAGTTAGGGTTTACAAGAAAGAGGAACCCCAAACGATGAGAAAGCAAAGATTTTTTTAAAAGTTGAGGACTACAGGGTGGGAAACCCTAGGGATTTTAATTGGTAGGTAAATTCTGGGGAAACAAGGCAGTGCCAGGAGTTATTTCTAAGGCAAAACTGCCCTTTCAGGAGCAGTAATAGAACTGGGGAAGTCCAGTGTTTAGGAGATGAACATTGGAGGATCCCCGATAGGATGAGGCAAAGAAAGGAGCTAGGTTTGACTTTGGTCATGTTCAAAAGATAGGGAGGAAGGGTGTGTATCCCCCATTTTGTTTTTTACATCCATTTTTCTCCACCACACTAAATAACAATATTAGCCTTTAGTCTAGATGCCTTGACTTTCCAAATATTGCTGAATGACAACTGAGAGGACTTCCAGCCAAAGTGCTCAGTGGGAAAAGTTAAGCAAAGTTGCAATTCAACATCTGATGATTGCAGGTTTTCCACCCCAACTTTAATCTAATACAGTGATTTAAATTTTATACTTATAAATCCCCATATTCTGATCTGACATCTTTTTTAAAAAAATAGACCAAATAAATATGTAATTGCTCTGAAAGTATTCAGGACCAACTGCAGTAGCATTACAGCTGTATTGTTCTGTTTAGCTTCCAGAAGTTCAGCCTCTTTCTCCAAGGCAGATATCGCAGACAAAGGTTCCCCATTTCTAATCTGGCAGTATGTGTTTATTAGAATTCAAAAGCTCCACACACAATTGTGGAGTAATGTATATTCATTGTCCTCTGTAGCCTCCACAAAGGACTGGAGTTTTCTATAATTGACATTGCTTCGGGCTACAACCAAAGTGGATTTCCCCTTGGGTGCAAAAGTAGCTAAATAAAATCTATGCAGCCCCCAATCAAACTCTACTCTGGTGAAAAAGGTTGCCTTTACTAAGCACGGAGAAGCAATCATATTTTCTGATCTGAAACAGCACATCTGGAAGAGATATTGCAATCTCTCCTTAACCTGCAGAAGCAGAGCCAGCTTTTTGATAAAATATTTCCTGTAGTGATGCAAGAACATAGCAGCTTTTTGCTTGCTTATGAACACCTAACAGATGTGTCCAATGTTACAGAACTGTATCTTGCTCTTTCATTTCATGTGTGATATACTGGCATGTGTTCTATCCCATTTCAGCTGTGAACATTTATTTCTAGGTTTTTAGTTCTTGGGACTGGATGAAGGCAGATCGTATCTAAAAGTAGTTTGGAAAACAACCCTTCTCATTACTTGAAATCTGAACCTTTGCCAAAGCCCTAAAAAGATCACAGGGAGAAAGGGTGTGCATACATAACTCATGCGTGCACTGATCTGGGTATGCAGAATCAATCAACAGGTAGAGGTGCCTGACACAGGCTAGTGTCATGAACCTGATTCTCCCTTTATGAATTGATCCCCTCACTTTTTCTCCCTCTCTATCTCTCCACATATGATTTGACCCCAGACTTCAGCACCGTGCAACTGATATCTCCTTCATGCCAACTCTCTACCACACAGGAGTTTTACAGTCAACTTGGCCACCCTTATTGTCTTCATCCACCACAACCTAGTCCCTAGAGAGCACTGCATTGCCCGGCGTTCTCCACTTCCTATGTCTCTGTGGCAATAGGACTGCTTTAGTGCCCAGCTTCAGTCAGCACCAATTCCCATAACACAGTGGGCGTTTGGGAAGATAGCAAAGATCCAGTGTGAAAAAAAACCTAGGTGTACTTCCCAACCATAAGCAGAGCTATCATTATTTCAGCCCAAGAGAAAGCAACTGGCACTTTAACAAAGCTATCTGCAAAGCCAGACAGGGATAATGGCTAACTGACAGCAAAAGCATCATCCCAAATGGGCTGTAGCGGGTGGATGGATCAAGAGTACTAGTGCTGATGCCGGGCTGGTCTGTTTATTTCTTTAACATAACTGACTTGTATTTCATCACAACCCTGATTTATCTGACTCAGATTCCATCTATTTGGTAGCCTGACAGCAATTAATAATCGTATCCCCTAGGGGCCCATAACATGAGGCACATACATAGAAACCTTAAAGGGGGTGCTACATGCCATGCAAGAATCTGTGAAACCAATCATAAATGCAGGCTAGGGATTATGGGCCTTAAAATACTGCATCTGGAGGGCAGCAGGTTAGGAAAGACTGTTCTAAATTCTACCTCCTGCTGTGCACGACTAGAAACTCTAAAACCTCCTTTCTGCTATGTTCTATAACCCCACCTCTTTTTTCTTTCTGGCTTCAGGCCATATAATGCCATTTTTAGGATTCTAGAAGTTCTAAGCACCCATATATTATCCATGAGAATATAGGTTTATATATAGGTTTATATTCTCATGGAGTTATTAAGAAGGGATGGGGCTTCATAATGAATCTCAAATCGGCTTCTTTTTGATACTGGTTTCATCACTATTTTTAGCAGCTGAAACCAGAACGTCACAAAAGCGGGAATTTCTCAGATCCTCTAAAACTGGCAAAGTTTTAAGGCTAGCATTGCAGTACAGAAGCAGGTAGAGAATAAGATAAACTTTGGCAGAGAATATTGCAGGTTTTCGTCAAAAATGGTCTCGCAGTTGCTTTGTCCCTGTCCAACTATAACTCGGTTATTGTTCTTATTGTATAGTTGTAATTTTCAAATTGATATTACTTTAATTCTCTGGTGAATTGGAAACTACAGATCTGATAAAGAGCCGCCTACTATCGACTAATATGGGGTTCAGTTTCACTGCTTTCTTTGTGAGATGACCCACAAAGTGAGTGAGGGGACTCACAGCTGAATCTGTAAACTGCCTTTGTTGAAGAAAGCATTTGGAGTCCTTGGGGTTCTCTGAGCTTGGTTCTTTTCTTGTAAACGTTTCATTACCCAGCTAGGTAACATCTTCAGTGCTAGAATGGGATGGGGTTTGCTCTCTATTTATCTGCTGTGGCCTGCTTTGCCAGTGCTGGTGGGGGTGGGGGTTCTGTTTTGCTCCTCCGGTAGTTCCTTGATTAGCATCTGTTGACTGTTGACTCAAATGAAAGCATCTGAGAAGGTGCAGCCCGATTCAACAGCTCTTTTCACACATCACCACCAACCATAACCAAAAAGGCAAGCGGAGCTCTCCTATTGTCACGATGCTAAGAGAGTTGGCACTCAGTGACTTTCTGCAGTTACTGTATTGTGTTCACTTACTTGCTCGCTTATAGCATGTTTGCCATACTCTGGAGGCAAAAGAAGCTCCCGGTGCAACATACCAAACCTGTTTTACAATTTAAAAGCATGATTTTGAGGGGAGCCAGAAAAGTATGGGGTAGGCTGGGTCAGTTGCCCAGGAGGATGGGAATATAACCATTCTTTATAATTTTGCATCTGTTCTATTTTGACCTGCAGCTCCTTCTGTCTTAGCTTATGCTTTGCTGATGCATTCCTCTTCTTGAGCATTCCCAGGTATTGATTTTTTCCCCACCTCTTGAACTGCATATCCCCTCTTTGACTGCCCGGTAATGTTTGCAAGCCAGCACTGCTGAGATGCACATTTCCAAAACCTTTGACCTCTCATCGCCCTTGGAAAAACTATTTGCATTTCCTCTCCCTGACTTCAGAGATCAATGGAACTTACATCCCAGTCAGTTCATCCTGTGCTTCTGGATGTTTATTTTCCTATTTAAAGGATTGTCTTCCATGCATCTAACTAGTGTTTCATTTAGCCCAGCTCAGGGAAAAGCCCTCTCATGCCGGCACGCCACTTTCACAGGACTTGGTGCCAAGCAATACTGACAATTTGCTGGAATAACACATTTTGCAAGGCTTATTGGGAGGGGAGTGAGAGAATTAAACTCGAATCATTTGAACTCTTATGAACATTTGAGCACCCTTAAACAAACATCTT
Organism: Liasis olivaceus; assembly: GCA_030867105.1. Taxonomy (NCBI): domain Eukaryota; kingdom Metazoa; phylum Chordata; class Lepidosauria; order Squamata; family Pythonidae; genus Liasis; species Liasis olivaceus. The sequence goes on from CM061349.1 coordinate 194,134,918, forward strand.
CCTGCTCCATGCATTTGATGTAGCTTTTCTGTGATCCAAAAGTATGGAAAAGAAAAATGTGGCAGAGAATAACAAATATTTACATGAGATATTAATGAGATACTCAACTGTTGAAAGATTTATAGAATCAGAAGAGAAACCAGAGTTCCTAATCCAAACCCACTTTCTTTGCTGCCAAGTCTACTGTAGCAGTCATCTAGATTTTTTTTAATTCCAGGCATGGAAGCTCAAGTGTGAGGCCTTTATAGAATCTATTGTGTAGGAAGGAAAGGAGGAGTAAAGGAGGAGCCTGCTACTATGTCCTCTTCCTCTGCTGCTGCTTCAAGACAACTATTGTCTCAGCAGTGGTAGCATCACTGCCTGCCAGCTTCTCTCCTCCTCCGTGCTGATTGTGAAGGAAGGAGGAGGGAGAGAAAAGAAAATAGAACCTCAGAGCTGCAAAATAAATCTGGACAATCACTAGACAGCAACAAAGAGGTGTAGAAAATCCTTTGTTGTGGTCTAGTGGTCATCTGGATTTTTGCAGCCTATGAAAGGTTTGCCTTAAAGCCTAGGGAGCATTACTCATGGAGTCCTTCGGGCTTGCTTCAGCTTCCATGGGATGAACATTAAGTCTTACTATGCAATAAGGTACTATACTACCTCCATCTGTTATTGGATACATGACTTTACAATTGCAAGTTGTAAAAAGGCCTTTGCCTTCTCTGCAAATTTAGAAAAACAGTTTTTTCACTCTCTTCTTGCATTTCTGCACTGGGTGAGATACGTACCTGTTTCCTCTGCTTCTTTGTTTCATTGGAATCACTGAAAGAGTGTCGTCCCCCACATTTCAATTTGCATTTCACATTCATTCAGTCAGAAATAGCTACATTTTTGACCTGCAAGGACAAAATGAAAGAAAAGTAGGTTAGGATTACACTGCATTGAGTGCAGCATGGCTTGCACATTACAATTTGGCCTTTACTGTGAATATGGAATCCTGGATATTCTCAATAGCAGAGATTTTTGATATCCACAATCAAGCTGGCAGACAGCCTTCCTGTGCAGGAAAGGATGGTTAGTGCTACCTGTTTTATTTCATGGCTTGTGAGGTTTCTTTGTTTTCCAAGGACTGGACACCCCACAGCATAGAAGGTAACCATATAAAATATTTTATTGTAGCACACACCTTTCCTAACAATAGGCTGTTGCCCTGCATTAACTCCACCCTCATAGGCTTTGCAAGTTGATGTAGCCACAAAAATAAGTCTTTGATAGTTAGTCTGTATAACAAGTAAAAGTCCTAAAGTTTGTAAAGTAACATACAACCTTTGCCTCCCTCCAAAAGTTCTTGCATTTGCACAAAAGTTCTTGCCTCAGTGCAGTTGCTCCTTTTCTGGTTGTTGCTGAGCTCCAGGCCAAGCTCCAGGCAGGAATCACACCACAATAAGCTGCTTACCATAGCTTGTGGTCCTGGCAGTTGACTGATAGCTCTCTTGCTTGCCTGTAATATTGTACATTCTCAGACATCACTTCTCGCTTCCTTGTCTGCTTGTTGTCTTCTTATCCTCAACCTTTTCTCCTACGCACCCACACTTTTGTAGGCTAAGGTGGGGTGAGGTTGCCTATGGATGTCGGCACATTCCTAAAAATGTCAGGGTGTGGCTCAGTTAGCCAGACAACTGGAACACCGGCATAAATACTTGTGAATAAACTGTGAGTTGGGTGGAGGGAATGAATGAATGAGCCCATCTCCTCTCAAGTTTGTAGGGGTGTAAACTTTTATGGCCCTTTGAGAAAAAGCATGAGTGGAGCTGAGCCTTGGGGAAGTGGGGGTGGGAATCATTTCTGCTTGGCTGCAGCTGTTTTTCCCAAATGCAGACAGCACCTTCATTCCCTCACATGGCTCTTATGCAATAAAGTTTTGACAGAATATGCAAGGAAGAAGGGCTGGACATCTTGTGGTTGGACACTGGAATGCCAAAGTCAGAAATATTAAGGAGGAAAGCATAGTTGGACTGTATGAACTAAGAAAGCAAAAGGGGGCAGGAGAACATCTTATCAGTTTCTGCCAATCTAATGACTTGTTCATTGCTAACACAGTCTTCCAATAACCAAAACATTGCCTATACGTATGGACATCACCAGACAGAGTACACAGAAATCAAATTGACCATATTATTGGTATAAGGAGGTGAAAGGGCAAGTTATAACAGCAAATATGTGGCCAGGGGCTGCCTGTGAAACAGATCATGAACTGCTCTTGTTTAAATTCCAAGTCAAGTTAAAGTGGAAGAGGAAAGCTAAGCAATTTCCAGGAAATGATCTCAAACATATATCCACCATTTTGAAGGAGAACATCATGAATCACTTTTATGTCTTGAACCTCATTCATAAGGAACTAGAGGAACTGTGGAATTAAATCAAAGAAGTTGTTAAGGATGAATATGAAAAGAGATTGCCAAATGCCAAGACACAGAAAAAAGCTAACTAGATGTCAGAATAAATGGTGGAAATTGCCAGAAAGCCAAGAATGGCAAACATCTCAGGAAGAAACTTAACAAAGAGCTTCAGAGAGCTGTTAGAAGAGACAAGAAGCAGTATTACAACAACATCTGTAAAGACACTGAAGATGGAAACAGACACCAGAAAAAAAGAATGTTTTCCAAAAGATCTCCAAACTTAGGAATCTTGAATTGGTATGTTAAAGAATGCCAGCAGAGAGATAGTAAATGATTCCAAGGAAATCAGATAAAGATGGAAGGAGAATATTGAAATTCTGTACAGTAGAGATGTCAACAACCAGGAAAATTTAGGAGAATATTCCATGCTTATAAGAAGCTTTTGTACTAGAATATGAAGTTAGATCAGTATTTCAGTCATTACAAAGTTAGAAGGCTACCAAAACTGATAGAATATCTACAGAAATATGGCAAACAACAGAAGAAGAGTCTGTAAAGGTTCTAAGCAAGTTATGCCAGCAAGTCTGGAAAATCATGCAATGGCCAACAGATTGGAAGAGATAAATCTATATACCAATATCAAAGAAATGATATTTTGATTTTGACGATTCTCTGTGTCTTGGCATTTGGCAGTCTCTTTTCATATTCATCCTTAACAACTTCTTTGATTTAATTCCACAGTTCCTCTAGTTCCTTATGAATGAGGTTCAAGACATAAAAGTATGATGTCAATAGAGGATATCAGCTATTGTACAAGATCCTTGATTTCCCATGGTAGCAAAACAAGACTTAGGATCGTCCAGTGCAGATTATGGCTCTGTATGGAAATGGAGATGCCACGTGTTCAAGCTGGGTTTAAAAAAACAAGTGAACAAGAGACATTACTGCTGATGCAAACAGGATAATTGAGAAAGCCAAAGAATATCAAAAAGAAGTTAATACATGCTTCATTGATTATAGAAAAACCCTAGATTGTCTCAATTACGCAGGTCAAGCTGTTAAATGTTCTTAAGAGAATAGGAATTCCAGAACATCTCATTGTCCTCATGCAAATCTATGGACAGGTCAGGAAGTCACACCCAGGACAGAACATGGTGAAACTGACTGGCTGCAGCTCACTCAAGGAGACAAAGCTGTATACTCTCTCATTACTTATGCAGCCTATATGCTGAATATGTATTAAGGGAAGCTGAACTGGAAGACAATGAACTAGTTCAGTGCAAGTAATGGTATTCCTGTGACACTTTATGGCAGCGAAAGTTGGAAAGAAATTTGGGGTACAAGAAATGTACAAAATTAGACATTTGTAAGTTGCACGACACAGAATTGAGGCCAATGACTGAGAAACATTGCTATATATGCTATATTAAATATTATACTGCCATCCAGAGTAAAATTTGTGTATGACATTTAGAAAAATATAGATTGTGTGGACAAAACTTGAATGAGCATCTAAGAAAGAAGTATTTCAGAAGATTAGTTATATTTAAACTGCAGCGGCAAAGAAAAAAGATTAGGCCACTTGCCTTACAAGGATTGGACAAATGATTATTGTTACTGTTGGCAACATATTTAAATATTGCTCAAAGCCAGAAGTGTATGTGATAAATCTGCATATACTTATTCCGTGGCACACAAAAGTATGGAATGTAGTCTTGATGAACAAAACAGCATAAAAGTTACCCAAATACCTTCAGCCTCATTTGAATAAACAATATAACACTTATCAAACCAATACAGGCTTGGTTCCTGTGTGATCCCTAACTGAATGCTAATTCTGTGAATAATTGTTTTAACTGCTAACAACAGCACTAAAATGATCAGTTGTGTATTGTCCTGTCTGATAATTTCTAGATTTAAGTTTTCATTTACAGTGTATTTTGTTTAAAAATGGTAGAGACCTGATTTACTGTAGCACAGCAGGCACAGCTTAAAAATAAAGACACCCTCAAGTCACGTTTGCCTCTTAGTGACTGTGTCCATGCAGTTTCCTTGGCACATTACAGATCAGTGATCTATCCGATCACTAGCCAGGGCTGACCTCCTAAGATCAGCCAAGGTAAGGTAGGGGCTGCCCCTTCTACATCAAAAATGCCACATGGACCACAGTCATATCTGGTGAAAAGCTGGTGGCCTTCAAACCACCACAACAAGATCAAACAACAATCATGCTGTTGTTCCATTTTTGTTCAACAGATTTTCTATGGTAAGGAAAGATATAGGTTACCAAGAGACGACCATTACACCTACTGTATACCCTACTAAATCTGTGAATAAGGCAACATGATTTTGGTAATATGTTGGGAGGGTTTGATTTTGCTTCCATGAATGTCAGTGACAAACTCTCCCTTGATTTGAAAGAACAAGACTGCAACCTAAGAAGTCCATCACTGATTTCACTGAGACCAACTTCCAGGTACTCGGGCAAATTGTTTTCTATTGTGTTGGGATTCTTACTGATGGAAAATAATTTTTTAAATTATTAATGCGAAGCAAATAAGGAAACATGGATCCGGTAAGTGACTCCAAAAGGAAATGAATCTCTTCTTCCAATCCCTTAGCATGTGTTATCCAAAGCAATTTGTAGATTGCTTCTTTGGTCACTGTTTTTTACTTCTCTGTATAAAAACGTTTAATCCTGTTAGGCTGGGAGTAACTGGCCGCTGGAGTTTACAGAGTGCTCTGCTGACATCTGGTGGGAAAAGGCTGCTTTTCCTCTACATTCTAGAGTGAAAGGGTGGAGAAAATACTGTTAGCACTGCCTGCCTTTATTTTTGCCTGGCATGAAATTTTACAGCTTAATCTTACAACACAATAGAAAAACCACTCCCATTGTACACTGCATCTTCTCATTTTTCTATTCTGGTAAAGATCCTCAAACATATTTGCTAGCTCTATACACACACACACACACACTAGTGATCAGGAAAGTTCAGTTCCCTGCTTCCTTGTAATTTTAATGCCTTTTTCACAGGTGCTCTACTAACCCGGCTTTTAACTTGATACCTGTACCTGAAGCAATATATTAGCAATAATCCGTCACAGACTTACACAGCAGTCTTGGGCACACTTATATGCACAAACCTCACAGAGCATTAAAAAATCACAAAGCATTAGGAGCAAGAGGGAAGGATTTCAGGAACAGAGGATAGTGACTCCAGACACACTTGACACAAACTAACAGTTCTGCTGAAATTAGGCTCTTGTTGCATGGTGTGCAATATTCCTCACCCTATCTAAACAGGGCAAACAAACACCCCTTCTGTAAGTTACACCCAGATTCAACTTTTTGCTGTCTGAGAGGATCTCAATAAGCAGTGTTTTTTCCTTCCCAGACATCCCAAAGTCACATATTCAGAAACAAGTAACTTAGACAGACAGACAGAAATTTTATTTCAGTCATTGATCAATAAAAATGCATTCACTAGAACAAACAAAGTTAACCCCTACCATCAATGACGGTTGGCAACCATTTGTGGGTGAAGCTTACACATAAGGGAGCAAAATTTTACTACTTTTAGAGAGAGAGAGATTTATCCTGATTGTCTAACAAATAATGCAAATAAAAATTATCGGAGTGCCCCAGAAATTTAGATTAAAAAAAGGGGTAATCAAGTGGTGGCAAATGTCCCTGTAGAACTGTCAGTACAAAGGAACATGGGCTGTGGTTTCTACAGCACCCGTGTCACAGGGGCAGTATCAGGTTTCATAAGGGGGTTTCCTATATTTCTCTTCCAAAACAGCTGTGGGGAGAACATTAAATCGAGCTAAAGATAAGGCTGTCCTGAATTTAGGAACTGTAATGTAATATAGATATAAAGCTGGTTTAGGTGCTAAAATTTGGTTATTTACAATTATATTGTGAGAAAAAGCGGCAATTTCTGTTTGGCCTTCCATGTCTAAGATCCTTTGCCTTAATATTGATCTAGCTTGGTCTAGCCCTAAATTTAAGACAGCTTCACTGGAAAAGCCACAGCGGCTCAGTTTCTTTTGGATAGCTGTTTCCCAGGAAGATTTGAAGTTGTCTGCCAAGATTAGATGTGTCAGTCCACTAGGACTGTGGTGTAGTTTTAGCCAGTAGGTAAAGATATTTATCCATAGATTGGATTCAAGTTTACTGACTGCTGCTTCCTGTCGAAGTACTGCACTGGAACACAGTGGGTGACCTGAAAGATGCTTCTCAAATGTTTTGTCTGAATTGTTTGGTACTCATGCTGTTACATGGCCCTAATTGAGCCCCATATAGCAGTTGTGTTTGGGCTTTAGCTGCAAACATCTTAATTGCAGCAGGGATAAACTGTGCTCCTCTGGAAAAATAGTAAGTTTGAATAGCTGATGCAGATCTCTGTGCATTACGAGACGTATAATCCAAGTGGGCATTTCTGCTTTCTGAAGCTTGAAAAACTGTCCCTAAAGATCTTAACCTGCTCAATGGGCTGCCCACCTGAGTTCCAGCTTCTCTGTTTTGAGCATTTGGAAAAAGTAAGAATCTTAGTCTTAGAGTAATTTATTATTAGGTCCTCCTCAGTACAATAATGCATAAGTGATCTCAAGTCTCTTTTCAGGCCAATGGAAGTCAGACAGAATGGCTGCATCATTGGCATACAGTAGTAAATTGATATGGCTATGGGCTAATTTGGGAGGATGAAAAGTAGAGTTACTTAAGTGAAGAACTAATGAATTTATATAATAATTGACTAAAACTGGAGCCAATACACATCCCTAACTTCCTTCCTTACTGGTATTTCCTTTGTGACATGTCCTTGGTTACTGCACCAGACCTTCAATCTTGTATTCTCATGTATTTGAACGAGCAGCAAATGTAGACATTTGTCTATTGTGGTATTTTCTAATTTATGCCACAGTTTAGATCTAGATATTTTAGGTCAAAAGCTGACCTAAAGTCAATAAATGCTGCATAAAGGGATTGTCCAGATTTGTGGGTATACTTTTCTACTAGGTATTGCAGCACCATAGTGTGGTCTAACATTGATTGACCTGCTCTAAACCCAGCCTGTTCATCCATCAGCATGTCTTCAGATTCAAGCCAGTCAATTAATTTATCCTGTAGATGTTTAGCATATATTTTGCTGATCTGACTTAACTTAGTTCATTCTCCCCCAAATCTTCCATGGACTAATTCATTTGTATAGGAATGGTAAATTTGTTTTTTGCTGCCTTCACACTGTGTCACACTGGGGTGATTAATAGTCATTCACATTTTAAATCCTGCTTGCTACCTAAAAATAAAATGCTATTTTGCAGAGTTGAAACTCAAGTCATCTTGTGAGCAAAACATTTTACATACATGCAGGCTTGCTAAAAACTGAACTCAGTGCTTCCCTGTTCTGCAAAAATTCACTAAGGATTTAAAGCTGAAACGCTACCCTGAAATTCCAGGTTCTAACGTTTTTTTTATATCAACACATATGTTAAAACACTGAATATTCAGTATGACTGATTGGCCTATTAGTGTTGCTGCATTTAAAGAGTTTCTGTCACTTACTGGACTTTATTATTTTAATTTTGAATGACAGTAGGCTGGATATTAAATGTAAGCCATTTTTTCAACATTTTAATGTGCACGTACCCCAAGGAATCCCTATTTCTTACAAGCAGCACTATGGCACACTACAGAGATTTTGGAAGAGATCAGGCTTCCCGACGGTGCAACCAAGCAAACTCTGCCATAAACTACAGGAGAAGGAATAGAGAAGATTGCATGCTGGGAAAAGGAAATCTGAAGACTTACTGGCCTATTTAAAAAAAAAAAATCCGGCTCTGCAGGCAATCAGATTAAGCCAATTCTGTACATGGGTTCCTCCTCACTATATTTTAAAAAAACTTTTATCAGCCTTCAATTCCTGCTCCTTCCGACAGAAATGTCTCCACTTACATCTTACTTTAAAGCTTTCGAGTAAGGAGAAAATATCACAATATCTTAAGAAAAATGGAAATGTATTTCTTGATATCCCTAAGGCCCATTAAAATGTATGAGTGTGTGTTTGTATGTACACTTCCCCCATCATCTAAAAACACCTTTATTAATTTACACATCTATTCACCTTTGAAACAAACCATTTGTTTTGTTTTGAAAGTGGACCCTTCAAATTAAATGTTCATGAAAGCACAGAGTTAAAGCTGTTTTTAAGGCTAGATAATCTTACATTAATTACAGAACGAATTACATTATTATTGTTATTTGGCAAGGCATTGCTGCTTCTTATATGCAGCTGTTTAAAAACAGCACAAAGATCAGAATAAACCATTACTTTAAGAATACAGTAGTAAAAGTGAAGGAACCCATCTGGCAATGCACTCTGAACAATAATGAAATCCTAAAATATCTGGGTTACGTGTAGTGTAGAGGCGGAACTGAAAAGTTTTCACTTATTTACACAGCTCTTTTTCATTTAAAAAAGCTCTACGTTGTGTCAATCGTAACATCAGATACTGCAGCAGTAATTGTTGCAAAGTCTGTAATTGAGAAACATCAGCTAAGATGAGGTCAAGACAAGCAGGGTTTGCAGACAAAAGTCTGACTCTAGTTTCAGTGACAAGTTAAATAATGCTCCAGCTTGAGACAAATAAAAAACATAAGATTCCTTACCTGCGTGGGGGAAAGAACATTGACAGTGAGCAGCATTAAGGAACATTATAGGTGGCATGGTTCAAACAGCTCGGGGAATGGAAGGAAGCAGGCGATTGACAGATCAAGGCTATCGGAAGTAAAGAGAGAGATTTGATAACGAATGATGGAGGGGAGGAAGCATACACAGTGCTTGGAAAAGAACCGAAACTCACTATGAGAGCTAAGAAGCAAAAGTTATGAGAGTAGAGTTAAGCAAAGCAAGATCTTAGAAAATGAGTCAGGACAAGGGTTTTTAAAAGGTAGTATTTGTTCTTATAGCCCAATCTTTGAAAGGCCTCACTTTAGCTACAGCATTTCCATTTAGTTGGCTTCTGTCCTGGTCCCTGATCTCTAAACGTACAGTATATAGGACTCCAACTCGGTTTTAAAAATGAAACATAAAATGGTATTTCCATCATATACATTCTTTCAACAGCTCAATCTTCAAGCTTGCTCGTGGAAATACATCGCTAGGTTCCAACCAAAGGCAAAAGTTTGTTTGTTTGTTTTATCTCAAAACATAGAAATGGGCCCTGATCGCGTGGTCTTTTATTTCATTTCCCTATCTCAATACTCAGGAGCGTCATCTCGTTACAAATTCCATAGATGAAATGCCAAAGCCCTTACTTCATTCAGCTCAATGTGATCTTAAAAATACAAGACCAAACCACAACAACAATAACAAAACAAAAAAAAAATGATTTCAGCTGTTGGAACAGTATGTTAAATGCCTTGGAGTGTAAAAGGATATTATATCATTTCTAGAGACCTGAAGCCAAGAAAAGCTGGTCTGAAGGTGATGGAAATGGTGGGTCTGTGTCAACTGTAGAAGTGGGGGTGAAAAATAAAAATATTTCCAAAAAACTAAGGAGTGTGCTGAAAAATCAGTAATTTGGAACTGTAGTCTGGCTGCATATAGTCTGGATCAAAGAATAAGGACTTAGTGTAATTTCAATTTTTAAATTTTGTGTCAAAATGGTTTAATATTTTGAAAGTTTTGCAAACAGCTTCACTACTTCAAAATTTTAGTCTTAAAAACAAATGGTTGCCCAAAATAATTGCTTTCCTAAGCTGAGCTGCATATATGTGTGGGGGGGGGGGGGGCATTCATATATATGTATATAAGCATAACAAAGTTTGTTATCTTTGTCACTACAGCTATTTGATGAGGAAATCAGTTGGGGCAATTGCTTTTCTACTGAGGTCACTAACAGAGAGCACGTCTGCACAGGACTGAATCTAATCCCCAGCCCTTCCAAAGTAGAACACACTAACTTCTAGAACTGGAACAAATCTATCTCAAACACATAACGATGAAATAAATTGCTCTCCTTTCCCTGTTTCCAGTAAATGGGGTGTCCATTTCTTTAGCTCTTTGCAGACAAAACATCTGAGCATTTCTAATGGAGGGAAGCTGTCTAGTTACCAATAGTCACCCTGTCTTAAAAATTCCAGTGCTGATCTTAGAGCATAATAAATTACAGAACTGACTGATATTCTAGCAATTGTTCAACAAGACATTTTTCCTTCTGCCTCTAACCATGACCGTTCACTGCCTGGGCAATGAAAGTAGGATAGAAAGGGATAATAAAGTTCTAAAGAAATTGTGTATTTTTAGATTGCAGAAACACATTATAAAGGCACTTCCATACCAACACTGTTTCTACTGTATTGGAGTAAACAACATCCCCACACTACACAGCAGAAAACAAAAAGCAATTAAAAAAAAAACAGGCAGCTCAGCTCTTTGCATATCTGCTGGTCCCCCGCTGGAAAAAAAAAGGGGGGGGGCTTTTCTCTGTTTCATCCATGCTAAATAAAGTCTGCTCCCGTATAAAGAACTTGCTCAGAAAGTTGAAGTTCAGGATCCAGAAGGACAGGAGAGACACGAGTTTTCCATCTCTGCAGAGCTCCACCATTGCAATCATCATCATCATCATCATCATCATCATCACCATCCCCCAGGGAGGCACTACATTGACATGGTTGTGGGGCTTGTGTGTTCTGAGGAGGATGAGAGATATGCCAGAGGTTCAACCATACTGGACAGGTCTCATCAGAGGAGCCAGACAAAGAGTGTCTCTCCCATTAACAATATGGCAAGATGTAATTTACAGAAACCCATACTGGAGCGGTCGCCACCTGGGTCAACAAGGACCATGCTAGGTGTTCTAGTTCCTGGACATTTGGTAACAAGTGGGCTACAGGACTCAGGACTGTTGACTGAGCAACCAGGGCCAGCAGCTGCAGAATTATTGGAAGAAAAGTTGTTTACCCATCGCAAATATAAAAAGGCTGAAAACAAAGAAATAATGAGCTGCTATTACAAATCAAGTCCAATGAGAAGAGGATATCTGAAAAGAATGCACCACTTCTGGAAAGAACATCCAGAATCAGAAATAATAGAACAGAGGGTAGCAGTTCAGCACTGATTTATAACATGAAATAAAGTATTCACAGAAGTAGAATTGGAAGAACTGCAAAGTTCTCCAGGGCAAAGAAACCAAAGTCTTGCCAGATGTAGCTCAGACAGTAGGGTTAGGGTTAGGGTTAGGGTTAGGGTTAGGGTTAGGGTTAGGGTTGGGTTGGGTTAGGGTTAGGAAAAGTTTTTTTAATAATAATTTTTATTGAAGTTTACAAAGACAAAGATAAAGAATCAATACAAACTAAGTATAGAAAAAAGAAAAAAGAAAAAGTGCAGAGGAAAAGAAAACAAATAATAACAAAAAAAGAAAAGAGGTATATAAAGAAATGACTTCCCCCTCTATCAAGGCAAGTTCAGACAACTTCAGTAATTTATCACCTTCTCTGATATTTCACCAGAAAATCTCTTCTTCCCATATCTCATCTCTTATCAATACACGAATCATAAAGCCTAGACATTCAATCCTAGTCAGCAAAAGTCCATTAAGAGTTACCACAAATAATAACATACAGTATATTTTGACCTTAATCAAATAAATCAGTTTTATATTCCTTTCCTTTTACTTTGAACACCATAACTTATCGCTTTCTCTAAAAATACAGCAAAAAAAATCACTTCTTCCCATCTTACCTCTTATCTATAAACAAATCTTTAAAGCCTCATCATTCAGTCCTAGTTAAAAAAAAAGTTCATTGAGAGCTACCAGAAACAACAAATATATATTAACCTTGATCAAATAAACCCACTCTTAAGCAAATAAGCCAACTTTGTATTCCTTTCCTTTATTTTTAACACCATAGCTTATCATTTTCTCAGAAAACACAACCAAAAAATCTCTTCTTCCCATATCTTATCTATAAACAAATCTTTAAAGTCTTGTCATTCAGTTCTGGTCAAGAAAAGTCATTAAGAGCTACTAGAAAGAACATCATATATATTTTAACATTGATCAAATAAGTCCACTTTATATTCCTTCTTTTTGCTTTTAAAAGTCGCGATGTTTATTCCCTTTAAATTTAACCCCCAAAGCTTATTTCTTTTCATTTTCTCTTTGACTTTTCTCAGGAATTCCTTCATAAGTGTAACACATTTCTTTTGTAAGTCCAGGATAAGAAAGTTGTCCAGATCACTCTTCTGATTTATTATTTGTGTGTCCCTTTTAGTTAATAAGACATCAGCCAGTTTCATTTGGAAATCCAGTGCAACATAGTTTTTCATATTCTTATAGCTTGTCATTTTTAAATCCAGATCCAAAACAGCCTGATTCTCAGTCATATCCTCTTCTATCTCCTCTTTTAAACCCATTTTTATGGTAGCAGACAATCTTAAGGGAAATTTCTGAATGCATTTTTTCCAAAATATCCTTGAATTCTTTCAAAGTTAAAATATGTTTCTCCATTCTGTGTTAGTGGTCTCTTCTCCTTTAATTATAATCTCTAGTTCTTTCTGGCAGCCTCCAGCGTCCAGCCTTCAAAGTCTCCCATTTCCATGTTTTTTCTCTAATCCACAACATTTTCCCATGGGAAGACTTCTTATACTTAGATTCAAAATCTTTATATATTTTTAATAGGGTTTTAAACAACCCACAAGAAGGATTCTTATAATTTCAAAATCTTATTTCCAATCCATCTGGCCCCTTAGTCCATTTGTAACTTTCCAAAGTCAACGTTCTAATCACCCTTTTGCTGTTTATTTTAAAATAAGAAAAAAATAAATCCTTAAACTTACATGAAAATTCTTTCACTGAGGATTGAAGGAGGATCACCCAGTGTGATAAAGCTTGTTATTCTGAAGATTCTTAATGTCCAAAAAGCAGTTACAGGCAATTTCCAGAAGTGATTAAGAAAGGAAGTGGGCAAGCCCAGTGTCACTTTGAAGGTTCCAAACCACAGCTTGGGCAAAGCTGACTTTTCCTCAGCTCCCAGAGCTCTAAAACCCACCAGAGACCACTGTTTTATGGTCTCCTTATGGGGAGCCTCAGTATGGAGTGCTTATGGGTGATCCCAGGTCCTCCCCTTCACCTCCCCTTCAGAGGAATTTCGAGGCACCAATCCATTTGCTGGGTCATTCTGTCACAGTCATTAGCTCTGCTAAAAGCGAAGCTGTCTTCAGTCCACCATTGCTTCGCTGGAAGTCTATACCAGGATTGAAAAGTTGATGTTTTATGGATTTGTTATAGATAAGGGATGGAATATGGGAAGAAGCGATATCTGTTTAACCTTACAGGGGGTGAAGAATTATTATATTTGTTTATACTTGTGGCAAAGGTTGGAAGTCACTTCTTTATATATTTCTTTTCTTTTTATTTATTCTTTCTTTTCTTTTTCTTCTTTCCTGCACTTTTTCTTCTTTCTCTCCATTCTCTTCTCTTAGTTTAGTTTGTATTAGTTTTTACTATTGTAATTAAAATTCTTAATAAAAATTATATAAAAAAAAAAGAATGGGAGACAAGAAAGCGGGTCTCTCTCTTAATTAAAAGCCACTTTCATTTTCCATAGCATCATCAGTGGAAGCCTTCTTCTTCATGCCCAACTAAAACAAAAACAAAAACAGTGCAGATATAGATACAGTGATATGCCAAACAGCAGAGCGTGATTTGGGGTGTCATGAACAAACAGCAAACTTTTATTGGAAATTTGCTGCAAAGAGAAAGAAATGCTATTTCTCTAGCTCATATTCCAAAATAAACTTTTTTGATCTGGGCTGGCTGATGAAGGATATAGTTTGTTCTTCTGTCTCATACAATAAACTCTTATGAGATGGAGCTGCTATCAGTAATGAATACATTTCTTTTTTTAAGCTTGCATCTGCTAAATAGTTGAATCTGAAGGTGGAAAAAGTCCAATATATTTCCTAGAGCTCCATTATGAAATAGACCCCCCCTTTCCTTTCAGTTGGTAAATAAATGATCAAAAACATTATTACTTGTGAAAGAGTTCAAATATAAGAGAATTTTGGGAAATACTTTATTATAGTTTTGTGTTCTTTCCATGTCAAAACATTAGGTTCTTCACAAAATGTTAGGTTCTCCTTATTGGTGTAAATCCCAAAGGAACATTAAATAAAATGATTCTACTTTAAAACAGCTGGGAGAGTATTTTATAAGGTACCAGGTTTATTTATTGAAGCATGAAATTTGAATTTAATAGGTGAATTTTGCAAGTATGAAATACAAACTCTCAAAACAGGAAGTGGATTTTTATTACTTATTCATTTTATTACAGGATCAGCTGCCCAGAACTGTAGAATCCTTCCACTCAGGAATTATTTGCTTTCCAGTTCTGAGCCACAATATCTTAACCATCAATTGCATAGAATATCTGCTGCCAAAACCTCAACTGTAAGCACATGCTCCTTTGTCTATCTTAGCTGATTTTCTACAGATTTACATGAAAAATGTTCTTTCCATTCTAAAGAGACATTGTGATTTAAAACAATGTGAACTGATGTGCCTGAGACGAGGGAAGAACTGTTGCCTTTAGCTTTGAGCAATTGACATTAAGCTGCATTCAGTCTAAGGGAAAATAGAGGAGAATATACAGTATGAGTTCAGGATTGAGCTATTGGTGTTCTCTGAGGTTGCTTCACTTCCTGCAGACATTTTATTACCGGGCTAGGTAACATCATCAGTGCATAGGGGAGTGGGTTTGTTGGTTGTTTATTTATAAAAGCTTGCCATGCCAGTCTTGGTTGGGCTGTGTTTTTTTTCCTTGATGGTTCCTTGATTAGGGTATTGTTTCTTTTTTGACTGTTCTTGCCTATCTGGTGCTGGCTCCTCCTTACCTGAGCATTGATTTAACAGGAAAATGTAGACCTCTTGGACCAAGCCAGATCCAAAAATGCAAGAGAATTCCTAGAGGCATGACACTCTGAAGAATCAGCCTTTAATAGATACATTGAGAGAAGCTCCATCTACAAACCATTCAAGAAAGGAAGCAACCAAAGATCAAGGAAAAAGGATAACAAACATAAGCACATCTCTTCTTATCCCACACCTATTAACCAACTTCCAGAGAAATAGGAACCAGCACCAGATAAACAAGAACAATCAAAAAAGAAACAATACCTCCCCCAAAAAGCAATCAAGGAAATAATAATACTCCAATCAAGTATTGTAGGACAAGCTGCCACATACAAACAGCCAGCTTGGTAAAGAAATGGCTGCAGGAAGAGAATCAAGCTCAGAGAACACCAAGAGCCCAGTAAGGTAGAATAGCCTGTCCAAAAAGACTTGATGGATGAACTGAACTCATGCTTCACCTTTGAGTCCCAATTGCCACACATCTGGGCAGAGCAAGTGCTGTTTGTGAGGGTGCAAACTTAAGAAAGTCATGCATTGTATGAGCCTTTGCAATATGAAAGACAGAAAAACAATTTCATGGAAACCAAACACTTGGCAGTCTTATACCAGGATGAGTTCAAAATGAAAGACTGGGACCAAGTTTTGGAAAATGCTACCACCCTCTATATATTTACAGGGTTGACTGGAAATCAAGTCAATAGGACCACCTTCTGACCAACTCTCGGGGCCATTTTTTTTTTCTTTATTTCATTTTTATCCCATTTTTTTATTCAAACTAGTAACTCAAGGTGGGTAACAATATTAAAAGACAAAATACAGTGATTAAATGGCAAAAATAATGTGGTTTGTTGAATTAACCACAACCATTTATATATGCCACTAAGCCAACAGATACTATGATAGCTTATCTTCATGCACAAACCCAGCCAATCCTTCTCAATCCTGCCTGAAGGCACCAGAGATTGAATGAGAGTCAGTGATGTGCCCTCTTGTTAAGCTATGGGCCTTGACTGGTGTCATACCACAAACTGACTCCAAATGACCTTTAGCTTACCTGCTAGACATGCCTGACATTCACCAATATAATAAATCCCAGAAAAGGCCTCCCTGATGGTATGGCATGATGGATAAGTATCTGCCTGTATTTCTCAGCAGGCAACATAAATGGACTCTTCCTTAATTATCCTGGTCTCAGTGTTCTCAGACAGGAAAGGAAAGTTATTATTACTGACACCCTTTCTCTTAGGTACAAATGGCCCTCAGTGTTACATTTTGCTAAAGGCACAGCTCCCATCTTCTGCATTCCCCAGTCTTCACCAGCAATCATTCACTAATGTTAGTTGAAATATTAATCCAACAAATAGATCAAAGAAATGGTTTTAACAGATGAGTCAGTAGAAAAAGTTTTTTCTTTGTAACTTGTAAGAATAGACCCACATCCATTGGTCTTAATTCATAGTCACATTTCTGGGAGGAAATAGTAGCTAGAAAGTTTGGAAAAGCAAAACAACACCTCTATTGATAGCAATAGAAGATTAAACTTATCTAATGATTTTATATTCAGTCTTAAGATACATGTGTACATCTAGCAAATCCTGCAAAATGAAATGCATGTGTACTGTCAGCATCTCTGCTGTATGTTGAAATTGTTATGTATGATAAGGAGGAAAGTACTGAGTGATCAGTTTTATCTAAGGCCTGAAGTGATTCAGAGTGATTCGGAAAAGATGAAAGCTAGAGACAAAAGACCAAGAGGAAGGTTCTTCCCATGTGGAACCTTTGTGATGATCTAGCATTGGCACCTTGCTGCTTTTTCATACCACGTCATACTCCTTGAGCAGTTCAGCTGATTTTCTTCCAGCTCAGCTAAATGGAACTCCAATTTGCAAAGCTTCCATATTAGAATTTGCATCACTGTATAGCTCTTTGGGTTTTATGGGGTGGGCCATTTTCCCATTTATAGGAAGTTTTGCCTCCACCCTACTTTCACTGCTTGATCTCCAAAATCTCTAGTAAATTTCAGAAGCAACCTTACCAGCAAACCAAACTTCAAATTGCTAGCCATTTTCACATTCCCTGCTAAAAAAAAAAAATGTCCAGCTTGATTTTATAATACATAAGCAGCCTGCAACTAATTCTTTCTTTTCCCTGCCCATTAATCTCTCGAGCCTTAACCCTAAGCCATTACTTTCCACCCAGCACTCACCCCCAACCTTAAAGTATTGAAAAGAAAAAGACAAAAGTAAAAATTCTATCAGCATTAACTGCCATTTAGGATGCCAGTGTTACAAGCATAGGATTATTTAACTTTTCATCCAAAATTGAATATAAGATAAAACGTGAAAAACACGAGAGGACATTTTATCATGCATGGTGGACTTGTGAGAAAGCTAAGAAATTTTGGATACAAATTCATACAACAATGCAAAGGATTTTAAAGATAAATATTGTGAAGAAACCAGAACTCTTTTTACTGGGACTCATAAACAATGAACTAGAAAAGAGCCATAGTAGACTGATTTTGTATATGGTAACTGCAGCAAGATGATTGTATGGAAGAACAATGAAATTCCCACAGTGGAAGAATCAATTATGAAAATGTCAGAATTTGCAGAAATAGCAAAGCTGACTTGTTTGGTCAGAGAAAAAAACAACAAAAACTTTTCTGAAAGACTAGAGACTTTACATGGACTTTTTGCTGAAAAAAGAAAAAAAATGAATTGATGATTTATGGATTAAAAAAGATGTGGACTAAATGAGGGGCTGGAGGGATTTGCATAACATCTCAGAGGGAGAGAGGATTGTAACATTGTAATTATCTATTGAAGAGAAAGTTGGAAGTCATTATATTTCATAATTTTAATTTCTTTTTTTTTCCTTTCTTGAACTTTTTCCTCCCTCCCTCCCTCCCTTCCTTTTCTCACTAGATTTACATAAAGTAAAATTCTTAATAAACATAAATTTTAAAAAACAAAGTTGAATATAAGATAGAAAAGAAAGAACTATAATTCACATCAGAGTATTAGTTATATGATAATAGTTTCAGTCTTGAACCAATTACTTAATATTAAGATCTTCATTATAGTGTTACTTAATGTGTGTGTGTACGTGCGTGTGTATGTGTGTATATCTGTATATACATATACATATACATTAATATGAGGAAATAAAAACTAGATGAGGCAAATTTTTAAGAAAAGTTAAAATAGTGAAAAGTTAAAAGTACCTAAAAAGTAGAGGGGAAAAACCGTATAGTTATCTTGGTTGCTCTTCTTGCTTCCCTCCGCTCATCCTCTTTACCTTCCCTGCTCAATAATTCTAAGCATTTGTCCACAATTATTTCTCTTATTCTTTTCCCAAAATGGGATAGAGTGGTAGGATTACTTGGAGGGGGGGACATTTTCCCCTCACCCCCCCCCCCAACCAGGGCTTGTAATATAGCTTCTCCTCTCCCAACAACTGCAAAAGGCAAAAATCAACCAGTACCAAAACAAAAACAAAAACCAAAAAAACTGGTAAGCACAGCTCTCTCAAATATTCAAATCTTATCATTTCACTAATTCATGAGCAGAAATGCAGAACCCATGAAAAGGGGAAGAACCTATTTCAGTCACATTTTAGGGAATGTGATGCATTTAAGGAGCACGTCACCCTTCTCATCAGTCAATTCCACAGTGAAACAGGAGGCCCAAAATCTTGCAAACTATTCCTACAATCTTAAGCAATTCATCTTTGGAAGAACGTTTTATGTAGATACGGTCTATAAAATTCACTTAACAAAAATAAAAAGCCTGTGGGAGGAATCAAATTCATCTTACATTACCAAAGATAACTTCTGAGAGATCACAACTAATTAAAATGCATTTTGTACTCATACAGTATTTCTTTATAGAATGATAGTTGGAGGTCTGATAAAACACAGTGTCTTACAAATCAGGTTTATTATTCAAACACCAGAGGAAGACTCCTTTTTAGTTTCAGCTAAAAATTCTTGAGTAGCATACAATAGATGATCTCTTAAAATCCTAAGCTTTTACAAAAAATGAATCCTTTCAACTAATTCTGAAGCCCTGTACTATGTTTTAATTTCGCTTTGAACATATTACAACATGTCTTAGGATAATAAAGCAACCTAAATAAAGAAAACACAATTTTCATGGCAGTTAAAAAAAAAAAAAATCCCTGTTCAAATAAGTTCAAAAGTTTAAATAGAAGGTTTTAAAAATTCAAAATAGATTCACATGATTAAATTATAAAGCCATATAATCAATAAAAATGCAGAACAGCAAAACAATTTTTTAACAAAAGCGTAACATGAAATCACCACTTCAAAAATGGAGCATATAAAAAAGTAACAGCCTCACCCCCCTCCACCCTCCCAAAAGCTATACAGTAGGCTTTGACACTCAACTCCTGAGGTTTTGATTTATGCTCTCTGCCATTCTATTCTCTCTAATGAATGACAATGTGGCATTCTATCCTCCAGTCTTTTTAGGGTGTGTGATATAGTGTATGTGTTGCAAGATCTGTAGGCCTGTGCATAGTCAAAAGCCCAACTCTTCTCCAGAAAGGTCATTTCCAATCATTTCAATCAGCCTCATAAGCAGCGTGAGATTCAAGATAAAATAAAACTGGCACTTAATTCTTTAACAAAAGCCCCCTTCAATTATTGTTGAATTGGGTAATATCTTTGCTGTTTACATACAGGAAGCATCTGAGCATGAAATCTTTCCATGCAATTGAGAAACCTGGTTTTCAAGGGACAGTTGTCCTGTATATATGGAACTAGACAGGGTGAGCCGGCTCTGGTGTAATTGCCTCCTTTCCCCTGTCCATGAATAGAAGTTATACAGTTTAATGATACCTGAGGAGAGTTACAATTGTACAACCTTCGATGTAAACTGGTTCATAACTCGTTTCCCAAACTCTAAATACAACAATGTACTTCTAGGTATCCCTGTGTTCTTGGACAAAACTGATCTAGAAGCCAAATGTTCACAGAGGAAACAGCACAAGTCACCAAATAATACCGCTTAAGTTGGACTACAAATAGGACCATGTTTTGGGAGACAAGGACACAGAGAGGAGACGATGGATTTAAGCTCCCTCTCTTTCATTAAAAGACACTGTTCATGTTTATAAATAAGAAAGTGTTTATCACATGCTTTTCTCTCTCCTTGCACTCATGGGATAGTATTAAACACTGGCTATACCAATACTTTAAGATTCTCAACATATTAATTTTTAAAAATTATTTCCAAATACCAACACTGATGTGTCAGTGGCCATGCCATATGACGCTGAATCTTTTCTGTTGTCCAAACAATATAATAAACCTCCCTTCTTAGGGAGGAACGCTTGATTGATGAAGCCAAAATACAAGAGGTTGTCTGGGTAAATTCAAAACTGATCAAAGAGAATAAAGAGTAGAGAAGTAAAATATCTTCAGAGCTAAAACAACATTAAAATTTTTAACATGATTAAAGAGGCTTGGGAAAATAAAAAGAGCTTTGCCTTTCTCCAGACAATGCTTGTAGTCACCAGCGGACAGCTCTTTGAAGGATATGCTGTCAACTGGGTGCCACAATTGAAAAACTCAGTTTACTACTAGCTATCTTACATACTCCACATGGCAGGGACACTCACTGAAGAAATGGAAGTGAAGATGACATGTTGGAAGAGAGTATACTTAAAACATCAGGAGCAATTCCCTGTCTTGTTCTAGGTCAACTGTCAAGGCAGAAGCACCTTTGCAGCTCACCAACAACATGGGCCCTCAGTTGTGGATTAATCTGGTATGGTACATGGACATTTACATTTTCCACACTGCTGTGGGGCCTTGCAGTAAATTCAAGTGGAGCAACAGGCACTTTGTTTAGAGACTTTGCACATCCTGACTTGTCTCTAACAATCTCCAGCCACCCCTTTTTTAAAGTATCTGCAAGATGTCAAGATTTTCATAACTTTGTTAAGACAAAAATGTTGCATTATATTAATACATTTTCCTGCTTTGTTTGTTTGTTTGTTTTCCATTTGTGCTGGACAACATGGACCAGCAATGTGTGATTTCATCATCACAATGCTTTGGGACTTGAATGGTTTCAAGACACTAAACAATCAAAAGAAGTTAGAATTGAAAATAATTCTAGTGAGGGGGGAAACGGAGGACAACAGAAGTCAGTGTGAAGCTTAATGAACTTCTGTAAAGGAAAAGTCATATGCAAGAGATGGAAGGAGGATCAGTTCACTAAGTACATACAGGTAGCCGAGAATTATAAATTATAAGGAGAGTGTCAGAGAAGCTAAAGTTTCAAATGAGTGGAAGTTAGTTAAAGAGGCTACAGAGAACAATATAGTGTAAAAGGAAAAAAATGAGTATCCAAACTACTAATTGAAGCTGATAAGATGTTAACAGGCAACAAAGGAAAGGCACAACTGTTCAGCTGTGGAGAAGTACAGATATTTGGATCCCAAGTGGGGAAGATGGGCCTTGTCACTACATGCTTAGCACCTTCTAAACTCAAATTTGTATCTTCCTGGAACTGCATGGCTGCTGTACAAGCCCAGGAAGGGTGCAGATTCTTTACGGACAGGCAGGCTGCTAGACGCACCACATCTCCTCCTCCAAAGAATCTTTCCCTGTTCATACATGAATACCTGCACATCTCATCTCAACTCAACTCTTTTTGTTTTAGATTTCCCTAGCAAGAAAGGATGCCTTCCACAGGAAATTGTGAAGAGAAGGATGAAGCAGCAGAGTAAGAATACCTGTTTGAATTATTTTTGATCTTCAGGTAAAAAGGCTGGTGCGATCTGAGGCTGCATGAACAAAAGTGCACCCAAACCATGGAAGATAATAGTCCCACTGTACTCTGCACTGGTTAGACCACACATGGATTACTGTGCTGCAAATACCTAAAAGATTGGGACATGCAGGAACCTTGAAATTCAAGAACAGGATAAATGCTAACATGTTGGTTTAAAAGAAAGGAGGAACATTAGGAGGAATTCCCTAATTGTAAGAACTGTTAAATCATCTCTCCAGATGATTCACTGCACAATACAGCCATTCAATTATTTTTGTACTGCCATGGCATATATCGATATTCTATCTGTTGTCTTTCTATGGTATCTCATTCGCCTGTAGGCATCACCTTGATCACTTTAACACTTCCCACACCATCCCATTAACTCAGAGCTTCAGAGATCCCCATTTTGATTGCAAAGGGAAACTGAATCCCCATACATCACAGTTCTGATGAAAATCTGTTTCTTTGTCACACACTTAAGCATTTGGATTTCACTGGGTGAAATTTAAAGTTAGCCTCACTTAAAGTATATCCACTTAATGAGCCTTCAATTGATTGTGTTTAAGTCTCACTGATTTCAGTAGGTTTACTTTAAGGAGGACTAACTCAGGTTATTCTTTATAGTAGATATTCATAGAATTAACTCCATTACTGAGAATGATTAATGATAAAGCTTCTCTATTTCACTACTTTTTGAAGAGTCATGTTTTATGGCCTTATAAGTGATATTTTTATCACTGAAAAAAAAACCCCATCAACCTGATCTGGAGCATGCTTTCAGTCTGGATTGTAACAGTTTTCTGCCAACAGTTGCCCCACTGGCAACTTTTTATCTCAGAAGATTTTATCGTTTTTATTGCTCCAGAAAGCAAACATAAGCAGAGAGGTAGAATTTTCATATTCTAAATGAGTTCTCAGTACCTTGCTCCTGAAAATAGAAGTGGCTGGTTTAAGCATACATTTTAAAATAAATGTCTACATGTACATGTATTTAGATACCACATATACAAAAGTTTTGTTTGTTTTAAATTTTGTTCCTTCCTTTTTTACATAGAGAGCTCTGGGATAAAATAGACATGGTGATGATGATGAAGATGATGATGATCCCAGTGACTCCAATCTTAGAATGATAAAAACTGCTTAAAAATATAATTAAGAGTACACCTACAAACATTTGAAGAACTGCCACCAGATAATGAAATGTATTTGTTTTATTTTATTCCAGAGGAAGAACCATAGCAGTGGATTCCAAATTACAGAAGAAAATGGACTAAATATTAGGAAGAAGATGCTCTTAAGCACAGGTTAAATAACTATCTAACTGGCAGAGGTTTATATGAACCCTGGTGTCCCCAAAATTTAGCATTGGTGAAACACTTGTTAAAACCAATATTTAAGAGAGAGACCATCCTCAATCAGTTAACTACTTTTAAAGATGTTGTAATATAGCAACCACTTGAGATGAAACTGGAATACTCTAGAATGCTTGATAGATCAGCAGGGCAAAAGAAAGCAAAGAAGAGGCAATAGATTTTTTCCTCCTTAAAATCATTTTTCATTGTGGGGAATAGGGGGAATTATATAGAGATCAGAACAATGCAAATATTCTTGTGGCTCATAAGTCTAGTGGAAGATGGAACTATTGGATCCAAAGCTCTTCCGTACTTCCTCCTTGTCCGAGCCTCATCGGGGCCCTTTCTGAGGTCCCACCACTGCATCATGCTGATTGGTGGGAGGAATCCAGTGATGAATTTCCTCTCTCTGCAGTCAGAGGCAGAGGCTCCATCCATAATGCTCATTCAGGCACAATTAACACGAGCTCATTATTATGCATTCCAAAATATAATTATAATTATATTCAATAATATTAAATATTAAATAATATTGAATATAACTATTTTGAAATGAGTAATACACAAAAGCAAGTTTCCTTCTTAGTTGTGTTTCAAAGCCTGTTGCCATTTTCTTTTCTTCCTCAAACATCATAAATTTGACCAAATGCACTTCTCATCCTGAAACAACTATTTAAAGTATTTCTGTTCTTTCTAACTTGGCAGCAGTTGCGAGTTCAGAATAAAAGGAGCATTCCAGGGCAGAGATTACTGACATGCAACAAGATTTTTTTTTAAGCCAGTTGATGTTGCCATTTTAAAAAAAGTCTGATCCCTGGCCACACTCAATTAATGGCAACATGAAGTGCTATATATCCACCATTCCATAAAGATTCAGGATGGGAGAGTGAAGCATGATCTAAAGCAGGCCAAAATGACTGGGGTGAGGTTTACATCACCAGAGTTATATAAAGCAAGTGGCCAACAGGCCAGTGACATGTCCATCTCCTTGTGCCTCTGGAAGCCAGTCAAACAGCTGCCTTTCCTGCCAAAGCAAACAGCAGCCTTTGGAAACCTGCAGCAGTCTCGTCTGTCTGAGGAAAAGCTTGGAAGGAAGAGGTGCCAACCCCTTGCCTTTCCAGCCGCAGCAGAATTTCCCTATGTGCCCCAGACCATAGAGCGAAGGCCTTCAGGCAGCTCTACCACTTGCATGGCACCTCAGGAAAGCCCCGCCCCCTCAACCTTTTTACTGCCTGCGCTGTAGAGCGTGTTTAAGCACAGGGAGCTTATCCATGGGAACTAACCACATTTGGAGATGTTTCAGACTTTCGAGGAAAAGATCTCGATCTCATTCAGCATCACTTCATAATAAAGAGATTATTCCAGTCTACATCCTAGATGGGGCAGCACAGCAAAGAGCTGGTTGGGGGAACAGAGAGGAATGTTTCCCTGGCAATACACTATCAGAGAGCAAAAGCAGCCTAACCTTCCCTTTTCTTCCCCCTCATCTTCATACACAGCCTAGGATTAAACTCTTGATTCAATGGCGGTTGCTGCTCCAATGGCCTGGAGGCTTTGGAAAGGAGGGGAGGAGTATTTAGCCCAGGACTGAACCCAGACTCCCTGATGAAGGAGCCCCCGAAGGATCTCTCTCCTTTAGCAGGATCTGGGTGGTAGTGGGGACAGTTGGGCTGTGACAGGGTGGCAAGCGCATCTTTTAATGCATCCACTTGGTGAGAGCTGGTGGGATGGATGAATGGGGCTAGGATGGGAGCCTGTGTGCAGCTCCCAGCATGCAGATAGGCTGGGTTTAGCAGGGCAGCAGAAGTAGCGATGGGTTAGGCTTGGGTGTAATATTGTGAATGTGATTGAGAAGAAATGGATTCCCTCTTTCAGTAGCTCATTTTTTTCTTAATTTGCTTTTCCATATTTTTACCCAGCTGTGTTTATCTTGTTTCTCTTCCCCTGTTTGTTCCACTTTCCTGATTTGAATGGAAGACCTCCAAGGAACACCAGGACTGTAGGCTAAACTGGAAAGTTCAAAAATATCCTGGAAGCAACAGTGGCAAATCATTTCCTGTTCATTGCTGAGAAAACTACATGAAGTCACTAAGAATTAAGTTTATTTGACTTGTGGTCTGGTTTTATGTGTTTTCCTCCAATGGCACTGATGCCTCTATTATAATTGTATGGGGCAGAGGGGAAAGGAGATATGGTGGTAGGAGAAGGGGAAAGTCTGTGAAGAGAAGTAGGTCCTTTCAGTTATAATAGTCCCTACCTTTCCTGCTCTATCGATGGAGTAATTTGGGAAATCCCTTAGAGTTACTACAGGTCTTGACTCCACTCTTGTTGAATGATAGATCAATGCCTAATAAAAAAGGTAACATTCATAATGTCATAATAGATCTAAACCTTAGAAATATGTGGCAAGGCTTGGTTGGGGTACCTTATTTCTCATCAACTATGTTGTAAGGGAGGGATACAGACGTGTTAGTTAGGGAGGGGATGTTACAGTCATCTAAATGTGTAACATTTTCTTTCTTTCTTTCTTTCTTTCTCTCTTTCCAGCCCATCTAGCCCCATCCAAGACTTGATTTCATGATCATGTGAAGTCAAGGTTTCTGCTGGTATAACAGCCACCCCACGGCCTGGCAAAGTCTTGGCTTTTGTCACATTGTAAGCAGTGAAGTGGAATGGCAGGAGGCTTCAGTGATTATGACACAGGTCTAGGGACGCACAATGGCAGCCTCTACCTCAGATCTAGGCAGCAGCAATCAGGAGAAGCAGCGTTAGATCTTTTATCTTATAGCATCTGTGGTGAACCACCCAAGGGAATTATTTGGGGTTGTGAGGGGGCTCCTCACAGGTGCAGTTAGAACCAAGCTATATGTAGAACTGCCTGCCCCTATGCAGACCACACTCTTAGAACATCAACAGGGCACCTTTTGAGGGTCTCACCAAACTTACTTGTGACATTCTCTGCTTTTTCTGAGGTGAGGCCCATATTGTGGAACAAACTGCCATTGGAGCAGAAAGAAGCCACCTCCACATTACAGTGTAGGAGGGTTCTCAAAACACATCTGTTTACTCTGGCCTTTCCGTTGCTTAAATTTTAATTATTTTAACTGTTTCAAATTTATTGTTTTATAATGTATTGTTTTAATGAAGTTTTAAAATTGGTTTTAAATTTTTTAAATTGTATTTCTCTGAGCTTTCCTGAGCCATTAAAGGAATGGGCAGCATAGAAATACTCTAAATAAATAAAATAGCAATATGTAAAGAGGCCCTTTTTTCCCCATGACTGAGTGAAGAATGGAATTGCTTGGAATGTTGGCCAGTGAAGTATATAGTATTCTTTTAAGGTATTACAGTTTGTAAACTCACATCTATGTCAGTGTGTCACTGGAAGTTGCAGATCACTGGGGTTTTGTACAGTTATGTGAACCAGAAAAGTTGGGGCCAGTTGCAAGTTGGGTGACCACTGGTAGGCTTACTTGGATCAGTGATGAATGATTATAAAGCAACACCACATAGCAGGAACCACTATTTTAATTTCTCCCTGTGCCCTAAAGTCAAATCTTTACAACTGTGCAGCTATGATGGCGGTTAGATCCAATTGCCAGGCAGTGCTTGGAACACCAAGCTGGGGGGAAATGTGATGGAAGTCCAGGGCATTATAGTGCATAAGTATAGCCTGATGGCAAAAGAAGCAGGCCCTGGTATAAAAAATGCAAGCATCTTTTTGAATGCAGTGTTCACCTGTTCCTTTTTCAGAGTGAAGTATAGGGTGATGATATCAACTTGCTGTTTTCTGACTCCACTCATATCTGAAGAAACAGTGAATCTCTGATGGGTTCTCCATTAATTACATAGCATCATTGTGCCTTACTCTTTGCCATTCCATTCGTTTGCTGATGATATCAACCAAATCGATTAAAAGCATTGTGGTGGCCTCAAGGAATTTTTTAATGAGAATCCATAGAAAATCAGTTTCATACAGGATATTTTGTTTACTCTGATGTTTATAAATAAGACTCTAAAAGTTGGCTGTAACTACAGTTATGCAACTGAGAGGAGAACCTTAGAGGTACTAGGTATGAGCTGCAAAAATCTAGACAACCGTGGCCAGAAAAAGGTAGAGTTTCTATATGATCATGTGGATTTTGCAGCCCAGATCTGATAGTTCTAAGAAACCTACCCCTAAGCTCACTGTGTAACATGCTCGTTTGCTTTAAAATGAATGGTTTTTCAATTCTCTATCCAGGCTCCTAAACAAAGCAACTGAGAATGACACATAAAACAGTGCAGACAACACATTTATGAAAGTTCACTTTTCTCCATCTAAAACATCTGGTTCAAAACTGTGCCAAAACTACATTACTGGCTGGCTAGCTAGCAATTACAAGCACACTGTACCTGCACATCAAATACAAACCAGCTGCACTGCGCCATTGACGAGTCATCTGCTAAGCATGCGCTAAAGCCAATGATTTGACCAGCTATTTGATTTACACAGAATCCGAGACCAGTATTTCTTACAGTATTTCCTTTTGGCCAAACTTTAAGCTTACTAAGTACATGAGAACAAAAGATGGAAATGTTCTAATTCATACTATCACTTCTTTTGAAACTGATAAAAGAGAGTTGTTACTTCACCTATGCTTTTTGGTATAAGATTTCGGAGCGTGCATATTTTGATCTGATTGGCAATGTGTGGCACCTTTCCCCACCAACAGCATACACACCAAAGGCAAGCTGACGTGCATGAATCCATAATCCAGCCAAAGGCCTGTGAATCTATTCTTAATTTGCCTTATTTGGACATAGCCTGCTGCAGACAAATGACCATAATCCCCAATAAATTCTATGAAACCTGAGGTGGCTATACAACTTACTTCTGCCCAGAACACAAGAAAGTTCTGTACAGGGGCATGACATAGATATAGGACCCCATGTCAGCCTTGTGAGGTAGTTCAGACAGGAAGCATGCCCAGATGAACTAATTGTACTTTATTGTAAAATTATATTATCTGACCGTTCCCCTGGCTGTGGTTCTCCCCTCTGTCTCCCAAGGTCATTCCCACATACAATTACACCCTGTTGATATGGACTTCCAGGAGGATGGAGAGTGGATAACTATGCTAAGCCAATAACTACATTGAAGCGGGGCTTCTCTTGGGGCCTCCAGACATAGGCAAGCCCCACACCTTCAACGAAGCTAGTTTCATATACAGGGACTCAATATGAGTTGCAGCAGAGAAATATCATGAAAGGAAGGAGAAATGGAAGGAAGGAGGAGCCACTGTTGCTACTGCTATGAATTCCCCGGAAGTGGGTTAAGGAGGGACCAGCCCATGTGGTGGAAGTGGAACCCCCAGAGGTGGTGCTGCTTGTCTGGCACTCATTGTTGGCTGCCTTCTTCCTCTTCCCCTTAAGCCTTTCATGAGGCTGGGGCTGCTGCAGTGGTAAGGCAGAAGAGCAGGTCATGTGCCCCCCCTTCTCCTTTTCTTCTGCCTGCCCTCAACTGCTGCAGCTTGGAAAAAAGGGCTCAGTGTCTGGGGCCCAGAGAGCCCAGCTTACACCCCTGTCTGTCCAGCATTCAGAACCTCTCATCATGCTTGTGTCCTTCTCTGTCTTTTATTCTAACAAATCAATCATGGCTTTAATTCATTATTTTCCCATGCATATGGATGAATACAAGCATGCTTGAGCCATTTAGAAAGTTGCATGATTTTCACTAAAACTAATCTCTCATTCTTCCATTAACCCCATTCGCTGGCGCCTAACATAGAGCTATGACCAACCTATGGGCTCCTTCTTTCATACCCGCTCACAACAGCCTAGAGAGCATCAACTCACACTTTCTGATATATTATTTTAGCCTTTTCATTCATAATTAATTAACCTATACTCTCACTTCCCCACATATACATCAACTCTCCTCCACAAGGTCAGATCACCTTCATTAAGATCCTTCTTTCTTTTAACAGATAAATAACCTATCTATTTTTCTTTCATTCATTTCACTGATGTCATTCATTAATTTATGCAGTTTACCATTTATTCCTCTTACATCCCAAGTCACAGTCTTCTATGTGGCATGCTTGTCAGTAGACAGGACATATCTCCTGAAGCAAAGATAGGATTGGGCAGCACACCTGCTTTTACTGGCAGTCGTTATGCACAGGTAAAGCCAGAGTGCTTTCAAAACTCACTCCACAATATACCCGAGCAAGTCTGAGGAGGAATAAGTTTTGATCCGCACATTTGGACTAGGCAAGTCTAACTGGCTTTTTAAAAAAATGTGGCCTCCTCCTTAAGTTGCTCATGATCCCCTCTGTGGTTGTAACCCCCAGTTTGAGAATCTCTGCCCTGATGAGTAGTGGCTGGCAGGCAACCCACTGTTCTACTACTATTCTATTGTCCTACAGAATGATTGCAGAAATCTAGATGAGCTTCAAAACAACCTAGAATCCACAGGTTAAAACTATTGCCCAAATTGTGTTGGCTTTACAAGTGTTGATGGTGATGATGATGCCTCCATAGACGGAATATGAAAATGTACCCTGCAGCGACATAGCCAGGACTAGAACACAAATAGTTCAAATACCATAGGAAGGTATGTATTTTCTGGGCTGTGCAGTATTCATAAACATGACATTGGAGCCCATTCTTGTGTGCAATTTCTAGTCCAAGGAGCTGAAGCTAACCCCCACTCATCCCACGGTTGGGACATGCAGCCAGCTTTACTGGTTTCCACATCCAAAAATGTGGATGTTCACTCCTGACTGTTAGACGCACTTAATCAGTGCAGTACGTGAATCACACAACTGGCTTGCTATCAGGTGGCGAGTCCAATTTAACAATCTGATTCTAGACTCAACATTCCTCACTGGGTTTGGAGATCAGAGTATTTCATCAGTCATGATTACCAAAAACCTCGTCCTCTTGGTAGATGAGAGAAAAATAGACCTGGACAAACTAATCAGTCTGGGAGCCTGAGGCATAAATTATTTTGGTGCTGGCACTTAGTTCCTGGAAAACCAATTCAGCAGGTTTCCATAGCTCACTGTATAAGTATGCTGTACACCCTGTGTCCCCTGTAATGGTAACCACCTGCCCCTTCGGTGGGGAGGGAGGGAACAGATCTCCAGCACAACTCCCCAAACCAGGCTGACTGGATCCCAAGCGGTGAAACATCCATTCTATAAATACATCAGCCATAAGGCATCTCTAGCAGTTCCGGACATACTTCTGTATTCATGGAAGCAAACATTGAGTAAAGCATAAGTGTAGAACTTGCAGCCCCTAACATCCCTCCGGGTCCCACGCCACTGTCTCCTTTGGATATGAGACTTGTGTGCACCTGCATGGGAGAGTATGAGAAAATCTATTGTGGTTCTCCATGCGTGTTTTGGTTTTGTACTTGGCTGGGAAGCAAGTGAGATGTGCAGGGATAAGAATCCCTCTAAGGTAAGCGTGCATGTCATGCCAGGGGGAGGTTAAAGTTTCACTAGAAAAGAATTACATTAATATAAAAAATAATGTTAATATTTAATTAACGTTAGTGAATGTTCATCCCCAGCCCACTTTTAACGTCTTTTCATGTGACCCTGGCAACTTTTGCTGTGCAACCCCTGACAAAGGCTGGGTTGGCCCTTAATTCAGTGGAAGTTGGAAAGGTAAAGTGGGCCTCCGAGACCAGAATAGCTTTATTTCCTCTTACTTTGTACAGTGAAGGCTGTTCTTCACTTAACTCCAGCCTGCCAGCAGCTAGTCCGTAAGCTGGCAGGACTTAAGGGCTTGCCTGAGTGCTTAGCCTTAGTACTAACAAAAGAATGCAATTGTTTTATCTGTTCTTTAGAAATAAATGCAGTTTTGCAGCAAATATTATCAAAATCCAGTCAAACACTAGATGTGTGATTTATTTTGGCACCAGGAGTAGAAGCAGTACAGAGAAAGATACACTAACCCTGAAATCTGGCTCAGGTTTGATAAGTAAGTATAGGGTCCAAGCATTTGGTTCTCTCTTATACGTGTTTAAAAAAAAATAAAAAACATTATGGAAGAAAAACTGCCCTTCACAAGTTCCCTGAATTTTTTTTAGACTAGAAGCTTTGGAATCACTGGGAAACAGATCAGCTTTGACTCTGCATGGATTTCAGTAAATTGTAGTGTAGACAAAGCTCAGGAGACCCACCTCATGGCATATTTTGTGATGTGAAATCTTCAAGTAGATTAGAAGTTCCAGAAGTCAGATCCAATTTTTATAACCCGTTCAATGGCACAAGAGGATGTCAGCTGGATTGTACGTACTTTTTCTCCAGAAGTGCCTGGAGTGTCTTTTCTTGCAAAGAAACATTCCCTCTTTTTGGAACCTCAATGCTGGACAGATGAAAGATGGAAAATGCTTGCTTAGTTACAAAACAACCAGGAAATAATGAAATGAAATGAAACGAATGAAATAGAGGGTGGATGGTCTTGGTCAAATCTTCATAGGAGAACATGCACTGAAGGGCAAAATGAAGTAGATTACCTCTAAGGTCCCCTCCCAACTCTTATAGCCTAAAACCTGCATTTGTGGCCTTTTCTTACTGTGGCTCATTTATGTGTATTTCTTGGCAGATTTTCAATACCACCCTCTTTCCCAAGCATCTTACAACTCAAAGTAGTAAACTTGAGAATCAAATTTAAAAAACACTTAAATTCTTTAAGAAATTATATAAACCAGTTAAAATACGTTTTTAAAGAGATAACAGCTGCAACTACTATAAATACTTTTCACTTAAAAGCCAGAGAGAACACATTTTGAAAGCTGTTTTCAAAGCAGCCCCACATGCAGAAAAAGGCCCCGAGAGAAGTCAGAAAACCATCTGGATTCCTTAATCTCCATCTGGATTCATCAAGCAGCAAACCATACGAACTGGATCCATTCCTTGTAGAGGTCACAGGCAGTTTGGAGAATCAACCTGATCCGGTAATGATCTCTCCATGTCAATGGAGTCGTTGCATCCTTATCCTCCCACAAAGCCTTTTCTCTCTTGCATTACGTAGCATCAGATCCAACATGGGCCAAGATCCACAAATGTGGGGGCTGATATAATTTGAGGCTGGCTTGAAATCTAAGCCACTCCAAATAAGGCAATCTTGATGTTGACATCCCTAAAGACTCTTGGCTTTAGTTGGAGACCATTTCTGTCAGCCCTGGAAAACAAACTGTTGGGCAGTAGAGCAAGTGAGGTGCTAACAGAATCCCTAGTCTGTTTCAGATTTCCAGTACCTGATATGGACAATTGAAATTGGGAAACTGCTAAGCTGGATCCTTGTCCATGTTCACAACACTTCCCTGCCTCTCAAATTTTCCTGGACACATTGGGGAAAGATACAGAGACATTCCTTTGTCCAACCAGCTTTTATTAGTATGAGCCAAATAAATACCCTTTTCCAGGGTAAGATTAAGGTTTACCTATACTTTCCTACTGATATACGTGGAGTTCATTAGCAGCACCAGCAAGATGTTTACCATTCTGCAATTAATTCTCCAAAGTTACTAAAGATGGGGGAGGTGGGAGTTAGATAGGTGGGTTTTCTACCTAAGGCCTGAAGTTGTCTTTTCCATCACCATCACAGGATACCCTACCCTTTATAAGTGTTCTTCCCTTTTTGTCCTTTAACCCATTACCATTATCTCCCTAATACCACCTGGATTTTAAGTGTAATCATCTCCTGAAGAGAAAGACACCTCAGTCTCTAGCTCATAAATGTCAACTAACATTCCCTAAATGGATTCTCAGTTGTAGATGTTGCAGCAGCTTCTAACTGAATATTTGAATCAGATTTCCAAATAATATGCAAATGCAAAAATACATGTATAAAAACTGAAAGTAGAAAAGAAAGTGATGGTAAGCATTTTACCAGGGCTAGTTCCAGAAGTGAGAAAAACTCAATTCTAGGTAAGGATTTGTCAAAGATTGGAACAGATAGAGCTGACCTGCTTTGCTTCAATTCAGAAACATTACGCTTAATATGTTGCTCTGGAACACCACCAATGTTAACACTGTAGAGGTTACCCACAATGGCGAGAAGAAGAAGAGGAAATATCAGAGATACCCTATCATTTATGCAGCTCTGTATCAGCCCTCACAATGGACTTTGCACCACTCTACAATTTATCTAAATACCAGAGATACAGAGAGGCAAGATGTCCCTAGATAGTTTTCTCATGAGGTGACACTAGACTGAGTAGATATGGGGTTTTTTGTGTGTCTTTGCTCTTGTTTAAAAAAGTGTTCAGTTTTATTTATTTATTTGTTTGTTTGTTTGTTTATTTATTTATTTATTCAATTGGGATGCTGCCCAACTCCAGCCGACTCTTATTACTTACCTTTTTTTTTAATTAACCTACTGCTTTTTGCGTGCTTTATGAATTCTGTCCTATAACCAGCCATTCATATGCTACCATCAGTCTCAACCAGTTCTCATTTCTCTATTTAGAAACATAAAGAATAAGCCTTGAAGGGTATTCCCACAGAGCTTGGATGCAGCTGTGATCTAGGTTCCTGGTTACTGTGTCCTCCAAGCTTTCCACAACAACACTGTTAACTCACTGAGAAGATGCAGTTTCTATGCATGACTAGTTCACAAGCTGGTCAGTTGCAGTCTATAGTATGTTGACTTCTTGGGCTTGCACAGAATAGTGTGAGCACACTTGGGGGGAAAAACTGGGCTTTGGTGGCACTGGTGGCATTTTGGCAAAATGATGCTGATACCAATTAGTACCATCTTATCATGAGCAGGGAATGCTACCCCAAAGTCTGGGAATCTACTCAATACCTTATCTGTCTTCCTAAAAAGCATGATGTGAAAGCTGAACACACACACACACACACACACACACTCACACATATATATTTGCAAGAACTCATCTGTCTCCAGCCAAAGTTGGCATAGACTATGTTGTTCCATATGATAGATAGATAGATAGATAGATAGATAGATAGATAGATAGATAGATAGAGACAGACAGACAGACAGACAGACAGACATGCAAAAGCAATAGATCCTTTAGAGATATCACTAAGTAAATGAGATTGCACTTTAGTTTTGAAGAAAAAAAAGGAAAAGAAAACTTGAACCACAAAACAGGGAGAGTATGCAACAATGATAGTCAAAGCACATTCAAAATTTCACTCTTCTCATAAAATGCACACCACCCTGTGCATTTATGCTGAGAAATAACAGTTAATGTAAAATGATATGAAACAAAACTACCACTTATTTCCCAAATCTATGCAGATTATATTTACAGATAGTTATATTTATCAACTTTGGTTGAGGCCAAAACCTGTAAGCAGCAATTAGAGAGGTTCTCCAGATGAAATCTGAGGGAAGAAATGTTGCAGTATCATAAAAGTTGAAACAAGTAACCACTAGTTTCCATCCAAAGTGGGAAATAATTCCAATGGATCTTTCCCCTCCCTTTAATATATTATGAACAGTTTGACAAACAGCTGAAAGATTTGTTTCCACTCTAGAAACAACGGTCCAGGTACCATTTAAGTCTAAGTGACTTTAATTTTAATTAAAAATCAGTATAATTTATGGTATATCTAAGACCCTTCCATGGGCATCATTTACTGTGTGGGCCATTCATTGCCCTCTGTTTATCCAAACATTCTTACGAATTACTGGACTGTTAAACTATTTAATGTCAAGCATGTCTAGATTGTAGCAGTGTTTCATGCTTTTTTTTTTTTTGCCAACTTTTAGCTTGTAGTCTATCCATACATAAATATATCAGGATATATTAGAAGCTGAGACTTTATCTCCCCAAGAGCATTAGGGAGTAGCTTTTCCTTAGTTTAGGAGACAAGAATATCACTGTGTTTTTTTCCCTTTGATTCTGAGATTTGATTTATTAAGGTTTACTTTCAAAGCTTCTGTTTCAAATGTACTAACTCCCTGAGATTTACTCATTCTCCTTTTTGAGCTCTGATTTATATACACAGTGTGGGTTTTTTTCCCGACTCAGCTGGATTTTTATTTATTTATTTATTTAGGACTGGAGACATATTAAGTACATTTTTAAAGAATTAATGGTTAATTGGCTGTAATCCAAATTAAATTATAGTAGTTTGAGGAATGGACTTCAAGTAAATTAAAAATGACTGAATTCCAAAACTTGCCTTACATAATTTTGTAAGCCAAAGTCTCATCACCAAATAGCAGGTTTGACATTCAGAATAAACCTAGAGGAAAAAGATTTATGAGCTTTTGCCTTTCTAATCTTATTACAGAATTCCCAAGTGGTAGTAACAGGGTATATAAAATACTTGGAAGAAAAAATAAAATAATTACTCAGATTTTAATCATGAACTTTATGGTTTTGGCTGCATATGTTTTGATATGAATGTTCAACGTTTTACAAAGTTTTAATTTATTTTTTTTCTCCTTTCTTCTCCATACATATATCTAATGAAACTTATGGGAAGTTCACCAATGCATATGGGAATATTTATTCTTTGGCCCAAGAATCTTGAACTACAATAATATCTGAATTCTTTAGGATCCAAGAATGTCTAGCTGAGTGAGTAAGTGAGTATTATTTGTCTTTCCTGGAAGATTAAGCTCCAGTCCCTGAAACTAATAGTTTATGTGCCTCAAGTAAAAGTGCTTCTGGTGTTATCCTATTCAATTACATCCCTCGTAACAGAAAGCAAGAGAGAAGTTTGAAATCAGAGGCAGCAAAAGTAGATCCAGAATGATGCTGAACTGAAACAACAATATTCCAGCCCCTCTGAAGCAATCAATTAAGTTCAGCAGTGCAACCCAAACAAATTCTAAAACACAATGAGATTTTTAAAAATCAGATGCCTCTTTGCCGGGGGGGGGGGGGGGGGCGGAGGAACTGTACCAGAAATTGGAGAACTGATTTCAAGTTATAGGAACTCAGAAGACTCCTTACAAATCTTTCTCTAAAACATGCATAGGTTGTGGAGTTGTGTTGTAACAATTTCCTTCTCTATTAATTTAATTCATTTGCAGCATAGTCTTACATATCTTTACTTGCAAACAGGTCTAATTGCTCTCTGTGCGTGTTTCTCCAAGTGAAAGCCTACGTGATCACAGCTCAAATCACCCTACAAAGATTTTTTAAAAGGGAGTTTGGGTCAAATTAAAAGTTGAATGTCTGGTAATATATGCTCCTGAGCACTCGACACTTACAGTGATCTGTAATTGCATTTCCTTGCCATGGTATGCAGTATGACACCATGCAATTAAGCATTTAGATATATGCTTAATTACATGACATTGCAGAATGTGATTTATAACCACTGCTTTATCTTCACACAGAAAATAAGATTCCACCTGCTTTTGCTCCCCCCCCCCCCCCCCCCGCTGTCTCACAACATTTGTTGGCAAGGCTCGCTTTCAGTTACATTTATGTTTCTCCTATTTTATTAATTTTTCTGTTTGGACAAATACTTCAAAAACAGGGTATTTTCCTGTTGACATCCTCTCCTACTTGAAATTCAGCAAAACAGCAAAGCAAGAGACTTTGCCTCCACCTAGTGGAATTTTCTGAGCACATCACAGCAAATAGCTGTTACATATAACTACAACCCTTTAGGCCTGAAAGCTGGCTGGGTGACTTTGGGCCAGTCACTGGTAGGTCAGTGTTTCTCAAGCTTGGAAACTTTAAGATTGTGGACTTCAACTCCCAGAATTCCCCAGCTAGCCATGGGGAATTCAGCCATGCTGGCTGGGGAATTCTGGGAGTTGAAGTCCATGCATCTTAAACTTCCCAAGCTTGAGAGACACTGTGGTAGGTCAATTCCTGTCACAACCATTTGGTTGATCCAAAAAAAAGAGCAGGAAAAACGCTAAGATGAAAAAAAAAATCACAGCAAGTAGTTCTTGGAGCCTTTCTCCAATGCTGAGCTGAATACTCCCCCTCCCCCCACAATCCTTGAGTTGGCCAAAAACTATACCTGTCCCCATTGCTAACCCCCATCCTGGCTCTGTTCCCCGTCTTGGTAGTCACCAATGTTCCCTCCATGGAAATGGATGACAAAGCCTAACAGATTTTAGACAGATCAGGCTGGACACTACCCTTAGATGGAATCAGAGGAAGGGGGAACATATTCCTTTAACACCAGTACAGCTCAGGCTGATTTAAGGGTGCTTGTAAAGGAGGCAAAGGAGAGAAAGCATGAGGTTATGCAGAGAAGATTCCAGAGCATTTGTTGGAAGCCCACTCAATGGGGAGTGTGAGGAACTGAAAGGTTTGGCTGTGGGGGAATCATTTGTATTTTGGAGGGGCTAGAGGGAGAGAAGCTGAGAGCAGTGGATTGGAAGTCTGGTCCTGAAGGAGAGAGTCCGGATGAGAATGAGGGGAGAACTGCTACGAGAGGCTTTATTTTATTTAACCAGGGAGAGCTGGTTTGGTTAAGTATGTACTGGGCATTAGACATGTACTGCACCTTTAAGGTGATCATTCAGTCTACTCTATGAGCAGACAACTACTAACTCTGAGCCATTTCTGCTGAAATCAACAGCTTAGTGTTGGTTAAAATTCCTACTGTAGCTATGTTATAAGCTTCAAGCATTTGTATTTTGTAAAAAAGCTTGCAACTGGAAGTAGGATATTGTTTTTTCTCATTGGATGTCCTAGGAAGGAGGACATGAGAGAAGAGGGTCAGTTGCCTATCCAAAGCGGGGGGGGGGGGGGGGGGGGAATCATGACTACACAGCTGGAGGTTGCCAGGAGTAACAGTTAGGATGACTGAGATGGCCTGGAAGTGGTTTCCGAGCCTTAGGTTTCAGGCAGTTCCCTGGGATGTTTAGGTGCTTGGTTGCTTGGTTTGGCTGGTAGAGCTCCCTAGGGGAATATAACACCTTCACTGTATATTATTACTGTAGTGTGTTTCTGACTGTTTTAAGTTGGGCCAGTCATATATTTATGGACAGGGAAAAGTAGAGACAGAGGATAGCATGCAGAGGAGGAAGGAGCAGGCTAGTGAAGAGGAGAAAGGAAATATTTTATGGTAGATACATCCTCTTCCTGAGATACTAAGTGGCCTATACATTCCAGATGGCTCTAGAGAAGACTTCTTATAAAATGCTGATTTCCAATGGCAGATCCAGATTAGGAACTGGTAAGCATACCTTAATTAATTAATTATTTGATTAATTAAATCTTAATCCAGAACAACAACTTGAATTGACTTGTATGACTGAAGCTTAGCTGGACAAACCAGTCTGACTCCAGTGTACCTGTGCTGACCTGTCCTGAGGGCAGGAAGAAGGAACAGTGAATCTGTTGTGGATTCTTCAGTGAGATAGCAAGACAAGTTTGGGATACTGCTGGTATCCCATTTAACCTGCTGCCTGATAGCCTCTACATCTGGCATGTTTTCCAGCCATCAGAAAATAATTGTGTGGATAGTGATCCTGAGGTTTGGTACGTGATCTGGGCATGGGACATTTATACAACTCTGCTCAAAAGAGGTGATGAAATATATCCTTTAATAATTATATGACCTCCACATTCTTTATGTGCTTAGTTTTTATATGCATGTTGCCCAGGACTACATATATAGCCTAAAAAATGGCATTCCATTTGACGTACTCTCTGCCTCTTTATTTAGGGGAATGAATGTATTGTATTTTTTATTATGCAAACTATTTTGACAAAAGCACATACAGCAGTATTAAAGGGTCAGCAAAGCTACAAAGTTAATAGGCATAGCAATAAAACAGAGGAAAAAGATGGGAATGAAATTTTCCTGTAAACAGAACCCTTCCAAAAACGTTGATGCTATTACTCAAAAATTGTTATACTTGTCCCTTTGTTGATA
This sequence comes from Liasis olivaceus, assembly GCA_030867105.1. Taxonomy (NCBI): domain Eukaryota; kingdom Metazoa; phylum Chordata; class Lepidosauria; order Squamata; family Pythonidae; genus Liasis; species Liasis olivaceus. Next base: position 194,174,217 of record CM061349.1, read on the forward strand.
AAAGACTAATTCCAATGTAGACAAACAACACATATCAACAATCCATTGCTGCAAATCAATTGCAGATTTCTCCTTCCAGTGCTCTATAAATAAATCTTTTAGCCAGCTCTCATGCCTGAAAAATGCACAATTCTTGATAACCTAATAGATTCTAAATACTCAAGAGAAAACAAAAGGGGAAAAAAATAATATATATTTATCTTGAATATACAGCAATTGATCCAGAATAATATTAATAATCATGCTGATGTCAGCCAAAAATGAAAAAATAATAGGACAAAATCAGACCATATGATTTAGTGCTCCAACTCCTAAGCTACGTCTCCAATATCATGGTAACCAACCTTAATAGATATTCTCTGAGGTATCCAGTATGGATAAAACAATTTTGTTGTGGTTGTATTGACCTCATTTCAAGTTCTTAAGAAACTTAATTTCACATTGTTTAATGTAATACACCATTGATTTACCAGAACAGGACATTTAACCTTCTTATTCCAAAGGTCACATAAACAACTATTATTAATTTTTTCCACTTCCTTCAATTCCTTATAAAGAAAGATTACAAGCTTAGGAGCCCAAGATAAATCATCTAGAATTATTAAAGCAGATCCCTGGACAAACAGGGATCCCTGTATTCCTAGGATTTCATTGGAGTCAAATAATCGCACCCGCTTTTTATGCAAAGGAACAGCAAAACCTAAACTTTCTGACATAATTTGGAAGCTGGGCACAATTCATGAGAAAACCCTATTCTGAGGCAGATTTTCCCTAAATTAGGGTTAGGGTTCGGCTTCCTTGAAGTCAGGGCCCAAATCCAACCGGATGCTGGTATTCGCACCCGCTTTTTATGCAAAGGAACAGCAAAACCTAAACTTTCTGACTTAATCTGGAAGCTGGGCACAATGCGTGGGAAACCCGGATGCTTATAATTGCACGTGCCTTTTATGCAAAGGGGGGTTGAAAAAAAGTTTCACCCAAATCCAAAAACAGAAGGCAACATGTGGTTTGGGGTGGTTTTTTATCCTGAAAAATAGTTTTGCAGAGACTTTTGTGGAACGGCCAATTTTAGCTCCCCGGGATTAAAATTCATGTTGCTTGCAGTAGGCACGCGGGCTGGGTGGCTGAAAATTTTTTTCACCCGAACCACAAACGGAGGGCAGGATGACATTTGGGGTAAAATTTTATGCTTAAAAATACTTTTCACAGACTTCAGCGGAATGGCTGATTTTGGCTCCCCGGGAGGGAAATTCGAGATGCCGGCAGTAGGCACGTTTCCCGAGGAGCCGAAAAATAGTTTCCCCCGAATTCGAACACTAAGTGCGGGATGAGATTCGGGGTGGAATTTTAGGCTTAGAAATGTTTTTTCAGAGACTTTTACAGAACGGTCGATTTTGGCTCCCCGGGAGGAAATTTTGTGATGCCGGCAGTAGGCGCGCCAGCTGAGGAGCCGAAAAATAGTTTCACCCGAATTCGAAAACTAAGGGCGGGATGAGATTCGGGGTGGAATTTCAGGCTTAGAAATGTTTTTTCAGAGACTTTTACGGAACGGTCGATTTTGGCTCCCCGGGAGGAAATTTTGTGATGCCGGCAGTAGGCGTGCCACCTCAGGAGCCGAAAAATACTTTCACCCGAATTCGAAAACTAAGGGCGGGATGAGATTCGGGGTGGAATTTTAGGCTTAGAAATGTTTTTTCAGAGACTTTTACGGAACGGTCGATTTTGGCTCCCCGGGAGGAAATTTTGTGATGCCCGCAGTAGGCGCGCCAGCTGAGGAGCCGAAAAATAGTTTCACCCGAATTCGAAAACTAAGGGCGGGATGAGATTCGGGGTGGAATTTTAGGCTTAGAAATGTTTTTTCAGAGACTTTTACGGAACGGTCGATTTTGGCTCCCCGGGAGGAAATTTTGTGATGCCCGCAGTAGGCGCGCCAGCTGGGGAGCCGAAAAATAGTTTCACCCGAATTCGAAAACTAAGGGCGGGATGAGATTCGGGGTGGAATTTTAGGCTTAGAAATGTTTTTTCAGAGACTTTTACGGAACGGTCGATTTTGGCTCCCCGGGAGGAAATTTTGTGATGCCGGCAGTAGGCGCGCCAGCTGAGGAGCCGAAAAATACTTTCACCCGAATTCGAAAACTAAGGGCGGGATGAGATTCGGGGTGGAATTTTAGGCTTAGAAATGTTTTTTCAGAGACTTTTACGGAACGGTCGATTTTGGCTCCCCGGGAAGAAATTTTGTGATGCCGGCAGTAGGCCCGCCAGCTGAGGAGCCGAAAAATAGTTTCACCCGAATTCGAAAACTAAGGGCGGGATGAGATTCGGGGTGGAATTTCAGGCTTAGAAATGTTTTTTCAGAGACTTTTACGGAACGGTCGATTTTGGCTCCCCGGGAGGAAATTTTGTGATGCCGGCAGTAGGCGCGCCAGCTGAGGAGCCGAAAAATAGTTTCACCCGAATTCGAAAACGACGGGCGGGATGAGATTCGGGGTGGAATTTTAGGCTTAGAAATGTTTTTTCAGAGACTTTCACGGAACGGTCGATTTTGGCTCCCCGGGAGGAAATTTTGTGATGCCGGCAGTAGGCGCGCCAGCTGAGGAGCCGAAAAATAGTTTCACCCGAATTCGAAAACGACGGGCGGGATGAGATTCGGGGTGGAATTTTAGGCTTAGAAATGTTTTTTCAGAGACTTTCACGGAACGGTCGATTTTGGCTCCCCGGGAGGAAATTTTGTGATGCCGGCAGTAGGCGCGCCAGCTGAGGAGCCGAAAAATACTTTCACCCGAATTCGAAAACTAAGGGCGGGATGAGATTCGGGGTGGAATTTTAGGCTTAGAAATGTTTTTTCAGAGACTTTTACGGAACGGTCGATTTTGGCTCCCCGGGAGGAAATTTTGTGATGCCCGCAGTAGGCGCGCCAGCTGAGGAGCCGAAAAATAGTTTCACCCGAATTCGAAAACTAAGGGCGGGATGAGATTCGGGGTGGAATTTTAGGCTTAGAAATGTTTTTTCAGAGACTTTTACGGAACGGTCGATTTTGGCTCCCCGGGAGGAAATTTTGTGATGCCGGCAGTAGGCGCGCCAGCTGAGGAGCCGAAAAATAGTTTCACCCGAATTCAAAAACTAAGGGCGGGATGAGATTCGGGGTGGAATTTTAGGCTTAGAAATGTTTTTTCAGAGACTTTTACGGAACGGTCGATTTTGGCTCCCCGGGAGGAAATTTTGTGATGCCGGCAGTAGGCGCGCCAGCTGAGGAGCCGAAAAATAGTTTCACCCGAATTCGAAAACTAAGGGCGGCATGAGATTCGGGGTGGAATTTTAGGCTTAGAAATGTTTTTTCAGAGACTTTTACGGAACGGTCGATTTTGGCTCCCCGGGAGGAAATTTTGTGATGCCGGCACTAGGCGCGCCAGCTGAGGAGCCGAAAAATAGTTTCACCCGAATTCGAAAACTAAGGGCGGCATGAGATTCGGGGTGGAATTTTAGGCTTAGAAATGTTTTTTCAGAGACTTTTACGGAACGGTCGATTTTGGCTCCCCGGGAGGAAATTTTGTGATGCCGGCAGTAGGCGCGCCAGCTGAGGAGCCGAAAAATAGTTTCACCCGAATTCGAAAACTAAGGGCGGGATGAGATTCGGGGTGGAATTTTAGGCTTAGAAATGTTTTTTCAGAGACTTTTACGGAACGGTCGATTTTGGCTCCCCGGGAGGAAATTTTGTGATGCCGGCAGTAGGCGCACCAGCTGAGGAGCCGAAAAATAGTTTCACCCGAATTCGAAAACTAAGGGCGGCATGAGATTCGGGGTGGAATTTTAGGCTTAGAAATGTTTATTCAGAGACTTTTACGGAACGGTCGATTTTGGCTCCCCGGGAGGAAATTTTGTGATGCCAGCAGTATGCGCGCCAGCTGAGGAGCCGAAAAATAGTTTCACCCGAATTCGAAAACTAAGGGCGGGATGAGATTCGGGGTGGAATTTTAGGCTTAGAAATGTTTTTTCAGAGACTTTAACGGAACGGTCGATTTTGGCTCCCCCAGAGGAAATTTTGTGATGCCGGCAGTAGGCGCGCCAGCTGAGGAGGCGAAAAATAGTTTCACCCGAATTCGAAAATGACGGGCGGGATGAGATTCGGGTTGGAATTTTAGGCTTAGAAATGTTTTTTCAGAGACTTTTACGGAACCGTCGATTTTGGCTCCCCGGGAGGAAATTTTGTGATGCCGGCAGTAGGCGCGCCAGCTGAGGAGCCGAAAAATAGTTTCACCCGAATTCAAAAACTAAGGGCGGGATGGGATTCGGGCTGGAATTTCAGGCTTAGAAATGTTTTTTCAGAGACTTTTACGGCACGGTCGGTTTTGGCTCACCGGGAGGAAATTTTGTGATGCCGGCAGTAGGCGCGCCAGCTGAGGAGCCGAAAAATAGTTTCACCCGAATTCGAAAACTAAGGGCGGGATGAGATTCGGGGTGGAATTTCAGGCTTAGAAATGTTTTTTCAGAGACTTTTACGGAACGGTCGATTTTGGCTTCCCGGGAGGAAATTTTGTGATGCCGGCAGTAGGCGCGCCAGCTGAGGAGCCGAAAAATAGTTTCACCCGAATTCGAAAATGACGGGCGGGATGAGATTCGGGTTGGAATTTTAGGCTTAGAAATGTATTTTCAGAGACTTTTACGGAACGGTCGATTTTGGCTCCCCGGGAGGAAATTTTGTGATGCCGGCAGTAGGCGCGCCAGCTGAGGAGCCAAAAAATAGTTTCACCCGAATTCGAAAACTAAGGGCGGCATGAGATTCGGGGTGGAATTTTAGGCTTAGAAATGTTTTTTCAGAGACTTTTACGGAACGGTCGATTTTGGCTCCACGGGAGGAAATTTTGTCATGCCGGCAGTAGGCGCGCCAGCTGAGGAGCCGAAAAATAGTTTCACCCGAATTCGAAAACTAAGGGGGGGATGAGATTCGGGGTGGAATTTTAGGCTTAGAAATGTTTTTTCAGAGACTTTTACGGAACGGTCGATTTTGGCTCCCCGGGAGGAAATTTTGTGATGCTGGCAGTAGGCGCGCCAGCTGAGGAGCTGAAAAATTGTTTCACCCGAATTCGAAAACTAAGGGCGGGATGAGATTCGGTGTGGAATTTTAGGCTTAGAAATGTTTTTTCAGAGACTTTTACGGAACGGTCGATTTTGGCTCCCCGGGAGGAAATTTTGTGATGCCGGCAGTAGGCGCGCAAGGTGAGGAGCCGAAAAGTAGTTTCACCCGAATTCGAAAACTAAGGGCGGGATGAGATTCGGGGTGGAATTTTAGGCTTAGAAATGTTTTTTCAGAGACTTTTACGGAACGGTCGATTTTGGCTCTCCGGGAGGAAATTTTGTGATGCCGGCAGTAGACGCGCCAGGTGAGGAGCCGAAAAGTAGTTTCACCCGAATTCGAAAACTAAGGGCGGGATGAGATTCGGGGTGGAATTTTAGGCTTAGAAATGTTTTTTCAGAGACTTTTACGGAACGGTCGATTTTGGCTCCCCAGTAGGAAATTTTGTGATGCCGGCAGTAGGCGCGCCAGCTGACATGCCAAAAAATAGTTTCACCCGAATTCGAAAACTAAGGGCAGGATGAGATTCGGTGTGGAATTTTAGGCTTACAAATGTTTTTTCAGAGACTTTTACGGAACGGTCGATTTTGGCTCCCCGGGAGGAAATTTTGTGATGCCGGCAGTAGGTGCGCCAGCTGGAGAGCCGAAAAATAGTTTCACCCGAATTCGAAAACTAAGGGCGGGATGAGATTCGGGGTGGAATTTTAGGCTTAGAAATGTTTTTTCAGAGACTTTTACGGAACGGTCGATTTTGGCACCCCGGGAGGAAATTTTGTGATGCCGGCAGTAGGCGCGCCAGCTGAGGAGCCGAAAAATAGTTTCACCCGAATTCGAAAACGACGGGTGGGATGAGATTCGGGTTGGAATTTTAGGCTTAGAAATGTTTTTTCAGAGACTTTTACGGAACGGTCGATTTTGGCTCCCCGGGAGGAAATTTTGTGATGCCGGCAGTAGGCGCGCCAGCTGACGAACCGAAAAATAGTTTCACCCGAATTCGAAAACTAAGGGCGGGATGAGATTCGGGGTGGAATTTTAGGCTTAGAAATGTTTTTTCAGAGAGTTTTACGGAACGGTCGATTTTGGCTCCCCGGGAGGAAATTTTGTGATGCCGGCAGTAGGCGCGCCAGCTGAGGAGCCGAAAAATAGTTTCACCCGAATTCGAAAACGACGGGTGGGATGAGATTCGGGTTGCAATTTTAGGCTTAGAAATGTTTTTTCAGAGACTTTTACGGAACGGTCGATTTTGGCTCCCCGGGAGGAAATTTTGTGATGCCGGCTGTAGGCGCGCCAGCTGAGGAGCTGAAAAATAGTTTCACCCGAATTCGAAAACTAAGGGCGGCATGAGATTCGGGGTGGAATTTCAGGCTTAGAAATGTTTTTTCAGAGACTTTTACGGCACGGTCGGTTTTGGCTCACCGGGAGGAAATTTTGTGATGCCGGCAGTAGGCGCGCCAGCTGAGGAGCCGAAAAATAGTTTCACCCGAATTCGAAAACTAAGGGCGGGATGAGATTCGGGGTGGAATTTCAGGCTTAGAAATGTTTTTTCAGAGACTTTTACGGAACGGTCGATTTTGGCTTCCCGGGAGGAAATTTTGTGATGCCGGCAGTAGGCGCGCCAGCTGAGGAGCCGAAAAATAGTTTCACCCGAATTCGAAAATGACGGGCGGGATGAGATTCGGGTTGGAATTTTAGGCTTAGAAATGTATTTTCAGAGACTTTTACGGAACGGTCGATTTTGGCTCCCCGGGAGGAAATTTTGTGATGCCGGCAGTAGGCGCGCCAGCTGAGGAGCCAAAAAATAGTTTCACCCGAATTCGAAAACTAAGGGCGGCATGAGATTCGGGGTGGAATTTTAGGCTTAGAAATGTTTTTTCAGAGACTTTTACGGAACGGTCGATTTTGGCTCCACGGGAGGAAATTTTGTCATGCCGGCAGTAGGCGCGCCAGCTGAGGAGCCGAAAAATAGTTTCACCCGAATTCGAAAACTAAGGGGGGGATGAGATTCGGGGTGGAATTTTAGGCTTAGAAATGTTTTTTCAGAGACTTTTACGGAACGGTCGATTTTGGCTCCCCGGGAGGAAATTTTGTGATGCTGGCAGTAGGCGCGCCAGCTGACATGCCAAAAAATAGTTTCACCCGAATTCGAAAACTAAGGGCAGGATGAGATTCGGTGTGGAATTTTAGGCTTAGAAATGTTTTTTCAGAGACTTTTACGGAACGGTCGATTTTGGCTCCCCGGTAGGAAATTTTGTGATGCCGGCAGTAGGCGCGCCAGCTGACATGCCAAAAAATAGTTTCACCCGAATTCGAAAACTAAGGGCGGGATGAGATTCGGGGTGGAATTTTAGGCTTAGAAATGTTTTTTCAGAGACTTTTACGGAACGGTCGATTTTGGCTCCCCGGTAGGAAATTTTGTGATGCCGGCAGTAGGCGCGCCAGCTGACATGCCAAAAAATAGTTTCACCCGAATTCGAAAACTAAGGGCAGGATGAGATTCGGTGTGGAATTTTAGGCTTACAAATGTTTTTTCAGAGACTTTTACGGAACGGTCGATTTTGGCTCCCCGGGAGGAAATTTTGTGATGCCGGCAGTAGGTGCGCCAGCTGGAGAGGCGAAAAATAGTTTCACCCGAATTCGAAAACTAAGGGCGGGATGAGATTCGGGGTGGAATTTTAGGCTTAGAAATGTTTTTTCAGAGACTTTTACGGAACGGTCGATTTTGGCACCCCGGGAGGAAATTTTGTGATACCGGCAGTAGGCGCGCCAGCTGAGGAGCCGAAAAATAGTTTCACCCGAATTCGAAAACGACGGGTGGGATGAGATTCGGGTTGGAATTTTAGGCTTAGAAATGTTTTTTCAGAGACTTTTACGGAACGGTCGATTTTGGCTCCCCGGGAGGAAATTTTGTGATGCCGGCAGTAGGCGCGCCAGCTGACGAACCGAAAAATAGTTTCACCCGAATTCGAAAACTAAGGGCGGGATGAGATTCGGGGTGGAATTTTAGGCTTAGAAATGTTTTTTCAGAGAGTTTTACGGAACGGTCGATTTTGGCTCCCCGGGAGGAAATTTTGTGATGCCGGCAGTAGGCGCGCCAGCTGAGGAGCCGAAAAATAGTTTCACCCGAATTCGAAAACGACGGGTGGGATGAGATTCGGGTTGCAATTTTAGGCTTAGAAATGTTTTTTCAGAGACTTTTACGGAACGGTCGATTTTGGCTCCCCGGGAGGAAATTTTGTGATGCCGGCTGTAGGCGCGCCAGCTGAGGAGCTGAAAAATAGTTTCACCCGAATTTGAAAACTAAGGGCGGGATGAGATTCGGGGTGGAATTTCAGGCTTAGAAATGTTTTTTCAGAGACTTTTACGGCACGGTCGGTTTTGGCTCACCGGGAGGAAATTTTGTGATGCCGGCAGTAGGCGCGCCAGCTGAGGAGCCGAAAAATAGTTTCACCCGAATTCGAAAACTAAGGGCGGGATGAGATTCGGGGTGGAATTTCAGGCTTAGAAATGTTTTTTCAGAGACTTTTACGGAACGGTCGATTTTGGCTTCCCGGGAGGAAATTTTGTGATGCCGGCAGTAGGCGCGCCAGCTGAGGAGCCGAAAAATAGTTTCACCCGAATTCGAAAATGACGGGCGGGATGAGATTCGGGTTGGAATTTTAGGCTTAGAAATGTATTTTCAGAGACTTTTACGGAACGGTCGATTTTGGCTCCCCGGGAGGAAATTTTTTGATGCCGGCAGTAGGCGCGCCAGCTGAGGAGCCAAAAAATAGTTTCACCCGAATTCGAAAACTAAGGGCGGCATGAGATTCGGGGTGGAATTTTAGGCTTAGAAATGTTTTTTCAGAGACTTTTACGGAACGGTCGATTTTGGCTCCACGGGAGGAAATTTTGTCATGCCGGCAGTAGGCGCGCCAGCTGAGGAGCCGAAAAATAGTTTCACCCGAATTCGAAAACTAAGGGGGGGATGAGATTCGGGGTGGAATTTTGGGCTTAGAAATGTTTTTTCAGAGACTTTTACGGAACGGTCGATTTTGGCTCCCCGGGAGGAAATTTTGTGATGCTGGCAGTAGGCGCGCCAGCTGAGGAGCTGAAAAATTGTTTCACCCGAATTCGAAAACTAAGGGCGGGATGAGATTCGGTGTGGAATTTTAGGCTTAGAAATGTTTTTTCAGAGACTTTTACGGAACGGTCGATTTTGGCTCCCCGGGAGGAAATTTTGTGATGCCGGCAGTAGGCGCGCAAGGTGAGGAGCCGAAAAGTAGTTTCACCCGAATTCGAAAACTAAGGGCGGGATGAGATTCGGGGTGGAATTTTAGGCTTAGAAATGTTTTTTCAGAGACTTTTACGGAACGGTCGATTTTGGCTCTCCGGGAGGAAATTTTGTGATGCCGGCAGTAGACGCGCCAGGTGAGGAGCCGAAAAGTAGTTTCACCCGAATTCGAAAACTAAGGGCGGGATGAGATTCGGGGTGGAATTTTAGGCTTAGAAATGTTTTTTCAGAGACTTTTACGGAACGGTCGATTTTGGCTCCCCGGTAGGAAATTTTGTGATGCCGGCAGTAGGCGCGCCAGCTGACATGCCAAAAAATAGTTTCACCCGAATTCGAAAACTAAGGGCAGGATGAGATTCGGTGTGGAATTTTAGGCTTACAAATGTTTTTTCAGAGACTTTTACGGAACGGTCGATTTTGCCTCCCCGGGAGGAAATTTTGTGATGCCGGCAGTAGGTGCGCCAGCTGGAGAGCCGAAAAATAGTTTCACCCGAATTCGAAAACTAAGGGCGGGATGAGATTCGGGGTGGAATTTTAGGCTTAGAAATGTTTTTTCAGAGACTTTTACGGAACGGTCGATTTTGGCACCCCGGGAGGAAATTTTGTGATGCCGGCAGTAGGCGCGCCAGCTGAGGAGCCGAAAAATAGTTTCACCCGAATTCGAAAACGACGGGTGGGATGAGATTCGGGTTGGAATTTTAGGCTTAGAAATGTTTTTTCAGAGACTTTTACGGAACGGTCGATTTTGGCTCCCCGGGAGGAAATTTTGTGATGCCGGCAGTAGGCGCGCCAGCTGACGAACCGAAAAATAGTTTCACCCGAATTCGAAAACTAAGGGCGGGATGAGATTCGGGGTGGAATTTTAGGCTTAGAAATGTTTTTTCAGAGAGTTTTACGGAACGGTCGATTTTGGCTCCCCGGGAGGAAATTTTGTGATGCCGGCAGTAGGCGCGCCAGCTGAGGAGCCGAAAAATAGTTTCACCCGAATTTGAAAACGACGGGTGGGATGAGATTCGGGTTGCAATTTTAGGCTTAGAAATGTTTTTTCAGAGACTTTTACGGAACGGTCGATTTTGGCTCCCCGGGAGGAAATTTTGTGATGCCGGCTGTAGGCGCGCCAGCTGAGGAGCTGAAAAATAGTTTCACCCGAATTCGAAAACTAAGGGCGGGATGAGATTCGGGGTGGAATTTTAGGCTTAGAAATGTTTTTTCAGAGACTTTTACGGAACGGTCGATTTTGGCTCCCCGGGAGGAAATTTTGTGATGCCGGCAGTAGGCGCGCCAGCTGGGGATCCGAAAAATAGTTTCACCCGAATTCGAAAACTAAGGGCGGGATGAGATTCGGGGTGGAATTTTAGGCTTAGAAATGTTTTTTCAGAGACTTTTACGGAACGGTCGATTTTGGCTCCCCGGGAGGAAATTTTGTGATGCCGGCAGTAGGCGCGCCAGCTGAGGAGCCGAAAAATAGTTTCACCCGAATTCGAAAACTAAGGGCGGGATGTGTTTCGGGGTGGAATTTCAGGCTTAGAAATGTTTTTTCAGAGACTTTTACGGAACGGTCGATTTTGGCTCCCCGGGAGGAAATTTTGTGATGCCGGCAGTAGGCGCGCCAGCTGAGGAGCCGAAAAATAGTTTCACCCGAATTCGAAAACTAAGGGCGGGATGAGATTCGGGGTGGAATTTCAGGCTTAGAAATGTTTTTTCAGAGACTTTTACGGAACGGTCGATTTTGGCTCCCCGGGAGGAAATTTTGTGATGCCGGCAGTAGGCGCGCCAGCTGAGGAGCCGAAAAATAGTTTCAACCGAATTCGAAAACTAAGGGCGGGATGACATTCGGGGTGGAATTTTAGGCTTAGAAATGTTTTTTCAGAGACTTTTACGGAACGGTCGATTTTGGCTCCCCGGGAGGAAATTTTGTGATGCCGGCAGTAGGCGCGCCAGCTGAGGAGCCGAAAAATAGTTTCACCCGAATTCGAAAACGACGGGTGGGATGAGATTCGGGTTGGAATTTTAGGCTTAGAAATGTTTTTTCAGAGACTTTTACGGAACGGTCGATTTTGGCTCCCCGGGAGGAAATTTTGTGATGCCGGCAGTAGGCGCGCCAGCTGGGGATCCGAAAAATAGTTTCACCCGAATTCGAAAACTAAGGGCGGGATGAGATTCGGGGTGGAATTTTAGGCTTAGAAATGTTTTTTCAGAGACTTTTACGGAACGGTCGATTTTGGCTCCCCGGGAGGAAATTTTGTGATGCCGGCAGTAGGCGCGCCAGCTCAGGAGGCGAAAAATAGTTTCACCCGAATTCGAAAACTAAGGGCGGGATGAGATTCGGGGTGGAATTTTAGGCTTAGAAATGTTTTTTCAGAGACTTTTACGGAACGGTCGATTATGGCTCCCCGGGAGGAAATGTTGTGATGCCGGCAGTAGGCGCGCCAGCTGAGGAGCCGAAAAATAGTTTCACCCGAATTCGAAAACGACGGGTGGGATGAGATTCGGGTTGGAATTTTAGGCTTAGAAATGTTTTTTCAGAGACTTTTACGGAACGGTCGATTTTGGCTCCCCGGGAGGAAATTTTCTGATGACGGGACTAGGCGCGCCAGCTGAGGAGCCGAAAAATATTTTCACCCGAATTCGAAAACTAAGGGCGGGATGAGATTCGCGGTGGAATTTCAGGCTTAGAAATGTTTTTTCAGAGACTTTTATGGAACGGTCGATTTTGGCTCCCCGGGAGGAAATTTTGTGATGCTGGCAGTAGGAGCGCCAGCTGAGGAGCCGAAAAATATTTTCACCCGAATTCGAAAACTAAGGGCGGGATGAGATTCGCGGTGGAATTTCAGGCTTAGAAATGTTTTTTCAGAGACTTTTACGGAACGGTCGATTTTGGCTCCCCGGGAGGAAATTTTGTGATGCCGGCAGTAGGCGCGCCAGCTGAGGAGCCGAAAAATAGTTTCACCCGAATTCGAAAACTAAGGGCGGGATGAGATTCGGGGTGGAATTTTAGGCTTAGAAATGTTTTTTCAGAGACTTTTACGGAACGGTCGATTTTGGCTCCCCGGGAGGAAATTTTGTGATGCCCGCAGTAGGCGCGCCAGCTGAGGAGCCGAAAAATAGTTTCACCCGAATTCAAAAACTAAGGGCGGGATGAGATTCGGGGTGGAATTTTAGGCTTAGAAATGTTTTTTCAGAGACTTTTACGGAACGGTCGATTTTGGCTCCCCGGGAGGAAATTTTGTGATGCCGGCAGTAGGCGCGCCAGCTGAGGAGCCGAAAAATAGTTTCACCCGAATTCGAAAACTAAGGGCGGGATGAGATTCGGGGTGGAATTTTAGACTTAGAAATCTTTTTTCAGAGACTTTTACGGAACGGTCGATTTTGGCTCCCCGGAAATACATTTTGTGATGCCGGCAGTAGGCGCGCCAGCTGACATGCCAAAAAATAGTTTCACCCGAATTCGAAAACTAAGGGCAGGATGAGATTCGGGGTGGAATTTTAGGCTTAGAAATGTTTTTTCAGAGACTTTTACGGAACGGTCGATTTTGGCTCTCCGGGAGGAAATTTTGTGATGCCAGCAGTAGGCGCGCCAGCTGAGGAGCCGAAAAATAGTTTCACCCGAATTCGAAAACTAAGGGCGGGATGAGATTCGGGGTGGAATTTCAGGCTTAGAAATATTTTTTCAGAGACTTTTACGGAACGGTCGATTTTGGCTCCCCGGGAGGAAATTTTGTGATGCCGGCAGTAGGCGCGCCAGCTGAGGAGCCGAAAAATAGTTTCACCCGAATTCGAAAACTAAGGGCGGGATGAGTTTCGGGGTGGAATTTCAGGCTTAGAAATGTTTTTTCAGAGACTTTTACAGAACGGTCGATTTTGGCTCCCCGGGAGGAAATTTTGTGATGCCGGCAGTAGGCGCGCCAGCTGAGGAGCCGAAAAATAGTTTCACCCGAATTCGAAAACTAAGGGCGGGATGAGATTCGGGGTGGAATTTCAGGCGTAGAAATGTTTTTTCAGAGACTTTTACGGAACGGTCGATTTTGGCTCCCCGGGAGGAAATTTTGTGATGCCGGCAGTAGGCGCGCCAGCTGAGGAGCCGAAAAATAGTTTCAACCGAATTCGAAAACTAAGGGCGGGATGAGATTCGGGGTGGAATTTTAGGCTTAGAAATGTTTTTTCAGAGACTTTTACGGAACGGTCGACTTTGGCTCCCCGGAAGGAAATTTTGTGATGCCGGCAGTAGGCGCGCCAGCTGGGGAGCCGAAAAATAGTTTCATCCGAATTCGAAAACTAAGGGCGGGATGAGATTCGGGGTGGAATTTTAGGCTTAGAAATGTTTTTTCAGAGACTTTTACGGAACGGTCGATTTTGGCTCCCCGGGAGGAAATTTTGTGATGCTGGCAGTAGGAGCGCCAGCTGAGGAGCCGAAAAATATTTTCACCCGAATTCGAAAACTAAGGGCGGGATGAGATTCGCGGTGGAATTTCAGGCTTAGAAATGTTTTTTCAGAGACTTTTATGGAACGGTCGATTTTGGCTCCCCGGGAGGAAATTTTGTGATGCTGGCAGTAGGAGCGCCAGCTGAGGAGCCGAAAAATATTTTCACCCGAATTCGAAAACTAAGGGCGGGATGAGATTCGCGGTGGAATTTCAGGCTTAGAAATGTTTTTTCAGAGACTTTTATGGAACGGTCGATTTTGGCTCCCCGGGAGGAAATTTTGTGATGCTGGCAGTAGGAGCGCCAGCTGAGGAGCCGAAAAATATTTTCACCCGAATTCGAAAACTAAGGGCGGGATGAGATTCGCGGTGGAATTTCAGGCTTAGAAATGTTTTTTCAGAGACTTTTATGGAACGGTCGATTTTGGCTCCCCGGGAGGAAATTTTGTGATGCTGGCAGTAGGAGCGCCAGCTGAGGAGCCGAAAAATATTTTCACCCGAATTCGAAAACTAAGGGCGGGATGAGATTCGCGGTGGAATTTCAGGCTTAGAAATGTTTTTTCAGAGACTTTTATGGAACGGTCGATTTTGGCTCCCCGGGAGGAAATTTTGTGATGCTGGCAGTAGGAGCGCCAGCTGAGGAGCCGAAAAATATTTTCACCCGAATTCGAAAACTAAGGGCGGGATGAGATTCGGGGTGGAATTTTAGGCTTAGAAATGTTTTTTCAGAGACTTTTACGGAACGGTCGATTTTGGCTCCCCGGGAGGAAATTTTGTGATGCCCGCAGTAGGCGCGCCAGCTGAGGAGCCGAAAAATAGTTTCACCCGAATTCGAAAACTAAGGGCGGGATGAGATTCGGGGTGGAATTTTAGGCTTAGAAATGTTTTTTCAGAGACTTTTACGGAACGTTCGATTTTGGCTCCCCGGGAGGAAATTTTGTGATGCCGGCAGTAGGCGCGCCAGCTGAGGAGCCGAAAAATAGTTTCACCCGAATTCGAAAACTAAGGGCGGGATGAGATTCGGGGTGGAATTATAGACTTAGAAATCTTTTTTCAGAGACTTTTACGGAACGGTCGATTTTGGCTCCCCGGAAAGACATTTTGTGATGCCGGCAGTAGGCGCGCCAGCTGACATGCCAAAAAATAGTTTCACCCGAATTCGAAAACTAAGGGCAGGATGAGATTCGGGGTGGAATTTTAGGCTTAGAAATGTTTTTTCAGAGACTTTTACGGAACGGTCGATTTTGGCTCTCCGGGAGGAAATTTTGTGATGCCAGCAGTAGGCGCGCCAGCTGAGGAGCCGAAAAATAGTTTCACCCGAATTCGAAAACTAAGGGCGGGATGAGTTTCGGGGTGGAATTTCAGGCTTAGAAATGTTTTTTCAGAGACTTTTACAGAACGGTCGATTTTGGCTCCCCGGGAGGAAATTTTGTGATGCCGGCAGTAGGCGCGCCAGCTGAGGAGCCGAAAAATAGTTTCACCCGAATTCGAAAACTAAGGGCGGGATGAGATTCGGGGTGGAATTTCAGGCTTAGAAATGTTTTTTCAGAGACTTTTACGGAACGGTCGATTTTGGCTCCCCGGGAGGAAATTTTGTGATGCCGGCAGTAGGCGCGCCAGCTGAGGAGCCGAAAAATAGTTTCAACCGAATTCGAAAACTAAGGGCGGGATGAGATTCGGGGTGGAATTTCAGGCTTAGAAATGTTTTTTCAGAGACTTTTACGGAACGGTCGATTTTGGCTCCCCGGAAGGAAATTTTGTGATGCCGGCAGTAGGCGCGCCAGCTGGGGAGCCGAAAAATAGTTTCACCCGAATTCGAAAACTAAGGGCGGGATGAGATTCGGGGTGGAATTTTAGGCTTAGAAATGTTTTTTCAGAGACTTTTACGGAACGGTCGATTTTGGCTCCCCGGGAGGAAATTTTGTGATGCCGGCAGTAGGCGCGCCAGCTGAGGAGCCGAAAAATAGTTTCACCCGAATTCGAAAACTAAGGGCGGGATGAGATTCGGGGTGGAATTTTAGGCTTAGAAATGTTTTTTCAGAGACTTTTACGGAACGGTCGATTTTGGCTCCCCGGGAGGAAATTTTGTGATGCCGGCAGTAGGCGCGCCAGCTGAGGAGCCGAAAAATAGTTTCACCCGAATTCGAAAACTAAGGGCGGGATGAGATTCGGGGTGGAATTTTAGGCTTAGAAATGTTTTTTCAGAGACTTTTACGGAACGGTCGATTTTGGCTCCCCGGGAGGAAATTTTGTGATGCCGGCAGTGGGCGCGCCAGCTGAGGAGCCGAAAAATAGTTTCACCCGAATTCGAAAACTATGGGCGGGATGAGATTCGGGGTGGAATTTCAGGCTTAGAAATGTTTTTTCAGAGACTTTTACGGAACGGTCGATTTTGGCTCCCCGGGAGGAAAATTTGTGATGCCGGCAGTAGGCGCGCCAGCTGAGGAGCTGAAAAATATTTTCACCCGAATTCGAAAACTAAGGGCGGGATGAGATTCGCGGTGGAATTTCAGGCTTAGAAATGTTTTTTCAGAGACTTTTACGGAACGGTCGATTTTGGCTCCCCGGGAGGAAATTTTGTGATTGCGGCAGTAGGAGCGCCAGCTGAGGAGCCGAAAAATATTTTCACCCGAATTCGAAAACTAAGGGCGGGATGAGATTCGCGGTGGAATTTCAGGCTTAGAAATGTTTTTTCAGAGACTTTTACGGAACGGTCGATTTTGGCTCCCCGGGAGGAAATTTTGTGATGCCGGCAGTAGGCGCGCCAGCTGAGGAGCCGAAAAATAGTTTCACCCGAATTCGAAAACTAAGGGCGGGATGAGATTCGGGGTGGAATTTTAGGCTTAGAAATGTTTTTTCAGAGACTTTTACGGAACGGTCGATTTTGGCTCCCCGGGAGGAAATTTTGTGATGCCCGCAGTAGGCGCGCCAGCTGAGGAGCCGAAAAATAGTTTCACCCGAATTCAAAAACTAAGGGCGGGATGAGATTCGGGGTGGAATTTTAGGCTTAGAAATGTTTTTTCAGAGACTTTTACGGAACGGTCGATTTTGGCTCCCCGGGAGGAAATTTTGTGATGCCGGCAGTAGGCGCGCCAGCTGAGGAGCCGAAAAATAGTTTCACCCGAATTCGAAAACTAAGGGCGGGATGAGATTCGGGGTGGAATTTTAGGCTTAGAAATCTTTTTTCAGAGACTTTTACGGAACGGTCGATTTTGGCTCCCCGGAAAGACATTTTGTGATGCCGGCAGTAGGCGCGCCAGCTGACATGCCAAAAAATAGTTTCACCCGAATTCGAAAACTAAGGGCAGGATGAGATTCGGGGTGGAATTTTAGGCTTAGAAATGTTTTTTCAGAGACTTTTACGGAACGGTCGATTTTGGCTCTCCGGGAGGAAATTTTGTGATGCCAGCAGTAGGCGCGCCAGCTGAGGAGCCGAAAAATAGTTTCACCCGAATTCGAAAACTAAGGGCGGGATGAGATTCGGGGTGGAATTTCAGGCTTAGAAATATTTTTTCAGAGACTTTTACGGAACGGTCGATTTTGGCTCCCCGGGAGGAAATTTTGTGATGCCGGCAGTAGGCGCGCCAGCTGAGGAGCCGAAAAATAGTTTCACCCGAATTCGAAAACTAAGGGCGGGATGAGTTTCGGGGTGGAATTTCAGGCTTAGAAATGTTTTTTCAGAGACTTTTACAGAACGGTCGATTTTGGCTCCCCGGGAGGAAATTTTGTGATGCCGGCACTAGGCGCGCCAGCTGAGGAGCCGAAAAATAGTTTCACCCGAATTCGAAAACTAAGGGCGGGATGAGATTCGGGGTGGAATTTCAGGCGTAGAAATGTTTTTTCAGAGACTTTTACGGAACGGTCGATTTTGGCTCCCCGGGAGGAAATTTTGTGATGCCGGCAGTAGGCGCGCCAGCTGAGGAGCCGAAAAATAGTTTCAACCGAATTCGAAAACTAAGGGCGGTATGAGATTCGGGGTGGAATTTTAGGCTTAGAAATGTTTTTTCAGAGACTTTTACGGAACGGTCGATTTTGGCTCCCCGGAAGGAAATTTTGTGATGCCGGCAGTAGGCGCGCCAGCTGGGGAGCCGAAAAATAGTTTCATCCGAATTCGAAAACTAAGGGCGGGATGAGATTCGGGGTGGAATTTTAGGCTTAGAAATGTTTTTTCAGAGACTTTTACGGAACGGTCGATTTTGGCTCCCCGGGAGGAAATTTTGTGATGCCGGCAGTAGGCGCGCCAGCTGAGGAGCCGAAAAATAGTTTCACCCGAATTCGAAAACTAAGGGCGGGATGAGATTCGGGGTGGAATTTTAGGCTTAGAAATGTTTTTTCAGAGACTTTTACGGAACGGTCGATTTTGGCTCCCCGGGAGGAAATTTTGTGATGCCCGCAGTAGGCGCGCCAGCTGAGGAGCCGAAAAATAGTTTCACCCGAATTCAAAAACTAAGGGCGGGATGAGATTCGGGGTGGAATTTTAGGCTTAGAAATGTTTTTTCAGAGACTTTTACGGAACGGTCGATTTTGGCTCCCCGGGAGGAAATTTTCTGATGACGGGACTAGGCGCGCCAGCTGAGGAGCCGAAAAATAGTTTCACCCGAATTCGAAAACTAAGGGCGGGATGAGATTCGGGGTGGAATTTTAGGCTTAGAAATCTTTTTTCAGGGACTTTTACGGAACGGTCGATTTTGGCTCCCCGGGAGGAAATTTTGTGATGCCGGCAGTAGGCCCGCCAGCTGGGGAGCCGAAAAATAGTTTCACCCGAATTCGAAAACTAAGGGCGGGATGAGATTCGGGGTGGAATTTTAGGCTTAGAAATGTTTTTTCAGAGACTTTTACGGAACGGTCGATTTTGGCTCCCAGGGAGGAAATTTTGTGATGCCGGCAGTAGGCGCGCCAGCTGAGGAGCCGAAAAATAGTTTCACCCGAATTCAAAAACTAAGGGCGGGATGAGATTCGGTGTGGAATTTTAGGCTTAGAAATGTTTTTTCAGAGACTTTTACGGAACGGCCGATTTTGGCTCCCCGGGAGGAAATTTTGTGATGCCGGCAGTAGGCGCGCCAGCTGAGGAGCCGAAAAATAGTTTCACCCGAATTCAAAAACTAAGGGCGGGATGAGATTCGCGGTGGAATTTTAGGCTTAGAAATGTTTTTTCAGAGACTTTTACGGAACGGCCGATTTTGGCTCCCCGGGAGGAAATTTTGTGATGCCGGCAGTAGGCGCGCCAGCTGAGGAGCCGAAAAATATTTTCACCCGAATTCGAAAACTAAGGCCGGGATGAGTTTCGGGGTGGAATTTCAGGCTTAGAAATGTTTTTTCAGAGACTTTTAGGGAACGGTCGATTTTGGCTCCCCGGGAGGAAATTTTGTGATGCCGGCAGTAGGCGCGCCAGCTGAGGAGCCGAAAAATAGTTTCACCCGAATTCGAAAACTAAGGGCGGGATGAGATTCGGGGTGGAATTTTAGGCTTAGAAATGTTTTTTCAGAGACTTTTACGGAACGGTCGATTTTGGCTCCCCGGGAGGAAATTTTGTGATGCCCGCAGTAGGCGCGCCAGCTGAGGAGCCGAAAAATAGTTTCACCCGAATTCAAAAACTAAGGGCGGGATGAGATTCGGGGTGGAATTTTAGGCTTAGAAATGTTTTTTCAGAGACTTTTACGGAACGGTCGATTTTGGCTCCCCGGGAGGAAATTTTCTGATGACGGGACTAGGCGCGCCAGCTGAGGAGCCGAAAAATAGTTTCACCCGAATTCGAAAACTAAGGGCGGGATGAGATTCGGGGTGGAATTTTAGGCTTAGAAATCTTTTTTCAGGGACTTTTACGGAACGGTCGATTTTGGCTCCCCGGGAGGAAATTTTGTGATGCCGGCAGTAGGCCCGCCAGCTGGGGAGCCGAAAAATAGTTTCACCCGAATTCGAAAACTAAGGGCGGGATGAGATTCGGGGTGGAATTTTAGGCTTAGAAATGTTTTTTCAGAGACTTTTACGGAACGGTCGATTTTGGCTCCCAGGGAGGAAATTTTGTGATGCCGGCAGTAGGCGCGCCAGCTGAGGAGCCGAAAAATAGTTTCACCCGAATTCAAAAACTAAGGGCGGGATGAGATTCGGTGTGGAATTTTAGGCTTAGAAATGTTTTTTCAGAGACTTTTACGGAACGGCCGATTTTGGCTCCCCGGGAGGAAATTTTGTGATGCCGGCAGTAGGCGCGCCAGCTGAGGAGCCGAAAAATAGTTTCACCCGAATTCAAAAACTAAGGGCGGGATGAGATTCGCGGTGGAATTTTAGGCTTAGAAATGTTTTTTCAGAGACTTTTACGGAACGGCCGATTTTGGCTCCCCGGGAGGAAATTTTGTGATGCCGGCAGTAGGCGCGCCAGCTGAGGAGCCGAAAAATATTTTCACCCGAATTCGAAAACTAAGGCCGGGATGAGTTTCGGGGTGGAATTTCAGGCTTAGAAATGTTTTTTCAGAGACTTTTAGGGAACGGTCGATTTTGGCTCCCCGGGAGGAAATTTTGTGATGCCGGCAGTAGGCGCGCCAGCTGAGGAGCCGAAAAATAGTTTCACCCGAATTCGAAAACTAAGGGCGGGATGAGATTCGGGGTGGAATTTTAGGCTTAGAAATGTTTTTTCAGAGACTTTTACGGAACGGTCGATTTTGGCTCCCCGGGAGGAAATTTTGTGATGCCCGCAGTAGGCGCGCCAGCTGAGGAGCCGAAAAATAGTTTCACCCGAATTCAAAAACTAAGGGCGGGATGAGATTCGGGGTGGAATTTTAGGCTTAGAAATGTTTTTTCAGAGACTTTTACGGAACGGTCGATTTTGGCTCCCCGGGAGGAAATTTTCTGATGACGGGACTAGGCGCGCCAGCTGAGGAGCCGAAAAATAGTTTCACCCGAATTCGAAAACTAAGGGCGGGATGAGATTCGGGGTGGAATTTTAGGCTTAGAAATCTTTTTTCAGGGACTTTTACGGAACGGTCGATTTTGGCTCCCCGGGAGGAAATTTTGTGATGCCGGCAGTAGGCCCGCCAGCTGGGGAGCCGAAAAATAGTTTCACCCGAATTCGAAAACTAAGGGCGGGATGAGATTCGGGGTGGAATTTTAGGCTTAGAAATGTTTTTTCAGAGACTTTTACGGAACGGTCGATTTTGGCTCCCAGGGAGGAAATTTTGTGATGCCGGCAGTAGGCGCGCCAGCTGAGGAGCCGAAAAATAGTTTCACCCGAATTCAAAAACTAAGGGCGGGATGAGATTCGGTGTGGAATTTTAGGCTTAGAAATGTTTTTTCAGAGACTTTTACGGAACGGCCGATTTTGGCTCCCCGGGAGGAAATTTTGTGATGCCGGCAGTAGGCGCGCCAGCTGAGGAGCCGAAAAATAGTTTCACCCGAATTCAAAAACTAAGGGCGGGATGAGATTCGCGGTGGAATTTTAGGCTTAGAAATGTTTTTTCAGAGACTTTTACGGAACGGCCGATTTTGGCTCCCCGGGAGGAAATTTTGTGATGCCGGCAGTAGGCGCGCCAGCTGAGGAGCCGAAAAATATTTTCACCCGAATTCGAAAACTAAGGCCGGGATGAGTTTCGGGGTGGAATTTCAGGCTTAGAAATGTTTTTTCAGAGACTTTTAGGGAACGGTCGATTTTGGCTCCCCGGGAGGAAATTTTGTGATGCCGGCAGTAGGCGCGCCAGCTGAGGAGCCGAAAAATAGTTTCACCCGAATTCGAAAACTAAGGGCGGGATGAGATTCGGGGTGGAATTTTAGGCTTAGAAATGTTTTTTCAGAGACTTTTACGGAACGGTCGATTTTGGCTCCCCGGGAGGAAATTTTGTGATGCCCGCAGTAGGCGCGCCAGCTGAGGAGCCGAAAAATAGTTTCACCCGAATTCAAAAACTAAGGGCGGGATGAGATTCGGGGTGGAATTTTAGGCTTAGAAATGTTTTTTCAGAGACTTTTACGGAACGGTCGATTTTGGCTCCCCGGGAGGAAATTTTCTGATGACGGGACTAGGCGCGCCAGCTGAGGAGCCGAAAAATAGTTTCACCCGAATTCGAAAACTAAGGGCGGGATGAGATTCGGGGTGGAATTTTAGGCTTAGAAATCTTTTTTCAGGGACTTTTACGGAACGGTCGATTTTGGCTCCCCGGTAAGACATTTTGTGATGCCGGCAGTAGGCGCGCCAGCTGACATGCCAAAAAATAGTTTCACCCGAATTCGAAAACAAAGGGCAGGATGAGATTCGGGGTGGAATTTTAGGCTTAGAAATGTTTTTTCAGAGACTTTTACGGAACGGTCGATTTTGGCTCTCCAGGAGGAAATTTTGTGATGCCAGCAGTAGGCGCGCCAGCTGAGGAGCCGAAAAATAGTTTCACCCGAATTCGAAAACTAAGGGCGGGATGAGATTCGGGGTGGAATTTCAGGCTTAGAAATATTTTTTCAGAGACTTTTACGGAACGGTCGATTTTGGCTCCCCGGGAGGAAATTTTGTGATGCCGGCAGTAGGCGCGCCAGCTGAGGAGCAGAAAAATAGTTTCACCCGAATTCGAAAACTAAGGGCGGGATGAGTGTCGGGGTGGAATTTCAGGCTTAGAAATGTTTTTTCAGAGACTTTTACGGGACGGTCGATTTTGGCTCCCAGGGAGGAAATTTTGTGATGCCGGCAGTAGGCGCGCCAGCTGAGGAGCCAAAAAATAGTTTCACCCGAATTCAAAAACTAAGGGCGGGATGAGATTCGGGGTGGAATTTTAGGCTTAATAATGTTTTTTCAGAGACTTTTACGGAACGGTCGATTTTGGCTCCTCGGGAGGAAATTTTGTGATGCCGGCAGTAGGCGCGCCAGCTGAGGAGCCGAAAAATAGTTTCACCCGAATTCGAAAACTAAGGGCGGGATGAGATTCGGGGTGGAATTTTAGGCTTAGAAATGTTTTTTTAGAGACTTTTACGGAACGGTCGATTTTGGCTCCCCGGGAGGAAATTTTGTGATGCCGGCAGTAGGCGCGCCAGCTGAGGAGCCGAAAAATAGTTTCACCCAAATTCGAAAACTAAGGGCTGAATGAGATTCGGGGTGGAATTTTAGGCTTAGAAATGTTTTTTCAGAGACTTTTACGGAACGGTCGATTTTGCCTCCCCGGGAGGAAATTTTGTGATGCCGGCAGTAGGTGCGCCAGCTGGGGAGCCGAAAAATAGTTTCACCCGAATTCGAAAACTAAGGGCGGGATGAGATTCGGGGTGGAATTTTAGGCTTAGAAATCTTTTTTCAGAGACTTTTACGGAACGGTCGATTTTGGCTCCCCGGGAGGAAATTTTCTGATGACGGGACTAGGCGCGCCAGCTGGGGATCCGAAGAATAGTTTCACCCCAATTCGAAAACTAAGGGCGGGATGAGATTCGGGGTGGAATTTTAGGCTTAGAAATGTTTTTTCAGAGACTTTTACGGAACGGTCGATTTTGGCTCCCCGGGAGGAAATTTTCTGATGACGGGACTAGGCGCGCCAGCTGAGGAGCCGAAAAATATTTTCACCCGAATTCGAAAACTAAGGGCGGGATGAGATTCGCGGTGGAATTTCAGGCTTAGAAATGTTTTTTCAGAGACTTTTACGGAACGGTCGATTTTGGCTCCCCGGGAGATAATTTTGTGATGCCGGCAGTAGGCGCGCCAGCTGAGGAGCCGAAAAATAGTTTCACCCGAATTAGAAAACTAAGGGCGGGATGAGATTCGGGGTGGAATTTTAGGCTTAGAAATGTTTTTTCAGAGACTTTTACGGAACGGTCGATTTTGGCTCCCCGGGAGGAAATTTTGTGATGCCCGCAGTAGGCGCGCCAGCTGAGGAGCCGAAAAATAGTTTCACCCGAATTCAAAAACTAAGGGCGGGATGAGATTCGCGGTGGAATTTTAGGCTTAGAAATGTTTTTTCAGAGACTTTTACGGAACGGCCGATTTTGGCTCCCCGGGAGGAAATTTTGTGATGCCGGCAGTAGGCGCGCCAGCTGAGGAGCCGAAAAATATTTTCACCCGAATTCGAAAACTAAGGCCGGGATGAGTTTCGGGGTGGAATTTCAGGCTTAGAAATGTTTTTTCAGAGACTTTTAGGGAACGGTCGATTTTGGCTCCCCGGGAGGAAATTTTGTGATGCCGGCAGTAGGCGCGCCAGCTGAGGAGCCGAAAAATAGTTTCACCCGAATTCGAAAACTAAGGGCGGGATGAGATTCGGGGTGGAATTTTAGGCTTAGAAATGTTTTTTCAGAGACTTTTACGGAACGGTCGATTTTGGCTCCCCGGGAGGAAATTTTGTGATGCCCGCAGTAGGCGCGCCAGCTGAGGAGCCGAAAAATAGTTTCACCCGAATTCAAAAACTAAGGGCGGGATGAGATTCGGGGTGGAATTTTAGGCTTAGAAATGTTTTTTCAGAGACTTTTACGGAACGGTCGATTTTGGCTCCCCGGGAGGAAATTTTCTGATGACGGGACTAGGCGCGCCAGCTGAGGAGCCGAAAAATAGTTTCACCCGAATTCGAAAACTAAGGGCGGGATGAGATTCGGGGTGGAATTTTAGGCTTAGAAATCTTTTTTCAGGGACTTTTACGGAACGGTCGATTTTGGCTCCCCGGTAAGACATTTTGTGATGCCGGCAGTAGGCGCGCCAGCTGACATGCCAAAAAATAGTTTCACCCGAATTCGAAAACAAAGGGCAGGATGAGATTCGGGGTGGAATTTTAGGCTTAGAAATGTTTTTTCAGAGACTTTTACGGAACGGTCGATTTTGGCTCTCCAGGAGGAAATTTTGTGATGCCAGCAGTAGGCGCGCCAGCTGAGGAGCCGAAAAATAGTTTCACCCGAATTCGAAAACTAAGGGCGGGATGAGATTCGGGGTGGAATTTCAGGCTTAGAAATATTTTTTCAGAGACTTTTACGGAACGGTCGATTTTGGCTCCCCGGGAGGAAATTTTGTGATGCCGGCAGTAGGCGCGCCAGCTGAGGAGCCGAAAAATAGTTTCACCCAAATTCGAAAACTAAGGGCTGAATGAGATTCGGGGTGGAATTTTAGGCTTAGAAATGTTTTTTCAGAGACTTTTACGGAACGGTCGATTTTGCCTCCCCGGGAGGAAATTTTGTGATGCCGGCAGTAGGTGCGCCAGCTGGGGAGCCGAAAAATAGTTTCACCCGAATTCGAAAACTAAGGGCGGGATGAGATTCGGGGTGGAATTTTAGGCTTAGAAATCTTTTTTCAGAGACTTTTACGGAACGGTCGATTTTGGCTCCCCGGGAGGAAATTTTCTGATGACGGGACTAGGCGCGCCAGCTGGGGATCCGAAGAATAGTTTCACCCCAATTCGAAAACTAAGGGCGGGATGAGATTCGGGGTGGAATTTTAGGCTTAGAAATGTTTTTTCAGAGACTTTTACGGAACGGTCGATTTTGGCTCCCCGGGAGGAAATTTTCTGATGACGGGACTAGGCGCGCCAGCTGAGGAGCCGAAAAATATTTTCACCCGAATTCGAAAACTAAGGGCGGGATGAGATTCGCGGTGGAATTTCAGGCTTAGAAATGTTTTTTCAGAGACTTTTACGGAACGGTCGATTTTGGCTCCCCGGGAGATAATTTTGTGATGCCGGCAGTAGGCGCGCCAGCTGAGGAGCCGAAAAATAGTTTCACCCGAATTAGAAAACTAAGGGCGGGATGAGATTCGGGGTGGAATTTTAGGCTTAGAAATGTTTTTTCAGAGACTTTTACGGAACGGTCGATTTTGGCTCCCCGGGAGGAAATTTTGTGATGCCCGCAGTAGGCGCGCCAGCTGAGGAGCCGAAAAATAGTTTCACCCGAATTAAAAAACTAAGGGCGGGATGAGATTCGGGGTTGAATTTTAGGCTTAGAAATGTTTTTTCAGAGACTTTTACGGAACGGTCGATTTTGGCTCCCCGGGAGGAAATTTTCTGATGACGGGACTAGGCGCGCCAGCTGAGGAGCCGAAAAATAGTTTCACCCGAATTCGAAAACTAAGGGCGGGATGAGATTCGGGGTGGAATTTTAGGCTTAGAAATCTTTTTTCAGGGACTTTTACGGAACGGTCGATTTTGGCTCCCCGGTAAGACATTTTGTGATGCCGGCAGTAGGCGCGCCAGCTGACATGCCAAAAAATAGTTTCACCCGAATTCGAAAACAAAGGGCAGGATGAGATTCGGGGTGGAATTTCAGGCTTAGAAATGTTTTTTCAGAGACTTTTACGGAACGGTCGATTTTGGCTCCTCGGGAGGAAATTTTGTGATGCCGGCAGTAGGCGCGCCAGCTGAGGAGCCGAAAAATAGTTTCACCCGAATTCGAAAACTAAGGGCGGGATGAGATTCGGGGTGGAATTTTAGGCTTAGAAATGTTTTTTCAGAGACTTTTACGGAACGGTCGATTTTGGCTCCCCGGGAGGAAATTTTGTGATGCCGGCAGTAGGCGCGCCAGCTGAGGAGCCGAAAAATAGTTTCACCCAAATTCGAAAACTAAGGGCTGAATGAGATTCGGGGTGGAATTTTAGGCTTAGAAATGTTTTTTCAGAGACTTTTACGGAACGGTCGATTTTGCCTCCCCGGGAGGAAATTTTGTGATGCCGGCAGTAGGTGCGCCAGCTGGGGAGCCGAAAAATAGTTTCACCCGAATTCGAAAACTAAGGGCGGGATGAGATTCGGGGTGGAATTTTAGGCTTAGAAATCTTTTTTCAGAGACTTTTACGGAACGGTCGATTTTGGCTCCCCGGGAGGAAATTTTCTGATGACGGGACTAGGCGCGCCAGCTGGGGATCCGAAGAATAGTTTCACCCCAATTCGAAAACTAAGGGCGGGATGAGATTCGGGGTGGAATTTTAGGCTTAGAAATGTTTTTTCAGAGACTTTTATGGAACGGTCGATTTTGGCTCCCCGGGAGGAAATTTTCTGATGACGGGACTAGGCGCGCCAGCTGAGGAGCCGAAAAATATTTTCACCCGAATTCGAAAACTAAGGGCGGGATGAGATTCGAGGTGGAATTTCAGGCTTAGAAATGTTTTTTCAGAGACTTTTACGGAACGGTCGATTTTGGCTCCCCGGGAGGAAATATTGTGATGCCGGCAGTAGGCGCGCCAGCTGAGGAGCCGAAAAATAGTTTCACCCGAATTCGAAAACTAAGGGCGGGATGAGATTCGGGGTGGAATTTTAGGCTTAGAAATGTTTTTTCAGAGACTTTTACGGAACGGTCGATTTTGGCTCCCCGGGAGGAAATTTTGTGATGCCCGCAGTAGGCGCGCCAGCTGAGGAGCCGAAAAATAGTTTCACCCGAATTAAAAAACTAAGGGCGGGATGAGATTCGGGGTTGAATTTTAGGCTTAGAAATGTTTTTTCAGAGACTTTTACGGAACGGTCGATTTTGGCTCCCCGGGAGGAAATTTTCTGATGACGGGACTAGGCGCGCCAGCTGAGGAGCCGAAAAATAGTTTCACCCGAATTCGAAAACTAAGGGCGGGATGAGATTCGGGGTGGAATTTTAGGCTTAGAAATCTTTTTTCAGGGACTTTTACGGAACGGTCGATTTTGGCTCCCCGGTAAGACATTTTGTGATGCCGGCAGTAGGCGCGCCAGCTGACATGCCAAAAAATAGTTTCACCCGAATTCGAAAACAAAGGGCAGGATGAGATTCGGGGTGGAATTTTAGGCTTAGAAATGTTTTTTTAGAGACTTTTACGGAACGGTCGATTTTGGCTCTCCGGGAGGAAATTTTGTGATCCCAGCAGTAGGCGCGCCAGCTGAGGAGCCGAAAAATAGTTTCACCCGAATTCGAAAACTAAGGGCGGGATGAGATTCGGGGTGGAATTTCAGGCTTAGAAATATTTTTTCAGAGACTTTTACGGAACGGTCGATTTTGGCTCCCCGGGAGGAAATTTTGTGATGCCGGCAGTAGGCGCGCCAGCTGAGGAGCCGAAAAATAGTTTCACCCGAATTCGAAAACTAAGGGCGGGATGAGATTCGGGGTGGAATTTCAGGCTTAGAAATGTTTTTTCAGAGACTTTTACGGAACGGTCGATTTTGGCTCCCCGGGAGTAATTTTGTGATGCCGGCAGTAGGCGCGCCAGTTGAGGAGCCGAAAAATAGTTCACCCGAATTCGAAAACTAAGGGCGGGATGAGATTCGGGGTGGAATTTTAGGCTTAGAAATGTTTTTTCAGAGACTTTTACGGAACGGTCGATTTTGGCTCCCCGGGAGGAAATTTTGTGATGCCGGCAGTAGGCGCGCCAGCTGAGGAGCCGAAAAATAGTTTCACCCGAATTCGAAAACTAAGGGCGGGATGAGATTCGGGGTGGAATTTCAGGCTTAGAAATGTTTTTTCAGAGACTTTTACGGAACGGTCGATTTTGGCTCCTCGGGAGGAAATTTTGTGATGCCGGCAGTAGGCGCGCCAGCTGAGGAGCCGAAAAATAGTTTCACCCGAATTCGAAAACTAAGGGCGGGATGAGATTCGGGGTGGAATTTCAGGCTTAGAAATGTTTTTTCAGAGACTTTTACGGAACGGTCGATTTTGGCTCCCCGGGAGGAAATTTTGTGATGCCGGCAGTAGGCGCGCCAGCTGAGGAGCCGAAAAATAGTTTCACCCGAATTCGAAAACTAAGGGCGGGATGAGATTCGGGGTGGAATTTCAGGCTTAGAAATGTTTTTTCAGAGACTTTTACGGAACGGTCGATTTTGGCTCCCCGGGAGGAAATTTTGTGATGCCCGCAGTAGGCGCGCCAGCTGAGGAGCCGAAAAATAGTTTCACCCGAATTCAAAAACTATGGGCGGGATGAGATTCGAGGTGGAATTTTAGGCTTAGAAATGTTTTTTCAGAGACTTTTACGGAACGGTCGATTTTGGCTCCCCGGGAGGAAATTTTGTGATGCCGGCAGTAGGCGCGCCAGCTGAGGAGCCGAAAAATAGTTTCGCCCGAATTCGAAAACTAAGGGCGGGATGAGATTCGGGGTGGAATTTTAGGCTTAGAAATGTTTTTTCAGAGACTTTTACGGAACGGTCGATTTTGCCTCCCCGGGAGGAAATTTTGTGATGCCGGCAGTAGGCGCGCCAGCTGAGGAGCCGAAAAATAGTTTCACCCGAATTCGAAAACTAAGGGCGGGATGAGATTCGGGGTGGAATTTTAGGCTTAGAAATCTTTTTTCAGAGACTTTTACGGAACGGTCGATTTTGGCTCCCAGGGAGGAAATTTTGTGATGCCGGCAGTAGGCGCGCCAGCTGAGGAGCCGAAAAATAGTTTCACCCGAATTCGAAAACTAAGGGCGGGATGAGATTCGGGGTGGAATTTCAGGCTTAGAAATGTTTTTTCAGAGACTTTTACGGAACGGTCGATTTTGCCTCCCAGGGAGGAAATTTTGTGATGCCGGCAGTAGGCGCGCCAGCTGGGGAGCCGAAAAATAGTTTCACCCGAATTCGAAAACGACGGGTGGGATGAGATCCGGGTTGGAATTTTAGGCTTAGAAATGTTTTTTCAGAGACTTTTACGGAACGGTCGATTTTGGCTCCCCGGGAGGAAATTTTGTGATGCCGGCAGTAGGCCCGCCAGCTGGGGAGCCGAAAAATAGTTTCACCCGAATTCGAAAACTAAGGGCGGGATGAGATTCGGGGTGGAATTTTAGGCTTAGAAATGTTTTTTCAGAGACTTTTACGGAACGGTCGATTTTGGCTCCCCGGGAGGAAATTTTGTGATGCCGGCAGTAGGCGCGCCAGCTGAGGAGCCGAAAAATAGTTTCACCCGAATTCAAAAACTAAGGGCGGGATGAGATTCGGTGTGGAATTTTAGGCTTAGAAATGTTTTTTCAGAGACTTTTACGGAACGGCCGATTTTGGCTCCCCGGGAGGAAATTTTGTGATGCCGGCAGTAGGCGCGCCAGCTGAGGAGCCGAAAAATAGTTTCACCCGAATTCAAAAACTAAGGGCGGGATGAGATTCGCGGTGGAATTTTAGGCTTAGAAATGTTTTTTCAGAGACTTTTACGGAACGGCCGATTTTGGCTCCCCGGGAGGAAATTTTGTGATGCCGGCAGTAGGCGCGCCAGTTGAGGAGCCGAAAAATAGTTTCACCCGAATTCGAAAACTAAGGGCGGGATGAGATTCGGGGTGGAATTTTAGGCTTAGAAATGTTTTTTCAGAGACTTTTACGGAACGGTCGATTTTGGCTCCCCGGGAGGAAATTTTGTGATGCCGGCAGTAGGTGCGCCAGCTGAGGAGCCGAAAAATAGTTTCACCCGAATTCGAAAACTAAGGGCGGGATGAGATTCGGGGTGGAATTTCAGGCTTAGAAAAGTTTTTTCAGAGACTTTTACGGAACGGTCGATTTTGGCTCCCCGGGAGGAAATTTTGTGATGCCGGCAGTAGGCGCGCCAGCTGGGGATCCGAAGAATAGTTTCACCCCAATTCGAAAACTAAGGGCGGGATGAGATTCGGGGTGGAATTTTAGGCTTAGAAATGTTTTTTCAGAGACTTTTACGGAACGGTCGATCTTGGCTCCCTGGGAGGAAAATTTGTGATGCCGGCAGTAGGCGCGCCAGCTGAGGAGCCGAAAAATAGTTTCACCCGAATTTGAAAACTAAGGGCGGGATGAGATTCGGGGTGTAATTTTAGGCTTAGAAATGTTTTTTCAGAGACTTTTACGGAACGGTCGATTTTGGCTCCTCGGGAGGAAATTTTGTGATGCCTGCAGTAGGCGCGCCAGCTGAGGAGCCGAAGAATAGTTTCACCCGACTTCGAAAACTAAGGGCGGGATGAGATTCGGGGTGGAATTTCAGGCTTGGAAATGTTTTTTCAGAGACTTTTACGGAACGGTCGATTTTGGCTCCGCGGGAGGAAATTTTGTGATGCCGGCAGTAGGCGCGCCAGCTGAGGAGCCGAAGAATAGTTTCACCCGAATTCGAAAACTAAGGGCGGGATGAGATTCGGGGTGGAATTTCAGGCTTAGAAATGTTTTTTCAGAGACTTTTACGGAACGGTCGATTTTGGCTCCGCGGGAGGAAATTTTGTGATGCCGGCAGTAGGCGCGCCAGCTGAGGAGCCGAAAAATAGTTTCACCCGAATTCGAAAACTAAGGGCGGGATGAGATTCGGGGTGGAATTTTAGGCTTAGAAATGTTTTTTCAGAGACTTTTACGGAACGGTCGATTTTGGCTCCTCGGGAGGAAATTTTGTGATGCCGGCAGTAGGCGCGCCAGCTGAGGAGCCGAAAAATTGTTTCACCCGAATTCGAAAACTAAGGGCGGGATGAGATTCGGGGTGGAATTTTAGGCTTAGAAATGTTTTTTCAGAGACTTTTACGGAACGGTCGATTTTGGCTCCCCGGGAGGAAATTTTCTGATGCCGGCACTAGGCGCGCCAGCTGAGGAGCCGAAAAATAGTTTCACCCGAATTCGAAAACTAAGGCCGGGATGAGTTTCGGGGTGGAATTTGAGGCTTAGAAATGTTTTTTCAGAGACTTTTACGGAACGGTCGATTTTGGCTCCCCGGGAGGAAATTTTGTGATGCCGGCAGTAGGCGCGCCAGCTGAGGAGCCGAAAAATAGTTTCACCCGAATTCGAAAACTAAGGGCGGGATGAGATTCGGGGTGGAATTTCAGGCTTAGAAATGTTTTTTCAGAGACTTTTACGGAACGGTCGATTTTGGCTCCCCGGGAGGAAATTTTGTGATGCCCGCAGTAGGCGCGCCAGCTGAGGAGCCGAAAAATAGTTTCACCCGAATTCAAAAACTATGGGCGGGATGAGATTCGAGGTGGAATTTTAGGCTTAGAAATGTTTTTTCAGAGACTTTTACGGAACGGTCGATTTTGGCTCCCCGGGAGGAAATTTTGTGATGCCTGCAGTAGGCGCGCCAGCTGAGGAGCCGAAAAATAGTTTCACCCGAATTCGAAAACTAAGGGCGGGATGAGATTCGGGTTGGAATTTTAGGCTTAGAAATGTTTTTTCAGTGACTTTTACGGAACGGTCGATTTTGGCTCCCCGGGAGGAAATTTTGTGATGCCGGCAGTAGGCGCGCCAGCTGGGGAGCCGAAAAATAGTTTCACCCGAATTCAAAAACTCAGGGCGGGATGAGATTCGGGGTGGAATTTTAGGCTTGGAAATGTTTTTTCAGAGACTTTTACGGAACGGTCGATTTTGGCTCCCAGGGAGGAAATTTTGTGATGCCGGCAGTAGGCGCGCCAGCTGAGGAGCCGAAGAATAGTTTCACCCGACTTCGAAAACTAAGGGCGGGATGAGATTCGGGGTGGAATTTTAGGCTTAGAAATGTTTTTTCAGAGACTTTTACGGAACGGTCGATTTTGGCTCCCAGGGAGGAAATTTTGTGATGCCGGCAGTAGGCGCGCCAGCTGAGGAGCCGAAAAATAGTTTCACCCGAATTCGAAAACTAAGGGCGGGATGAGATTCGGGGTGGAATTTTAGGCTTAGAAATGTTTTTTCAGAGACTTTTACGGAACGGTCGATTTTGCCTCCCCGGGAGGAAATTTTGTGATGCCGGCAGTAGGCGCGCCAGCTGGGGAGCCGAAAAATAGTTTCACCCGAATTCGAAAACTAAGGGCGGGATGAGATTCGGGGTGGAATTTTAGGCTTAGAAATCTTTTTTCAGAGACTTTTACGGAACGGTCGATTTTGGCTCCCAGGGAGGAAATTTTGTGATGCCGGCAGTAGGCGCGCCAGCTGAGGAGCCGAAAAATAGTTTCACCCGAATTCGAAAACTAAGGGCGGGATGAGATTCGGGGTGGAATTTCAGGCTTAGAAATGTTTTTTCAGAGACTTTTACGGAACGGTCGATTTTGGCTCCCAGGGAGGAAATTTTGTGATGCCGGCAGTAGGCGCGCCAGCTGGGGAGCCGAAAAATAGTTTCACCCGAATTCGAAAACGACGGGTGGGATGAGATTCGGGTTGGAATTTCAGGCTTAGAAATGTTTTTTCAGAGACTTTTACGGAACGGTCGATTTTGGCTCCCCGGGAGGAAATTTTGTGATGCCGGCAGTAGGCGCGCCAGCTGGGGATCCGAAGAATAGTTTCACCCCAATTCGAAAACTAAGGGCGGGATGAGATTCGGGGTGGAATTTTAGGCTTAGAAATGTTTTTTCAGAGACTTTTACGGAACGGTCGATCTTGGCTCCCTGGGAGGAAAATTTGTGATGCCGGCAGTAGGCGCGCCAGCTGAGGAGCCGAAAAATAGTTTCACCCGAATTTGAAAACTAAGGGCGGGATGAGATTCGGGGTGTAATTTTAGGCTTAGAAATGTTTTTTCAGAGACTTTTACGGAACGGTCGATTTTGGCTCCCCGGGAGGAAATTTTGTGATCCCGGCAGTAGGCGCGCCAGCTGAGGAGCCGAAGAATAGTTTCACCCGAATTCGAAAACTAAGGGCGGGATGAGATTCGGGGTGGAATTTTAGGCTTAGAAATGTTTTTTCAGAGACTTTTACGGAACGGTCGATTTTGGCTCCCCGGGAGGAAATTTTGTGATGCCCGCAGTAGGCGCGCCAGCTGAGGAGCCGAAAAATAGTTTCACCCGAATTCGAAAACGAAGGGCGGGATGAGATTCGGGGTGGAATTTTAGGCTTGGAAATGTTTTTTCAGAGACTTTTACAAAACGGTCGATTTTGGCTCCCCGGGAGGAAATTTTGTGATGCCGGCAGTAGGCGCGCCAGCTGAGGAGCCGAAGAATAGTTTCACCCGAATTCAAAAACTAAGGGCGGGATGAGATTCGCGGTGGAATTTTAGGCTTAGAAATGTTTTTTCAGAGACTTTTACGGAACGGTCGATTTTGGCTCCCCGGGAGGAAATTTTCTGATGACGGGACTAGGCGCGCCAGCTGAGGAGCCGAAAAATATTTTCACCCGAATTCGAAAACTAAGGGCGGGATGAGATTCGCGGTGGAATTTCAGGCTTAGAAATGTTTTTTCAGAGACTTTTACGGAACGGTCGATTTTGGCTCCCCGGGAGGAAATTTTGTGATGCCGGCAGTAGGCGCGCCAGCTGAGGAGCCGAAAAATATTTTCACCCGAATTCGAAAACTAAGGGCGGGATGAGATTCGCGGTGGAATTTCAGGCTTAGAAATGTTTTTTCAGAGACTTTTACGGAACGGTCGATTTTGGCTCCCCGGGAGGAAATTTTCTGATGCCGGCAGTAGGCGCGCCAGCTGAGGAGCCGAAAAATAGTTTCACCCGAATTCGAAAACTAAGGGCGGGATGAGATTCGGGGTGGAATTTTAGGCTTAGAAATGTTTTTTCAGAGACTTTTACGGAACGGTCGATTTTGGCTCCCCGGGAGGAAATTTTCTGATGACGGGACTAGGCGCGCCAGCTGAGGAGCCGAAAAATAGTTTCACCCGAATTCGAAAACTAAGGGCGGGATGAGATTCGGGGTGGAATTTTAGGCTTAGAAATCTTTTTTCAGGGACTTTTACGGAACGGTCGATTTTGGCTCCCCGGTAAGACATTTTGTGATGCCGGCAGTAGGCGCGCCAGCTGACATGCCAAAAAATAGTTTCACCCGAATTCGAAAACAAAGGGCAGGATGAGATTCGGGGTGGAATTTTAGGCTTAGAAATGTTTTTTCAGAGACTTTTACGGAACGGTCGATTTTGGCTCTCCGGGAGGAAATTTTGTGATGCCAGCAGTAGGCGCGCCAGCTGAGGAGCCGAAAAATAGTTTCACCCGAATTCGAAAACTAAGGGCGGGATGAGATTCGGGGTGGAATTTCAGGCTTAGAAATATTTTTTCAGAGACTTTTACGGAACGGTCGATTTTGGCTCCCCGGGAGGAAATTTTGTGATGCCGGCAGTAGGCGCGCCAGCTGAGGAGCCGAAAAATAGTTTCACCCGAATTCGAAAACTAAGGGCGGGATGAGTGTCGGGGTGGAATTTCAGGCTTAGAAATGTTTTTTCAGAGACTTTTACGGAACGGTCGATTTTGGCTCCCCGGGAGTAATTTTGTGATGCCGGCAGTAGGCGCGCCAGTTGAGGAGCAGAAAAATAGTTTCACCCGAATTCGAAAACTAAGGGCGGGATGAGATTCGGGGTGGAATTTTAGGCTTAGAAATGTTTTTTCAGAGACTTTTACGGAACGGTCGATTTTCGCTCCCCGGGAGGAAATTTTGTGATGCCGGCAGTAGGCGCGCCAGCTGAGGAGCCGAAAAATAGTTTCACCCGAATTCAAAAACTATGGGCGGGATGAGATTCGGGGTGGAATTTTAGGCTTAGAAATGTTTTTTCAGAGACTTTTACGGAACGGTCGATTTTGGCTCCCCGGGAAGAAATTTTGTGATGCCGGCAGTAGGCGCGCCAGCTGAGGAGCCGAAAAATAGTTTCACCCGAATTCAAAAACTATGGGCGGGATGAGATTCGGGGTGGAATTTTAGGCTTAGAAATGTTTTTTCAGAGACTTTTACGGAACGGTCGATTTTGGCTCCCCGGGAGGAAATTTTGTGATGCCGGCAGTAGGCGCGCCAGCTGAGGAGCCGAAAAATAGTTTCACCCGAATTCGAAAACTAAGGGCGGGATGAGATTCGGGGTGGAATTTTAGGCTTAGAAATGTTTTTTCAGAGACTTTTACGGAACGGTCGATTTTGGCTCCCCGGGAGGAAATTTTGTGATGCCGGCAGTAGGTGCGCCAGCTGGGGAGCCGAAAAATAGTTTCACCCGAATTCGAAAACTAAGGGCGGGATGAGATTCGGGGTGGAATTTTAGGCTTAGAAATGTTTTTTCAGAGACTTTTACGGAACGGTCGATTTTGGCTCCCCGGGAGGAAATTTTGTGATGCCGGCAGTAGGTGCGCCAGCTGAGGAGCCGAAAAATAGTTTCACCCGAATTCGAAAACTAAGGGCGGGATGAGATTCGGGGTGGAATTTCAGGCTTAGAAAAGTTTTTTCAGAGACTTTTACGGAACGGTCGATTTTGGCTCCCCGGGAGGAAATTTTGTGATGCCGGCAGTAGGCGCGCCAGCTGGGGATCCGAAGAATAGTTTCACCCCAATTCGAAAACTAAGGGCGGGATGAGATTCGGGGTGGAATTTTAGGCTTAGAAATGTTTTTTCAGAGACTTTTACGGAACGGTCGATCTTGGCTCCCTGGGAGGAAAATTTGTGATGCCGGCAGTAGGTGCGCCAGCTGAGGAGCCGAAAAATAGTTTCACCCGAATTTGAAAACTAAGGGCGGGATGAGATTCGGGGTGTAATTTTAGGCTTAGAAATGTTTTTTCAGAGACTTTTACGGAACGGTCGATTTTGGCTCCTCGGGAGGAAATTTTGTGATGACTGCAGTAGGCGCGCCAGCTGAGGAGCCGAAAAATAGTTTCACCTGAATTCGAAAACTAAGGGCGGGATGAGATTCGGGTTGGAATTTTAGGCTTAGAAATGTTTTTTCAGAGACTTTTACGGAACGGTCGATTTTGGCTCCCCGGGAGGAAATTTTGTGATGCCGGCAGTAGGCGCGCCAGCTGGGGAGCCGAAAAATAGTTTCACCCGAATTCGAAAACTCAGGGCGGGATGAGATTCGGGGTGGAATTTTAGGCTTGGAAATGTTTTTTCAGAGACTTTTACGGAACGGTCGATTTTGGCTGCCCGGGAGGAAATTTTGTGATGCCGGCAGTAGGCGCGCCAGCTGAGGAGCCGAAGAATAGTTTCACCCGACTTCGAAAACTAAGGGCGGGATGAGATTCGGGGTGGAATTTTAGGCTTAGAAATGTTTTTTCAGAGACTTTTACGGAACGGTCGATTTTGGCTCCCCGGGAGGAAATTTTGTGATGCCGGCAGTAGGTGCGCCAGCTGAGGAGCCGAAAAATAGTTTCACCCGAATTCGAAAACTAAGGGCGGGATGAGATTCGGGGTGGAATTTCAGGCTTAGAAAAGTTTTTTCAGAGACTTTTACGGAACGGTCGATTTTGGCTCCCCGGGAGGAAATTTTGTGATGCCGGCAGTAGGCGCGCCAGCTGGGGATCCGAAGAATAGTTTCACCCCAATTCGAAAACTAAGGGCGGGATGAGATTCGGGGTGGAATTTTAGGCTTAGAAATGTTTTTTCAGAGACTTTTACGGAACGGTCGATCTTGGCTCCCTGGGAGGAAAATTTGTGATGCCGGCAGTAGGTGCGCCAGCTGAGGAGCCGAAAAATAGTTTCACCCGAATTTGAAAACTAAGGGCGGGATGAGATTCGGGGTGGAATTTTAGGCTTAGAAATGTTTTTTCAGAGACTTTTACGGAACGGTCGATTTTGGCTCCTCGGGAGGAAATTTTGTGATGCCTGCAGTAGGCGCGCCAGCTGAGGAGCCGAAAAATAGTTTCACCCGAATTCGAAAACTAAGGGCGGGATGAGATTCGGGTTGGAATTTTAGGCTTAGAAATGTTTTTTCAGAGACTTTTACGGAACGGTCGATTTTGGCTCCCCGGGAGGAAATTTTGTGATGCCGGCAGTAGGCGCGCCAGCTGGGGAGCCGAAAAATAGTTTCACCCGAATTCGAAAACTCAGGGCGGGATGAGATTCGGGGTGGAATTTTAGGCTTGGAAATGTTTTTTCAGAGACTTTTACGGAACGGTCGATTTTGGCTGCCCGGGAGGAAATTTTGTGATGCCGGCAGTAGGCGCGCCAGCTGAGGAGCCGA
This sequence comes from Liasis olivaceus, assembly GCA_030867105.1. Classification (NCBI taxonomy): domain Eukaryota; kingdom Metazoa; phylum Chordata; class Lepidosauria; order Squamata; family Pythonidae; genus Liasis; species Liasis olivaceus. The sequence goes on from CM061349.1 coordinate 194,211,584, forward strand.
AGAATAGTTTCACCCGACTTCGAAAACTAAGGGCGGGATGAGATTCGGGGTGGAATTTTAGGCTTAGAAATGTTTTTTCAGAGACTTTTACGGAACGGTCGATTTTGGCTCCCCGGGAGGAAATTTTGTGATCCCGGCAGTAGGCGCGCCAGCTGAGGAGCCGAAGAATAGTTTCATCCGAATTCGAAAACTAAGGGCGGGATGAGATTCGGGGTGGAATTTTAGGCTTAGAAATGTTTTTTCAGAGACTTTTACGGAACGGTCGATTTTGGCTCCCCGGGAGGAAATTTTGTGATGCCCGCAGTAGGCGCGCCAGCTGAGGAGCCGAAAAATAGTTTCACCCGAATTCGAAAACGAAGGGCGGGATGAGATTCGGGGTGGAATTTTAGGCTTGGAAATGTTTTTTCAGAGACTTTTACGGAACGGTCGATTTTGGCTCCCCGGGAGGAAATTTTGTGATGCCCGCAGTAGGCGCGCCAGCTGAGGAGCCGAAAAATAGTTTCACCCGAATTCGAAAACGAAGGGCGGGATGAGATTCGGGGTGGAATTTTAGGCTTGGAAATGTTTTTTCAGAGACTTTTACAGAACGGTCGATTTTGGCTCCCCGGGAGGAAATTTTGTGATGCCGGCAGTAGGCGCGCCAGATGAGGAGCCGAAGAATAGTTTCACCCGACTTCGAAAACTAAGGGCGGGATGAGATTCGGGGTGGAATTTTAGGCTTAGAAATGTTTTTTCAGAGACTTTTACGGAACGGTCGATTTTGGCTCCCCGGGAGGAAATTTTGTGATGCCGGCAGTAGGCGCGCCAGCTGAGGAGCCGAAGAATAGTTTCACCCGAATTCGAAAACGACGGGTGGGATGAGATTCGGGGTGGAATTTTAGGCTTAGAAATGTTTTTTCAGAGACTTTTACGGAACGGTCGATTTTGGCTCCCCGGGAGGAAATTTTGTGATGCCGGCAGTAGGCGCGCCAGCTGAGGAGCCGAAAAATAGTTTCACCCGAATTCAAAAACTAAGGGCGGGATGAGATTCGGTGTGGAATTTTAGGCTTAGAAATGTTTTTTCAGAGACTTTTACGGAACGGCCGATTTTGGCTCCCCGGGAGGAAATTTTGTGATGCCGGCAGTAGGCCCGCCAGCTGGGGAGCCGAAAAATAGTTTCACCCGAATTCGAAAACTAAGGGCGGGATGAGATTCGGTGTGGAATTTTAGGCTTAGAAATGTTTTTTCAGAGACTTTTACGGAACGGTCGATTTTGGCTCCCCGGGAGGAAATTTTGTGATGCCGGCAGTAGGCCCGCCAGCTGGGTAGCCGAAAAATAGTTTCACCCGAATTCGAAAACTAAGGGCGGGATGAGATTCGGGGTGGAATTTTAGGCTTAGAAATGTTTTTTCAGAGACTTTTACGGAACGGTCGATTTTGGCTCCCCGGGAGGAAATTTTGTGATGCCGGCAGTAGGCGCGCCAGCTGAGGAGCCGAAAAATAGTTTCACCCGAATTCAAAAACTAAGGGCGGGATGAGATTCGGTGTGGAATTTTAGGCTTAGAAATGTTTTTTCAGAGACTTTTACGGAACGGCCGATTTTGGCTCCCCGGGAGGAAATTTTGTGATGCCGGCAGTAGGCGCGCCAGCTGAGGAGCCGAAAAATAGTTTCACCCGAATTCAAAAACTAAGGGCGGGATGAGATTCGCGGTGGAATTTTAGGCTTAGAAATGTTTTTTCAGAGACTTTTACGGAACGGTCGATTTTGGCTCCCCGGGAGGAAATTTTGTGATGCCGGCAGTAGGTGCGCCAGCTGAGGAGCCGAAAAATAGTTTCACCCGAATTCGAAAACTAAGGGCGGGATGAGATTCGGGGTGGAATTTCAGGCTTAGAAAAGTTTTTTCAGAGACTTTTACGGAACGGTCGATTTTGGCTCCCCGGGAGGAAATTTTGTGATGCCGGCAGTAGGCGCGCCAGCTGGGGATCCGAAGAATAGTTTCACCCCAATTCGAAAACTAAGGGCGGGATGAGATTCGGGGTGGAATTTTAGGCTTAGAAATGTTTTTTCAGAGACTTTTACGGAACGGTCGATCTTGGCTCCCTGGGAGGAAAATTTGTGATGCCGGCAGTAGGCGCGCCAGCTGAGGAGCCGAAAAATAGTTTCACCCGAATTTGAAAACTAAGGGCGGGATGAGATTCGGGGTGTAATTTTAGGCTTAGAAATGTTTTTTCAGAGACTTTTACGGAACGGTCGATTTTGGCTCCTCGGGAGGAAATTTTGTGATGCCTGCAGTAGGCGCGCCAGCTGAGGAGCCGAAAAATAGTTTCACCCGAATTCGAAAACTAAGGGCGGGATGAGATTCGGGTTGGAATTTTAGGCTTAGAAATGTTTTTTCAGAGACTTTTACGGAACGGTCGATTTTGGCTCCCCGGGAGGAAATTTTGTGATGCCGGCAGTAGGCGCGCCAGCTGGGGAGCCGAAAAATAGTTTCACCCGAATTCGAAAACTCAGGGCGGGATGAGATTCGGGGTGGAATTTTAGGCTTAGAAATATTTTTTCAGAGACTTTTACGGAACGGTCGATTTTGGCTCCCCGGGAGGAAATTTTCTGATGCCGGCAGTAGGCGCGCCAGCTGAGGAGCCGAAGAATAGTTTCACCCGAATTCGAAAACTAAGGGCGGGATGAGATTCGGGGTGGAATTTCAGGCTTAGAAATGCTTTTTCAGAGACTTTTACGGAACGGTCGATTTTGGCTCCCCGGGAGGAAATTTTGTGATGCCGGCAGTAGGCGCGCCAGCTGAGGAGCCGAAAAATAGTTTCACCCGAATTCGAAAACTAAGGGCGGGATGAGATTCGGGTTGGAATTTTAGGCTTGGAAATGTTTTTTCAGAGACTTTTACGGAACGGTCGATTTTGGCTCCCCGGGAGGAAATTTTGTGATGCCGGCAGTAGGCGCGCCAGCTGGGGAGCCGAAAAATAGTTTCACCCGAATTCGAAAACTCAGGGCGGGATGAGATTCGGGGTGGAATTTTAGGCTTGGAAATGTTTTTTCAGAGACTTTTACGGAACGGTCGATTTTGGCTGCCCGGGAGGAAATTTTGTGATGCCGGCAGTAGGCGCGCCAGCTGAGGAGCCGAAGAATAGTTTCACCCGACTTCGAAAACTAAGGGCGGGATGAGATTCGGGGTGGAATTTTAGGCTTAGAAATGTTTTTTCAGAGACTTTTACGGAACGGTCGATTTTGGCTCCCCGGGAGGAAATTTTGTGATCCCGGCAGTAGGCGCGCCAGCTGAGGAGCCGAAGAATAGTTTCATCCGAATTCGAAAACTAAGGGCGGGATGAGATTCGGGGTGGAATTTTAGGCTTAGAAATGTTTTTTCAGAGACTTTTACGGAACGGTCGATTTTGGCTCCCCGGGAGGAAATTTTGTGATGCCGGCAGTAGGTGCGCCAGCTGAGGAGCCGAAAAATAGTTTCACCCGAATTCGAAAACTAAGGGCGGGATGAGATTCGGGGTGGAATTTCAGGCTTAGAAAAGTTTTTTCAGAGACTTTTACGGAACGGTCGATTTTGGCTCCCCGGGAGGAAATTTTGTGATGCCGGCAGTAGGCGCGCCAGCTGGGGATCCGAAGAATAGTTTCACCCCAATTCGAAAACTAAGGGCGGGATGAGATTCGGGGTGGAATTTTAGGCTTAGAAATGTTTTTTCAGAGACTTTTACGGAACGGTCGATCTTGGCTCCCTGGGAGGAAAATTTGTGATGCCGGCAGTAGGTGCGCCAGCTGAGGAGCCGAAAAATAGTTTCACCCGAATTTGAAAACTAAGGGCGGGATGAGATTCGGGGTGTAATTTTAGGCTTAGAAATGTTTTTTCAGAGACTTTTACGGAACGGTCGATTTTGGCTCCTCGGGAGGAAATTTTGTGATGCCTGCAGTAGGCGCGCCAGCTGAGGAGCCGAAAAATAGTTTCACCCGAATTCGAAAACTAAGGGCGGGATGAGATTCGGGTTGGAATTTTAGGCTTAGAAATGTTTTTTCAGAGACTTTTACGGAACGGTCGATTTTGGCTCCCCGGGAGGAAATTTTGTGATGCCGGCAGTAGGCGCGCCAGCTGGGGAGCCGAAAAATAGTTTCACCCGAATTCGAAAACTCAGGGCGGGATGAGATTCGGGGTGGAATTTTAGGCTTGGAAATGTTTTTTCAGAGACTTTTACGGAACGGTCGATTTTGGCTGCCCGGGAGGAAATTTTGTGATGCCGGCAGTAGGCGCGCCAGCTGAGGAGCCGAAGAATAGTTTCACCCGACTTCGAAAACTAAGGGCGGGATGAGATTCGGGGTGGAATTTTAGGCTTAGAAATGTTTTTTCAGAGACTTTTACGGAACGGTCGATTTTGGCTCCCCGGGAGGAAATTTTGTGATCCCGGCAGTAGGCGCGCCAGCTGAGGAGCCGAAGAATAGCTTCATCCGAATTCGAAAACTAAGGGCGGGATGAGATTCGGGGTGGAATTTTAGGCTTAGAAATGTTTTTTCAGAGACTTTTACGGAACGGTCGATTTTGGCTCCCCGGGAGGAAATTTTGTGATGCCCGCAGTAGGCGCGCCAGCTGAGGAGCCGAAAAATAGTTTCACCCGAATTCGAAAACGAAGGGCGGGATGAGATTCGGGGTGGAATTTTAGGCTTGGAAATGTTTTTTCAGAGACTTTTACAGAACGGTCGATTTTGGCTCCCCGGGAGGAAATTTTGTGATGCCGGCAGTAGGCGCGCCAGATGAGGAGCCGAAGAATAGTTTCACCCGACTTCGAAAACTAAGGGCGGGATGAGATTCGGGGTGGAATTTTAGGCTTAGAAATGTTTTTTCAGAGACTTTTACGGAACGGTCGATTTTGGCTCCCCGGGAGGAAATTTTGTGATGCCGGCAGTAGGCGCGCCAGCTGAGGAGCCGAAGAATAGTTTCACCCGAATTCGAAAACGACGGGTGGGATGAGATTCGGGGTGGAATTTTAGGCTTAGAAATGTTTTTTCAGAGACTTTTACGGAACGGTCGATTTTGGCTCCCCGGGAGGAAATTTTGTGATGCCGGCAGTAGGCGCGCCAGCTGAGGAGCCGAAAAATAGTTTCACCCGAATTCAAAAACTAAGGGCGGGATGAGATTCGGTGTGGAATTTTAGGCTTAGAAATGTTTTTTCAGAGACTTTTACGGAACGGCCGATTTTGGCTCCCCGGGAGGAAATTTTGTGATGCCGGCAGTAGGCCCGCCAGCTGGGGAGCCGAAAAATAGTTTCACCCGAATTCGAAAACTAAGGGCGGGATGAGATTCGGTGTGGAATTTTAGGCTTAGAAATGTTTTTTCAGAGACTTTTACGGAACGGTCGATTTTGGCTCCCCGGGAGGAAATTTTGTGATGCCGGCAGTAGGCGCGCCAGCTGGGGAGCCGAAAAATAGTTTCACCCGAATTCGAAAACTAAGGGCGGGATGAGATTCGGTGTGGAATTTTAGGCTTAGAAATGTTTTTTCAGAGACTTTTACGGAACGGTCGATTTTGGCTCCCCGGGAGGAAATTTTGTGATGCCGGCAGTAGGCGCGCCAGCTGAGGAGCCGAAAAATAGTTTCACCCGAATTCAAAAACTAAGGGCGGGATGAGATTCGCGGTGGAATTTTAGGCTTAGAAATGTTTTTTCAGAGACTTTTACGGAACGGTCGATTTTGGCTCCCCGGGAGGAAATTTTGTGATGCCGGCAGTAGGTGCGCCAGCTGAGGAGCCGAAAAATAGTTTCACCCGAATTCGAAAACTAAGGGCGGGATGAGATTCGGGGTGGAATTTCAGGCTTAGAAAAGTTTTTTCAGAGACTTTTACGGAACGGTCGATTTTGGCTCCCCGGGAGGAAATTTTGTGATGCCGGCAGTAGGCGCGCCAGCTGGGGATCCGAAGAATAGTTTCACCCCAATTCGAAAACTAAGGGCGGGATGAGATTCGGGGTGGAATTTTAGGCTTAGAAATGTTTTTTCAGAGACTTTTACGGAACGGTCGATCTTGGCTCCCTGGGAGGAAAATTTGTGATGCCGGCAGTAGGCGCGCCAGCTGAGGAGCCGAAAAATAGTTTCACCCGAATTTGAAAACTAAGGGCGGGATGAGATTCGGGGTGTAATTTTAGGCTTAGAAATGTTTTTTCAGAGACTTTTACGGAACGGTCGATTTTGGCTCCTCGGGAGGAAATTTTGTGATGCCTGCAGTAGGCGCGCCAGCTGAGGAGCCGAAAAATAGTTTCACCCGAATTCGAAAACTAAGGGCGGGATGAGATTCGGGTTGGAATTTTAGGCTTAGAAATGTTTTTTCAGAGACTTTTACGGAACGGTCGATTTTGGCTCCCCGGGAGGAAATTTTGTGATGCCGGCAGTAGGCGCGCCAGCTGGGGAGCCGAAAAATAGTTTCACCCGAATTCGAAAACTCAGGGCGGGATGAGATTCGGGGTGGAATTTTAGGCTTAGAAATATTTTTTCAGAGACTTTTACGGAACGGTCGATTTTGGCTCCCCGGGAGGAAATTTTCTGATGCCGGCAGTAGGCGCGCCAGCTGAGGAGCCGAAGAATAGTTTCACCCGAATTCGAAAACTAAGGGCGGGATGAGATTCGGGGTGGAATTTCAGGCTTAGAAATGCTTTTTCAGAGACTTTTACGGAACGGTCGATTTTGGCTCCCCGGGAGGAAATTTTGTGATGCCGGCAGTAGGCGCGCCAGCTGAGGAGCCGAAAAATAGTTTCACCCGAATTCGAAAACTAAGGGCGGGATGAGATTCGGGTTGGAATTTTAGGCTTGGAAATGTTTTTTCAGAGACTTTTACGGAACGGTCGATTTTGGCTCCCCGGGAGGAAATTTTGTGATGCCGGCAGTAGGCGCGCCAGCTGGGGAGCCGAAAAATAGTTTCACCCGAATTCGAAAACTCAGGGCGGGATGAGATTCGGGGTGGAATTTTAGGCTTGGAAATGTTTTTTCAGAGACTTTTACGGAACGGTCGATTTTGGCTGCCCGGGAGGAAATTTTGTGATGCCGGCAGTAGGCGCGCCAGCTGAGGAGCCGAAGAATAGTTTCACCCGACTTCGAAAACTAAGGGCGGGATGAGATTCGGGGTGGAATTTTAGGCTTAGAAATGTTTTTTCAGAGACTTTTACGGAACGGTCGATTTTGGCTCCCCGGGAGGAAATTTTGTGATCCCGGCAGTAGGCGCGCCAGCTGAGGAGCCGAAGAATAGTTTCATCCGAATTCGAAAACGAAGGGCGGGATGAGATTCGGGGTGGAATTTTAGGCTTAGAAATGTTTTTTCAGAGACTTTTACGGAACGGTCGATTTTGGCTCCCCGGGAGGAAATTTTGTGATGCCGGCAGTAGGCGCGCCAGCTGAGGAGCCGAAAAATAGTTTCACCCGAATTCGAAAACGAAGGGCGGGATGAGATTCGGGGTGGAATTTTAGGCTTGGAAATGTTTTTTCAGAGACTTTTACAGAACGGTCGATTTTGGCTCCCCGGGAGGAAATTTTGTGATGCCGGCAGTAGGCGCGCCAGATGAGGAGCCGAAGAATAGTTTCACCCGACTTCGAAAACTAAGGGCGGGATGAGATTCGGGGTGGAATTTTAGGCTTAGAAATGTTTTTTCAGAGACTTTTACGGAACGGTCGATTTTGGCTCCCCGGGAGGAAATTTTGTGATGCCGGCAGTAGGCGCGCCAGCTGAGGAGCCGAAGAATAGTTTCACCCGAATTCGAAAACGACGGGTGGGATGAGATTCGGGGTGGAATTTTAGGCTTAGAAATGTTTTTTCAGAGACTTTTACGGAACGGTCGATTTTGGCTCCCCGGGAGGAAATTTTGTGATGCCGGCAGTAGGCGCGCCAGCTGAGGAGCCGAAAAATAGTTTCACCCGAATTCAAAAACTAAGGGCGGGATAAGATTCGGTGTGGAATTTTAGGCTTAGAAATGTTTTTTCAGAGACTTTTACGGAACGGCCGATTTTGGCTCCCCGGGAGGAAATTTTGTGATGCCGGCAGTAGGCCCGCCAGCTGGGGAGCCGAAAAATAGTTTCACCCGAATTCGAAAACTAAGGGCGGGATGAGATTCGGTGTGGAATTTTAGGCTTAGAAATGTTTTTTCAGAGACTTTTACGGAACGGTCGATTTTGGCTCCCCGGGAGGAAATTTTGTGATGCCGGCAGTAGGCCCGCCAGCTGGGGAGCCGAAAAATAGTTTCACCCGAATTCGAAAACTAAGGGCGGGATGAGATTCGGGGTGGAATTTTAGGCTTAGAAATGTTTTTTCAGAGACTTTTACGGAACGGTCGATTTTGGCTCCCCGGGAGGAAATTTTGTGATGCCGGCAGTAGGCGCGCCAGCTGAGGAGCCGAAAAATAGTTTCACCCGAATTCAAAAACTAAGGGCGGGATGAGATTCGGTGTGGAATTTTAGGCTTAGAAATGTTTTTTCAGAGACTTTTACGGAACGGCCGATTTTGGCTCCCCGGGAGGAAATTTTGTGATGCCGGCAGTAGGCGCGCCAGCTGAGGAGCCGAAAAATAGTTTCACCCGAATTCAAAAACTAAGGGCGGGATGAGATTCGGTGTGGAATTTTAGGCTTAGAAATGTTTTTTCAGAGACTTTTACGGAACGGTCGATTTTGGCTCCCCGGGAGGAAATTTTGTGATGCCGGCAGTAGGTGCGCCAGCTGAGGAGCCGAAAAATAGTTTCACCCGAATTCGAAAACTAAGGGCGGGATGAGATTCGGGGTGGAATTTCAGGCTTAGAAAAGTTTTTTCAGAGACTTTTACGGAACGGTCGATTTTGGCTCCCCGGGAGGAAATTTTGTGATGCCGGCAGTAGGCGCGCCAGCTGGGGATCCGAAGAATAGTTTCACCCCAATTCGAAAACTAAGGGCGGGATGAGATTCGGGGTGGAATTTTAGGCTTAGAAATGTTTTTTCAGAGACTTTTACGGAACGGTCGATCTTGGCTCCCTGGGAGGAAAATTTGTGATGCCGGCAGTAGGCGCGCCAGCTGAGGAGCCGAAAAATAGTTTCACCCGAATTTGAAAACTAAGGGCGGGATGAGATTCGGGGTGTAATTTTAGGCTTAGAAATGTTTTTTCAGAGACTTTTACGGAACGGTCGATTTTGGCTCCTCGGGAGGAAATTTTGTGATGCCTGCAGTAGGCGCGCCAGCTGAGGAGCCGAAAAATAGTTTCACCCGAATTCGAAAACTAAGGGCGGGATGAGATTCGGGGTGGAATTTCAGGCTTAGAAATGCTTTTTCAGAGACTTTTACGGAACGGTCGATTTTGGCTCCCCGGGAGGAAATTTTGTGATGCCGGCAGTAGGCGCGCCAGCTGAGGAGCCGAAAAATAGTTTCACCCGAATTCGAAAACTAAGGGCGGGATGAGATTCGGGGTGGAATTTTAGGCTTGGAAATGTTTTTTCAGAGACTTTTACGGAACGGTCGATTTTGGCTGCCCGGGAGGAAATTTTGTGATGCCGGCAGTAGGCGCGCCAGCTGAGGAGCCGAAGAATAGTTTCACCCGACTTCGAAAACTAAGGGCGGGATGAGATTCGGGGTGGAATTTTAGGCTTAGAAATGTTTTTTCAGAGACTTTTACGGAACGGTCGATTTTGGCTCCCCGGGAGGAAATTTTGTGATCCCGGCAGTAGGCGCGCCAGCTGAGGAGCCGAAGAATAGTTTCACCCGAATTCGAAAACTAAGGGCGGGATGAGATTCGGGGTGGAATTTTAGGCTTAGAATTTTTTTTTCAGAGACTTTTACGGAACGGTCGATTTTGGCTCCCCGGGAGGAAATTTTGTGATGCCCGCAGTAGGCGCGCCAGCTGAGGAGCCGAAAAATAGTTTCACCCGAATTCGAAAACTAAGGGCGGGATGAGATTCGGGGTCGAATTTTAGGCTTAGAAATCTTTTTTCAGAGACTTTTACGGAACGGTCGATTTTGGCTCCCCGGGAGGAAATTTTGTGATGCCGGCAGTAGGCGCGCCAGCTGAGAAGCCGAAAAATAGTTTCACCCGAATTCGAAAACTAAGGGCGGGATGAGATTCGGGCTGGAATTTCAGGCTTAGAAATGTTTTTTCAGAGACTTTTACGGAACGGTCGATTTTGGCTCCCAGGGAGGAAATTTTGTGATGCCGGCAGTAGGCGCGCCAGCTGGGGAGCCGAAAAATAGTTTCACCCGAATTCGAAAACGACGGGTGGGATGAGATTCGGGTTGGAATTTTAGGCTTAGAAATATTTTTTCAGAGACTTTTACGGAACGGTCGATTTTGGCTCCCCGGGAGGAAATTTTGTGATGCCGGCAGTAGGCGCGCCAGCTGAGGAGCCGAAGAATAGTTTCACCCGAATTCGAAAACTAAGGGCGGGATGAGATTTGGGGTGGAATTTCAGGCTTAGAAATGTTTTTTCAGAGACTTTTACGGAACGGTCGATTTTGGCTCCCCGGGAGGAAATTTTGTGATGCCGGCACTAGGCCCGCCAGCTGGGGAGCCGAAAAATAGTTTCACCCGAATTCGAAAACTAAGGGCGGGATGAGATTCGGGGTGGAATTTTAGGCTTAGAAATGTTTTTTCAGAGAGTTTTACGGAACGGTCGATTTTGGCTCCCCGGGAGGAAATTTTGTGATGCCGGCAGTAGGCGCGCCAGCTGAGGAGCCGAAAAATAGTTTCACCCGAATTCAAAAACTAAGGGCGGGATGAGATTCGGTGTGGAATTTTAGGCTTAGAAATGTTTTTTCAGAGACTTTTACGGAACGGCCGATTTTGGCTCCCCGGGAGGAAATTTTGTGATCCCGGCAGTAGGCGCGCCAGCTGGGGATCCGAAGAATAGTTTCACCCGAATTCGAAAACTAAGGGCAGGATGAGATTCGGGGTGGAATTTTAGGCTTAGAAAAGTTTTTTCAGACACTTTTACGGAACGGTCGATTTTGGCTCCCCGGGAGGAAATTTTGTGATCCCGGCAGTAGGCGCGCCAGCTGGGGATCCGAAGAATAGTTTCACCCGAATTCGAAAACTAAGGGCAGGATGAGATTCGGGGTGGAATTTTAGGCTTAGAAATGTTTTTTCAGAGACTTTTACGGAACGGTCGATCTTGGCTCCCTGGGAGGAAAATTTGTGATGCCGGCAGTAGGCGCGCCAGCTGAGGAGCCGAAAAATAGTTTCACCCGAATTTGAAAACTAAGGGCGGGATGAGATTCGGGGTGGAATTTTAGGCTTAGAAATGTTTTTTCAGAGACTTTTACGTGACGGTCGATTTTGGCTCCCCGGGAGGAAATTTTGTGATGCCGGCAGTAGGCGCGCCATCTGGGGAGCCGAAAAATAGTTTCACCCGAATTCGAAAACTCAGGGCGGGATGAGATTCGGGGTGGAATTTTAGGCTTAGAAATATTTTTTCAGAGACTTTTACGGAACGGTCGATTTTGGCTCCCCGGGAGGAAATTTTGTGATGCCGGCAGTAGGCGCGCCAGCTGAGGAGCCGAAGAATAGTTTCACCCGAATTCGAAAACTAAGGGCGGGATGAGATTCGGGGTGGAATTTCAGGCTTAGAAATGCTTTTTCAGAGACTTTTACGGAACGGTCGATTTTGGCTCCCCGGGAGGAAATTTTGTGATGCCGGCAGTAGGTGCGCCAGCTGAGGAGCCGAAAAATAGTTTCACCCGAATTCGAAAACTAAGGGCGGGATGAGATTCGGGGTGGAATTTTAGGCTTGGAAATGTTTTTTCAGAGACTTTTACGGAACGGTCGATTTTGGCTCCCCGGGAGGAAATTTTGTGATGCCGGCAGTAGGCGCGCCAGCTGAGGAGCCGAAGAATAGTTTCACCCGAATTCGAAAACTAAGGGCGGGATGAGATTCGGGGTGGAATTTCAGGCTTAGAAATGTTTTTTCAGAGACTTTTACGGAACGGTCGATTTTGGCTCCCCGGGAGGAAATTTTGTGATGCCGGCACTAGGCCCGCCAGCTGGGGAGCCGAAAAATAGTTTCACCCGAATTCGAAAACTAAGGGCGGGATGAGATTCGGGGTGGAATTTTAGGCTTAGAAATGTTTTTTCAGAGACTTTTACGGAACGGTCGATTTTGGCTCCCCGGGAGGAAATTTTGTGATGCCCGCAGTAGGCGCGCCAGCTGAGGAGCCGAAAAATAGTTTCACCCGAATTCAAAAACTAAGGGCGGGATGAGATTCGGTGTGGAATTTCAGGCTTAGAAATGTTTTTTCAGAGACTTTTACGGAACGGTCGATTTTGGCTCCCCGGGAGGAAATTTTGTGATGCCGGCACTACGCCCGCCAGCTGGGGAGCCGAAAAATAGTTTCACCCGAATTCGAAAACTAAGGGCGGGATGAGATTCGGGGTGGAATTTTAGGCTTAGAAATGTTTTTTCAGAGAGTTTTACGGAACGGTCGATTTTGGCTCCCCGGGAGGAAATTTTGTGATGCCGGCAGTAGGCGCGCCAGCTGAGGAGCCGAAAAATACTTTCACCCGAATTCAAAAACTAAGGGCGGGATGAGATTCGGTGTGGAATTTTAGGCTTAGAAATGTTTTTTCAGAGACTTTTACGGAACGGCCGATTTTGGCTCCCCGGGAGGAAATTTTGTGATGCCGGCAGTAGGCGCGCCAGCTGAGGAGCCGAAAAATAGTTTCACCCGAATTCAAAAACTAAGGGCGGGATGAGATTCGGTGTGGAATTTTAGGCTTAGAAATATTTTTTCAGAGACTTTTACGGAACGGCCGATTTTGGCTCCCCGGGAGGAAATTTTGTGATGCCGGCAGTAGGCGCGCCAGCTGAGGAGCCGAAAAATAGTTTCACCCGAATTCAAAAACTAAGGGCGGGATGAGATTCGGGGTGGAATTTTAGGCTTAGAAATGTTTTTTCAGAGACTTTTACGGAACAGCCGATTTTGCCTCCCCGGGAGGAAATTTTGTGATGCCGGCAGTAGGCGCGCCAGCTGAGGAGCCGAAAAATAGTTTCACCCGAATTCGAAAACTAAGGGCGGGATGAGATTCGGGGTGGAATTTTAGGCTTAGAAATGTTTTTTCAGAGACTTTTACGGAACGGTCGATTTTGGCTCCCCGGGAGGAAATTTTGTGATGCCGGCAGTAGGTGCGCCAGCTGAGGAGCCGAAAAATAGTTTCACCCGAATTCGAAAACTAAGGGCGGGATGAGTGTCGGGGTGGAATTTCAGGCTTAGAAAAGTTTTTTCAGAGACTTTTACGGAACGGTCGATTTTGGCTCCCCGGGAGGAAATTTTGTGATCCCGGCAGTAGGCGCGCCAGCTGGGGATCCGAAGAATAGTTTCACCCGAATTCGAAAACTAAGGGCAGGATGAGATTCGGGGTGGAATTTTAGGCTTAGAAATGTTTTTTCAGAGACTTTTACGGAACGGTCGATCTTGGCTCCCTGGGAGGAAAATTTGTGATGCCAGCAGTAGGCGCGCCAGCTGAGGAGCCGAAAAATAGTTTCACCCGAATTTGAAAACTGAGGGCGGAATGAGATTCGGGGTGGAATTTTAGGCTTAGAAATGTTTTTTCAGAGACTTTTACGGAACGGTCGATTTTGGCTCCTCGGGAGGAAATTTTGTGATGCCGGCAGTAGGCGCGCCAGCTGAGGAGCCGAAAAATAGTTTCACCCGAATTCGAAAACTAAGGGCGGGATGAAATTCGGGTTGGAATTTTAGACTTAGAAATGTTTTTTCAGAGACTTTTACGGAACGGTCGATTTTGGCTCCCCGGGAGGAAATTTTGTGATGCCGGCAGTAGGCGCGCCAGCTGGGGAGCCGAAAAATAGTTTCACCCGAATTCGAAAACTTAGGGCGGGATGAGATTCGGGGTGGAATTTTACGCTTAGAAATATTTTTTCAGAGACTTTTACGGAACGGTCGATTTTGGCTCCCCGGGAGGAAATTTTGTGATGCCGGCAGTAGGCGCGCCAGCTGAGGAGCCGAAGAATAGTTTCACCCGAATTCGAAAACTAAGGGCGGGATGAGATTCGGGGTGGAATTTCAGGCTTAGAAATGCTTTTTCAGAGACTTTTACGGAACGGTCGATTTTGGCTCCCCGGGAGGAAATTTTGTGATGCCGGCAGTAGGTGCGCCAGCTGAGGAGCCGAAAAATAGTTTCACCCGAATTCGAAAACTAAGGGCGGGATGAGATTCGGGGTGGAATTTTAGGCTTGGAAATGTTTTTTCAGAGACTTTTACGGAACGGTCGATTTTGGCTCCCCGGGAGGAAATTTTGTGATGCCGGCAGTAGGCGCGCCAGCTGAGGAGCCGAAGAATAGTTTCACCCGACTTCGAAAACTAAGGGCGGGATGAGATTCGGGGTGGAATTTTAGGCTTAGAAATGTTTTTTCAGAGACTTTTACGGAACGGTCGATTTTGGCTCCCCGGGAGGAAATTTTGTGATCCCGCCAGTAGGCGCGCCAGGTGAGGAGCCGAAGAATAGTTTCACCCGAATTCGAAAACTAAGGGCGGCATGAGATTCGGGGTGGAATTTTAGGCTAAGAAATGTTTTTTCAGAGACTTTTACGGAACGGTCGATTTTGGCTCCCCGGGAGGAAATTTTGTGATGCCCGCAGTAGGCGCGCCAGCTGAGGAGCCGAAAAATAGTTTAACCCGAATTCGAAAACTAAGGGCGGGATGAGATTCGGGGTGGAATTTTAGGCTTAGAAATCTTTTTTCAGAGACTTTTACGGAACGGTCGATTTTGGCTCCCCGGGAGGAAATTTTGTGATGCCGGCAGTAGACGCGCCAGCTGAGAAGCCGCAAAATAGTTTCACCCGAATTCGAAAACTAAGGGCGGGATGAGATTCGGGGTGGAATTTCAGGCTTAGAAATGTTTTTTCAGAGACTTTTACGGAACGGTCGATTTTGGCTCCCCGGGAGGAAATTTTGTGATGCCGGCAGTAGGCCCGCCAGCTGGGGAGCCGAAAAATAGTTTCACCCGAATTCGAAAACTAAGGGCGGGATGAGATTCGGGGTGGAATTTTAGGCTTAGAAATGTTTTTTCAGAGAGTTTTACGGAACGGTCGATTTTGGCTCCCCGGGAGGAAATTTTGTGATGCCGGCAGTAGGCGCGCCAGCTGAGGAGCTGAAAAATACTTTCACCCGAATTCAAAAACTAAGGGCGGGATGAGATTCGGTGTGGAATTTTAGGCTTAGAAATGTTTTTTCAGAGACTTTTACGGAACGGCCGATTTTGGCTCCCCGGGAGGAAATTTTGTGATGCCGGCAGTAGGCGCGCCAGCTGAGGAGCCGAAAAATAGTTTCACCCGAATTCAAAAACTAAGGGCGGGATGAGATTCGGTGTGGAATTTTAGGCTTAGAAATGTTTTTTCAGAGACTTTTACGGAACGGCCGATTTTGGCTCCCCGGGAGGAAATTTTGTGATGCCGGCAGTAGGCGCGCCAGCTGAGGAGCCGAAAAATAGTTTCACCCGAATTCGAAAACTAAGGGCGGGATGAGATTCGGGGTGGAATTTTAGGCTTGGAAATGTTTTTTCAGAGACTTTTACGGAACGGTCGATTTTGGCTCCCCGGGAGGAAATTTTGTGATGCCGGCAGTAGGCGCGCCAGCTGAGGAGCCGAAGAATAGTTTCACCCGACTTCGAAAACTAAGGGCGGGATGAGATTCGGGGTGGAATTTTAGGCTTAGAAATGTTTTTTCAGAGACTTTTACGGAACGGTCGATTTTGGCTCCCCGGGAGGAAATTTTGTGATCCCGCCAGTAGGCGCGCCAGGTGAGGAGCCGAAGAATAGTTTCACCCGAATTCGAAAACTAAGGGCGGGATGAGATTCGGGGTGGAATTTTAGGCTAAGAAATGTTTTTTCAGAGACTTTTACGGAACGGTCGATTTTGGCTCCCCGGGAGGAAATTTTGTGATGCCCGCAGTAGGCGCGCCAGCTGAGGAGCCGAAAAATAGTTTCACCCGAATTCGAAAACTAAGGGCGGGATGAGATTCGGGGTGGAATTTTAGGCTTAGAAATCTTTTTTCAGAGACTTTTACGGAACGGTCGATTTTGTCTCCCCGGGAGGAAATTTTGTGATGCCGGCAGTAGACGCGCCAGCTGAGAAGCCGCAAAATAGTTTCACCCGAATTCGAAAACTAAGGGCGGGATGAGATTCGGGGTGGAATTTCAGGCTTAGAAATGTTTTTTCAGAGACTTTTACGGAACGGTCGATTTTGGCTCCCCGGGAGGAAATTTTGTGATGCCGGCAGTAGGCCCGCCAGCTGGGGAGCCGAAAAATAGTTTCACCCGAATTCGAAAACTAAGGGCGG
Source organism: Liasis olivaceus (assembly GCA_030867105.1). Lineage (NCBI taxonomy): Eukaryota > Metazoa > Chordata > Lepidosauria > Squamata > Pythonidae > Liasis > Liasis olivaceus. The sequence goes on from CM061349.1 coordinate 194,227,856, forward strand.
GATGACATTCGGGGTGGAATTTTAGGCTTAGAAATGTTTTTTCAGAGAGTTTTACGGAACGGTCGATTTTGGCTCCCCGGGAGGAAATTTTGTGATGCCGGCAGTAGGCGCGCCAGCTGAGGAGCTGAAAAATACTTTCACCCGAATTCAAAAACTAAGGGCGGGATGAGATTCGGTGTGGAATTTTAGGCTTAGAAATGTTTTTTCAGAGACTTTTACGGAACGGCCGATTTTGGCTCCCCGGGAGGAAATTTTGTGATGCCGGCAATAGGCGCGCCAGCTGAGGAGCCGAAAAATAGTTTCACCCGAATTCAAAAACTAAGGGCGGGATGAGATTCGGTGTGGAATTTTAGGCTTAGAAATGTTTTTTCAGAGACTTTTACGGAACGGCCGATTTTGGCTCCCCGGGAGGAAATTTTGTGATGCCGGCAGTAGGCGCGCCAGCTGAGGAGCCGAAAAATAGTTTCACCCGAATTCAAAAACTAAGGGCGGGATGAGATTCGGGGTGGAATTTTAGGCTTAGAAATGTTTTTTCAGAGACTTTTACGGAACGGCCGATTTTGGCTCCCCGGGAGGAAATTTTGTGATGCCGGCAGTAGGCGCGCCAGCTGAGGAGCCGAAAAATAGTTTCACCCGAATTCGAAAACTAAGGGCGGGATGAGATTCGGGGTGGAATTTTAGGCTTAGAAATGTTTTTTCAGAGACTTTTACGGAACGGTCGATTTTGGCTCCCCGGGAGGAAATTTTGTGATGCCGGCAGTAGGTGCGCCAGCTGAGGAGCCGAAAAATAGTTTCACCCGAATTCGAAAACTAAGGGCGGGATGAGATTCGGGGTGGAATTTCAGGCTTAGAAAAGTTTTTTCAGAGACTTTTACGGAACGGTCGATTTTGGCTCCCCGGGAGGAAATTTTGTGATGCCGGCAGTAGGCGCGCCAGCTGAGGAGCCGAAAAATAGTTTCACCCGAATTCGAAAACTAAGGGCGGGATGAGATTCGGTGTGGAATTTTAGGCTTCGAAATGTTTTTTCAGAGACTTTTACGGAACGGTCGATCTTGGCTCCCTGGGAGGAAATTTTGTGATGGCGGCAGTAGGCGCGCCAGCTGAGGAGCCGAAAAATAGTTTCACCCGAATTTGAAAACTAAGGGCGGGATGAGATTCGGGGTGTAATTTTAGGCTTAGAAATGTTTTTTCAGAGACTTTTACGGAACGGTCGATTTTGGCTCCCCGGGAGGAAATTTTGTGATGCCGGCAGTAGGCGCGCCAGCTGGGGAGCCGAAGAATAGTTTCACCCGAATTCGAAAACTAAGGGCGGGATGAGATTCGGGGTGGAATTTTAGGCTTAGAAATGTTTTTTCAGAGACTTTTACGGAACGGTCGATCTTGGCTCCCCGGGAGGAAATTTTGTGATGCCGGCAGTAGGCGCGCCAGCTGAGGAGCCGAAAAATAGTTTCACCCGAATTTGAAAACTAAGGGCGGGATGAGATTCGGGGTGTAATTTTAGGCTTAGAAATGTTTTTTCAGAGACTTTTACGGAACGGTCGATTTTGGCTCCCCGGGAGGAAATTTGTGATGCCGGCAGTAGGCGCGCCAGCTGAGGAGCCGAAAAATAGTTTCACCCGAATTCGAAAACTAAGGGCGGGATGAGATTCGGGTTGGAATTTTAGGCTTAGAAATGTTTTTTCAGAGACTTTTACGGAACGGTCGATTTTGGCTCCCCGGGAGGAAATTTTGTGATGCCGGCAGTAGGCGCGCCAGCTGGGGAGCCGAAAAATAGTTTCACCCGAATTCGAAAACTAAGGGCGGGATGAGATTCGGGGTGGAATTTCAGGCTTAGAAATGTTTTTTCAGAGACTTTTACGGAACGGTCGATTTTGGCTCCCCGGGAGGAAATTTTGTGATGCCGGCAGTAGGCGCGCCAGCTGAGGAGCCGAAAAATAGTTTCACCCGAATTCGAAAACTAAGGGCGGGATGAGATTCGGGGTGGAATTTCAGGCTTAGAAATGTTTTTTCAGAGACTTTTACGGAACGGTCGATTTTGGCTCCCCGGGAGGAAATTTTCTGATGCCGGCAGTAGGCGCGCCAGCTCAGGAGCCGAAAAATAGTTTCACCCGAATTCGAAAACTAAGGGCGGGATGAGATTCGGGGTGGAATTTCAGGCTTAGAAATGTTTTTTGAGAGACTTTTACGGAACGGTCGATTTTGGCTCCCCGGGAGGAAATTTTGTGATGCCGGCAGTAGGCGCGCCAGCTGAGGAGCCGAAAAATAGTTTCACCCGAATTCGAAAACTAAGGGCGGGATGAGATTCGGGGTGGAATTTCAGGCTTAGAAATGTTTTTTGAGAGACTTTTACGGAACGGTCGATTTTGGCTCCCCGGGAGGAAATTTTGTGATGCCGGCAGTAGGCGCGCCAGCTGAGGAGCCGAAAAATAGTTTCACCCGAATTCGAAAACTAAGGGCGGGATGAGATTCGGGGTGGAATTTCAGGCTTAGAAATGTTTTTTCAGAGACTTTTACGGAACGGTCGATTTTGGCTCCCCGGGAGGAAATTTTGTGATGCCGGCAGTAGGCGCGCCAGCTGAGGAGCCGAAAAATAGTTTCACCCGAATTCGAAAACTAAGGGCGGGATGAGATTCGGGGTGGAATTTCAGGCTTAGAAATGTTTTTTCAGAGACTTTTACGGAACGGTCGATTTTGGCTCCCCGGGGGGAAATTTTGTGATGCCGGCAGTAGGCGCGCCAGCTGAGGAGCCGAAAAATAGTTTCACCCGAATTCGAAAACTAAGGGCGGGATGAGATTCGGGGTGGAATTTTAGGCTTAGAAATGTTTTTTCAGAGACTTTTACGGAACGGTCGATTTTGGCTCCCCGGGAGGAAATTTTGTGATGCCGGCAGTAGGCGCGCCAGCTCAGTAGCCGAAAAATAGTTTCACCCGAATTCGAAAACTAAGGGCGGGATGAGATTCGGGGTGGAATTTCAGGCTTAGAAATGTTTTTTCAGAGACTTTTACGGAACGGTCGATTTTGGCTCCCCGGGAGGAAATTTTCTGATGCCGGCAGTAGGCGCGCCAGCTCAGGAGCCGAAAAATAGTTTCACCCGAATTCGAAAACTAAGGGCGGGATGAGATTCGGGGTGGAATTTCAGGCTTAGAAATGTTTTTTGAGAGACTTTTACGGAACGGTCGATTTTGGCTCCCCGGGAGGAAATTTTGTGATGCCGGCAGTAGGCGCGCCAGCTGAGGAGCTGAAAAATAGTTTCACCCGAATTCGAAAACTAAGGGCGGGATGAGATTCGGGGTGGAATTTCAGGCTTAGAAATGTTTTTTGAGAGACTTTTACGGAACGGTCGATTTTGGCTCCCCGGGAGGAAATTTTGTGATGCCGGCAGTAGGCGCGCCAGCTGAGGAGCCGAAAAATAGTTTCACCCGAATTCGAAAACTAAGGGCGTGATGAGATTCGGGGTGGAATTTCAGGCTTAGAAATGTTTTTTGAGAGACTTTTACGGAACGGTCGATTTTGGCTCCCCGGGAGGAAATTTTGTGATGCCGGCAGTAGGAGCGCCAGCTGAGGAGCCGAAAAATAGTTTCACCCGAATTCGAAAACTAAGGGCGGGATGAGATTCGGGGTGGAATTTCAGGCCTAGAAATGTTTTTTCAGAGACTTTTACGGAACGGTCGATTTTGGCTCCCCGGGAGGAAATTTTCTGATGCCGGCAGTAGGCGCGCCAGCTGAGAAGCCGAAAAATAGTTTCACCCGAATTCGAAAACGACGGGCGGGATGAGATTCGGGTTGGAATTTTAGGCTTAGAAATGTTTTTTCAGAGCCTTTTACGGAACGGTCGATTTTGGCTCCCCGGGAGGAAATTTTGTAATGCCGGCAGTAGGCGCGCCAGCTGAGGAGCCGAAGAATAGTTTCACCCGAATTCGAAAACTAAGGGCGGGATGAGATTCGGGGTGGAATTTCAGGCTTAGGAATGTTTTTTCAGAGACTTTTACGGAACGGTCGATTTTGGCTCCCCGGGAGGAAATTTTGTGATGCCGGCAGTAGGCGCGCCAGCTGAGGAGCCGAAAAATAGTTTCACCCGAATTCGAAAACTAAGGGCGGGATGAGATTCGGGGTGGAATTTCAGGCTTAGAAATGTTTTTTCAGAGACTTTTACGGAACGGTCGATTTTGGCTCCCCGGGAGGAAATTTTGTGATGCCGGCAGTAGGCGCGCCAGCTGAGGAGCCGAAAAATAGTTTCACCCGAATTCGAAAACTAAGGGCGGGATGAGATTCGGGGTGGAATTTCAGGCTTAGAAATGTTTTTTCAGAGACTTTTACGGAACGGTCGATTTTGGCTCCCCGGGAGGAAATTTTGTGATGCCGGCAGTAGGCGCGCCAGCTGGGGAGCCGAAAAATAGTTTCACCAGAATTCGAAAACTCAGGGCGGGATGAGATTCGGCGTGGAATTTTAGGCTTAGAAATTTTTTTCAGAGACTTTTACGGAACGGTCGATTTTGGCTCCCCGGGAGGAAATTTTGTGATGCCGGCAGTAGGCGCGCCAGCTGAGGAGCCGAAGAATAGTTTCACCCGAATTCGAAAACTAAGGGCGGGATGAGATTCGGGGTGGAATTTCAGGCTTAGAAATGCTTTTTCAGAGACTTTTACGGAACGGTCGATTTTGGCTCCCCGGGAGGAAATTTTGTGATGCCGGCAGTAGGCGCGCCAGCTGAGGAGCCGAAGAATAGTTTCACCCGAATTCGAAAACTAAGGGCGGGATGAGATTCGGGGTGGAATTTCAGGCTTAGAAATGCTTTTTCAGAGACTTTTACGGAACGGTCGATTTTGGCTCCCCGGGAGGAAATTTCGTGATCCCGGCAGTAGGCGCGCCAGCTGAGGAGCCGAAGAATAGTTTCACCCGACTTCGAAAACTAAGGGCGGGATGAGATTCGGGGTGGAATTTTAGGCTTAGAAATGTTTTTTCAGAGACTTTTACGGAACGGTCGATTTTGGCTCCCCGGGAGGAAATTTTGTGATGCCCGCAGTAGGCGCGCCAGCTGAGGAGCCGAAAAATAGTTTCACCCGAATTCGAAAACTAAGGGCGGGATGAGATTCGGGGTGGAATTTTAGGCTTAGAAATGTTTTTTCAGAGACTTTTACGGAACGGTCGATTTTGGCTCCCCGGGAGGAAATTTTGTGATGCCGGCAGTAGGCGCGCCAGCTGAGGAGCCGAAAAATAGTTTCACCCGAATTCGAAAACTAAGGGCGGGATGAGATTCGGGGTGGAATTTCAGGCTTAGAAAAGTTTTTTCAGAGACTTTTACGGAACGGTCGATTTTGGCTCCCCGGGAGGAAATTTTGTGATGCCGGCAGTAGGCGCGCCAGCTGGGGAGCCGAAGAATAGTTTCACCCGAATTCGAAAACTAAGGGCGGGATGAGATTCGGGTTGGAATTTCAGGCTTAGAAATGTTTTTTCAGAGACTTTTACGGAACGGTCGATTTTGGCTCCCCGGGAGGAAATTTTGTGATGCCGGCAGTAGGCGCGCCAGCTGAGGAGCCGAAAAATAGTTTCACCCGAATTCGAAAACTAAGGGCGGGATGAGATTCGGGGTGGAATTTTAGGCTTAGAAATGTTTTTTCAGAGACTTTTACGGAACGGTCGATTTTGGCTCCCCGGGAGGAAATTTTGTGATGCCGGCAGTAGGCACGTCAGCTGAGGAGCCGAAAAATAGTTTCACCCGAATTCGAAAAGTAAGGGCGGGATGAGATTCGGGGTGGAATTTCAGGCTTAGAAATGTTTTTTCAGAGACTTTTACGGAACGGTCGATTTTGGCTCCCCGGGAGGAAATTTTGTGATGCCGGCAGTAGGCGCGCCAGCTGAGGAGCCGAAAAATAGTTTCACCCGAATTCGAAAACTAAGGGCGGGATGAGATTCGGGGTGGAATTTCAGGCTTAGAAATGTTTTTTCAGAGACTTTTACGGAACGGTCGATTTTGGCTCCCCGGGAGGAAATTTTGTGATGCCGGCAGTAGGCACGCCAGCTGAGGAGCCGAAAAATAGTTTCACCCGAATTCGAAAACTAAGGGCGGGATGAGATTCGGGGTGGAATTTCAGGCTTAGAAATGTTTTTTCAGAGACTTTTACGGAACGGTCGATTTTGGCTCCCCGGGGGGAAATTTTGTGATGCCGGCAGTAGGCGCGCCAGCTGAGGAGCCGAAAAATAGTTTCACCCGAATTCGAAAACTAAGGGCGGGATGAGATTCGGGGTGGAATTTTAGGCTTAGAAATGTTTTTTCAGAGACTTTTACGGAACGGTCGATTTTGGCTCCCCGGGAGGAAATTTTGTGATGCCGGCAGTAGGCGCGCCAGCTGAGGAGCCGAAAAATAGTTTCACCCGAATTCGAAAACTATGGGCGGGATGAGATTCGGGGTAGAATTTTAGGCTTAGAAATGTTTTTTGAGAGACTTTTACGGAACGGTCGATTTTGGCTCCCCGGGAGGAAATTTTGTGATGCCGGCAGTAGGCGCGCCAGCTGAGTAGCCGAAAAATACTTTCACCCGAATTCGAAAACTAAGGGCGGGATGAGATTCGGGGTGGAATTTCAGGCTTAGAAATGTTTTTTCAGAGACTTTTACGGAACGGTCGATTTTGGCTCCCCGGGAGGAAATTTTCTGATGCCGGCAGTAGGCGCGCCAGCTCAGGAGCCGAAAAATAGTTTCACCCGAATTCGAAAACTAAGGGCGGGATGAGATTCGGGGTGGAATTTCAGGCTTAGAAATGTTTTTTCAGAGACTTTTACGGAACGGTCGATTTTGGCTCCCCGGGATGAAATTTTGTGATGCCGGCAGTAGGCGCGCCAGCTGAGGAGCCGAAAAATAGTTTCACCAGAATTCGAAAACTAAGGGCGGGATGAGATTCGGGGTGGAATTTCAGGCTTAGAAATGTTTTTTGAGAGACTTTTACGGAACGGTCGATTTTGGCTCCCCGGGAGGAAATTTTGTGATGCCGGCAGTAGGCGCGCCAGCTGAGGAGCCGAAAAATAGTTTCACCCGAATTCGAAAACTAAGGGCGGGATGAGATTCGGGGTGGAATTTTAGGCTTAGAAATGTTTTTTGAGAGACTTTTACGGAACGGTCGATTTTGGCTCTGCGGGAGATAATTTTGTGATGCCGGCAGTAGGCGCCAGCTGAGGAGCCGAAAAATATTTTCACCCGAATTCGAAAACTAAGGGCGTGATGAGATTCGGGGTGGAATTTCAGGCTTGGAAATGTTTTTTGAGAGACTTTTACGGAACGGTCGATTTTGGCTCCCCGGGAGGAAATTTTGTGATGCCGGCAGTAGGAGCGCCAGCTGAGGAGCCGAAAAATAGTTTCACCCGAATTCGAAAACTAAGGGCGGGATGAGATTCGGGGTGGAATTTCAGGCTTGGAAATGTTTTTTCAGAGACTTTTACGGAACGGTCGATTTTGGCTCCCCGGGAGGAAATTTTCTGATGCCGGCAGTAGGCGCGCCAGCTGAGAAGCCGAAAAATAGTTTCACCCGAATTCGAAAACGACGGGCGGGATGAGATTCGGGTTGGAATTTTAGGCTTAGAAATGTTTTTTCAGAGCCTTTTACGGAACGGTCGATTTTGGCTCCCCGGGAGGAAATTTTGTGATGCCGGCAGTAGGCGCGCCAGCTGAGGAGCCGAAAAATAGTTTCACCCGAATTCGAAAACTAAGGGCGGGATGAGATTCGGGGTGGAATTTCAGGCTTAGAAATGTTTTTTCAGAGACTTTTACGGAACGGTCGATTTTGGCTCCCCGGGAGGAAATTTTGTGATGCCGGCAGTAGGCGCGCCAGCTGAGGAGCCGAAAAATAGTTTCACCCGAATTCGAAAACTAAGGGCGGGATGAGATTCGGGGTGGAATTTCAGGCTTAGAAATGTTTTTTCAGAGACTTTTACGGAACGGTCGATTTTGGCTCCCCGGGGGGAAATTTTGTGATGCCGGCAGTAGGCGCGTCAGCTGAGGAGCCGAAAAATAGTTTCACCCGAACTCGAAAACTAAGGGCGGGATGAGATTCGGGGTGGAATTTTAGGCTTAGAAATGTTTTTTCAGAGACTTTTACGGAACGGTCGATTTTGGCTCCCCTGGAGGAAATTTTGTGATGCTGGCAGTAGGCGCGTCAGCTGAGGAGCCGAAAAATAGTTTCACCCGAATTCGAAAACAAAGGGCGGGATGAGATTCGGGGTGGAATTTTAGGCTTAGAAATGTTTTTTGAGAGACTTTTACGGAACGGTCGATTTTGGCTCCCCGGGAGATAATTTTGTGATGCCGGCAGTAGGTGCCAGCTGAGGAGCCGAAAAATATTTTCACCCGAATTCGAAAACTAAGGGCGTGATGAGATTCGGGGTGGAATTTCAGGCTTAGAAATGTTTTTTGAGAGACTTTTACGGAACGGTCGATTTTGGCTCCCCGGGAGGAAATTTTGTGATGCCGGCAGTAGGAGCGCCAGCTGAGGAGCTGAAAAATAGTTTCACCCGAATTCGAAAACTAAGGGCGGGATGAGATTCGGGGTGGAATTTCAGGCTTAGAAATGTTTTTTCAGAGACTTTTACGGAACGGTCGATTTTGGCTCCCCGGGAGGAAATTTTCTGATGCCGGCAGTAGGCGCGCCAGCTGAGAAGCCGAAAAATAGTTTCACCCGAATTCGAAAACGACGGGCGGGATGAGATTCGGGTTGGAATTTTAGGCTTAGAAATGTTTTTTCAGAGCCTTTTACGGAACGGTCGATTTTGGCTCCCCGGAAGGAAATATTGTGATGCCGGCAGTAGGCGCGCCAGCTGAGGAACCGAAAAATAGTTTCACCCGAATTCGAAAACTAAGGGCGGGATGAGATTCGGGGTGGAATTTCAGGCTTAGAAATGTTTTTTCAGAGACTTTTACGGAACGGTCGATTTTGGCTCCCCGGGAGGAAATTTTGTGATGCCGGCAGTAGGCGCGCCAGCTGAGGAGCCGAAAAATAGTTTCACCCGAATTCGAAAACTAAGGGCGGGATGAGATTCGGGGTGGAATTTCAGGCTTAGAAATGTTTTTTCAGAGACTTTTACGGAACGGTCGATTTTGGCTCCCCTGGAGGAAATTTTGTGATGCCGGCAGTAGGCGCGCCAGCTGAGGAGCCGAAAAATAGTTTCACCCGAATTCGAAAACTAAGGGCGGGATGAGATTCGGGGTGGAATTTCAGGCTTAGAAATGTTTTTTCAGAGACTTTTACGGAACGGTCGATTTTGGCTCCCCTGGAGGAAATTTTCTGATGCCGGCAGTAGGCGCGCCAGCTGAGGAGCCGAAAAATAGTTTCACCCGAATTCGAAAACTAAGGGCGGGATGAGATTCGGGGTGGAATTTCAGGCTTAGAAATGTTTTTTCAGAGACTTTTACGGAACGGTCGATTTTGGCTCCCCGGGGGGAAATTTTGTGATGCCGGCAGTAGGCGCGCCAGCTGAGGAGCCGAAAAATAGTTTCACCCGAATTCGAAAACTAAGGGCGGGATGAGATTCGGGGTGGAATTTTAGGCTTAATAATGTTTTTTCAGAGACTTTTACGGAACGGTCGATTTTGGTTCTCCAAGGGGAAATTTTGTGATGCCGGCAGTAGGCGCGCCAGCTGAGGAGCCGAAAAATAGTTTCACCCGAATTCGAAAACTATGGGCGGGATGAGATTCGGGGTGGAATTTTAGGCTTAGAAATGTTTTTTCAGAGACTTTTACGGAACGGTCGATTTTGGCTCCCGAGGAAGAAATTTTGTGATGCCGGCAGTAGGCGCGCCAGCTGAGGAGCCGAAAAATAGTTTCACCCGAATTCGAAAACTAAGGGCGGGATGAGATTCGGGGTGGAATTTCAGGCTTAGAAATGTTTTTTCAGAGACTTTTACGGAACGGTCGATTTTGGCTCCCCGGGAGTAAATTTTGTGATGCCGGCAGTAGGCGCGCCAGCTGAGGAGCCGAAAAATAGTTTCACCCGAATTCGAAAACTAAGGGCGGGATGAGATTCGGGGTGGAATTTCAGGCTTAGAAATGTTTTTTGAGAGACTTTTACGGAACGGTCGATTTTGGCTCCCCGGGAGGAAATTTTGTGATGCCGGCAGTAGGCGCGCCAGCTGAGGAGCCGAAAAATAGTTTCACCCGAATTCGAAAACTAAGGGCGGGATGAGATTCGGGGTGGAATTTCAGGCTTAGAAATGTTTTTTGAGAGACTTTTACGGAACGGTCTATTTTGGCTCCCCGGGAGGAAATTTTCTGATGCCGGCAGTAGGCGCGCCAGCTGAGGAGCCGAAAAATAGTTTCACCCGAATTCGAAAACTAAGGGCGGGATGAGATTCGGGGTGGAATTTCAGGCTTAGAAATGTTTTTTGAGAGACTTTTACGGGACGGTCGATTTTGGCTCCCCGGGAGGAAATTTTGTGATGCCGGCAGTAGGCGCGCCAGCTGAGGAGCCGAAAAATAGTTTCACCCGAATTCGAAAACGACGGGCGGGATGAGATTCGGGGTGGAATTTTAGGCTTAGAAATGTTTTTTCAGAGACTTTTACGGAACGGTCGATTTTGGCTCCCCGGGAGGAAATTTTGTGATGCCGGCAGTAGGCGCGCCAGCTGAGGAGCCGAAAAATAGTTTCACCCGAATTCGAAAACTATGGGCGGGATGAGATTCGGGGTGGAATTTTAGGCTTAGAAATGTTTTTTCAGAGACTTTTACGGAACGGTCGATTTTGGCTCACCGGGAGGAAATTTTGTGATGCCGGCAGTAGGCGCGCCAGCTGAGGAGCCGAAAAATAGTTTCACCCGAATTCGAAAACTAAGGGCGGGATGAGATTCGGGGTGGAATTTCAGGCTTAGAAATATTTTTTCAGACACTTTTACGGAACGGTCGATTTTGGCTCCCCGGGAGGAAATTTTGTGATGCCGGCAGTAGGCGCGCCAGCTGAGGAGCCGAAAAATAGTTTCACCCGAATTCGAAAACTAAGGGCGGGATGAGATTCGGGGTGGAATTTCAGGCTTAGAAATGTTTTTTGAGAGACTTTTACGGAACGGTCGATTTTGGCTCCCCGGGAGGAAATTTTGTGATGCCGGCAGTAGGCGCGCCAGCTGAGGAGCCGAAAAATAGTTTCACCCGAATTCGAAAACTAAGGGCGGGATGAGATTCGGGGTGGAATTTCAGGCTTAGAAATGTTTTTTGAGAGACTTTTACGGAACGGTCTATTTTGGCTCCCCGGGAGGAAATTTTCTGATGCCGGCAGTAGGCGCGCCAGCTGAGGAGCCGAAAAATAGTTTCACCCGAATTCGAAAACTAAGGGCGGGATGAGATTCGGGGTGGAATTTCAGGCTTAGAAATGTTTTTTGAGAGACTTTTACGGGACGGTCGATTTTGGCTCCCCGGGAGGAAATTTTGTGATGCCGGCAGTAGGCGCGCCAGCTGAGGAGCCGAAAAATAGTTTCACCCGAATTCGAAAACTAAGGGCGGGATGAGATTCGGGGTGGAATTTTAGGCTTAGAAATGTTTTTTCAGAGACTTTTACGGAACGGTCGATTTTGGCTCCCCGGGAGGAAATTTTGTGATGCCGGCAGTAGGCGCGCCAGCTGAGGAGCCGAAAAATAGTTTCACCCGAATTCGAAAACTATGGGCGGGATGAGATTCGGGGTGGAATTTTAGGCTTAGAAATGTTTTTTCAGAGACTTTTACGGAACGGTCGATTTTGGCTCACCGGGAGGAAATTTTGTGATGCCGGCAGTAGGCGCGCCAGCTGAGGAGCCGAAAAATAGTTTCACCCGAATTCGAAAACTAAGGGCGGGATGAGATTCGGGGTGGAATTTCAGGCTTAGAAATATTTTTTCAGACACTTTTACGGAACGGTCGATTTTGGCTCCCCGGGAGGAAATTTTCTGATGCCGGCAGTAGGCGCGCCAGCTGAGGAGCCGAAAAATAGTTTCACCCGAATTCGAAAACTAAGGGCGGGATGAGATTCGGGGTGGAATTTCAGGCTTAGAAATGTTTTTTGAGAGACTTTTACGGGACGGTCGATTTTGGCTCCCCGGGAGGAAATTTTGTGATATCGGCAGTAGGCGCGCCAGCTGAGGAGCCGAAAAATAGTTTCACCCGAATTCGAAAACGACGGGCGGGATGAGATTCGGGGTGGAATTTTAGGCTTAGAAATGTTTTTTCAGAGACTTTTACGGAACGGTCGATTTTGGCTCCACGGGAGGAAATTTTGTGATGCCGGCAGCAGGCGCGCCAGCTGAGGAGCCGAAAAATAGTTTCACCCGAATTCGAAAACTAAGGGCGGGATGAGATTCGGGGTGGAATTTCAGGCTTAGAAATGCTTTTTCAGAGACTTTTACGGAACGGTCGATTTTGGCTCCCCGGGAGGAAATTTTGTGATGCCGGCAGTAGGCGCGCCAGCTGAGGAGCCGAAAAATAGTTTCACCCGAATTCGAAAACTAAGGGCGGGATGAGATTCGGGGTGGAATTTCAGGCTTAGAAATGTTTTTTCAGAGACTTTTACGGAACGGTCGATTTTGGCTCCCCGGGAGGAAATTTTGTGATGCCGGCAGTAGGCGCGCCAGCTGAGGAGCCGAAAAATAGTTTCACCCGAATTCGAAAACTAAGGGCGGGATGAGATTCGGGGTGGAATTTCAGGCTTAGAAATGTTTTTTGAGAGACTTTTACGGGACGGTCGATTTTGGCTCCCCGGGAGGAAATTTTGTGATATCGGCAGTAGGCGCGCCAGCTGAGGAGCCGAAAAATTGTTTCACCCGAATTCGAAAACGACGGGCGGGATGAGATTCGGGGTGGAATTTTAGGCTTAGAAATGTTTTTTCAGAGACTTTTACGGAACGGTCGATTTTGGCTCCCCGGGAGGAAATTTTGTGATGCCGGCAGTAGGCGCGCCAGCTGAGGAGCCGAAAAATAGTTTCACCCGAATTCGAAAACGACGGGCGGGATGAGATTCGGGGTGGAATTTTAGGCTTAGAAATGTTTTTTCAGAGACTTTTACGGAACGGTCGATTTTGGCTCCACGGGAGGAAATTTTGTGATGCCGGCAGCAGGCGCGCCAGCTGAGGAGCCGAAAAATAGTTTCACCCGAATTCGAAAACTAAGGGCGGGATGAGATTCGGGGTGGAATTTCAGGCTTAGAAATGCTTTTTCAGAGACTTTTACGGAACGGTCGATTTTGGCTCCCCGGGAGGAAATTTTGTGATGCCGGCAGTAGGCGCGCCAGCTGAGGAGCCGAAAAATAGTTTCACCCGAATTCGAAAACTAAGGGCGGGATGAGATTCGGGGTGGAATTTCAGGCTTAGAAATGTTTTTTCAGAGACTTTTACGGAACGGTCGATTTTGGCTCCCCGGGAGGAAATTTTGTGATGCCGGCAGTAGGCGCGCTAGCTGAGGAGCCGAAAAATAGTTTCACCCGAATTCGAAAACTAAGGGCGGGATGAGATTCGGGGTGGAATTTCAGGCTTAGAAATGTTTTTTCAGAGACTTTTACGGAACGGTCGATTTTGGCTCCCCGGGAGGAAATTTTGTGATGCCGGCAGTAGGCGCGCCAGCTGAGGAGCCGAAAAATAGTTTCACCCGAATATGAAAACTAAGGGCGGGATGAGATTCGGGGTGGAATTTTAGGCTTAGAAATGTTTTTTGAGAGACTTTTACGGAACGGTCTATTTTGGCTCCCCGGGAGGAAATTTTCTGATGCCGGCAGTAGGCGCGCCAGCTGAGGAGCCGAAAAATAGTTTCACCCGAATTCGAAAACTAAGGGCGGGATGCGATTCGGGGTGGAATTTCAGGCTTAGAAATGTTTTTTGAGAGACTTTTACGGGACGGTCGATTTTGGCTCCCCGGGAGGAAATTTTGTGATTCCGGCAGTAGGCGCGCCAGCTGAGGAGCCGAAAAATAGTTTCACCCGAATTCGAAAACGACGGGCGGGATGAGATTCGGGGTGGAATTTTAGGCTTAGAAATGTTTTTTCAGAGACTTTTATGGAACGGTCGATTTTGGCTCCCCGGGAGGAAATTTTGTGATGCCGGCAGTAGGCGCGCCAGCTGAGGAGCCGAAAAATAGTTTCACCCGAATTCGAAAACGACGGGCGGGATGAGATTCGGGGTGGAATTTTAGGCTTAGAAATGTTTTTTCAGAGACTTTTACGGAACGGTCGATTTTGCCTCCCCGGGAGGAAATTTTGTGATGCCGGCAGTAGGCGCGCCAGCTGAGGAGCCGAAAAATAGTTTCACCCGAATTCGAAAACTAAGGGCGGGATGAGATTCGGGGTGGAATTTCAGGCTTAGAAATGTTTTTTCAGAGACTTTTACGGAACGGTCGATTTTGGCTCCCCGGGAGGAAATTTTGTGATGCCGGCAGTAGGCGCGCCAGCTGAGGAGCCGAAAAATAGTTTCACCCGAATTCGAAAACTAAGGGCGGGATGAGATTCGGGGTGGAATTTCAGGCTTAGAAATGTTTTTTCAGAGACTTTTACGGAACAGTCGATTTTGGCTCCCCGGGAGGAAGTTTTGTGATGCCGGCAGTAGGCGCGCCAGCTGAGGAGCCGAAAAATAGTTTCACCCGAATTCGAAAACTAAGGGCGGGATGAGATTCGGGGTGGAATTTCAGGCTTAGAAATGTTTTTTCAGAGACTTTTACGGAACGGTCGATTTTGGCTCCCCGGGAGGAAGTTTTGTGATGCCGGCAGTAGGCGCGCCAGCTGAGGAGCCGAAAAATAGTTTCACCCGAATTCGAAAACTAAGGGCGGGATGAGATTCGGGGTGGAATTTCAGGCTTAGAAATGCTTTTTCAGAGACTTTTACGGAACGGTCGATTTTGGCTCCCCGGGAGGAAATTTTGTGATGCCGGCAGTAGGCGCGCCAGCTGAGGAGCCGAAAAATAGTTTCACCCGAATTCGAAAACTAAGGGCGGGATGAGATTCGGGGTGGAATTTCAGGCTTAGAAATGTTTTTTCAGAGACTTTTACGGAACAGTCGATTTTGGCTCCCCGGGAGGAAGTTTTGTGATGCCGGCAGTAGGCGCGCCAGCTGAGGAGCCGAAAAATAGTTTCACCCGAATTCGAAAACTAAGGGCGGGATGAGATTCGGGGTGGAATTTTAGGCTTAGAAATGTTTTTTCAGAGACTTTTACGGAACGGTCGATTTTGGCTCCCCGGGAGGAAGTTTTGTGATGCCGGCAGTAGGCGCGCCAGCTGAGGAGCCGAAAAATAGTTTCACCCGAATTCGAAAACTAAGGGCGGGATGAGATTCGGGGTGGAATTTCAGGCTTAGAAATGTTTTTTCAGAGACTTTTACGGAACGGTGGATTTTGGCTCCCCGGGAGGAAATTTTGTGATGCCGGCAGTAGGCGCGCCAGCTGAGGAGCCGAAAAATAGTTTCACCCGAATTCGAAAACTAAGGGCGGGATGAGATTCGGGGTGGAATTTCAGGCTTAGAAATGTTTTTTCAGAGACTTTTACGGAACAGTCGATTTTGGCTCCCCGGGAGGAAGTTTTGTGATGCCGGCAGTAGGCACGCCAGCTGAGGAGCCGAAAAATAGTTTCACCCGAATTCGAAAACTAAGGGCGGGATGAGATTCGGGGTGGAATTTCAGGCTTAGAAATGTTTTTTCAGAGACTTTTACGGAACGGTCGATTTTGGCTCCCCGGGAGGAAGTTTTGTGATGCCGGCAGTAGGCGCGCCAGCTGAGGAGCCGAAAAATAGTTTCACCCGAATTCGAAAACTAAGGGCGGGATGAGATTCGGGGTGGAATTTCAGGCTTAGAAATGCTTTTTCAGAGACTTTTACGGAACGGTCGATTTTGGCTCCCCGGGAGGAAATTTTGTGATGCCGGCAGTAGGCGCGCCAGCTGAGGAGCCGAAAAATAGTTTCACCCGAATTCGAAAACTAAGGGCGGGATGAGATTCGGGGTGGAATTTCAGGCTTAGAAATGTTTTTTCAGAGACTTTTACGGAACAGTCGATTTTGGCTCCCCGGGAGGAAGTTTTGTGATGCCGGCAGTAGGCGCGCCAGCTGAGGAGCCGAAAAATAGTTTCACCCGAATTCGAAAACTAAGGGCGGGATGAGATTCGGGGTGGAATTTTAGGCTTAGAAATGTTTTTTCAGAGACTTTTACGGAACGGTCGATTTTGGCTCCCCGGGAGGAAGTTTTGTGATGCCGGCAGTAGGCGCGCCAGCTGAGGAGCCGAAAAATAGTTTCACCCGAATTCGAAAACTAAGGGCGGGATGAGATTCGGGGTGGAATTTCAGGCTTAGAAATGTTTTTTCAGAGACTTTTACGGAACGGTGGATTTTGGCTCCCCGGGAGGAAATTTTGTGATGCCCGCAGTAGGCGCGCCAGCTGAGGAGCCGAAAAATAGTTTCACCCGAATTCGAAAACTAAGGGCGGGATGAGATTCGGGGTGGAATTTCAGGCTTAGAAATGTTTTTTCAGAGACTTTTACGGAACGGTGGATTTTGGCTCCCCGGGAGGAAATTTTGTGATGCCCGCAGTAGGCGCGCCAGCTGAGGAGCCGAAAAATAGTTTCACCCGAATTCGAAAACTAAGGGCGGGATGAGATTCGGGGTGGAATTTTAGGCTTAGAAATGTTTTTTCAGAGACTTTTACGGAACGGTCGATTATGGCTCCCCGGGAGGAAATTTTGTGATGCCGGCAGTAGGCGCGCCAGCTGAGGAGCCGAAAAATAGTTTCACCCGAATTCGAAAACGACGGGTGGGATGAGATTCGGGGTGGAATTTTAGGCTTAGAAATGTTTTTTCAGAGACTTTTACGGAACGGTCGATTATGGCTCCCCGGGAGGAAATTTTGTGATGCCGGCAGTAGGCGTGCCAGCTGAGGAGCCGAAAAATAGTTTCACCCGAATTCGAAAACGACGGGTGGGATGAGATTCGGGCTGGAATTTTAGGCTTAGAAATGTTTTTTCAGAGACTTTTACGGAACGGTCGATTTTGGCTCCCCGGTAGGAAATTTTGTGATGCCGGCAGTAGGCGCGCCAGCTGACATGCCAAAAAATAGTTTCACCCGAAGTCGAAAACTAAGGGCAGGATGAGATTCGGGGTGGAATTTTAGGCTTAGAAATGTTTTTTCAGAGACTTTTACGGAACGGTCGATTTTGGCTCCCCGGGAGATAATTTTGTGATGCCGGCAGTAGGCGCGCCAGCTGAGGAGCCGAAAAATAGTTTCACCCGAATTCGAAAACTAAGGGCGGGATGAGATTCGGGGTGGAATTTCAGGCTTAGAAATGTTTTTTCAGAGACTTTTACGGAACGGTCGATTTTGGCTCCCCGGGAGGAAATTTTGTGATGCCGGCAGTAGGCGCGCAGGCTGAGGAGCCGAAAAATAGTTTCACCCGAATTCGAAAACGACGGGCGGGATGAGATTCGGGGTGGAATTTTAGGCTTAGAAATGTTTTTTCAGAGACTTTTACGGAACGGTCGATTTTGGCTCCCCGGGAGGAAATTTTGTGATGCCAGCAGTAGGAGCGCCAGCTGAGGAGCCGAAAAATAGTTTCACCCGAATTCGAAAACTAAGGGCGGGATGAGATTCGGGGTGGAATTTCAGGCTTAGAAATGTTTTTTCAGAGACTTTTACGGAACGGTCGATTTTGGCTCCCCGGGATGAAATTTTGTGATGCCGGCAGTAGGCGCGCCAGCTGAGGAGCCGAAAAATAGTTTCACCCGAATTCGAAAACTAAGGGCGGGATGAGATTCGGGGTGGAATTTCAGGCTTAGAAATGTTTTTTCAGAGACTTTTACGGAACAGTCGATTTTGGCTCCCCGGGAGGAAGTTTTGTGATGCCGGCAGTAGGCGCGCCAGCTGAGGAGCCGAAAAATAGTTTCACCCGAATTCGAAAACTAAGGGCGGGATGAGATTCGGGGTGGAATTTTAGGCTTAGAAATGTTTTTTCAGAGACTTTTACGGAACGGTCGATTTTGGCTCCCCGGGAGGAAATTTTGTGATGCCGGCAGTAGGCGCGCCAGCTGAGGAGCCGAAAAATAGTTTCACCCGAATTCGAAAACGACGGGCGGGATGAGATTCGGGGTGGAATTTCAGGCTTAGAAATGCTTTTTCAGAGACTTTTACGGAACGGTCGATTTTGGCTCCCCGGGAGGAAATTTTGTGATGCCGGCAGTAGGCGCGCCAGCTGAGGAGCCGAAGAATAGTTTCACCCGAATTCGAAAACTAAGGGCGGGATGAGATTCGGGGTGGAATTTCAGGCTTAGAAATGCTTTTTCAGAGACTTTTACAGAACGGTCGATTTTGGCTCCCCGGGAGGAAATTTTGTGATGCCGGCAGTAGGCGCGCCAGCTGAGGAGCCGAAAAATAGTTTCACCCGAATTCGAAAACTAAGGGCGGGATGAGATTCGGGGTGGAATTTTAGGCTTGAAAATGTTTTTTCAGAGACTTTTACGGAACGGTCGATTTTGGCTCCCCGGGAGGAAATTTTGTGATGCCGGCAGTAGGGGCGCCAGCTGAGGAGCCGAAGAATAGTTTCACCCGACTTCGAAAACTAAGGGCGGGATGAGATTCGGGGTGGAATTTTAGGCTTGGAAATGTTTTTTCAGAGACTTTTACGGAACGGTCGATTTTGGCTCCCCGGGAGGAAATTTTGTGATGCCGGCAGTAGGCGCGCCAGCTGAGGAGCCGAAGAATAGTTTCACCCGACTTCGAAAACTAAGGGCGGGATGAGATTCGGGGTGGAATTTTAGGCTTAGAAATGTTTTTTCAGAGACTTTTACGGAACGGTCGATTTTGGCTCCCCGGGAGGAAATTTTGTGATGCCCGCAGTAGGCGCTCCAGCTGAGGAGCCGAAGAATAGTTTCACCCGAATTCGAAAACTAAGGGCGGGATGAGATTCGGGGTGGAATTTTAGGCTTAGAAATGTTTTTTCAGAGACTTTTACGGAAGAGTCGATTTTGGCTCCCCGGGAGGAAATTTTGTGATGCCCGCAGTAGGCGCGCCAGCTGAGGAGCCGAAAAATAGTTTCACCCGAATTCGAAAACTAAGGGCGGGATGAGATTCGGGGTGGAATTTCAGGCTTAGAAATGTTTTTTCAGAGACTTTTACGGAACAGTCGATTTTGGCTCCCCGGGAGGAAGTTTTGTGATGCCGGCAGTAGGCGCGCCAGCTGAGGAGCCGAAAAATAGTTTCACCCGAATTCGAAAACTAAGGGCGGGATGAGATTCGGGGTGGAATTTTAGGCTTAGAAATGTTTTTTCAGAGACTTTTACGGAACGGTCGATTTTGGCTCCCCGGGAGGAAGTTTTGTGATGCCGGCAGTAGGCGCGCCAGCTGAGGAGCCGAAAAATAGTTTCACCCGAATTCGAAAACTAAGGGCGGGATGAGATTCGGGGTGGAATTTCAGGCTTAGAAATGCTTTTTCAGAGACTTTTACGGAACGGTCGATTTTGGCTCCCCGGGAGGAAATTTTGTGATGCCGGCAGTAGGCGCGCCAGCTGAGGAGCCGAAAAATAGTTTCACCCGAATTCGAAAAGTAAGGGCGGGATGAGATTCGGGGTGGAATTTCAGGCTTAGAAATGTTTTTTCAGAGACTTTTACGGAACAGTCGATTTTGGCTCCCCGGGAGGAAGGTTTGTGATGCCGGCAGTAGGCGCGCCAGCTGAGGAGCCGAAAAATAGTTTCACCCGAATTCGAAAACTAAGGGCGGGATGAGATTCGGGGTGGAATTTTAGGCTTAGAAATGTTTTTTCAGAGACTTTTACGGAACGGTCGATTTTGGCTCCCCGGGAGGAAGTTTTGTGATGCCGGCAGTAGGCGCGCCAGCTGAGGAGCCGAAAAATAGTTTCACCCGAATTCGAAAACTAAGGGCGGGATGAGATTCGGGGTGGAATTTCAGGCTTAGAAATGTTTTTTCAGAGACTTTTACGGAACGGTGGATTTTGGCTCCCCGGGAGGAAATTTTGTGATGCCCGCAGTAGGCGCGCCAGCTGAGGAGCCGAAAAATAGTTTCACCCGAATTCGAAAACTAAGGGCGGGATGAGATTCGGGGTGGAATTTCAGGCTTAGAAATGTTTTTTCAGAGACTTTTACGGAACGGTGGATTTTGGCTCCCCGGGAGGAAATTTTGTGATGCCCGCAGTAGGCGCGCCAGCTGAGGAGCCGAAAAATAGTTTCACCCGAATTCGAAAACTAAGGGCGGGATGAGATTCGGGGTGGAATTTTAGGCTTAGAAATGTTTTTTCAGAGACTTTTACGGAACGGTCGATTATGGCTCCCCGGGAGGAAATTTTGTGATGCCGGCAGTAGGCGCGCCAGCTGAGGAGCCGAAAAATAGTTTCACCCGAATTCGAAAACGACGGGTGGGATGAGATTCGGGGTGGAATTTTAGGCTTAGAAATGTTTTTTCAGAGACTTTTACGGAACGGTCGATTATGGCTCCCCGGGAGGAAATTTTGTGATGCCGGCAGTAGGCGTGCCAGCTGAGGAGCCGAAAAATAGTTTCACCCGAATTCGAAAACGACGGGTGGGATGAGATTCGGGCTGGAATTTTAGGCTTAGAAATGTTTTTTCAGAGACTTTTACGGAACGGTCGATTTTGGCTCCCCGGTAGGAAATTTTGTGATGCCGGCAGTAGGCGCGCCAGCTGACATGCCAAAAAATAGTTTCACCCGAAGTCGAAAACTAAGGGCAGGATGAGATTCGGGGTGGAATTTTAGGCTTAGAAATGTTTTTTCAGAGACTTTTACGGAACGGTCGATTTTGGCTCCCCGGGAGATAATTTTGTGATGCCGGCAGTAGGCGCGCCAGCTGAGGAGCCGAAAAATAGTTTCACCCGAATTCGAAAACTAAGGGCGGGATGAGATTCGGGGTGGAATTTCAGGCTTAGAAATGTTTTTTCAGAGACTTTTACGGAACGGTCGATTTTGGCTCCCCGGGAGGAAATTTTGTGATGCCGGCAGTAGGCGCGCAGGCTGAGGAGCCGAAAAATAGTTTCACCCGAATTCGAAAACGACGGGCGGGATGAGATTCGGGGTGGAATTTTAGGCTTAGAAATGTTTTTTCAGAGACTTTTACGGAACGGTCGATTTTGGCTCCCCGGGAGGAAATTTTGTGATGCCAGCAGTAGGAGCGCCAGCTGAGGAGCCGAAAAATAGTTTCACCCGAATTCGAAAACTAAGGGCGGGATGAGATTCGGGGTGGAATTTCAGGCTTAGAAATGTTTTTTCAGAGACTTTTACGGAACGGTCGATTTTGGCTCCCCGGGAGGAAATTTTGTGATGCCGGCAGTAGGCGCGCCAGCTGAGGAGCCGAAAAATAGTTTCACCCGAATTCGAAAACTAAGGGCGGGATGAGATTCGGGGTGGAATTTCAGGCTTAGAAATGTTTTTTCAGAGACTTTTACGGAACGGTCGATTTTGGCTCCCCGGGAGGAAATTTTGTGATGCCGGCAGTAGGCGCGCAGGCTGAGGAGCCGAAAAATAGTTTCACCCGAATTCGAAAACGACGGGCGGGATGAGATTCGGGGTGGAATTTTAGGCTTAGAAATGTTTTTTCAGAGACTTTTACGGAACGGTCGATTTTGGCTCCCCGGGAGGAAATTTTGTGATGCCAGCAGTAGGAGCGCCAGCTGAGGAGCCGAAAAATAGTTTCACCCGAATTCGAAAACTAAGGGCGGGATGAGATTCGGGGTGGAATTTCAGGCTTAGAAATGTTTTTTCAGAGACTTTTACGGAACGGTCGATTTTGGCTCCCCGGGAGGAAATTTTGTGATGCCGGCAGTAGGCGCGCCAGCTGAGGAGCCGAAAAATAGTTTCACCCGAATTCGAAAACTAAGGGCGGGATGAGATTCGGGGTGGAATTTCAGGCTTAGAAATGTTTTTTCAGAGACTTTTACGGAACAGTCGATTTTGGCTCCCCGGGAGGAAGTTTTGTGATGCCGGCAGTAGGCGCGCCAGCTGAGGAGCCGAAAAATAGTTTCACCCGAATTCGAAAACTAAGGGCGGGATGAGATTCGGGGTGGAATTTTAGGCTTAGAAATGTTTTTTCAGAGACTTTTACGGAACGGTCGATTTTGGCTCCCCGGGAGGAAGTTTTGTGATGCCGGCAGTAGGCGCGCCAGCTGAGGAGCCGAAAAATAGTTTCACCCGAATTCGAAAACGACGGGCGGGATGAGATTCGGGGTGGAATTTTAGGCTTAGAAATGTTTTTTCAGAGACTTTTACGGAACGGTCGATTTTGGCTCCCCGGGAGGAAATTTTGTGATGCCGGCAGTAGGCGCGCCAGCTGAGGAGCCGAAAAATAGTTTCACCCGAATTCGAAAACGACGGGCGGGATGAGATTCGGGGTGGAATTTCAGGCTTAGAAATGCTTTTTCAGAGACTTTTACGGAACGGTCGATTTTGGCTCCCCGGGAGGAAATTTTGTGATGCCGGCAGTAGGCGCGCCAGCTGAGGAGCCGAAGAATAGTTTCACCCGAATTCGAAAACTAAGGGCGGGATGAGATTCGGGGTGGAATTTCAGGCTTAGAAATGCTTTTTCAGAGACTTTTACGGAACGGTCGATTTTGGCTCCCCGGGAGGAAATTTTGTGATGCCGGCAGTAGGCGCGCCAGCTGAGGAGCCGAAAAATAGTTTCACCCGAATTCGAAAACTAAGGGCGGGATGAGATTCGGGGTGGAATTTTAGGCTTGAAAATGTTTTTTCAGAGACTTTTACGGAACGGTCGATTTTGGCTCCCCGGGAGTAAATTTTGTGATGCCGGCAGTAGGGGCGCCAGCTGAGGAGCCGAAGAATAGTTTCACCCGACTTCGAAAACTAAGGGCGGGATGAGATTCGGGGTGGAATTTTAGGCTTGGAAATGTTTTTTCAGAGACTTTTACGGAACGGTCGATTTTGGCTCCCCGGGAGGAAATTTTGTGATGCCGGCAGTAGGCGCGCCAGCTGAGGAGCCGAAGAATAGTTTCACCCGACTTCGAAAACTAAGGGCGGGATGAGATTCGGGGTGGAATTTTAGGCTTAGAAATGTTTTTTCAGAGACTTTTACGGAACGGTCGATTTTGGCTCCCCGGGAGGAAATTTTGTGATGCCCGCAGTAGGCGCTCCAGCTGAGGAGCCGAAGAATAGTTTCACCCGAATTCGAAAACTAAGGGCGGGATGAGATTCGGGGTGGAATTTTAGGCTTAGAAATGTTTTTTCAGAGACTTTTACGGAAGAGTCGATTTTGGCTCCCCGGGAGGAAATTTTGTGATGCCCGCAGTAGGCGCGCCAGCTGAGGAGCCGAAAAATAGATTCACCCGAATTCGAAAACTAAGGGCGGGATGAGATTCGGGGTGGAATTTTAGGCTTAGAAATGTTTTTTCAGAGACTTTTACGGAACGGTCGATTTTGGCTCCCCGGGAGGAAATTTTGTGATGCCGGCAGTAGGCGCGCCAGCTGAGGAGCCGAAAAATAGTTTCACCCGAATTCGAAAACGACGGGCGGGATGAGATTCGGGTTGGAATTTCAGGCTTAGAAATGTTTTTTCAGAGACTTTTACGGAACGGTCGATTTTGGCTCCCCGGGAGGAAATTTTGTGATGCCAGCAGTAGGTGCGCCAGCTGAGGAGCCGAAAAATAGTTTCACCCGAATTCGAAAACTAAGGGCGGGATGAGATTCGGGGTGGAATTTCAGGCTTAGAAATGTTTTTTCAGAGACTTTTACGGAACGGTCGATTTTGGCTCCCCGGGAGGAAATTTTGTGATGCAGGCAGTAGGCGCGCCAGCTGAGGAGCCGAAAAATAGTTTCACCCGAATTCGAAAACTAAGGGCGGGATGAGATTCGGGGTGGAATTTCAGGCTTAGAAATGTTTTTTGAGAGACTTTTACGGAACGGTCGATTTTGGCTCCCCGGGAGGAAATTTTGTGATGCCGGCAGTAGTCGCGCCAGCTGAGGAGCCGAAAAATAGTTTCACCCGAATTCGAAAACTAAGGGCGGGATGAGATTCGGGGTGGAATTTCAGGCTTAGAAATGTTTTTTGAAAGACTTTTACGGAACGGTCGATTTTGGCTCCCCGGGAGGAAATTTTGTGATGCCGGCAGTAGGCGCGCAGGCTGAGGAGCCGAAAAATAGTTTCACCCGAATTCGAAAACGACGGGCGGGATGAGATTCGGGGTGGAATTTTAGGCTTAGAAATGTTTTTTCAGAGACTTTTACGGAACGGTCGATTTTGGCTCCCCGGGAGGAAATTTTGTGATGCCAGCAGTAGGAGCGCCAGCTGAGGAGCCGAAAAATAGTTTCACCCGAATTCGAAAACTAAGGGCGGGATGAGATTCGGGGTGGAATTTCAGGCTTAGAAATGTTTTTTCAGAGACTTTTACGGAACGGTCGATTTTGGCTCCCCGGGAGGAAGTTTTGTGATGCCGGCAGTAGGCGCGCCAGCTGAGGAGCCGAAAAATAGTTTCACCCGAATTCGAAAACTAAGGGCGGGATGAGATTCGGGGTGGAATTTCAGGCTTAGAAATGCTTTTTCAGAGACTTTTACGGAACGGTCGATTTTGGCTCCCCGGGAGGAAATTTTGTGATGCCGGCAGTAGGCGCGCCAGCTGAGGAGCCGAAAAATAGTTTCACCCGAATTCGAAAACTAAGGGCGGGATGAGATTCGGGGTGGAATTTCAGGCTTAGAAATGTTTTTTCAGAGACTTTTACGGAACAGTCGATTTTGGCTCCCCGGGAGGAAGGTTTGTGATGCCGGCAGTAGGCGCGCCAGCTGAGGAGCCGAAAAATAGTTTCACCCGAATTCGAAAACTAAGGGCGGGATGAGATTCGGGGTGGAATTTTAGGCTTAGAAATGTTTTTTCAGAGACTTTTACGGAACGGTCGATTTTGGCTCCCCGGGAGGAAATTTTGTGATGCCAGCAGTAGGAGCGCCAGCTGAGGAGCCGAAAAATAGTTTCACCCGAATTCGAAAACTAAGGGCGGGATGAGATTCGGGGTGGAATTTCAGGCTTAGAAATGTTTTTTCAGAGACTTTTACGGAACGGTCGATTTTGGCTCCCCGGGAGGAAATTTTGTGATGCCGGCAGTAGGCGCGCCAGCTGAGGAGCCGAAAAATAGTTTCACCCGAATTCGAAAACTAAGGGCGGGATGAGATTCGGGGTGGAATTTCAGGCTTAGAAATGTTTTTTCAGAGACTTTTACGGAACAGTCGATTTTGGCTCCCCGGGAGGAAGTTTTGTGATGCCGGCAGTAGGCGCGCCAGCTGAGGAGCCGAAAAATAGTTTCACCCGAATTCGAAAACTAAGGGCGGGATGAGATTCGGGGTGGAATTTTAGGCTTAGAAATGTTTTTTCAGAGACTTTTACGGAACGGTCGATTTTGTCTCCCCGGGAGGAAGTTTTGTGATGCCGGCAGTAGGCGCGCCAGCTGAGGAGCCGAAAAATAGTTTCACCCGAATTCGAAAACGACGGGCGGGATGAGATTCGGGGTGGAATTTTAGGCTTAGAAATGTTTTTTCAGAGACTTTTACGGAACGGTCGATTTTGGCTCCCCGGGAGGAAATTTTGTGATGCCGGCAGTAGGCGCGCCAGCTGAGGAGCCGAAAAATAGTTTCACCCGAATTCGAAAACGACGGGCGGGATGAGATTCGGGGTGGAATTTCAGGCTTAGAAATGCTTTTTCAGAGACTTTTACGGAACGGTCGATTTTGGCTCCCCGGGAGGAAATTTTGTGATGCCGGCAGTAGGCGCGCCAGCTGAGGAGCCGAAGAATAGTTTCACCCGAATTCGAAAACTAAGGGCGGGATGAGATTCGGGGTGGAATTTCAGGCTTAGAAATGCTTTTTCAGAGACTTTTACGGAACGGTCGATTTTGGCTCCCCGGGAGGAAATTTTGTGATGCCGGCAGTAGGCGCGCCAGCTGAGGAGCCGAAAAATAGTTTCACCCGAATTCGAAAACTAAGGGCGGGATGAGATTCGGGGTGGAATTTTAGGCTTGAAAATGTTTTTTCAGAGACTTTTACGGAACGGTCGATTTTGGCTCCCCGGGAGGAAATTTTGTGATGCCGGCAGTAGGGGCGCCAGCTGAGGAGCCGAAGAATAGTTTCACCCGACTTCGAAAACTAAGGGCGGGATGAGATTCGGGGTGGAATTTTAGGCTTGGAAATGTTTTTTCAGAGACTTTTACGGAACGGTCGATTTTGGCTCCCCGGGAGGAAATTTTGTGATGCCGGCAGTAGGCGCGCCAGCTGAGGAGCCGAAGAATAGTTTCACCCGACTTCGAAAACTAAGGGCGGGATGAGATTCGGGGTGGAATTTTAGGCTTAGAAATGTTTTTTCAGAGACTTTTACGGAACGGTCGATTTTGGCTCCCCGGGAGGAAATTTTGTGATGCCCGCAGTAGGCGCTCCAGCTGAGGAGCCGAAGAATAGTTTCACCCGAATTCGAAAACTAAGGGCGGGATGAGATTCGGGGTGGAATTTTAGGCTTAGAAATGTTTTTTCAGAGACTTTTACGGAAGAGTCGATTTTGGCTCCCCGGGAGGAAATTTTGTGATGCCCGCAGTAGGCGCGCCAGCTGAGGAGCCGAAAAATAGATTCACCCGAATTCGAAAACTAAGGGCGGGATGAGATTCGGGGTGGAATTTTAGGCTTAGAAATGTTTTTTCAGAGACTTTTACGGAACGGTCGATTTTGGCTCCCCGGGAGGAAATTTTGTGATGCCGGCAGTAGGCGCGCCAGCTGAGGAGCCGAAAAATAGTTTCACCCGAATTCGAAAACGACGGGCGGGATGAGATTCGGGTTGGAATTTCAGGCTTAGAAATGTTTTTTCAGAGACTTTTACGGAACGGTCGATTTTGGCTCCCCGGGAGGAAATTTTGTGATGCCAGCAGTAGGTGCGCCAGCTGAGGAGCCGAAAAATAGTTTCACCCGAATTCGAAAACTAAGGGCGGGATGAGATTCGGGGTGGAATTTCAGGCTTAGAAATGTTTTTTCAGAGACTTTTACGGAACGGTCGATTTTGGCTCCCCGGGAGGAAATTTTGTGATGCAGGCAGTAGGCGCGCCAGCTGAGGAGCCGAAAAATAGTTTCACCCGAATTCGAAAACTAAGGGCGGGATGAGATTCGGGGTGGAATTTCAGGCTTAGAAATGTTTTTTGAGAGACTTTTACGGAACGGTCGATTTTGGCTCCCCGGGAGGAAATTTTGTGATGCCGGCAGTAGTCGCGCCAGCTGAGGAGCCGAAAAATAGTTTCACCCGAATTCGAAAACTAAGGGCGGGATGAGATTCGGGGTGGAATTTCAGGCTTAGAAATGTTTTTTGAGAGACTTTTACGGAACGGTCGATTTTGGCTCCCCGGGAGGAAATTTTGTGATGCCGGCAGTAGGCGCGCAGGCTGAGGAGCCGAAAAATAGTTTCACCCGAATTCGAAAACGACGGGCGGGATGAGATTCGGGGTGGAATTTTAGGCTTAGAAATGTTTTTTCAGAGACTTTTACGGAACGGTCGATTTTGGCTCCCCGGGAGGAAATTTTGTGATGCCAGCAGTAGGAGCGCCAGCTGAGGAGCCGAAAAATAGTTTCACCCGAATTCGAAAACTAAGGGCGGGATGAGATTCGGGGTGGAATTTCAGGCTTAGAAATGTTTTTTCAGAGACTTTTACGGAACGGTCGATTTTGGCTCCCCGGGAGGAAATTTTGTGATGCCGGCAGTAGGCGCGCCAGCTGAGGAGCCGAAAAATAGTTTCACCCAAATTCGAAAACTAAGGGCGGGATGAGATTCGGGGTGGAATTTCAGGCTTAGAAATGTTTTTTCAGAGACTTTTACGGAACAGTCGATTTTGGCTCCCCGGGAGGAAGTTTTGTGATGCCGGCAGTAGGCGCGCCAGCTGAGGAGCCGAAAAATAGTTTCACCCGAATTCGAAAACTAAGGGCGGGATGAGATTCGGGGTGGAATTTTAGGCTTAGAAATGTTTTTTCAGAGACTTTTACGGAACAGTCGATTTTGGCTCCCCGGGAGATAATTTTGTGATGCCGGCAGTAGGCGCCAGCTGAGGAGCCGAAAAATAGTTTCACCCGAATTCGAAAACTAAGGGCGTGATGAGATTCGGGGTGGAATTTCAGGCTTAGAAATGTTTTTTCAGAGACTTTTACGGAACGGTCGATTTTGGCTCCCCGGGAGGAAATTTTGTGATGCCGGCAGTAGGAGCGCCAGCTGAGGAGCCGAAAAATAGTTTCACCCGAATTCGAAAACTAAGGGCGGGATGAGATTCGGGGTGGAATTTCAGGCTTAGAAATGTTTTTTCAGAGACTTTTACGGAACGGTCGATTTTGGCTCCCCGGGAGGAAATTTTTTGATGCCGGCAGTAGGCGCGCCAGCTGAGAAGCCGAAAAATAGTTTCACCTGAATTCGAAAACGACGGGCGGGATGAGATTCGTGTTGGAATTTTAGGCTTAGAAATGTTTTTTCAGAGCCTTTTACGGAACGGTCGATTTTGGCTCCCCGGGAGGAAATTTTGTGATGCCGGCAGTAGGCGCGCCAGCTGAGGAGCCGAAAAATAGTTTCACCCGAATTCGAAAACTAAGGGCGGGATGAGATTCGGGGTGGAATTTCAGGCTTAGAAATGTTTTTTCAGAGACTTTTACGGAACGGTCGATTTTGGCTCCCCGGGAGGAAATTTTGTGATGCCGGCAGTAAGCGCGCCAGCTGAGGAGCCGAAAAATAGTTTCACCCGAATTCGAAAACTAAGGGCGGGATGAGATTCGGGGTGGAATTTCAGGCTTAGAAATGTTTTTTCAGAGACTTTTACGGAACGGTCGATTTTGGCTCCCCGGGAGGAAATTTTGTGATGCCGGCAGTAGGCGCGCCAGCTGAAGAGCCGAAAAATAGTTTCACCCGAATTCGAAAACGACGGGCGGGATGAGATTCGGGTTGGAATTTCAGGCTTAGAAATTTTTTTTGAGAGACTTTTACGGAACGGTCGATTTTGGCTCCCCGGGAGGAAATTTTGTGATGCCGGCAGTAGGCGCGCCAGCTGAGGAGCCGAAAAATAGTTTCACCCGAATTCGAAAACTAAGGGCGGGATGAGATTCGGGTTGGAATTTCAGGCTTAGAAATGTTTTTTCAGAGACTTTTACGGAACCGTCGATTTTGGCTCCCCGGGAGGAAATTTTGTGATGCCGGCAGTAGGCGCGCCAGCTGAGGAGCCGAAAAATAGTTTCACCCAAATTCGAAAACTAAGGGCGGGATGAGATTCGGGGTGGAATTTCAGGCTTAGAAATGTTTTTTCAGAGACTTTTACGGAACGGTCGATTTTGGCTCCCCGGGAGGAAATGTTATGATGCCGGCAGTAGGCGCGCCAGCTGAGGAGCCGAAAAATAGTTTCACCCGAATTCGAAAACTAAGGGCGGGATGAGATTCGGGGTGGAATTTTAGGCTTAGAAATGTTTTTTGAGAGACTTTTACGGAACGGTCGATTTTGGCTCCCCGGGAGGAAATTTTCTGATGCCGGCAGTAGGCGCGCCAGCTGAGGAGCCGAAAAATAGTTTCACCCGAATTCGAAAACTAAGGGCGGGATGAGATTCGGGGTCGAATTTCAGGCTTAGAAATGTTTTTTCAGAGACTTTTACGGGACGGTCGATTTTGGCTCCCCGGGAGGAAATTTTGTGATGCCGGCAGTAGGCGCGCCAGCTGAGGAGCCGAAAAATAGTTTCACCCGAATTCGAAAACGACGGGCGGGATGAGATTCGGGGTGGAATTTTAGGCTTAGAAATGTTTTTTCAGAGACTTTTACGGAACGGTCGATTTTGGCTCCCCGGGAGGAAATTTTGTGATGCCGGCAGTAGGCGGGCCAGCTGAGGAGCCGAAAAATAGTTTCACCCGAATTCAAAAACGACGGGCGGGATGAGATTCGGGGTGGAATTTTAGGCTTAGAAATGTTTTTTCAGAGACTTTTACGGAACGGTCGATTTTGCCTCCCCGGGAGGAAATTTTGTGATGCCGGCAGTAAGCGCGCCAGCTGAGGAGCCGAAAAATAGTTTCACCCGAATTCGAAAACGACGGGCGGGATGCGATTCGGGGTGGAATTTCAGGCTTAGAAATGTTTTTTCAGAGACTTTTACGGAACAGTCGATTTTGGCTCCACGGGAGGAAGTTTTGTGATGCCGGCAGTAGGCGCGCCAGCTGAGGAGCCGAAAAATAGTTTCTCCCGAATTCGAAAACTAAGGGCGGGATGAGATTCGGGGTGGAATTTTAGGCTTAGAAATGTTTTTTCAGAGACTTTTACGGAACGGTCGATTATGGCTCTCCGGGAGGAAATTTTGTGATGCCGGCAGTAGGCGCGCCAGCTGAGGAGCCGAAAAATAGTTTCACCCGAATTCGAAAACTAAGGGTGGGATGAGATTCGGGGTGGAATTTTAGGCTTAGAAATGTTTTTTCAGAGACTTTTACGGAACGGTCGATTATGGCTCCCCGGGAGGAAATTTTGTGATGCCGGCAGTAGGCGTGCCAGCTGAGGAGCCGAAAAATAGTTTCACCCGAATTCGAAAACGACGGGTGGGATGAGATTCGGGGTGGAATTTTAGGCTTAGAAATGTTTTTTCAGAGACTTTTACGGAACGGTCGATTTTGGCTCCCCGGTAGGAAATTTTGTGATGCCGGCAGTAGGCGCGCCAGCTGACATGCCAAAAAATAGTTTCACCCGAATTCGAAAACTAAGGGCAGGATGAGATTCGGGGTGGAATTTTAGGCTTAGAAATGTTTTTTCAGAGACTTTTACGGAACGGTCGATTTTGGCTCCCCGGGAGATAATTTTGTGATGCCGGCAGTAGGCGCGCCAGCTGAGGAGCCGAAAAATAGTTTCACCCGAATTCGAAAACTAAGGGCGGGATGAGATTCGGGGTGGAATTTCAGGCTTAGAAATATTTTTCAGAGACTTTTACGGAACGGTCGATTTTGGCTCCCCGGGAGGAAATTTTCTGATGCCGGCAGTAGGCGCGCCAGCTGAGAAGCCGAAAAATAGTTTCACCCGAATTCGAAAATGACGGGCGGGATGAGATTCGGGTTGGAATTTTAGGCTTAGAAATGTTTTTTCACAGACTTTTACGGAACGGTCGATTTTGGCTCCCCGGGAGGAAATTTTGTGATGCCGGCAGAAGGCGCGCCAGCTGAGGAGCCGAAAAATAGTTTCACCCGAATTCGAAAACTAAGGGCGGGATGAGATTCGGGGTGGAATTTTAGGCTTAGAAATGTTTTTTGAGAGACTTTTACGGAACGGTCGATTTTGGCTCCCCGGGAGGAAATTTTGTGATGCCGGCAGTAGGCGCGCCAGCTAAGGAGCCGAAAAATAGTTTCACCCGAATTCGAAAACTAAGGGCGGGATGAGATTCGGGGTGGAATTTCAGGCTTAGAAATGTTTTTTCAGAGACTTTTACGGGACGGTCGATTTTGGCTCCCCGGGAGGAAATTTTGTGATGCCGGCAGTAGGCGCGCCAGCTGAGGAGCCGAAAAATAGTTTCACCCGAATTCGAAAACGACGGGCGGGATGAGATTCGGGGTGGAATTTTAGGCTTAGAAATGTTTTTTCAGAGACTTTTACGGAACGGTCGATTTTGGCTCCCCGGGAGGAAATTTTGTGATGCCGGCAGTAGGCGCGCCAGCTGAGGAGCCGAAAAATAGTTTCACCCGAATTCGAAAACGACGGGCGGGATGAGATTCGGGGTGGAATTTTAGGCTTAGAAATGTTTTTTCAGAGACTTTTACGGAACGGTCGATTTTGCCTCCCCGGGAGGAAATTTTGTGATGCCGGCAGTAGGCTCGCCAGCTGAGGAGCCGAAAAATAGTTTCACCCGAATTCGAAAACGACGGGCGGGATGAGATTCGGGGTGGAATTTCAGGCTTAGAAATGTTTTTTCAGAGACTTTTACGGAACGGTCGATTTTGGCTCCCCGGGAGGAAATTTTGTGATGCTGGCAGTAGGCGCGCCAGCTGAGGAGCCGAAAAATAGTTTCACCCGAATTCGAAAACGACGGGCGGGATGAGATTCGGGGTGGAATTTCAGGCTTAGAAATGTTTTTTCAGAGACTTTTACGGAACAGTCGATTTTGGCTCCCCGGGAGGAAGTTTTGTGATGCCGGCAGTAGGCGCGCCAGCTGAGGAGCCGAAAAATAGTTTCACCCGAATTCGAAAACGACGGGCGGGATGAGATTCGGGGTGGAATTTTAGGCTTAGAAATGTTTTTTCAGAGACTTTTACGGAACGGTCGATTATGGCTCCCCGGGAGGAAATTTTGTGATGCCGGCAGTAGGCGCGCCAGCTGAGGAGCCGAAAAATAGTTTCACCCGAATTCGAAAACGACGGGTGGGATGAGATTCGGGGTGGAATTTTAGGCTTAGAAATGTTTTTTCAGAGACTTTTACGGAACGGTCGATTATGGCTCCCCGGGAGGAAATTTTGTGATGCCGGCAGTAGGCGTGCCAGCTGAGGAGCCGAAAAATAGTTTCACCCGAATTCGAAAACGACGGGTGGGATGAGATTCGGGGTGGAATTTTAGGCTTAGAAATGTTTTTTCAGAGACTTTTACGGAACGGTCGATTTTGGCTCCCCGGGAGGAAATTTTGTGATGCCGGCAGTAGGCGCGCCAGCTGAGGAGCCGAAAAATAGTTTCACCCGAATTCGAAAACTAAGGGCGGGATGAGATTCGGGGTGGAATTTCAGGCTTAGAAATGTTTTTTCAGAGACTTTTACGGAACGGTCGATTTTGGCTCCCCGGGAGGAAGTTTTGTGATGCCGGCAGTAGGCGCGCCAGCTGAGGAGCCGAAAAATAGTTTCACCCGAATTCGAAAACTATGGGCGGGATGAGATTCGGGGTGGAATTTCAGGCTTAGAAATGTTTTTTCAGAGACTTTTACGGAACGGTCGATTTTGGCTCCCCGGGAGGAAATTTTGTGATGCCGGCAGTAGGCGCGCCAGCTGAGGAGCCGAAAAATAGTTTCACCCAAATTCGAAAACTAAGGGCGGGATGAGATTCGGGGTGGAATTTCAGGCTTAGAAATGTTTTTTCAGAGACTTTTACGGAACGGTCGATTTTGGCTCCCCGGGAGGAAATTTTGTGATGCCGGCAGAAGGCGCGCCAGCTGAGGAGCCGAAAAATAGCTTCACCCGAATTCGAAAACTAAGGGCGGGATGAGATTCGGGGTGGAATTTCAGGCTTAGAAATGTTTTTTCAGAGACTTTTACGGAACGGTCGATTTTGGCTCCCCGGGAGGAAATTTTGTGATGCCGGCAGTAGGCGTGCCAGCTGAGGAGCCGAAAAATAGTTTCACCCGAATTCGAAAACGACGGGTGGGATGAGATTCGGGGTGGAATTTTAGGCTTAGAAATGTTTTTTCAGAGACTTTTACGGAACGGTCGATTTTGGCTCCCCGGGAGGAAATTTTGTGATGCCGGCAGTAGGCGCGCCAGCTGAGGAGCCGAAAAATAGTTTCACCCGAATTCGAAAACGACGGGCGGGATGAGATTCGGGGTGGAATTTCAGGCTTAGAAATGTTTTTTCAGAGACTTTTACGGAACGGTCGATTTTGGCTCCCCGGGAGGAAATTTTGTGATGCCGGCAGTAGGCGCGCCAGCTGAGGAGCCGAAAAATAGTTTCACCCGAATTCGAAAACTATGGGCGGGATGAGATTCGGGGTGGAATTTCAGGCTTAGAAATGTTTTTTCAGAGACTTTTACGGAACGGTCGATTTTGGCTCCCCGGGAGGAAATTTTGTGATGCCGGCAGTAGGCGCGCCAGCTGAGGAGCCGAAAAATAGTTTCACCCGAATTCGAAAACTAAGGGCGGGATGAGATTCGGGGTGGAATTTCAGGCTTAGAAATGTTTTTTCAGAGACTTTTACGGAACGGTCGATTTTGGCTCCCCGGGAGGAAATTTTGTGATGCCGGCAGAAGGCGCGCCAGCTGAGGAGCCGAAAAATAGCTTCACCCGAATTCGAAAACTAAGGGCGGGATGAGATTCGGGGTGGAATTTCAGGCTTAGAAATGTTTTTTCAGAGACTTTTACGGGACGGTCGATTTTGGCTCCCCGGGAGGAAATTTTGTGATGCCGGCAGTAGGCGCGCCAGCTGAGGAGCCGAAAAATAGTTTCACCCGAATTCGAAAACGACGGGTGGGATGAGATTCGGGGTGGAATTTTAGGCTTAGAAATGTTTTTTCAGAGACTTTTACGGAACGGTCGATTATGGCTCCCCGGGAGGAAATTTTGTGATGCCGGCAGTAGGCGTGCCAGCTGAGGAGCCGAAAAATAGTTTCACCCGAATTCGAAAACGACGGGTGGGATGAGATTCGGGGTGGAATTTTAGGCTTAGAAATGTTTTTTGAGAGACTTTTACGGAACGGTCGATTTTGGCTCCCCGGGAGGAAATTTTGTGATGCCGGCAGTAGGCGCGCCAGCTGAGGAGCCGAAAAATAGTTTCACCCGAATTCGAAAACTAAGGGCGGGATGAGATTCGGGGTGGAATTTCAGGCCTAGAAATGTTTTTTCAGAGACTTTTACGGAACGGTCGATTTTGGCTCCCAGGGAGGAAATTTTCTGATGCCGGCAGTAGGCCCGCCAGCTGAGGAGCCGAAAAATAGTTTCACCCGAATTCGAAAACTAAGGGCGGGATGAGATTCGGGGTGGAATTTCAGGCTTAGAAATGTTTTTTCAGAGACTTTTACGGAACGGTCGATTTTGGCTCCCAGGGAGGAAATTTTCTGATGCCGGCAGTAGGCGCGCCAGCTGAGGAGCCGAAAAATAGTTTCACCCGAATTCGAAAACGATGGGCGGGATGAGATTCGGGGTGGAATTTCAGGCTTAGAAATGCTTTTTCAGAGACTTTTACGGAACGGTCGATTTTGGCTCCCCGGGAGGAAATTTTGTGATGCCGGTAGTAGGCGCGCCAGCTGAGGAGCCGAAAAATAGTTTCACCCGAATTCGAAAACGACGGGCGGGATGAGATTCGGGGTGGAATTTCAGGCTTAGAAATGCTTTTTCAGAGACTTTTACGGAACGGTCGATTTTGGCTCCCCGGGAGGAAATTTTGTGATGCTGGCAGTAGGTGCGCCAGCTGAGGAGCCGGAAAATAGTTTCACCCGAATTCGAAAACTAAGGGCGGGATGAGATTCGGGGTGGAATTTCAGGCTTAGAAATGCTTTTTCAGAGACTTTTACGGAACGGTCGATTTTGGCTCTCCGGGAGGAAATTTTGTGATGCCGGCAGTAGGCGTGCCAGCTGAGGAGCCGAAAAATAGTTTCACCCGAATTCGAAAACTAAGGGCGGGATGCGATTCGGGGTGGAATTTCAGGCTTAGAAATGCTTTTTCAGAGACTTTTACGGAACGGTCGATTTTGGCTCCCCGGGAGGAAATTTTGTGATGCCGGCAGTAGGCGCGCCAGCTGAGGAGCCGAAAAATAGTTTCACCCGAATTCGAAAACTAAGGGCGGGATGAGATTCGGGGTGGAATTTCAGGCTTAGAAATGCTTTTTCAGGGACTTTTACGGAACGGTCGATTTTGGCTCCCCGGGAGGAAATTTTGTGATGCCGGCAGTAGGCGCGCCAGCTGAGGAGCCGAAGAATAGTTTCACCCGAATTCGAAAACTAAGGGCGGGATGAGATTCGGGGTGGAATTTCAGGCTTAGAAATGCTTTTTCAGAGACTTTTACGGAACGGTCGATTTTGGCTCCCTGGGAGGAAATTTTGTGATGCCGGCAGTAGGCGCGCCAGCTGAGGAGCCGAAGAATAGTTTCACCCGAATTCGAAAACTGAGGGCGGGATGAGATTCGGGGTGGAATTTCAGGCTTAGAAATGCTTTTTCAGAGACTTTTACGGAACGGTCGATTTTGGCTCCCCGGGAGGAAATTTTGTGATGCCGGCAGTAGGCGCGCCAGCTGAGGAGCCGAAAAATAGTTTCACCCGAATTCGAAAACTAAGGGCGGGATGAGATTCGGGGTGGAATTTCAGGCTTAGAAATGCTTTTTCAGAGACTTTTACGGAACGGTCGATTTTGGCTCCCCGGGAGGAAATTTTGTGATGCCGGCAGTAGGCGCGCCAGCTGAGGAGCCGAAAAATAGTTTCACCCGAATTCGAAAACTAAGGGCGGGATGAGATTTGGGGTGGAATTTCAGGCTTAGAAATGCTTTTTCAGAGACTTTTACGGAACGGTCGATTTTGGCTCCCTGGGAGGAAATTTTGTGATGCCGGCAGTAGGCGCGCCAGCTGAGGAGCCGAAGAATAGTTTCACCCGAATTCGAAAACTAAGGGCGGGAAGAGATTCGGGGTGGAATTTCAGGCTTAGAAATGCTTTTTCAGAGACTTTTACGGAATGGTCGATTTTGGCTCCCCGGGAGGAAATTTTGTGATGCCGGCAGTAGGCGCGCCAGCTGAGGAGCCGAAAAATAGTTTCACCCGAATTCGAAAACTAAGGGCGGGATGAGATTCGGGGTGGAATTTTAGGCTTGGAAATGTTTTTTCAGAGACTTTTACGGAACGGTCGATTTTGGCTCCCCGGGAGGAAATTTTGTGATGCCGGCAGTAGGCGCGCCAGCTGAGGAGCCGAAGAATAGTTTCACCCGAATTCGAAAACTAAGGGCGGGATGAGATTCGGGGTGGAATTTTAGGCTTAGAAATGTTTTTTCAGAGACTTTTACGGAACGGTCGATTTTGGCTCCCCGGGAGGAAATTTTGTGATGCCCGCAGTAGGCGCGCCAGCTGAGGAGCCGAAGAATAGTTTCACCCGAATTCGAAAACTAAGGGCGGGATGAGATTCGGGGTGGAATTTTAGGCTTAGAAATGTTTTTTCAGAGACTTTTACGGAAGAGTCGATTTTGGCTCCCCGGGAGGAAATTTTGTGATGCCCGCAGTAGGCGCGCCAGCTGAGGAGCCGAAGAATAGATTCACCCGAATTCGAAAACTAAGGGCGGGATGAGATTCGGGGTGGAATTTTAGGCTTAGAAATGTTTTTTCAGAGACTTTTACGGAACGGTCGATTTTGGCTCCCCGGGAGGAAATTTTGTGATGCCGGCAGTAGGCGCGCCAGCTGAGGAGCCGAAAAATAGTTTCACCAGAATTCGAAAACTAAGGGCGGGATGAGATTCGGGGTGGAATTTCAGGCTTAGAAATGTTTTTTCAGAGACTTTTACGGAACGGTCGATTTTGGCTCCCCGGGAGGAAATTTTGTGATGCCGGCAGTAGGCGCGCCAGCTGAGGAGCCGAAAAATAGTTTCACCCGAATTCGAAAACGACGGGAGGGATGAGATTCGGGTTGGAATTTCAGGCTTAGAAATGTTTTTTCAGAGACTTTTACGGAACGGTCGATTTTGGCTCCCCGGGAGGAAATTTTGTGATGCCGGCAGTAGGCGCGCCAGCTGAGGAGCCGAAAAATAGTTTCACCCAAATTCGAAAACGACGGGCGGGATGAGATTCGGGTTGGAATTTCAGGCGTAGAAATGTTTTTTCAGAGACTTTTACGGAACGGTCGATTTTGGCTCCCCGGGAGGAAATTTTGTGATGCCGGCAGTAGGTGCGCCAGCTGAGGAGCCGAAAAATAGTTTCACCCGAATTCGAAAACTAAGGGCGGGATGAGATTCGGGGTGGAATTTCAGGCTTAGAAATGCTTTTTCAGAGACTTTTACGGAACGGTCGATTTTGGCTCCCCGGGAGGAAATTTTGTGATGCAGGCAGTAGGCGCGCCAGCTGAGGAGCCGAAAAATAGTTTCACCCGAATTCGAAAACTAAGGGCGGGATGAGATTCGGGGTGGAATTTCAGGCTTAGAAATGTTTTTTGAGAGACTTTTACGGAACGGTCGATTTTGGCTCCCCGGGAGGAAATTTTGTGATGCCGGCAGTAGGCGCGCCAGCTGAGGAGCCGAAAAATAGTTTCACCCGAATTCGAAAACTAAGGGCGGGATGAGATTCGGGGTGGAATTTCAGGCTTAGAAATGTTTTTTGAGAGACTTTTACGGAACGGTCGATTTTGGCTCCCCGGGAGGAAATTTTGTGATGCCGGCAGTAGGCGCGCCAGCTGAGGAGCCGAAAAATAGTTTCACCCGAATTCGAAAACTAAGGGCGGGATGAGATTCGGGGTGGAATTTCAGGCTTAGAAATGTTTTTTCAGAGACTTTTACGGAACGGTCGATTTTGGCTCCCTGGGAGGAAATTTTGTGATGCCGGCAGTAGGCGCGCCAGCTGAGGAGCCGAAAAATATTTTCACCCGAATTCGAAAACTAAGGGCGGGATGAGATTCGGGGTGGAATTTCAGGCTTAGAAATGTTTTTTCAGAGACTTTTACGGAACGGTCGATTTTGGCTCCCCGGGAGGAAATTTTGTGATGCCGGCAGTAGGCGCGCCAGCTGAGGAGCCGAAAAATAGTTTCACCCGAATTCGAAAACTAAGGGCGGGATGAGATTCGGGGTGGAATTTTAGGCTTAGAAATGTTTTTTCAGAGACTTTTACGGAACGGTGGATTTTGGCTCCCCGGGAGATAATTTTGTGATGCCGGCAGTAGGCGCCAGCTGAGGAGCCGAAAAATAGTTTCACCCGAATTCGAAAACTAAGGGCGTGATGAGATTCGGGGTGGAATTTCAGGCTTAGAAATGTTTTTTCAGAGACTTTTACGGAACGGTCGATTTTGGCTCCCCGGGAGGAAATTTTGAGATGCCGGCAGTAGGAGCGCCAGCTGAGGAGCCGAAAAATAGTTTCACCCGAATTCGAAAACTAAGGGCGGGATGAGATTCGGGGTGGAATTTCAGGCTTAGAAATGTTTTTTCAGAGACTTTTACGGAACGGTCGATTTTGGCTCCCCGGGAGGAAATTTTCTGATGCCGGCAGTAGGCGCGCCAGCTGAGGAGCCGAAAAATAGTTTCACCTGAATTCGAAAACGACGGGCGGGATGAGATTCGGGTTGGAATTTTAGGCTTAGAAATGTTTTTTCAGAGCTTTTTACGGAACGGTCGATTTTGGCTCCCCGGGAGGAAATTTTGTGATGCCGGCAGTAGGCGCGCCAGCTGAGGAGCCGGAAAATAGTTTCACCCGAATTCGAAAACTAAGGGCGGGATGAGATTCGGGGTGGAATTTCAGGCTTAGAAATGTTTTTTCAGAGACTTTTACGGAACGGTCGATTTTGGCTCCCCGGGAGGAAATTTTGTGATGCCGGCAGTAGGCGCGCCAGCTGAGGAGCCGAAAAATAGTTTCACCCGAATTCGAAAACTAAGGGCGGGATGAGATTCGGGGTGGAATTTCAGGCTTAGAAATGTTTTTTCAGAGACTTTTACGGAACGGTCGATTTTGGCTCCCCGGGAGGAAATTTTGTGATGCCGGCAGTAGGCCCGCCAGCTGAGGAGCCGAAAAATAGTTTCACCCGAATTCGAAAACGACGGGCGGGATGAGATTCGGGTTGGAATTTCAGGCTTAGAAATGTTTTTTCAGAGACTTTTACGGAACGGTCGATTTTGGCTCCCCGGGAGGAAATTTTGTGATGCCGGCAGTAGGCGCGCCAGCTGAGGAGCCGAAAAATAGTTTCACCCGAATTCGAAAACGACGGGCGGGATGAGATTCAGGTTGGAATTTCAGGCTTAGAAATGTTTTTTCAGAGACTTTTACGGAACGGTCGATTTTGGCTCCCCGGGAGGAAATTTTGTGATGCCGGCAGTAGGCGCGCCAGCTGAGGAGCCGAAAAATAGTTTCACCCGAATTCGAAAACTAAGGGCGGGATGAGATTCGGGGTGGAATTTCAGGCTTAGAAATGTTTTTTTCAGAGACTTTTACGGAACGGTCGATTTTGGCTCCCCGGGAGGAAATTTTGTGATGCCGGCAGTAGGCGCGCCAGCTGAGGAGCCGAAAAATAGTTTCACCCAAATTCGAAAACTAAGGGCGGGATGAGATTCGGGGTGGAATTTCAGGCTTAGAAATGTTTTTTCAGAGACTTTTACGGAACGGTCGATTTTGGCTCCCCGGGAGGAAATGTTATGATGCCGGCAGTAGGCGCGCCAACTGAGGAGCCGAAAAATAGTTTCACCCGAATTCGAAAACTAAGGGCGGGATGAGATTCGGGGTGGAATTTTAGGCTTAGAAATGTTTTTTGAGAGACTTTTACGGAACGGTCGATTTTGGCTCCCCGGGAGGAAATTTTCTGATGCCGGCAGTAGGCGCGCCAGCTGAGGAGCCGAAAAATAGTTTCACCCGAATTCGAAAACTAAGGGCGGGATGAGATTCGGGGTGGAATTTCAGGCTTAGAAATGTTTTTTCAGAGACTTTTACGGGACGGTCGATTTTGGCTCCCCGGGAGGAAATTTTGTGACGCCGGCAGTAGGCGCGCCAGCTGAGGAGCCGAAAAATAGTTTCACCCGAATTCAAAAACGACGGGCGGGATGAGATTCGGGGTGGAATTTTAGGCTTAGAAATGTTTTTTCAGAGACTTTTACGGAACGGTCGATTTTGCCTCCCCGGGAGGAAATTTTGTGATGCCGGCAGTAAGCGCGCCAGCTGAGGAGCCGAAAAATAGTTTCACCCGAATTCGAAAACGACGGGCGGGATGCGATTCGGGGTGGAATTTCAGGCTTAGAAATGTTTTTTCAGAGACTTTTACGGAACGGTCGATTTTGACTCCCCGGGAGGAAATTTTGTGATGCCGGCAGTAGGCGCGCCAGCTGAGGAGCCGAAATATACTTTCACCCGAATTCGAAAACTAAGGGCGGGATGAGATTCGGGGTGGAATTTCAGGCTTAGAAATGTTTTTTCAGAGACTTTTACGGAACAGTCGATTTTGGCTCCCCGGGAGGAAGTTTTGTGATGCCGGCAGTAGGCGCGCCAGCTGAGGAGCCGAAAAATAGTTTCACCCGAATTCGAAAACTAAGGGCGGGATGAGATTCGGGGTGGAATTTTAGGCTTAGAAATGTTTTTTCAGAGACTTTTACGGATCGGTCGATTATGGCTCCCCGGGAAGAAATGTTGTGATGCCGGCAGTAGGCGCGCCAGCTGAGGAGCCGAAAAATAGTTTCACCCGAATTCGAAAACGACGGGTGGGATGAGATTCGGGGTGGAATTTTAGGCTTAGAAATGTTTTTTCAGAGACTTTTACGGAACGGTCGATTTTGGCTCCCCGGTAAGAAATTTTGTGATGCCGGCAGTAGGCGCGCCAGCTGACATGCCAAAAAATAGTTTCACCCGAATTCGAAAACTAAGGGCAGGATGAGATTCGGGGTGGAATTTTAGGCTTAGAAATGTTTTTTCAGAGACTTTTACGGAACGGTCGATTTTGGCTCCCCGGGAGATAATTTTGTGATGCCGGCAGTAGGCGCGCCAGCTGAGGAGCCGAAAAATAGTTTCACCCGAATTCGAAAACTAAGGTCGGGATGAGATTCGGGGTGGAATTTCAGGCTTAGAAATATTTTTCAGAGACTTTTACGGAACGGTCGATTTTGGCTCCCCGGGAGGAAATTTTGTGATGCCGGCAGTAGGCGCGCCAGCTGAGGAGCCGAAAAATAGTTTCACCCGAATTCGAAAACTAAGGGCGGGATGAGATTCGGGGTGGAATTTTAGGCTTAGAAATGTTTTTTCAGAGACTTTTACGGAACGGTGGATTTTGGCTCCCCGGGAGATAATTTTGTGATGCCGGCAGTAGGCGCCAGCTGAGGAGCCGAAAAATAGTTTCACCCGAATTCGAAAACTAAGGGCGTGATGAGATTCGGGGTGGAATTTCAGGCTTAGAAATGTTTTTTCAGAGACTTTTACGGAACGGTCGATTTTGGCTCCCCGGGAGGAAATTTTGAGATGCCGGCAGTAGGAGCGCCAGCTGAGGAGCCGAAAAATAGTTTCACCCGAATTCGAAAACTAAGGGCGGGATGAGATTCGGGGTGGAATTTCAGGCTTAGAAATGTTTTTTCAGAGACTTTTACGGAACGGTCGATTTTGGCTCCCCGGGAGGAAATTTTCTGATGCCGGCAGTAGGCGCGCCAGCTGAGGAGCCGAAAAATAGTTTCACCTGAATTCGAAAACGACGGGCGGGATGAGATTCGGGTTGGAATTTTAGGCTTAGAAATGTTTTTTCAGAGCTTTTTACGGAACGGTCGATTTTGGCTCCCCGGGAGGAAATTTTGTGATGCCGGCAGTAGGCGCGCCAGCTGAGGAGCCGGAAAATAGTTTCACCCGAATTCGAAAACTAAGGGCGGGATGAGATTCGGGGTGGAATTTCAGGCTTAGAAATGTTTTTTCAGAGACTTTTACGGAACGGTCGATTTTGGCTCCCCGGGAGGAAATTTTGTGATGCCGGCAGTAGGCGCGCCAGCTGAGGAGCCGAAAAATAGTTTCACCCGAATTCGAAAACTAAGGGCGGGATGAGATTCGGGGTGGAATTTCAGGCTTAGAAATGTTTTTTCAGAGACTTTTACGGAACGGTCGATTTTGGCTCCCCGGGAGGAAATTTTGTGATGCCGGCAGTAGGCCCGCCAGCTGAGGAGCCGAAAAATAGTTTCACCCGAATTCGAAAACGACGGGCGGGATGAGATTCGGGTTGGAATTTCAGGCTTAGAAATGTTTTTTCAGAGACTTTTACGGAACGGTCGATTTTGGCTCCCCGGGAGGAAATTTTGTGATGCCGGCAGTAGGCGCGCCAGCTGAGGAGCCGAAAAATAGTTTCACCCGAATTCGAAAACGACGGGCGGGATGAGATTCAGGTTGGAATTTCAGGCTTAGAAATGTTTTTTCAGAGACTTTTACGGAACGGTCGATTTTGGCTCCCCGGGAGGAAATTTTGTGATGCCGGCAGTAGGCGCGCCAGCTGAGGAGCCGAAAAATAGTTTCACCCGAATTCGAAAACTAAGGGCGGGATGAGATTCGGGGTGGAATTTCAGGCTTAGAAATGTTTTTTTCAGAGACTTTTACGGAACGGTCGATTTTGGCTCCCCGGGAGGAAATTTTGTGATGCCGGCAGTAGGCGCGCCAGCTGAGGAGCCGAAAAATAGTTTCACCCAAATTCGAAAACTAAGGGCGGGATGAGATTCGGGGTGGAATTTCAGGCTTAGAAATGTTTTTTCAGAGACTTTTACGGAACGGTCGATTTTGGCTCCCCGGGTGGAAATGTTATGATGCCGGCAGTAGGCGCGCCAACTGAGGAGCCGAAAAATAGTTTCACCCGAATTCGAAAACTAAGGGCGGGATGAGATTCGGGGTGGAATTTTAGGCTTAGAAATGTTTTTTGAGAGACTTTTACGGAACGGTCGATTTTGGCTCCCCGGGAGGAAATTTTCTGATGCCGGCAGTAGGCGCGCCAGCTGAGGAGCCGAAAAATAGTTTCACCCGAATTCGAAAACTAAGGGCGGGATGAGATTCGGGGTGGAATTTCAGGCTTAGAAATGTTTTTTCAGAGACTTTTACGGGACGGTCGATTTTGGCTCCCCGGGAGGAAATTTTGTGACGCCGGCAGTAGGCGCGCCAGCTGAGGAGCCGAAAAATAGTTTCACCCGAATTCAAAAACGACGGGCGGGATGAGATTCGGGGTGGAATTTTAGGCTTAGAAATGTTTTTTCAGAGACTTTTACGGAACGGTCGATTTTGCCTCCCCGGGAGGAAATTTTGTGATGCCGGCAGTAAGCGCGCCAGCTGAGGAGCCGAAAAATAGTTTCACCCGAATTCGAAAACGACGGGCGGGATGCGATTCGGGGTGGAATTTCAGGCTTAGAAATGTTTTTTCAGAGACTTTTACGGAACGGTCGATTTTGACTCCCCGGGAGGAAATTTTGTGATGCCGGCAGTAGGCGCGCCAGCTGAGGAGCCGAAATATACTTTCACCCGAATTCGAAAACTAAGGGCGGGATGAGATTCGGGGTGGAATTTCAGGCTTAGAAATGTTTTTTCAGAGACTTTTACGGAACAGTCGATTTTGGCTCCCCGGGAGGAAGTTTTGTGATGCCGGCAGTAGGCGCGCCAGCTGAGGAGCCGAAAAATAGTTTCACCCGAATTCGAAAACTAAGGGCGGGATGAGATTCGGGGTGGAATTTTAGGCTTAGAAATGTTTTTTCAGAGACTTTTACGGATCGGTCGATTATGGCTCCCCGGGAAGAAATGTTGTGATGCCGGCAGTAGGCGCGCCAGCTGAGGAGCCGAAAAATAGTTTCACCCGAATTCGAAAACGACGGGTGGGATGAGATTCGGGGTGGAATTTTAGGCTTAGAAATGTTTTTTCAGAGACTTTTACGGAACGGTCGATTTTGGCTCCCCGGTAAGAAATTTTGTGATGCCGGCAGTAGGCGCGCCAGCTGACATGCCAAAAAATAGTTTCACCCGAATTCGAAAACTAAG
Source organism: Liasis olivaceus (assembly GCA_030867105.1). Lineage (NCBI taxonomy): Eukaryota > Metazoa > Chordata > Lepidosauria > Squamata > Pythonidae > Liasis > Liasis olivaceus. The sequence goes on from CM061349.1 coordinate 194,272,119, forward strand.
GGCAGGATGAGATTCGGGGTGGAATTTTAGGCTTAGAAATGTTTTTTCAGAGACTTTTACGGAACGGTCGATTTTGGCTCCCCGGGAGATAATTTTGTGATGCCGGCAGTAGGCGCGCCAGCTGAGGAGCCGAAAAATAGTTTCACCCGAATTCGAAAACTAAGGTCGGGATGAGATTCGGGGTGGAATTTCAGGCTTAGAAATATTTTTCAGAGACTTTTACGGAACGGTCGATTTTGGCTCCCCGGGAGGAAATTTTCTGATGCCGGCAGTAGGCGCGCCAGCTGAGGAGCCGAAAAATAGTTTCAACCGAATTCGAAAACTAAGGGCGGGATGAGATTCGGGGTGGAATTTTAGGCTTAGAAATGTTTTTTCAGAGACTTTTACGGAACGGTCGATTATGGCTCCCCGGGAGGAAATGTTGTGATGCCGGCAGTAGGCGCGCCAGCTGAGGAGCCGAAAAATAGTTTCACCCGAATTCGAAAATGACGGGTGGGATGAGATTCGGGGTGGAATTTTAGGCTTAGAAATGTTTTTTCAGAGACTTTTACGGAACGGTCGATTATGGCTCCCCGGGAGGAAATTTTGTGATGCCGGCATTAGGCGTGCCAGCTGAGGAGCCGAAAAATAGTTTCACCCGAATTCGAAAACGACGGGTGGGATGAGATTCGGGGTGGAATTTTAGGCTTAGAAATGTTTTTTCAGAGACTTTTACGGAACGGTCGATTTTGGCTCCCCGGTAGGAAATTTTGTGATGCCGGCAGTAGGCGCGCCAGCTGACATGCCAAAAAATAGTTTCACCCGAATTCGAAAACTAAGGGCAGGATGAGATTCGGGGTGGAATTTTAGGCTTAGAAATGTTTTTTCAGAGACTTTTACGGAACGGTCGATTTTGGCTCCCCGGGAGATAATTTTGTGATGCCGGCAGTAGGCGCGCCAGCTGAGGACCCGAAAAATAGTTTCACCCGAATTCGAAAACTAAGGGCGGGATGAGATTCGGGGTGGAATTTCAGGCTTAGAAATATTTTTCAGAGACATTTACGGAACGGTCGATTTTGGCTCCCCGGGAGGAAATTTTCTGATGCCGGCAGTAGGCGCGCCAGCTGAGAAGCCGAAAAATAGTTTCACCCGAATTGGAAAACGACGGGCGGGATGAGATTCGGGTTGGAATTTTAGGCTTAGAAATGTTTTTTCAGAGACTTTTACGGAACGGTCGATTTTGGCTCCCCGGGAGGAAATTTTTTAATGCCGGCAGTAGGCGCGCCAGCTGAGGAGCCGAAAAATAGTTTCACCCGAATTCGAAAACTAAGGGCGGGATGAGATTCGGGGTGGAATTTCAGGCTTAGAAATGCTTTTTCAGAGACTTTTACGGAACGGTCGATTTTGGCTCCCCGGGAGGAAATTTTGTGATGCCGGCAGTAGGCGCGCCAGCTGAGGAGCCGAAAAATAGTTTCACCCGAATTCGAAAACTAAGGGCGGGATGAGATTCGGGGTGGAATTTCAGGCTTAGAAATGTTTTTTTCAGAGACTTTTACGGAACGGTCGATTTTGGCTCCCCGGGAGGAAATTTTGTGATGCCGGCAGTAGGCGCGCCAGCTGAGGAGCCGAAAAATAGTTTCACCCAAATTCGAAAACTAAGGGCGGGATGAGATTCGGGGTGGAATTTCAGGCTTAGAAATGTTTTTTCAGAGACTTTTACGGAACGGTCGATTTTGGCTCCCCGGGAGGAAATTTTGTGATGCCGGCAGTAGGCGCGCCAGTTGAGGAGCCGAAAAATAGTTTCACCCGAATTCGAAAACTAAGGGCGGGATGAGATTCGGGGTGGAATTTCAGGCTTAGAAATGTTTTTTCAGAGACTTTTACGGAACGGTCGATTTTGGCTCCCCGGGAGGAAATTTTGTGATGCCGGCAGTAGGCTCGCCAGCTGAGGAGCCGAAAAATAGTTTCACCCGAATTCGAAAACTAAGGGCGGGATGAGATTCGGGGTGGAATTTCAGGCTTAGAAATGTTTTTTCAGAGACTTTTACGGAACGGTCGATTTTGGCTCCCCGGGAGGAAATTTTGTGATGCCGGCAGTAGGCGCGCCAGCTGAGGAGCCGAAAAATAGTTTCACCCGAATTCGAAAACTATGGGCGGGATGAGATTCGGGGTGGAATTTCAGGCTTAGAAATGTTTTTTCAGAGACTTTTACGGAACGGTCGATTTTGGCTCCCCGGGAGGAAATTTTGTGATGCCGGCAGTAGGCGCGCCAGCTGAGGACCCGAAAAATAGTTTCACCCGAATTCGAAAACTAAGGGCGGGATGAGATTCGGGGTGGAATTTCAGGCTTAGAAATATTTTTCAGAGACATTTACGGAACGGTCGATTTTGGCTTCCCGGGAGGAAATTTTCTGATGCCAACAGTAGGCGCGCCAGCTGAGAAGCCGAAAAATAGTTTCACCCGAATTGGAAAACGACGGGCGGGATGAGATTCGGGTTGGAATTTTAGGCTTAGAAATGTTTTTTCAGAGACTTTTACGGAACGGTCGATTTTGGCTCCCCGGGAGGAAATTTTGTAATGCCGGCAGTAGGCGCGCCAGCTGAGGAGCCGAAAAATAGTTTCACCCGAATTCGAAAACTAAGGGCGGGATGAGATTCGGGGTGGAATTTCAGGCTTAGAAATGCTTTTTCAGAGACTTTTACGGAACGGTCGATTTTGGCTCCCCGGGAGGAAATTTTGTGATGCCGGCAGTAGGCGCGCCAGCTGAGGAGCCGAAAAATAGTTTCACCCGAATTCGAAAACTAAGGGCGGGATGAGATTCGGGGTGGAATTTCAGGCTTAGAAATGTTTTTTTCAGAGACTTTTACGGAACGGTCGATTTTGGCTCCCCGGGAGGAAATTTTGTGATGCCGGCAGTAGGCGCGCCAGCTGAGGAGCCGAAAAATAGTTTCACCCAAATTCGAAAACTAAGGGCGGGATGAGATTCGGGGTGGAATTTCAGGCTTAGAAATGTTTTTTCAGAGACTTTTACGGAACGGTCGATTTTGGCTCCCCGGGAGGAAATTTTGTGATGCCGGCAGTAGGCGCGCCAGTTGAGGAGCCGAAAAATAGTTTCACCCGAATTCGAAAACTAAGGGCGGGATGAGATTCGGGGTGGAATTTCAGGCTTAGAAATGTTTTTTCAGAGACTTTTACGGAACGGTCGATTTTGGCTCCCCGGGAGGAAATTTTGTGATGCCGGCAGTAGGCTCGCCAGCTGAGGAGCCGAAAAATAGTTTCACCCGAATTCGAAAACTAAGGGCGGGATGAGATTCGGGGTGGAATTTCAGGCTTAGAAATGTTTTTTCAGAGACTTTTACGGAACGGTCGATTTTGGCTCCCCGGGAGGAAATTTTGTGATGCCGGCAGTAGGCGCGCCAGCTGAGGAGCCGAAAAATAGTTTCACCCGAATTCGAAAACTATGGGCGGGATGAGATTCGGGGTGGAATTTCAGGCTTAGAAATGTTTTTTCAGAGACTTTTACGGAACGGTCGATTTTGGCTCCCCGGGAGGAAATTTTGTGATGCCGGCAGTAGGCGCGCCAGCTGAGGACCCGAAAAATAGTTTCACCCGAATTCGAAAACTAAGGGCGGGATGAGATTCGGGGTGGAATTTCAGGCTTAGAAATATTTTTCAGAGACATTTACGGAACGGTCGATTTTGGCTTCCCGGGAGGAAATTTTCTGATGCCAACAGTAGGCGCGCCAGCTGAGAAGCCGAAAAATAGTTTCACCCGAATTGGAAAACGACGGGCGGGATGAGATTCGGGTTGGAATTTTAGGCTTAGAAATGTTTTTTCAGAGACTTTTACGGAACGGTCGATTTTGGCTCCCCGGGAGGAAATTTTGTAATGCCGGCAGTAGGCGCGCCAGCTGAGGAGCCGAAAAATAGTTTCACCCGAATTCGAAAACTAAGGGCGGGATGAGATTCGGGGTGGAATTTCAGGCTTAGAAATGCTTTTTCAGAGACTTTTACGGAACGGTCGATTTTGGCTCCCCGGGAGGAAATTTTGTGATGCCGGCAGTAGGCGCGCCAGCTGAGGAGCCGAAAAATAGTTTCACCCGAATTCGAAAACTAAGGGCGGGATGAGATTCGGGGTGGAATTTCAGGGTTAGAAATGTTTTTTTCAGAGACTTTTACGGAACGGTCGATTTTGGCTCCCCGGGAGGAAATTTTGTGATGCCGGCAGTAGGCGCGCCAGCTGAGGAGCCGAAAAATAGTTTCACCCAAATTCGAAAACTAAGGGCGGGATGAGATTCGGGGTGGAATTTCAGGCTTAGAAATGTTTTTTCAGAGACTTTTACGGAACGGTCGATTTTGGCTCCCCGGGAGGAAATTTTGTGATGCCGGCAGTAGGCGCGCCAGTTGAGGAGCCGAAAAATAGTTTCACCCGAATTCGAAAACTAAGGGCGGGATGAGATTCGGGGTGGAATTTCAGGCTTAGAAATGTTTTTTCAGAGACTTTTACGGAACGGTCGATTTTGGCTCCCCGGGAGGAAATTTTGTGATGCCGGCAGTAGGCTCGCCAGCTGAGGAGCCGAAAAATAGTTTCACCCGAATTCGAAAACTAAGGGCGGGATGAGATTCGGGGTGGAATTTCAGGCTTAGAAATGTTTTTTCAGAGACTTTTACGGAACGGTCGATTTTGGCTCCCCGGGAGGAAATTTTGTGATGCCGGCAGTAGGCGCGCCAGCTGAGGAGCCGAAAAATAGTTTCACCCGAATTCGAAAACTATGGGCGGGATGAGATTCGGGGTGGAATTTCAGGCTTAGAAATGTTTTTTCAGAGACTTTTACGGAACGGTCGATTTTGGCTCCCCGGGAGGAAATTTTGTGATGCCGGCAGTAGGCGCGCCAGCTGAGGAGCCGAAAAATAGTTTCACCCGAATTCGAAAACTAAGGGCGGGATGAGATTCGGGGTGGAATTTCAGGCTTAGAAATATTTTTTCAGAGACTTTTACGGAACGGTCGATTTTGGCTCCCCGGGAGGAAATTTTGTGATGCCGGCAGTAGGCGCGCCAGCTGAGGAGCCGAAAAATAGTTTCACCCGAATTCGAAAACTAAGGGCGGGATGAGATTCGGGGTGGAATTTTAGGCTTAGAAATGTTTTTTGAGAGACTTTTACGGAACGGTCGATTTTGGCTCTCCGGGAGGAAATTTTCTGATGCCGGCAGTAGGCGCGCCAGCTGAGGAGCCGAAAAATAGTTTCACCCGAATTCGAAAACTAAGGGCGGGATGAGATTCGGGGTGGAATTTCAGGCTTAGAAATGTTTTTTCAGAGACTTTTACGGGACGGTCGATTTTGGCTCCCCGGGAGGAAATTTTGTGATGCCGGCAGTAGGCGCGCCAGCTGAGGAGCCGAAAAATAGTTTCACCCGAATTCGAAAACTAAGGGCGGGATGAGATTCGGGGTGGAATTTCAGGCTTAGAAATGTTTTTTCAGAGACTTTTACGGAACGGTCGATTTTGGCTCCCCGGGAGGAAATTTTGTGATGCCGGCAGTAGGCGCGCCAGCTGAGGAGCCGAAAAATAGTTTCACCCGAATTCGAAAACTAAGGGCGGGATGAGATTCGGGGTGGAATTTTAGGCTTAGAAATGTTTTTTCAGAGACTTTTACGGAACGGTCGATTTTGGCTCCCCGGGAGATAATTTTGTGATGCCGGCAGTAGGCGCCAGCTGAGGAGCCGAAAAATAGTTTCACCCGAATTCGAAAACTAAGGGCGGGATGAGATTCGGGGTGGAATTTCAGGCTTAGAAATGTTTTTTCAGAGACTTTTACGGAACGGTCGATTTTGGCTCCCCGGGAGGAAATTTTCTGATGCCGGCAGTAGGCGCGCCAGCTGAGGAGCCGAAAAATAGTTTCACCCGAATTCGAAAACTAAGGGCGGGATGAGATTCGGGGTGGAATTTCAGGCTTAGAAATGTTTTTTCAGAGACTTTTACGGAACGGTCGATTTTGGCTCCCCGGGAGGAAATTTTCTGATGCCGGCAGTAGGCGCGCCAGCTGAGGAGCCGAAAAATAGTTTCACCTGAATTCGAAAACGACGGGCGGGATGAGATTCGGGTTGGAATTTTAGGCTTAGAAATGTTTTTTCAGAGCTTTTTACGGAACGGTCGATTTTTGCTCCCCGGGAGGAAATTTTGTGATGCCGGCAGTAGGCGCGCCAGCTGAGGAGCCGGAAAATAGTTTCACCCGAATTCGAAAACTAAGGGCGGGATGAGATTCGGGGTGGAATTTCAGGCTTAGAAATGTTTTTTCAGAGACTTTTACGGAACGGTCGATTTTGGCTCCCCGGGAGGAAATTTTGTGATGCCGGCAGTAGGCGCGCCAGCTGAGGAGCCGAAAAATAGTTTCACCCGAATTCGAAAACTAAGGGCGGGATGAGATTCAGGGTGGAATTTCAGGCTTAGAAATGTTTTTTCAGAGACTTTTACGGAACGGTCGATTTTGGCTCCCCGGGAGGAAATTTTGTGATGCCGGCAGTAGGCCCGCCAGCTGAGGAGCCGAAAAATAGTTTCACCCGAATTCGAAAACGACGGGCGGGATGAGATTCGGGTTGGAATTTCAGGCTTAGAAATGTTTTTTCAGAGACTTTTACGGAACGGTCGATTTTGGCTCCCCGGGAGGAAATTTTGTGATGCCGGCAGTAGGCGCGCCAGCTGAGGAGCCGAAAAATAGTTTCACCCGAATTCGAAAACGACGGGCGGGATGAGATTCAGGTTGGAATTTCAGGCTTAGAAATGTTTTTTCAGAGACTTTTACGGAACGGTCGATTTTGGCTCCCCGGGAGGAAATTTTGTGATACCGGCAGTAGGCGCGCCAGCTGAGGAGCCGAAAAATAGTTTCACCCGAATTCGAAAACTAAGGGCGGGATGAGATTCGGGGTGGAATTTCAGGCTTAGAAATGTTTTTTTCAGAGACTTTTACGGAACGGTCGATTTTGGCTCCCCGGGAGGAAATTTTGTGATGCCGGCAGTAGGCGCGCCAGCTGAGGAGCCGAAAAATAGTTTCACCCAAATTCGAAAACTAAGGGCGGGATGAGATTCGGGGTGGAATTTCAGGCTTAGAAATGTTTTTTCAGAGACTTTTACGGAACGGTCGATTTTGGCTCCCCGGGAGGAAATTTTGTGACGCCGGCAGTAGGCGCGCCAGCTGAGGAGCCGAAAAATAGTTTCACCCGAATTCAAAAACGACGGGCGGGATGAGATTCGGGGTGGAACTTTAGGCTTAGAAATGTTTTTTCAGAGACTTTTACGGAACGGTCGATTTTGCCTCCCCGGGAGGAAATTTTGTGATGCCGGCAGTAAGCGCGCCAGCTGAGGAGCCGAAAAATAGTTTCACCCGAATTCGAAAACGACGGGCGGGATGCGATTCGGGGTGGAATTTCAGGCTTAGAAATGTTTTTTCAGAGACTTTTACGGAACGGTCGATTTTGACTCCCCGGGAGGAAATTTTGTGATGCCGGCAGTAGGCGCGCCAGCTGAGGAGCCGAAATATACTTTCACCCGAATTCGAAAACTAAGGGCGGGATGAGATTCGGGGTGGAATTTCAGGCTTAGAAATGTTTTTTCAGAGACTTTTACGGAACAGTCGATTTTGGCTCCCCGGGAGGAAGTTTTGTGATGCCGGCAGTAGGCGCGCCAGCTGAGGAGCCGAAAAATAGTTTCACCCGAATTCGAAAACTAAGGGCGGGATGAGATTCGGGGTGGAATTTTAGGCTTAGAAATGTTTTTTCAGAGACTTTTACGGATCGGTCGATTATGGCTCCCCGGGAAGAAATGTTGTGATGCCGGCAGTAGGCGCGCCAGCTGAGGAGCCGAAAAATAGTTTCACCCGAATTCGAAAACGACGGGTGGGATGAGATTCGGGGTGGAATTTTAGGCTTAGAAATGTTTTTTCAGAGACTTTTACGGAACGGTCGATTTTGGCTCCCCGGTAAGAAATTTTGTGATGCCGGCAGTAGGCGCGCCAGCTGACATGCCAAAAAATAGTTTCACCCGAATTCGAAAACTAAGGGCAGGATGAGATTCGGGGTGGAATTTTAGGCTTAGAAATGTTTTTTCAGAGACTTTTACGGAACGGTCGATTTTGGCTCCCCGGGAGATAATTTTGTGATGCCGGCAGTAGGCGCGCCAGCTGAGGAGCCGAAAAATAGTTTCACCCGAATTCGAAAACTAAGGTCGGGATGAGATTCGGGGTGGAATTTCAGGCTTAGAAATATTTTTCAGAGACTTTTACGGAACGGTCGATTTTGGCTCCCCGGGAGGAAATTTTCTGATGCCGGCAGTAGGCGCGCCAGCTGAGGAGCCGAAAAATAGTTTCAACCGAATTCGAAAACTAAGGGCGGGATGAGATTCGGGGTGGAATTTTAGGCTTAGAAATGTTTTTTCAGAGACTTTTACGGAACGGTAGATTATGGCTCCCCGGGAGGAAATGTTGTGATGCCGGCAGTAGGCGCGCCAGCTGAGGAGCCGAAAAATAGTTTCACCCGAATTCGAAAATGACGGGTGGGATGAGATTCGGGGTGGAATTTTAGGCTTAGAAATGTTTTTTCAGAGACTTTTACGGAACGGTCGATTATGGCTCCCCGGGAGGAAATTTTGTGATGCCGGCATTAGGCGTGCCAGCTGAGGAGCCGAAAAATAGTTTCACCCGAATTCGAAAACGACGGGTGGGATGAGATTCGGGGTGGAATTTTAGGCTTAGAAATGTTTTTTCAGAGACTTTTACGGAACGGTCGATTTTGGCTCCCCGGTAGGAAATTTTGTGATGCCGGCAGTAGGCGCGCCAGCTGACATGCCAAAAAATAGTTTTACCCGAATTCGAAAACTAAGGGCAGGATGAGATTCGGGGTGGAATTTTAGGCTTAGAAATGTTTTTTCAGAGACTTTTACGGAACGGTCGATTTTGGCTCCCCGGGAGATAATTTTGTGATGCCGGCAGTAGGCGCGCCAGCTGAGGACCCGAAAAATAGTTTCACCCGAATTCGAAAACTAAGGGCGGGATGAGATTCGGGGTGGAATTTCAGGCTTAGAAATAATTTTCAGAGACATTTACGGAACGGTCGATTTTGGCTCCCCGGGAGGAAATTTTCTGATGCCGGCAGTAGGCGCGCCAGCTGAGAAGCCGAAAAATAGTTTCACCCGAATTGGAAAACGACGGGCGGGATGAGATTCGGGTTGGAATTTTAGGCTTAGAAATGTTTTTTCAGAGACTTTTACGGAACGGTCGATTTTGGCTCCCCGGGAGGAAATTTTTTAATGCCGGCAGTAGGCGCGCCAGCTGAGGAGCCGAAAAATAGTTTCACCCGAATTCGAAAACTAAGGGCGGGATGAGATTCGGGGTGGAATTTCAGGCTTAGAAATGCTTTTTCAGAGACTTTTACGGAACGGTCGATTTTGGCTCCCCGGGAGGAAATTTTGTGATGCCGGCAGTAGGCGCGCCAGCTGAGGAGCCGAAAAATAGTTTCACCCGAATTCAAAAACGACGGGCGGGATGAGATTCGGGGTGGAATTTTAGGCTTAGAAATGTTTTTTCAGAGACTTTTACGGAACGGTCGATTTTGCCTCCCCGGGAGGAAATTTTGTGATGCCGGCAGTAAGCGCGCCAGCTGAGGAGCCGAAAAATAGTTTCACCCGAATTCGAAAACGACGGGCGGGATGCGATTCGGGGTGGAATTTCAGGCTTAGAAATGTTTTTTCAGAGACTTTTACGGAACGGTCGATTTTGACTCCCCGGGAGGAAATTTTGTGATGCCGGCAGTAGGCGCGCCAGCTGAGGAGCCGAAATATACTTTCACCCGAATTCGAAAACTAAGGGCGGGATGAGATTCGGGGTGGAATTTCAGGCTTAGAAATGTTTTTTCAGAGACTTTTACGGAACAGTCGATTTTGGCTCCCCGGGAGGAAGTTTTGTGATGCCGGCAGTAGGCGCGCCAGCTGAGGAGCCGAAAAATAGTTTCACCCGAATTCGAAAACTAAGGGCGGGATGAGATTCGGGGTGGAATTTTAGGCTTAGAAATGTTTTTTCAGAGACTTTTACGGATCGGTCGATTATGGCTCCCCGGGAAGAAATGTTGTGATGCCGGCAGTAGGCGCGCCAGCTGAGGAGCCGAAAAATAGTTTCACCCGAATTCGAAAACGACGGGTGGGATGAGATTCGGGGTGGAATTTTAGGCTTAGAAATGTTTTTTCAGAGACTTTTACGGAACGGTCGATTTTGGCTCCCCGGTAAGAAATTTTGTGATGCCGGCAGTAGGCGCGCCAGCTGACATGCCAAAAAATAGTTTCACCCGAATTCGAAAACTAAGGGCAGGATGAGATTCGGGGTGGAATTTTAGGCTTAGAAATGTTTTTTCAGAGACTTTTACGGAACGGTCGATTTTGGCTCCCCGGGAGATAATTTTGTGATGCCGGCAGTAGGCGCGCCAGCTGAGGAGCCGAAAAATAGTTTCACCCGAATTCGAAAACTAAGGTCGGGATGAGATTCGGGGTGGAATTTCAGGCTTAGAAATATTTTTCAGAGACTTTTACGGAACGGTCGATTTTGGCTCCCCGGGAGGAAATTTTCTGATGCCGGCAGTAGGCGCGCCAGCTGAGGAGCCGAAAAATAGTTTCAACCGAATTCGAAAACTAAGGGCGGGATGAGATTCGGGGTGGAATTTTAGGCTTAGAAATGTTTTTTCAGAGACTTTTACGGAACGGTCGATTATGGCTCCCCGGGAGGAAATGTTGTGATGCCGGCAGTAGGCGCGCCAGCTGAGGAGCCGAAAAATAGTTTCACCCGAATTCGAAAATGACGGGTGGGATGAGATTCGGGGTGGAATTTTAGGCTTAGAAATGTTTTTTCAGAGACTTTTACGGAACGGTCGATTATGGCTCCCCGGGAGGAAATTTTGTGATGCCGGCATTAGGCGTGCCAGCTGAGGAGCCGAAAAATAGTTTCACCCGAATTCGAAAACGACGGGTGGGATGAGATTCGGGGTGGAATTTTAGGCTTAGAAATGTTTTTTCAGAGACTTTTACGGAACGGTCGATTTTGGCTCCCCGGTAGGAAATTTTGTGATGCCGGCAGTAGGCGCGCCAGCTGACATGCCAAAAAATAGTTTCACCCGAATTCGAAAACTAAGGGCAGGATGAGATTCGGGGTGGAATTTTAGGCTTAGAAATGTTTTTTCAGAGACTTTTACGGAACGGTCGATTTTGGCTCCCCGGGAGATAATTTTGTGATGCCGGCAGTAGGCGCGCCAGCTGAGGACCCGAAAAATAGTTTCACCCGAATTCGAAAACTAAGGGCGGGATGAGATTCGGGGTGGAATTTCAGGCTTAGAAATATTTTTCAGAGACATTTACGGAACGGTCGATTTTGGCTCCCCGGGAGGAAATTTTCTGATGCCGGCAGTAGGCGCGCCAGCTGAGAAGCCGAAAAATAGTTTCACCCGAATTGGAAAACGACGGGCGGGATGAGATTCGGGTTGGAATTTTAGGCTTAGAAATGTTTTTTCAGAGACTTTTACGGAACGGTCGATTTTGGCTCCCCGGGAGGAAATTTTTTAATGCCGGCAGTAGGCGCGCCAGGTGAGGAGCCGAAAAATAGTTTCACCCGAATTCGAAAACTAAGGGCGGGATGAGATTCGGGGTGGAATTTCAGGCTTAGAAATGCTTTTTCAGAGACTTTTACGGAACGGTCGATTTTGGCTCCCCGGGAGGATATTTTGTGATGCCGGCAGTAGGCGCGCCAGCTGAGGAGCCGAAAAATAGTTTCACCCGAATTCGAAAACTAAGGGCGGGATGAGATTCGGGGTGGAATTTCAGGCTTAGAAATGTTTTTTTCAGAGACTTTTACGGAACGGTCGATTTTGGCTCCCCGGGAGGAAATTTTGTGATGCCGGCAGTAGGCGCGCCAGCTGAGGAGCCGAAAAATAGTTTCACCCAAATTCGAAAACTAAGGGCGGGATGAGATTCGGGGTGGAATTTCAGGCTTAGAAATGTTTTTTCAGAGACTTTTACGGAACGGTCGATTTTGGCTCCCCGGGAGGAAATTTTGTGATGCCGGCAGTAGGCGCGCCAGTTGAGGAGCCGAAAAATAGTTTCACCCGAATTCGAAAACTAAGGGCGGGATGAGATTCGGGGTGGAATTTCAGGCTTAGAAATGTTTTTTCAGAGACTTTTACGGAACGGTCGATTTTGGCTCCCCGGGAGGAAATTTTGTGATGCCGGCAGTAGGCTCGCCAGCTGAGGAGCCGAAAAATAGTTTCACCCGAATTCGAAAACTAAGGGCGGGATGAGATTCGGGGTGGAATTTCAGGCTTAGAAATGTTTTTTCAGAGACTTTTACGGAACGGTCGATTTTGGCTCCCCGGGAGGAAATTTTGTGATGCCGGCAGTAGGCGCGCCAGCTGAGGAGCCGAAAAATAGTTTCACCCGAATTCGAAAACTATGGGCGGGATGAGATTCGGGGTGGAATTTCAGGCTTAGAAATGTTTTTTCAGAGACTTTTACGGAACGGTCGATTTTGGCTCCCCGGGAGGAAATTTTGTGATGCCGGCAGTAGGCGCGCCAGCTGAGGACCCGAAAAATAGTTTCACCCGAATTCGAAAACTAAGGGCGGGATGAGATTCGGGGTGGAATTTCAGGCTTAGAAATATTTTTCAGAGACATTTACGGAACGGTCGATTTTGACTCCCCGGGAGGAAATTTTCTGATGCCGGCAGTAGGCGCGCCAGCTGAGAAGCCGAAAAATAGTTTCACCCGAATTGGAAAACGACGGGCGGGATGAGATTCGGGTTGGAATTTTAGGCTTAGAAATGTTTTTTCAGAGACTTTTACGGAACGGTCGATTTTGGCTCCCCGGGAGGAAATTTTGTAATGCCGGCAGTAGGTGCGCCAGCTGAGGAGCCGAAAAATAGTTTCACCCGAATTCGAAAACTAAGGGCGGGATGAGATTCGGGGTGGAATTTCAGGCTTAGAAATGCTTTTTCAGAGACTTTTACGGAACGGTCGATTTTGGCTCCCCGGGAGGAAATTTTGTGATGCCGGCAGTAGGCGCGCCAGCTGAGGAGCCGAAAAATAGTTTCACCCGAATTCGAAAACTAAGGGCGGGATGAGATTCGGGGTGGAATTTCAGGCTTAGAAATGTTTTTTTCAGAGACTTTTACGGAACGGTCGATTTTGGCTCCCCGGGAGGAAATTTTGTGATGCCGGCAGTAGGCGCGCCAGCTGAGGAGCCGAAAAATAGTTTCACCCAAATTCGAAAACTAAGGGCGGGATGAGATTCGGGGTGGAATTTCAGGCTTAGAAATGTTTTTTCAGAGACTTTTACGGAACGGTCGATTTTGGCTCCCCGGGAGGAAATTTTGTGATGCCGGCAGTAGGCGCGCCAGTTGAGGAGCCGAAAAATAGTTTCACCCGAATTCGAAAACTAAGGGCGGGATGAGATTCGGGGTGGAATTTCAGGCTTAGAAATGTTTTTTCAGAGACTTTTACGGAACGGTCGATTTTGGCTCCCCGGGAGGAAATTTTGTGATGCCGGCAGTAGGCTCGCGAGCTGAGGAGCCGAAAAATAGTTTCACCCGAATTCGAAAACTAAGGGCGGGATGAGATTCGGGGTGGAATTTCAGGCTTAGAAATGTTTTTTCAGAGACTTTTACGGAACGGTCGATTTTGGCTCCCCGGGAGGAAATTTTGTGATGCCGGCAGTAGGCGCGCCAGCTGAGGAGCCGAAAAATAGTTTCACCCGAATTCGAAAACTAAGGGCGGGATGAGATTCGGGGTGGAATTTCAGGCTTAGAAATGTTTTTTCAGAGACTTTTACGGAACGGTCGATTTTGGCTCCCCGGGAGGAAATTTTGTGATGCCGGCAGTAGGCGCGCCAGCTGAGGAGCCGAAAAATAGTTTCACCCGAATTCGAAAACTAAGGGCGGGATGAGATTCGGGGTGGAATTTCAGGCTTAGAAATATTTTTTCAGAGACTTTTACGGAACGGTCGATTTTGGCTCCCCGGGAGGAAATTTTGTGATGCCGGCAGTAGGCGCGCCAGCTGAGGAGCCGAAAAATAGTTTCAACCGAATTCGAAAACTAAGGGCGGGATGAGATTCGGGGTGGAATTTTAGGCTTAGAAATGTTTTTTGAGAGACTTTTACGGAACGGTCGATTTTGGCTCTCCGGGAGGAAATTTTCTGATGCCGGCAGTAGGCGCGCCAGCTGAGGAGCCGAAAAATAGTTTCACCCGAATTCGAAAACTAAGGGCGGGATGAGATTCGGGGTGGAATTTCAGGCTTAGAAATGTTTTTTCAGAGACTTTTACGGGACGGTCGATTTTGGCTCCCCGGGAGGAAATTTTGTGATGCCGGCAGTAGGCGCGCCAGCTGAGGAGCCGAAAAATAGTTTCACCCGAATTCGAAAACGACGGGCGGGATGAGATTCGGGGTGGAATTTTAGGCTTAGAAATGTTTTTTCAGAGACTTTTACGGAACGGTCGATTTTGCCTCCCCGGGAGGAAATTTTGTGATGCCGGCAGTAGGCTCGCCAGCTGAGGAGCCGAAAAATAGTTTCACCCGAATTCGAAAACGACGGGCGGGATGAGATTCGGGGTGGAATTTCAGGCTTAGAAATGTTTTTTCAGAGACTTTTACGGAACGGTCGATTTTGGCTCCCCGGGAGGAAATTTTGTGATGCCGGCAGTAGGCGCGCCAGCTGAGGAGCCGAAAAATAGTTTCACCCGAATTCGAAAACTAAGGACGGGATGAGATTCGGGGTGGAATTTCAGGCTTAGAAATGTTTTTTCAGAGACTTTTACGGAACAGTCGATTTTGGCTCCCCGGGAGGAAGTTTTGTGATGCCGGCAGTAGGCGCGCCAGCTGAGGAGCCGAAAAATAGTTTCACCCGAATTCGAAAACTAAGGGCGGGATGAGATTCGGGGTGGAATTTTAGGCTTAGAAATGTTTTTTCAGAGACTTTTACGGAACGGTCGATTATGGCTCCCCGGGAGGAAATTTTGTGATGCCGGCAGTAGGCGCGCCAGCTGAGGAGCCGAAAAATAGTTTCACCCGAATTCGAAAACGACGGGTGGGATGAGATTCGGGGTGGAATTTTAGGCTTAGAAATGTTTTTTCAGAGACTTTTACGGAACGGTCGATTATGGCTCCCCGGGAGGAAATTTTGTGATGCCGGCAGTAGGCGTGCCAGCTGAGGAGCCGAAAAATAGTTTCACCCGAATTCGAAAACGACTGGTGGGATGAGATTCGGGGTGGAATTTTAGGCTTAGAAATGTTTTTTCAGAGACTTTTACGGAACGGTCGATTTTGGCTCCCCGGTAGGAAATTTTGTGATGCCGGCAGTAGGCGCGCCAGCTGACATGCCAAAAAATAGTTTCACCCGAATTCGAAAACTAAGGGCAGGATGAGATTCGGGGTGGAATTTTAGGCTTAGAAATGTTTTTTCAGAGACTTTTACGGAACGGTCGATTTTGGCTCCCCGGGAGATAATTTTGTGATGCCGGCAGTAGGCGCGCCAGCTGAGGAGCCGAAAAATAGTTTCACCCGAATTCGAAAACTAAGGGCGGGATGAGATTCGGGGTGGAATTTCAGGCTTAGAAATATTTTTCAGAGACTTTTACGGAACGGTCGATTTTGGCTCCCCGGGAGGAAATTTTCTGATGCCGGCAGTAGGCGCGCCAGCTGAGAAGCCGAAAAATAGTTTCACCCGAATTCGAAAACGACGGGCGGGATGAGATTCGGGTTGGAATTTTAGGCTTAGAAATGTTTTTTCAGAGACTTTTACGGAACGGTCGATTTTGCCTCTCCGGGAGGAAATTTTGTGATGCCGGCAGTAGGCTCGCCAGCTGAGGAGCCGAAAAATAGTTTCACCCGAATTCGAAAACGACGGGCGGGATGAGATTCGGGGTGGAATTTCAGGCTTAGAAATGTTTTTTCAGAGACTTTTACGGAACGGTCGATTTTGGCTCCCCGGGAGGAAATTTTGTGATGCCGGCAGTAGGCGCGCCAGCTGACATGCCAAAAAATAGTTTCACCCAAATTCGAAAACTAAGGGCAGGATGAGATTCGGGGTGGAATTTTAGGCTTAGAAATGTTTTTTCAGAGACTTTTACGGAACGGTCGATTTTGGCTCCCCGGGAGATAATTTTGTGATGCCGGCAGTAGGCGCGCCAGCTGAGGAGCCGAAAAATAGTTTCACCCGAATTCGAAAACTAAGGGCGGGATGAGTTTCGGGTTGGAATTTCAGGCTTAGAAATGTTTTTTCAGAGACTTTTACGGAACGGTCGATTTTGCCTCCCCGGGAGGAAATTTTGTGATGCCGGCAGTAGGCTCGCCAGCTGAGGAGCCGAAAAATAGTTTCACCCGAATTCGAAAACGACGGGCGGGATGAGATTCGGGGTGGAATTTCAGGCTTAGAAATGTTTTTTCAGAGACTTTTACGGAACGGTCGATTTTGGCTCCCCGGGAGGAAATTTTGTGATGCCGGCAGTAGGCGCGCCAGCTGAGGAGCCGAAAAATAGTTTCACCCGAATTCGAAAACTAAGGACGGGATGAGATTCGGGGTGGAATTTCAGGCTTAGAAATGTTTTTTCAGAGACTTTTACGGAACAGTCGATTTTGGCTCCCCGGGAGGAAGTTTTGTGATGCCGGCAGTAGGCGCGCCAGCTGAGGAGCCGAAAAATAGTTTCACCCGAATTCGAAAACTAAGGGCGGGATGAGATTCGGGGTGGAATTTTAGGCTTAGAAATGTTTTTTCAGAGACTTTTACGGAACGGTCGATTATGGCTCCCCGGGAGGAAATTTTGTGATGCCGGCAGTAGGCGCGCCAGCTGAGGAGCCGAAAAATAGTTTCACCCGAATTCGAAAACGACGGGTGGGATGAGATTCGGGGTGGAATTTCAGGCTTAGAAATGTTTTTTCAGAGACTTTTACGGAACAGTCGATTTTGGCTCCCCGGGAGGAAATTTTGTGATGCCGGCAGTAGGCGCGCCAGCTGAGGAGCCGAAAAATAGTTTCACCCGAATTCGAAAACTAAGGGCGGGATGAGATTCGGGGTGGAATTTCAGGCTTAGAAATGTTTTTTCAGAGACTTTTACGGAACGGTCGATTTTGGCTCCCCGGGAGGAAATTTTGTGATGCCGGCAGTAGGCGCGCCAGCTGAGGAGCCGAAAAATAGTTTCACCCGAATTCGAAAACTAAGGGCGGGATGAGATTCGGGGTGGAATTTCAGGCTTAGAAATGTTTTTTCAGAGACTTTTACGGAACGGTCGATTTTGGCTCCCCGGGAGGAAATTTTGTGATGCCGGCAGTAGGCGCGCCAGCTGAGGAGCCGAAAAATAGTTTCACCCGAATTCGAAAACTAAGGGCGGGATGCGATTCGGGGTGGAATTACAGGCTTAGAAATGTTTTTTTAGAGACTTTTACGGAACGGTCGATTTTGGCTCCCCGGGAGGAAATTTTGTGATGCCGGCAGTAGGCGCGCCAGCTGAGGAGCAGAAAAATAGTTTCACCCGAATTCGAAAACTAAGGGCGGGATGAGATTCGGGGTGGAATTTTAGGCTTAGAAATGTTTTTTCAGAGACTTTTACGGAACGGTCTATTTTTGCTCCCCGGGAAGAAATTTTGTGATGCCGGCAGTAGGCGCGCCAGCTGAGGAGCCGAAAAATAGTTTCACCCGAATTCGAAAACTAAGGGCGGGATGAGATTCGGGGTGGAATTTCAGGCTTAGAAATGTTTTTTCAGAGACTTTTACGGAACGGTCGATTTTGGCTCCCCGGGAGGAAATTTTGTGATGCCGGCAGTAGGCGCGCCAGCTGAGGAGCCGAAAAATAGTTTCACCCGAATTCGAAAACTAAGGACGGGATGAGATTCGGGGTGGAATTTCAGGCTTAGAAATGTTTTTTCAGAGACTTTTACGGAACGGTCGATTTTGGCTCCCCGGGAGGAAATTTTGTGATGCCGGCAGTAGGCGCGCCAGCTGAGGAGCCGAAAAATAGTTTCACCCGAATTCGAAAACTAAGGGCGGGATGCGATTCGGGGTGGAATTACAGGCTTAGAAATGTTTTTTTAGAGACTTTTACGGAACGGTCGATTTTGGCTCCCCGGGAGGAAATTTTGTGATGCCGGCAGTAGGCGCGCCAGCTGAGGAGCAGAAAAATAGTTTCACCCGAATTCGAAAACTAAGGGCGGGATGAGATTCGGGGTGGAATTTTAGGCTTAGAAATGTTTTTTCAGAGACTTTTACGGAACGGTCTATTTTTGCTCCCCGGGAAGAAATTTTGTGATGCCGGCAGTAGGCGCGCCAGCTGAGGAGCCGAAAAATAGTTTCACCCGAATTCGAAAACTAAGGGCGGGATGAGATTCGGGGTGGAATTTCAGGCTTAGAAATGTTTTTTCAGAGACTTTTACGGAACGGTCGATTTTGGCTCCCCGGGAGGAAATTTTGTGATGCCGGCAGTAGGCGCGCCAGCTGAGGAGCCGAAAAATAGTTTCACCCGAATTCGAAAACTAAGGACGGGATGAGATTCGGGGTGGAATTTCAGGCTTAGAAATGTTTTTTCAGAGACTTTTACGGAACGGTCGATTTTGGCTCCCCGGGAGGAAGTTTTGTGATGCCGGCAGTAGGCGCGCCAGCTGAGGAGCCGAAAAATAGTTTCACCCGAATTCGAAAACTAAGGGCGGGATGAGATTCGGGGTGGAATTTTAGGCTTAGAAATGTTTTTTCAGAGACTTTTACGGAACGGTCGATTATGGCTCCCCGGGAGGAAATTTTGTGATGCCGGCAGTAGGCGCGCCAGCTGAGGAGCCGAAAAATAGTTTCACCCGAATTCGAAAACGACGGGTGGGATGAGATTCGGGGTGGAATTTTAGGCTTAGAAATGTTTTTTCAGAGACTTTTACGGAACGGTCGATTATGGCTCCCCGGGAGGAAATTTTGTGATGCCGGCAGTAGGCGTGCCAGCTGAGGAGCCGAAAAATAGTTTCACCCGAATTCGAAAACGACTGGTGGGATGAGATTCGGGGTGGAATTTTAGGCTTAGAAATGTTTTTTCAGAGACTTTTACGGAACGGTCGATTTTGGCTCCCCGGTAGGAAATTTTGTGATGCCGGCAGTAGGCGCGCCAGCTGACATGCCAAAAAATAGTTTCACCCGAATTCGAAAACTAAGGGCAGGATGAGATTCGGGGTGGAATTTTAGGCTTAGAAATGTTTTTTCAGAGACTTTTACGGAACGGTCGATTTTGGCTCCCCGGGAGATAATTTTGTGATGCCGGCAGTAGGCGCGCCAGCTGAGGAGCCGAAAAATAGTTTCACCCGAATTCGAAAACTAAGGGCGTGATGAGATTCGGGGTGGAATTTCAGGCTTAGAAATGTTTTTTCAGAGACTTTTACGGAACGGTCGATTTTGGCTCCCCGGGAGGAAATTTTGTGATGCCGGCAGTAGGAGCGACAGCTGAGGAGCCGAAAAATAGTTTCACCCGAATTCGAAAACTAAGGGCGTGATGAGATTCGGGGTGGAATTTCAGGCTTAGAAATGTTTTTTCAGAGACTTTTACGGAACGGTCGATTTTGGCTCCCCGGGAGGAAATTTTGTGATGCCGGCAGTAGGCGCGCCAGCTGAGGAGCCGAAAAATAGTTTCACCCGAATTCGAAAACTAAGGGCGGGATGAGATTCGGGGTGGAATTTTAGGCTTAGAAATGTTTTTTCAGAGACTTTTACGGAACGGTCGATTTTGGCTCCCCGGGAGGAAATTTTGTGATGCCGGCAGTAGGCGCGCCAGCTGAGGAGCCGAAAAATAGTTTCACCCGAATTCGAAAACTAAGGGCGGGATGAGATTCGGGGTGGAATTTTAGGCTTAGAAATGTTTTTTCAGAGACTTTTACGGAACGGTCGATTTTGGCTCCCCGGGAGGAAATTTTGTGATACCGGCAGTAGGCGCGCCAGCTGAGGAGCCGAAAAATAGTTTCACCCGAATTCGAAAACTAAGGGCGGGATGAGATTCGGGGTGGAATTTCAGGCTTAGAAATGTTTTTTCAGAGACTTTTACGGAACGGTCGATTTTGGCTCCCCGGGAGGAAATTTTCTGATGCCGGCAGTAGGCGCGCCAGCTGTGGAGCCGAAAAATAGTTTCACCCGAATTCGAAATCTAAGGCCGGGATGAGTTTCGGGGTGGAATTTCAGGCTGAGAAATGTTTTTTCAGAGACTTTTACGGAACGGTCGATTTTGGCTCCCCGGGAGGAAATTTTGTGATGCCGGCAGTAGGCGCGCCAGCTGAGGAGCCGAAAAATAGTTTCACCCGAATTCGAAAACTAAGGGCGGGATGAGATTCGGGGTGCAATTTCAGGCTTAGAAATGTTTTTTCAGAGACTTTTACGGAACGGTCGATTTTGGCTCCCCGGGAGGAAATTTTGTGATGCCGGCAGTAGGCGCGCCAGCTGAGGAGCCGAAAAATAGTTTCACCCGAATTCGAAAACTAAGGGCGGGATGCGATTCGGGGTGGAATTTCAGGCTTAGAAATGTTTTTTCAGAGACTTTTACGGAACGGTCGATTTTGGCTCCCCGGGAGATAATTTTGTGATGCCGGCAGTAGGCGCGCCTGCTGAGGAGCCGAAAAATAGTTTCACCCGAATTCGAAAACTAAGGGCGTGATGAGATTCGGGGTGGAATTTCAGGCTTACAAATGTTTTTTCAGAGACTTTTACGGAACGGTCGATTTTGGCTCCCCGGGAGGAAATTTTGTGATGCCGGCAGTAGGAGCGACAGCTGAGGAGCCGAAAAATAGTTTCACCCGAATTCGAAAACTAAGGGCGTGATGAGATTCGGGGTGGAATTTCAGGCTTAGAAATGTTTTTTCAGAGACTTTTACGGAACGGTCGATTTTGGCTCCCCGGGAGGAAATTTTGTGATGCCGGCAGTAGGCGCGCCAGCTGAGGAGCCGAAAAATAGTTTCACCCGAATTCGAAAACTAAGGGCGTGATGAGATTCGGGGTGGAATTTTAGGCTTAGAAATGTTTTTTCAGAGACTTTTACGGAACGGTCGATTTTGGCTCCCCGGGAGGAAATTTTCTGATGCCGGCAGTAGGCGCGCCAGCTGTGGAGCCGAAAAATAGTTTCACCCGAATTCGAAATCTAAGGCCGGGATGAGTTTCGGGGTGGAATTTCAGGCTGAGAAATGTTTTTTCAGAGACTTTTACGGAACGGTCGATTTTGGCTCCCCGGGAGGAAATTTTCTGATGCCGGCAGTAGGCGCGCCAGCTGAGGAGCCGAAAAATAGTTTCACCCGAATTCGAAAACTAAGGGCGGGATGAGATTCGGGGTGGAATTTCAGGCTTAGAAATGTTTTTTCAGAGACTTTTACGGAACGGTCGATTTTGGCTCCCCGGGAGGAAATTTTGTGATGCCGGCAGTAGGCGCAGCAGCTGAGGAGACGAAAAATAGTTTCACCCGAATTCGAAAATGACGGGTGGGATGAGATTCGGGGTGGAATTTTAGGCTTAGAAATGTTTTTTCAGAGACTTTTACGGAACGGTCGATTTTGGCTCCCCGGGAGGAAATTTTGTGATGCCGGCAGTAGGCGCGCCAGCTGACATGCCAAAAAATAGTTTCACCCGAATTCGAAAACTAAGGGCAGGATGAGATTCGGGGTGGAATTTTAGGCTTAGAAATGTTTTTTCAGAGACTTTTACGGAACGGTCGATTTTGGCTCCCCGGGAGGAAATTTTGTGATGCCGGCAGTAGGCGCGCCAGCTGAGGAGCCGAAAAATAGTTTCACCCGAATTCGAAAACTAAGGGCGGGATGAGATTCGGGGTGGAATTTTAGGCTTAGAACTGTTTTTTCAGAGACTTTTACGGAACGGTCGATTTTGGCTCCCCGGGAGGAAGTTTTGTGATGCCGGCAGTAGGCGCGCCAGCTGACATGCCAAAAAATAGTTTCACCCGAATTCGAAAACTAAGGGCGGGATGAGATTCGGGGTGGAATTTTAGGCTTAGAAATGTTTTTTCAGAGACTTTTACGGAACGGTGGATTTTGGCTCCCCGGGAGGAAATTTTGTGATGCCCGCAGTAGGCGCGCCAGCTGAGGAGCCGAAAAAGAGTTTCACCCGAATTCGAAAACTAAGGGCGGGATGAGATTCGGGGTGGAATTTTAGTCTTAGAAATGTTTTTTCAGAGACTTTTACGGAACGGTCGATTATGGCTCCCCGGGAGGAAATTTTGTGATGCCGGCAGTAGGCGCGCCAGCTGAGGAGCCGAAAAATAGTTTCACCCGAATTCAAAAACTAAGGGCGGGATGAGATTCGGGGTGGAATTTTAGGCTTAGAAATGTTTTTTCAGAGACTTTTACGGAACGGTCGATTTTGCCTCTCCGGGAGGAAATTTTGTGATGCCGGCAGTAGGCGCGCCAGCTGACATGCCAAAAAATAGTTTCACCCGAATTCGAAAACTAAGGGCAGGATGAGATTCGGGGTGGAATTTTAGGCTTAGAAATGTTTTTTCAGAGACTTTTACGGAACGGTCGATTTTGGCTCCCCGGGAGGAAATTTTGTAATGCCGGCAGTAGGCGCGCCAGCTGAGGAGCCGAAAAATAGTTTCATCCGAATTCGAAAATGACGGGCGGGATGAGATTTGGGGTGGAATTTTAGGCTTAGAAATGTTTTTTCAGAGACTTTTACGGAACGGTCGATTTTGGCTACCCGGGAGGAAATTTTGTGATGTTGGGAGCAGGCGCGCCCGCCGAGGGCCGAAAATTTTTTTTACCCGAATTCGAAAACTAAGGGCGGGATGAGATTCGGGGTGGAATTTCAGGCTTAGAAATGTTTTTTCAGAGACTTTTACGGAACGGTAGATTTTGGCTCCCCGGGAGGAAATTTTGTGATGCCGGCAGTAGGCGCGCCAGCTGAGGAGCCGAAAAATAGTTTCACCCGAATTCGAAAACTAAGGGCGGGATGAGATTCGGGGTGGAATTTTAGGCTTAGAAATGTTTTTTCAGAGACTTTTACGGAACGGTCGATTTTGGGTCCCCGGGAGGAAATTTTGTGATGCCGGCAGTAGGCGCGCCAGCTGAGGAGCCGAAAAATAGTTTCACCCGAATTCGAAAACTAAGGGCGGGATGAGATTCGGGGTGGAATTTTAGGCTTAGAACTGTTTTTTCAGAGACTTTTACGGAACGGTCGATTTTGGCTCCCCGGGAGGAAATTTTGTAATGCCGGCAGTAGGCGCGCCAGCTGAGGAGCCGAAAAATAGTTTCACCCGAATTCGAAAACGACGGGCGGGATGAGATTTGGGGTGGAATTTTAGGCTTAGAAATGTTTTTTCAGAGACTTTTACGGAACGGTCGATTTTGGCTACCCGGGAGGAAATTTTGTGATGTTGGGAGCAGGCGCGCCCGCCGAGGGCCGAAAATTTTTTTTACCCGAATTCGAAAACTAACGGCGGGATGAGATTCGTGGTGGAATTTTAGGCTTAGAAATGTTTTTTCAGAGACTTTTACGGAACGGTCGATTTTGGCTCCCCGGGAGGAAATTTTGTGATGCCGGCAGTAGTCGCGCCAGCTGAGGAACCGAAAAATAGTTTCACCCGAATTCGAAAACTAAGGGCGGGATGAGATTCGGGGTGGAATTTTAGGCTTCAAAATGTTTTTTCAGAGACTTTTACGGAACGGTCGATTTTGGCTCCCCGGGAGGAAATTTTGTGATGTTGGGAGCAGGCGCGCCCGCCGAGGGCCGAAAATTTTTTTTACCCGAATTCGAAAACTAAGGGCGGGATGAGATTCGGGGTGGAATTTTAGGCTTAGAAATGTTTTTTCAGAGACTTTTACGGAACGGTCGATTTTGGCTCCCCGGGAGGAAATTTTGTGATGCCGGCAGTAGGCGCGCCAGCTGAGGAGCCGAAAAATAGTTTCACCCAAATTCGAAAAGTAAGGGCGGGATGAGATTCGGTGTGGAATTTTAGGCTTAGAAATGTTTTTTCAGAGACTTTTACGGAACGGTCGATTTTGGCTCCCCGGGAGGAAATTTTGTGATGCCGGCAGTAGGCGCGCCAGCTGAGGAGCCGAAAAATAGTTTCACCCGAATTCGAAAACTATGGGCGGGATGAGATTCATGGTGGAACTTTAGGCTTAGAAATGTTTTTTCAGAGACTTTTACGGAACGGTCGATTTTGGCTCCCCGGTAGGAAATTTTGTGATGCTGGCAGCAGGCGCGCCAGCTGAGGAGCCGAAAAATAGTTTCACCCGAATTCGAAAACTAAGGGCGGGATGAGATTCGGGGTGGAATTTTAGGCTTAGAAATGTTTTTTCAGAGACTTTTACGGAACTGTCGATTTTGGCTCCCCGGGAGGAAATTTTCTGATGCCGGCAGTAGGCGCGCCACCTGAGGAGCCGAAAAATAGTTCCACCCGAATTCGAAAACTAAGGGCGGGATGAGATTCGGGGTGGAATTTCAGGCTTAGAAATGTTTTTTCAGAGACTTTTACGGAACAGTCGATTTTGGCTCCCCGGGAGGAAATTTTGTGATGCCGGCAGTAGGCGCGCCAGCTGAGGAGCCGAAAAATACTTTCACCCGAATTCGAAAACTAAGGGCGGGATGAGATTCGGGGTGGAATTTCAGGCTTAGAAATGTTTTTTCATAGACTTTTACGGAACGGTCGATTTTGGCTCCCCGGGAGGAAATTTTGTGATGCCGGCAGTAGGCGCGCCAGCTGAGGAGCCAAAAAATAGTTTCACCCGAATTCGAAAACTAAGGGCGGGATGAGATTCGGGGTGGAATTTTAGGCTTAGAAATGTTTTTTCAGAGACTTTTACGGAACGGTCGATTTTGGGTCCCCGGGAGGAAATTTTGTGATGCCGGCAGTAGGCGCCCCAGCTGAGGAGCCGAAAAATAGTTTCACCCGAATTCGAAAACTAAGGGCGGGATGAGATTCGGGGTGGAATTTTAGGCTTAGAAATGTTTTTTCAGAGACTTTTACGGAACGGTCGATTTTGGCTCCCCGGGAGGAAATTTTGTGATGTTGGGAGCAGGCGCGCCCGCCGAGGGCCGAAAATTTTTTTTACCCGAATTCGAAAACTAACGGCGGGATGAGATTCGTGGTGGAATTTTAGGCTTAGAAATGTTTTTTCAGAGACTTTTACGGAACGGTCGATTTTGGCTCCCCGGGAGGAAATTTTGTGATGCCGGCAGTAGTCGCGCCAGCTGAGGAACCGAAAAATAGTTTCACCCGAATTCGAAAACTAAGGGCGGGATGAGATTCGGGGTGGAATTTTAGGCTTCAAAATGTTTTTTCAGAGACTTTTACGGAACGGTCGATTTTGGCTCCCCGGGAGGAAATTTTGTGATGTTGGGAGCAGGCGCGCCCGCCGAGGGCCGAAAATTTTTTTTACCCGAATTCGAAAACTAAGGGCGGGATGAGATTCGGGGTGGAATTTTAGGCTTAGAAATGTTTTTTCAGAGACTTTTACGGAACGGTCGATTTTGGCTCCCCGGGAGGAAATTTTGTGATGCCGGCAGTAGGCGCGCCAGCTGAGGAGCCGAAAAATAGTTTCACCCAAATTCGAAAAGTAAGGGCGGGATGAGATTCGGTGTGGAATTTTAGGCTTAGAAATGTTTTTTCAGAGACTTTTACGGAACGGTCGATTTTGGCTCCCCGGGAGGAAATTTTGTGATGCCGGCAGTAGGCGCGCCAGCTGAGGAGCCGAAAAATAGTTTCACCCGAATTCGAAAACTATGGGCGGGATGAGATTCATGGTGGAACTTTAGGCTTAGAAATGTTTTTTCAGAGACTTTTACGGAACGGTCGATTTTGGCTCCCCGGTAGGAAATTTTGTGATGCTGGCAGCAGGCGCGCCAGCTGAGGAGCCGAAAAATAGTTTCACCCGAATTCGAAAACTAAGGGCGGGATGAGATTCGGGGTGGAATTTTAGGCTTAGAAATGTTTTTTCAGAGACTTTTACGGAACTGTCGATTTTGGCTCCCCGGGAGGAAATTTTCTGATGCCGGCAGTAGGCGCGCCAGCTGAGGAGCCGAAAAATAGTTTCACCCGAATTCGAAAACGACGGGCGGGATGAGATTTGGGGTGGAATTTTAGGCTTAGAAATGTTTTTTCAGAGACTTTTACGGAACGGTCGATTTTGGCTACCCGGGAGGAAATTTTGTGAAGTTGGGAGCAGGCGCGCCCGCCGAGGGCCGAAAATTTTTTTTACCCGAATTCGAAAATTAACGGCGGGATGAGATTCGTGGTGGAATTTTAGGCTTAGAAATGTTTTTTCAGAGACTTTTACGGAACGGTCGATTTTGGCTCCCCGGGAGGAAATTTTGTGATGCCGGCAGTAGGCGCGCCAGCTGAGGAGCCGAAAAATAGTTTCACCCGAATTCGAAAACTAAGGGCGGGATGAGATTCGGGGTGGAATTTTAGGCTTAAAAATGTTTTTTCAGAGACTTTTACGGAACGGTCGATTTTGGCTCCCCGGGAGGAAATTTTGTGATGTTGGGAGCAGGCGCGCCCGCCGAGGGCCGAAAATTTTTTTTACCCGAATTCGAAAACTAAGGGCGGGATGAGATTCGGGGTGGAATTTTAGGCTTAGAAATGTTTTTTCAGAGACTTTCACGGAACGGTCGATTTTGGCTCCCCGGGAGGAAATTTTGTGATGCCGGCAGTAGGCGCGCCAGCTGAGGAGCTGAAAAATAGTTTCACCCAAATTCGAAAACTAAGGGCGGGATGAGATTCGGTGTGGAATTTTAGGCTTAGAAATGTTTTTTCAGAGACTTTTACGGAACGGTCGATTTTGGCTCCCCGGGAGGAAATTTTGTGATGCCGGCAGTAGGCGCGCCAGCTGAGGAGCCGAAAAATAGTTTCACCCGAATTCGAAAACTATGGGCGGGATGAGATTCATGGTGGAACTTTAGGCTTAGAAATGTTTTTTCAGAGACTTTTACGGAACGGTCGATTTTGGCTCCCCGGTAGGAAATTTTGTGATGCTGGCAGCAGGCGCGCCAGCTGAGGAGCCGAAAAATAGTTTCACCCGAATTCGAAAACTAAGGGCGGGATGAAATTCGGGGTGGAATTTTAGGCTTAGAAATGTTTTTTCAGAGACTTTTACGGAACTGTCGATTTTGGCTCCCCGGGAGGAAATTTTCTGATGCCGGCAGTAGGCGCGCCACCTGAGGAGCCGAAAAATAGTTCCACCCGAATTCGAAAACTAAGGGCGGGATGAGATTCGGGGTGGAATTTCAGGCTTAGAAATGTTTTTTCAGAGACTTTTACGGAACAGTCGATTTTGGTTCCCCGGGAGGAAATTTTGTGATGCCGGCAGTAGGCGCGCCAGCTGAGGAGCCGAAAAATACTTTCACCCGAATTCGAAAACTAAGGGCGGGATGAGATTCGGGGTGGAATTTCAGGCTTAGAAATGTTTTTTCAGAGACTTTTACGGAACAGTCGATTTTCGCTCCCCGGGAGGAAATTTTGTGATGCCGGCAGTAGGCGCGCCAGCTGAGGAGCCAAAAAATAGTTTCACCCAAATTCGAAAACTAAGGGCGGGATGAGATTCGGGGTGGAATTTTAGGCTTAGAAATGTTTTTTCAGAGACTTTTACGGAACGGTCGATTTTGGCTCCCCGGGAGGAAATTTTGTGATGCCGGCAGTAGGCGGGCCACCTGAGGAGCCGAAAAATAGTTTCACCCGAATTCGAAAACTAAGGCCGGGATGAGTTTCGGGGTGGAATTTCAGGCTTAGAAATGTTTTTTCAGAGACTTTTACGGAACGGTCGATTTTGGCTCCCCGGGAGGAAATTTTGTGATCCCGGCAGTAGGCGCGCCACCTGAGGAGCCGAAAAATAGTTTCACCCGAATTCGAAAACTAAGGGCGGGATGAGATTCGGGGTGGAATTTCAGGCTTAGAAATGTTTTTTCAGAGACTTTTACGGAACGGTCGATTTTGGTTACCCGGGAGGAAATTTTCTGATACCGGCAGTAGGCGCGCCAGCTGAGGAGCTGAAAAATAGTTTCACCCGAATTCGAAAACTAAGGGCGGGATGAGATTCGGGGTGGAATTTTAGGCTTAGAACTGTTTTTTCAGAGACTTTTACGGAACGGTCGATTTTGGCTCCCCGGGAGGAAATTTTCTGATGCCGGCAGTAGGCGCGCCAGCTGAGGAGCCGAAAAATAGTTTCACCCGAATTCGAAAACTAAGGGCGGGATGAGTTTCGGGGTGGAATTTCAGGCTTAGAAATGTTTTTTCAGAGACTTTTACGGAACGGTCGATTTTGGCTCCCCGGGAGGAAATTTTCTGATGCCGGCAGTAGGCGCGCCAGCTGAGGAGCCGAAAAATAGTTTCACCCGAATTCGAAAACTAAGGGCGGGATGAGATTCGGTGTGGAATTTTAGGCTTAGAAATGTTTTTTCAGAGACTTTTACGGAACGGTCGATTTTGGCTCCCCGGGAGGAAATTTTGTGATGCCGGCAGTAGGCGCGCCAGCTGAGGAGCCGAAAAATAGTTTCACCCGAATTCGAAAACTAAGGGCGGGATGAGATTCGGGGTGGAATTTTAGGCTTAAAAATGTTTTTTCAGAGACTTTTACGGAACGGTCGATTTTGGCTCCCCGGGAGGAAATTTTGTAATGCCGGCAGTAGGCGCGCCAGCTGAGGGCCGAAAATTTTTTTTACCCGTATTCGAAAACTAAGGGCGGGATGAGATTCGGGGTGGAATTTCAGGCTTAGAAATGTTTTTTCAGAGACTTTTACGGAACGGTCGATTTTGGCTCCCCGGGAGGAAATTTTGTGATGCCGGCAGTAGGCGCGCCAGCTGAGGAGCCGAAAAATACTTTCACCCGAATTCGAAAACTAAGGGCGGGATGAGATTCGGGGTGGAATTTCAGGCTTAGAAATGTTTTTTCATAGACTTTTACGGAACGGTCGATTTTGGCTCCCCGGGAGGAAATTTTGTGATGCCGGCAGTAGGCGCGCCAGCTGAGGAGCCAAAAAATAGTTTCACCCAAATTCGAAAACTAAGGGCGGGATGAGATTCGGTGTGGAATTTGAGGCTTAGAAATGTTTTTTCAGAGACTTTTACGGAACGGTCGATTTTGGGTCCCCGGGAGGAAATTTTGTGATGCCGGCAGTAGGCGCCCCAGCTGAGGAGCCGAAAAATAGTTTCATCCGAATTCGAAAACTAAGGGCGGGATGAGATTCGGGGTGGAATTTTAGGCTTAGAAATGTTTTTTCAGAGACTTTTACGGAACGGTCGATTTTGGCTCCCCGGGAGGAAATTTTGTGATGCCGGCAGTAGGCGGGCCACCTGAGGAGCCGAAAAATAGTTTCACCCGAATTCGAAAACTAAGGCCGGGATGAGTTTCGGGGTGGAATTTAAGGCTTAGAAATGTTTTTTCAGAGACTTTTACGGAACGGTCGATTTTGGCTCCCCGGGAGGAAATTTTGTAATGCCGGCAGTAGGCGCGCCAGCTGAGGGCCGAAAATTTTTTTTACCCGTATTCGAAAACTAAGGGCGGGATGAGATTCGGGGTGGAATTTCAGGCTTAGAAATGTTTTTTCAGAGACTTTTACGGAACGGTCGATTTTGGCTCCCCGGGAGGAAATTTTGTGATGCCGGCAGTAGGCGCGCCAGCTGAGGAGCCGAAAAATACTTTCACCCGAATTCGAAAACTAAGGGCGGGATGAGATTCGGGGTGGAATTTCAGGCTTAGAAATGTTTTTTCATAGACTTTTACGGAACGGTCGATTTTGGCTCCCCGGGAGGAAATTTTGTGATGCCGGCAGTAGGCGCGCCAGCTGAGGAGCCAAAAAATAGTTTCACCCAAATTCGAAAACTAAGGGCGGGATGAGATTCGGTGTGGAATTTGAGGCTTAGAAATGTTTTTTCAGAGACTTTTACGGAACGGTCGATTTTGGGTCCCCGGGAGGAAATTTTGTGATGCCGGCAGTAGGCGCCCCAGCTGAGGAGCCGAAAAATAGTTTCATCCGAATTCGAAAACTAAGGGCGGGATGAGATTCGGGGTGGAATTTTAGGCTTAGAAATGTTTTTTCAGAGACTTTTACGGAACGGTCGATTTTGGCTCCCCGGGAGGAAATTTTGTGATGCCGGCAGTAGGCGGGCCACCTGAGGAGCCGAAAAATAGTTTCACCCGAATTCGAAAACTAAGGCCGGGATGAGTTTCGGGGTGGAATTTAAGGCTTAGAAATGTTTTTTCAGAGACTTTTACGGAACGGTCGATTTTGGCTCCCCGGGAGGAAATTTTGTGATCCCGGCAGTAGGCGCGCCACCTGAGGAGCCGAAAAATAGTTTCACCCGAATTCGAAAACTAAGGGCGGGATGAGATTCGGGGTGGAATTTCAGGCTTAGAAATGTTTTTTCAGAGACTTTTACGGAACGGTCGATTTTGGTTACCCGGGAGGAAATTTTCTGATACCGGCAGTAGGCGCGCCAGCTGAGGAGCTGAAAAATAGTTTCACCCGAATTCGAAAACTAAGGGCGGGATGAGATTCGGGGTGGAATTTTAGGCTTAGAACTGTTTTTTCAGAGACTTTTACGGAACGGTCGATTTTGGCTCCCCGGGAGGAAATTTTCTGATGCCGGCAGTAGGCGTGCCAGCTGAGGAGCCGAAAAATAGTTTCACCCGAATTCGAAAACTAAGGGCGGGATGAGTTTCGGGGTGGAATTTCAGGCTTAGAAATGTTTTTTCAGAGACTTTTACGGAACGGTCGATTTTGGCTCCCCGGGAGGAAATTTTGTGATGCCGGCAGCAGGCGCGCCAGCTGAGGAGCCGAAAAATAGTTTCACCCGAATTCGAAAACTAAGGGCGGGATGAGATTCGGGGTGGAATTTTAGGCTTAGAAATGTTTTTTCAGAGACTTTTACGGAACGGTCGATTTTGGCTCCCCGGGAGGAAATTTTGTGATGCCGGCAGTAGGCGGGCCACCTGAGGAGCCGAAAAATAGTTTCACCCGAATTCGAAAACTAAGGCCGGGATGAGTTTCGGGGTGGAATTTCAGGCTTAGAAATGTTTTTTCAGAGACTTTTACGGAACGGTCGATTTTGGCTCCCCGGGAGGAAATTTTGTGATCCCGGCAGTAGGCGCGCCACCTGAGGAGCCGAAAAATAGTTTCACCCGAATTCGAAAACTAAGGGCGGGATGAGATTCGGGGTGGAATTTCAGGCTTAGAAATGTTTTTTCAGAGACTTTTACGGAACGGTCGATTTTGGTTACCCGGGAGGAAATTTTCTGATACCGGCAGTAGGCGCGCCAGCTGAGGAGCTGAAAAATAGTTTCACCCGAATTCGAAAACTAAGGGCGGGATGAGATTCGGGGTGGAATTTTAGGCTTAGAACTGTTTTTTCAGAGACTTTTACGGAACGGTCGATTTTGGCTCCCCGGGAGGAAATTTTCTGATGCCGGCAGTAGGCGTGCCAGCTGAGGAGCCGAAAAATAGTTTCACCCGAATTCGAAAACTAAGGGCGGGATGAGTTTCGGGGTGGAATTTCAGGCTTAGAAATGTTTTTTCAGAGACTTTTACGGAACGGTCGATTTTGGCTCCCCGGGAGGAAATTTTCTGATGCCGGCAGTAGGCGCGCCAGCTGAGGAGCCGAAAAATAGTTTCACCCGAATTCGAAAACTAAGGGCGGGATGAGATTCGGTGTGGAATTTTAGGCTTAGAAATGTTTTTTCAGAGACTTTTACGGAACGGTCGATTTTGGCTCCCCGGGAGGAAATTTTGTGATGCCGGCAGTAGGCGCGCCAGCTGAGGAGCCGAAAAATAGTTTCACCCGAATTCGAAAACTAAGGGCGGGATGAGATTCGGGGTGGAATTTTAGGCTTAAAAATGTTTTTTCAGAGACTTTTACGGAACGGTCGATTTTGGCTCCCCGGGAGGAAATTTTGTAATGCCGGCAGTAGGCGCGCCAGCTTAGGAGCCGAAAAATAGTTTCACCCGAATTCGAAAATGACGGGCGGGATGAGATTTGGGGTGGAATTTTAGGCTTAGAAATGTTTTTTCAGAGACTTTTACGGAACGGTCGATTTTGGCTACCCGGGAGGAAATTTTGTGATGTTGGGAGCAGGCGCGCCCGCCGAGGGCCGAAAATTTTTTTTACCCGTATTCGAAAACTAAGGGCGGGATGAGATTCGGGGTGGAATTTCAGGCTTAGAAATGTTTTTTCAGAGACTTTTACGGAACGGTCGATTTTGGCTCCCCGGGAGGAAATTTTGTGATGCCGGCAGTAGGCGCGCCAGCTGAGGAGCCGAAAAATAGTTTCACCCGAATTCGAAAACTAAGGGCGGGATGAGATTCGGGGTGGAATTTTAGGCTTAGAAATGTTTTTTCAGAGACTTTTACGGAACTGTCGATTTTGGCTCCCCGGGAGGAAATTTTCTGATGCCGGCAGTAGGCGCGCCACCTGAGGAGCCGAAAAATAGTTCCACCCGAATTCGAAAACTAAGGGCGGGATGAGATTCGGGGTGGAATTTCAGGCTTAGAAATGTTTTTTCAGAGACTTTTACGGAACAGTCGATTTTGGCTCCCCGGGAGGAAATTTTGTGATGCCGGCAGTAGGCGCGCCAGCTGAGGAGCCGAAAAATACTTTCACCCGAATTCGAAAACTAAGGGCGGGATGAGATTCGGGGTGGAATTTCAGGCTTAGAAATGTTTTTTCATAGACTTTTACGGAACGGTCGATTTTGGCTCCCCGGGAGGAAATTTTGTGATGCCGGCAGTAGGCGCGCCAGCTGAGGAGCCAAAAAATAGTTTCACCCAAATTCGAAAACTAAGGGCGGGATGAGATTCGGTGTGGAATTTTAGCCTTAGAAATGTTTTTTCAGAGACTTTTACGGAACGGTCGATTTTGGGTCCCCGGGAGGAAATTTTGTGATGCCGGCAGTAGGCGCCCCAGCTGAGGAGCCGAAAAATAGTTTCATCCGAATTCGAAAACTAAGGGCGGGATGAGATTCGGGGTGGAATTTTAGGCTTAGAAATGTTTTTTCAGAGACTTTTACGGAACGGTCGATTTTGGCTCCCCGGGAGGAAATTTTGTGATGCCGGCAGTAGGCGGGCCACCTGAGGAGCCGAAAAATAGTTTCACCCGAATTCGAAAACTAAGGCCGGGATGAGTTTCGGGGTGGAATTTAAGGCTTAGAAATGTTTTTTCAGAGACTTTTACGGAACGGTCGATTTTGGCTCCCCGGGAGGAAATTTTGTGATCCCGGCAGTAGGCGCGCCACCTGAGGAGCCGAAAAATAGTTTCACCCGAATTCGAAAACTAAGGGCGGGATGAGATTCGGGGTGGAATTTCAGGCTTAGAAATGTTTTTTCAGAGACTTTTACGGAACGGTCGATTTTGGTTACCCGGGAGGAAATTTTCTGATACCGGCAGTAGGCGCGCCAGCTGAGGAGCTGAAAAATAGTTTCACCCGAATTCGAAAACTAAGGGCGGGATGAGATTCGGGGTGGAATTTTAGGCTTAGAACTGTTTTTTCAGAGACTTTTACGGAACGGTCGATTTTGGCTCCCCGGGAGGAAATTTTCTGATGCCGGCAGTAGGCGTGCCAGCTGAGGAGCCGAAAAATAGTTTCACCCGAATTCGAAAACTAAGGGCGGGATGAGTTTCGGGGTGGAATTTCAGGCTTAGAAATGTTTTTTCAGAGACTTTTACGGAACGGTCGATTTTGGCTCCCCGGGAGGAAATTTTGTGATGCCGGCAGCAGGCGCGCCAGCTGAGGAGCCGAAAAATAGTTTCACCCGAATTCGAAAACTAAGGGCGGGATGAGATTCGGGGTGGAATTTTAGGCTTAGAAATGTTTTTTCAGAGACTTTTACGGAACGGTCGATTTTGGCTCCCCGGGAGGAAATTTTGTGATGCCGGCAGTAGGCGGGCCACCTGAGGAGCCGAAAAATAGTTTCACCCGAATTCGAAAACTAAGGCCGGGATGAGTTTCGGGGTGGAATTTCAGGCTTAGAAATGTTTTTTCAGAGACTTTTACGGAACGGTCGATTTTGGCTCCCCGGGAGGAAATTTTGTGATCCCGGCAGTAGGCGCGCCACCTGAGGAGCCGAAAAATAGTTTCACCCGAATTCGAAAACTAAGGGCGGGATGAGATTCGGGGTGGAATTTCAGGCTTAGAAATGTTTTTTCAGAGACTTTTACGGAACGGTCGATTTTGGTTACCCGGGAGGAAATTTTCTGATACCGGCAGTAGGCGCGCCAGCTGAGGAGCTGAAAAATAGTTTCACCCGAATTCGAAAACTAAGGGCGGGATGAGATTCGGGGTGGAATTTTAGGCTTAGAACTGTTTTTTCAGAGACTTTTACGGAACGGTCGATTTTGGCTCCCCGGGAGGAAATTTTCTGATGCCGGCAGTAGGCGTGCCAGCTGAGGAGCCGAAAAATAGTTTCACCCGAATTCGAAAACTAAGGGCGGGATGAGTTTCGGGGTGGAATTTCAGGCTTAGAAATGTTTTTTCAGAGACTTTTACGGAACGGTCGATTTTGGCTCCCCGGGAGGAAATTTTCTGATGCCGGCAGTAGGCGCGCCAGCTGAGGAGCCGAAAAATAGTTTCACCCGAATTCGAAAACTAAGGGCGGGATGAGATTCGGTGTGGAATTTTAGGCTTAGAAATGTTTTTTCAGAGACTTTTACGGAACGGTCGATTTTGGCTCCCCGGGAGGAAATTTTGTGATGCCGGCAGTAGGCGCGCCAGCTGAGGAGCCGAAAAATAGTTTCACCCGAATTCGAAAACTAAGGGCGGGATGAGATTCGGGGTGGAATTTTAGGCTTAAAAATGTTTTTTCAGAGACTTTTACGGAACGGTCGATTTTGGCTCCCCGGGAGGAAATTTTGTAATGCCGGCAGTAGGCGCGCCAGCTGAGGAGCCGAAAAATAGTTTCACCCGAATTCGAAAATGACGGGCGGGATGAGATTTGGGGTGGAATTTTAGGCTTAGAAATGTTTTTTCAGAGACTTTTACGGAACGGTCGATTTTGGCTACCCGGGAGGAAATTTTGTGATGTTGGGAGGAGGCGCGCCCGCCGAGGGCCGAAAATTTTTTTTACCCGAATTCGAAAACTAAGGGCGGGATGAGATTCGGGGTGGAATTTCAGGCTTAGAAATGTTTTTTCAGAGACTTTTACGGAACGGTCGATTTTGGCTCCCCGGGAGGAAATTTTGTGATGCCGGCAGTAGGCGCGCCAGCTGAGGAGCCGAAAAATAGTTTCACCCGAATTCGAAAACTAAGGGCGGGATGAGATTCGGGGTGGAATTTTAGGCTTAGAAATGTTTTTTCAGAGACTTTTACGGAACTGTCGATTTTGGCTCCCCGGGAGGAAATTTTCTGATGCCGGCAGTAGGCGCGCCACCTGAGGAGCCGAAAAATAG
This sequence comes from Liasis olivaceus, assembly GCA_030867105.1. Taxonomy (NCBI): domain Eukaryota; kingdom Metazoa; phylum Chordata; class Lepidosauria; order Squamata; family Pythonidae; genus Liasis; species Liasis olivaceus. Next base: position 194,307,502 of record CM061349.1, read on the forward strand.
TTCCACCCGAATTCGAAAACTAAGGGCGGGATGAGATTCGGGGTGGAATTTCAGGCTTAGAAATGTTTTTTCAGAGACTTTTACGGAACAGTCGATTTTGGCTCCCCGGGAGGAAATTTTGTGATGCCGGCAGTAGGCGCGCCAGCTGAGGAGCCGAAAAATACTTTCACCCGAATTCGAAAACTAAGGGCGGGATGAGATTCGGGGTGGAATTTCAGGCTTAGAAATGTTTTTTCAGAGACTTTTACGGAACGGTCGATTTTGGCTCCCCGGGAGGAAATTTTGTGATGCCGGCAGTAGGCGCGCCAGCTGAGGAGCCGAAAAATAGTTTCACCCGAATTCGAAAATGACGGGCGGGATGAGATTTGGGGTGGAATTTTAGGCTTAGAAATGTTTTTTCAGAGACTTTTACGGAACGGTCGATTTTGGCTACCCGGGAGGAAATTTTGTGATGTTGGGAGCAGGCGCGCCCGCCGAGGGCCGAAAATTTTTTTTACCCGAATTCGAAAACTAAGGGCGGGATGAGATTCGGGGTGGAATTTCAGGCTTAGAAATGTTTTTTCAGAGACTTTTACGGAACGGTCGATTTTGGCTCCCCGGGAGGAAATTTTGTGATGCCGGCAGTAGGCGCGCCAGCTGAGGAGCCGAAAAATAGTTTCACCCGAATTCGAAAACTAAGGGCGGGATGAGATTCGGGGTGGAATTTTAGGCTTAGAAATGTTTTTTCAGAGACTTTTACGGAACTGTCGATTTTGGCTCCCCGGGAGGAAATTTTCTGATGCCGGCAGTAGGCGCGCCACCTGAGGAGCCGAAAAATAGTTCCACCCGAATTCGAAAACTAAGGGCGGGATGAGATTCGGGGTGGAATTTCAGGCTTAGAAATGTTTTTTCAGAGACTTTTACGGAACAGTCGATTTTGGCTCCCCGGGAGGAAATTTTGTGATGCCGGCAGTAGGCGCGCCAGCTGAGGAGCCGAAAAATACTTTCACCAGAATTCGAAAACTAAGGGCGGGATGAGATTCGGGGTGGAATTTCAGGCTTAGAAATGTTTTTTCATAGACTTTTACGGAACGGTCGATTTTGGCTCCCCGGGAGGAAATTTTGTGATGCCGGCAGTAGGCGCGCCAGCTGAGGAGCCAAAAAATAGTTTCACCCAAATTCGAAAACTAAGGGCGGGATGAGATTCGGTGTGGAATTTTAGGCTTAGAAATGTTTTTTCAGAGACTTTTACGGAACGGTCGATTTTGGGTCCCCGGGAGGAAATTTTGTGATGCCGGCAGTAGGCGCCCCAGCTGAGGAGCCGAAAAATAGTTTCACCCGAATTCGAAAACTAAGGGCGGGATGAGATTCGGGGTGGAATTTTAGGCTTAGAAATGTTTTTTCAGAGACTTTTACGGAACGGTCGATTTTGGCTCCCCGGGAGGAAATTTTGTGATGCCGGCAGTAGGCGGGCCACCTGAGGAGCCGAAAAATAGTTTCACCCGAATTCGAAAACTAAGGGCGGGATGAGTTTCGGGGTGGAATTTCAGGCTTAGAAATGTTTTTTCAGAGACTTTTACGGAACGGTCGATTTTGGCTCCCCGGGAGGAAATTTTGTGATGCCGGCAGCAGGCGCGCCAGCTGAGGAGCCGAAAAATAGTTTCACCCGAATTCGAAAACTAAGGGCGGGATGAGATTCGGGGTGGAATTTTAGGCTTAGAAATGTTTTTTCAGAGACTTTTACGGAACGGTCGATTTTGGCTCCCCGGGAGGAAATTTTGTGATGCCGGCAGTAGGCGCGCCAGCTGAGGAGCCGAAAAATAGTTTCACCCGAATTCGAAAACTAAGGGCGGGATGAGATTCGGGGTGGAATTTTAGGCTTAAAAATGTTTTTTCAGAGACTTTTGCGGAACGGTCGATTTTGGCTCCCCGGGAGGAAATTTTGTGATGCCGGCAGTAGGCGCGCCAGCTGAGGAGCCGAAAAATAGTTTCACCCGAATTCGAAAACTAAGGGCGGGATGAGATTCGGGGTGGAATTTTAGGCTTAGAAATGTTTTTTCAGAGACTTTTACGGAACTGTCGATTTTGGCTCCCCGGGAGGAAATTTTCTGATGCCGGCAGTAGGCGCGCCACCTGAGGAGCCGAAAAATAGTTCCACCCGAATTCGAAAACTAAGGGCGGGATGAGATTCGGGGTGGAATTTCAGGCTTAGAAATGTTTTTTCAGAGACTTTTACGGAACAGTCGATTTTGGCTCCCCGGGAGGAAATTTTGTGATGCCGGCAGTAGGCGCGCCAGCTGAGGAGCCGAAAAATACTTTCACCCGAATTCGAAAACTAAGGGCGGGATGAGATTCGGGGTGGAATTTCAGGCTTAGAAATGTTTTTTCATAGACTTTTACGGAACGGTCGATTTTGGCTCCCCGGGAGGAAATTTTGTGATGCCGGCAGTAGGCGCGCCAGCTGAGGAGCCAAAAAATAGTTTCACCCAAATTCGAAAACTAAGGGCGGGATGAGATTCGGTGTGGAATTTTAGGCTTAGAAATGTTTTTTCAGAGACTTTTACGGAACGGTCGATTTTGGGTCCCCGGGAGGAAATTTTGTGATGCCGGCAGTAGGCGCCCCAGCTGAGGAGCCGAAAAATAGTTTCACCCGAATTCGAAAACTAAGGGCGGGATGAGATTCGGGGTGGAATTTTAGGCTTAGAAATGTTTTTTCAGAGACTTTTACGGAACGGTCGATTTTGGCTCCCCGGGAGGAAATTTTGTGATGCCGGCAGTAGGCGGGCCACCTGAGGAGCCGAAAAATAGTTTCACCCGAATTCGAAAACTAAGGGCGGGATGAGTTTCGGGGTGGAATTTCAGGCTTAGAAATGTTTTTTCAGAGACTTTTACGGAACGGTCGATTTTGGCTCCCCGGGAGGAAATTTTGTGATGCCGGCAGCAGGCGCGCCAGCTGAGGAGCCGAAAAATAGTTTCACCCGAATTCGAAAACTAAGGGCGGGATGAGATTCGGGGTGGAATTTTAGGCTTAGAAATGTTTTTTCAGAGACTTTTACGGAACGGTCGATTTTGGCTCCCCGGGAGGAAATTTTGTGATGCCGGCAGTAGGCGCGCCAGCTGAGGAGCCGAAAAATAGTTTCACCCGAATTCGAAAACTAAGGGCGGGATGAGATTCGGGGTGGAATTTTAGGCTTAGAAATGTTTTTTCAGAGACTTTTACGGAACGGTCGATTTTGGCTCCCCGGGAGGAAATTTTGTGATGCCGGCAGTAGGCGCGCCAGCTGAGGAGCCGAAAAATAGTTTCACCCGAATTCGAAAACTAAGGGCGGGATGAGATTCGGGGTGGAATTTTAGGCTTAAAAATGTTTTTTCAGAGACTTTTGCGGAACGGTCGATTTTGGCTCCCCGGGAGGAAATTTTGTAATGCCGGCAGTAGGCGCGCCACCTGAGGAGCCGAAAAATAGTTTCACCCGAATTCGAAAACTAAGGGCGGGATGAGTTTCGGGGTGGAATTTCAGGCTTAGAAATGTTTTTTCAGAGACTTTTACGGAACGGTCGATTTTGGCTCCCCGGGAGGAAATTTTGTGATGCCGGCAGCAGGCGCGCCAGCTGAGGAGCCGAAAAATAGTTTCACCCGAATTCGAAAACTAAGGGCGGGATGAGATTCGGGGTGGAATTTTAGGCTTAAAAATGTTTTTTCAGAGACTTTTACGGAACGGTCGATTTTGGCTCCCCGGGAGGAAATTTTGTAATGCCGGCAGTAGGCGCGCCAGCTGAGGAGCCGAAAAATAGTTTCACCCGAATTCGAAAATGACGGGCGGGATGAGATTTGGGGTGGAATTTTAGGCTTAGAAATGTTTTTTCAGAGACTTTTACGGAACGGTCGATTTTGGCTACCCGGGAGGAAATTTTGTGATGTTGGGAGCAGGCGCGCCCGCCGAGGGCCGAAAATTTTTTTTACCCGAATTCGAAAACTAAGGGCGGGATGAGATTCGGGGTGGAATTTCAGGCTTAGAAATGTTTTTTCAGAGACTTTTACGGAACGGTCGATTTTGGCTCCCCGGGAGGAAATTTTGTGATGCCGGCAGTAGGCGCGCCAGCTGAGGAGCCGAAAAATAGTTTCACCCGAATTCGAAAACTAAGGGCGGGATGAGATTCGGGGTGGAATTTTAGGCTTAGAAATGTTTTTTCAGAGACTTTTACGGAACGGTCGATTTTGGGTCCCCGGGAGGAAATTTTGTGATGCCGGCAGTAGGCGCGCCAGCTGAGGAGCCGAAAAATAGTTTCACCCGAATTCGAAAACTAAGGGCGGGATGAGATTCGGGGTGGAATTTTAGGCTTAGAAATGTTTTTTCAGAGACTTTTACGGAACGGTCGATTTTGGCTCCCCGGGAGGAAATTTTGTAATGCCGGCAGTAGGCGCGCCAGCTGAGGAGCCGAAAAATAGTTTCACCCGAATTCGAAAACGACGGGCGGGATGAGATTTGGGGTGGAATTTTAGGCTTAGAAATGTTTTTTCAGAGACTTTTACGGAACGGTCGATTTTGGCTACCCGGGAGGAAATTTTGTGATGTTGGGAAGAGGCGCGCCCGCCGAGGGCCGAAAATTTTTTTTACCCGAATTCGAAAACTAACGGCGGGATGAGATTCGTGGTGGAATTTTAGGCTTAGAAATGCTTTTTCAGAGACTTTTACGGAACGGTCGATTTTGGCTCCCCGGGAGGAAATTTTGTGATGCCGGCAGTAGGCGCGCCAGCTGAGGAACCGAAAAATAGTTTCACCCGAATTCGAAAACTAAGGGCGGGATGAGATTCGGGGTGGAATTTTAGGCTTAAAAATGTTTTTTCAGAGACTTTTACGGAACGGTCGATTTTGGCTCCCCGGGAGGAAATTTTGTGATGTTGGGAGCAGGCGCGCCCGCCGAGGGCCGAAAATTTTTTTTACCCGAATTCGAAAACTAAGGGCGGGATGAGATTCGGGGTGGAATTTCAGGCTTAGAAATGTTTTTTCAGAGACTTTTACGGAACGGTCGATTTTGGCTCCCCGGGAGGAAATTTTGTGATGCCGGCAGTAGGCGCGCCAGCTGAGGAACCGAAAAATAGTTTCACCCGAATTCGAAAACTAAGGGCGGGATGAGATTCGGGGTGGAATTTTAGGCTTAAAAATGTTTTTTCAGAGACTTTTACGGAACGGTCGATTTTGGCTACCCGGGAGGAAATTTTGTGATGTTGGGAAGAGGCGCGCCCGCCGAGGGCCGAAAATTTTTTTTACCCGAATTCGAAAACTAACGGCGGGATGAGATTCGTGGTGGAATTTTAGGCTTAGAAATGTTTTTTCAGAGACTTTTACGGAACGGTCGATTTTGGCTCCCCGGGAGGAAATTTTGTGATGCCGGCAGTAGGCGCGCCAGCTGAGGAGCCGAAAAATAGTTTCACCCGAATTCGAAAACTAAGGGCGGGATGAGATTCGGGGTGGAATTTTAGGCTTAAAAATGTTTTTTCAGAGACTTTTACGGAACGGTCGATTTTGGCTCCCCGGGAGGAAATTTTGTGATGTTGGGAGCAGGCGCGCCCGCCGAGGGCCGAAAATTTTTTTTACCCGAATTCGAAAACTAAGGGCGGGATGAGATTCGGGGTGGAATTTCAGGCTTAGAAATGTTTTTTCAGAGACTTTTACGGAACGGTCGATTTTGGCTCCCCGGGAGGAAATTTTGTGATGCCGGCAGTAGGCGCGCCAGCTGAGGAGCCGAAAAATAGTTTCACCCGAATTCGAAAACTAAGGGCGGGATGAGATTCGGGGTGGAATTTTAGGCTTAAAAATATTTTTTCAGAGACTTTTACGGAACGGTCGATTTTGGCTCCCCGGGAGGAAATTTTGTGATGTTGGGAGCAGGCGCGCCCGCCGAGGGCCGAAAATTTTTTTTACCCGAATTCGAAAACTAAGGGCGGGATGAGATTCGGGGTGGAATTTTAGGCTTAGAAATGTTTTTTCAGAGACTTTTACGGAACGGTCGATTTTGGCTCCCCGGGAGGAAATTTTGTGATGCCGGCAGTAGGCGCGCCAGCTGAGGAGCCGAAAAATACTTTCACCCGAATTCGAAAACTAAGGGCGGGATGAGATTCGGGGTGGAATTTCAGGCTTAGAAATGTTTTTTCAGAGACTTTTACGGAACGGTCGATTTTGGCTCCCCGGGAGGAAATTTTGTGATGCCGGCAGTAGGCGCGCCAGCTGAGGAACCGAAAAATAGTTTCACCCGAATTCGAAAACTAAGGGCGGGATGAGATTCGGGGTGGAATTTTAGGCTTAAAAATGTTTTTTCAGAGACTTTTACGGAACGGTCGATTTTGGCTACCCGGGAGGAAATTTTGTGATGTTGGGAAGAGGCGCGCCCGCCGAGGGCCGAAAATTTTTTTTACCCGAATTCGAAAACTAACGGCGGGATGAGATTCGTGGTGGAATTTTAGGCTTAGAAATGTTTTTTCAGAGACTTTTACGGAACGGTCGATTTTGGCTCCCCGGGAGGAAATTTTGTGATGCCGGCAGTAGGCGCGCCAGCTGAGGAGCCGAAAAATAGTTTCACCCGAATTCGAAAACTAAGGGCGGGATGAGATTCGGGGTGGAATTTTAGGCTTAAAAATGTTTTTTCAGAGACTTTTACGGAACGGTCGATTTTGGCTCCCCGGGAGGAAATTTTGTGATGTTGGGAGCAGGCGCGCCCGCCGAGGGCCGAAAATTTTTTTTACCCGAATTCGAAAACTAAGGGCGGGATGAGATTCGTGGTGGAATTTCAGGCTTAGAAATGTTTTTTCAGAGACTTTTACGGAACGGTCGATTTTGGTTCCCCGGGAGGAAATTTTGTGATGCCGGCAGTAGGCGCGGCAGCTGAGGAGCCGAAAAATAGTTTCACCCGAATTCGAAAACTAAGGGCGGGATGAGATTCGGGGTGGAATTTCAGGCTTAGAAATGTTTTTTCAGAGAGTTTTACGGAACGGTCGATTTTCGCTCCCCGGGAGGAAATTTTGTGATGCCGGCAGTAGGCGCGCCAGCTGGGGAGCCGAAAAATAGTTTCACCCGAATTCGAAAACTAAGGGCGGGATGAGATTCGGGTTGGAATTTTAGGCTTAGAAATGTTTTTTCAGAGAGTTTTACGGAACGGTCGATTTTGGCTCCCCGGGAGGAAATTTTGTGATGCCGGCAGTAGGCGCGCCAGCTGAGGAGCCGAAAAATAGTTTCACCCGAATTCGAAAACTAAGGGCGGGATGAGATTCGGGCTGGAATTTTAGGCTTAGAAATGTTTTTTCAGAGAGTTTTACGGAACGGTCGATTTTGGCTCCCCGGGAGGAAATTTTGTGATGCCGGCAGTAGGCGCGGCAGCTGAGGAGCCGAAAAATAGTTTCACCCGAATTCGAAAACTAAGGGCGGGATGAGATTCGGGGTGGAATTTCAGGCTTAGAAATGTTTTTTCAGAGAGTTTTACGGAACGGTCGATTTTCGCTCCCCGGGAGGAAATTTTGTGATGTTGGGAGGAGGCGCGCCCGCCGAGGGCCGAAAATTTTTTTTACCCGAATTCGAAAACTAAGGGCGGGATGAGATTCGTGGTGGAATTTTAGGCTTAGAAATGTTTTTTCAGAGACTTTTACGGAACGGTCGATTTTGGCTCCCCGGGAGGAAATTTTGTATTGTTGGGAGCAGGCACGCCCGCCGAGGGCCGAAAATTTTTTTTACCCGAATTCGAAAACTAAGGGCGGGATGAGATTCGTGGTGGAATTTCAGGCTTAGAAATGTTTTTTCAGAGACTTTTACGGAACGGTCGATTTTGGCTCCCCGGGAGGAAATTTTGTGATGCCGGCAGTAGGCGCGGCAGCTGAGGAGCCGAAAAATAGTTTCACCCGAATTCGAAAACTAAGGGCGGGATGAGATTCGGGGTGGAATTTCAGGCTTAGAAATGTTTTTTCAGAGAGTTTTACGGAACGGTCGATTTTCGCTCCCCGGGAGGAAATTTTGTGATGCCGGCAGTAGGCGCGCCAGCTGGGGAGCCGAAAAATAGTTTCACCCGAATTCAAAAACTAAGGGCGGGATGAGATTCGGGTTGGAATTTTAGGCTTAGAAATGTTTTTTCAGAGAGTTTTACGGAACGGTCGATTTTTGCTTCCCGGGAGGAAATTTTGTGATGCCGGCAGTAGGCGCGCCAGCTGAGGAGCCGAAAAATAGTTTCACCCGAATTCGAAAACTAAGGGCGGGATGAGATTCGGGGTGGAATTTTAGGCTTAGAAATGTTTTTTCAGAGAGTTTTACGGAACGGTCGATTTTCGCTCCCCGGGAGGAAATTTTGTGATGCCGGCAGTAGGCGCGCCAGCTGGGGAGCCGAAAAATAGTTTCACCCGAATTCGAAAACTAAGGGCGGGATGAGATTCGGGTTGGAATTTTAGGCTTAGAAATGTTTTTTCAGAGAGTTTTACGGAACGGTCGATTTTGGCTCCCCGGGAGGAAATTTTGTGATGCCGGCAGTAGGCGCGCCAGCTGAGGAGCCGAAAAATAGTTTCACCCGAATTCGAAAACTAAGGGCGGGATGAGATTCGGGGTGGAATTTTAGGCTTAGAAATGTTTTTTCAGAGAGTTTTACGGAACGGTCGATTTTGGCTCCCCGGGAGGAAATTTTGTGATGCCGGCAGTAGGCGCGGCAGCTGAGGAGCCGAAAAATAGTTTCACCCGAATTCGAAAACTAAGGGCGGGATGAGATTCGGGGTGGAATTTCAGGCTTAGAAATGTTTTTTCAGAGAGTTTTACGGAACGGTCGATTTTCGCTCCCCGGGAGGAAATTTTGTGATGTTGGGAGCAGGCGCGCCCGCCGAGGGCCGAAAATTTTTTTTACCCGAATTCGAAAACTAAGGGCGGGATGAGATTCGTGGTGGAATTTTAGGCTTAGAAATGTTTTTTCAGAGACTTTTACGGAACGGTCGATTTTGGCTCCCCGGGAGGAAATTTTGTATTGTTGGGAGCAGGCACGCCCGCCGAGGGCCGAAAATTTTTTTTACCCGAATTCGAAAACTAAGGGCGGGATGAGATTCGTGGTGGAATTTCAGGCTTAGAAATGTTTTTTCAGAGACTTTTACGGAACGGTCGATTTTGGCTCCCCGGGAGGAAATTTTGTGATGCCGGCAGTAGGCGCGGCAGCTGAGGAGCCGAAAAATAGTTTCACCCGAATTCGAAAACTAAGGGCGGGATGAGATTCGGGGTGGAATTTCAGGCTTAGAAATGTTTTTTCAGAGAGTTTTACGGAACGGTCGATTTTCGCTCCCCGGGAGGAAATTTTGTGATGTTGGGAGCAGGCGCGCCCGCCGAGGGCCGAAAATTTTTTTTACCCGAATTCGAAAACTAAGGGCGGGATGAGATTCGTGGTGGAATTTTAGGCTTAGAAATGTTTTTTCAGAGACTTTTACGGAACGGTCGATTTTGGCTCCCCGGGAGGAAATTTTGTATTGTTGGGAGCAGGCACGCCCGCCGAGGGCCGAAAATTTTTTTTACCCGAATTCGAAAACTAAGGGCGGGATGAGATTCGTGGTGGAATTTCAGGCTTAGAAATGTTTTTTCAGAGACTTTTACGGAACGGTCGATTTTGGCTCCCCGGGAGGAAATTTTGTGATGCCGGCAGTAGGCGCGGCAGCTGAGGAGCCGAAAAATAGTTTCACCCGAATTCGAAAACTAAGGGCGGGATGAGATTCGGGGTGGAATTTCAGGCTTAGAAATGTTTTTTCAGAGAGTTTTACGGAACGGTCGATTTTCGCTCCCCGGGAGGAAATTTTGTGATGCCGGCAGTAGGCGCGCCAGCTGGGGAGCCGAAAAATAGTTTCACCCGAATTCGAAAACTAAGGGCGGGATGAGATTCGGGTTGGAATTTTAGGCTTAGAAATGTTTTTTCAGAGAGTTTTACGGAACGGTCGATTTTGGCTCCCCGGGAGGAAATTTTGTGATGCCGGCAGTAGTCGCGCCAGCTGAGGAGCCGAAAAATAGTTTCACCCGAATTCGAAAACTAAGGGCGGGATGAGATTCGGGGTGGAATTTTAGGCTTAGAAATGTTTTTTCAGAGACTTTTACGGAACGGTCGATTTTGGCTACCAGGGAGGAAATTTTGTATTGTTGGGAGCAGGCGCGCCCGCCGAGGGCCGAAAATTTTTTTTACCCGAATTCGAAAACTAAGGGCGGGATGAGATTCGTGGTGGAATTTTAGGCTTAGAAATGTTTTTTCAGAGACTTTTACGGAACGGTCGATTTTGGCTCCCCGGGAGGAAATTTTGTATTGTTGGGAGCAGGCACGCCCGCCGAGGGCCGAAAATTTTTTTTACCCGAATTCGAAAACTGAGGGCGGGATGAGATTCGTGGTGGAATTTCAGGCTTAGAAATGTTTTTTCAGAGACTTTTACGGAACGGTCGATTTTGGCTCCCCGGGAGGAAATTTTGTGATGCCGGCAGTAGGCGCGGCAGCTGAGGAGCCGAAAAATAGTTTCACCCGAATTCGAAAACTAAGGGCGGGATGAGATTCGGGGTGGAATTTCAGGCTTAGAAATGTTTTTTCAGAGAGTTTTACGGAACGGTCGATTTTCGCTCCCCGGGAGGAAATTTTGTGATGCCGGCAGTAGGCGCGCCAGCTGGGGAGCCGAAAAATAGTTTCACCCGAATTCGAAAACTAAGGGCGGGATGAGATTCGGGTTGGAATTTTAGGCTTAGAAATGTTTTTTCAGAGAGTTTTACGGAACGGTCGATTTTGGCTCCCCGGGAGGAAATTTTGTGATGCCGGCAGTAGTCGCGCCAGCTGAGGAGCCGAAAAATAGTTTCACCCGAATTCGAAAACTAAGGGCGGGATGAGATTCGTGGTGGAATTTTAGGCTTAGAAATGTTTTTTCAGAGACTTTTACGGAACGGTCGATTTTGGCTCCCCGGGAGGAAATTTTGTGATGCCGGCAGTAGGCGCGGCAGCTGAGGAGCCGAAAAATAGTTTCACCCGAATTCGAAAACTAAGGGCGGGATGAGATTCGGGGTGGAATTTCAGGCTTAGAAATGTTTTTTCAGAGAGTTTTACGGAACGGTCGATTTTCGCTCCCCGGGAGGAAATTTTGTGATGTTGGGAGCAGGCGCGCCCGCCGAGGGCCGAAAATTTTTTTTACCCGAATTCGAAAACTAAGGGCGGGATGAGATTCGTGGTGGAATTTTAGGCTTAGAAATGTTTTTTCAGAGACTTTTACGGAACGGTCGATTTTGGCTCCCCGGGAGGAAATTTTGTATTGTTGGGAGCAGGCACGCCCGCCGAGGGCCGAAAATTTTTTTTACCCGAATTCGAAAACTGAGGGCGGGATGAGATTCGTGGTGGAATTTCAGGCTTAGAAATGTTTTTTCAGAGACTTTTACGGAACGGTCGATTTTGGCTCCCCGGGAGGAAATTTTGTGATGCCGGCAGTAGGCGCGCCAGCTGAGGAGCCGAAAAATAGTTTCACCCGAATTCGAAAACTAAGGGCGGGATGAGATTCGGGGTGGAATTTCAGGCTTAGAAATGTTTTTTCAGAGAGTTTTACGGAACGGTCGATTTTCGCTCCCCGGGAGGAAATTTTGTGATGTTGGGAGCAGGCGCGCCCGCCGAGGGCCGAAAATTTTTTTTACCCGAATTCGAAAACTAAGGGCGGGATGAGATTCGTGGTGGAATTTTAGGCTTAGAAATGTTTTTTCAGAGACTTTTACGGAACGGTCGATTTTGGCTCCCCGGGAGGAAATTTTGTATTGTTGGGAGCAGGCACGCCCGCCGAGGGCCGAAAATTTTTTTTACCCGAATTCGAAAACTAAGGGCGGGATGAGATTCGTGGTGGAATTTCAGGCTTAGAAATGTTTTTTCAGAGACTTTTACGGAACGGTCGATTTTGGCTCCCCGGGAGGAAATTTTGTGATGCCGGCAGTAGGCGCGGCAGCTGAGGAGCCGAAAAATAGTTTCACCCGAATTCGAAAACTAAGGGCGGGATGAGATTCCGGGTGGAATTTCAGGCTTAGAAATGTTTTTTCAGAGAGTTTTACGGAACGGTCGATTTTCGCTCCCCGGGAGGAAATTTTGTGATGCCGGCAGTAGGCGCGCCAGCTGGGGAGCCGAAAAATAGTTTCACCCGAATTCGAAAACTAAGGGCGGGATGAGATTCGGGTTGGAATTTTAGGCTTAGAAATGTTTTTTCAGAGAGTTTTACGGAACGGTCGATTTTGGCTCCCCGGGAGGAAATTTTGTGATGCCGGCAGTAGGCGCGCCAGCTGAGGAGCCGAAAAATAGTTTCACCCGAATTCGAAAACTAAGGGCGGGATGAGATTCGTGGTGGAATTTTAGGCTTAGAAATGTTTTTTCAGAGACTTTTACGGAACGGTCGATTTTGGCTACCAGGGAGGAAATTTTGTATTGTTGGGAGCAGGCGCGCCTGCCGAGGGCCGAAAATTTTTTTTACCCGAATTCGAAAACTAAGGGCGGGATGAGATTCGTGGTGGAATTTTAGGCTTAGAAATGTTTTTTCAGAGACTTTTACGGAACGGTCGATTTTGGCTCCCCGGGAGGAAATTTTGTGATGCCGGCAGTAGGCGCGCCAGCTGAGGAGCCGAAAAATAGTTTCACCCGAATTCGAAAACTAAGGGCGGGATGAGATTCGGGGTGGAATTTTAGGCTTAGAAATGTTTTTTCAGAGAGTTTTACGGAACGGTCGATTTTGGCTCCCCGGGAGGAAATTTTGTGATGCCGGCAGTAGGCGCGGCAGCTGAGGAGCCGAAAAATAGTTTCACCCGAATTCGAAAACTAAGGGCGGGATGAGATTCGGGGTGGAATTTCAGGCTTAGAAATGTTTTTTCAGAGAGTTTTACGGAACGGTCGATTTTCGCTCCCCGGGAGGAAATTTTGTGATGTTGGGAGCAGGCGCGCCCGCCGAGGGCCGAAAATTTTTTTTACCCGAATTCGAAAACTAAGGGCGGGATGAGATTCGTGGTGGAATTTTAGGCTTAGAAATATTTTTTCAGAGACTTTTACGGAACGGTCGATTTTGGCTCCCCGGGAGGAAATTTTGTATTGTTGGGAGCAGGCACGCCCGCCGAGGGCCGAAAATTTTTTTTACCCGAATTCGAAAACTAAGGGCGGGATGAGATTCGTGGTGGAATTTCAGGCTTAGAAATGTTTTTTCAGAGACTTTTACGGAACGGTCGATTTTGGCTCCCCGGGAGGAAATTTTGTGATGCCGGCAGTAGGCGCGGCAGCTGAGGAGCCGAAAAATAGTTTCACCCGAATTCGAAAACTAAGGGCGGGATGAGATTCGGGGTGGAATTTCAGGCTTAGAAATGTTTTTTCAGAGAGTTTTACGGAACGGTCGATTTTCGCTCCCCGGGAGGAAATTTTGTGATGTTGGGAGCAGGCGCGCCCGCCGAGGGCCGAAAATTTTTTTTACCCGAATTCGAAAACTAAGGGCGGGATGAGATTCGTGGTGGAATTTTAGGCTTAGAAATGTTTTTTCAGAGACTTTTACGGAACGGTCGATTTTGGCTCCCCGGGAGGAAATTTTGTGATGCCAGTAGTAGGCGCGCCAGCTGAGGAGCCGAAAAATAGTTTCACCCGAATTCGAAAACTAAGGGCGGGATGAGATTCGTGGTGGAATTTTAGGCTTAGAAATGTTTTTTCAGAGACTTTTACGGAACGGTCGATTTTGGCTCCCCGGGGGGAAATTTTGTGATGCCGGCAGTAGGCGCGCCAGCTGAGGAGCCGAAAAATAGTTTCACCCGAATTCGAAAACTAAGGGCGGGATGAGATTCGGGGTGGAATTTCAGGCTTAGAAATGTTTTTTCAGAGAGTTTTACGGAACGGTCGATTTTGGCTCCCCGGGAGGAAATTTTGTGATGTTGGGAGTAGGCGCGCCCGCCGAGGGCCGAAAATTTTTTTTACCCGAATTCGAAAACTAAGGGCGGGATGAGATTCGTGGTGGAATTTTAGGCTTAGAAATGTTTTTTCAGAGACTTTTACGGAACGGTCGATTTTCGCTCCCCGGGAGGAAATTTTGTGATGCCGGCAGTAGGCGCGCCAGCTGAGGAGCCGAAAAATAGCTTCACCCGAATTCGAAAACTAAGGGCGGGATGAGATTCGGGGTGGAATTTTAGGCTTAGAAATGTTTTTTCAGAGAGTTTTACGGAACGGTCGATTTTCGCTCCCCGGGAGGAAATTTTGTGATGCCAGCAGTAGGCGCGCCCGCCGAGGGCCGAAAAATAGTTTCACCCGAATTCGAAAACTAAGGGCGGGATGAGATTCGGGGTGGAATTTTAGGCTTAAAAATGTTTTTTCAGAGACTTTTACGGAACGGTCGATTTTGGCTCCCCGGGAGGAAATTTTGTGATGCCGGCAGTAGGCGCGCCAGCTGAGGAGCCGAAAAATTGTTTCACCCGAATTCGAAAACTAAGGGCGGGATGAGATTCGGGGTGGAATTTCATGCTTAGAACCGGTGTTTCGGAGACGTTTACGGAACGGCCGATTTTGCCTTCCCAGGAGGAAATTTCGTGATGCTGGCAGTAGGCACACCGGCCGAGGGTCCGAAAGAATATTTCACCCGAATTCGAAAACGACGGGTGAGATTAGATTCGGGGTGCAATTTTAGGCTTAGAAATGTTTTTTCAGAGTCTTTTACGGAACGGCCTATTTTGGTTCCTCGGGAGGAAATTTTGTAATGCCGGCAGTAGGCGCGCCAGCTGAGGAGCCGAAAAATAGTTTCACCCGAATTCGAAAACGACGGGCGGGATGAGATTCGGGGTGGAATTTTAGGCTTAGAAATGTTTTTTCAGAGACTTTTACGGAACGGTCGATTTTGGCTCCCCGGGAGGAAATTTTGTTATGTTGGGAGCAGGCGCGCCCGCCGAGGGCCGAAAATTTTTTTTACCCGAATTCGAAAACTAAGGGCGGGATGAGATTCGTGGTGGAATTTTAGGCTTAGAAATGTTTTTTCAGAGACTTTTACGGAACGGTCGATTTTGGCTCCCCGGGAGGAAATTTTGTGATGCCGGCAGTAGGCGCGCCAGCTGAGGAGCCGAAAAATAGTTTCACCCGAATTCGAAAACTAAGGGCGGGATGAGATTCGGGGTGGAATTTTAGGCTTAAAAATGTTTTTTCAGAGACTTTTACGGAACGGTCGATTTTGGCTCCACGGGAGGAAATTTTGTAATGCCGGCAGTAGGCGCGCCAGCTGAGGAGCCGAAAAATAGTTTCACCCGAATTCGAAAACTAAGGGCGGGATGAGATTCGTGGTGGAATTTTAGGCTTAGAAATGTTTTTTCAGAGACTTTTACGGAACGGTCGATTTTGGCTACCAGGGAGGAAATTTTGTATTGTTGGGAGCAGGCGCGCCCGCCGAGGGCCGAAAATTTTTTTTACCCGAATTCGAAAACTAAGGGCGGGATGAGATTCGTGGTGGAATTTTAGGCTTAGAAATGTTTTTTCAGAGACTTTTACGGAACGGTCGATTTTGGCTCCCCGGGAGGAAATTTTGTGATGCCGGCAGTAGGCGCGCCAGCTGAGGAGCCGAAAAATAGCTTCACCCGAATTCGAAAACTAAGGGCGGGATGAGATTCGGGGTGGAATTTTAGGCTTAGAAATGTTTTTTCAGAGAGTTTTACGGAACGGTCGATTTTCGCTCCCCGGGAGGAAATTTTGTGATGCCAGCAGTAGGCGCGCCCGCCGAGGGCCGAAAAATAGTTTCACCCGAATTCGAAAACTAAGGGCGGGATGAGATTCGGGGTGGAATTTTAGGCTTAGAAATGTTTTTTCAGAGACTTTTACGGAACGGTCGATTTTGGCTCCCCGGGAGGAAATTTTGTGATGCCGGCAGTAGGCGCGCCAGCTGAGGAGCCGAAAAATAGTTTCACCCGAATTCGAAAACTAAGGGCGGGATGAGATTCGGGGTGGAATTTTAGGCTTAGAAATGTTTTTTCAGAGACTTTTACGGAACGGTCGATTTTGGCTCCCCGGGAGGAAATTTTGTGATGCCGGCAGTAGGCGCGCCAGCTGAGGAGCCGAAAAATAGTTTCACCCGAATTCGAAAACTAAGGGCGGGATGAGATTCGGGGTGGAATTTTAGGCTTAAAAATGTTTTTTCAGAGACTTTTACGGAACGGTCGATTTTGGCTCCACGGGAGGAAATTTTGTAATGCCGGCAGTAGGCGCGCCAGCTGAGGAGCCGAAAAATAGTTTCACCCGAATTCGAAAACTAAGGGCGGGATGAGATTCGTGGTGGAATTTTAGGCTTAGAAATGTTTTTTCAGAGACTTTTACGGAACGGTCGATTTTGGCTACCAGGGAGGAAATTTTGTATTGTTGGGAGCAGGCGCGCCCGCCGAGGGCCGAAAATTTTTTTTACCCGAATTCGAAAACTAAGGGCGGGATGAGATTCGTGGTGGAATTTTAGGCTTAGAAATGTTTTTTCAGAGACTTTTACGGAACGGTCGATTTTGGCTCCCCGGGAGGAAATTTTGTGATGCCGGCAGTAGGCGCGCCAGCTGAGGAGCCGAAAAATAGTTTCACCCGAATTCGAAAACTAAGGGCGGGATGAGATTCGGGGTGGAATTTTAGGCTTAGAAATGTTTTTTCAGAGAGTTTTACGGAACGGTCGATTTTGGCTCCCCGGGAGGAAATTTTGTGATGCCGGCAGTAGGCGCGGCAGCTGAGGAGCCGAAAAATAGTTTCACCCGAATTCGAAAACTAAGGGCGGGATGAGATTCGGGGTGGAATTTCAGGCTTAGAAATGTTTTTTCAGAGAGTTTTACGGAACGGTCGATTTTCGCTCCCCGGGAGGAAATTTTGTGATGTTGGGAGCAGGCGCGCCCGCCGAGGGCCGAAAATTTTTTTTACCCGAATTCGAAAACTAAGGGCGGGATGAGATTCGTGGTGGAATTTTAGGCTTAGAAATATTTTTTCAGAGACTTTTACGGAACGGTCGATTTTGGCTCCCCGGGAGGAAATTTTGTATTGTTGGGAGCAGGCACGCCCGCCGAGGGCCGAAAATTTTTTTTACCCGAATTCGAAAACTAAGGGCGGGATGAGATTCGTGGTGGAATTTCAGGCTTAGAAATGTTTTTTCAGAGACTTTTACGGAACGGTCGATTTTGGCTCCCCGGGAGGAAATTTTGTGATGCCGGCAGTAGGCGCGGCAGCTGAGGAGCCGAAAAATAGTTTCACCCGAATTCGAAAACTAAGGGCGGGATGAGATTCGGGGTGGAATTTCAGGCTTAGAAATGTTTTTTCAGAGAGTTTTACGGAACGGTCGATTTTCGCTCCCCGGGAGGAAATTTTGTGATGTTGGGAGCAGGCGCGCCCGCCGAGGGCCGAAAATTTTTTTTACCCGAATTCGAAAACTAAGGGCGGGATGAGATTCGTGGTGGAATTTTAGGCTTAGAAATGTTTTTTCAGAGACTTTTACGGAACGGTCGATTTTGGCTCCCCGGGGGGAAATTTTGTGATGCCGGCAGTAGGCGCGCCAGCTGAGGAGCCGAAAAATAGTTTCACCCGAATTCGAAAACTAAGGGCGGGATGAGATTCGGGGTGGAATTTCAGGCTTAGAAATGTTTTTTCAGAGAGTTTTACGGAACGGTCGATTTTGGCTCCCCGGGAGGAAATTTTGTGATGTTGGGAGTAGGCGCGCCCGCCGAGGGCCGAAAATTTTTTTTACCCGAATTCGAAAACTAAGGGCGGGATGAGATTCGTGGTGGAATTTTAGGCTTAGAAATGTTTTTTCAGAGACTTTTACGGAACGGTCGATTTTCGCTCCCCGGGAGGAAATTTTGTGATGCCGGCAGTAGGCGCGCCAGCTGAGGAGCCGAAAAATAGCTTCACCCGAATTCGAAAACTAAGGGCGGGATGAGATTCGGGGTGGAATTTTAGGCTTAGAAATGTTTTTTCAGAGAGTTTTACGGAACGGTCGATTTTCGCTCCCCGGGAGGAAATTTTGTGATGCCAGCAGTAGGCGCGCCCGCCGAGGGCCGAAAAATAGTTTCACCCGAATTCGAAAACTAAGGGCGGGATGAGATTCGGGGTGGAATTTTAGGCTTAGAAATGTTTTTTCAGAGACTTTTACGGAACGGTCGATTTTGGCTCCCCGGGAGGAAATTTTGTGATGCCGGCAGTAGGCGCGCCAGCTGAGGAGCCGAAAAATAGTTTCACCCGAATTCGAAAACTAAGGGCGGGATGAGATTCGGGGTGGAATTTTAGGCTTAAAAATGTTTTTTCAGAGACTTTTACGGAACGGTCGATTTTGGCTCCCCGGGAGGAAATTTTGTGATGCCGGCAGTAGGCGCGCCAGCTGAGGAGCCGAAAAATTGTTTCACCCGAATTCGAAAACTAAGGGCGGGATGAGATTCGGGGTGGAATTTCATGCTTAGAACCGGTGTTTCGGAGACGTTTACGGAACGGCCGATTTTGCCTTCCCAGGAGGAAATTTCGTGATGCTGGCAGTAGGCACACCGGCCGAGGGTCCGAAAGAATATTTCACCCGAATTCGAAAACTAAGGGCGGGATGAGATTCGGGGTGGAATTTCAGGCTTAGAAATGTTTTTTCAGAGACTTTTACGGAACGGCCTATTTTGGTTCCTCGGGAGGAAATTTTGTAATGCCGGCAGTAGGCGCGCCAGCTGAGGAGCCGAAAAATAGTTTCACCCGAATTCGAAAACGACGGGCGGGATGAGATTCGGGGTGGAATTTTAGGCTTAGAAATGTTTTTTCAGAGACTTTTACGGAACGGTCGATTTTGGCTCCCCGGGAGGAAATTTTGTTATGTTGGGAGCAGGCGCGCCCGCCGAGGGCCGAAAATTTTTTTTACCCGAATTCGAAAACTAAGGGCGGGATGAGATTCGTGGTGGAATTTTAGGCTTAGAAATGTTTTTTCAGAGACTTTTACGGAACGGTCGATTTTGGCTCCCCGGGAGGAAATTTTGTGATGCCGGCAGTAGGCGCGCCAGCTGAGGAGCCGAAAAATAGTTTCACCCGAATTCGAAAACTAAGGGCGGGATGAGATTCGGGGTGGAATTTTAGGCTTAAAAATGTTTTTTCAGAGACTTTTACGGAACGGTCGATTTTGGCTCCACGGGAGGAAATTTTGTAATGCCGGCAGTAGGCGCGTCAGCTGAGGAGCCGAAAAATAGTTTCACCCGAATTCGAAAACTAAGGTCGGGATGAGATTCGGGGTGGAATTTTAGGCTTAAAAATGTTTTTTCAGAGACTTTTACGGAACGGTCGATTTTGGCTCCCCGGGAGGAAATTTTGTGATGTTGGGAGCAGGCGTGCCCGCCGAGGGCCGAAAATTTTTTTTACCCGAATTCGAAAACTAAGGGCGGGATGAGATTCGTGGTGGAATTTTAGGCTTAGAAATGTTTTTTCAGAGACTTTTACGGAACGGTCGATTTTGGCTCCCCGGGAGGAAATTTTGTGATGCCGGCAGTAGGCGCGCCAGCTGAGGAGCCGAAAAATAGTTTCACCCGAATTCGAAAACTAAGGGCGGGATGAGATTCGGGGTGGAATTTTAGGCTTAGAAATGTTTTTTCAGAGACTTTTACGGAACGGTCGATTTTGGCTCCACGGGAGGAAATTTTGTAATGCCGGCAGTAGGCGCGCCAGCTGAGGAGCCGAAAAATAGTTTCACCCGAATTCGAAAACGACGGGCGGGATGAGATTCGGGGTGGAATTTTCGGCTTAGAAATGTTTTTTCAGAGACTTTTACGGAACGGTCGATTTTGGCTCCCCGGGAGGAAATTTTGTTATGTTGGGAGCAGGCGCGCCCGCCGAGGGCCGAAAATTTTTCTTACCCGAATTCGAAAACTAAGGGCGGGATGAGATTCGGGGTGGAATTTTAGGCTTAAAAATGTTTTTTCAGAGACTTTTACGGAACGGTCGATTTTGGCTCCCCGGGAGGAAATTTTGTGATGCCGGCAGTAGGCGCGCCAGCTGAGGAGCCGAAAAATTGTTTCACCCGAATTCGAAAACTAAGGGCGGGATGAGATTCGGGGTGGAATTTCATGCTTAGAACCGGTGTTTCGGAGACGTTTACGGAACGGCCGATTTTGCCTTCCCAGGAGGAAATTTCGTGATGCTGGCAGTAGGCACACCGGCCGAGGGTCCGAAAGAATATTTCACCCGAATTCGAAAACGACGGGTGAGATTAGATTCGGGGTGCAATTTTAGGCTTAGAAATGTTTTTTCAGAGTCTTTTACGGAACGGCCTATTTTGGTTCCTCGGGAGGAAATTTTGTAATGCCGGCAGTAGGCGCGCCAGCTGAGGAGCCGAAAAATAGTTTCACCCGAATTCGAAAACGACGGGCGGGATGAGATTCGGGGTGGAATTTTAGGCTTAGAAATGTTTTTTCAGAGACTTTTACGGAACGGTCGATTTTGGCTCCCCGGGAGGAAATTTTGTTATGTTGGGAGCAGGCGCGCCCGCCGAGGGCCGAAAATTTTTTTTACCCGAATTCGAAAACTAAGGGCGGGATGAGATTCGTGGTGGAATTTTAGGCTTAGAAATGTTTTTTCAGAGACTTTTACGGAACGGTCGATTTTGGCTCCCCGGGAGGAAATTTTGTGATGCCGGCAGTAGGCGCGCCAGCTGAGGAGCCGAAAAATAGTTTCACCCGAATTCGAAAACTAAGGGCGGGATGAGATTCGGGGTGGAATTTTAGGCTTAAAAATGTTTTTTCAGAGACTTTTACGGAACGGTCGATTTTGGCTCCACGGGAGGAAATTTTGTAATGCCGGCAGTAGGCGCGTCAGCTGAGGAGCCGAAAAATAGTTTCACCCGAATTCGAAAACTAAGGTCGGGATGAGATTCGGGGTGGAATTTTAGGCTTAAAAATGTTTTTTCAGAGACTTTTACGGAACGGTCGATTTTGGCTCCCCGGGAGGAAATTTTGTGATGTTGGGAGCAGGCGTGCCCGCCGAGGGCCGAAAATTTTTTTTACCCGAATTCGAAAACTAAGGGCGGGATGAGATTCGTGGTGGAATTTTAGGCTTAGAAATGTTTTTTCAGAGACTTTTACGGAACGGTCGATTTTGGCTCCCCGGGAGGAAATTTTGTGATGCCGGCAGTAGGCGCGCCAGCTGAGGAGCCGAAAAATAGTTTCACCCGAATTCGAAAACTAAGGGCGGGATGAGATTCGGGGTGGAATTTTAGGCTTAAAAATGTTTTTTCAGAGACTTTTACGGAACGGTCGATTTTGGCTCCACGGGAGGAAATTTTGTAATGCCGGCAGTAGGCGCGCCAGCTGAGGAGCCGAAAAATAGTTTCACCCGAATTCGAAAACGACGGGCGGGATGAGATTCGGGGTGGAATTTTAGGCTTAGAAATGTTTTTTCAGAGACTTTTACGGAACGGTCGATTTTGGCTCCCCGGGAGGAAATTTTGTTATGTTGGGAGCAGGCGCGCCCGCCGAGGGCCGAAAATTTTTCTTACCCGAATTCGAAAACTAAGGGCGGGATGAGATTCGTGGTGGAATTTTAGGCTTAGAAATGTTTTTTCAGAGACTTTTACGGAACGGTCGATTTTGGCTCCCCGGGAGGAAATTTTGTGATGCCGGCAGTAGGCGCGCCAGCTGAGGAGCCGAAAAATAGTTTCACCCGAATTCGAAAACTAAGGGCGGGATGAGATTCGGGGTGGAATTTTAGGCTTAAAAATGTTTTTTCAGAGACTTTTACGGAACGGTCGATTTTGGCTCCACGGGAGGAAATTTTGTAATGCCGGTAGTAGGCGCGTCAGCTGAGGAGCCGAAAAATAGTTTCACCCGAATTCGAAAACTAAGGGCGGGATGAGATTCGGGGTGGAATTTTAGGCTTAAAAATGTTTTTTCAGAGACTTTTACGGAACGGTCGATTTTGGCTCCCCGGGAGGAAATTTTGTGATGTTGGGAGCAGGCGTGCCCGCCGAGGGCCGAAAATTTTTTTTACCCGAATTCGAAAACTAAGGGCGGGATGAGATTCGTGGTGGAATTTTAGGCTTAGAAATGTTTTTTCAGAGACTTTTACGGAACGGTCGATTTTGGCTCCCCGGGAGGAAATTTTGTGATGCCGGCAGTAGGCGCGCCAGCTGAGGAGCCGAAAAATAGTTTCACCCGAATTCGAAAACTAAGGGCGGGATGAGATTCGGGGTGGAATTTTAGGCTTAAAAATGTTTTTTCAGAGACTTTTACGGAACGGTCGATTTTGGCTCCCCGGGAGGAAATTTTGTGATGCCGGCAGTAGGCGCGCCAGCTGAGGAGCCGAAAAATTGTTTCACCCGAATTCGAAAACTAAGGGCGGGATGAGATTCGGGGTGGAATTTCATGCTTAGAACCGGTGTTTCGGAGACGTTTACGGAACGGCCGATTTTGCCTTCCCAGGAGGAAATTTCGTGATGCTGGCAGTAGGCACACCGGCCGAGGGTCCGAAAGAATATTTCACCCGAATTCGAAAACGACGGGTGAGATTAGATTCGGGGTGCAATTTTAGGCTTAGAAATGTTTTTTCAGAGTCTTTTACGGAACGGCCTATTTTGGTTCCTCGGGAGGAAACTTCATGATGCTGGCTGTAGGCGCGCCGGCCGAGGGGCCAAAAAAAAGTTTCACCCGAGTTCAAAAACTAAGGGCGGCATGAGATTCGGGATGGAATTTTAGGCTTAGAAATGGTTTCTCAGAGACTTTTGAGATACGGCCGATTTTGGTTCCCGGGAGGAAATTTCGTGATGCCGGTAGTAGGCGCACCAGCTGAGGAGCTGAAAAATAGTTTCACCCGAATTCGAAAACTAAGGCCGGGATGAGTTTCGTGGTGGAATTTCAGGCTTAGAAATGTTTTTTCAGAGACTTTTACGGAACGGTCGATTTTGGCTCCCCGGGAGGAAATTTTGTGATGCCAGTAGTAGGCGCGCTAGCTGAGGAGCCGAAAAATAGTTTCACCCGAATTCGAAAACTAAGGCCGGGATGAGTTTCGTGGTGGAATTTCAGGCTTAGAAATGTTTTTTCAGAGACTTTTACGGAACGGTCGATTTTGGCTCCCCAGGAGGAAATTTTGTGATGCCGGCAGTAGGCGCGCCAGCTGAGGAGCCGAAAAATAGTTTCACCCGAATTCGAAAACTAAGGGCGGGATGAGATTCGGGGTGGAATTTCAGGCTTAGAAATGTTTTTTCAGAGACTTTTACGGAACGGTCGATTTTGGCTCCCCGGGAGGAAATTTTGTGATGTTGGGAGCAGGCGCGCCCGCCGAGGGCCGAAAATTTTTTTTACCCGAATTCGAAAACTAAGGGCGGGATGAGATTCGTGGTGGAATTTTAGGCTTAGAAATGTTTTTTCAGAGACTTTTACGGAACGGTCGATTTTGGCTCCCCGGGAGGAAATTTTGTGATGCCGGCAGTAGGCGCGCCAGCTGAGGAGCCGAAAAATAGTTTCACCCGAATTCGAAAACTAAGGGCGGGATGAGATTCGGGGTGGAATTTTAGGCTTAAAAATGTTTTTTCAGAGACTTTTACGGAACGGTCGATTTTGGCTCCACGGGAGGAAATTTTGTAATGGGGGCAGTAGGCGCGCCAGCTGAGGAGCCGAAAAATAGTTTCACCCGAATTCGAAAACGACGGGCGGGATGAGATTCGGGGTGGAATTTTAGGCTTAGAAATATTTTTTCAGAGACTTTTACGGAACGGTCGATTTTGGCTCCCCGGGAGGAAATTTTGTGATGCCAGTAGTAGGCGCGCTAGCTGAGGAGCCGAAAAATAGTTTCACCCGAATTCGAAAACTAAGGCCGGGATGAGTTTCGTGGTGGAATTTCAGGCTTAGAAATGTTTTTTCAGAGACTTTTACGGAACGGTCGATTTTGGCTCCCCAGGAGGAAATTTTGTGATGCCGGCAGTAGGCGCGCCAGCTGAGGAGCCGAAAAATAGTTTCACCCGAATTCGAAAACTAAGGGCGGGATGAGATTCGGGGTGGAATTTCAGGCTTAGAAATGTTTTTTCAGAGACTTTTACGGAACGGTCGATTTTGGCTCCCCGGGAGGAAATTTTGTGATGTTGGGAGCAGGCGCGCCCGCCGAGGGCCGAAAATTTTTTTTACCCGAATTCGAAAACTAAGGGCGGGATGAGATTCGTGGTGGAATTTTAGGCTTAGAAATGTTTTTTCAGAGACTTTTACGGAACGGTCGATTTTGGCTCCCCGGGAGGAAATTTTGTGATGCCGGCAGTAGGCGCGCCAGCTGAGGAGCCGAAAAATAGTTTCACCCGAATTCGAAAACGACGGGCGGGATGAGATTCGGGGTGGAATTTTAGGCTTAGAAATATTTTTTCAGAGACTTTTACGGAACGGTCGATTTTGGCTCCCCGGGAGGAAATTTTGTTATGTTGGGAGCAGGCGCGCCCGCCGAGGGCCGAAAATTTTTTTTACCCGAATTCGAAAACTAAGGGCGGGATGAGATTCGTGGTGGAATTTCAGGCTTAGAAATGTTTTTTCAGAGACTTTTACGGAACGGTCGATTTTGGCTCCCCGGGAGGAAATTTTGTGATGCCGGCAGTAGGCGCGGCAGCTGAGGAGCCGAAAAATAGTTTCACCCGAATTCGAAAACTAAGGGCGGGATGAGATTCGGGGTGGAATTTCAGGCTTAGAAATGTTTTTTCAGAGAGTTTTACGGAACGGTCGATTTTCGCTCCCCGGGAGGAAATTTTGTGATGTTGGGAGCAGGCGCGCCCGCCGAGGGCCGAAAATTTTTTTTACCCGAATTCGAAAACTAAGGGCGGGATGAGATTCGTGGTGGAATTTTAGGCTTAGAAATGTTTTTTCAGAGACTTTTACGGAACGGTCGATTTTGGCTCCCCGGGAGGAAATTTTGTGATGCCAGTAGTAGGCGCGCCAGCTGAGGAGCCGAAAAATAGTTTCACCCGAATTCGAAAACTAAGGGCGGGATGAGATTCGTGGTGGAATTTTAGGCTTAGAAATGTTTTTTCAGAGACTTTTACGGAACGGTCGATTTTGGCTCCCCGGGGGGAAATTTTGTGATGCCGGCAGTAGGCGCGCCAGCTGAGGAGCCGAAAAATAGTTTCACCCGAATTCGAAAACTAAGGGCGGGATGAGATTCGGGGTGGAATTTCAGGCTTAGAAATGTTTTTTCAGAGAGTTTTACGGAACGGTCGATTTTGGCTCCCCGGGAGGAAATTTTGTGATGTTGGGAGTAGGCGCGCCCGCCGAGGGCCGAAAATTTTTTTTACCCGAATTCGAAAACTAAGGGCGGGATGAGATTCGTGGTGGAATTTTAGGCTTAGAAATGTTTTTTCAGAGACTTTTACGGAACGGTCGATTTTCGCTCCCCGGGAGGAAATTTTGTGATGCCGGCAGTAGGCGCGCCAGCTGAGGAGCCGAAAAATAGCTTCACCCGAATTCGAAAACTAAGGGCGGGATGAGATTCGGGGTGGAATTTTAGGCTTAGAAATGTTTTTTCAGAGAGTTTTACGGAACGGTCGATTTTCGCTCCCCGGGAGGAAATTTTGTGATGCCAGCAGTAGGCGCGCCCGCCGAGGGCCGAAAAATAGTTTCACCCGAATTCGAAA
The DNA here is from genome assembly GCA_030867105.1 of Liasis olivaceus. Classification (NCBI taxonomy): domain Eukaryota; kingdom Metazoa; phylum Chordata; class Lepidosauria; order Squamata; family Pythonidae; genus Liasis; species Liasis olivaceus. Next base: position 194,333,054 of record CM061349.1, read on the forward strand.
ACTAAGGGCGGGATGAGATTCGGGGTGGAATTTTAGGCTTAGAAATGTTTTTTCAGAGACTTTTACGGAACGGTCGATTTTGGCTCCCCGGGAGGAAATTTTGTGATGCCGGCAGTAGGCGCGCCAGCTGAGGAGCCGAAAAATAGTTTCACCCGAATTCGAAAACTAAGGGCGGGATGAGATTCGGGGTGGAATTTTAGGCTTAAAAATGTTTTTTCAGAGACTTTTACGGAACGGTCGATTTTGGCTCCCCGGGAGGAAATTTTGTGATGCCGGCAGTAGGCGCGCCAGCTGAGGAGCCGAAAAATTGTTTCACCCGAATTCGAAAACTAAGGGCGGGATGAGATTCGGGGTGGAATTTCATGCTTAGAACCGGTGTTTCGGAGACGTTTACGGAACGGCCGATTTTGCCTTCCCAGGAGGAAATTTCGTGATGCTGGCAGTAGGCACACCGGCCGAGGGTCCGAAAGAATATTTCACCCGAATTCGAAAACTAAGGGCGGGATGAGATTCGGGGTGGAATTTCAGGCTTAGAAATGTTTTTTCAGAGACTTTTACGGAACGGCCTATTTTGGTTCCTCGGGAGGAAATTTTGTAATGCCGGCAGTAGGCGCGCCAGCTGAGGAGCCGAAAAATAGTTTCACCCGAATTCGAAAACGACGGGCGGGATGAGATTCGGGGTGGAATTTTAGGCTTAGAAATGTTTTTTCAGAGACTTTTACGGAACGGTCGATTTTGGCTCCCCGGGAGGAAATTTTGTTATGTTGGGAGCAGGCGCGCCCGCCGAGGGCCGAAAATTTTTTTTACCCGAATTCGAAAACTAAGGGCGGGATGAGATTCGTGGTGGAATTTTAGGCTTAGAAATGTTTTTTCAGAGACTTTTACGGAACGGTCGATTTTGGCTCCCCGGGAGGAAATTTTGTGATGCCGGCAGTAGGCGCGCCAGCTGAGGAGCCGAAAAATAGTTTCACCCGAATTCGAAAACTAAGGGCGGGATGAGATTCGGGGTGGAATTTTAGGCTTAAAAATGTTTTTTCAGAGACTTTTACGGAACGGTCGATTTTGGCTCCACGGGAGGAAATTTTGTAATGCCGGCAGTAGGCGCGTCAGCTGAGGAGCCGAAAAATAGTTTCACCCGAATTCGAAAACTAAGGTCGGGATGAGATTCGGGGTGGAATTTTAGGCTTAAAAATGTTTTTTCAGAGACTTTTACGGAACGGTCGATTTTGGCTCCCCGGGAGGAAATTTTGTGATGTTGGGAGCAGGCGTGCCCGCCGAGGGCCGAAAATTTTTTTTACCCGAATTCGAAAACTAAGGGCGGGATGAGATTCGTGGTGGAATTTTAGGCTTAGAAATGTTTTTTCAGAGACTTTTACGGAACGGTCGATTTTGGCTCCCCGGGAGGAAATTTTGTGATGCCGGCAGTAGGCGCGCCAGCTGAGGAGCCGAAAAATAGTTTCACCCGAATTCGAAAACTAAGGGCGGGATGAGATTCGGGGTGGAATTTTAGGCTTAGAAATGTTTTTTCAGAGACTTTTACGGAACGGTCGATTTTGGCTCCACGGGAGGAAATTTTGTAATGCCGGCAGTAGGCGCGCCAGCTGAGGAGCCGAAAAATAGTTTCACCCGAATTCGAAAACGACGGGCGGGATGAGATTCGGGGTGGAATTTTCGGCTTAGAAATGTTTTTTCAGAGACTTTTACGGAACGGTCGATTTTGGCTCCCCGGGAGGAAATTTTGTTATGTTGGGAGCAGGCGCGCCCGCCGAGGGCCGAAAATTTTTCTTACCCGAATTCGAAAACTAAGGGCGGGATGAGATTCGGGGTGGAATTTTAGGCTTAAAAATGTTTTTTCAGAGACTTTTACGGAACGGTCGATTTTGGCTCCCCGGGAGGAAATTTTGTGATGCCGGCAGTAGGCGCGCCAGCTGAGGAGCCGAAAAATTGTTTCACCCGAATTCGAAAACTAAGGGCGGGATGAGATTCGGGGTGGAATTTCATGCTTAGAACCGGTGTTTCGGAGACGTTTACGGAACGGCCGATTTTGCCTTCCCAGGAGGAAATTTCGTGATGCTGGCAGTAGGCACACCGGCCGAGGGTCCGAAAGAATATTTCACCCGAATTCGAAAACGACGGGTGAGATTAGATTCGGGGTGCAATTTTAGGCTTAGAAATGTTTTTTCAGAGTCTTTTACGGAACGGCCTATTTTGGTTCCTCGGGAGGAAATTTTGTAATGCCGGCAGTAGGCGCGCCAGCTGAGGAGCCGAAAAATAGTTTCACCCGAATTCGAAAACGACGGGCGGGATGAGATTCGGGGTGGAATTTTAGGCTTAGAAATGTTTTTTCAGAGACTTTTACGGAACGGTCGATTTTGGCTCCCCGGGAGGAAATTTTGTTATGTTGGGAGCAGGCGCGCCCGCCGAGGGCCGAAAATTTTTTTTACCCGAATTCGAAAACTAAGGGCGGGATGAGATTCGTGGTGGAATTTTAGGCTTAGAAATGTTTTTTCAGAGACTTTTACGGAACGGTCGATTTTGGCTCCCCGGGAGGAAATTTTGTGATGCCGGCAGTAGGCGCGCCAGCTGAGGAGCCGAAAAATAGTTTCACCCGAATTCGAAAACTAAGGGCGGGATGAGATTCGGGGTGGAATTTTAGGCTTAAAAATGTTTTTTCAGAGACTTTTACGGAACGGTCGATTTTGGCTCCACGGGAGGAAATTTTGTAATGCCGGCAGTAGGCGCGTCAGCTGAGGAGCCGAAAAATAGTTTCACCCGAATTCGAAAACTAAGGTCGGGATGAGATTCGGGGTGGAATTTTAGGCTTAAAAATGTTTTTTCAGAGACTTTTACGGAACGGTCGATTTTGGCTCCCCGGGAGGAAATTTTGTGATGTTGGGAGCAGGCGTGCCCGCCGAGGGCCGAAAATTTTTTTTACCCGAATTCGAAAACTAAGGGCGGGATGAGATTCGTGGTGGAATTTTAGGCTTAGAAATGTTTTTTCAGAGACTTTTACGGAACGGTCGATTTTGGCTCCCCGGGAGGAAATTTTGTGATGCCGGCAGTAGGCGCGCCAGCTGAGGAGCCGAAAAATAGTTTCACCCGAATTCGAAAACTAAGGGCGGGATGAGATTCGGGGTGGAATTTTAGGCTTAAAAATGTTTTTTCAGAGACTTTTACGGAACGGTCGATTTTGGCTCCACGGGAGGAAATTTTGTAATGCCGGCAGTAGGCGCGCCAGCTGAGGAGCCGAAAAATAGTTTCACCCGAATTCGAAAACGACGGGCGGGATGAGATTCGGGGTGGAATTTTAGGCTTAGAAATGTTTTTTCAGAGACTTTTACGGAACGGTCGATTTTGGCTCCCCGGGAGGAAATTTTGTTATGTTGGGAGCAGGCGCGCCCGCCGAGGGCCGAAAATTTTTCTTACCCGAATTCGAAAACTAAGGGCGGGATGAGATTCGTGGTGGAATTTTAGGCTTAGAAATGTTTTTTCAGAGACTTTTACGGAACGGTCGATTTTGGCTCCCCGGGAGGAAATTTTGTGATGCCGGCAGTAGGCGCGCCAGCTGAGGAGCCGAAAAATAGTTTCACCCGAATTCGAAAACTAAGGGCGGGATGAGATTCGGGGTGGAATTTTAGGCTTAAAAATGTTTTTTCAGAGACTTTTACGGAACGGTCGATTTTGGCTCCACGGGAGGAAATTTTGTAATGCCGGTAGTAGGCGCGTCAGCTGAGGAGCCGAAAAATAGTTTCACCCGAATTCGAAAACTAAGGGCGGGATGAGATTCGGGGTGGAATTTTAGGCTTAAAAATGTTTTTTCAGAGACTTTTACGGAACGGTCGATTTTGGCTCCCCGGGAGGAAATTTTGTGATGTTGGGAGCAGGCGTGCCCGCCGAGGGCCGAAAATTTTTTTTACCCGAATTCGAAAACTAAGGGCGGGATGAGATTCGTGGTGGAATTTTAGGCTTAGAAATGTTTTTTCAGAGACTTTTACGGAACGGTCGATTTTGGCTCCCCGGGAGGAAATTTTGTGATGCCGGCAGTAGGCGCGCCAGCTGAGGAGCCGAAAAATAGTTTCACCCGAATTCGAAAACTAAGGGCGGGATGAGATTCGTGGTGGAATTTTAGGCTTAGAAATGTTTTTTCAGAGACTTTTACGGAACGGTCGATTTTGGCTCCCCGGGAGGAAATTTTGTGATGCCGGCAGTAGGCGCGCCAGCTGAGGAGCCGAAAAATAGTTTCACCCGAATTCGAAAACTAAGGGCGGGATGAGATTCGGGGTGGAATTTTAGGCTTAAAAATGTTTTTTCAGAGACTTTTACGGAACGGTCGATTTTGGCTCCCCGGGAGGAAATTTTGTGATGCCGGCAGTAGGCGCGCCAGCTGAGGAGCCGAAAAATTGTTTCACCCGAATTCGAAAACTAAGGGCGGGATGAGATTCGGGGTGGAATTTCATGCTTAGAACCGGTGTTTCGGAGACGTTTACGGAACGGCCGATTTTGCCTTCCCAGGAGGAAATTTCGTGATGCTGGCAGTAGGCACACCGGCCGAGGGTCCGAAAGAATATTTCACCCGAATTCGAAAACGACGGGTGAGATTAGATTCGGGGTGCAATTTTAGGCTTAGAAATGTTTTTTCAGAGTCTTTTACGGAACGGCCTATTTTGGTTCCTCGGGAGGAAACTTCATGATGCTGGCTGTAGGCGCGCCGGCCGAGGGGCCAAAAAAAAGTTTCACCCGAGTTCAAAAACTAAGGGCGGCATGAGATTCGGGATGGAATTTTAGGCTTAGAAATGGTTTCTCAGAGACTTTTGAGATACGGCCGATTTTGGTTCCCGGGAGGAAATTTCGTGATGCCGGTAGTAGGCGCACCAGCTGAGGAGCTGAAAAATAGTTTCACCCGAATTCGAAAACTAAGGCCGGGATGAGTTTCGTGGTGGAATTTCAGGCTTAGAAATGTTTTTTCAGAGACTTTTACGGAACGGTCGATTTTGGCTCCCCGGGAGGAAATTTTGTGATGCCAGTAGTAGGCGCGCTAGCTGAGGAGCCGAAAAATAGTTTCACCCGAATTCGAAAACTAAGGCCGGGATGAGTTTCGTGGTGGAATTTCAGGCTTAGAAATGTTTTTTCAGAGACTTTTACGGAACGGTCGATTTTGGCTCCCCAGGAGGAAATTTTGTGATGCCGGCAGTAGGCGCGCCAGCTGAGGAGCCGAAAAATAGTTTCACCCGAATTCGAAAACTAAGGGCGGGATGAGATTCGGGGTGGAATTTCAGGCTTAGAAATGTTTTTTCAGAGACTTTTACGGAACGGTCGATTTTGGCTCCCCGGGAGGAAATTTTGTGATGTTGGGAGCAGGCGCGCCCGCCGATGGCCGAAAATTTTTTTTACCCGAATTCGAAAACTAAGGGCGGGATGAGATTCGTGGTGGAATTTTAGGCTTAGAAATGTTTTTTCAGAGACTTTTACGGAACGGTCGATTTTGGCTCCCCGGGAGGAAATTTTGTGATGCCGGCAGTAGGCGCGCCAGCTGAGGAGCCGAAAAATAGTTTCACCCGAATTCGAAAACTAAGGGCGGGATGAGATTCGGGGTGGAATTTTAGGCTTAAAAATGTTTTTTCAGAGACTTTTACGGAACGGTCGATTTTGGCTCCACGGGAGGAAATTTTGTAATGGGGGCAGTAGGCGCGCCAGCTGAGGAGCCGAAAAATAGTTTCACCCGAATTCGAAAACGACGGGCGGGATGAGATTCGGGGTGGAATTTTAGGCTTAGAAATATTTTTTCAGAGACTTTTACGGAACGGTCGATTTTGGCTCCCCGGGAGGAAATTTTGTTATGTTGGGAGCAGGCGCGCCCGCCGAGGGCCGAAAATTTTTTTTACCCGAATTCGAAAACTAAGGGCGGGATGAGATTCGTGGTGGAATTTCAGGCTTAGAAATGTTTTTTCAGAGACTTTTACGGAACGGTCGATTTTGGCTCCCCGGGAGGAAATTTTGTGATGCCGGCAGTAGGCGCGGCAGCTGAGGAGCCGAAAAATAGTTTCACCCGAATTCGAAAACTAAGGGCGGGATGAGATTCGGGGTGGAATTTCAGGCTTAGAAATGTTTTTTCAGAGACTTTTACGGAACGGTCGATTTTGGCTCCCCGGGAGGAAATTTTGTGATGCCAGTAGTAGGCGCGCCAGCTGAGGAGCCGAAAAATAGTTTCACCCGAATTCGAAAACTAAGGGCGGGATGAGATTCGTGGTGGAATTTTAGGCTTAGAAATGTTTTTTCAGAGACTTTTACGGAACGGTCGATTTTGGCTCCCCGGGGGGAAATTTTGTGATGCCGGCAGTAGGCGCGCCAGCTGAGGAGCCGAAAAATAGTTTCACCCGAATTCGAAAACTAAGGGCGGGATGAGATTCGGGGTGGAATTTCAGGCTTAGAAATGTTTTTTCAGAGAGTTTTACGGAACGGTCGATTTTCGCTCCCCGGGAGGAAATTTCGTGATGCCAGCAGTAGGCGCGCCCGCCGAGGGCCGAAAAATAGTTTCACCCGAATTCGAAAACTAAGGGCGGGATGAGATTCGGGGTGGAATTTTAGGCTTAGAAATGTTTTTTCAGAGACTTTTACGGAACGGTCGATTTTGGCTCCCCGGGAGGAAATTTTGTGATGCCGGCAGTAGGCGCGCCAGCTGAGGAGCCGAAAAATTGTTTCACCCGAATTCGAAAACTAAGGGCGGGATGAGATTCGGGGTGGAATTTCATGCTTAGAACCGGTGTTTCGGAGACGTTTACGGAACGGCCGATTTTGCCTTCCCAGGAGGAAATTTCGTGATGCTGGCAGTAGGCACACCGGCCGAGGGTCCGAAAGAATATTTCACCCGAATTCGAAAACTAAGGGCGGGATGAGATTCGGGGTGGAATTTCAGGCTTAGAAATGTTTTTTCAGAGACTTTTACGGAACGGCCTATTTTGGTTCCTCGGGAGGAAATTTTGTAATGCCGGCAGTAGGCGCGCCAGCTGAGGAGCCGAAAAATAGTTTCACCCGAATTCGAAAACGACGGGCGGGATGAGATTCGGGGTGGAATTTTAGGCTTAGAAATGTTTTTTCAGAGACTTTTACGGAACGGTCGATTTTGGCTCCCCGGGAGGAAATTTTGTTATGTTGGGAGCAGGCGCGCCCGCCGAGGGCCGAAAATTTTTTTTACCCGAATTCGAAAACTAAGGGCGGGATGAGATTCGTGGTGGAATTTTAGGCTTAGAAATGTTTTTTCAGAGACTTTTACGGAACGGTCGATTTTGGCTCCCCGGGAGGAAATTTTGTGATGCCGGCAGTAGGCGCGCCAGCTGAGGAGCCGAAAAATAGTTTCACCCGAATTCGAAAACTAAGGGCGGGATGAGATTCGGGGTGGAATTTTAGGCTTAAAAATGTTTTTTCAGAGACTTTTACGGAACGGTCGATTTTGGCTCCACGGGAGGAAATTTTGTAATGTCGGCAGTAGGCGCGTCAGCTGAGGAGCCGAAAAATAGTTTCACCCGAATTCGAAAACTAAGGTCGGGATGAGATTCGGGGTGGAATTTTAGGCTTAAAAATGTTTTTTCAGAGACTTTTACGGAACGGTCGATTTTGGCTCCCCGGGAGGAAATTTTGTGATGTTGGGAGCAGGCGTGCCCGCCGAGGGCCGAAAATTTTTTTTACCCGAATTCGAAAACTAAGGGCGGGATGAGATTCGTGGTGGAATTTTAGGCTTAGAAATGTTTTTTCAGAGACTTTTACGGAACGGTCGATTTTGGCTCCCCGGGAGGAAATTTTGTGATGCCGGCAGTAGGCGCGCCAGCTGAGGAGCCGAAAAATAGTTTCACCCGAATTCGAAAACTAAGGGCGGGATGAGATTCGGGGTGGAATTTTAGGCTTAGAAATGTTTTTTCAGAGACTTTTACGGAACGGTCGATTTTGGCTCCACGGGAGGAAATTTTGTAATGCCGGCAGTAGGCGCGCCAGTTGAGGAGCCGAAAAATAGTTTCACCCGAATTCGAAAACGACGGGCGGGATGAGATTCGGGGTGGAATTTTCGGCTTAGAAATGTTTTTTCAGAGACTTTTACGGAACGGTCGATTTTGGCTCCCCGGGAGGAAATTTTGTTATGTTGGGAGCAGGCGCGCCCGCCGAGGGCCGAAAATTTTTCTTACCCGAATTCGAAAACTAAGGGCGGGATGAGATTCGGGGTGGAATTTTAGGCTTAAAAATGTTTTTTCAGAGACTTTTACGGAACGGTCGATTTTGGCTCCCCGGGAGGAAATTTTGTGATGCCGGCAGTAGGCGCGCCAGCTGAGGAGCCGAAAAATTGTTTCACCCGAATTCGAAAACTAAGGGCGGGATGAGATTCGGGGTGGAATTTCATGCTTAGAACCGGTGTTTCGGAGACGTTTACGGAACGGCCGATTTTGCCTTCCCAGGAGGAAATTTCGTGATGCTGGCAGTAGGCACACCGGCCGAGGGTCCGAAAGAATATTTCACCCGAATTCGAAAACGACGGGTGAGATTAGATTCGGGGTGCAATTTTAGGCTTAGAAATGTTTTTTCAGAGTCTTTTACGGAACGGCCTATTTTGGTTCCTCGGGAGGAAATTTTGTAATGCCGGCAGTAGGCGCGCCAGCTGAGGAGCCGAAAAATAGTTTCACCCGAATTCGAAAACGACGGGCGGGATGAGATTCGGGGTGGAATTTTAGGCTTAGAAATGTTTTTTCAGAGACTTTTACGGAACGGTCGATTTTGGCTCCCCGGGAGGAAATTTTGTTATGTTGGGAGCAGGCGCGCCCGCCGAGGGCCGAAAATTTTTTTTACCCGAATTCGAAAACTAAGGGCGGGATGAGATTCGTGATGGAATTTTAGGCTTAGAAATGTTTTTTCAGAGACTTTTACGGAACGGTCGATTTTGGCTCCCCGGGAGGAAATTTTGTGATGCCGGCAGTAGGCGCGCCAGCTGAGGAGCCGAAAAATAGTTTCACCCGAATTCGAAAACTAAGGGCGGGATGAGATTCGGGGTGGAATTTTAGGCTTAAAAATGTTTTTTCAGAGACTTTTACGGAACGGTCGATTTTGGCTCCACGGGAGGAAATTTTGTAATGCCGGCAGTAGGCGCGTCAGCTGAGGAGCCGAAAAATAGTTTCACCCGAATTCGAAAACTAAGGTCGGGATGAGATTCGGGGTGGAATTTTAGGCTTAAAAATGTTTTTTCAGAGACTTTTACGGAACGGTCGATTTTGGCTCCCCGGGAGGAAATTTTGTGATGTTGGGAGCAGGCGTGCCCGCCGAGGGCCGAAAATTTTTTTTACCCGAATTCGAAAACTAAGGGCGGGATGAGATTCGTGGTGGAATTTTAGGCTTAGAAATGTTTTTTCAGAGACTTTTACGGAACGGTCGATTTTGGCTCCCCGGGAGGAAATTTTGTGATGCCGGCAGTAGGCGCGCCAGCTGAGGAGCCGAAAAATAGTTTCACCCGAATTCGAAAACTAAGGGCGGGATGAGATTCGGGGTGGAATTTTAGGCTTAAAAATGTTTTTTCAGAGACTTTTACGGAACGGTCGATTTTGGCTCCACGGGAGGAAATTTTGTAATGCCGGCAGTAGGCGCGCCAGCTGAGGAGCCGAAAAATAGTTTCACCCGAATTCGAAAACGACGGGCGGGATGAGATTCGGGGTGGAATTTTAGGCTTAGAAATGTTTTTTCAGAGACTTTTACGGAACGGTCGATTTTGGCTCCCCGGGAGGAAATTTTGTTATGTTGGGAGCAGGCGCGCCCGCCGAGGGCCGAAAATTTTTCTTACCCGAATTCGAAAACTAAGGGCGGGATGAGATTCGTGGTGGAATTTTAGGCTTAGAAATGTTTTTTCAGAGACTTTTACGGAACGGTCGATTTTGGCTCCCCGGGAGGAAATTTTGTGATGCCGGCAGTAGGCGCGCCAGCTGAGGAGCCGAAAAATAGTTTCACCCGAATTCGAAAACTAAGGGCGGGATGAGATTCGGGGTGGAATTTTAGGCTTAAAAATGTTTTTTCAGAGACTTTTACGGAACGGTCGATTTTGGCTCCACGGGAGGAAATTTTGTAATGCCGGTAGTAGGCGCGTCAGCTGAGGAGCCGAAAAATAGTTTCACCCGAATTCGAAAACTAAGGGCGGGATGAGATTCGGGGTGGAATTTTAGGCTTAAAAATGTTTTTTCAGAGACTTTTACGGAACGGTCGATTTTGGCTCCCCGGGAGGAAATTTTGTGATGTTGGGAGCAGGCGTGCCCGCCGAGGGCCGAAAATTTTTTTTACCCGAATTCGAAAACTAAGGGCGGGATGAGATTCGTGGTGGAATTTTAGGCTTAGAAATGTTTTTTCAGAGACTTTTACGGAACGGTCGATTTTGGCTCCCCGGGAGGAAATTTTGTGATGCCGGCAGTAGGCGCGCCAGCTGAGGAGCCGAAAAATAGTTTCACCCGAATTCGAAAACTAAGGGCGGGATGAGATTCGGGGTGGAATTTTAGGCTTAAAAATGTTTTTTCAGAGACTTTTACGGAACGGTCGATTTTGGCTCCCCGGGAGGAAATTTTGTGATGCCGGCAGTAGGCGCGCCAGCTGAGGAGCCGAAAAATTGTTTCACCCGAATTCGAAAACTAAGGGCGGGATGAGATTCGGGGTGGAATTTCATGCTTAGAACCGGTGTTTCGGAGACGTTTACGGAACGGCCGATTTTGCCTTCCCAGGAGGAAATTTCGTGATGCTGGCAGTAGGCACACCGGCCGAGGGTCCGAAAGAATATTTCACCCGAATTCGAAAACGACGGGTGAGATTAGATTCGGGGTGCAATTTTAGGCTTAGAAATGTTTTTTCAGAGTCTTTTACGGAACGGCCTATTTTGGTTCCTCGGGAGGAAACTTCATGATGCTGGCTGTAGGCGCGCCGGCCGAGGGGCCAAAAAAAAGTTTCACCCGAGTTCAAAAACTAAGGGCGGCATGAGATTCGGGATGGAATTTTAGGCTTAGAAATGGTTTCTCAGAGACTTTTGAGATACGGCCGATTTTGGTTCCCGGGAGGAAATTTCGTGATGCCGGTAGTAGGCGCACCAGCTGAGGAGCTGAAAAATAGTTTCACCCGAATTCGAAAACTAAGGCCGGGATGAGTTTCGTGGTGGAATTTCAGGCTTAGAAATGTTTTTTCAGAGACTTTTACGGAACGGTCGATTTTGGCTCCCCGGGAGGAAATTTTGTGATGCCAGTAGTAGGCGCGCTAGCTGAGGAGCCGAAAAATAGTTTCACCCGAATTCGAAAACTAAGGCCGGGATGAGTTTCGTGGTGGAATTTCAGGCTTAGAAATGTTTTTTCAGAGACTTTTACGGAACGGTCGATTTTGGCTCCCCAGGAGGAAATTTTGTGATGCCGGCAGTAGGCGCGCCAGCTGAGGAGCCGAAAAATAGTTTCACCCGAATTCGAAAACTAAGGGCGGGATGAGATTCGGGGTGGAATTTCAGGCTTAGAAATGTTTTTTCAGAGACTTTTACGGAACGGTCGATTTTGGCTCCCCGGGAGGAAATTTTGTGATGTTGGGAGCAGGCGCGCCCGCCGAGGGCCGAAAATTTTTTTTACCCGAATTCGAAAACTAAGGGCGGGATGAGATTCGTGGTGGAATTTTAGGCTTAGAAATGTTTTTTCAGAGACTTTTACGGAACGGTCGATTTTGGCTCCCCGGGAGGAAATTTTGTGATGCCGGCAGTAGGCGCGCCAGCTGAGGAGCCGAAAAATAGTTTCACCCGAATTCGAAAACTAAGGGCGGGATGAGATTCGGGGTGGAATTTTAGGCTTAAAAATGTTTTTTCAGAGACTTTTACGGAACGGTCGATTTTGGCTCCACGGGAGGAAATTTTGTAATGGGGGCAGTAGGCGCGCCAGCTGAGGAGCCGAAAAATAGTTTCACCCGAATTCGAAAACGACGGGCGGGATGAGATTCGGGGTGGAATTTTAGGCTTAGAAATATTTTTTCAGAGACTTTTACGGAACGGTCGATTTTGGCTCCCCGGGAGGAAATTTTGTTATGTTGGGAGCAGGCGCGCCCGCCGAGGGCCGAAAATTTTTTTTACCCGAATTCGAAAACTAAGGGCGGGATGAGATTCGTGGTGGAATTTTAGGCTTAGAAATGTTTTTTCAGAGACTTTTACGGAACGGTCGATTTTGGCTCCCCGGGAGGAAATTTTGTGATGCCGGCAGTAGGCGCGCCAGCTGAGGAGCCGAAAAATAGTTTCACCCGAATTCTAAAACGACGGGCGGGATGAGATTTGGGTTGGAATTCTAGGCTTAGAAATGTTTTTTCAGAGACTTTTACGGAACGGTCGATTTTGGATCCCCGGGAGGAAATTTTGTGATGCCGGAAGTAGGCGCGCCAGCTGAGGAGCCGAAAAATAGTTTCACCCGAATTCGAAAACTAAGGGCGGGATGAGATTCGGGGTGGAATTTTAGGCTTAGAAATGTTTTTTCAGAGAGTTTTACGGAACGGTCGATTTTGGCTCCCCGGGAGGAAATTTTGTGATGCCGGCAGTAGGCGCGGCAGCTGAGGAGCCGAAAAATAGTTTCACCCGAATTCGAAAACTAAGGGCGGGATGAGATTCGGGGTGGAATTTCAGGCTTAGAAATGTTTTTTCAGAGAGTTTTACGGAACGGTCGATTTTCGCTCCCCGGGAGGAAATTTTGTGATGTTGGGAGCAGGCGCGCCCGCCGAGGGCCGAAAATTTTTTTTACCCGAATTCGAAAACTAAGGGCGGGATGAGATTCGTGGTGGAATTTTAGGCTTAGAAATGTTTTTTCAGAGACTTTTACGGAACGGTCGATTTTGGCTCCGCGGGAGGAAATTTTGTATTGTTGGGAGCAGGCACGCCCGACGAGGGCCGAAAATTTTTTTTACCCGAATTCGAAAACTAAGGGCGGGATGAGATTCGTGGTGGAATTTCAGGCTTAGAAATGTTTTTTCAGAGACTTTTACGGATAGGTCGATTTTGGCTCCCCGGGAGGAAATTTTGTGATGCCGGCAGTAGGCGCGGCAGCTGAGGAGCCGAAAAATAGTTTCACCCGAATTCGAAAACTAAGGGCGGGATGAGATTCGGGGTGGAATTTCAGGCTTAGAAATGTTTTTTCAGAGAGTTTTACGGAACGGTCGATTTTCGCTCCCCGGGAGGAAATTTTGTGATGTTGGGAGTAGGCGCGCCCGCCGAGGGCCGAAAATTTTTTTTACCCGAATTCGAAAATTAAGGGCGGGATGAGATTCGTGGTGGAATTTTAGGGTTAGAAATGTTTTTTCAGAGACTTTTACGGAACGGTCGATTTTGGCTCCCCGGGAGGAAATTTTGTGATGCCAGTAGTAGGCGCGCTAGCTGAGGAGCCGAAAAATAGTTTCACCCGAATTCGAAAACTAAGGCCGGGATGAGTTTCGGGGTGGAATTTCAGGCTTAGAAATGTTTTTTCAGAGACTTTTACGGAACGGTCGATTTTGGCTCCCCAGGAGGAAATTTTGTGATGCCGGCAGTAGGCGCGCCAGCTGAGGAGCCGAAAAATAGTTTCACCCGAATTCGAAAACTAAGGGCGGGATGAGATTCGGGGTGGAATTTCAGGCTTAGAAATGTTTTTTCAGAGACTTTTACGGAACGGTCGATTTTGGCTCCCCGGGAGGAAATTTTGTGATGTTGGGAGCAGGCGCGCCCGCCGAGGGCCGAAAATTTTTTTTACCCGAATTCGAAAACTAAGGGCGGGATGAGATTCGTGGTGGAATTTTAGGCTTAGAAATGTTTTTTCAGAGACTTTTACGGAACGGTCGATTTTGGCTCCCCGGGAGGAAATTTTGTGATGCCGGCAGTAGGCGCGCCAGCTGAGGAGCCGAAAAATAGTTTCACCCGAATTCGAAAACTAAGGGCGGGATGAGATTCGGGGTGGAATTTTAGGCTTAAAAATGTTTTTTCAGAGACTTTTACGGAACGGTCGATTTTGGCTCCACGGGAGGAAATTTTGTAATGCCGGCAGTAGGCGCGCCAGCTGAGGAGCCGAAAAATAGTTTCACCCGAATTCGAAAACGACGGGCGGGATGAGATTCGGGGTGGAATTTTAGGCTTAGAAATGTTTTTTCAGAGACTTTTACGGAACGGTCCATTTTGGCTCCCCGGGAGGAAATTTTGTTATGTTGGGAGCAGGCGCGCCCGCCGAGGGCCGAAAATTTTTTTTACCCGAATTCGAAAACTAAGGGCGGGATGAGATTCGTGGTGGAATTTTAGGCTTAGAAATGTTTTTTCAGAGACTTTTACGGAACGGTCGATTTTGGCTCCCCGGGAGGAAATTTTGTGATGCCGGCAGTAGGCGCGCCAGCTGAGGAGCCGAAAAATAGTTTCACCCGAATTCGAAAACTAAGGGCGGGATGAGATTCGGGGTGGAATTTTAGGCTTAAAAATGTTTTTTCAGAGACTTTTACAGAACGGTCGATTTTGGCTCCACGGGAGGAAATTTTGTAATGGGGGCAGTAGGCGCGCCAGCTGAGGAGCCGAAAAATAGTTTCACCCGAATTCGAAAACGACGGGCGGGATGAGATTCGGGGTGGAATTTTAGGCTTAGAAATATTTTTTCAGAGACTTTTACGGAACGGTCGATTTTGGCTCCCCCGGAGGAAATTTTGTTATGTTGGGAGCAGGCGCGCCCGCCGAGGGCCGAAAATTTTTTTTACCCGAATTCGAAAACTAAGGGCGGGATGAGATTCGTGGTGGAATTTTAGGCTTAGAAATGTTTTTTCAGAGACTTTTACGGAACGGTCGATTTTGGCTCCCCGGGAGGAAATTTTGTGATGCCGGCAGTAGGCGCGCCAGCTGAGGAGCCGAAAAATAGTTTCACCCGAATTCTAAAACGACGGGCGGGATGAGATTTGGGTTGGAATTCTAGGCTTAGAAATGTTTTTTCAGAGACTTTTACGGAACGGTCGATTTTGGATCCCCGGGAGGAAATTTTGTGATGCCGGAAGTAGGCGCACCAGCTGAGGAGCTGAAAAATAGTTTCACCCGAATTCTAAAACGACGGGCGGGATGAGATTTGGGTTGGAATTCTAGGCTTAGAAATGTTTTTTCAGAGACTTTTACGGAACGGTCGATTTTGGATCCCCGGGAGGAAATTTTGTGATGCCGGAAGTAGGCGCGCCAGCTGAGGAGCCGAAAAATAGTTTCACCCGAATTCGAAAACTAAGGGCGGGATGAGATTCGGGGTGGAATTTTAGGCTTAGAAATGTTTTTTCAGAGAGTTTTACGGAACGGTCGATTTTGGCTCCCCGGGAGGAAATTTTGTGATGCCGGCAGTAGGCGCGGCAGCTGAGGAGCCGAAAAATAGTTTCACCCGAATTCGAAAACTAAGGGCGGGATGAGATTCGGGGTGGAATTTCAGGCTTAGAAATGTTTTTTCAGAGAGTTTTACGGAACGGTCGATTTTGGCTCCCCGGGAGGAAATTTTGTGATGTTGGGAGCAGGCGCGCCCGCCGAGGGCCGAAAATTTTTTTTACCCGAATTCGAAAACTAAGGGCGGGATGAGATTCGTGGTGGAATTTTAGGCTTAGAAATGTTTTTTCAGAGACTTTTACGGAACGGTCGATTTTGGCTCCGCGGGAGGAAATTTTGTATTGTTGGGAGCAGGCACGCCCGACGAGGGCCGAAAATTTTTTTTACCCGAATTCGAAAACTAAGGGCGGGATGAGATTCGTGGTGGAATTTCAGGCTTAGAAATGTTTTTTCAGAGACTTTTACGGAACGGTCGATTTTGGCTCCCCGGGAGGAAATTTTGTGATGCCGGCAGTAGGCGCGGCAGCTGAGGAGCCGAAAAATAGTTTCACCCGAATTCGAAAACTAAGGGCGGGATGAGATTCGGGGTGGAATTTCAGGCTTAGAAATGTTTTTTCAGAGAGTTTTACGGAACGGTCGATTTTCGCTCCCCGGGAGGAAATTTTGTGATGTTGGGAGTAGGCGCGCCCGCCGAGGGCCGAAAATTTTTTTTACCCGAATTCGAAAATTAAGGGCGGGATGAGATTCGTGGTGGAATTTTAGGGTTAGAAATGTTTTTTCAGAGACTTTTACGGAACGGTCGATTTTGGCTCCCCGGGAGGAAATTTTGTGATGCCAGTAGTAGGCGCGCTAGCTGAGGAGCCGAAAAATAGTTTCACCCGAATTCGAAAACTAAGGCCGGGATGAGTTTCGGGGTGGAATTTCAGGCTTAGAAATGTTTTTTCAGAGACTTTTACGGAACGGTCGATTTTGGCTCCCCAGGAGGAAATTTTGTGATGCCGGCAGTAGGCGCGCCAGCTGAGGAGCCGAAAAATAGTTTCACCCGAATTCGAAAACTAAGGGCGGGATGAGATTCGGGGTGGAATTTCAGGCTTAGAAATGTTTTTTCAGAGACTTTTACGGAACGGTCGATTTTGGCTCCCCGGGAGGAAATTTTGTGATGTTGGGAGCAGGCGCGCCCGCCGAGGGCCGAAAATTTTTTTTACCCGAATTCGAAAACTAAGGGCGGGATGAGATTCGTGGTGGAATTTTAGGCTTAGAAATGTTTTTTCAGAGACTTTTACGGAACGGTCGATTTTGGCTCCCCGGGAGGAAATTTTGTGATGCCGGCAGTAGGCGCGCCAGCTGAGGAGCCGAAAAATAGTTTCACCCGAATTCGAAAACTAAGGGCGGGATGAGATTCGGGGTGGAATTTTAGGCTTAAAAATGTTTTTTCAGAGACTTTTACGGAACGGTCGATTTTGGCTCCACGGGAGGAAATTTTGTAATGCCGGCAGTAGGCGCGCCAGCTGAGGAGCCGAAAAATAGTTTCACCCGAATTCGAAAACTAAGGGCGGGATGAGATTCGGGGTGGAATTTCAGGCTTAGAAATGTTTTTTCAGAGACTTTTACGGAACGGTCGATTTTGGCTCCCCGGGAGGAAATTTTGTGATGTTGGGAGCAGGCGCGCCCGCCGAGGGCCGAAAATTTTTTTTACCCGAATTCGAAAACTAAGGGCGGGATGAGATTCGTGGTGGAATTTTAGGCTTAGAAATGTTTTTTCAGAGACTTTTACGGAACGGTCGATTTTGGCTCCCCGGGAGGAAATTTTGTGATGCCGGCAGTAGGCGCGCCAGCTGAGGAGCCGAAAAATAGTTTCACCCGAATTCGAAAACTAAGGGCGGGATGAGATTCGGGGTGGAATTTTAGGCTTAAAAATGTTTTTTCAGAGACTTTTACGGAACGGTCGATTTTGGCTCCACGGGAGGAAATTTTGTAATGCCGGCAGTAGGCGCGCCAGCTGAGGAGCCGAAAAATAGTTTCACCCGAATTCGAAAACGACGGGCGGGATGAGATTCGGGGTGGAATTTTAGGCTTAGAAATGTTTTTTCAGAGACTTTTACGGAACGGTCCATTTTGGCTCCCCGGGAGGAAATTTTGTTATGTTGGGAGCAGGCGCGCCCGCCGAGGGCCGAAAATTTTTTTTACCCGAATTCTAAAACGACGGGCGGGATGAGATTCGGGGTGGAATTTTAGGCTTAAAAATGTTTTTTCAGAGACTTTTACGGAACGGTCGATTTTGGCTCCACGGGAGGAAATTTTGTAATGCCGGCAGTAGGCGCGCCAGCTGAGGAGCCGAAAAATAGTTTCACCCGAATTCGAAAACGACGGGCGGGATGAGATTCGGGGTGGAATTTTAGGCTTAGAAATGTTTTTTCAGAGACTTTTACGGAACGGTCCATTTTGGCTCCCCGGGAGGAAATTTTGTTATGTTGGGAGCAGGCGCGCCCGCCGAGGGCCGAAAATTTTTTTTACCCGAATTCGAAAACTAAGGGCGGGATGAGATTCGTGGTGGAATTTTAGGCTTAGAAATGTTTTTTCAGAGACTTTTACGGAACGGTCGATTTTGGCTCCCCGGGAGGAAATTTTGTGATGCCGGCAGTAGGCGCGCCAGCTGAGGAGCCGAAAAATAGTTTCACCCGAATTCGAAAACTAAGGGCGGGATGAGATTCGGGGTGGAATTTTAGGCTTAAAAATGTTTTTTCAGAGACTTTTACGGAACGGTCGATTTTGGCTCCCCGGGAGGAAATTTTGTGATGCCGGCAGTAGGCGCGCCAGCTGAGGAGCCGAAAAATTGTTTCACCCGAATTCGAAAACTAAGGGCGGGATGAGATTCGGGGTGGAATTTCATGCTTAGAACCGGTGTTTCGGAGACGTTTACGGAACGGCCGATTTTGCCTTCCCAGGAGGAAATTTCGTGATGCTGGCAGTAGGCACACCGGCCGAGGGTCCGAAAGAATATTTCACCCGAATTCGAAAACGACGGGTGAGATTAGATTCGGGGTGCAATTTTAGGCTTAGAAATGTTTTTTCAGAGTCTTTTACGGAACGGCCTATTTTGGTTCCTCGGGAGGAAACTTCATGATGCTGGCTGTAGGCGCGCCGGCCGAGGGGCCAAAAAAAAGTTTCACCCGAGTTCAAAAACTAAGGGCGGCATGAGATTCGGGATGGAATTTTAGGCTTAGAAATGGTTTCTCAGAGACTTTTGAGATACGGCCGATTTTGGTTCCCGGGAGGAAATTTCGTGATGCCGGTAGTAGGCGCACCAGCTGAGGAGCTGAAAAATAGTTTCACCCGAATTCTAAAACGACGGGCGGGATGAGATTTGGGTTGGAATTCTAGGCTTAGAAATGTTTTTTCAGAGACTTTTACGGAACGGTCGATTTTGGATCCCCGGGAGGAAATTTTGTGATGCCGGCAGTAGGCGCGCCAGCTGAGGAGCCGAAAAATAGTTTCACCCGAATTCGAAAATGACGGGCGGGATGAGATTTGGGTTGGAATTCTAGGCTTAGAAATGTTTTTTCAGAGACTTTTACGGAACGGTCGATTTTGGCTCCCCGGGAGGAAATTTTGTGATGCTGGCAGTAGGCGCGCCCGCCGAGGTCCGAAAATTTTTTTTACCCGAATTCAAAAACTAAGGGCGGGATGAGATTCGGGGTGGAATTTTAGGCTTAGAAATGTTTTTTCAGAGACTTTTATGGAAAGGCCGATTTTGGTTCCCCGGGAAGAAATTTCGTGATGCCGGCAGTATGCGCGCTGGCCGAGGGGCCGAAAAAAACTATTACCTGAATTCGAAAACTATGGGCGGGATGAGATTCGGGATGGAATTTTAGGCTTAGAAATCGTTTTTCAGAGACTTTTACGGATAGGCCGATTTTTGCTCCCCGGGAGGAAATTTTATGATGCCGGCAGTAGGCTCGCCGGCCGAGGGACCAAAAAAAAGTATCACCCGAATTCGAAAACTAAGGGCGGGGTGAGATTCGGGGTGGAATTTCATGCTTAGAACCGGTGTTTCGGAGACGTTTACGGAACGGCCGATTATCGCTCCCCGGGAGGAAATTTCGTGTTGCCGGCAGTAGGCGCACAGGCCTAGGGGCGAAGAAAAAGTTTCACCGAAATTCGGAAACTAAGGGCGGGATGTGATTCGGGTTGGAATTTTAGGCTTAGAAATGTTTTTTCAGAGACTTTTACGGAACGGTCGATTTTGGCTCCCCGGGAGGAAATTTTGTGATGCCGGCAGTAGGCGCGCCAGCTGAGGAGCCGAAAAATAGTTTCACCCGAATTCGAAAACGACGGGTGGGATGAGATTCGGTTTGGAATTTTAGGCTTAGAAATGTTTTTTCAGAGACTTTTACGGAACGGTCGATTTTGGTTCCCCGGGAGGAAATTTTGTGATGCCGGCAGTAGGCGCGCCAGCTGAGGAGCCGAAAAATAGTTTCACCCGAATTCGAAAACTAAGGGCGGGATGAGTTTCGGGGTGGAATTTTAGGCTTAGAAATGTTTTTTCAGAGACTTTTACGGAACGGTCGATTTTGGCTCCCCGGGAGGAAATTTTGTGATGCCGGCAGTAGGCGCGCCAGCTGAGGAGCCGAAAAATTGTTTCACCCGAATTCGAAAACTAAGGGCGGGATGAGATTCGGGGTGGAATTTCATGCTTAGAACCGGTGTTTCGGAGACGTTTACGGAACGGCCGATTTTGCCTTCCCAGGAGGAAATTTCGTGATGCTGGCAGTAGGCACACCGGCCGAGGGTCCGAAAGAATATTTCACCCGAATTCGAAAACGACGGGTGAGATTAGATTCGGGGTGCAATTTTAGGCTTAGAAATGTTTTTTCAGAGTCTTTTACGGAACGGCCTATTTTGGTTCCTCGGGAGGAAACTTCATGATGCTGGCTGTAGGCGCGCCGGCCGAGGGGCCAAAAAAAAGTTTCACCCGAGTTCAAAAACTAAGGGCGGCATGAGATTCGGGATGGAATTTTAGGCTTAGAAATGGTTTCTCAGAGACTTTTGAGATACGGCCGATTTTGGTTCCCGGGAGGAAATTTCGTGATGCCGGTAGTAGGCGCACCAGCTGAGGAGCTGAAAAATAGTTTCACCCGAATTCTAAAACGACGGGCGGGATGAGATTTGGGTTGGAATTCTAGGCTTAGAAATGTTTTTTCAGAGACTTTTACGGAACGGTCGATTTTGGATCCCCGGGAGGAAATTTTGTGATGCCGGCAGTAGGCGCGCCAGCTGAGGAGCCGAAAAATAGTTTCACCCGAATTCGAAAATGACGGGCGGGATGAGATTTGGGTTGGAATTCTAGGCTTAGAAATGTTTTTTCAGAGACTTTTACGGAACGGTCGATTTTGGCTCCCCGGGAGGAAATTTTGTGATGCTGGCAGTAGGCGCGCCCGCCGAGGTCCGAAAATTTTTTTTACCCGAATTCAAAAACTAAGGGCGGGATGAGATTCGGGGTGGAATTTTAGGCTTAGAAATGTTTTTTCAGAGACTTTTATGGAAAGGCCGATTTTGGTTCCCCGGGAAGAAATTTCGTGATGCCGGCAGTATGCGCGCTGGCCGAGGGGCCGAAAAAAACTATTACCTGAATTCGAAAACTATGGGCGGGATGAGATTCGGGATGGAATTTTAGGCTTAGAAATCGTTTTTCAGAGACTTTTACGGATAGGCCGATTTTTGCTCCCCGGGAGGAAATTTTATGATGCCGGCAGTAGGCTCGCCGGCCGAGGGACCAAAAAAAAGTATCACCCGAATTCGAAAACTAAGGGCGGGGTGAGATTCGGGGTGGAATTTCATGCTTAGAACCGGTGTTTCGGAGACGTTTACGGAACGGCCGATTATCGCTCCCCGGGAGGAAATTTCGTGTTGCCGGCAGTAGGCGCACAGGCCTAGGGGCGAAGAAAAAGTTTCACCGAAATTCGGAAACTAAGGGCGGGATGTGATTCGGGTTGGAATTTTAGGCTTAGAAATGTTTTTTCAGAGACTTTTACGGAACGGTCGATTTTGGCTCCCCGGGAGGAAATTTTGTGATGCCGGCAGTAGGCGCGCCAGCTGAGGAGCCGAAAAATAGTTTCACCCGAATTCGAAAACGACGGGTGGGATGAGATTCGGTTTGGAATTTTAGGCTTAGAAATGTTTTTTCAGAGACTTTTACGGAACGGTCGATTTTGGTTCCCCGGGAGGAAATTTTGTGATGCCGGCAGTAGGCGCGCCAGCTGAGGAGCCGAAAAATAGTTTCACCCGAATTCGAAAACTAAGGGCGGGATGAGTTTCGGGGTGGAATTTTAGGCTTAGAAATGGTTTTTCAGAGACTTTTCCGGAACAGTCGATTTTGGCTCCCCGGGAGGAAATTTTGTGATGCCGGCAGTAGGCGCGCCAGCTGAGGAGCCCAAAAATAGTTTCACCCGAATTCCAAAACTAAGGGCGGGATGAGATTCGGGGTGGAATTTTAGGCTTAGAAATGGTTTTTCAGAGACTTTTGAGATACGGCCGATTTTGGTTCCCCGGGAGGAAGTTTCGTGATGCCGGTAGTAGGCGTGCCGGCCGAGGGGCCGAAAAACGTTTCACCCGAATTCGAAAACGAGGGGCGGGATGAGATTCGGGTTGGAATTTTAGGCTTAGAAATGTTTTTTCAGAGACTTTTATGGAAAGGCCGATTTTGGTTCCCCGGGAAGAAATTTCGTGATGCCGGCAGTATGCGCGCTGGCCGAGGGGCCGAAAAAAACTATTACCTGAATTCGAAAACTATGGGCGGGATGAGATTCGGGATGGAATTTTAGGCTTAGAAATCGTTTTTCAGAGACTTTTACGGATAGGCCGATTTTTGCTCCCCGGGAGGAAATTTTATGATGCCGGCAGTAGGCTCGCCGGCCGAGGGACCAAAAAAAAGTATCACCCGAATTCGAAAACTAAGGGCGGGGTGAGATTCGGGGTGGAATTTCATGCTTAGAACCGGTGTTTCGGAGACGTTTACGGAACGGCCGATTATCGCTCCCCGGGAGGAAATTTCGTGTTGCCGGCAGTAGGCGCACAGGCCTAGGGGCGAAGAAAAAGTTTCACCGAAATTCGGAAACTAAGGGCGGGATGTGATTCGGGTTGGAATTTTAGGCTTAGAAATGTTTTTTCAGAGACTTTTACGGAACGGTCGATTTTGGCTCCCCGGGAGGAAATTTTGTGATGCCGGCAGTAGGCGCGCCAGCTGAGGAGCCGAAAAATAGTTTCACCCGAATTCGAAAACGACGGGTGGGATGAGATTCGGTTTGGAATTTTAGGCTTAGAAATGTTTTTTCAGAGACTTTTACGGAACGGTCGATTTTGGTTCCCCGGGAGGAAATTTTGTGATGCCGGCAGTAGGCGCGCCAGCTGAGGAGCCGAAAAATAGTTTCACCCGAATTCGAAAACTAAGGGCGGGATGAGTTTCGGGGTGGAATTTTAGGCTTAGAAATGGTTTTTCAGAGACTTTTCCGGAACAGTCGATTTTGGCTCCCCGGGAGGAAATTTTGTGATGCCGGCAGTAGGCGCGCCAGCTGAGGAGCCCAAAAATAGTTTCACCCGAATTCCAAAACTAAGGGCGGGATGAGATTCGGGGTGGAATTTTAGGCTTAGAAATGGTTTTTCAGAGACTTTTGAGATACGGCCGATTTTGGTTCCCCGGGAGGAAGTTTCGTGATGCCGGTAGTAGGCGTGCCGGCCGAGGGGCCGAAAAACGTTTCACCCGAATTCGAAAACGAGGGGCGGGATGAGATTCGGGTTGGAATTTTAGGCTTAGAAATGTTTTTTCAGAGACTTTTACGGAACGGCAGATTTTGGCTCCCTGGGAGGAAATTTCATGATGCCTGCAGAAGGCGCGCCTGCCCAGGGAACAAAAAAAATATCACCCAAATTCGAAAACTAAGGGCGGGTTAAGATTCACGGCGGAATTTCATGCTTAGAAACGTTTTTACAGAAACTTTTTAGACATGGCCGATTTTGGCTCCCCGGGAGGAAATTTCGTGATGCCGGCAGTAGACGCGCCGGCCGACGGGTCAAAAAAAAGTTTCACCCGAATTCAAAAAGTAAGGGCAGCATGAGATTCGGGGTGGAATTTTAGGCTCAGAAATGGTTTTTCAGAGACTTTTGAGATACGGCCGATTTTTGGCTCCCCGGGAGGAAATTTCATGATGCCGGCTGTGGGCGCGCCAGCCAAGGGGCCGAAAAATTTTTCACCCGAATTCGAATACGACGGGGGAGATGAGATTCGGGGTGGAATTTTAGGCTTAGAAACGGTGTTTGAGAGACTTTCACGAAACGGCCGATTTTGGCTCCCTGGGAGGAAATTTCCTGATGCCGGCAGTAGGCGCACCAGCCGAGGGGCCGAAAAAATGTTTCACCCGAATTCGAAAACGACGGGTGAGATTAGATTCGGGGTGCAATTTTAGGCTTAGAAATGTTTTTTCAGAGTCTTTTACGGAACGGCCTATTTTGGTTCCTCGGGAGGAAACTTCATGATGCTGGCAGTAGGCGCGCCGGCCGATGGGCCAAAAAAAAGTTTCACCCGAGTTCAAAAACTAAGGGCGGCATGAGATTCGGGGTGGAATTTTAGGCTTAGAAATGGTTTTTCAGAGACTTTTGAGATACGGCCGATTTTGGTTCCCCGGGAGGAAATTGCGTGATGCCGGTAGTAGGCGTGCCGGCCTAGGGGCCGAAAAAAAGTTTCACCCAAAGTCGAAAACGACGGGCGGGATGAGATTCGGGTTGGAATTTTAGGCTTAGAAATGTTTTTTCAGAGACTTTTACGGAACGGTTGATTTTGGCTCCCCGGGAGGAAATTTTGTGATGCCGGCAGTAGGCGCGCCAGCTGAGGAGCCGAAAAATAGTTTCACCCGCATTCGAAAACGACGGGCGGGATGAGATTCGGGTTGGAATTCTAGGCTTAGAAATGTTTTTTCAGAGACTTTTATGGAACGGTCGATTTTGGTTCCCCGGGAGGAAATTTTTTGATGCCGGTAGTAGGCGTGCCAGCTGAGGAGCCGAAAAATAGTTTCACCCGAATTCGAAAACTAAGGGCGGGATGAGATTCGGGGTGGAATTTTAGGCTTAGAAATGTTTTTTCAGAGACTTTTACGGAACGGCAGATTTTGGGTCCCCGGGAGGAAATTTCATGATGCCTGCAGAAGGCGCGCCTGCCCAGGGAACAAAAAAAATATCACCCGAATTCGAAAACTAAGGGCGGGATAAGATTCGCGGCGGAATTTCATGCTTAGAAACTTTTTTACAGAAACTTTTTAGACATGGCCGATTTTGGCTCCCCGGGAGGAAATTTCGTGATGCCGGCAGTAGACGCGCCGGCCAACGGGTCAAAAAAAGTTTCACCCGAATTCAAAAACTAAGGGCAGCATGAGATTCAGGGTGGAATTTTAGGCTCAGAAATGGTTTTTCAGAGACTTTTGAGATACGGCCGATTTTGGCTCCGCGGGAGGAAATTTTATGATGCCGGCAGTAGGCTCGCCGGCCGAGGGACCAAAAAAAAGTATCACCCGAATTCGAAAACTAAGGGCGGGGTGAGATTCTGGGTGGAATTTCATGCTTAGAACCGGTGTTTTGGAGACGTTTACGGAAAGGCCGATTATCGCTCCCTGGGAGGAAATTTCGTGTTGCCGGCAGTAGGCGCACAGGCCTAGGGGCGAAAAAAAAGTTTCACCCGAAGTCGAAAACGACAGGCGGGATGAGATTCGGATTGAAATTTTAGGCTTGGAAACGGTTTTTCAGAGACTGTTACGGAAAGGACGATTTTGGCTACCCGGGAGGAAATTTCATGATGCCGGCTGTAGGCGCACTGGCCCAGGGACCAAAAAAAAGTATTACCCGAATTAGAAAACTAAGGGCGGGATGAGATTCGAGGTGGAATTTTAGGCTTAAAAATGGTGTTTGAGGGACTTTCACGGAACGGCCAATTTTGGCTCCCCGGGAGGAAATTTCCTGATGCCGGCAGTAGGCGCACCAGCCGAGGGGTAGAAAAAAAGTTTCACCCGAATTCGAAAACCAAGGGCGGGGTGAGATTCGGTGTTGAATTTTAGTCTTAGAAACGGTTTTGCAGAGACCTTGCCAGAATGGCCGATTTTGGCTCCCTGGGAGGAGATTTCATGATCCCGGGAGTACGCGCGCCGGCCAAGGGGCCGAAAAATAGTTTAACCCGAATTCGAAAAATCACGGCTGGATGAGATTCGGGGTGGAATATTGGGCTTCGAAACAGTTTTGTAGAAACGTTTGTGGAACGGCCGATTTTGGCTCCCCGGGAGATAATTTCATGATGCCGGCAGTAGGCCCGCCGGCCAAGGGGCCCAGAAAAAGTTTCACCCGATTACGATAAAAGAATGGCAGGATGATATTCGGGGTGGAATTTTCAGCTTAGAAACTGTCTTGCAGCGACTTTTCCGGAACGGCCAATTTTGGCTCCCCGGGAGGAAATTTCGTGATGCCGGCAGTAGGCCCGCCGGCCGAGGGGCAGAAAAAAATTTCCACCCGAATTTGAAAACTAAGGGCCGGATGAGATTCAGTGTGGAATTTTGGGGTTAGAAACGGTTTTGTAGAGTCTTTTCCGGAAAGGCCGTTTTTGGCTCCCCGGGAGGAAATTTCGTGATGCCGGCAGGAGGCGCACCAGCCGAAGAACCGAAAAATAGTTTAACCCAAATTCGAAAACGCATGACGGGATGAGATTCGGGGTGGAATTTTGGGCTTCGAAACAGTTTTGTAGAGACTTTTGTGGAACGGCCGATTTTGGTTCCCAGGAGATAATTTCATGATGCCGGCAGTAGGCGCGGCATCCGAGGGGCAGAAAAAAAGTTTCACCCTAATTCGAAAACTAAGGGTGGAATGAGAATCAGGGTGGAATTTTAGGCTTAGAAATGGTTTTGCAGAGAACTTGCCGGAACGGCCGATTTTGACTCCCCGGGAGGAAATTTCATGATGCCTGCAGTAGGCGCGCCAGCCGAGTGGCAGAAAAAAAGTTTCACCCGAATTCGAAAACTAAGGGCGGAATGAGAATCGGGGTCGAATTTTAGGCTTAGAAACGGTCTTGCAGAGCCTTTTGCGGAACGGCCAATTTTGGCTCCAAGGGAGGAAATTTCGTGATGCCGGCAGTAAGCACGCCGGCCGAGGGGCCGAAAAAAAGTTTCCCCCGAATATGAAAAGTAAGGGCGGGACGAGAATCTGGGTGGAATTTTAGGCTTAGAAACGGTTTTGCAGAGACTTTTCGGGAAGGGCCGATTTTGGCTCCCCGGGAGGAAATTTCGTGATGCCGGCAGTAGGCGCGCCGGCCTAGGAGCCGAAAAAAAGTATCACCCGAATTCGAAAACTATGGGCGGGATGAGATTCGGTGTGGAATTTTAGGCTTAGAAACGGTTTTGCAGAGACATTTGTGGAACAGCCGGTTTTGGCTCCCCGGGAGGATATTTCGTGATGACGGCAGTAGGCGCGTCAACCTATGAGCCAAAAAAAAGTATCACCCGAATTCAAAAACTAAGGGCGGGATGAGATTCGGGGTGGAATTTTAGGCTTAGAAACGGTTTTGCAGAGACATTTGCGGAATGTCCGATTTTGGCTCCTCGGGAGGAAATTTCGTGATGCCGGCATTAGGTGTGCCGGCCGAGGGGCTCAAAAAAAGTATCACCCGAATTCAAAAACTAAGGGCGGGATGAGATTCAGGGTGAAATTTTAGGCTTAGAAATGGTTTTGCAGAGACTTTTCAGGAACCACCGATTTTGGCTCCCTGGGAACCTTAACTTTCTGACTTAATTTGGAAGCTGGGCACAATTGATGGGAAACCCTATTCTGAGGTAGATTTTTCCTAAATTAGGGTTAGGGTTAGCGTTCACGTTCCTTGAAGTCAGGGCCCAAATCCAACCAGATGCTTATAATCCCATGTGCTTTTTATGCAAAGTAACAGCAAAATCTTAACTTTCTGACTTAATTTGGAAGCTGCGCCCAGTGGATGGGAAACCCTATTCTGAGGCAGAGTTTTCCTAAATTAGGGTTAGGGTTAGTGTTTGCGTTCCTTGAAGTCAGGGCCCAAATCCAGCCAGATGCTTATAATCCCACAAACCTTTTATGCAAAGGAACAGCAAAACCTAAGCTTTCTGACTTAATTTGGAAGCTGGGCACAATGCATGGGAAAACCCTATTCTGAGGCAGTTTTTTCCTAAATTAGGGTTAGGGTTAGGATTCGGCTTCCTTGAAGTCAGGGCCCAAATCCAACCAGATGCTTATAATCCCACGTGCTTTCTATGCAAAGTAACAGCAAAACCTAAACTTTCTGACTTAATTTGGAAGCTGGGCCCAATGGATGGGAAACCCTATTCTGAGGCAGAGTTTTCCTAAATTAGGGTTAGGGTTAGGGTTCGGCTTCCTTGAAGCCAGGGCCCAAATACAACCAGATGCTTATAATCCCTCACTCTTTTTATGAAAAGTAAGACCAGAACCTAAACTTTCTTACTTAATTTGGAAGCTGGGCACAATGCATGGGAAAACCCTATTCTGAGGCAGATGTTTCCTAAATTAGGGTTAGGGTTAGCGTTCGCGTTCCTTGAAGTCAGGGCCCAAATACAACCAGATGCTTATAATCCCCAGTGCTTTTTATGCAAAGGAACAGCAAGACCTTAACTTTCTGACTTAATTTGGAAGCTGGGCACAATGGATGGGAAACCCTATTCTGAGGCAGAGTTTTCCTAAATTAGGGTTAGGGTTAGTGTTTGCGTTCCTTGAAGTCAGGGCCCAAATCCAGCCAGATGCTTATAATCCCTCACTCTTTTCATGAAAAGTAAGACCAGAACCTAAACTTTCTTACTTAATTTGGAAGCTGGGCACAATGCATGGGAAAACCCTATTCTGAGGCAGATGTTTCCTAAATTAGGGTTAGGGTTAGCGTTCGCGTTCCTTGAAGCCAGGGCCCAAATACAACCAGATGCTTATAATCCCCAGTGCTTTTTATGCAAAGGAACAGCAAAACCTTAACTTTCTGACTTAATTTGGAAGCTGGGCACAATGGATGGGAAACCCTATTCTGAGGCAGAGTTTTCCTAAATTAGGGTTAGGGTTAGTGTTTGCGTTCCTTGAAGTCAGGGCCCAAATCCAGCCAGATGCTTATAATCCCACAAACGTTTTATGCAAAGGAACAGCAAAACCTAAACTTTCTGACTTAATTTGTAAGCTGGGCACAATTTTCTAAGAAATTTGTTCATATATTCAGACTTTAATAACTGAAGTATATTCATCAAAACTTGATTAGATGATGTCCTAATTCAACCCATCTCTGATTCTGTATTTTGTCACAGTGATGATGTCTACTGATTAAGGAACCTGCATTGAACTTCTCACACTTCCTGGTTTATCATTGGGCATTCATTCTAGCTTGGTTACTGTCTAAAATAAGGAATTTCAAAATTTAACTCCTGTTTGGGATCAACTTGAGAGTTATTATTTGACTCCAATGAAATCCTAGCGATACAGGGATCCTTGTTTGTCCAGGGATCAGCTTTAATAATTCTAGATGAATTATTTTGGGCTCCTAAGCTTGTAATCTTTCTCTATAAGAAATTGAAGGAAGTGGAAAAAATTTATAATAGTTGTTTATGTGACCATTGGAATAAGAAGGTTAAATGTCCTGTTCTGGTAAATCAATAGTGGATTACATTAAACAATGTGAAATTAAGTTTCTTAAGAACTTGAAATGAGGTCAATACAACCACAACAAAATTGTTTTATGCATACTGGATACCTCAGAGAATGTCTATTAAGGTTGGTTACCCTGATATTGGAGATGTAGCTTAGGAGTTGGAACACTAAATCATATGGTCTGATTTTGTCCTATTATTTTTGCATTTTTGGCAGACATCAGCATGATTATTAATATTATTTTGGATCAATTGCTGTATATTGAAGATAAATATATATTATTTTTTTCCCCTTTTGTTTTCTCTTGAGTATTTAGAATCTATTAGGTTATCAAGAATTGTGCATTTTTCAGGCATGAGAGCTGGTATTGAAAATCTGCCAAGAAATACACATAAATGAGCCACAGTAAGAAAAGGGCACAAATGCAGGTTTTAGGCTATTAGAGTTGGGAGGGGACCTTAGAGGTCATCTACTTCATTTTGCCCTTCAGTGCATGTTCTCCTATGAAGATTTGACCAAGACCATCCACCCTCTATTTCATTCGTTTCATTTCATTTCATTATTTCCTGGTTGTTTTGTAACTAAGCAAGCATTTTCCGTCTTTCATCTGTCCAGCATTGAGGCTCCAAAAAGAGGGAATGTTTCTTTGCAAGAAAAGACACTCCAGGCACTTCTGGAGAAATCATGCAACTTTCTAAATGGCTCAAGCATGCTTGTATTCATCCATATGCATGGAAAAATAATGAATTAAAGCCATGATTGATTTGTTAGAATAAAAGACAGAGAAGGACACAAGCATGATGAGAGGTTCTGAATTATGTGGCTAGGTAACATCTTCAGTACTAGAAGGGAGTGGGGTTTGCTCTTTCCCATTCCCTTCTAGCACTGAAGACATCACCTAGCCAGGTAAAGAAATATCTGCAAGAAAACAACCAAGCTCAGAGAACCCCAAGGACTCCACACACTACTTTAAAATCGGAACAGCTAAAGATGTTGCTGTTATAGGCTGTTGTAGGCTGAGAATGAGACAAAGGCGACCTCACAAGGACATGGCACACATAAATGGTCACCAGGACATGTTTGTGCTGCTGTTAAAGGGATGGGAAGATGAGCAAAACAACACCTCTATTGATAGCAATAGTAAACTTATCTAATGATTTTATATTCAATCTTAAGATACATGTGTACATCTAGAAAATCCTGCAAAATGAAATGCATGTGTACTGTCAGCATCTCTGCTGTATGTTAAAATTGTTATGTATGATAAGGAGGAAAGTACTGAGTGATCAGTTTTATCTAAAGTCTGAAGTGATTCAGAGTGATTCGGAAAAGATGAAAGCTAGAGACAAAAGACAAAGAGGAAGGTTCTTCTCATGTGGAACCTTTGTGATGATCTAGCATTGGCACCTTGCTGCTTTTTCATACCACGTCATACTCCTTGAGCAGTTCAGCTGATTTTCTTCCAGCTCAGCTAAATGGAACTCCAATTTGCAAAGCTTCCATATTAGAATTTGCATCACTGTATAGCTCTTTGGGTTTTATGGGGTGGGCCATTTTCCCATTTATAGGAAGTTTTGCCTCCACCCTACTTTCACTGCTTGATCTCCAAAATCTCTAGTAAATTTCAGAAGCAACCTTACCAGCAAACCAAACTTCAAATTGCTAGCCATTTTCACATTCCCTGTTTAAAAAAAAATGTCCAGCTTGATAAGCGGCCTGCAACTAATTCTTTCTTTTCCCCGCCCATTAATCTCTCGAGCCTTAACCCTAAGCCATTACTTTCCACCCAGCACTCACCCCCAACTTTAAAGTATTGAAAAGAAAAAGAGAAAAGTAAAAATTATATCAGCATTAACTGCCATTTAGGATGCTAGTGTTACAAGCATAGGATTATTTAACTTTTCATCCAAAGTTGAATATAAGATAAAACATGAAAAACATGAGAGGACATTTTATCATGCATGGTGGACTTGTGAGAAAGCTAAGAAATTTTGGATACAGATTCATACAATGATGCAAAGGATTTTAAAGATAAGTATTGTGAAGAAACCAGAACCAGAAGGTATTTCTTGCAGGTATTCCAATGCACCATTGTTGCTAACAGCTTTGTCAGGCAGTTGTTTGTAGTCAGTCTGTGCGACCGTTTAGGTGGTCCGCTGTTTCTTCAGCTTCTTTGCAGAGGTGGCATTTGCTGTCTGTTGCTGTCTTCTCAGTTCTGGCTTTGTATGCATTTGTTCTTAAGGCTTGGTCTTGTGCAGCCAGAATTAGCCCTTCTGTCTCTTTCTTCAACTTTCCTGCTCTTAGCCATTGCCAAGTCTTATTATCTGCTTTGCCTGCTAGTTATTTTTGTGCACTGACCATGTAATACTTTGCCTTGCCATGTCTCTTTTCTGTTCTTCATTTGGTCTTTCTTCTAGGCCAGTTTGATCTCTTCAGTATTCAGTAAGCCTTCAAGGTATACTAGCTTCAGTGCATTTTCTTCACTGTCTTTCAGATATTCTTCCAATGCCCAATTTTCTTCTTCAACTGTGTGTTGTTGTTGTTGTTAAAACAGCAAGCGTAGAATTTGAGAGACAGAATTTGTTCTATTCCTCATTCATTGGATTTTTGGCACTGAAAAAAAGAGGCACTCTTTCATCACATCATGTCCCTCCCTACCTGATTAATATAGTATGATATAATGTTACTTATATCAGGTAGGGAGGGACATAATGTGATGAAATTATTTTCATCTCAGAAACCCATGTCCTTTCCTTTCCTTTCCTTTCCTTTCCTTTCCTTTCCTTTCCTTTCCTTTCCTTTCCTTTCCTTTCCTTTCCTTTCCTTTCCTTTCCTTCACTTTGTTCTATTCTATTCTATCCTGTCCTGTCCTGTCCTGTCCTGTCCTGCCCTGCCCTGCCCTGCCCTGCCCTGCCCTATTCTTTTTTGTGTTTGGCATTTCTAGGGGCAGTTTAACAACAGTGGGTTATTGTATGAGTGTATATGTTCTTAGAAAGGGAAAAGAGAAAGATAAGTGTAGATTCTGTGCTGTGTAAACATGGGTTTGCATTCTAATGGTGTTAATTGGGAAGCTAGTTTGGCAGCTGAAAAGGCTTAACCAGAACAATCCAAATTCCAAGCAAGTCTGAATTGTAAGCCTTCAAATATCACTTATGGTGAAACAGGAAGAAAAGGAATTCATTTAACAGTGTGCAACTGTTAGAAGAGAATTTCCAGACTCAAACAAGGAAAACTGTAAAGGGCTTTAACTTTTAATTACTTTTTATGCTAATAAAATTGTACTGTGTTCTTATTACAGTATTATTGGTTTGATAGTTATACAAAAAATGAGTCACAAAGGTTTTTTTTCTTATGTTTCAGTGCAATGAAGCAAATCAAAGGAAAGTGAGGGCAAACTGCTGTGTAATATTTCAGCAAAGCAAATGTATGATTATATTTTAATATCCTTCCATTTTATGGAAAATTTCAGTGGTTCCAATTGAAGGACTATTGGATTTACATTTTCATCTGGATAATCCTATGATTTCTGAAATTAATAAGATTATATAGTCATGGCACATACCAAAAACAATCTGTGGATATTGATTGTATATTTCTCCTTTAGTATTCTCATCATCTATACAAATTTGTATTCCTCATCTATGGCCTTGGGCTAGAAGAATATAAAATTTGCTAGCCATCAGTGCATGCAACAATTAATGTCTATTACTTTCTCATTATTACAGATTGACACATTACCAATTTGGCAGTTCCCTACGTATTTTAAAATGTCTTCTTATGTGGTGGGGGTGGTACCACTTTAATTATTAAAGGAGTTGTGCTTGGAGACATATCACTGGCATGTATAAGGAAATGGGTATTTCTCATTCTTAAATACATCATTAATTCTTTTGCAAAATCTGAATTTTCCGAAAGTCTTTCCAGCCTTAGAACATTGCAAAGAACACTAAAGCAGACAGCTTGAACCATCTTTCAATGAGCACAAGGATAATGCCATTGTGTAAGATATTAATCATTTCCTTCTCATTGCTTATAATCATGGATTTTTAGAAGTACAGCTACATTTTATGATGGCACATTCCATTTATCAGAACCAATGCTGTGTGATGAATGTAACCTAAATGTAACCTTTAGAGCTGCTTCAAAGGCAGCCTTGAAAGCCATTTGAAAAACCAGAATATTGCTGATCTCTGGGCTTTTATAAGCATAGCCGTTCTTTCTCACTAGGTGGGGCTGAAACATTGCCAAGTGAGGTTTCAAAGGAAGAAAATAATGTTTTCCCCACAATAGCTAACAAACTTAAGAGCATTTAGTGGGGTCCCCCCCCCCCCTTCAATATAGATATATCAATGCTACAGCCATCTAAATCAAAGAAGAGCTATCATGATATTCGAAGGTTTTACCAGTGATGGTTTGCAAGGCAGAGAGAAGAGCATGTCCACATTCCATTAAGGGCATACTTCAAAGAATGACAAAAAAAGAAATAGAAAGGGAGAAAGTTAGGAGTTTTGTGTGTTTGGACTGGATCCTTTTGGGGGGCTGGCTTTTTATGTGTTTTTACCATTTACCAGTGATAGCAGTTCTTTAAAAATGGCAGAAGGAGAAGAGGTGTTCCAGAGAGACCAAAATACTTTATGAGCCCAACGTAGATACAGCCCTAAGCATAAGCAACCCAAAAAGAACTTGAGAACAATGCAGTGCAGCACAATGGGGCTATGTGGATCACAAAAATCTAGATAGCCACTAGAGGGCTGCAAAGGCTTAGAGTTTTGAATATGTCTTTGCTGCCATCTGTTGGTTGTATGGACTGGTTGTACAGTCCAGGTATGGTACGCCTTGCTTGCATGAGATTTGATATTATATGCAAAAAACAAAAACAAAAACAAAAACCAAAGATTGGATGCTGTTAAAGATATTACTAGCCATCCTGAAGCTATTTTATACCCAAAAGAAATACTAAATAGAATGCTTATTTGATCACACAATTGTTGATATAGTACATAAGCGAAGTGGGGGTTGAAGAGACTCTGGTTCAAATCTTACTTCAGCCACAAATTCACCTGATAGTCCTACATAAGTCATTAGCCACATGGCATATTTCACGAATAAAAAGATGATACTTGTCCAGAAATGAAAAGTAGACTCTCCACTCTTTGTGTATCTGGCTAGTTCGAGTTTTTCCTATAAATTAAGATTGCAAATGAAAGGTTGATCCTGGTTTGTAAGGAGCGATCATACTGCAGTCAGAACGTAGCCAAATATAATCTAGATATCATTATGCTATTAACTTAAATATAACATCTAGCTGTTTAAAAACATAGTTCCACTTTGAATGTCATCAGAAAGTGTGGCTTAACAAATTTAAAGTTTATTGAACTGAGAATGTGGCATCTCAAATTATTTCCATTTCCATAGGTGCACTATCCAGATTATGGCTCTAAAAATAACAAGGTCATTGTAAGAGTTATTGAGATATTGTCTGTATTCAGATGGAAGAGAAAACTGATATTAATGCCAAGCACATCAAGGAATCTATACTGTAGTTTCAGCTTTCAGAAATATAACAAACAAATTATGGGTTTGAGTTGCTTGAATACTTTTGCTTCCAATCTGCTTAAAATTCAGAGGTATGGGCTTCTCTCGCCTTTTTCAGTGGCCTGGCAGTTCTATGCCAATTGAGCAATGACAAAAGAAATACTTCACTGTTTGACAAACAATGGTTTATCAGTGGTCGGTCCATGAATTCAGACAATAAAACCAAACGCAAAGTGTGTTTTGTACAAACTGTGATCTGCAAAAACTTTACAAAATGTCAACCACTAGATACTCCACTAATTATCAACCCTAAACAAGATAGGGTTTGAACATAGTAATAATCTAGATTACTTCTGATAAACTGAAACTCACTCTATCTAAAACATGCTGGTAGACAGGTCATTTTTTTCAGTTAAATCAGGATTTAATAATTTCTACTTGGTTGTGGATTCCAAGTCATCTTCCTGACCTACTTACAGGTCACAGGATGTCATCCAGCAATACTCCCTTGTCCCAGATAGGGCAGGTGATTTTTTAAGTTAAATAAAGTATGGCATCAATAAAACTATAGGTCTTAAATAATTTAAGAATGCCTGTTCCTGCCCATTCCATTCTGGTTTATATACAGCCCCAAAGTTTTGCTCTGAAATATATCTACTTTGGGAGGGAGTGTTGTCTATAAATTGGGATCCAGGGATTTGTATATGGTTCTAAGTGATGTTCATCTTTTCACACTATGCCAAAAAGATCAGGGGTGTAGTCTAGGGCTCATTCCAGATTGATCATTGTCAGGTGGTCTCAGTGGTTTGGAATACATTTTAACAACTTAGACTAATGTGCCAGTTATGACCTTACTCAATCTTAGACAGTCTTGCAATGGTTTTTCACATTCTAGTAACTTCTCATTTGGTTTATTGCAATACATTATACACGAATGCTGCCTTTGAAAATGGGTTGGAAACTTCAGTTCATTCAAGAGTAGCTTGACTGGGTGATATAATCATATGGTGCTAATGCTTTGCCACATTGAACTGGTTACAAGTCTCTTTCCAAGCTCAGGTCCCAGATGTGAAGGTGTTCTGAATAACCTGTACTCAGACTATTTCTTCCCCCGACTAATTTGGAACAATTCTGATATGACCTGACCTGCCCCTGAACTCATTTCAATTTTCCAAGATGGCTATTTTGCCCTCTGGAAAGACATTCAAGGGTACAAATGGGAAAAGGAAACTTTTCTTTCCATTATTTTTTTTAACTTCTCTAATCTTAGGATCTGAGATTATGATTTTAGGATTCCAATCAATACAGATAAATTGATCTCTTGTTTGTGCAAGTCCCTATCAAAACCATACATACAATAACATTGTTGAATGCCAATTTATATTATACAGCCAAGAGGGGGTTTACCCACATATAGGGAAATCACATGGTTTCATATAGAACTATCTAGTCTATGTTGTTTAAAGTCTGATCTCTAAAATGTATCCCTACTTCCTTCTCAGCTCTGCAAAGCTACATCCTTTATAACCACAGAGACAAATTGTTGGCTCTTTGTACCTCAATTGCGCTTCCTACCTGACTGCACTGAAAAATAAAATGTAATCCAAACTAAATCACTGCTTCTTTCTTTTATTGGAACAGCATTTTCAAGTCTAAGACCACAAATCACAAATCTTTATTAAAAAGCAGCTTAATAAAACTGGGCAATAATAAAAATTGAATGCTTTTCTCAGGTAGATTTGCTGGGACTAACTTCCGAGGACATTTTTTTTTTTAAAGAGAATCAGATAGCATCATAAGTATTGCTTGGAATCTAGGATCAGTTTGTAGAAAAGCATTTTAAACCAAACATGGCCTTGATAGTTTGATCACCCTCCAAGTAAAATGTTCAGTAATCATATATCCTGATGAAACTGGCATTTTATGCTGGCCAGTACTATGTACTTTTCTCATGGAAGTAGCTTTGTTTCTCTTCAGCAGTTGGCATATAAATGGGAAAGATCCACGGGTTTGAAGGCTGAAAGTGTTTCCCTTTGCTGGATGAGGAAATGTTTGATCAAGTGGGACTCTTAGTTCCAGACACCCAGAAGTAGAAACTCAGCCCCACATCTTATCACCAGATGTATTGACCTGCTCCACTCCCCTTCCTCCCCCTCCACAAACCTCTGGAGAAGCGAAGATGTCAGTATGGGAGAGCAGTGCACAAAACACTTAGAAAAGTTCAGGGAAAGAAAAGGTGCCACAGCCGTAGCCCAGAAGCAGGAGGCGGGAAGAGAAAAAGATCCTGCGCTAACGGTGTGTACCTTGTGGATGGGAAAAAAGAAAAATGGTCTGGATGGATCAGGGTGAGAAATGGGGAGGTTAGGGGACAGTGAGCAGCCTGATCAGGATTCCCTCCGTCCTGGCTAATTAACAGTACATCTGCAGGTAGGGAGATCTAGCCCTGCAACAGCAAAGGTCATATTGTAACAAGTACATAGGGAAGGGATTATTATTATTTTTAAAATGCCAATGCAACCTCTAGGACAATTTTCTTTTTCTTTTATTTTTATTTAAAACAAAAGTGTATTTTCAAAAAAGATATTATCTATGAATGGAGAGATAATGACTAAAGTTATTTAATTAATGTTCAATATAACATTAGTAAAAGATACCAAGCAGAATATATGGAGTTGTTTTCAGGATATAAAAAACAATTTTTGAACTTAATGCTGAAATCTCCACTATATTATTCTTTATAAATGTTTTAAAAAGAAGAAAAAGAAAAACACCCCTAAAGAAATATTTAATTTCTGACTTCCCCCTTCTTTGCACTCCAACCAATTTGCAGTACCTACTAGCGTAACTTTAGAAACCACTAGACAACCCACGACCTGTTGGATCATCGTTTCAGAGATATTTCCTTACCTAAACAGAGTAACAGAATAACCGAGGGAAAAAAAGCAGTGTGAGCAACTTGCAACTAGCTTCCCGACTGTCTTTCCTAGAGAGAAATTGGCAGGGAGCATCAGAAAACTTCCTTCCTTCCTTCCTTCCTTCCTTCCTTCCTTCCTTCCTTCCTTCCTTCCTTCCTTCCTTCCTTCCTTCCTTCCTTCCCTCCCTCCCTCCCTCCCCTCCCCTTCCCTCCCTCG
This sequence comes from Liasis olivaceus, assembly GCA_030867105.1. Lineage (NCBI taxonomy): Eukaryota > Metazoa > Chordata > Lepidosauria > Squamata > Pythonidae > Liasis > Liasis olivaceus. The sequence continues at coordinate 194,370,725 of CM061349.1, forward strand.
CTCCCTTCCTCCCTTTCTACATATAATATAGACTTGCACCATTTGCCCTCCCCTCATGACCCTCAGGAGAGTCCCAGTAAAGCCACCACCGCTGCCACCTCCTCCTCCTCCTCCTCAGCTGACCCACAGAATTGCCTGCCACTTTGCTGGGTGGTGGTGGAACAAAGGGAGCCACAGACCATGAGGAAAACTGCATCCACGCTCCCCATTCCAGTATGTCTCCAAGGGCCCCCTCTCTAAAGGGAGGAAGAGTACTCACCCATTGACCACTGCCCCCCCATCCTGCCCTACCTCACCAGCAAGCATCCAAGTCACTCTCTCATCCTTCCCTCAATGCCCACCACTGGTTAAGAGATTTCACATTTCTGCCTCATTTCCAAAGCACCCAATCACCGCTTGCTCATCAGGCCTTGCCACCATCCAATTGGGCATAGGGGACAGAGGGAGGTGGAAAGAGGTCAGGAATATGCCCATGACTATCACTTTACCTGGGCTGACTGCAGTGGTGCAGTAGCACAGTTGTGCTGAAGCAGCCACAAATTTCCCAAATTTTAATCCCACAGGAGTAATGGGTCCTGGATTTTGGACTCATTCTATAAGTTAGCACATTTGAGGTACCTTGGTTCAAAAATTATTGCCCTATGATGTACTGTTTCACCCAGTTGAAGGTTACAGACACAAGAGTCTTAGTACTATATAGATACTCTAAGTGCTTGTATTTACCTTGCTGCATAATATATAATATATATGGAAGCCATTCTTACTTAAATTTAGTCAAACCTCTGAGATAGATAGATAGATAGATAGATAGATAGATAGATAGATAGATAGATACGTACAGTGTATCATTAGCTAGTTAGTTAGTTTTGTTATGTATAATTGTCATTATCTCCAAAAAGCCTTTTATTTTTGGGGTTTGAACAGTTACATTTTCAAAGCTGCCTCTAATTTGGAAATAAGGTGTTCAGTGTGAAACAACTGAACAAGAAGGTCCAAAGGCAGTTGACACTCTGCAAGTTAAACTCAAATGTGTTTGGGTCAAGGATGCAGGACTTTTTCAGAGCTTTGGCATGTTTGGACAAGTAGAAATGAGCCAAAATGATGGGGAAAAGGGGAGAGGATATATTACACATGAAATTCTTGGAAAAAGTTGTGCATTGATTTACAAACTGGAATCCTAATTTGACTAGGAAAAATGGTTTTGGCACGTTAATTTAGTTTTGGAGAGGAGCCAAGATACAAGATAGGGCAAACTATAAAACAGATAATCTATTATTTACTACATTACAATGCAGAGGGATAAAACATGATGTAAGTTGTTTTTGTACATAAAAAATACTTTGGAGAGCATTGATTTCTTGCTGTGTTTAATAATTCAAGACATTTGATCAGGGTTGTTCAGACTAGACACACTGCTTTAAAGGCAATGTTTTCATTCTGGGAAGCATAAGCAAGTGTTAATTGTGATCCTTATTCCTCTGACCCATATCCTCCATTTCTATTATTTGTCTTGAGTTGACAGGTGGTGCCAGGCTGACAGCCCTGGATTATTAAGATGCAGTGCTGAAAGATATGACCTCCCAGAGGGGCTCATCATCAGATATTTTTCAACCTGGCAAGCAGGTTGAATTGTGCAAAACAAAACAAAATCCTTCACAATTTCTCCGCCAGAGGGGACTCTGATTTGGTTGAAGTCTACCAAGCTGGATTGGAAACCTCCTGTGAAACCATGACTAAGATTCCAATTTTCACCAGAAGGGATCTTCTTGCTACCGAGATAATTCCAAGCCAAGGATGTGATTCCTAACTGCCTAGGAATGACAAACTGAATGTTTATATGAGACAGAAAATGACAGAATGTATTTGGGTATGCTGTATTGGTTTGGAATTCTGGGTGTCACGAAGATGCTTAAAGGACGCGCAGGCCAAGAACTTGGCTGAGATTCACAACTCATGCTATCACCCGGACACAACAACGATCTAGGCCTTATTCCAACATTTAAAATTGTGTCTTAGGAAGGAAATACAGACAGGGACATCATTTGCTCTGTCTGCACTCTCTGTGGATTTCTGCAGCAAAACTGCCCCAAGGTTCCCCATTAAATAACACACCTACAGGCAGTCAAATGCAGTTGCAGTTTGCAGACCTTCTCCAGGGTTACTATTCTAAGAATGGGAAATGGAGCCAAACAAATCCCCCTCTCTTCCCTTCATGAATAGATCTCTTTGAAAACCTGAAGGGCCAGACAATCTGGTTATGGCAAATACCAATGGACCCATTGGTGCCTTCCTTGACAACTGCCAAGCTCTCTAAATTATATAACTTTTTTTAGTAATTCAGTGGGAAGCTGGAATACTGCAAAGCAAAAAGAAAGGACCAGCACATTTTCTACTCTGTATTATATTTTGTATTAAATATTGTGATCTAATGAATACATCTAATAAATAAATATTTCTAAGAATGTCTCAGGGCTGTACATCAGCTCCACAAGGATTATACATGATAAAAATGGTGAGTGGCTGTTGCCTAATGGCTTCCTTTGGAAAAGGAAACCAAAGCAAAAAACAAAGATCAGCAGGGAAAGGTAGAGATCATCCATCTTGCCTGTGAGCAATGGCACCAATCGGTCTTTGGTTTCTCCCTGACCAGGCCCACACGGCAGCCATTTTATTAACGGAGAAACTGTTTCCTTAGCAACTGTTCTGAGGCAATCTGCTTTAAAATTCCCAGTGCCCCTATAAAGATGAAGGGTCTGCCTATCAATGGGATAAAATGTATAATATTATCTACACATTTTGCAAATGAATGTATGCAGAAAAGTTGTGTTCAGTAGTGATTTATCCACAGTTGTCCTCGGGGCAGGGCAAATAATAACACATGCATGAGTTGCTGCATCTCTATCAGATGTCATGATGCAAGCAGATAATTGTGGCATTTGCATAATGACATCACTAGAGGGGAGTATTATCATGTTGATGTCATTGCAGTTCATTGTAGTTGTGGCTGTTGTTGATCACTTACCTTGTCTGCATTATGGCTCATTCAGTTAAAGAATGAATCTGTCTTCTTATCTACTATTTATCTATCTTTTCTCAAAATATGTATGTTCGTCTTTGTTATGGCTACCAAATCAGAGTTGCAAGAATCCAATGATTAGCATTTTCTGTATGTCTTTGCTGCCCATTTAGAGATTGTCCAGATTTTTGCAGCCCAGATCTGGCACCACTAAGTCATAGTCCTTTTCACCTGCTGTATTCATTGTTTTCTCATTTTAAATCTGTAAACAACTGTGCCTAAATAGTAAGTATGTATTCAAGAAAGATGTTGTATTAACTGCATATTATGTAGACCTTGGGTCAGCTTCTGTCCACCTACAGCAATTTCTCAACCTTGGCAACTTTAAGATGTGTGGACTTCAACTCCCAGAATTCCCCAGCCAGGCACGCAATGATTCAGGCCTAACTGTAGGTGCAAATGTAAGATTATAATTCACAAACTGTTCTTGTGAATAACCTTGTGCAACCAATCTAGCTTTATACTGAACAGTGTTATCAGGTAAAAGCTTTTTTCTAAACACCCATCTGGAACCTATGGCTTTTTCTGATTCAGGTAAATCAACAATTTCAAAAACATTCTTATTTACTAATGCATTGAACTCAGTATCCATAGCTTCATTCCATTTATCTTGCTCATCACTTGGCAAGGATAACATTTCCTGAAAATTTTGTGGCTCACAAGTGATTTGACACACTCTGACTTGTTGAATAACAAATCTTTCTGGTGGAACACCTTTTGTTATTCTTGTTGACCTACGAGGAATCTCAAAACTCTCCTGTATTTCCTCTTTCTCCTCCTTTTTTTCTACTTCAGCTGAAACTTCTGCTTCTTCAGCTAAAGCTTCTGCTTCTTGCTTTATCTGTGGAGAGGAGGATACCACAAGCGGTGTTTGCTCTCTAGCTAAGTCTGTCTGTGACTCCAGAAAAACCTCTGAATTTGCATGCAGCCTTTGCCAATTAGAAGGCTCTTCAAAATTCGCATTTCTAGAGATAACAACCTGGTTTTTTCCAAGATAAAAGCGATAAGCTTTTGATTCTTGAGAATAACCAATAAACCTGAGACGCTGTGTTTTTGGTTGGTTTCTCCTTCTTTGAGACTTAGGAATTTGTACATAAGCAAAAGTTCCAAATGCACGCAGATGCTTTAAGCATGGATGTTTACCATACAACAAAAAATAAGGAACTTCATTTACAGCTGAATTCCAATGTCTGTTAGTAAGAAACACAGCGGTCAGCAAAGCTTCACCCCATAAACGGGCAGGTAAATCATTATCAATCAACAAACTATCTTTGATTACTTTCAAAACACCAATCTTGCGCTCAGCAATGCCATTCTCAGCAGACATGCCCACATTTGTTAATCTGTGGAAAATGCCTTTCTTTTTGATGTAGATACAGCTTATTTAAATGCTGAGCTTCATGAAACTGTGTATATGAAGCAACCTCCAGGTTACACATGTGAGGATTCCCAGAAAGTATACAGATTGCGTAAAGCACTGTATGGATTGAAACAAGCTGGAAGATGTTGGCATCAATGTTTAGATAAAGCTTTGTTGGAAATTGGTTTCAAGAAATCAATAGCTGATCAATGTGTATATACCAAAGGAACTGGAAAAGAGTATACAGTACTTCTCACTTATGTTGATGATTTCTGTCTTGCTACAAGTTCTTTAAACATGGTACAAGAATTTGCCAAGCAAATAGAGCAATATTTTAAATTGAAAGATCTAGGTATGTTAAAATACTACCTTGGAATTGAAGTGCAGAGAGCTGAAAATGGAGAAATCTATCTAAGTCAAAAGAAAAAGATAGAACAGTTGTTAGCAAACATGGGAATGTTAGATGCAAAACCTGTAAAAACTCCAATGACTTGTGATTTTTTGAAAAATGAAACATGTGAAAAGTTGTGTGAAAAACCTGCACTGTATCATTCTGTGATTGGTTCTGTACTGCACCTAGCACAATGGACGCGTCCAGATGTATCTTATGTTGTTGGGATTTTGAGCTGTAAGGTGGCTAATCCTACAGAACATGACTGGCTAGGATTGAAAAGATTATTGAGATATTTAAAAGGTACAATAGACCTTTGTCTTAAAATGTCAACTAATGGGTTAGAAAAGCCTGTAATTTTTGTTGATAGTTCATTTGCAGAAGAAAGTGATAGAAAGTCCATAACTGGATTTGTTTGTAAATTTGGTGAATCTACAATTGCATGGAAAGCAAGGAAGCAAACCTCCATTGCCTTGTCTACTGCTGAAGCTGAATTCGCAGCTTTATCAGAAGCAATTTGTGAATTAAGATGGTTTAATCAGTTGTTCATTGATTTAAACATCCAAGTGTCATTGCCTTATACAGTGTATGAAGATTCCCAAGCCTGTATAGGGTTAGCTAAAACAGAAAACATTAGAGCTCGTACAAAGTATGTTGATGTAAAGTATAAAAATGTGAGACAAGCTATGTTAGAAAATTTCATTGATCTTGTGTATTGTGAATCTAAAACAAATCTTGCTGATGTATTTACAAAATCATTGCCTATTGTACAACATGAAGCAATGTTGGCAAACCTTGGGTTAGAACAAAGGTAAATTGTTATTGTATTGCTGTAATCAGTTGTTTATACTATCCCGTAACACGTGTTGTTGTGTCGCAAACGGGCTGAGAGGGGTATCAGGATTTTCTCATGGGAAGAAAGTTCATCCTGTTAGCTTTACAAAACAAGTGTTGAGATAACAAAATATCTTGTGATGTTATTATGATTTTGTCTACTGCCGCCTACTGAAATTGTGTATGTGTGTTAGTTATTCAGTAGGAGTGTTTTCAACTGGCACTATAAGGGAGGGTTACAATGCCCAACCTGTCCAGTGTGTGTATGTGTGTGTGTTTTTAGTCTTACAGTTAACCATGTAGGTTTATAGGTTATGTAGTCTTAACAAGTAACTAAGTAGTGAACCTCTTCTCTGAGAGTGTTTTTAGCTGGAGGCTTTGCAGTGATAAGTCTTGGAAGCTAATATGAGAAGAAGTTTTTGTTATATCCTATCTTTTGTATGCAACTTGTATTTAATGAAGTTTTTGCATTTTTATCAATAAAGACCAGTTAGCTTATATTTTCTGACTGGAGTTTCTTTGGAGTTCAGGATATGGACATTGCTACTTGCAAGCTCTCATGCTGATGTGTATTTTTTCCTGAGAGCAAGGTTTATGGGTCTTTTGCTGCACTCTGCTCAACAGTAAATTGGTAAAGGAATGAACAATGATCCTTGAAATGAACAAATTGGTGATCTCAGTTTCTCTTTTGTGACAAATTCATTCATTCTGCTTCCCAGAATATTCTTATCCTGATTTTGTTTTAAAACAATGTAGGCATGGTTAAATTTTTGCATGCAGTCATAGCTTCCTATCAAGCTATACTTTTCATTGCTTCTATGACAAGGATAGAAGAAGAGGAATCTGTTTAGTCCTGTTAAACATTTTCCCCATCAGGCATGGGATCACAATTCAGAGTGTAGGGTGTGTGTAGGGGTCTAACCCAAACCCTGCAACAACCATTACAGCAGCACAATCAGCTAAAATAGTGTGTATTTTTAGGATATACCCTTAAAAACATTTTAATACGACTCTTCCTTTAAAAACTCTGAACAGATAAGGGTGGTTTTTTTTTTCTTATCTCTGACACAGGAGATGTCTTCTTTTCTAAGATGGTGCCTGCTGTAAAACATCTGTCCATTACAACACAAAAAAGGTCATTGTTCCTGAAAAACAGTGCCCCCTCAAATGCACATTTATATAGATGTCTAAAAGAGCATTAATTCATTAAAATAAAATTAATGTTTAAAATGTCATAATCTTCTTGACTGTTATCCTTCGCTTAAATCTGATGAAAGAAGGCTGACATGGGTCCAATTCTGTGTCACAATATGGAATTCCACTGTTAGCAAATGGGTACAAAATATGACATGGAAAGCAAGCAGTCCACGCATATGGTTTGGAACTAACATTGAACTAAGACATGATTTGCTCAGCCATGGGTTGATTCACACATTGAGTAAAGCCAGTCATGGTTTACAAACTGCAAAGGATAGATGGGTTCATACTAATTAAGCTGAATCCAAACAAGCCAGAGTCACTGTGCTATAACAGTTAAGGGGCTGGACTGGGGAGACCCTAGTTCAAGTCCATCTGGGCTAGTCACTCTCTCTCTGCCTAATTTATCTTACAGGGTTGTTGGGATAAAATGGAGCCTGTGAGATGGGTGCTATTGTTGGGATTGTTGTTTTCCTCAGCTGCCTCTATATATTTATTTATTGTTATTGTTCTTGGTTGTTTATTGAGTTTTAACTATGTTAACCATCCAGATTCACTAAAGTTGGGAGATGGGCAGCCACAAACCAAAATGAATAAATAGAACGAAGGGAAAGCCCTGTGTGAGCTACCTTGAGCTTCTGGACAAAAGGCAAGATATAAATCTAAGAAATAAAATAAATCGCACTGTGGCTTAGGATAATCTGTGAACACTGTCATCATGGTATTTAACAAAAGTTCTACATCACAGAATGTAATGGGCTTGTTGTACAGTAATACATCGCTTCTACAAATTACTATACTTAATTATGCATGTATAAAGAAATATTCACATTTGCTTCAGTCTTCAATTGCAAATGCCTACATTTGCATTCCACATTAGGTTTTCAAATGTACTTAGACTGCAGTCTCACATATACTTACCTGGAAGTAAATCTCACTGTGCTTAGTGGGATTTATTTCTGAGTGGAGATAAATAGTATTACCATGATATTTTCCCCTATGATTGGACTGTCTTCCCTAGTCTGAGGCCCTCCAAATCAGTTTTATTTATTGCCATAGTGCTTGGGAATTTTAGGCATAGTAGTAATAAGACCACTGGAGAACACCAGACTGGGGCAGGATAGACTAAAGACAATTATGTGGAGCTTTACAGAAGGAAACTTTTCCATTACTCTTCTTCCCATTCTGCAATAAATTATTTTAATTAATTATAGTAGCTTCCAGCCTATTTCCACTTCACACATTCCACAATCAGTATGAATTTGTTATTCACTAAGAATTCTAACAAGAATAGGGTTCTATCTATAAAAATTTCAGAATGATCTGAAAAAAGTCACCAAGAAAATAATTGCACCCATGTATGCATTCATACATTATATAGAAAAATAACATTTAAGCCAGCTCTAATATATAAATTTACTTGTGTGAAACCTCCTATAATATACCGTATATCTTGAATTTTCAATTAAGTATCTACATCAATATAGAAAAACCCCTTGTTCTTGCATTGCTTTAAATAAATGTTCAGAATACTGGGAAATGACTGGCATTAAACAATTGCTCTTAGAAAGTGATTCAAGAGTACAGGTAGTCCTCGGGTTATGGCTACTCATTCAGCGACCATTCAAAGTAGGTGCTGAACAAGGGGGACTTACGACTTGGAGTTCCAGGGGGACTTACGTTCTTGGAGTTCCAGCGGTAGCAGCATTCCTGCAATCATGTAATTATGATCCTGGTGCTCAGTGCCCGGCTTGCGATTATGGTGTCGCAGCAAGCCATGGTCACGTGATTGCGATTTCCGACATTCCCTGCTGGGGTTTTCCACTGTTTACATTTTCTAGATTCGGGGACTAATGAAAATTCCATGCAGAACTTACTGTTAATGATTTGCAGTTTATCTAGATAGGAGGAGCTGTAGCAGCATTCTATTCAAGTGATTTGTTTAGGTCAGCGTTGTCCAAACTTGGCCACTTTAAGATGAGTGGACTTCAACTCCCAGAATTCCCCAGCCACTCATCTTAAAGTGGCCAAGTTTGGACAACACTGGTTTAGGTTATTGCCTTTCTCATGCCTGAGTTGCAAACCAAATCATCAGGACAGTCATAATGTATTGCAGCCATAAACCAGTCAAATTTATTATAGAAGAGATATTGATTGTGTACATGCATTTAGCAAGTTATATTTAATATATATGTATTAATCCTCAATGCAGCCACAAGTAGCAGAAGACACATTTTTCCTGAAACACATCCTGAATTAGAGTTTCTAATGACTTGCTATTCTCATCAATCACAAATTCTGGTTGCAATTCAGGTAAAAATTAAGTCCCACAGATATCAGTAGAAGGTATACTATGGGTGCAATTATTTAATTATAAGCCAATTATTGTTGATTATTCTTACTGTTTATACAGTAAATAAATTAAGTGACCCTGTTTCATGAAGTACTTGGAGACTATATATATTTGCCTCAGCATGTAAAAAATGTTACTGTCTTTCTCCAATATAAAAAAATGATATTTTGAGTGATACCAAGATACCAGATTCAAAGTGTGTTATTATTCAGAACTGTAAATCAGTGTTGCAAGCTTTAGAAATTATTACTGAAGTACTAAACTGAATACTTTATGCACACTGAACTGAGGAAATGTGAACCCATCAATTAACCCTTTACTTTGGTTATTCCCAGCATAAAGCAACATAAAAACAGTAAAGATTTCAGCCATTCCAAAAATAACAACAAAAAAACCCTACAAGAGAGACTAAAAAATTAGCATGATTAATCTGCTATATTGTAACATTAAGATACATATACAGAAATTCTGATTAATATTAATTCTAAAATGATTAAAACTATGAGATACAAATATAATATAGGATACAAAATATAATCTACTAGTGAAATAACAAAAATTAAACAACAATAATGAAAGTATATAAAATATGTGAGTATACATAGCATTTACCTGTAATTCAAGCTGCTGAGTTTTGTCCACCAGCATGTAATATCTTAAAATGGTTAATTGTGGAGATGCCCTCTGTCTCTTCTCTGTAAAATTAAGAATAAGAACTGCCTCCTCGCAACAGCAGCCACTCTGATTATTATTTTTTCTTCACAAAACAACTCCTTCACACTTCTTGCTTTCCAAAGCCAATGGGATGTTTGATACCAGTGTCAATGCGCACACTGGGTTCAATTTATTCAAGAAACACAAAATAAAGGCAATTCAAGTAATTTAATCATGTAAGTGATTGAATTACTTGTATGTACACATTCAGGATCTAGGCTTTGAACCTCCCCTGCCGCCTTCGCCAACACTCATCGATCTTTGTTGAAGAGTCATTAAAGTTCTCCTCACCCTGAAGCTCTCCAGATGAGTGGATACCATTCCCAGGATGATCCAAGTCCATGAGCCATCAAGTTTATATACAACTGTAATGAGCTGTAGGAATAACCTTGAGGAGCAGGAGGAAGAGCCACAACCAAGACAGTGATCAGATGAAAGAAATTTGAGTCTGAGGCAGAATGTAATTTGAGAAAACAACTCAGACTTGACCCTCCCTAGTTCTCCTGAACGTAAAGGGAGGGCGGGGAGAGGCACACTCAGACTTGCAAGGTTCTGTTACTGTTACCTTATGATAAAAGTAGTACTAGCTTTCATAACTTTGGTTTCCCAGTCTGGTCTACCTTGGAGGGTTGACAGCAATTAAATTAGGAGGACTAAAATTAACAGAAGCTGCTTCCGTCTTGCTTGCAGCTTCTTACTTTGGACAATAGGAAGCCTTTTAAAGGCATCAGTAATTGAGGCTTTCAGGTTCCTTTGAAATGCTTTTTGCTTCTTTCTCTTGGGAGAGAAAGGGCCTAATAAATTGAGACTATTATGACTGGGCATACAATTTACCCAAATTGTAAAACATAATACAAAAGGAAAGTGTGGGCTTTGTAGAGATACACATATCTAAAAATCTTGCTCCCCCAGCACTCCTCCAAAGATGGATCTCAGCGTACTGTAGAGCTGAATCCTGGGAAGGTGTTACAAACATGCCTGCTTCGGGGGGGTAGGTTCGCTATCATTCTTGAGAGGCAAAAGGGAAGTAAGATTACCCTTGCTCTGTATAGGACTGTTACAGTACTCTGTCTTGGTCAATAAATCTCTTCATCTTTTCCCCACTGGCACGCTTATTGTCTTTGAATCTGAACCACATCTATTGCATTGTTATGGCCAAACGCTTTCTCCCATCTTTGTTCATTTTAAAACAAAAACATGTTTATATTTATGGAGAACTCTGCAAATGTGGGTAACTGCTACTCCAGAAACAACAAACCGCATAAAATTCTCATCTTTCTCTAAGGTTCTGCTGAATCTCTCCTGAAATAAATTACTGATGCAAATTCAGCCTTGCTCTATTAAAACTAGAAAAAATCAGAGTTTATAAGCATCTGTATGTTGTGAACGTCTCCTGCATCTGCTGCCAGAAAAATATCTAAACACAGATAAAAGAACCAAGCCATGAATTTACATCTTCCAGCAACGGGCCCTTCCTTTTCCTCTGCCCTATATCACTCGGTCACCTTGGAAACCAATCCAATTTACTTTCAGGAATCTTGTGCTTAAATTTTAATACAATTGTTATGACTGAATGCCAAAACTCAGCTCTCCAAGGTATACATTTTCTTCTTGATGAGTGGTCTTGCTTTTGGGGAGAAATAATGAAAATGCTGTCAGCTGGACAAAAAAGTGAAAAACTAAAGCAGTTATAATTAATCATGCTGGTGACTTAGCCCGCCTTTTTTGTCCTTGCAGAAAAGCAAAGATTTCCACTTGGTTCTAAATTGGATTCTTGTTACTAAATAGCAGTATCACTGACCCCTTTCTCTCAAAATGTCTGAAAGCGACAATTTGGTTACTTGCAGCAGGTGCCAGGTGGAAAGCTTTAATGGGAACAGTGGATAAGAAGCCAAGCAATTAATTCCTGGTATGCTGGGACAGTTTGGGGATTGATATCTGCCCCTTCCAATATGGCATCAACCTTGCCATTGGGTGCTGTTCACACCAGATGGCTTGGAATCACCATTTCAAGTTCCCATTATGTCCCTATTGGAATATCACTCTAGGGCAGTGTTTCTCATCCTTAGCAACATGGCTGGCTGGGGAATTCTAGGAGTTGAAGTCCACATATCTTAGAGTTGCTAAGGTTGAGAAACACTGCTCTAGGGTATACTGTAGCGGGAAAGTTAAATGGCAATCTTTAGCAATATCACTGTAATAGATATTCTGCTCTCTCCGTGGGGTTTGTGTATTTTAAAATCTAAATCTTGTTGTATGCCACCCAGGGTCACTTTGTGTGAGATGGGCAGCTATGGAGTCCTGGGGGTTCTCTGAGCTTGGTTGTTTTCTTGCCGACGTTTCATTACCCAGCTAGGTAACATCTTCAGTGCTAGCAAGATGTTACCTAGCTGGATAATTAAATGTCTGCAAGAAAACAACCAAGCTCAGAGAACCCCAAGGACTCCACAGTTCAGCCCCGAGCTACATATATTTTCTTCTGTGGGAGGCTATATAAATGTGACATATAAATAAAATAAATAAATGTGCTGTATTAGCTGTTTAAAGATATATATTCAAGAGTATAAGCAAATTTATTGTAAATATTGAAGCCTTGCTGATAAGCCAGTTTCTGATTCTATCTCTTAAGTATTCCTACTGGTGATTTGCTAAGATATTGTAGGTGGTTCTTGGTGCAGGCCCCAAAATCATCATCGTCGTCGTCGTCATCATCATCATCATCATCATCACACAGTTTCAAATCTTGCAAGGCTTTGGTGTTGCCCCAAACCTCACCAACATCAAGCAGTTTGGTGATGGATTTTACCCCTTTAAAATGAAACTTCAGTTCATGTTGGGATTCCATGGATGACATCTGGGAGTTTATTGTGTCATGGTGCCTGGAGGTATTATATGGCTGACCTTAGTTGGTGTAGTGATTTGCCATAACTTTTGTCATGGTTTACAAAAATACAAAGGCTGGGAACTGCTGTTTTAGGCAATGCAGGAATCATCTGCCTGAAAAGTACAATATGTAGAAAAAGGACATCCAGTTTCCTTCCATTTTTCTCTTTTTGCTTCCAGAACATCAAGAATGCTTTAATTTTAGTGCTGCTCAAATTTCACACTTTGCCAACGCAAAAATGTCCAGCGTTGCTCTCTTAGCAGAATTCCTTTTAGTACAACCTTCAGAATTGAAACTGAAAATGCTCTTGTAATAGAGAAAAAGATTATCAATCGCTACTGGTCATGATGACATTATGGGTACCTTCAGAAGTAGAGGCAGCCATGCTTCTGAATCACCAAGGAACAACTACTTATCAGCTTCTCTACTGATAGCATTTTACTAAGAAAACAAGAGGGTGGGTCAGATAGGCATTTACTCTGATCCAGAATCACTGTTTTTAAGTTTACATTGTATGGATCAGAATGATCTGGCAAAGCTTAAGGCTCCACCCAGAACCTGTGCTATTGTGAATATCTCTCCAATTGTAAAATACCTGTTCTCTTTTTATTAAGGCTCCCAGATCTGGGCTGCAAAATGTGGATGGCAGCAAAGAGATATAGAAAACCCTCTTGGCTACCATCTAGTAATCATCCAGATTGTTGCAAATCAGATCTGGGAGCTCCACCATTGGTTCTGGCCAAATGGCCACGTAAAATAACCATGTTCACTAAAAATGTTACTTCATTTTTTCAAGCTGCAATGACAAACTTTGCAGTGTCATAATCATTAAAATCTAGAGAGCCATAGCTTGATAAACAAGAGAGCTGAACAAGCTGTGAAAGAAGACTAATTTTAATTATAACCAGCTTCCAAAGCAATTCCTTTGAATTGGGTGATTGTGTATACATAGGGGTTTTTTATATCAATCACCAGAAGCCAGCAATGCTTTCTCCTGTTTTAAAGATTAAAATCAATGCATAAAACGTGTTTTGTGTACCAAAAAGGAAGATTAGAAGGCCATGAAATCACTTGTACATTAAACTCTATTAACATCTGCCTAGACAGAAAAGAAATGACATGTGAGTGACATTATATAGACTTTTGAAACCCAGTTCAGCCATCTCCCTCTGCTTCATGGAAAGATGAATATTTAAAATATTAACAGGCAGAAGATAGAATCCAAAAATATAAAAGCTAAAATTCAAAATCAGAATCTTCAAAATTCAAAACCAATTATAAAACAGGACAAATGCACAGTCATGGGTTGAAAAAAATAGGAAGGGGATTGTCTTCCAAATAGGTTTCTGGATAGAGAAAGCATACATCTAGGTTTGTTACACAAATACTTCTGTGGCATGGTTTTCAAAAAATAAACTAGTAAGAATAATTGGCATTACAAACCTGACAGATGATTAAATCATCAGGTTAGATATTTAATTGTATATCCCAAACAGATGCAGCTTTGATTGGAAGTTAGATACAAACCTGAGTCACCACAGGCTGAAGACAGAAGATCCTGTTTTCACTGCCTGTGGTTGAAACTATACATAGCACTTTCTACTTAAAAGCCATCAGAATTTATTTATTTATCTATTTAGTTAGTTAAATGTATATGGCCATCCAACTCTACAATGACTCTGAGCAGAGTATAATAAAAACACCGATAAAATACAAATAGAAGTCTCCAAACAAGCAGAAAAAACAACCATTATAACCAAAAGAGCTACAGGGATCCACCACTCACACAAACCAAGGCCTGGGAGAAGAGCCAAGTTTTTTCAAGGGTCTTTTAAACACAGCCAAGGTGGGGACCAGACAAATCTCAGGGGGATGGTGCTGTGTCAGAAAAGAGTCTTACTGGAAAGCCTCAGTAATGCAGACCTGACCACTGGGGAAGCTGTCACTATTTCAGGCTACATCTGCCTGCTGCTAAATACGTCCCAACTCTCTCCAGTTCCTGGAAGAGTCCCACCTCTTCAGGAACTCCAAGCTGCACAACAATTCATCAAAGAACAATTGGTTTGTGCCAAAGCTGTCTACAAGTTCTCTGCTGACTTTCATCACTGGGAAGCCCTCTCCCTCATGGCTGTTGGAGACCACATCTGGCTTTCCACAAGGTTACTCCTCTCCAAATGAAGATCTTAACAATTGTATGCCAAGTTAATTGGGCCGTTCCCTGTTCTTGCACAGAGCAATCCTTTTGCCTGCCACTTCAAGCCATAATGAAAATGTATCCAGTCTTTCACCCTTCCATCCTGGCCCTGGACCACCCCTTTCATATATTTCTACATTAACATCATTCCCTAATTTGAGGGAGGGGGCAGAAGAATTTGAAGTGAAATGCATTTACGTTCTCACCACTCCAGACTCAAATATCTGGGAACATGCAAGTAACATCTATGCCTTACCCCCCTCCAGCAGTTCCATTTTCACTATTTCCATCAGCCCAAGCCCACAAATTATCCTGGCGCTCCTGTTCCAGTGCCAGCAGGCAGCATTTACTCTGAGGAAGAGAGGAACTGGTTGCAAGGGAGGAAACAATTGTTCAACCACTGAATGAGATTGCCTTGTCCACTGTGGAGAGGGAGGGTGTTGAAAGAGGAAGAGGATACTCTGGGGCCAAGAGGGGAAAAAGTGACATTCCTGTAAGTGGAGAATCTCCTCCTAACCAAAGAAGAAATGAAAATTCCACCCCATCCCACTCCCACCAGCCTTTTGAAGACATAAAAACTCCACTGAGAAATAGAAGCTCTACAATTGCAGCAGAAAACAAGATAGGCATTCCTCTTTCTTCAAGTCCCCTCCTTGAATTCCTATGAGAATACTAAATTCCAGGGAAAGGATTATTGCTGGAGTCTGGGGAAAACCTGCTGACCAAAGCTGACCAGAGCTGGAAATTTATAGTTTAAATTTGAAACTTTATAGTTTCATTTATAGTTTAAATTTGAAACTTTTCAAAAGTATAAAGTGGGTTCCAAATTACAGTTACACTATACATTCAGTGTGTGAGCATCAAGGAGTGTGCCAGTGGAGCTGACTGAGAAGAAAAGACAAGAAAGGGAAGAGAGTGACCAAAGAAACTACATGTTCTGATGGATTATATGCTCAGCTGTAAGGGGTGAAAAAGTTATTTTCTGAATAACTCCTGAATAGCTGCTGATTGTAAGAGAGTGTCCTTAGAACTACTGATTGGCTATTGTGGATGATTAAGCAGAGGCTGTAGGAATATAAGGCAACCAGTTTCCAGGGAGCAAATCTACTGAATGTATTAACAGGGAAAGCAAATAGTTTGACGATGAAGTTTCATGGGAGAATTCCTAACAATTTTTCTCTCTAAGCAAACCATGTGTATTTGGCTAACCTAAGAGCCTGAGAGAGAAAAGAGAAGAAATAAAAATGTTCTACTGGTGCATCCTAGGATGAACAAACATGCCTCTGCAGTCATGATCTGTAAAGCTTGTGGTATGTTTGTAGTCCTGATATCATGTATCAGTGTTTGAAGAAACAAACAAAGGATAGAAGCATCAAGTGGCCATATTTTAGTAGGTAAGGGAAACAACAGTCTATCACTTCAAAGAGACTACAATAAGGAGCAACAGAGGAAGCAACTGTATATAAGATAGACAGTCAAATAAAGAAGCAAGCCCAGTGGACCAGAAGAATGACCAAAAACAAGTGATAGAAAATTGGAACCTAGGAACAGAACCTCACAGGAAAAACAGGCTCTGAGCCTCTGAAGGAGGAACAAGCAATTAAGATTGGTCTTAAAAGGAGTGAAGAAACTGGAGTTCTAAGAGCAAAGGAGATGTGGTGATTCTGCAAGAAAACCAAGAAAAGAAGCAGGGCAGTTGGTGACTCCTTTAGGGGCCCAAAGCAAATGTATGCTGAACAGTCAGTAGGATTGGGAAATGCTATGTCTGACAGGAGCAAGACTCACTTACCTGACAGAACAACCAAAGTATAATTAGGATTCAGGCTGTAAACTGATTCTTCCAGGACTTGGAGATGAAAACCTTGATGTAAGGACCTCAGAGCAAGACTTGTGTGTAGTAGAAAGAAATGGCCATGTTGTTTTGAAGTGGCCTATTATGCTACTGTTGGAAAATCAGGAAGAACATAAAACTCACAACCTTTGTTGTCTATATATTAATGGTCTAAGCATGAGAAACGACAATGAGCTTGAATTCTTAGTACAAGAAGGCAAACGTGACATAAAAGGAGAACTGAGACTTTATGGCATGACTCCCTTGATGGGGATACAGCAGTTGAAGAATATATGTCTGTTCCTTCAAAGAGAACAGAGATGTCTGAAAAGAGGACTTGCGCTGCATTTTAAAAGAATCCATACTTACTCAAAAATACGAGTGAATGTACTTGATAATACTGTACTGTTATTGGGCCACTACTGCCTGCCCAGCTAAAAAAAATATGTGGACGATGCTTCCCAAAAGCAAATTCAGGTATTTCAAATAAGTTATTAAGTAGGGGAACTTTAATGATGAGGGTCTTTAATTATTGCAACTTTCACTGGAAAATATATTCTGCCAAGTGTGCTCGTTCCAGGAAACACCTGGGTTATCTTGCTCACCACTTTCTCCTTCAGATGGTGAGGAAAGCACAAGATCAGCCCTCCTTGACTTCATGCAAACTAATAGGGAAGATTTAGTCGAGAAATGCAAGTGGGAAGAATACAGGGGGAACATTACCATGTAATACTAGATTTCTTGATTTTAAGGGAAACAAAAGAGTGAATGTAGCTGCAAACATATCTAAGACTTCAGGAAAGCAGATTTTAATAAACCTAGAGAAATTATAAGAAGTCCATGGCAGGAGAAGCCAATGGGATAAGGAACTTAAGCAGGATGGAGTTGCTAAATAAGAAGGTACTAAAAGTGCAATAGGAAATATATACAATGTGGGGAAAATGGGTGGGGGGGAGTGAGAATAGGAGAAGAAGCCATTGTGGCTGCACAAAAAGCTTGGTGAAGATCTGAAAACAAAACTAAAAAGGAGACAAGTTGGAGATTAAACATAGTTTAACATTTAAACATAAGGTTTCAAAATATTAGTTATTGCTTGATTCGTTGAAATAAGGATAGCTTTTCTTTGATTAGTAATCTTTAATCGTTTATTCTGATTGATGACTCTTATTACACTGGCTGTCTTGTTAATTATTGAATATTGATTTAATTTTAATAATGGTTCTGAAGTGCCAGACTGATAAAAGATCATCTTTAGTTGCAATATAAATCTAATGTTACTTCAAAAATTCTTGTTCAGTCTTACGCAGCTTATCAATCTCCTTTTTCCTTTTGCTCTTTTATTTCCTTTTCTGCTATTTTTCTTGGTTGTGCTTTCAAATATCTATTAAAATAAAATGAAAAACAAAAAAAGGGACAGGTCAGCAAGGAAAAATACAAATGGGTAGCCGAGAACTATAGAGGTGGCCTCAGAAAAGCTACTCAATTTGCATTTGAGCCGAGCTTCATAGGATTCCAGTATTGCTCAGCTATTATGGTTGTGATATAATCACTGACTATGTTGGAACTATAGACATTTTTAAGAGCTTGAAAAAGTATACTTCTATTCAATGATATATAGGGTGTGTGTATATATATGTGTGTGTGTGCATGCATGTATGTACATAAATGCATATATACATATGCACACACACTTACACACACACACACACACACACACACACACACACACACACACATATATATATATATATATATAATTTTCAGTTTATGTAAGGGAATATATATATGTATATATATATATATATATATATATTCCTGATCTGTTAAGAATCAATGAAAAAAAGAAGTTAGAAAGATAATTTCGAGTTAGAAGCATTTCTAAATTAATTTTTTAAAACAAAATGAAATAAATATGATTTATGGATTTTGAAAATAAAAGGAAGTACCATGCAATACAATAAATTAAATCATTCTCTTTTAAACTTATGAAAAACAAAATGCCATATATTTTGAGAAATCATTGCGGCAGTTGAAATGAAGTAATTAGAAAAGATGTCCATAAAAGTTTGATGTAGATTTTTGCATTAGGTAAACAAAAGTGGTTTTTAACAGTGATTTGTGAATAATAGGAATAGTCATATTTTGTGGAATTATTTTGTACATCTTTGTCATTCCCTCCTTGTAAGTCTCTACATGGGTTGGTGTTTAAATGGGGGGGAAAAAAAACAACAACAATGGGTACAGCCACCTTCATGCAATATCTCTGCATCTTTCCCCATTTCCCCTGTCTAGAGGGCTTCTTTCCCTTTCTGTCCACCAGATAGCCCAGAGCCATTTTTCTCCTCTTGTTCTGGCAGTTCACATGTTTCTCCCCTCATCCAATGGTCATATACAAAAGAAGAGCAGCTCTAGGGAAGAAACGGATCAGCTGCTATACTGTACTGCAAGATCAGAGGGAATCTCAAATCCAGGCATTGCTAATCAATCCATGTACCGCTCATCAATCCATATACCTGGACTTCTTGCTTTCAAGCTTATTGTGGCTGAAAGTACCACTTGGCAGCATTGCCATATCCCCAGAGATTTTCCAAGTACACCAGAAAGTGGACTCATTTGGTCAGACATCTGTCTGGGAGTTGAAGTCCACGCATCTTAAAGTTCCCAAGGTTGAGAAACACTGGTTTATATAGAAAGCATTAGAAGGAAAGCCATTCAAGAGATTAGGACTGTTTCACAATTCAGAAGAGCAATCCAGCGTCATGTGGTTGATAAAATAAGAATATATGAATACTTTGCTATATTTCTTTCTGTGTGCGTGCATGTGTCTACAGTGTATATTGCCCATCTCTGTCTCTCTAACTTACTGGAATTGGGCTGAATTTATTTTGTTTCAGATTGTGAACAAAATGCATAATTTTTTGGGGGGGGAGTATATTTTGCATGAAAATACATAACCAAACTGTTCTATGTGGTAGGACTGAAGACATTTTGGTCCTCTGCATTATTTAGAGTCGTCTGAGATTTGTAGCTTCTATCACAGCTAACTGGTTTTAGTGCTGAACTCCTACCAGCTCAGGCAGACGCAACAGTGTATTTGCTAGAATATGAAGCCTACAGGAAAATGAATATAGAATTTCTCCAGGGCATTTAGGTCTTACAACAGTTATACAGGTTCTCTTTCAACACCTTTTCCTTGTTCCCAGTCATATGACTCCTACCACTACTTATTGCCAATTTCTGGCAACGTCTATAGATAAAGCACTTAGGCTGTATACTTTTGAACAACAGTGTGTATTTCCAGTCCAAATAAATGAATTATAATCAAAGGCATTTCAGCATATTACTTTGCATACATAACCAGTGGGCATCTGAAATTAGGTTTATCATTAGAATGAATAAACACATGATATAATGTTAAGAACATTTTTAAAAAAACTCTTTCAGATCAAACCAAGGACCATTTAATCTAAAAGCTAGTAAAATGAGACAGCCCTCTCTCGATAACTTCCTCTCCCCAGAGGTAAGTAACTGAAAGCCTGGTTAATCATGAAAGCATAGTAAGCTGCCTCACTAGTCCATCTGACTAGTGCTGATGGCTTCGATTCTCCAGGTGATCAGTCTGAGCATGGCTGACTGAACCTGAAAACCTCTGCATACTAGGACAGCTCTCTATCATTTATTTCATTCCTCACCATGTGTGGCACTGATCATATTTTTTCCCACATTTGGAGCATGTGGGAAACTATGAATATGAGCAGTGGTTGCCCCCCCCCCCCGCCCAACCTAATGCGTTAGGTTAGGGGAGCAACACAACGGTCATTTTATTTATTTATTTATTTATTTATTTATTTATTTATTTATTTAATCAATTTATATAGCCGTCCAGAGTGAGATGGGCAGCTATATAAACTGAATGAATGAGTAAATAAATAAATACAATGACCATTGTGTTGCTCCCCTAACCTAACACACTGCGGGGGGGGGGGGACACTGCTCACATTCATAGTTAAGTGATACTCAGAGTGGTTATCTGGAGGGTCTCTCAGTTGTGGGGCCCCTGACTTCAGCCTCAGGATGGACTCCTAGCGGCATCTGTTTTCTGCCAACCTTTCATCCCAAAATCAATTTGTTAATGACTGCTAGGACCATGCAGCACTTAGAGATAATTAGGAACATGCTTCGGACACGTTATGCAAAGACCCAGCTCTCTAGAAAAGATTGTAATGCTGGGAAAGGTAGAAGGAAAGAGAAGAGGACAACCAGCAGCAAGGTGGATGGACTCAGTTACTGTGGCAATGAGCACGCCATTGGAAGACCTGAAGAACCAAGTTAGGGGTAGATTGTCATGGAGAAAATCTATGTGGTCGCTAGAAGTCAAAAATGACTTGATGCTACTTAGCAATCAATCAATCAGCATCTATGGGGTCAAAATCGGCAATTTGGAGGACAGAACAGTGTGATGCAAGCCCTGCCCTTTTTATAACAGCAATGCTACCTTGCCAGTTTTGACACACACACCCAGTTCTAAAGATACAGCTAAATGTAGCACTTGTCTGCAACTCCTTAAAGAAGACATGCCATTTCCTGGGATCACATCCATCCTAGGAAAGATGCAGTTACTTTAAAGAGTTGCAGACTGGTGCTATGTTTGCAGAAAAGCACCTTTTTGGCATTAGCCTGCTATTTGTTGTTCATGCGATCTGTCTATAAAATATTCATCTAAGATGTTTCAAACTCTCTTCCTCTCTCAGCCTTCCTTCATTTGTATTATAATCCAATATCCACTTTTGCCAAAGTTTATCAGTCTTAATTTCAGGATATTGTCCCTATTCCTTTCAGCTGGGTAATAGAGGAACATATAGGTGCTCGAGCCTTTTTAACTGGTCAATTTATTTAGCAAATTATTTCATGCATTTTATACTGTCTTTGAAATAAAATTTCCTGAGTGTGTATATAAAAAAGGATAAGACAGAAATTAGTTTTAAAAATAAAAGCCAAAAATCATAAAAGGAGCTTTAAAAAGTCAGCAGGATCACACATGCACACACACACACATATTATTTTATCTGAAAAGCCTGGGAGAATACAAAGTTTTTTACCTGGTGTCCAGAGGTCAGTAAGGTTGGTCTCAGATGATCCTTTGGGAGAATGTTCTGTGCCTCCAAAGTGAAGGCCCTTTAAATACATGGAGAAGTACCTATTGAGACAGTCCTTCAGACTCCCTGGACCCTGATCCCACACTATGAAGGCCTCTAAAGGCCAAACCCAACACTTTGAATCATGCCCATAAATCAAGAGAGTGCAGTATAGTCAACATAGCCTGATAAACGGCATCACAGCATTTCACCTGATTCATAATGATGTTAGCTGCTGTTCTTGGTTGAGCTTAAACTACTTGACATTACTGGGGTTTATTTTGTTTTTGTTGTTTGGAGTTGCTTTGATAGCTACCTGGGGAAGAAAGATGGAATAAAAACTGAAATAATTGTTAAATGAATCATCTCTGAACAGTGGCAATGCGCTTTTTCTGCTTTCTCCTCTTTTGCTATGGGACTAATAAGTACGGAGAACATGAAGGGGACCATTGAAGAAAGACTTAAGAAAGAGAATGTTGTCCTCTGAGTTCCTCAGAGCTTTTTCCAAGGATAGCTTGATTCCAAATAAGGCCACATAACCATGTTTTTGCCTTTCTTGCAGCCTTTCTGTGGCATCAAGCCATTATAGTGTTTTTTTAGTCATTGCAGAACCCCACTCTCACCCATGGAGCAACTATAACCCCCAGATACAAATTGGTCCTACTCACCATCAGCAGCCATATAGTAGTAGCAACACAAACAGCACTGCAGTTATGCTAACTGCATCAGTTTACTAACTGGCCCAGTATGCCAATCGGAGACACCAATATATCCATATGCCTGTATGTCATCCTCACTGCTGCTACAGGCATTGATGTATCAAGCCATTATAGTGTTTTTTTAGTCATTGCAGAACCCCACTCTCACCCATGGAGCAACTATAACCCCCAGATACAAATTGGTCCTACTCACCATTGCACGTCTTTGTGCAGCATTGTATGACCTCTGATGCTAATATATGTGGTAGTGTCCTTCAGAAGAAAGAGATAGCTTTGACTAGGATTTAAGTATCACCACCGTATTAGCTATATCCATTTCATGGAGCTTTATCCTAGTGACCACTTGAAAATGGAAGATTTACAACAGCAGGATTTGATGGATTGCCATCTTCTGTGTTCTCAGTGAAATACAGAAATTCAACCTGGAACTAATGATCAGCTTGAATATTTAAGATCCAGTAACATTTCCAGCAGTAGCAACTGTACATCTCTGGTTTTGGGCAATCATTCATGTCATAATATGTTCTTTAACAGTGCAATTTTTCCCCTATGACTGTTTACCCAGCCAACTAAACTACAGAAGAGGATAACCATAAAAAAAAGGTCCAGTTCCCAATTTAATCAAAGTTTAACAAGAATATAGTCAGCATTTTTTAAAAATTGGCCACAAACTCTTCAAATGAAAGCTTTTGACTGCTTGGGCAGTGCCTAACAGGTTTCAGAGGTAGTGCTGAGTCTGATGCTTGATGGTTTTCTTGAGGCTTAGAGCAACCATAGTGGTTTAGCCAGAGTTTCAGGGTTAGATCTACAAGTGATACAGCTCTGCTGAGAGTTTCAGAGCATGGAGCCCTGCTAAGCAGGCCAGCAGCTGAAAGAAATACGTTTAGGAGAGGGGCAGAATGTCATACTCTTACCTCATTTTTTATTCAAGGACCTCAAGACAATGTACACTGTGCAGCCCTGATCTCAGTGGACGCATCTAGTTGTTAAACAAAGGAAAAGGGAAAGGGAAAGGGAAAGGAATTAGAAGGAACAGTTTATTTCTGATGTCTGAATGGTACGCCAGGATCTATGTTCTCTAGAGTGAGCGTGGCCAAGACAAAAATTACACTTACCTTAATTTAACACGTACAAACTTAACTGAAAGCAAAGGATGGTAATAGAATACAATTCATATGATTACACCCCATATTTTTAATCCATTATCATTTTCTGTTTCATTAAAAATTACTGTTTTACATTTGGAAGAGCTCCAGAAGCTGCGTCCAAGGCTTTGGGGGACCACAAATTTTGCACTTCCGGGGTTAATTAAGAAGTAATAACAGATCAATGTGATCTAGTGAACTTCATGGCCAAAGGAGATGTAAACCCAGATCTCCCACTAACCTAGCCTAATATATAATCTCTACATCATGTTAGCCTTGTTCTGTGCTTTCATGGCAACTAACTTATGAAAAACAAACAAACAAACAAACAAACAAACAAATAATGCTTTTACGTGGCATTCATTTCTGATCCTTTGGCAACTATGTTTTGGACTCTTCTTCCAGATCAAAAGGTACTTTGTGTATAGATTAAATAATAATTCTAGCCAGGATAAATAAATGCTGGGGCTGTGCTGCACAGGTTCAGTTGTAAAACAGTGCTTTGCAGCATCTGAGTGCAAAATGTAATATTTGTCTGCAGTTGCTTAATGCAGCTCTACCTTTCTTGGTGCCACTACGCAGCTCTAATAAATATTCATGAATATTAAATAATAAGTATTACAATCATATCCTATATTCTCTCTTTAAATAGTGTTATAGTTCAGTAAAGATAGTTGTTCCTGGTTAACTAGTCCTTTGAATAAATGAGAGACTATCTATAATAAATCTGTCCTGCCCAACACAAAATGAATGGATGACACAGGAGGCAACAGTGTAAAATCAAACCCCAATGTAAGAACTCTTAAGTTTATCATTTCAAAGTAGCAGCTGTGAGATTGTAAAGTATATCAATCCATGCCAAGTAAGCTTGGAAGAAATAATGCCATTTCTCCCCAAATAAACCTTGGTTTTATCACACCAGTTCTGGTTTTATTGCCTGCAAAAAGCTATTGGAGTACAGGTAGTCCTTGACTTATGACCATTCATTTAGCGACTGTCCGAAGTTACAATGGCACTGGAAAAAGTGACTTATGACTGGTCCTCACACTTACAACCATTGCAGCATCTCCACAGTCACATGATCAAAATTTGGGCACGTGGCAACTGGCACTTATGTATGACAGATGCAGCATCTCAGAGTCATGTGATCACCATTTGCAACCTTCCCAGCTAGCTTCTGACAAGCAAAATCAATGGGGAACTGTGTGATTCACTTAATGAATGTGATTTGCTTAACAACCATGTGATTCACTTAACAACCATGGTGATTCACTTAACAAACACCACAAAAAATGTAATAAAATTGGGTGCAGTCATGTGATGCCTCGCTTAACAACCGCACTGCTTAACAATGAATTTTCCAGTCCCTATTGTGGTCATAAGTCAAGGACTACCTGTAGTGGTTGATTCCACAGGTGGTCGTCATTTAACAACCACTCGTTCAGTGACCATTCAAACTTACGATGGCACTGAATGAGTGGTAGTTATGACTGGTCCTTGTACTTACAGCCATCACAGCATCCCACAGTCACGACGCTTGCAATTATGACATTGCAGTATCCCATGGTCATGTGATCGCAATTTGCAACCTTCACTGCTGGCTTCCAACAACCAAGGTCAACGGGGAAGCCGGCAGGAAGTTGCAAGTCACGGTTACATGAGATCCTCATTTAATGACCCACGTGGTCCTCAGCAACCAGGACTGCCAGAACTGCTGCTGCTAAGCGGCACAGTCACATGGTTTTTCGATTTACAACAGCATCACTTAATGATGGAGTTTCTGGTCCCAATTAGAGTTGTTAAGTGAGGACTACCTGTAAATTGATTATGAGTCAGCAGTGTGATGTGGCTTCAAAAAAGGCAAATGCAATGTTAAGCTGCATCCAAAGAAGTGTGGTTTCCAAATCACAGAATACATACACGTGCAAAAAGGATGGGATTTCAATCATGATGCAATAAACACCATCTTACTTCTTTCAACCCCCTCAGCAGATGCTTCTACTATAGTCAAAATCCACTGAAAGTATTGTGTCCAGCTTCAGACAACAAAAGTTAGAGAAACAGGTACATATTCAAAGAGGGGGAGGATCAGGGGACAAAAACCTTACTCCTATGAACACAGAGTGAAAGGACTTTCAGATGTTAGCCTTGCGGGGAAATATGATGGATCATTCCTTCACTGCATGCATTCAGAGGCCAGAGAACCGTATGATTCGGATACTTTAATTTGGAGCCTGCTCAGAGCAAAGGGTTGCACCTGATAGCCCAGAGCAATGTTTCTCAACCCTGGCAACTTTAAGATGGTTGGACCCAGCATGCTGGCTGGGAAATTCTGGGAGTTGAAGTCCACATATCTTGAAGTTGCCAAGGTTGAGAAATACTGGCCTAAAGGATTCTTTCAACTCTCTGTTTGCAGAAATCATCTAGCTGTGAAGCAATGTGATTAAAAAAAAAAGCTGGATGCTTTATGGGGGTGTGTTTCTTTAACATTCATTGCTTATTAAGTCCCACTGATTGTGATGAATTGTGTAACTGTTTTATCCAACCAAAAAGCCTTTATTTGATCTGTATCTTTTCCTATTTCCTTCACTTGACTGTTCCTTGCACACGCTTCCCTTTGTTGCTACTGTTCATCTAGATCTAACACTCTCTTGCAGCTGTATCTTTTTGGGGGAATGATATGCTGAATTCTGGGCAGCTCTCTGACTTAGCAAGTGCTCACTGCATGAAGGGAGGCAAAATGAAACACTGATTCACTGGAGACAATTATATTAGTATGTCAGTAAAATCATTAAGAGCTTGTAATGAAACTTTGGAAAGGCAGAATTTTGATGATGCTTTCCAACAACACCAATTTCACATCAGGCCAAGGGGAATTTGCTCAGCATTAACACAAACTATTATCAGATCCCAAGAGTTCAAGAAAATTCCAGGAAAGTTTCTATATTCATCCATAAGTTATTGCTAATAATTAGTTAGAATTTGCACCAGTTTGTTGGATATTTTAGATTTTTCAGAGTCTATTGTAATACTACCTGGGATATATTACTTCATTATGAAGTGATCTAAAGAGTCTAAAAATACTATTTATGGAATAAGACCAAACTTGATGGACTTATTATTAATAACGTTTCCTCAAATAAGGTGAAGGGAAATGCATGATGAAATAAACAGGACACAAACCACTGAATATTTCAGTCATGTTCATACATACACAGGCACGAGTGCATGTGAAATTGATATGCAATCTCTTTTCCTTTAGATTGGGGGCTTGTCTACACTCATATATGCCACTACAGGGATACATAACGTGTTCCTGGTGACCAGGATTAAGCCAATGTGGAGTCTACTTCAAGTATTCAAAAAATATCAGATGCAGTTTTTAAAAAGTACATATTTCCTTCCTTAAACACTTTGCTCAGAAATTTGGCATAGGATGGGCCAGAAGCTAAATCAACTGAAAGAAGATCTGAAAATAGTATTTCAACTCTTAAATGGGGGAAAAGGCAGTACTGTACACCTGAGTTAAATTAAAACAATGCAACTTACCAGTTCAAGCAGAAACCAAATATAACAGAATTCAATATAGCTTTGGGCCAAAGAAGATTAAATTCCTGCCATGGTGTTGCAGTAACTTCCCATGTTATTCTCAACTTTGTTACAGAATTTGGAGATGACAGGGCCACCATCCTTTCTGAAAATGCGATTTAGTTTTCTGTTAATTTAAAGTGAAAAAACAAATGTTTTTCAAACTTTAACCTAATTGCTGCTACCCTTTTTCAGTACTTCCCTTACTACAGTATTTATAGAAAAATCTCACATTTTGTCTGTTCCATCTAGTATTCTGTTTTCTCCTCTGCTAGGGAACTATCATCTTTCAACCAAGCATCTAAAGTTCATTGCAATCACTTCTGAGTCATTTTTCGCAGTTTGAGGTAGAGCTATACAAATGTATGAACTTCCCAGATTATAATAACCCATGTGAATGATTCTATATATTCTAGGTTGTACAGTGCCACAGTTGTAGTTTCTTTTTTAATACAAGTGGTTTGCTATTGCCTTCTCCCTAGGACTGAGAGAAGTGACTGGTCCGAGATCACTCAGCTAGCTTTGTGCCTAAGGTGGGACTAGAACTCACAGTCACCCAGTTTTTAATGTGGTGACTTAAACCACTAAACCAGTCTGGCTCTTGTTTTTTACATAGTAGTGTTTATTTTGCACAATTTCTTCCACCAGTGACAAGGAAGGGGAAAGGATATTGAGGCCCGTCTCAGTGGGATTTCATTTATCCTGCACAATTATATCCAACCCTGTCTTTGCATCCTTAAAAGTCATGAACTTGCTTTAAAAACATAAATAAAAGTTAAGATTGTCAGGGACTATATTCTGTGGTCATATTCTCCTTCGCTTGTTTCCAGGAATCAGTATGAACTGCAAAGCCAGGGATTCAGTGCCTCATATATTATGACCACTCTGAGAATAGCTGAATTATGGTACTGGAAGGAGGAGAAGAAAAAGGTTTATATGGGATTGTTTGTTCAAAATGAAGGCAGCAAAAGTTAGACACCAAATCCTTTAATAAATTACAGAACTCTACTGAAATTGGTAGCAATCCAAAAGGATGACACCAAAAAAAAAAAAAAAGGAGCAATTACGAAGTACTAGCAGCAGCTGGAGTTCAGTAAATTACAAGCAGAGGCTAACCAGAATTTTAAAATATATTGTTGGTTTATACACCATTTAGATTAATGTAAACAAAAAAAAATAGAGTATCACTTTATGGTGTCATCTGGGGAGAATATTTAATTATCACAGGCTTTGGATAGAATCTTATGAATAGATTTTTCCTCTGCCACCTACTTAAAATTCCTGTTTTCCACTGTCTTTGGTCAGGCATGTGTAACCTTTGGCCAGTCAGCCATGTGTTACTATGCTTTGTTTTCTAGATTTTGGAGTACTTTGGGAGCATGGACTGGAAAACTCAATGTACCCTGATATCATGTCAGATGGTCAGAACTGGTTAGAACGGCAGAAAGTTGAAAGACTACCCAAGGGTAACCCTATCCAGCTCAACAGGTATAACAACAAACTACTTAAACCGACCCTAAAGAGAAAATGATTCACTTGGTCTTAAAGTCACATTAGTCCATTTAGCGTCCAAGCGGACAATCAGACTACAGTCATTCAGCAGTTTGCTGATGAATTTTGACAGTTCAATTGTGGTTCCACAGAAAAGATGTAGAAAATAGATTGCCCGCTCCTAGAACAGCATCTAAGGGGACTATGAATTCAGTTCTGCATCCCTTTTGCTGGAAATACAGATAGTGAATCTGTTTGAATTGTGGGAAGACTGGAAGTTTGGCTTGGAGAGGGCTTATAAAAGCAGTTGAAATATCGTGGGCTTACTTAACAGCATTAAATGTTGTCCAAAAAAATTAGCCCATTTTTGTGGACAATATCAGATTGGGAAATTAAACTTGGAGAATAAGCAGCAATGGTGAAACTAACTGTATATATTCACAACAGAAGCTTAATCAAATTCAAGCAAGAATGGCCTCCTTATATATATCATATATTACATAACACAAGGCAAACTTAAACATTTACAGTACAGTTTCTAAGGAAAAAAATAGAAAGGACCTAACTAGAAATCAGAAATAATTCCTAATACCTGCAAATATATGGACTGCAATTAACAGTCAGGCTACAATAAGAGGGAAGAGTATAATTTGCAAATAGGTAGTTTCTTAATAATGTTTTTATTAATTTTTATTCTTTTTTGTATATTAATAGTCTTTTTTTTAAATAATTTATCACGCTTCATAATTTCATTTTATGATTCATATTGTGTTGTCTATTGCTCTTGATATTTATATTCTGAGTACGGTTTAACAACGATTTTCAGGTTTTTAAATAGTGTAGTATATTCAGTTATCTCTAATGACTTACTGGATACTGGAAAATTACAACTGTAACACATTTGCAAATCCCTCGCTTATTCACCTGATTCTATTTCTTCACCTTTTTATCACTTAGCTAATTTCATGCATTCCATATTTAATAAGCATTTCAGAGCCAGCCATCATCACATCACATGTTGATGCCATATAACGTAAATCTGTTACAAACTGCCAGGCCACAAATGCCTTGTGCACAGAGTGACAGATGAATTGCAGAGTTCTGAGCCCCTGCTCTCATCTTTTCCCAAGCAGATGGAGGGGTGAGGAATCCATTGGATCATGATGTTATCTATAATAGGTTTCCAAATGATTTGGAGCTTTGAGCTCAAGAATCAGCATTTCTTTACTGCTCCATTCACTTTCATCCTCCAGTTTTCTTTTGTAGTCATATGGAATCAAATGTTTCACTGCTTAAAAACCTTTTATTCAATCTTTATTGCTGTTTGGCTGGCAAGGACAGGGACTTTTCTATGGGGAAGACTTACCTTTTTTAAGCACATTCCCCAGGGAAATATTTTGACCTCCTCCTTGTGGCCCTTACTACATGTGAACTAAACTACTGTTTCCTAGCCTGCTGGCTTATTTTTTTCATTTCTTTAACAAATCAGACTTAAGGAGGAGGAGAGGTGAATTCCTGCATTGACTGGGACCTTCCATCTCCTGAAGTGACTTTCTTGGGCAATGGGATTTTACTGCCTTTAAATCAAAGGTTAGATGTGAAAGAAAATACCGAATAGCAGAAATTGATTTTTTTTTTTTTACCAGAAGCAATACTGACATAATTATAGCTTCATTTCAAATGGTTTTTGGTTTATAGTAATGTTAATTTCTCCCAGGTATGCACTGAGTCATTTTCTGTAATTTGCTACTTTTCAAGCCAAACACTTTGGAAAGTATTTTCTGAGGATTTCGATCATGATGTTCCATGTCCCCATATGAAGCTTTCAGATCTGGACTCTTCTGTTCACTGAAGTCTAAGAGAAGTGCTATACATTTGTGCTTTTTAAACAAGTAGTGCCTTAACCAAAGGTGCTTCCCAACCTAAGCTTGTTGCTGCAAAGACAGCACACCATTTTCCTTTGGTAATCTCATTGTTTAAATTCATATTTTTAAAAAGGGGGCCATGGGGGAGAGATATAAAGGCAAGGAGAGTGAGAAATCATTCCAAGACCACCAACAGAATGAAACAGTATAATAGCCAATATAAAAAAGTCACTGAGAATAAAGCAAAGTCAACTAAATTTACTAATACCAGGAACTCCATCAAACTCAACAGAAGGGTATAGAAAATAAATAATTATTTAAAATGTTTATAAAAGCTTGTGATGATGGACCCTGATGGATTTCACTTAGAAGTGTGATTCAGAGACATGGAGTGTTTCAGGAATGAGAAACATGTTTTAACATTTGGGATTAATGGCCTGTCCTTCATTTCAGAAAGTCAATTTTGACTGAAATTATGTATTTGCTTTCCTAGCTTCAGTCTTTGGCACCTTTTACTATAACACCATATGGTTACCTGTGTTATTGGATATATTAATCTGTGGTTGTTTGGATCCTACATACGTTGTGTACCTTGTACCATGAATTTGTGTGGAAGTCATGTATAAAAGATCAAACAAATAACCAAGATCAAATTATCCTACTTTGGACATATTCTGAGAAGACCTAGTTCTCTGGAAAAGGCTATAATGCTGGGAAAGGTGGAAGAAAAAAGAAGAGGACAACCAGCAGCAAGGTAGAGGTACTCACTTACAATGGCAATGCATGCACCATTGGAAGACCTGAAGGACCAGGTTAGGGACAGATTGTCTTGGAGAAAATCTATCTATGTGGTTGCTAAGGGTCGACACTGACTTGATGGCACATAATCAATCAATCAATCAATCAATCAATCAATCAATCAATCAAAGATGGAATTCATGAGATCCACTCAAAGCAAGCCACAGAAACAGAAAAGTTTGTTCTGGCAGATATCAGCTTACGCAAAATCTGGGAAAATCCTAGATGAAGATCTTTAAGAAAACTTAAAAACAGTTCACAAAACAAGAAATTGTCCTCCAATGAACTGGATAAGATAATGGCACTCAGGTGGAAAAGTAGCAAGGTAGGACTGGCCAAACCTTGTCAGACATTATAAAAGTAATTAAAAAAAAAACTTTAATTACTAGGGAGCCATCACAGAGAATGAGATACTATACATGATGGGCATCCTGCCTTGATTCTTCTCAACTCATGACCAACTAGATTTTGCGTTGGGGGTACGTCTGTATGTGAAGGATTGAAAACTTAATTCCAAAAGTAACATGAAAGTTGTAAACTTATTTCTGTAAGTCCTGAGTACCTGGATACATAAGACCTACAAATGGCACTGGAAGTATAATAAAGAACCTCTTTATAGCCCTCCATGTGACAGGTAGGAAGAACTTTGGCCTTAACACCTGGAAAACCAGATATGGTCAATACTGCTAGACTAGAAGGCCCAATGGTCTGAGGAGATAGAAAGCAGCTTCCCATATTTCCATACTAGTGATTGTACATTACCACAAGCAACTCTATTATGCTGTATGACTTGCTATAGGGAAATTATTTTCTACAAAAATGGTTCAACTCCAGGAAGAAATGCATCCCAAATCATAAAGAACTAGCATGGAAAGGAGACATCAGCCAGTCCATTTGTCAAACTACTATAGCCAAGAACGTAGTATAGCTATCTTGTTACATGAACATGATAATCTGCTTTTCTTCACATAGAAGTGTTAGATTAGGGCCGGAGAGACTCCCCAACATTCAAGTTCACCTTCAGTCACAGAAGCTCACTGAGTGAGGTTGAACCAGTCACTCTTGCACAGCCCAAACTACCTCATTAAGACTGGAAAAAACTGGAGGAGTACTAAGCATGTAACCTTGAACTTCTGGAGGAAAAGCAAAATATAAATCTAAGATATAAATAAAAAATACAACAAAATAAAATAAGCTGCTATTTAGGAAAGAGAATTAACAGTAAAATAGCTTTACTGGAATTTAGACATGGAAAGTACCCAGATGGGCCATTTGCACCAGTTTGTGCAAAAGTGGCAATGTTAGAACCTGAACTCACTTTTGAGGATAGAGAATCCAGGACGGCCACATATAGCCCTATGGCTTCAAAGCTATATACCGGCCTTTCCCTAACTACAAAAGCCCTCCCCAATCTAACCTTGATCAAAAGCCCTGGAGAATGGTGCTATCTAGCTTTGTCAGCTTTTAGAATTTAACAATTTTCAATATACTCTGCAGTAACCAAACTTTATATGGTATGGCCTAGAGATCCTAAATGTTTCTTTGGATCATTCAGAGGATTTTCTTTAAGAAGAAAAACAGGTGGATTCTACAATAATTTTAAACGGTGCCAAAGAATTATCACAGTGCATCTTTGGATTTCTGAAACAATATTATCTTCCAGTACTGTCTCCTCCCAACCCTGCCTAATGGACAATTTTCATTGAGCCCATGATTCTTTTTAGATGAAACGATTTAATGATGTTGCAGGACATTAGCTGTTAATGAGCTTTTGCCCTAGGTTTAATGGAAACATTAGCCAATATAGGAGAAAGGTAGACAGGGGAATAAAAAACTTCAGCACTATGGTTCTCCATAAAATAAGCAAAGTATGTGTTTACGTCTGTGTGCTTGCTTTAGAAGAGAGCATTTATTATGTTTCCCTGCCCTCAAAGAACCCTGAGGATAGTCATTTTTCTGTCAAGGGGATTAAGAAGGAGCTCTTGCAAAAATCACAATATGCATCATTTTTATTTAAATATTGGAGGATGCTATGGCTCTTAAAACTGATATATCTCAATGGAGTCATAAGCCCATAGATGCACACAGCTATGTCTCTTTAATTTTGTTGGATTGGGTCCATGTATAAATTTATGTTCAAAGAAAATGTTAACCCCTGCTGAAGCAAATTATTGTTGAATTAAGCCAAATTATTGTTGAATTAAGCCAATAAATCCAATATTGTTGGATTTGTATAACCCAATAAAACATAATCTACCCACATCTGGATGGGATCATGAAACACACAGCCATAAGCTAGCTACCCACATTTTAGTCAAATGCAAGGGGAAACAATCTCTGCCCCCACCCCCACAAACCCTACCTGCAGCCCCAAAGCACCCTGACATGGCACTGCCAAAATTCAATTAGAGAGATATAAGAAAACCCCATATAATCAGCTTTATCCATGCAGGATGGACCCTGCAGAAACCAAAATTTGTTTTTTCTCACACTGTATTTTTATGAAATCTGAACATGAAATATATCCCTATTAATAGATAAGTTTCCACGGCATTCACATTCATTCTATCTTCTAAATACTGATATATTGTCTATAGAATATTGAGATGACTGCTTAGTATTAATGAATTAATAAGGATAAGTTAAGAGATAATGACATGAATTTATTATTTATGGTGTCACATCCTAATTTTAAAAAGTGGAGACTCCAATAAAAATGGGGAAGAGGAAGATTCTCATCATCCCATTGATTCCCATTTTCCCCAGGATTCTTCTTTCACTAAGGGAATTTGTAACAGATGGCAAGAATTTAATATTGAATTAAATTAAATTAAATTCAGCTTGAATACACCAGAAAACGTTCCCTCCTTGCCTTACATCTCTCTATCCCTACCCTTCCTTCCTGTAAATTAGGGTGCTTAACATTGTAAAAGTTAAAAAAAAGTTTAAAAGCCAGTTTGGTATAGTGGTTATAAGGCACCAGGCTAGAAACCAGGAGACCATGAGTTCTCGTCCTGTCTTAGGCATGAAGCCAGTTGGGTGACCTTGGGCTAGTCACCCTCTCTCTCAGCCCTAGGAAGGAAGCAATGGCAAGCCACTTCTGAAATCTTGCGAAGACAACTGAAGGGACTTGTCCTGGCAATTGCCAGGAGTCAACACTGACTTGAAAGCACAACACCCCCCACCCCCAAAGTTTGTAATCACTTACAAGTGTTGGATGCTCAATTTAGTAATCTTTTAATTAAGTAAGTAAAGATATAATGAAGGGTTAAACCTGATCTGATTCTTACACCTCACATACATAGTTTATTTCAAACAACATAAAGGGATGTTAACCTGAATGTTTGTGGTATGGCCATGTGTGATGAAGTGGACTGTGTAATTGAGGAAGAGATGTTCTTAAGATGCCTTAAGAGCCAATTTAGTAGAATTATTACTGGAATATCTTGGAGGCCAGATTTGGTAAAGATATCCACAAACAAATTCATGGTATTTTAGGATTAATCTGGTACCACAAATAAATATCTTTGGGCCAAGTTTGATACATATCCCTGGAGGATAGGGCTGACTGATGGGCTCACACTGCTAATATGGGAAATCTGGAAGGAATGCTTCATGGTACTGGACTGACCCACTGAATCCTACTGCAGACCCAGTGCGGGGGTGGGGGTGGTGATCCAAGGTTTTGGGTGAGCTCATAAAGTCCCAATATGGACCCAAAAAGGAACTCTGTGAGTAGAAAGGAAGAAATGTATGTGAGCATATCCTGAGCCCCTGAATTAGGTACAACAACCCCACTTGGAATACCACCCAAACAGACCAAGCAGCATGTTGCATAAACCTGATTTAAGGGAAAGAAATTTGCAGCGTTCGGCTTCAATTAGAATAACTACATCAACTGTGAGTCACAGCCATTCACTCATGCCCTCTCTTTAATTTTTGCCCATTGTCACTGGCACAAAAACCCCCCAAAAAACGGTTCACTGTGTAAAGGAAAATAACGTATGACTGTAAATGTACAACACCAAGTCCAATGGCAAGTTTCTTTGAATGATTCTGAATGAACGCCAACTGTGGTTTAATTTAGATCATTTTCTTTAGAAAACTGTCTCCACACTAATCCACTTTCTCCACATCATTTGCATGTGAATTTCCTCCTCTGCTTCCTGATTTTTATAAATCAAACTTTGCTTTGATATCTGAATTAGCAATCTATGGTTAGCATTAATCTGCATGCAGAGATAATTTTAACATAATTTGAAAATAAACTGCTTCCCTATGACTGCTGAGACTTTCTCTTGTGATATTCAGTACTGATTATTCTTCTTTTCCAGTTGAAATATAAATAATAGTTCTTAAACAACTTTATTGCATTAGTTGAAGAACACTACTAAGGCAACTGATTTCAATATTGGCTTAAAATAAATGGACCTCTATGGGCTTTGCCCTTGTCCTAATTATAGCGCTATACATTTATCCTTAAGTCAGCAGAAAACTATGGAGGCATGAAATTTGCTCTCCATTGCCAATCCGTATCCTGCCTCACACCTGTTCCCAGCTACTGCAATCACTTGACTTTCCTCCAAGATAATGAGTGATAATTATCACTTTTTTACACCTTGTCTGCCCTTGGACAGTGTCAGAATTAAGGGGAGTACAGCTAAGACAAATTTAAGGCTATCCCACTCATGGGCTGAGAACAAGGTAAAAGCAAGATGTTACCATGGTATGTATTGTCAAAGGCTTTCACGGCCGGCATACGAAGGCTGGTGTGGATCTTCCGGGTTGTGTGGCCGTGGTCAGACCACGGCCACACAACCCGGAAGATCCACACCAGCCTTACCATGGTATGTTTGTGTTTTAGTTAGGTGCAATTGGGTAAAGGCCCTAAATAAACAGAATCAGTACCTACATTCCTTCAGGCAGGGTTATAGACTCAATTTTCTTCACTTCATATTTGACAGCTGCAAGCATTTAAATATTAAATGATTTATTATAAATAGGGGGGCAAAATGACTGATGCTTCCATATTAGACATTTTAAGAGTCACATTGACATCAATGGATTTATTATTTAATATTAATAATTAAAACTATTGTTTATAAAATAATTGGACTTCAGTTAAGTACAAGAAGCTCTCAAATTATTTATCATCTAGACTCTAACCAAATCAAGTCATGTTTAACTAAACATGTGAGAATCAGCCAAGATGCAATTCATATTTGAGATTCGAATGATTCAAATGTGCTTCATGTGAAATAATTGTTTATAAAAGCACCTTTGCATATTTCTTCCCAACATTCCATTGAGCTGGAAAGAATAAAAATGGGTGGGAAACAGAAGGATCTAGAATTCCAGACAGTTTTTAAAAATCTTGAAGTACATTCATCCTTTGGCTTTTATAGCTGAATAGAACCAGGGATGGTTGGATGCAAAATACTATCCCCACAAAAATAATTACTCTTACTTAAAATGCAAAATGAATAGCAACCTGTTTCAATCTGATCCCCAGACCTTTCTTTTTTCTGTTTTTATCTTCCTTCTAGAGGGCTTTTCTTGCTAATTTCCTTAGTCCTTGATGTTGTCAGGTTTCCCTAACAATAATCAGGACTAAAAATAATCAACAAGTCTCTCTGAATTCATTTAGTAAGATTTATTAGGAAAAAAAGTTAGAGTGACAATACAAGAATTCTGACAAATCCTTCAAATGAGAAAGCTGCTGGAAGAGTTCCATTTTTAAAACGTCTCTAAAGGCCAGGAGATCCATGGCCATACAGACCTTCACTGGGGGGTGGGAAGGATCCTGATCAAGAGAGCAAGGTCCAATTCAAGTAGTCCCCAGTTTAAGAACGAGTTCCATTCCCAAAGTCTGTCCTTAAGTCAAATTTGTAAGTAAGCCGGAATGGTATTATTGTATAATGCCGTATAAGTAGTTCCATATTGTGTAATAAACTTGAACCATTGTGTATTTAACTCGAATCATACTGTATTTAACTTGAATTTTGCTACAGTAGGCTCTGTTCTTAACTATGAGTCATCCCTAAGCCAGACGTTCTTAACCCGGGGACTACCTGTATTAAAAAAGAGAGGTGAAGCAAGCAAAGCATGACTTCTGGGATTCCGCTTTAACTGTGCAGAGGAAAGCACATTCCACTGACTGCTCCTTGCCTATTCTGTTTCCCAATTCCTGGCAACATTACCAGTGTTGGACTGAGAACTTGAAAAAGCAGAGGCGGCCAACCCTATAACCCTGGTATTCCCTTGGGGTCTCCTGTCCACCTACTAACCAGGTCTGACCTTTTCAAGATCAGCTAGGGGCCGCCTAAGGAGAAAGAATCCTGACGAGGGGGAAAACTGCATGAACAGAGCTGGGGCTATGATGAATGTTGGCAATGATGAATATGGGCTAATTAATATTAGCCCCACGCACACGCACACTTTTCCTAATCAAGGCTTTCTTCCTCCAAATTATGAATGAAGGGTAAGGAGATAAGTATTAGGGGCAAGTTTATGTGCTCCTGTGGAATTTTTGCCTCACCTTCTTTTTTTAAAGATACTCAGAGCTTGAACAGGATAAAAAAAAAATAAGCCCGAACACTAGTCGGCCTGAAAGAGTGGCTGCCGCTGAAAAACCACCCAGAGTCGCTGGGAGTCGGGTGGCATATAAATATATCATCATCATCATCATCATCATCATCATCATCATCATCATCGCTGTCCAAATTGCAGGAACAAGACTTTTCCAAGGATCCAATCTCTCTTGTTTGGGTGTTTCTCTTTTTGCTACAGTGAAAAAGCAGCAGCTTCCAAGGAAACCCGTAAAGGAAAAGAGCACAGGAAAAAACCCTCCTCTTGTTCTCACAGCGCGCGGAGAGGAATCCCGTTTCCCCAGAAACAGCGTTCCGGAAGGCAGGAACGCGCTAAAGCTCTGAAGGGGCGAGAACTTCCATTTCCCTTAACCCGGAAGCATTGCGATTCGCCTTTATAGTATCCTTCCGGTGCAGTGTTGGTTGCCACGGCGGCCGCACTTCGGCTGTCTTTGTTGTCATGGAGACAGCAGCCCTGGCGAGTTGAAGCTCCTATCCTGCAGGCGCGGAGGACCAGGCGGCGAAGCAACAAGGAGCAATAAACGCTGGCAGGATGTTTGTCTACTTGAGCAAGAAGGTGGGGTTGATGCTTTTCTGTTGTATCTTTGCCCCACCCTGCAGGAAAAGTTAACAGTCTAAATCCGAAGGGGCAAATTTGATGCGGTCAAAATTTCTTACCCAAGTAACTTACCATGTGTTTCTTACGATTTCTTTCCAGATACGTCCGAGTTCTGACTTAGTTATTGCTCTTACTTAATTTCTATATTGCCTGAAATTTATTAAGAGCATGTTTCAAACTCAGCGCAGATTAAAACGAGACCATCCCAGTCTGCAAGGATGTGGTTTAAGTAGACAAGACGGGAGACAAAAAGGCGGTGAGGGGAAGGGAGTTGCAACAGCTTGCACTTTCAATCGTATCCCTGCCTCTTCATATATAAATATTCACACCTCTAAAATGTGAACAGTCATACTTTTGCGTCTGCGTATCTGTGTCCATATCCTTGGCAATAAGTGAAACCTTCTCAGTACTTGTAGATATGAATGCATTAATTATACTTCTCTTTACTCTACATGTATGGATGAACTATATCTCCTACGTTTTTTCCAAAGAGTTCACTGTGGCTTCTCCACCCCCATTTAATCTTCACAACAATGTGTAAAATAACCTATGTTGACACATACGTATGCATATAGGTAGAATAGGTATATGTGTGTATTATATATAATATTCCCCGATATTCCAATTCTATGATTCCCACTGGGGGAAAATGCTACAATTTTCTCTTTAGATATTGCTTGTTTCTCTTTATTGATGTCAATTTATTGCAAGACTACTACCTTCACAACATTATAAACCCATTGTACTACTGTTTAGGAACTTTATAAGATCCATTATAACTAGAATTTAGAGAGGCTGAGCAAATCCCCATTTGGGGGGAAATAGTGCTGCCCATAAAACTCAGATACCCTGTGTTGGCAAGGAACTGGAAAGAACGTAGTCCCTGAATTAGACAGAGAAACACCCAATACCTTTGCAAAGTGGCTTTTTTGCCTCCCCCCCCCCCCCCCCATATGAATCACAAGTACTTCAGGAAAAGAAAAAAGTGCTTATTAAGGAGGGGTCAAGTCTTTA
The DNA here is from genome assembly GCA_030867105.1 of Liasis olivaceus. Lineage (NCBI taxonomy): Eukaryota > Metazoa > Chordata > Lepidosauria > Squamata > Pythonidae > Liasis > Liasis olivaceus. The sequence continues at coordinate 194,410,520 of CM061349.1, forward strand.
TATAGGGTACAGAAACAAATGTACATATATTAGAAATATGTGATGTGTCAGAAAGCAATGAACAATAAAATACATTGATGTGCAATAAAGTTTTTGTTTTGTTAGACGTAAGGAAACATCTTAATATATGTTGCATCTCCTCCTTTCCCACCTGGGCTTGTTTAACACTTGCAACTTTTAATTAATTACTTCAGAATACAGCCCTATTGTTTCATCAAAGGAAATGCCTTTGGCTCAAAAGAAAAACATAGTTTCCTAAACTTCAAAGGAGGCATAGATGCCATGCTAAAATGCTAATGTCACCTTTAAAATGCCAATAATAAAGCCTAAAATTCTATGTCACAATAGTTTCTACTTACAGTACTCCAAATCAATTTGAAGTGACACTGAACTGGGGATGTTCACACTCCAGTAATCCCATATAGCAGCAGTTCTCAAACATTTTCATCTCAGAATCCCTTTACATTCTTAAAAATGATTGAGGATCCCAAAGAGCTTGGTTTATGTGGGTTATATCTATTGATATTTACTGTATTAGAAATTAAAACTGAGAAATCTTAAAATATTTAACTTTGCAGACACTTTGAGAACTGCTGCCATATAGCAAACCTCCTTGCCAATGAAAGTTTTTTGATGTTGAATTAAAATTATCTACTGTGTCAAATATTTCTTCCTACTTTTGAATATGATGCTGCACCAAGAATTAGTTGCATAGTTTAAAAGGGCAAGACCTCTGGAAATTATTAATAATTGTTGCAGGCTTATTCTTCATATATATTATTCTGTAAAACATTTTGTACATGAAGAAAATATATGTCAGATTTGGTTTAAGTTAAATTAATTGCTGGAACAATTCACAGTTTGAGTCTAACTTTAATGTGATTATTGCTTTCATTTCTTTACAAAAAATTATTTATTTCAGATTACAATTCCTGGTAATGTTAGACTTAGATCTATTTGTTGGAGCAAGGACCAAGGCTATATAGCCTGTGGAGGTGAAGATGGTCTATTGAAAGTTTTAAAGTTAGAAATAAAAACAGGTAAATGACATTTGTATCAATATAAATTTGTTGGCAACCTAGGGCATTTTTTCTTTATTTTCTTTTTTACTGTGTTGTAACTTGGCCATCCTGTTCTCTCCATGCATTGTTCACATGACTTGTTCTAGTACAATCCCACCATCACTGTTATAGTGTAATGTTCCAGATATTTTGCTTCCAGTACAACATGACTCTGGAACCCAATGTTTATATAAAACATAATAAATTAATGGTGGTCAACATTTTTCTTGGGATAGTGAATGTGATAATGGGAAAGTCTATACTAAACCAATAAGCATGTAGATAGGAGGTCCACTATCTGAATATATATGTATTTATTGTCAAAAGTACAATACCTTTACAGAACAAAGTATAATTATGAGGAATGGTAAAAAGCTGAGATAAAAATTTCTGCATTACAGATATACAATATACTGTACTTTAAGAAACTTTTCTTAATGAATACATACATTAATTACAGAGAATATTAAAAGAAGGCCCTCAAGCATGCCTTAATGCATACACAGAAGGATTAAGGAACATGTAAGTCCATGGAAAAGGACTGCACAGTTTTTGGATTATCAAGGCCAAACACTCACCAGCCTGAGCAATCCCAACTGAGGGCATTTGAGACAGATTTTATTAAAATGCCATATTTATTATAACACAGTTATGTAATTTGCCATTTTCCTATTCATATAGAGCAAAGTGTACAGGTAGTTCCTACTTAACGTCCATTCATTCAGCAACTGTTCAAAGTTAAGATGATGCTGAAAAAAATGGATTTATGACCGGTCCCTGAAATTACGACCGTTGCAGCACCCCTGCAGTCATGTGATAAAAATTTGAGCCAGCTACCATTGACTGCCTTCCCTGCCACCCACCCCCCAGCTGACCTTTGTCATCTTCGCCTGTCTCCCCTCCACTGGGCACACCATCCCAGCTATGCATGGAGAGGCTCCAGGGCTCTGGGGTTTCTTGCTACGCTGCAGCTTTGGAGCTTTTTGCCACACAATGGCTCTGGGACTTCTTGCCACACCATGGCTCTAGGGCTGCTTGCTCCCTCATGCACCCTCCCGCACCTGGCAGCAGCCACCCCCAGCTCTGCTGCACCTAGCCAGCCACCCATGAACCCTCACACATTCTCCCCCAGCCCCGCTGCACTGACACTGCCTCTCGCTGGCCACCCACGCACCCTTGCACACCCTCCTCCAAGCCCCACTGTGCTTGCGCCTCGCTGGCCACCCACGCACCCTCCCCAACACCAGCCCCACTGCACTCACGCCACACCTTGCTGGCCACTCATGCACACTCCCCCACCCAGCAGCAGCCACTTACCTGCCTGCCGGCCTGCTTGCCTGGGACTTCTGTTTAATCTTTTTTAATACAGTGACACAATTGGTGGTAAGTAAACCACAGCTTTAACATTCTATCAAGAGTTAGTTGCTAGAAAGGTAAGTTCAGCCACTGGATAATTTCTGAATTGCTGGCTAGTCATAGGACCTCAGAAATGGAGTATTTTGCTCCAAAGAAGCTGCCTTTCAGTTATTCTCCATATTTAATAAAACTGAATATAAGAAAGAAAGGATAATGAGAGTCTTCCTAACAATACCCAAACAGAAGGTCCAGATGACCCTCCAGTCCTGAACATGGGCTGAAATCCAAGATGTTATTCAAGGAGATAATAAGTAACAGTTTAGCTGGGTTTTACACTTCACGTGACCACCAGGAGGTAGTGTATGGCCAGTTTCATCCTTATTGGTACTCATCAGGTTCACACAGCTATTATGCCTGTTCCTTCCAAGCCCCAATAAGTACAAAACCAGTCAGACACTGCCTTCTGGGAATCAAGTAATGTGTAAAATCACAGGAATATACATTGAATTGGTCTCTTATCTGGGGTGATGGAGTCATGAAATCCCCAGTATGAGGGTATGACATAATAACAGCTTTACCTCTCTAGTCTGAGAGTTCATACAGAGAAAGGTGCATGCTACCTATAGTTTAGCTAGGCTGACTATATTGATTGTATTTGGAATTTTGTGTGATTGCTGCTTTCCCTTGCTTTGGATATACAGTGGAACCTCGGTTCACGAATTTAATTCGTTCCGCAACTCTGGTTGCGACCCGAAATGGTCGCGACCGGAATCAAATTTTCCCATAAGGTTCAATGTAAATACAGTTAATCCGTTCCGACCCCAAATTTGGTCGCCAACCGATTTCTGGTCACGACCCAAGTCAAATTTCCCCATAAGGTTCAATGTAAATACGGTTAATCCGTTCTGAACCATGTTTTTTTTAAAAAAAACCGCAAAAATATGACACAAAGTACAGTACGAAGAGAGAGAAAGCTAACCTTGCTCGGGAGGGAAAATGGCCATGCTTCCTGCTTGGAGGGAGAGTCCCCTCCCTACAGGAAGTCGCAACCACGTGACACGGAAGGGAAAATGGCCGCGGATCCTGTTTGTCACCCGATCCGGCGTTCACGACCGGAGGTAAATTTTTGCGGCCGGAGCTGGTCGTGACCCGAATTGTTCGTGAACAGATGCGTTTGTGAACCGAGGTTCCACTGTATTTAGCTTTGTTGGTTTAATAAGATAATTTCTCATTAAAGCCTTCTCCACATACAAGACTTCATGATTACATAGGTACCCTTGTGTTCCAGTTTCATTAAGTTCTGTATTTCTTGGCTTTGGGCAGGAAGATCCAAAGGCTGCCCTTTCTGTTTTTTTCCTAGAGCTGGAAAAGTCCTTGGCAGAAAGGTTTAGAATCCGCACTTGGACAGATTAGCATTTGTCATGAGGTTCAGACTGACTGTTGATCGCTATCATTAGTATATTTTACTGGGAAAGAAGAAAGGAAGAAAGATCTAACAGCAAGGTTTTAAATCACCACCTCCCATTTGTAATAGCAGCCAAATATATTTGCACTTCCTGTTGCAGAACTGCCCATCTGAATATTAGCTGAGCTAACAATTACCAACCAAGTTACCAACTTCTCTGCAGCTGTGCACACTTATTTTCCCTCTCATTCTTTATCAGAAGGGCAATATAAAGCACTGAAACTGATAGCTGCTCTTTTCCAGCTACATGTGTTCTAGTTAATATAAGGCATAGGAGACATAACATTCAAGAAGCTAAACAAGAACTTCAGTGACAATAGGATACAAAATAATGACAAATAAACAAGTGAATCATTTGAAGACACTAGGCAATAGAAAGAGGAACAGCTGCCCATATCAGTTGAGCAAGTATCTCAGCTACATCCTGGTCCCTTCTTTCAGAATAGCTAGTCTACCAGCTAAAGATATTGATAAAAGAAATGTCATTTCTAGGTCACAGATATGTTGAGGTCTTTTCATACAAAGCCTAATAAGACCTTAATACAGTTGCTAACAAGGCAATACATTATTTTATAGGATTAATTGTTATGACCATTTTCTTTTTATCTGTTGATATGCTGGGTAGGATTTCAGATATAGTTAAGGGAATATTTTAGTAATATGGAATGAATTTATTGTAGTGTATAATCCCATTCAGTGATTTGTATTGTGCTGACTCTGATTCTTGATATTTTTAGCTCAGGTTTAGTAGTGATTTACATTTAATTAATGATATATTAGAAAGCTATGACTTTCATGACATTTTTAAATCTGTGGTTTATTGTATTCTTTTATTCTTTTTCATGTTCTCTTTTGTATTTTATCAGTACTTATGTGAAATATATAATTTTCTTTAAAATGTTCAATAAAATAATTTAAAAGCAGGAAACTCTTCCCCCTCCCATTTTTGTGAAGTCACAATATCTTGATGCCTTACCATCAGTTGATGAAAATAAATACATACATAAAATAAAATATGGCCACAAAGAAATTGCCTGTTACTATGTTAGATAATAAAAATACTTTTTAAAAAATTACAGAGAGAGGTTAGATTATACATTGGATTCTAACTTCTTTTTAATGACCAAAAGAGGAAGTTCAGTTCCTTTGGAATCCCTGCTTGTCCATCAGTTTCTGTGGGTTGGGACATACCTAGGAAAATATTAGGATGTGTTGAAAAGGGGCACTATTTATGGAAAGAGTAAGCTAGTAAAAATTATAAATGCTAGTTATTATATTATTTGGGATTCATGTCTTAAAATAGTACTTAAATCTTTTTGTTTTTAGAAGAAGCCAAATTAAGGGGACTTGCAGCACCTAGCAATCTCTCAATGAATCAGACACTTGAGGGCCACACTGGTAAGAGTTACTATCCTTCAACTAAAATAAAATTGCTTGCTGATTAATGTGTTCAGAAACTAATATAGTTTCACTGATGAACTTTCAATTTCTGCTTGATAAATTCCAATGAATTTCATGGGATATAATTTTGAATTGGCATGTTTAGAAATAAATTTCAAATATTAATATTATTGAAGGATCTCAAATCAAATCTTTATTACAGTCATAGACCAGCATAAGGAGGGTGGGGCACAGTCAATTAAAAAGCATAAAAGGTACATTGGAGTTTATTAAAAAAAATTGAAAAGCTAAAAGATATCAAACAAAGTATATATAAAAAAGAGTCTAAAAGAATCTAAAACGGGGGGTAGGAGCATTAGATGGGTGTGGGGGAGCATAAAGGTTAGTATATTGACGGATCTATTGTCATATATAAAAGAAAACAATTTGATTTCAGTGCTGTTTGATATATATATGAGGATATGCAATAATAATTGCAGATAAAATAGAAATAAACCTGCATCTCAGCTGTCATTGTATACTGAAAATTTTCTCCTTGTAACTTCAAAATAGTATATGTGTGGTTCAGAGTATATTTATACAATATGCAAGAATTATCAGTATATTTGGTACATTCCTCATGATTTAACATGTAATTCCCTATTTCATCTTTTAAAAAAATAAAAATCATTAGATTAAAGAAGCTCAGAAATAAACGGTTATGTCAATGCTATTTAATAATAGAAAAGATTAGAAAAATTGCCAGAGATATAGCAGTAAGTAATTGATTTTTTGCACATTTGATATGATTACCTTAAAGTTCTTCTAAAACGATTAGGACAAACAATGAAATCTTGCCTCCCCAAAGCCCCACTATTGCTTGCTGAGATATTGATTGTAGAGATACCCTTTTGTAGCCTTTCGTGTTAGAAGGTTCTACAGTGGCAGAGATCCCACTGTACCCATACAGTACAGCTCTGCAGACAAAAAGCCAGTATTAGAAGTTACTCTATTAACAACACTAAGCACAAGATTTTGAAAGGGGCCATTTCAGGAGAGGGAAGAAGGTGGTTGTTTCAAAAACCACAATGCTTTCCTTAAAGGACATGACAAAAATACATAGATGGTTGGAATTTAGTAAGCCATTTCAGGAGCAGCAGATACTTGTTCAGATAATTGCTGAAGCAGAGGAAAGCATATCATTCTGGGGCATGCATGCGAGATATGAGAGAAATATTTGTGCCTTCAAGTCACTCATACCAGCAGAAAAATAAATATTCAGAGTATAATATGCGGTGTACTATTGGAGCTTGACATTGTCAAGGAAGGTAGGATATTAGAACATAAATAAAGTTACTGGTTTCTTGGTTTGTGGCTTACAATATCATATAAAAGGCCTTAATGGTAGAGTCCTTAAATAACTGATCCAGAGAGCATTACTCTAATTTCTGTGGGTGGCAAAAGCTCTGAGCCAGATACTCAAATTACTCTTAGGACAATATCATGGGCAACAAAGGAACCAGCAAAGTTCATACCAGGGAAGCATGAGTAGCTGGATGGGGGTAATTGTGTGATGATACTGTAAGGAAGGCTGTTAGAATACTAAGATGGAATCTTAGTAAAAGACAGAAAAATTTGGAATATTCAGTCCTTATTTTGGTTCAGCCTTCTATGCAATAAGTTATGTTCAACCTGGGACAAGTAGCTCAAATGATGTTAGGAGCAAATTAAGTCATGGTTAAATTTGCTTTATCTGGAATGAAATATTGTTGGATTGAAAAAGAAACATCTGTTAAGAAACACTTTTATATGGTATGTGTAAAATGAGAATGACTGAATGCAGTGGAGTCCATCCTTTTATGTAAGGTTCTTCGAGACAGTGGAGATTTCTATGAATGGAAGGAAAGAGTTAATTTCTAGTCACCAAAATCTGATTCTATAGAATTATTCATGTATTTTTTATGAACATACACACATACCTTTTTGTATATATATGAATGAGTTCGCAACCCTATTATGATGAATATAAAATCATATATGTATACACAATGCTCATTTTTAATAGAATAATACATTACTTTTCCTCCCTAATTTTCTTGTTGTTAATGTAATTTAACAATATCATTATGCAATTTTATAGGTGCTGTGCAAGTAGTGACTTGGAATGAACAGTATCAAAAGTTAACTAGTAGTGATGAACATGGGCTTATTATTGTGTGGATGCTGTATAAAGGTAGGTGATTTGCTAGAGAGTGGCTATCATATAATTGTGGTATTTCAATTGTTAGTTGGCTCAGAGATTTCTATAGTATACCTGTGGATCTTTAGTTGCAGGCTAAAAGATTCTAAGCAGAATTATTTATTTCGAAAATAATAACGTGACAGTTTATTATAAGAGATTTATTTTTAAATTAATGTCATATTGGCATTCTTCCCACTAACTAAATACACCTCTTTAGTCCCATGTTGTGCTGATACTAGAATATTTGGGAAGCTTCTTCAGTTTCACAGGCTCTGACGCTGTGGATTAGGAGTAAAGTTGTGAAAAACCACAGACTATAAGATGAAATCTAGAGCTGTATGACATTTTAAAGAAAAAAATATAAAACAGATAAATATAAACATATTATTACATACACGTCAAAACTTCCTTCTGCTGGGGAAGGGGAATGGAAGAGCATTTTTAAGAACTCCTTGCTTACTGCCGCCAACTCCATCTCTCAGTGTTGGAATGCTCTCCAGAGCAGCTTTGTGGCAATGACACAGTAACCATGAGTAGTCAGTGTCCAGCTCAATAGAATTTCTGAGTTTGGAAATAATTCCATTTGGGTTACTTTTAATTAAGAGTTCAGATGAAAAATAGGAGTGTTGTAGGAATGAATGATTTTTCTCCTCCCCCCCCCCCCTTGGCTTTAGGTGCTTGGTATGAGGAGATGATCAATAATAGAAATAAGTCTGTTGTTAGAAGCATGAGATGGAATGCTGATGGACAGAAAATTTGCATAATATATGAAGATGGTGCTGTAATCGTTGGTTCTGTGGATGGTAAAGTACTATTTGTATTAATAAGATATGCAGTATCTTGAAGTTTTAATAACTCTTATAGTGTTAGCTCCCTTCAGAAATCATTCCCTTGCACACATTGCCCCACTAGCTCCATCTCCAGGTTCCCATTTCCACACATTCAGCTGAATGCACTTAAGATCTTCCCAATAGCTGTAACTTAAATTATGCAAGATCCAAAACTTATTTAACTAAATGTGCAGTTTCCCATCAGGTCTTTTTGTTCAACATATAAAGCTGAGGGAGGGAGCCAAAAAAGGTGTAGGGAACATGAATGTTTCACACATCATTGAGCGGAAGAGGCTAACCTGTGCGTTCCCACATATCCCTTCCAACATTTCATTACCATCACTGGAGTGATTGCTCGCTAAAAATAATATTTTTATAGACAAGAACTGTTAGATTCCAGTATTTTGCAATAACTTATATTCAATTGACAATATCTGACTACAGAGAAGGAATTTTCCATATATTTTACTTTATCATTTGTTTCCATATTAAAGTCAAAGTTATATTATAAAAGTTATATTATATAATATAAAAATATTATATAAAAGTCAAAGTTATGTTATATGATTTTCATATAATTCCATCTCAGTTTTTGACATATATTCTTAATGTAGTTAATGTCCTAATTCAGTTAGTCCCCTAATTTAGTTACTATGAAAGGAACAGAGCTATGTTCAAACAATGGAACCTTCCTGTCTTCCACAATCCCTTATGTTCTCTCTACATTTAATGCTGAGTGAGATGATCCTCTGAAACAGTATAGTATGTAACAACAGCAAAACAAAAAGAAAACTGAAGATTGAAGGGTATTCTTATCAACAGAAGGGATCACATATTTGAATCCAAGTTTATATATTCAAGAATTTATATCAGTAATTTTTAAAAACTAGAGCTTAGAGGGAGGTATTGAGAAAAGAGAAGTAAAGCTTTCTATTGCTCTGCATGTGTAAGAGATAAAATTCCTCTGTAAGTTTCCATTTTTAATTTTTTCGGTTATGCACATTCTGTTTTAGTTGTGAAATGCATTGAATTTATTTTCCTTTAAAAGGGAATCGTATTTGGGGAAAGGATTTAAAAGTACAACTCCACCATGTTGCATGGTCTCCAGATGGTAGAACTCTACTCTTTGGAATGGCCAATGGAGAAATACACATTTATGACAAGCATGGAACTTTTATGGTAAGTTTAGAGATATATTCCACTAAGTAGTCACCTTTTGGATGGTTTTAGTAGCCAGTTGTTCTTGGTTACAAAAGTTTTTCTAAACATTCCCGCCTAATCTAGAGTGATATAATATAAAATCATGGTTTTTAATTCTGCAGTTGCAGGGTGTAAAAAGAGTTTTTCAGTCATCACAGAAATTTGAAGTAGTATATCATAGTGTTTAATATAGCACAACCTAGGGCAGCTAATTAGCCTACTTGTGAAGATGATTGAAATGATGTCATCTTGATTTATGAACTGCAGCTATTTCTTTCTTTCTTACAATACATCCATTGTAAAAAAAAATCTTGCATGAAAAGAAAGTTATTTAATTCACTTTTAAAAAGAACATAGTGATTTATATATTAATATTGATTGTATTATTATGTATTTCAGGTTTCTTCACTTACTTGGGAGTAAGATCAGTTAAACCCAATGGTTCTTATTTTAAATACACTTTGATAGATTCAGGTTTCAGATCTATTTCAGCCATTCATACAATAATTAGATTTGTGAAGGCATATTTTACATGTGCATATTGAATTATTATTTTAGATGAAAATGAAAATGAACTGTTTGGTGAATGTAACTGGAGCATTCAGCATTGCAGGAATTCATTGGTACCCAGGAACAGAGGGCTATGTAGAACCAGATTGTCCTTGCCTTGCAATTTGTTTTGACAATGGAAGATGCCAAATAATGAGACATGAGAATGATCAAAGTAAGCACAACTTGTGGTAAGATATGTAAGGAAGTACCATAAATTCAGTTGCTTAAAGAGGAGCAAATATAACTAGGATTATCTTTCCATTAATATCTTTGTGAATTGTCTTTATATCAATATCTGTTTGTTTATTTAAAACAACAACCAGATCCTGTCTTAATTGATGCGGCTCTGAATGTTGTGAGTATCCAGTGGAACCACTGTGGCAATGTGCTGGCTATTGCAGGCTTCCAGAAGATACCTGTGCAAGATAAAGATATAAATGTTGTACAGTTCTATTCTCCATTTGGTGAGGTAAAAATTATGGATTTTATTTTCCTGTTTCTGTCTTCAGTGTAAAATAAATGAACCAAATGTTGATAGTCAAAAAATCAAAATTTTCAAACTGCTCCATGAAAGTGTGAGGTAGCAGAAACAGTAAAGGCAGAGAAGCTTTCCTGAAAGTTAACTTGCCACACACTCAGTCCAAAAGTCCAAAAGGCTCAGTCCAAAAGTCCTGGGGAATGTCTTTTGTGTACACATACAGTAAATATGGGTGCAAAACATCCTTTTAATATCCAAGTGATGACTGACATTCAACTAATTTCTTGGCAGATAAACAAATGTGGAAAGTGTTTTCCAAAAGTTAAAAAAAAATGAATACTTCTTATACTGTAGGGCAATTGTGCTATGAAGATTAGCAATATTATAAGGTTGCGATGGAGGCTATTCTGAATCTTTCTGCCAGCTTATATAACACACTCATTCTTACAGACGTAGTGTATGAATGCACAGCAAGAATTCAATTTATAATTAAGCTATACTGATACTGAAGATATTACGAATGACTTGTATCCTCTAACATTAGCATTTCTAATGTTGCTTTGTTCAAAATAGTTAAGATTGTTTTCACTGTGGTATGTTGATCTAATTCCAATGTATGTATGATCTTTTCAATCATTTTCACATGATTGAGAGGATATTTTTTTCATCTAGGTTTAAATATTTCTTTGCATTTATTCAGACCTTTTAAGATCTGATTTTTTACAGGCAGAAGTTCAGTAATTATTATTCAAAAAAGTAAGGAATTAGAAGTAGTCAGCTTCCAAGTAATTTACCCATGTGAGTGTGTAAAATTATTAGGAGATGTAATTTTTATAATACAAGGATCAAGAAAAATAGAATAATAAAAATATTTTCCAAAAATACATAAACTTTCCTTAGCTCACTTAACCTCTTTCAGTAACATCCAAAGAAAATATTCAATATGCTATATATATATATTTTTTTTTTTGGTCTGCGCTCAGTCATTACTGACCCTGCAGTGACTGCCTGGACGAATCCTTGCAGTTTTCAAGGCAATTGTTTTTCGGAAGTGGTTTGCCAGAGCCTCCTTCCTAGAGCAGAGCCCAGCTGGCGAGTGCAGGAGGTGGGGTTTCAAAGTACTTCTAATAGTGTACAGCTAATTAATGGATGATGTCGTTTCAGCATTTGCGTACATTAAAGATTCCAGGGAAACAAGTATCAGCTTTATCTTGGGAAGGAGGAGGTTTAAAAATAGCATTAGCTGTTGATCAGTGTATTTATTTTGCAAATATTCGACCAGACTACAAGGTAAGAAACCTGTTAAAACATTATCTGACACTGAACTGGTTTTAACTGAGGTTCTGCTTACTAATATATTGCTTTGTACATTTTTTGAGGGTTTGTTATATATTAAATTTTATTATTTATGATTATTATTGTTATAAACTCTTTTGAGAATACTCACATTGGAAAGTCTGTGTTATTTATTACTGAGGTAGTCAACCTGATATTTCCTGATGTTTGAAATATAGTTCCCATCAGACTTATCCCTCATAACTAATAATTAGAGTTTATTGGAATTGTGATCCAAAACATCAATTCAAGGGTTTTCTTTCCTTAAAGACCCTGTACCTTTCTCAATAACAAGAATTATCCAAAGCATTCAATATTTTAAATGGGATTAGTTATCTGTATGGGAAAGATATTCATCAGTATTGACTCTATGCAATATGTTTCTACATACTGTACTGTACAGTGTTATTGAGGAGTAATAGTGTTGTTGTTTTTGTTAACAGTGGGGTTATTGCACTAATACAGTAGTGTATGCATATACCCGACCTGATCGTCCAGAATATTGTGTTGTCTTCTGGGATATAAAAAACAATGAAAAGTATTTGAAATTTGTCAAGAGTTTAATCTCCATAACAACCTGTGGGGACTTCTGCATTCTGGCAACTAAAGCAGATGAAAATCAACTGCAGGTATAATTGCTTATTTCATAACCTTATCTGTCAGTCCAACTGTTAGTTCTTTTTTGATCAAAATGTCCACTAATCACAAAGTTGATTAACAATCTTTGGAACTATTTTAAATCTATAACTGAAGTCTTATGAAATTCTAAATTATTCCTAGTATTATGGAACATATGAATTGGAAGAGATATTATAGGTTACTTAGTCTAATCCTCTCAATACAGAGGATCCTCAGTATAGGAATCCACTAAACCATCTCTGATAGGTGACCATCCTGCCCTAATTTCTTCAGCAAAGAGTGTACCACTCTTCTAGGCAAACTGTTCTACTGCTTAATAGCTCTTACCATCATGAAATTCCTCCTAATGTTCCACCTGATTCTGTACTATTTTTGGCTTCAACAAAGTACAGGTCCGCTCTTTCTGCATGTGACAACATTTTAGAAATTTGTGAATTTCTATACATGCAGCAGCATCTGCAGCAAATCGTGATAACACTAATGTGACAACCCACAGACAATGATTAATTGTGCCAGTGCTGTGATTACATACTTATCATTTGCCTTTCCATACCCTCAATCACTTAATCCTTCCCAGCTATAGCCTGTTTCAAAACATTAAAAGCATGTTTTAAGCATAAAAAGAAATCATGTTTTTTTTATTTAGAAATCTTATGGAGAGTTACTTTATAATCATGTCATGGTAAAGAAAATCTTCAATAATGAAAGCCTTACCTGATATTATTACTATTTAGTAAAGAAACAAACTACAATGCATATCCAGTGTAGAAAAAGCATATTACAGATCCGCAGGCTGAATTCACCTTGGAACATTTTGCTGCTATGTTATATTTGCTGTTGCATTACTTTGGTTGATATAATCTGGCTGGGCAGGAGAAGGCAAAATAGTTCCTAGCTAAGGAAGCATTTTCTATAACTCCCTTAGTTTCTTGTGAAATCTTCTATATGGAAATACAAGTTATTTCAGAAATCCAAGTGATTCAGACAAGAATGTTCTTCGTGGAGTCCTTGGGGTTCTCTGAGCTTGGTTGTTTTCTTGCAAACGTTTCATTACCCAGCTAGGTAACATCTTCAGTGCTAGAATGGAATGGGTTTTGTTCTTCTGCTATTGTGTACTTAGCTAGAACTGCTACTGCTTTACCGTCTGGAAAAAAAAATCATTATTGTATTTCTCATATCTCTTGTACAATGCTTGCAAAGGAGGACGATGAAACAGAATCCACTGGTGCAATGGTAAAGCAATTCTTTTAAATGTTGCCTTAACTGATGGTATGGTTATTATAGGATAATATATCCATCAAATGAACTTTTCTTAGTATGTGTTTAGTACAAATCTTATCTCATTTTATTATAATATCTGGAATTGCCTTTTTTGGACTCACAGATCTTGCCAGATGAGAAAAATAAGTATCTACTTTTGTAGGGTGAAATGGGTGGAAATGGTCGGAAATGATGCCAAGTCCTCCCTAGATATATATCCACACAAACTGTCTGTAGTCCTCTGGGAAAAAAAATGTTTATTTTATGTTTCTTTTATTTTAAGTCTTCAGAATAGGTATTCTAGACTGGTTCCTGATAGAAATTCTAAACAATAAAATAAAATAAACAAGAAACAAAGTACAAAGTAATATAAAAATTAGGAAGAATAGAATCATTTTGCCTAGTGGCAAAAAGATACAGAGTAGAAATCAGATGTGCTTAATTGGTTTTTTACCCTCCTTATTTCTGGTAAAGATGATAAATGTTGAAGGACCTCAGCTGAAGGTGTTCACGGCCATCTCACACCACTCTTAAGATAAAAAGGGAGAGATAACTGAGGGGAGGTGTAGGTGAAGAGGAGAATAGGAAAAGATAAAGGAAGCAGAGATGACATTGGGGTGACTTGAGTAACAATAGCTATCACTGCTGCGGGACCTAAACAGGGAGCTGCTGGGACAAGAGCCACACTAAGCAGTAGCAGTGCTTGAAGCTCAGCTTGGGAGTTCATGCTGATGCTCAGCAGCCGCCTTGCCTATTAGAGCTCAGCTTGGAGCCTGGCAGTAATATTGCCTTGCAGATTGAAAGCAGCCACAGTGAAACAACAGACTCTGTGATGGCCAAGCCAAGCCTGCTCTAACTCCAAAAGTGGGCAAATAACCCTGGTAGGAGGCAAGAATTGGGTTCCATGTAAGTATCAGGAAACTTAAAAGGGCCAGAAAGGTAAGCTAAAGGCCAAGGAGCTGGTGACCTGGCCAAGCTGGCCAACTGTGACGGGAAGCTGATGTTAACCCTGTCCAGAATAAACTGCACCATGAGGGACAGTTGGGGGTGGGGAGTGGGAGAAGAGGCTAGAGGCCTCTAGTGGGGAAATCTTGAAATTAATACAATATTGGAAAAGCCTTCACTTAGTATGTCTCTAGTCATAGTCTGAACAACCCACCCACATTATTGCAAAATCTTTTGTGCAATTAGTGGAATGAGACAAGTCACCCAAGCCTTTTGTTGTTGTGTGGTCTGGCAGTCAGGAGCCTGTGGGTCCTGTAGCATTGCTACATGGTGCTCAGAGAATCTCAGTATTTCCTTGCAAGATTGTCACATTTTATGAGATTTCATTTTTCTCACTTGAGATCTTGTGATACTTTTGATTATCAAAGTGATAAAATTTGGGGGGGGGACTTTGCATTGTGCAGGATTATATAATGTGTATAGTAGTACAAAGGAAGAAGCTGATAGCTCTCCTTACATACTATTGGGTGCTTTTATTTATGAAAAGGAGTCTATGGTTATTTTTTAAATTGAAAAGCGTCTAACTTGATATAATGAAACATAGGAATTGCTCCTTTGTTTTTCCTCAACTGATTAAAAATAGGATTACAATTTCAAATAATAAATTGTCCACATGCTTCTTTATGTAATCCATGCAGAATCTTGGTCTACATTGGAGAGTGGTCCCTTGTGACAATTGCATATGTTTTTATTTTTCTCTAGTATGTACTTGTGCTTTGCAATTCCATTGGCACACCCTTGGATCCAAAATATATAGATATTGGTAAGCAGATATTTAAAGTGTATCTGTGTTTGTATAATCATTATTCTCAGCCTGTTGTCCTTATTAACACTGGTTGTTTGGCAAACTTTTTGTTGCAAGTTACAAATTGCTTTACTTAGCTTTTGCTGATTTCTGAATTGTCTATAAATAATATTTCTCTAGAACCAGTTCCAAAATTGACACAGCATACGATATTCAGTGTAGAATAAGCTAGATCAGGTAGTAATAATGTTGGACAATAACGTCACATCCTAACTATCAATGTAGTACTGAGGCTGAGAGACAGGCTCTTATATAGCTAATGTAACTTACATCACTGAACTTGTGAATTAGTGGATAAGATGAAATGACATGTCATTCTTCTAAACTGCAACTCATTCCTTAGATTACAAACATATTTATGCTTCTTAAAAGGACTTAAGTTGCATATGTTTAATTACGAACATCAATTTTGCATAACACTATCCAGTGTTATTGTTCATTATTCACATCTGATACTAAATAAGTTTGTGTCAAAGTATTGATGGGCCTGTTCTCATTATGTTTTTTGTCTGAATTTTATAATAGCTCCACTGTTTGTTACAATGACCAAAACCCAGGTCATAGCCGCTTCAAAAGAAGCATTTTATATCTGGCAATACCGTGTAGACAAAAAGCTTACAGCAATGGAAATTAATCAGGTAGCACGGACCAGAAAAGAAGGCAAGGAGAGGTTTGTCCATTGTTTTTTTACCTCTTTTTCCTGTACTGTATATCTTGCCTCTTATGGGTGGCTTTATGACATTTGATTAATAATCTTGGCAGAAGAAAAAAAAAACTTTCCAGGAGAAGGCTGTAGCAAACCACATCCACCTTGTTGCCAAGAACATATATGATTGTATCCATGTAGTCACTAAAAAAGCAAGAGCAACTTAAAGGATTTTTTAATCTTTTTCTAAAAAGAATTAAAATTGCTGTTTTATGAATAATTGATAATACAGCTGAACTAATTTGTTATTTGTAAGCAGATCTCTTTTGTAATACATGAAAGTACACTGATCCCAGGAGTAATAATTGGAATTTAAAACTACTTTATTTGACTAAGTTCTCCCAAATTGTTGTACATTTTTTCCAGTATAGCTTCAATGTAATATTTGATTGGTTTCTTTCAGGATTTATCATGTGGATGATAGTCCTTCTGGAGCAGGTGATGGAGTTCTTGACTATGCTAAGGTCCTGCAAGTGAGTTCCCTTTTAAACAGTAGCTGAATTACAGGTGCCAAGCTTGTTACGGTTACTATTTCCATCTTAAAGATGGATGAAGTCATTTTTTTCTTTATTTAAAAATAAATATTTTATTTTATAGCTTAGCAACATTGTTTTTCTTAATGTTATTTCATTTATCCTAGTGATTTTGCTAAACACCTTGTTCTGGAGAAATAAATTATATTTTGGCCATTACATTAGTATCATTTATGTGGTTTCAGGGAACAAGGGATCCAATTTGTGCAATAACTGCATCTGATAAGACACTGATTATTGTAAGTAGTAACAGTGTAATTTTGTTTTATTTTACAATATTAGTTCTTTGCTTTTCAAATATAATGGTTCTTAAAGCGATTGATAAGAGTAAAATTAGTTTAAAGGTAAATAGTATTATCTAGCCATGATTTGAATGCTTTCAATAGAATCTATATGTTTAAGATATCCGTGTACAACTCTTTAAACAAGAATGCTTCTATAAAGATCTAGGGAGAAAAAATCAGTAAGTGGACTATCCTTGTCCTTAGCTTAATAATCTGAAAGATAGAAGAGAGATTGGGGCAGAAAGAGACAAAAAGTGATGATGATGGTTGTTAATTCAGATGCTCAGATGGGAAATAGATGCATGTCCTGGTCTGACTGTACTCAGGTTTGCACAGCACTTACTCTGCCTAGATGTGCTCCTATTTTTATTGTTCACTGCAGTGAATATGACATTGACTGACTCCAGATAATGGCTTCTGGAAGCATTGGAGAAAACGATATATAGAGAATCTGCAGGTTTTACTGCTTCATCAAACTTGCAGCATTTTTGTGTTTAGTCACAATAAGCCAAACTCTGTGATGGGCAGCCCATTTCCTGTGAGCCCCATATAGCAATGTCAGTCTTATTACAGCCACCAGGCCAACTCCAGATCAGCCACTGAAATTTTAGTGAGAAAACCACTAATTTTCTAAGGCATACATTTCCCTTTTTTCAGAGGTATTTTGCCTTTTAAGCCCCTCAACCCCTCCCCAAATCAACATAGTTGAACTTTTTGAAGTGACTCCTCAGGAGCCAAAAGACATGTAGAAATTAAAGCTGCAACCTTAAAACTTAAAAGTTTTTTAAAAAACTTAAATACTTAAAAAGATTACCTCCCTCTACTCTTAATCTATGAGGTTTAACTATTCTAATAAGACAATTTTAACGATGTAGCAGTAAATTCTCCTTTGTTTAAAAGCATAATGAAAACTTGGCTGTCCTCATGGCCATGTGAGATAGAGAAGGGCAGAGGTATGAGAGTGTAAGGTTTGTGCACAAATGCAAATATTGAGAAATTATAGTTTCCCACTGTCTGTGTACTGGCCTAAGTAATTGCCTAATAAAAAACAGAAATTTCTGAGTACAAGCCATGGCATGTCCTTCCCAGAAATATAGTGATGAATTATTGTTTTGTAATGTAAACAGTTTAGGTTGAACTTTGGGGAGAGGTGTCCTGAAAGCAATATGGATCTTGAAGATGTGCCAGAGCCCAGAAAGTAACAGAACCCCAATGTTACAAATTATGATCCAGTAAGAAAGCAGAAAGAAAACAGTCCTATTACATTATGTATTGTACATAAGCAAAGAGAATTGTAATAGGAATAGGGAAAATTATAATGAAATGATAATCTGCAGCAACATACACACAGACACATGGTATTTTAACAACATTCGAATCAATTTATTTGAAAATTGAATATTGAATTGAATTGAAAATTGGAGGGCAAGTGTTTCAGCCCAACTCTAGCAGAGATTACAAGATCATACATAGAAGCATGTTATTCAGTCACATGCTGTTAAAAAGAGCGATCCAACCACACATATCAACAATTTTACACATTAAATATTTTTCTGGATTAAAAAGAAAAGTTCAGAAATGCAAAACTAAAGCTATGAATTATCTGTACACAGATAAAAGTGATAGAGGAAACTTAGGAGAGAAACACAATGACCCAGTTCTGGGAACTACTTAAGTTTTATAAGAGAAAATATGCATAAGCATTTTGCCTTTTGTAACTGGCTTATACCAAACATGATAGCAGTATTTTCTTAATTAGGACTAAAAAAATCCTATAATTGTTATGCATTTTGAAGAGAGGAATGATAGATGTGCAGGCAGAAGATCTCCCATGTCAGTTTATTAGCCTGACATATGCATGCCAGAATGCACCAGTTATTCATTTAGCCAGTTACTAATTTAATCAGAATATTAATACAAAAACCTTTCTGAATTGCATCAAAGGTTTATTAAATTACATGATACACTAAATGCCTTACTAAATGCCTCTAGTGAGGAACATTTTTGCTTCATACTAGCTCACTATTTAGAGTTTATTTTTGTCTAGGGAAGAGAATCTGGCACCATTCAGAGTTACAGGCTGCCCAATGTTGGTTTAATTCGAAAATATCTCCTAAACTGTCGGCCGTATCAAATGTCTTTGAATTGCAAGTCAAGGTAAGAAAAGAAAAGTTTGTTATTAAATTGCTTCTCAATTTTTTTATTTTCAATTCTTAGAAATTGGTTAAAAGTTCTTGAAGGCTTGCAGACAATGTACTATACTGAAAACAAGATTTTAAAAGCTAAGCTAAAAAACAAGTATGGTGGGAATATCACCTTTTCTTTAAACAAATATTCCTATTCTCTGTATTTGTATTACAAAGTAAATTTCAATTTAGAATCCTTTTTGTTTTTCCACCCATTCTGTTACAGATGTATCCTGGAAAAAAAATTGTTTTTAATTTAATGCTGAAATGTTAATAAAATGTGTTTTTTTCTCCTTCTGTCTTTATTATATTTTTAGTCGTCTTGCTATCATAGACATGTTAGGAATGCTGATTTTCTTTGACTTGGATACACGAGTAACAGACGGTTCAGGATGCCAAGGAATTGGTGAACAACTCAAATTGGAACGCAGAGATGTTTGGGATATGAAATGGGCCAAAGATAATCCAGACTTGTTTGCCATGATGGAGAAAACAAGAATGTATGTGTTCAGAAACCTGGATCCTGAGGTAGAGCAATTAACAATAATGAAAAAGCAGTAATTTAATTATTATCACCACTATCATGGCTCTCTTGGGATTTTGGAAAGAAATTAAGTGAAGTTCATACAAATGGACTAAAAGTTCCATTAATAATCATTTTAAGTTTAAGGAGCTTCAAAGAGTTGTGCTTTCTTTTGATTTTTGCTAGCACTACCCCTCCCTTGCCTTCCATCTGACCATTTATAAAATAATAAATGAATTGAATTTTGGAGTGGAAAGAACATAAAAATACTGGATAATAGTAACATTTGGTTCAGCATTGTGTCACTAAAAAAGATAAGCCTATTATTTCAGAAGGTCACAATTAGGGCATGAAGGTGATATCTCTGTTTTTTATCCTAACCATCTGATAATAAAAAATTAACTTGTTTTCACAGCTTTTGTCTATCACCGATTGAATACCCTCCATTTGTCTGAACAGTCCTTAAAGCCATCTTTGATAACCATTCATAACAATTACTATCATATCTTTTTGATTAGTATTTTCTAATTACATAGGTCTTCCTTAATCACTAATTTTTAAACTAAAAAAGCTTCAAATTATTTATTTTTCTTCCTTTATACAGATAATGTTCAACCCCTTGAGTGCTCTAATCGCAGATGTAGAAACTATAGTAGTATGGGTAAAAGCCTTTTAAGCAGGATTCTAAGATACTTTTTGTGTAGCACTTCCAAAATGCACTTAAGTTTTTCCATCCCTCTTTTACCATTAATTGCCTTTATGTATTCCAAGGAGCCCATTCAAACTTCTGGATACATTTGCAACTTTGAAGATTTAGAAATTAAATCTGTCTTATTGGATGAAATATTAAAGGTAAGTAAAAGATTCTTTTAATCAAAGAAAATGCCATGTGCAAAATAATAGCTTGATTGGAAATGAGTAAGAGATTTTTTTTCTCCATTAAATAGAATCCTGAACACCCTAATAAGGACTACATAATTCATTTTGATATTAGATCATTACGAGATGCTCAGGCAATTGTTAAAGAAGCAGGGATTACGGAATCTTCCCAGTTCATTGAAGAAAATTCACATCCAAGACTTTGGTAAAAATCTATTTCCATTTTTTTCTACAGCTTATATGTATTATCAGTATAACGATTCATAATGGTAGTTTGTAGTAATTCTTATTGTTAATATAATACATATTACTAGCAGAGAACATTGGACATAGAGATATTATGGAAAAAGGCTGAGGGTGATTTGTTCCTCCTAAACCATTGAAAGTCATTTCTTGCTTCTATAATAGACAGGCAGTCCATCCCCCCCCCCCACCCAGTAAGTTCAATTATCCTAGTTAAAAAGGAAAAGAGAATAAACAAAAGAAAGGGTACCAAGTTCAGAGGTGAAAACTGGGACTAGAACATCCCTGTCTTACAGTTTTGTGACTTTGTAGGATAAACTTAGTAGGACTGTACATGCTTCAAACAACACTTCTTAATTACTCATTAAAGCAGCCACTCTTTTTTCAGGTTTGTCAGTTAGCTTTAATATCTCTAGAGGCAGACCTCAACTAAAAAAGTTTGAAATATTACACTGAAGCTTTTCATGGAATACTGTGATAAGATTTCGGAGAATCTCCTAATGAAGGAATGGCAAGGATTCTACAGTAGAGATGTGCGAATATGGCTAAATGTGATTTAAACTGTCAGTTCAAATAGTTGATTGAAAGGTGTGTGTGCATGCTGAACCACTTTCAAAGTGATTAAATCATTTGGCCACATTGAATCAATTCAAAGATTTGAGATGAAGGAGTGAGTTGATCAAATTGCTTCCAGATCAAAGCTCTACACATTCCTCTTCTATAGCCTATTCATGATAACAGTATTGAACCAGGAAATACTTATGAGCCTTTGAAATTGTATCTGACTTAAGTCTGATTTCCGTATATTCTGTAACAGAACCAATTTATATATTATTCCTAATAAAGATGATATCTATGTAGACATAAAATACATGTACTTTATTCAGGCGTCTACTGGCTGAAACAGCTCTCCAAAAACTTGATCTTCACACTGCTGAGCAAGCTTTTGTACGTTATAAAAATTATCAAGGTATTAAGTTTGTAAAGCGCCTTCGCAATCTCCAGAGTGAATCACTTAGGCAAGCTGAAGTGGCAGTTTATTTTGGAAAATTTGAAGAAGCTGAAAGAATGTATTTGGACATGGATAGAAGGTAATTGCACTAGATAAATTTAGATTATGAAGAAAAATCTCAAGTATGTAATAGCATTTGCTGGTAGGAAGGCATGTTCATTTTAAACTGATTAATTTAAAAGTGTGTGTGCACACAAACATAAATTGCATTTCCCAAACTGGACTCCTTAGAAAGATAAATAAGAGCATGAACCATGGAGGAGGATTTGAGATATGTCAAACTAACTAATTTAAGTTTATAGTATTCAAATTTTTGTTTGACATAAAGTTATTTTCAGAGGTGTCCAGATACGTCTCAGTGACAAAAGCAGCATTATGTTGTTTTACTGCAGGGTCTGCCCCTTTTGTACATGTGTGTGACATCATGATTCATGTACAGAACAGGTGGAGCTTATGGCACAACAGCTCTACATTTTTTTTCATTTTTGTCATTTTTCATTTTTGTAATTTGTACCCATTGATCATCATCTTCATTCTTTAAAACTGAATATTTTGTATAGCAATAGCTATTATATACACACACACACACACACACACACACACACACACACACACATGAATGACATAGCTTTAGAAAGTTCAGAGCACTTGTAACCATAATCCAATAATTTTTAAAACTGGACTATGTAAAGCAGGCCAGTATTATTGCAAATGGTGCCAAGACCGAGGAAATCACTTGCCCAAGACCGTGTTGAGATGGGATTTGAATCACTACTCTGTTCTTTTGCTACCTAGCAAAGCGTAAATAGCATTGTTTTTGTTTGCTAAAGTTGCATATTTGTCATATTTACAGAGATCTTGCAGTTGACCTACGAATGAAACTAGGAAACGGGTTTCGAGTAGTGCAGCTGTTGCAAACAGGCTCAGGCCATGGAGATGATAACCTTCTTGAACAAGCACACAATGAAATTGGAGAATACTTTGCAGATAGACAGAAATGGTATGCTTGTAACTTGCAACTATAACCAATTATGTTTGCAACTTACTCAGATAGGAGCATTTTTGCATTTTGTGATGCAAAGGATGAAAATGGAACAATACATGTATTTCTCTGATTGTAATTTTAATTAAAGTAATTAATTGCAGGAAAATAGAGAATTATTCTGTTGTGATAACTGAAGCATAAAATGTCTCTAGTGCAAAATCAGTTCACTTAAAGCACTGACAATACAGAATTATAAGTAATGACATTTTTTCAGAAATCATGCCTTTACTTGATTATACCCTGAGTATACATAACAAGGTAACAATATTCACAAATCATCAGGGATTTTCAATTGTTTTTCTCCTTTCTAGGGCAAATGCAGTTCCATATTTTGTACAAGGCAGAAACCATGAACGTTTGGCTGAATGTTATTATATGCTGGAAGACTATCAAGCATTAGAAAATTTGGCTAACTCACTTCCAGAAAATAACAAGTTGCTTCCAGTGAGTTAAAAAAGCTGCTTATTGGGATTAGTCACTGTAAGATGCTTATCTTGAAGGATGTTGATTGAGTTCTGGGATATTTGCTTCTGGGTATATGTGTATATCATTTTATTCTGTATTTTGCTGATTTGAGCAAGTTTTTTATCTAAAAAAAATCTCACTTCTACTACCAGTGGTCTGATTCTACTGAGGGTAACAATACTGAAGACATAAATGGAAAATTTAAAAACCAGGTTGTTCTTCATGTTGAAAGGAAAATCTAGTAAAAAAAAAACATAATATCATCCAATAAACTTTAAAAACAATATTTTTTTATCGTATATGATCTTTAGGACAAAACTAACCTCAGGCATAATCTTAACGTATTTTTAAGACTGAATACCCAAAGGGGCTGTGATTGTGAAATGACTCTATGCATACTATAAAGCAAGAGCAGCATATCATAGGTTAGCACTTTATATAACTTGGTATGTTTATGTAACTTGATGTACTTTTTAAACTTTATACTGTATATATCAGAAGTATGAACAATAAAACACTGGAAAAGATGGTAATAATAATTTCCCTGATTAACCTTGGTTACCAGCATATCATGTTTTATATTCATCATGTGCCAAATGAGGCTCTTTGTCAGCACATGCCACAATCAAGTTGTTAGAAATTAAGGAGTTTTGCTACTGTACGCTGCTGCTGTTCTGGGATTTAATGATATTTTTCCATATCTTTTAGGACATAAGCCATAAGTTTGTTACTGTGGGGATGTGTGAACAAGCTGTAGCTGCCTTTCTGAAATGTAACAGACCAAAGGATGCAGTAGATGTCTGCGTTAATCTCAACCAGGTAAAAATATAAGCATAATGTAGGAGACATTGTTTGGGAGAGCTTGTTCAGTATTAATTTAATGGTTGATTTCAATATAACTTCCCCCTGCAGCTTCATGTGGCAGCTAAGAGACTGAATATATAACAGAATGTAGCAACCTAGGGATTTGTGTGTCTTCATGTTTTGTGTCTCTAATGGCCAATTCAGAAATGACATGATAAATGTATAATCAGATCTCCCAATGTCTAAAAGGAGGTAGCATGACTGGGAAACATAGTTTGGATCAGGGCCAGTTTGAGAAACTTACTCATTTTTCATGTGCCAGTCCCCAAATGTCAAATACACACTGAAGCTACTTTGCAGGGGAATACACAGATTCTAAGACAATGAACCCTGGAAAAAAGTCAGTCCTCTTCCTCCATGGCTCCATTCAAAAGCTCTTGCACAACTAATTTTAGAAACAAAAGGAGATCCAATCTAGACATCTCCTGTCTCACTTAGTTTGGCTCCTCATTTAAAATATGGTGTTTGTTGGGGAAGAAGAGATACTGCAGATAAACTAGGGGAGGGTAATCCATGGATCATATATAACCCCCTGCCCGCATCCCATCTGCAGTCTCAAGTGTCCTCAGTGGGGACAAAATATTTGATCAACTCACTTTTGTGGAGGTTGGAAGAATATAAAGGAAAAATGGGTGCCTGAACCTCACAGAGGTTTAAAGCACCTGTTTTGCTGTCTAAATAACCCCAAACTTGGGCTTTTTTTTCCATTTGGTGGGGGATGCTAAGGGACAAAAAGTTTAAAGAACCAATTTGACCCCTTAAAAACTCTCACCTCCCTAAACTACAAAACAGGTAAAATTTTGGCCATGCCCACTTTAATGATTGTATCAAACATGTCCCTGCTACCCTAAGAAGCAAAAAATATTCTCTTCAGAAGTACAGCATACTGAAGCAAGTAATAGACTGGTAGACAAATAGGCAGATACAAAATAATGGAGACTTCAATTGGAGCTGGAATTATGTTGTTAGTTAGGAAAGAGATTAATGCAGTTGCAACACAAGTATATATTGATTCTCATGGGCATTTTTTTATTGTTAAACTTCTTTTCTTCAAGCAACATATCTCTCTCTTTTTGAGGATCTCAACTATTCCATCCAACCACAACTTTATTGGTTTTCCAATTCCTTTGAACTCATTCTCTCTGTATATTTATTTTGCAACTCAATCCTCATTCATTCTCTCTATGAATGAGGATTGATATGCCTAGACCACTTTAATGTATTTCTTTTGTACTGGTCACTCACTCACACACACAGTAGACACTCTCTTTCACTCTGTGTCTATTGTTCCTTGAGTTTATCACACCCACTATTCTCTTCTTGTTTTACTGTGCACACTTGTGAAGTACCCGACAATCACTGCATTCATCTTACTGTTATGTTTTTCCTAACATCCTTAACTCTGATTTTCACATAAAAAGTGGACAGAAACAGGTTCTTATATACAGCCTTTCCCCCTCCTTCTGATAAACATTCATTCCTTACAAAAGTACACTATCTTTCTACCAGCATATAGTAAACATTCTGCTAAGGTGCACAAATTGATCCATGTACAGGTGATCCTTGGGTTACGTCCATTCGTTCAGCGACCATTCAAAGTTATGATGGCACTGAACAAGGGGGACTTACAGCCAATCCTTAGAGTTCTGGCCATCGCAGCATCCCCACAGTCACACGCTTGCAAGCCAGGTGCCGATTTCCAGTGTTCCCTGCCAACTTCCCACAAACAAAGTCAATGGGGAAACCAGAAGGAAGTCAGAAGTCACGGTCGTGTGAGATCCTTGCTTAATGATGGCAACCAGAGCTGCTGGAACTGCCACAGCTAAATGATGTAGTCACATGACATCGCACTTTATGACCACATTGCTTAGTGACAGCAATTCTGGTACCAATTGCCATTATAAGCCGAGGAGTTCCTATACTCTATTTTTTGCCTTTTATAATTGTTATAATTGTTCACTCCCTTTTCCTGTCAAACTCAACTTACTACGGTCTGATACATTAATTTTCAGATCCATATTCCTTGTTGCATCATACCATCAGTCAACATTTGGCTAACAACATGGCATCATTTGCATTCAATATTTACATTCATGTTCCTGACAAACACATGTCTAATATTATAATTGTTCCTTAACATTTATACATAAATACATTTAACTGCTGAAGGAACATCACACATACTTGTCTTACTTTCTGCTCAATGTTGAACCATTCCCTAGGCTTTCTATTCATTTTCCACATGATTTAATTTTATAATGTACCACTCTTATCTTTCAGCAACCAACTTCAAGTCTATATTCACACAAAACATTCTGTAATTCAAACCTATTCTCTTTATCTCATGTTTTCTATAAACCAACAAATGTAGAATAAACTTTCTTTCAATAGAAGAGAATATATGTACCTCAGGGCTGAACTGTGGAGTCCTTGGCACTCCCTGAGATTGGTTGTAACAACCAAGCTCAGGGAGCACCAAGGACTCCAAACTTTCTTCCTCATAGTCATCCATCTCTCAGTGACCTCAATTGCTATTTTTGGTTTTTTAGAAAAAAAAACCCAGCTACATTGATGCAATAGTGAATTATGCTACTTAAGCTGTCACCCTGTCACAAAAGAAAAGCAGGCTTTTCAATTAAAAATACCGTTTTGTAAATCTCTTGTAGCTCCATGACA
The DNA here is from genome assembly GCA_030867105.1 of Liasis olivaceus. Lineage (NCBI taxonomy): Eukaryota > Metazoa > Chordata > Lepidosauria > Squamata > Pythonidae > Liasis > Liasis olivaceus. The sequence continues at coordinate 194,437,544 of CM061349.1, forward strand.
TATAGTTATCTGCAGAAGCCTTGTAAAAGGATGTAACGGTAACTTTAAGTCTTACAGGACAGCATGTTTATTTAGCCCTAGTTTCCCACCACAGTATCAGTGGGAACTATTCCACAAGGCTACAGTCCCTGTATATCACTATAAAATAAGATGTACTAGTGACCTAGTAATCTTAAAGCCTCCTAGATTATTTCCTTTAATAAGAGAGTACATTTATTTAAGACTGGCTCCTTGTTAAATATTTGGATTTGCATTGATTAATGATTGTTGTTTTTTCTTCTAGTGGAGTAAAGCTGTTGAACTAGCTAAGGAACACAACATGAAAGAGATTGGTTCTCTTCTAGCTAGATATGCATCTCAGTTGTTGGAAAAGAATAAACCCCTTGATGCTGTTGAACTATATCGTAAAGCCAATTATTTCTTTGATGCTGCAAAACTTATGTTCAAGGTACTGTTATTATGGGATATCTGAAAAAAAAAGAGAGATTGGGTGGGAGGTAAAAGCAGTGATGTTCCATCAGTATCTACCAGTGGAATAGATTCTTCTCCTTCTGCAGAAGATTTGGGGCATGTTTTGGTGGATACAAAAGTCCACTGGTATAATACTGGGCATAGCTTAATGCTAACTATTTAAGAAGTTGATCATTTTTATCCATGCTACATCTTTCATTTTGCCCATTGATGCTTCTATTTCTGGGAATAAATATACACATTTCTCTTAGTATACTATGTATTTTATCTACTGAAGCCTTTATACGCATAGAGGAGATTTGGAGCACATAATTAGCATTTATCTGTTCGTTCAGCAGTAGCTGTATTGTACTGACCTAGAAGCTGCTTCTACAGCTTGTTTTTCTCTACATTCTTCTGAAACTCAAGGCCACAAGCATGAAGACTAACCACGTGTATGGTTTTTGACACATAGTTCTCTGGATGGAAGCTTATGAAGATAACATTGTATACTTGTGATATTAAAATTGATTATATTTACTTTTCACATGCAAATTAGCATTTTGTTCCAACTACAATAAAAACTGTACATATGTCCTCCCTCCCTCCAAAGGGATCCATATTATGCTTATTTTTTTCATTCTGCAACAGTGTTTGTTATGGGTTATATTCAACTTAATAAGAATGCAAAAAAGACTTATATTAATAAATCCTTTGTTTCCAGGCATGGGAGAAAATCCCCCCCCACTCCCCAAGAAAGCAGTGTGGAGTGTTGTCAGTCTTTCACAAATGTCTAAGTAGGATACAAATCTGTATATTGTTCAAAATGCTTTTATAATCTTAGTTTTGTATATGGCATTGTAATTAAAAAATAAATCTAATTCATAATGCTTATCTTCTAAAGATTGCAGACGAAGAGGCTAAAAAGAGAACCAAGCCTTTACGGGTTAAAAAGCTATACGTTATGTCGGCTTTGCTTGTTGAACAATATCATGAACAAATGAAAAATGCACAGAGAGGAAAAGTCAAAGGAAAGACTTCCGAGGTAAAGTTTTGAAAGGTTTGATCACCTACTAGTGTGACTGCAAGGAATACCTATCAGGATGGAGTTGTGAAGTATTTCAATGATAGGACAACTCATATTTCCTATCAATATTATCCAAAAATATTTAGAACACCCTATTGAAAATGGTTTTACAAATGTATCCGGTCAAAGTCATATGTCAAAATAGGATAGATTCCTCACCATGAGCATGTATGAGGGGAGATGTCAATATCTGCAAGGTGGTGGACGCAGCATTATGGGCCAGGCCCTGCCCCTCTTTTACATGCTTGTGACAGTTGATGCACATGCAAAACACTCGCTCCACACTCACCATCCTGCAGAAGCCACTGCTGCTACTCTCACAGTTTTCCTTTGTTTACATCTCCCACCGGGGGGGGGGGGGGGGGATCACAGAATTTTCAGTGATGCTCCTCTCTTAAGAACAGTTCTAACTAGTAGGAGGAAAACTTTGGGTGAAACAGCTTCTTGATTCCTTTTATTGGCACTTGATTGTATACAATGTGGCCTCCCCCTTCTGAAATGGATGAGTTCTGTGCATCAGACCATTATCCAATTAAATGTGTTTTGTTTTGTGATGCACATGTAATTCAAAAAATAAACATGGGCTTAAAATAGTTTACTTCCCTTTAAAAGCTTTTCTTATTGTTTATACTTTGCTGCTGTACAAGTTACATAGTTATGTGTCATGAACTGCGTTTTTACAATGCATGAAATTCATGCTAAGTTAATGCAGAAAATAGGCATGCTATCACTTGTTTACTTTCTTTTATTACATCTTTTCTTCCAGGCTACTTCAGCATTAGCTGGCTTGCTAGAAGAAGATGTTCTTTCCACGGACAGCCGCCTGATCGATAATGCATGGAGAGGGGCTGAGGCTTACCACTTTTTTATACTTGCCCAAAGGCAGTTGTATGAAGGTTATGTGGATACAGCAATGAAAACAGGTATGATGACTCCTTGTGAAATACTGCCTTTTTTCACTTTGGAATCATGGTTCACTCTGTTCCAAAGTTTCATGATGCAATTTTTGCATTACATGTCCAGTGCTTAACCAAATATTTTCAATTTCCCTATTATATTCTGTAAGTCTGGGAAAATTCTTTCCACAAAAGAAATCCCACTGAAATTGCTAAAGATCTAAAACTCTTAGCTTGAATCATTTATGGATATTGACCACTTCAGTGGTCAACTATTGTATTCTAGATGTTGAACTGCATTTCTTCCAGTTTTCAGATTTAGTATAGATATTAGAGTTCTCCTGTATGTAGAAGTTTCCTATTGCTTGTATTAAGCCACTTCATACTGTGGATCACAATAATTGGGTGTCAGCCAATGATTTTAATACATTAACATACTAGTACTTATATAATTAAACTACTTATTTAATTTAATAGATGGGTATGTTGTGAATCTATTGCTTTCTACTTTAACAGCTCTTCACTTGAGGGATTATGAAGACATTATTCCTGCAGTAGAAATCTATTCCCTATTGGCTCTCTGTGCATGTGCTAACAGAGCATTTGGTACCTGTTCAAAAGCTTTCGTTAAACTGGAATCTTTAGAAAATCTTGGTCCAGACCAGAAGCAGCAATATGAAGAACTTGCCCTGCAGATATTCACAAAACACTATCCTAAAGATAGCAAAAAGTCAGAGTTGGATGGTCTTCTTGAAGAGTAAGCTTAGTCTTTCTTGTAATTGCAATACAATATCCTGATTTTGGTAGAAATCAGTGGTGTATGTTTAGCAGCAGAATAAATATTGCAGGTGGTACAGATTCTCTTTTACCCTGAAGTTCTGTCTGTCCCCAAAATCTGTTTTGATTAAGGGAGAAAAACATGGGAGAAGGAGAGGACAGGATTTTCTTTGCATTAACAGAAAGCCTTCTTGTACAGTGTTGAATATTGTTCTTTATATAGGTAGTCCTTGTTTAGTGACCATTCACAGTTACAATGGTGATGAAAAAGTAACTTTGTGACCAATCCTCGTATTTATGACTTTTGCAGGTCTGTAAAGCAAAGGAAAGCTGAAATAAGATCATAAGCACAGTCGCAGTTTCACTTAGTGACTGCTGCACTTAATGACTGAGTTGCCGGTCCCAATTATGGTTGCTAAATGAGGAACACCTGTACACTGCATTTTTAATTTTAAAAATAATTGTCCTATGCATTGCAATTCAGGCTTCTTTTTTATACCAATTAGATCTGCTGTACACTGATGAAATGTTTGTAATCCACACTTGCAATCCTAGGTTTGAATGAATGGCTAATGTAGTTCTATACCATTGACATCTTGTGATACTAATTTTCTTCCTTGTGTTTAACAGGGGAGAAGGGAAGCTTCCAACATGTGTTGCTACAGGAAGGCCCATCACAGAGTATCAGTTTTGGATGTGCAATGTGTGCAAGCACTGTGTGCAAGCTCAAGAAATCAGCAACTATAACTTCTGCCCTCTCTGCCACAGTTCTGTGGCCTATTAAATTATGTGGGTGAAAGCAACAACTTTTGCATCCATTAGTGGAAGTACTTATTGCTGGAAGAACTGGGGGGGGGGGGGGGGATTCCCCTCATAATAGTTTTTGGTACATCCTGCAAAGTTGTTCCAGATGGTCTCCAAGTCACCTAATGCAGATTTGGAAAGCAAGGAAGGAACTACAAAGGGAAAGGAAGAAGGATTAAAAAATGGGATCCTGATAGTGTCTTTATGCATGAAGAGTAGAAATATACATAGTCTGAAGTTTTGAAGATAGTTATAAAGAAGAATAAGCCCCCCCAAAAAAACAATTAAATTCATCCACTCCTACAGAAATGCTAAACTGATCTGAATCCAGCCTTTAAAATAGCCAACCAAAGAAGGCATTTTTTAAAAAGTGTAAACAATGATTTGATACAAACTTTTGTTTGTCCTAATTTATTCTTTGCAGAGCTTTGCAATATTTCTTTGCATAATCTTCATTTTTTTAATGTATATTCTATATGCAGAGTAGAACATTTTTGGAAAGATTGTGGGGAAAGTAGTGATGAATTTTTGTGGGAAAGAACTACCATTAATAGCCTTGACTTAACAGCAAACGTCACTTTTGCACTGAAATTCGTAACTCAGTAATATTTTTATAAAATAAATATACAAATGCCACTTTTTAAGCTCTTCACTGAAAAGATATCACAGTTTAGTCTTAACATTTTAAAATATGGGCATGTAACCCAAATAAAATACATGGATTGGTTTTAGCTACACTTGAAGGACTATCAAAATATTAAAATCTCTTTGATCAGCCATTGGGCATTGATGGCAGAAGTCCAAACCTTCTGAAATAGCTTAGACTTTACATACAGGGTTCTCAGGCCAATTCAAGGCATGACCTCTTCTGGGAAAAGGCTGGGAGAAATCCATAACAAAAGGAAATGTTTGAGCCAGTTAAAGACAGTATATATGGGCCTATTAGCCCTTTCGCCCCCTTTCCCCTGCTCGGACTCTTCCTTTCAGTTCTCTTTCAATAGCACGATCTCCAAAAGTAGCAAAGAATTTTGCAACATGAATTACTGGATTACAACAGCATAGCTAACAGAAGCCTTGTATAACAGCTGACTGAATTCTTTTATCACTTGAGTGTTTAATAGAAACACATTTCTTACATAGAAATGGTGAAATATTTGTATATTTCACCATTTGCTCCAGGATTTTGCTTATGTTTGTTGTTTTATATGGGAAAAGAATGGTTTCTTTTTACAACAATATTTATATAGCCTACATTTTTTTCTCTAATATTGAAATAGACTTTTCAAAGAAATAAATCAATGTTATATTTTTCCATGAAGGTGAAACAACTGCAAAAGTGTAGAAAACGAAACAATAAAATGCATAAATAAATTAAAAGTGGTGTGGACAAATAAATACATGGTTTATTACATAAAATATTATTAGATATATTATCCTGAAAATTGTTACGATAATTAAAATAATTTCCAAATATATTCTGCATTTCCTATTCTGTAGGTATTTTTTGAGCTCATTTTTCGGTAAATTAAAGATAAAAATTCACATAAGTGTTTCTGTTTTACACAATCAATGAAGATAGGAATTCCCATGTGTGTCTTCCACTGTTTCTCTTATATGTAAATTGCCCAGAATACATGATATGGAGCAATACATAACCACTTAAAATTAATTAATTAATCAATTACAATTACTGGTAGCATAATCTCTGAGGAAACAAGAACATTTAAACTCAACTCTCTGGCAGTCTATAGCAGTCCCAGCACAACTACTATATTAATAAAGCTAGTGTTTTGGGTATAAACCTGGTAGAAATACATCCAGACATGCATATACTGGAGACAAGGAGAATAAGCTCCTGATGATGGTGACAGAAATTAGGGTTGGGAGTCTTTTTTTTTTTTTTTAATGAAAACCCAGATGAAAGCAAGTTAGCTATTGAGCATTAGTGGTGAACTTTTAAGATGAGCAAGGTCATTAAAAGCTGAATGAAAAGTTTAGGAACCTGAAGCTGGATTCTATAGAGTGGAAGGTGAAAGAAGCAATGCTATTTCATAAAAGTCAAGGCAACTTTTAATAGAACTAGTTTATCATTTGATAAATAAGCTGCTGCAACCCTGCACGTAATATCTCACATGCTGTATGGTGGATCAAAAGGCCCCATCTGCCACTGGAGTGTGATCTCAGAGGAGATCCAGTCTTGGTGCCCTTTTCTCTGATCATAACAGCAGAACAGTATCATTGGGAGAAATAGGAATCTGGACTGATGGTGGAAGCTGCAAGCTTCAAAGCCCTCACTCCTTAATAGTGCTCAAGACATAGGAGAAAATGGGAATGCTTAAGAAAGACAACACCCTGCCTACATTTAGGTGTGAATTCCAGTTTTTATTGGTATAAACATGTACAATTTAAATGAGCTCTGACAAAAGGAACATGCTTTCTTTTTTTGTATGATGCGCAAATATCAAGGAAACAACAAACAAAGACAGTATTTTCCTTTGATAACTTGGAGAATACGTAGTGTCAGAACAGCCAAAATTCAAGGATATGTCACTCCTCTCAGTAGATAATTCCATGACATAACAATGATTTCAGGTTGCTTGCATCTGCTCTTGCAAAGGAACAGCTGAAGAATATTTATGTACCCATAATTACAGTCCCTACTACCTAAGCAGCACACTTTTGATTTACAATCTGTCAGTATTCTATTACATACTTCTATTTTTCAGAGGTCAATAACTTACCAATTAAAAGGCTGCATCAGCAGGAAATGAGATATACAGAAAGCCTATGTCTCTTAATTTGTTTTTCTTCTAGTTCATGACAGAAGAGAAACACTTTTGGTTCCAATAATTTATGGCAACATTTTGTCATGTGCTATCTTCAAATTGGCCTGCTTCCTGAAATTAAAATGTTACAGGTTCGCTCTCACAGAAGCAGCTAAATACATGCATATGCACACACCAATAAAGAAGCAGCCAAAATATAGCCGCTTGTTAAATAAGCAATCATTAATTGCCTAGATTACTCATCCTTAACAGGAGCTGAATTAAGCTTTAGTTGAAAAACTCCAATTACATTCAGAGATAATAAAAGAGTAATTATTTTTCTTTCCTGCCCCTAGAAAGGATGCATGGATTTTGAACTTGTTAATTTGACAGTCCCTGCTAAAATAGAGCAACAACTCAAGGCCACTAAATTAAAATATATATATATTGGTCCAACGTTAGGTTCATAGCTGATACATCTGTGTTAGGAATTTTAACAAAGAAACAAACCTGCCAATAAACAATGCAAAATCTTACTTCAATTGTTAATACATAATAGTTTGATGGTAAATGGACTGTGAACAATTGGATATCCACCTGGACTGAGTCTTCCAGTGCTGAAATAGCACGGTGACAGAGCAAACTCAGTCTCTCATCCACATAATGCAAACAATTTCCAGGGCAAATTTGATCTTGACAGTGAGCATTTGATCAACCAGAAACCTAACTCACATTATCATTCTTCTTCCTGATGTTTCCTTTTCAGAGAAATCATGTAAACTGAATCAGTGCATTCATGTGATTATGATTTAATTATGGTATTTAGTAGATATGATTGGTATAATTCATGTTTTATTGTATATTATGTTACCACTGTGAGCTGCTCAGAGTTTTGATGATGGAATCAGCACAAAAGCAACATATATACAGAACATACACAAATGTGGAATAGAGTGACGTTGAGTCTGGGTTACAGCTACCTAAATGGTGAAAAGCAGTGGTTTACACTACTTCAGGGCCAAAAATGAAGGGAAAAAGAATGCCCCCTTCTCATTTCCATTTATAAAAGGCAACTGGATTTGTAGTTGAATTCAATTTCAACACCAGCATGGAAAAACGTCTTCTATGGCACACGAGGGCTTGGCTGCCATTCCCCAATATCTACCTCCATCTATCTCATTCTGCCTAATAATAAAGTGAATTTAACATCACTCCTACCTAAATATGGAAGTTAGACATAAAATCATGGAGTTGAAGACCTCGGAGGTCTCCTAATCTATTCCCCTGCCAAGAGCAGGAATCCTCCAATCATCCCAAATGGCTGTCCTACCTTTGTTTGTAAACCACCAGTGATGGAGCACCCATGATCCCAGGTGGCAGGCTGTTCCATTCTTAATAGCTCTTACAGTCAGGAAATTACTCTTTATTCCAACTTTGGATCTCTCTCTATAAGACTTCCACCCACTGATTCTTGTCCTACTCTCAAGAACTACAGAGAATACATCCACATTCTCTTCCCTGTGATAGCCCTTCACATATTATGTCAAAAACAAACAAATTACATTAACCTAGTCAACATCTATAATTGTAGATGGGCTAAGAAGAGATGGAGAAGAAAAAGGTCATATACAGTTGCGAAATTGATCATTACAGTTAACCCTTACTACAATGAGTCTTTTATTCCAGCAATGATGAATTCACCATTACAAGACTTGAAGGACTATGTTGGGAACAGAATATCCTGGACAAGGTCTATCTACATGGTCATTAAGAGTCAACACCAACTTGATAGTGCATAAAGAATCAATTATGAGCCTGTTCAGATGTTAAAATCTTGGGAGAGTCCCTTCTGAAGATGCCTCCACTATCAGGCATGGAGGAGACGACCTTCTACAGCCCTTCTGTGCTGTGAAATATGCTCTTTTGGGAATGGTTTCCAATCCTTTTGCATTTAGAAAAGCAGCCAAGGCTCTTTCATGAGACTTTAACCGTTACTTCCATATTTGCATTAGTTCAAATTTACATTTTAATTGGGGGGTTATTCTGTATTTTAATTAAAACTAGCAGCTTTAAACATCTGACTGAAGGAATAACAAATAAACAATAATAATTGTTACAGATTGGAAATAAAAGAAAGTTTGCAGACTGTTGCTGACACCATGCAGTAACAGTAAACTTAACATTATTCAACCAGACAGTGTCAGAGAGCAAAACCTGGTCTGTTCCAGCAATACAGGCAGTTCGAGGGTGATAGTCAGTAATCACCACAAAGGAATAAGCAAAAGAGTCAACCAAGTCCCATCCATCCACAAGTTGCAGCCAACCGTGTTTTACTAAGTCAAAGGTATGACAGTTGGCACAGTCAATAGATGTACAGGATTCCAAAAGACCACACACATCAATACATATCTGAACTTCTAAGCCCAGAGTGATAAGGTGACAGCTTGCAGAGGTTGCTTCCAACAATTTACACAAGTTCTACCAAAGCTCAGCTAGAACAGATTACCTCATAGCTGGTACCAATTATTCCCAAGGAGTCTAGCCATTCAGCTCACTGAGTTTCTCCATAATGGCATCAGTTCTTTGGTCATCTAACTTGGACTCTGCCAAGGTAGGTGGAAAATGTTTTGGTTCAGGTTATGTAAGTGGACCTCTGGAGGAGCTCACAACTGGTGCTTCTGGGCACTTGACTCTTGCTTCTTCCCATTTCTTCTCTGAGTTTCAGCTGGATATCACACTTTTTTGAGCAATCTGTTCAAATTTTTTGCAAGAGTGATCACAGGTTCCATGCAGCAAGGAGGGAGGAAGTCAGGAAGAAAAAGAGAAGAGTTAGAAGGGATGGAAAAGAACAGAGTGAAAATCACCCAGTTTTTATCATGGCTCCAACTCCACTATCCTTGGGCCCTATCTGCCACTGCCATACAATCCCCAAGAGATTCCTCTAAGAGAATCTGGCCTTCCAGAGAGAGAGAGAAAGAAAGAAAGCTTTCTCACCCTTCCTATAAGAGAACTATAGAGGCCTTTAATGAATTCCTAATCAAAGAATGGTGGAAGGAACCACAAGGATCATCAATCCAACACATCAATGTTCAGGAAAACCAAAAAAAAAACATTTTTGAAAGGTAGCTGCCTAGAATCATATGCCATACTCAGTCATTTCCAAGCCAAGCACAATGAAAGCATGTCAAATATTCCGTATTGTGAAGAAATTTAGAAATTTGAGGGAAAAGCAAACTGCTGCTTCTTGTGAGGTTGATCTTCAGTCTGGCAGAAGTAAATTCTAATTTAGCAATAGGTATTACAGGGGACTCCAATTCTGCTTGACCTTTGGGGAGGAAAGTCAGCTTTTCAGAAGACTGAAGACTAATTTTCTCTCTCTAGAGTTGCAGCAAACATTTCTAGAAATGTGGAGAGTGCTGCACTCATCTAGGTGTAATTTGGCAGCTGACAACAAAATTCAGAGATCTTGCCAAACAATCAACAAAGCACTTGTTGGCTAAATTACAATTCCATTTCTGCAATAACAAAAAGATTAACTTAGAAATTGCACATTATTTTTAACCTATCTGAAATCAAAGTTTGAATGTTCCTGCACTACAGAATATATTGTCGAAGGCAAATATTTCATCTACCCAGGAAAATAAAAATGCTTCCTTGGCTTTGCAGGGAAATGTGAGCAGTACTGAATGCATCTATCTCTAAAGTGTAGTAATTCTCTCTCAATCTCTCTTTATATAAATAGTTAGAATCAATCGACTTGGACTGTTTTTAAAAAATGTTGCCAGACCACTTAGCCCACAGATTTAGTCTACTGTATCAACTCTAAAAAAGCTTTATCTCTGCAGTCATGGTTTATTCATTACCTAACTCATATGCTCAAGGACAAGATCATTTGGGGAAGAGCAGGGTCCTGGTGACCAAACGTTTGGTTGACCACCAAAGTCAAACATGACTGAGGAATCCCATGTAATAAATTTACAACTCCTGAATGCATCAAAAGCATTTGCAATGTTATCATAATTTCCATACATAAAAAAGGGGCAGGGCTTCTTAATCTTCCCCACACCCACACACAAAAAACACCCCTGGGCTGCCATCTGAAGGATCTTGTTGCTTTTGTTATTACCTGAGGATTTTACTATCTCTGGTTAATATGTGAGTTTATTACAGAAATAAGATATTATTCAAAGCAGTGTGTTCTCCAAAGAAATCCAAACAGCTAAGTAATGGATTCAATGCAGCCAAATACTTTTTAAAACATAAAGCAGACTAATAAAGCACACGTCATTAATAACTTCATTATTTATATCACCCTCAGCTTGTTTTTCAATCCTTTGCATATTGTAAATATAACTAACATGATAAAATGAAAATAGTCTAAAAAGCATATTCAGTCCAATTAAAGGGAAATAATGCATCACTGGGAACTAACTGGAAGTTAACTGAGAAAAGCATCTTTAGGTATTTAAAGAGCAGAAGGGATGAAATATGGAGATTCTGAGGAAGTAATGCCCAGCCTTCTAAATTCTGTAATAGTAACTAGGCAGCACATCAATGAAATATGTATATCCACATTGTCAAATCATTAATACTGAAAAAAGCTCTGTGTTGATTTATTTATTTAGAGAATTTGTAAGCAACTCACTCCTTTAATGGCTTAAGGCAATTTACAGAAATGCAATGAAAACAACAGCCATAAAGGTGTGAGTCCTACCCCAGGGAAAACAGAATTAAGTGATATCAAAGATCTCCTTGGTGGGACCTGCAAAATGTGGGTGCCTGATAATCTAAGAATGCAGGACACACTGCACAGGAGTTGGCAGTCCTGCAACTAGCTTGGTCCTAAACCATGTAAGACTTTATACACTGTTGTGAGCACTTTAAATGGGGCTCCAAAGGCAACCAAGAACAAGTGAAATTCAACACAGAGATTATATGGGGCTTCGGGAGTTCCCTCTACAAAGAGCACATTACAATAATCTAACCTGGAGGTTATCAGGACATGAGTCACAAAAACTTGGTGAAGTTGAAGTTGACTTACCAGCCACACAACTAAGAAAAGATTGTCCTTGTCAACAACATTATGCGATTGTCAATCCAGGAGGACTCCCCAGACTGTACATTTGGGGTAACTTGATCTAGTTCTATCAATTATCCTGTTAGATGGAGGTACGGACCACCATAACTGAATAAGCCCTGTCTCCTTTCACAGATCTGCCTCTTCCTTTCTATCTGTTCCCCTTACTAGACCAGGAACACAGGTGCCATTGGGAAAAGTTAAAATACACCTAACCAATCCACAAATACCTTCCTTGAGCCACAGAAAATCTGTAGCACACAAACCAACTAAAGCCCTCCAAAACATCTTAAGTAAACCAAAAGACCCAGTAGCCCAAGAAGAAAAAATAGGAGTCATCTACAACAAACAGTGTAAGGATGGTAACAGCCACTATGTAGGACAGACAAGCAGAAGGTTTGCAGAGCACATCCATGAGCACCAACTAGCAGTCAGAAGACATGATGAAAATTCCTTTATCTCACACCACATGGACAGACTTAACCATAGTTTCAGCTGGGAAACTGTCAGCATCTTAGACCAAGCTAAATCCAAAAACACAAGGGAATTCCTCGAAGCTTGGTGTTCAGACAAATCAGCCATCAACAGGCACATAGAGATGAACAGCATTTACACACTATGTATATATTTCACTTCACTTCACTTCACTTCACTTTATTTTAGAATAAAATAAAAAGGAAACAAAAAGACCAGAACACCTTCTTGCCAGCAATCAACACTCAGATAAGCAGGGATTTACACCAGACAAACAAGCAGTAAACAATGCCCTAATCAAGGAACTACCAACTCAGACAATCAAGTAGTAAGCAACAGCCTAATCTAGGAATAACCAAGGAAAAAAAAACAACTTCCCCACCAATACTGACAGGGCAAGCTACTATATATAAACAGAGAGCCAGCCTCACCCCCTTCTAGCACTGAAGATGTTACCTAGATGGGTAACAAAATGTCTGCAAGAAAATAATCAAGCTCAAAGAACTCCAAGGACTCCACAGTTCAACCCTGAACTACATATATTCTCTTCTATTGGTACCACAGAAAATCGCAGCAAACAGGGGAAGAGAAACAGGATAAATACAGCTGGGTAAAAAAAAGCTAATTAAGAAAAAAAAATGAGCTACCAAAAGAGGAAATCCATTTCTTCTCAATCACATTCACAATATTACACCCAAGCCTAACCTATCACTCTTTCTGATGCCCTGCTAAACCCAGCCTATCTGTATGGAGGGAGGTCACATCTTAGTCCCATTCAACCATCCCACCAGCTCTCACCAGTGGATGCATTAAAATATGACCTGCCACCCTCTGATAGCCCAACTGTCCCCACTACCACCCAGATCCTGCTAAAAGAGAGAAATTCGTTTTTTGCTTTAGTGCTGCTTTGAAAAGGACAGGAGAACACTTGCTCTTCTTAAACTAGAAGTACTGAAAGTGATTGGTAGGGTAGAGCCATGGCCTTCCACAGGTTCTAGCTGCTTTCATCAAAATGTTGAAGGCTGCATCACATCATTGCACCTCAAGCTGCACTCCTGTACACCACCCATGTGATGTCACTACAAAAGGGCAGTGTACATGGGGGTATACCTCCATCACTGCGGGTGTGATGGAGCAACAGTGCTTTCATCATTCTTACTCCCCTTTGATGCTCCCCCCAGCTGACATCACCAGAGAGAGATGACTTCTTCCACATAATTTTCATCTGGGGTTTGTCTCCTCATCTGAATTTTGGTCTGGTAAAAGAGAAAAGTGAAGACACCTTTAAGTCAAGGTCAACCTCTAATGACTGTATCTAGCCATTTCTTGGTAGCATTTCAGAAACAGTTTGGCTTATATTAAACTAAATTTCTTAGTTTAGCCAACAGACCTGGAATTGCCAGGTGGTCTCCCCACCCAAATACTGAAAAGGGCCAACCCAGCTTAGTTTCCCAGATCAGCCAAGATTAGAAAGATGCTGATCCCTGCTGAGATGGATTTTGATCACTTGCCTCTATATCTTACTGTAGAATAGCAGCCAGCTGTTTATATAATACCTTTACTCTGGCATAAATTGTACAGTCTAATAACTTGCTAGAGAAACAGGAATGAGATAGCACAACATTGTATTGTTTCACAACTGCCTTTCAAAATTTTGTCCACAACTGCAAGGCTAGTACAAGAAACTGGATGCTTCTAAACTATAAACCACAGCCAGCAAAAACACATTTTTTTTCTCCTTGCCAAATCCAATAAATAAATGATGGAGGTTTTCCAAAGGACTCTTTGATTCTGCCAGTGAATCCCCTGCTGACTGCATTCTTCCACCATCATTTTCCCCTCTGAAGAAATCCATGTTTTCGTAAAAAATCACTATCTTATTGCCCTTGTTCTAACATATGCAACTTCAGAAATTTTTGTAGGATAATGCAGTCAAAACCCACAACTTCTGTATTCCTAGATAGGCACATGGAAGGAGGAGGAGAGTCTGTGAAGTCACTTCTTCTTCCTTCTTCACCATGCACTCCAGGTGAAGGCACATGTCTGAGCTCTTCAGCTCAGAGACAAATTACGGCCTAGTTTTGTAAGTCAGTTAATAGTTTAAATTTCCCATTTACTTTTTGCTATTGTAACTGCTGTTCTGAAAAAATACTTCATGTGAGTAAATGTTATTTCTGTTTTTCTTTACAAGAAAATGTGATAGTTATTCTGTGGGGGATAAAAGGGGTAATACCAGGTAAGATCCATCCCTTCAATTTTGGGATGCTTTTCCATGACAGCCATTTTTATATGTCATTGCATGCCCACATGAACATATAACTCACTGCACCTTCGCTCAACTTCAGCCGTTCACTCCTGGTTGCACATGTGTAATGTCCTGGTTTCAATCAGGCTATTTTTCCCACCCCAAAGAGGCTCCCTGTCTCCTTCCCATTTGTGGAGAGACCATGTTCTAGTGTTTGCATACCGGTGTTTGCAACTCATCTTCCTTTGCCTTTCCCCCCACCATCTGACACCACTCAGAAGGTTTTGGATGGAGGCTTAGCATGACACCCTTTTTGCAGCCAATCAGGAGGATGTTTACAAGCAGGTTTCTTCTGGTACTATTCTGATGCTTGTGTTTGCTTGCTTGCTTGTTTGCTTCTGCTAGAACCACTAACCCAGTTGCTTTGCTTGTACACACATACAAGAAGGGAAAGCCAAGGAAGCTTTCTGGAAGATGTGGCTCCTTTCATGCTTTGAGGAAGGTTATTTTGCTCAGGCTAACATGCTTTGCAAGGTGCCTCCCTGGAAGGCTTTGCCCAGCAGAGTTGAACACCCGTGTTTTGCGCAGTGAAATGAGTATGAGGCCGGCCTTATCATTAAGTCCAATGAATTTTTGGGTGTGTTAAAATTTATTCCAAAACACTACTTAGCTCCTTCATGATTTCTTTTTTCTCTCCCTGTCAGTGAGTGAGACAGATGCATGCCCGTTCTTCTGCTTCCTTCAGGTGCTATGAGCCTTGCAGTGGGTGGTCCCACTTGCTGGTTTGCATAAGACAAAATATTTGGGGGGCCCTCTGCATAGAATGGATCCAGAGGGGAAAAAGTAAATGAATGAACAATCAAGGAGAAGGAGGAGATGGACTGACCCAAGGAGAGAACAATCAACTGAGATCTTCATGCCAAGACACCTTAGTATCTGAATCCAGCATTGTGCTTAATTTCATAATCCTGAGTACTTTCTTAACTTTCTTAACTTGATATCCCAGTGAATAGATAATATGAGGAACTGTCAGCTGGACAAGGTAGACCAAAGAACCTAATGCCATATAGGTCTAAAACTATTTTTATTGGAACAGCTATACTAACAGGATCCTGCTAGTCTGAATGTGCTTTCCCATCCCCCACTTTATCTTTGTGTGAACGAGAAAGGGGTCTGAGATATTTACTCAAACTACTTTCTTGGTCTGGCCTCAAGCCCCTCTTACCTCACCATTGCCTCGGTAGCACCTCTTCCTCTGGTCCTTCAAGGCCATTTCCTCTGCCCTCTACAGGAATAGGACAACTTGATGCCACATGAATTTCTTTACGGTTCTGTTTTGTGTTTTCTCTCTCTTCCTCTCTCTGAGTTACAGTATATTTTTATCTATGCTTTTATGGTCACACAGTTTTGCTTAGTTGATGTTGATTCAGTATATAAATTATGTAACTAAATCAATGTTTCCCATTACTTGGATTGTAAACCATTGATTTTATCCCTACCCTCATTCAAATAATTTCAAGCAGAGAAATCCCTTAGAGGAGCTGGTGAGAAATGAAGCAGAAAAAAATTATGCTTCTCTCAGCTTTTGCATTAGATAGATAGATAGGTAGATAGACAGATAATAGAAATATAGATAGACGATAGATAGAGGGATAGAGGGATAGAGAGATAGAGTTATCTAGATAGGTAGGCATAGGTATAGATAACAGATATAGATAGATTTATAGATATATATAATAGAGAAGGAAGGAAGGAAGGAAGGAAGGAAGGAAGGAAGGAAGGAAGGAAGGAAGGAAGGAAGGAAGGAAGGAAGGTTGTCTTTATTTATAAATCTTTTGAAATATTATCAGTGGGGGGGGGGGCAAAAAAAAACATTTTGCTCCTTCAAGAAGTTCCAATGTCAAAACAGCATCCAGAAGGAATTTTGTGTATGTGATAAACTCCATTTTGATAACATCACCTACATATGCTCTTCCTCACAGTTACATTAACATGCATTCCTTCAGTCCTTGAGTCAGCAGTCCTTTTTTTAAAGCACAAGTCTGATGTCCTTTCAAAAGAATGCTAGATGTGTAGCAGTCTTTCAAAACGGTGGTAAACCCATGAATGTAAGGAGCCTGTGTGAGGCCTAGTGAGCCCTTAGAAAGCACTGGTCAAGTATTACATAGGCAGAAGCCTCTGTGGAAGCCAGACATCCCTTCTGTCCTGCAGCCCAAGGCCATGTGGCAATGGAGGGCAGTGTCCAAAGACCAGAGGGGAGGGGCTTGAGCTCAACAGGATAAAGTGGCTAATTAGAGCTCAGCAGATCCTAACCTTCAACTGCATCATTATCAGCATTGTTAAGAAGGTGTCCTAGATCATTCATACAGCAAGGATTGTGTCAGGAGAAGAGGGAAAGCACTACTTAAACATAGAACAACTAAATATGAATGTAATTTCCCTCCATGGTGGGCTGGAGATGACATGAAGGTGGCATCAGGAGGCAAGTCCTTTTTAGGGAAGGTGGTTGAGAAGGTGGTAGCATTGCAGCTCCAGGGGATACTGGATGAAACGGATTATCTGGATCCTTTTCAGTCAGGTTTCAGGCCCCAATACAGGACAGAAACAGCATTGGTTGCACTCATGGATGATCTCTGGCAGGAGCAGGATGGGGGTAGCGCACCCATCTTTGCTCTTCTTGACCTCTCAGCAGCTTTCGATTCCACTGACTGTGGTATCCTTTGGGCTGACTTAGGGAGTTGGGAGTGGGCAGCACAGTTTTGTGCTGGTTCACTTCCTTCCTCCAGGGTCAGTCCCAATCAGTGTTGATTGGGAGTGAGGGGTCCAGCCCACGGCTCCTCTGTTGTGGGATACCACAGGGTTCGGTACTGTCTTCACTCCTTTTTAACATCTACATGAAACCACTGGGTGAGATCATCCGCCACCATGGGATGAGGTATCATCAATATGCAGATGATACCCAGTTATACATCTCCATCCTGGGTGATTTGAGCGATGACCACCCTTTCATGGTGCCTGGAGGCTGTGGGGGTCTGCATGGGGAACAACAGGCTTCAGCTGAACCCTGGTAAGACGTAGTGGCTGTGGATTGGAGGCTCCTCTGTATCTGGGGGTTTACTATCTTTGGTTCTCGATGGGGTTGCACTACCCCAGACAGACCCAGTGTGTAATCTGGGGGTCCTCCTGGACTCACGACTCCTGCTCAAGGAGCAGGTGGCAGTTGTGGCCAGGAGGGCCTTTGCTCAACTTCGTGTTATGCGCCAGTTACACCTCTTCTTGGATCAGGAGTCCCTCTGGTCTGTCACTCATACCCTAGTCATCTCTCATTTAGACTATTGCAATGCGCTCTACATGGGGTCACCCTTGAAGAGTATCCAGAAGCTACAGCTGGTTCAAAATGCAGCCATGCGGGCAATCTTAGGTGCCCCAAGGATGGCATATGTAACACCTTTACTGCAGGAGCTGCATTGGGTTCCAGTTTATTTCTGGGTCCAATTCAAGGTGTTGGTTATCACCCTTAAAGCCCTACATGGCATGGGTCCAGGTTACCAGAGGGACCGTCTCACCTCCATTATATCCCACCCAGTCCAGCAGAGAAGGCATGTTGCGGATCCTGTCGGTGAGAGAATGTCAACTGATGGGTCCTAGGAGGAGAGCCTACTCTGCCATTGCCCCCGCCATATGGGATACTCTCCCCCCAGAGGTGAGCTGGGCCCCTACCCTCCCAATTTTCCAGAGGGAATTGAAAACTTGGCTCTGCCAACTTGCATGGGGTAAGGAAAGATACAACTGACCCTCGGGATGGCTGGCAATTTGAAGACACTCCCTGAGTTTATTAACACCTAATTAACATCAGCCTCTTGGAAGTATCATATAGGAAGTTTGTGACTGTAGCACACTTTAATTAATTAATTAATATTTATCTATTTTAATTAATGTTGATTCTGTTTTTGCTGTAAACTGCCCAGAGTCACTCTGCAGTGAGATGGGCAGTGACAAATTTGAAACATAAATAAATAAATAAAAATATAAAAACAGCAGGACTCTTTGCACCATGGTTAGGACATGAGGATGAGCCCCATGTCATGCCATTCCATAAGAATACCTCCTATCTTTCTGCCCTGACACACTTTTCATCTGGACATTACCGAACCTTTTGCACTGCATAGATGAAAACACTCCATTACATAATTTCTGAGTCATCTTGAGGCTATGGAAGAGGTAGGGTAAAAAAGGAAAAATAAATGAATAATGTAATAACTTTCTATTCTTGGGGATGTTTATATTTATAGCACAAAGTCTATTATTTTGAAATATTTGTCAAAGTATATTTTTTAAAACATAGCTAGTAATATAATAGCTACGTATGTATTGCCAAAATTAAAGAAAACATACTTAAGAGAGGAAGAATGTGCCCCCCCAATAAAAAGAGGATAAAACAGGGTTTGCACTGATAGGTGATGTTAATTGGCTTATTATCACTATTAGTTTTATTGCATTTACCATGGAGGTTTTAAATGCTATTACCCCCATTTTAACCACCAGGACCTGAACTGGATTGCCCTTCAGAAAGAGGGCAGCCTTTCAAACAGACACCGGAAGCCAGATCTCCAGGTCACGTAGCTATGGTGCTATATGTATATATAGATTTAAGATAGCATGTAAATTGGGGGGGGGGGGGGGTTCTTTTCTGAGTTGTGGGCAGAATCTCTCCCTCTTTCTTTTGATGAAGGTTCAGAAACTGATGTCACGTAGCATGAGCTTTGTCAGGCATTGATCTCCATGGGTGTCTTTATGCGTCATTCAGTAATGACAGAGAACTTGATATGAAGTTATACAGTATGAATATAAAGTGAAGAGCAGGAATGGACTGCAAACAGAGCAGGTAAACAACCCCTGTATTTATGTACCATGGCCAGAGGCCATCACAGCTCTTAAGTTATTATTACTAGCAGCAGCAGCAGCATGTTGGGAATGATTCTCTTCCCATCCCTGAAAATCAACTTTATTAAAATTAACAGTTCAGAGAAGTAATTATGAGCTGACCCCAAACTTGGTCTGAAATTGGTTTAGGTCAAATTGTCTCTTTACTTCTTGCTACTAGACAACCCCTCTGTTTTTTTTTTTTAATTTTTATTTTCCATGCTGCAAATGTTTTCTGCACCAGAGAGTGCACTTTTCACATCACTGGTCTCTCTCTGAGCCTCCCCCATCACTCTTCCTTTCCCCCACACCCACAGATTTCTGTGGTTTCCTCTCAGTTCGTTTCTCCACTTGCATCAGATCAGTTCACAGCACAAACCTGTCCTGGCAATCTCTTTTTTTATGGCCATGTCCTTGTGATGTTGCCTTCTTCTCATCCCCAGCCCATGAGTAAGACAAGTTCTTAGCTACCGTGGAGTTAAAGTAGCATTTTCCTCCTTATTCCAACATCAGCCAAGGACAGACTCCAAGGGTATAAAATAGCTTAGCTTCCACCATTCCAATGAGCTGGCAGATTTATTCTATAATTGTAGAGCGTGCAAGAAGCAAAACTGCCATTGATCATTCCAAAGAAGCAGGAGGAAAATCAGTAAGCCTAGTGGGTCCTTGCTGCATTGTTTAATGCTTCTCCTCCAAGTCTCTTTTCCAAAAACAAATCTGCAAAAGAAACTCTTTGAGCCATTCTGCAGTATAAGGTAGCCGGTTTCTGAAAATATATTTTCAGAAGGCTGACAAGGCTACAAAGGAAAATGAGTGATACAGTTTCCCCATGGAGGAAAACAATGACACTCTAGCATCAGAAAAGGAAATCCTATTAGCATTCATGAGGCATACTTTTATTTGCGAGCGATGTCTGTTTTGAATGTGATTAAAGATGAACTGCGCACTCTCCCCAAAGGGCAGAAAGATTGTAGAAATGGAGCCCCTTTTCATAGCAAGTGCTTCTACTCCTTTTGACATTGTGGCTTGGAGGCAGCATTAGTAAAGTTGCCAGTGGAAAATCAAGTCCAAAAGTCAGGAGTGAGATTGATTCAAATTGCTGTTCTGCCCTTCGTTGTTAAGAGGTGAAGAATACAACTCACTGCAAGCTCCACAGACAGAGCTGTGGAGGGAAAACACATGGATAAAAAATACTACAGCAGTTTTACATCATTGGATGTCATTGCCCCATCCGGTCCAGTTCTCAGTTTAAAAAGCTATGATAAGTGGGCCTCTTTGGCTTTAAAAGATAGCCCACCCACAACCCAGATGATACACAAGACTTCTAAAATTGAAAGAAGATGTAAGAGTGGCTTCACAAAAAGTTAGGGTGATTAATGTTTTCTGTTCCCCTTCCCATATATTTCATCCACCAGATACAAATAATGGTTGAATCCAGCCAAAATGTTGTGGAAGGAAGCGTTTTACAAATGACTCAAACAGTGCTTCATAATTCATTATTTTTATTTATTTTGAAATGACAGATTTCTTTCTTGCCCTCTTTGTTTCTCCGAGTGCACCTGCCAATGTATATTTTTAATTTTGTACAGAGTAGCTTTTCTCTTTTCAAACGTAGGATTGCTGAACAGTCACCAGAAATAAATGTAATCTTTCTGCCACTGTAAATACACCAACAGCCTCCCTCCCAACATTGCTTTCCAGTCGCTGAAGTTAATAAAAGCAGTAAATTGTGGTGAAAGCCCATTGTTGGGCTTGAAGCATAAAGAAAACTGTAAATACTATATTAACTACAGGCTGTTGAATTTCAAGGATCATTAACTTATAACTAAATTTCTGTAGCACCTACCTTGACCTCTGGCTTTTCCTATCCTTCTCTAATGACTACAGAAATTGAACTTCAAATGCACAATTTCTACCTATATAATGAACTTCCAATGAATCCATCACAAGGATAGAAAAAAATTAATAATTATCAATCCTTTTGCTCTTCCTCATGAGATAGTAATTTATTTGTTTATTTGGGAAAAAGAGTTTGTAAAAGCATTTTGGATTATACAAAGCTGGTTAGTTTTAATAATTTGAAAAATGCTAAGAATACTTTTTTAAAAAGGGAAAAAATGCTATCAAGCATTTGAAGAGCACATTTACACTTGTTATGAAGGTGTAGCAGATATGCTAGGGTTCTTGTTTGTCATTACTGACCTCTTCTTTTCAGCCACATTGTCAATGATGTTTGGTCAGACATTTAATTTACACAGAACAGTACAAATCCAGAGAAGGCAGCAAAAAGTGCCTTCTGACAGGTAGCACCTTCTGACAGGTGTCAATTCATAAGTGATGACTTAACTGAAGAGCAGACAATAACAATTGCCAGACGTACTTTGAAGATACCCACATTGCACATCTAGCAGTGCTATCAGATCTGGAAGACAAAAGTCCAGTGTGGTGGTTCCCCAGAACCTCTCTAAGGCAGCGTTGCTCAAAGCCAGGGACAAAGCAACATGGGGTATTTTTTGCTATTTTTTTTTTAAGAGGCTCAAATTGGTATGCTAAGCCTCTGCTAGGATTAATGTACCTACTTTCTTTAAATCTTCCCAAGCCCAAATGGCACTGGCTCCTTGTTTCCATTTAATAAATACAATTGTGAAAGAAGGATTAAAGGGTTCTCATGAACTTTTTCAGACTATTTGTATATGCCTGTTTTAGTTCTCTTTTAGAACTAATTGCAGGGACATTTTGCCATTTGTAAAATGGCTGGAAACTAAGTATTGCTTTCTACATCAGAAACATATTTTTACTTTCATCCCAATGACAAGATGATATTTATAAGCAGGATGTGGAACAAAATATTGCTGTACATTCTCGTTGTCTAACAGATTTCCTCTTTATGGTTCTAGCTCTTTTGTCTTCTAGGCAGGTAAATTTCATCTCCATCATTTTCTGTTCATCTTTCTCACTTGCAACGTTCTGACACTCAACCTCCCATGGCTTTTAGAGATGGCTGAATGTGTAGACTTTAGTAGGATGGATTTTCCACTGGGACCTCAGTTAGCTCCAATTCACATGGCTTTCAAGAACTGAATGTATTATTTATTGGTTGGAATAAATACAACTTTCTTTTGATTTTAAACACCCCTTTTCACTTTTTTTTAATGTCAGTGATAAAATGTCAAATATTGACTAGCCCTCTTTAAATAATCAAGTTGAGTCTTGGAGCGGGGGGCGGGGAGAAGTAAGACTGATCATTCTAACCCCACCTCCAGCATTATCATATGAGGGTCATAAGTGTTCCCATAGCACGGAGAATTCCATTTCAGATCTTTCCAGTCAAGAAGGGAAGAGTGGGAAGGGAAGCTACCTGGATGTTGTGGCAGATGTTGTCCCTAGACGATTGCATGCTGACATTAGCAGACATCTTCTCACGTCCTCTTCTCTGCATGTTGCCTCATTCCTTTTCTGAAGAAATGCCTGGAGAGAGAGGACAAGCCAAGTGAGAGGATTTTATCTGTTCTCTGCTTGCTTAAAGGCCATGAGATTACGCTGAACTCTTGTTTCACATAACCCTCTTGAGCTTCCAAACAAACTAGCTAGAAAAGTTAGAGGGTAAGCTAAATAAAATGATTCTGATAATAACTATCTTTTAGAATGCTCTGAGGAATTGTTCACAGCACATCAACAAAAATAGGTGAACGCTCAAGACGTGTATACTATGTATTTGCTTTTTGTGTCACATAAATCGGTAAAGATTAGGTGGCAAACAATTTTCTTTAAGCCTTGAATGACTTGATTTTTGAAATACACACTTTAAAAAGCGCAGTTCTTAAAGAGTTTGTGTTGAAAGCTTCTTTGTACTTGTAAATTGTCTACGCAGAGATCAGCTTGGTGGATGATCAGGTGTCTTGAGAATTGCCAGAAAATTTTAATTATTTGTTCATTAATTCATTTAATTAATTTCTTTGTCACTCTTCCTCCCGAGGTTGCCCAGAATTTACAGGAGGACATTGCAAACAGTTGTAAATAAGATGCAGCAACAATAAAATCAACACTCTTTAAAAACAATAGATTTCATTTGAAAAGCACAAAGCAATATAACAGGCACTCTAAAAGACAGGCACTGCGGTGGCTGTTATGCCTGACTGAACAGTTGCTGATTAGTTCAGTTGTTAACTGAAAGAAGGCTGTGCGGGAGTTAGCCATGTTTTCCTTAGGAGGGATCATCACTGCGGCCCTGCTACTGAGAAGGCCTTTCTGGCAGTGAGCCAAACTAACGGGTGGTACACAAGCAGAGCCTGACCAACTGATTTGAAAGCATAGATTGGAAGATAACTGGGGAGGAAATGTTCTAAGTACTTGGGTTCTAAGCCACTTATGGCTTCACAGATTAATGGCCAAACCTTTAACTGATGTCAAAATTAGCTGAAGGATCCAGGAGAAACCACATGGTAGCACCTCTCTGTCTGTCTCAGAAAAGTCCTCATCAGGGCAACTGGAAAGCTAATGGAACCTGGTCTTTATGGTTGACATAAGTTTATTAGATGAAATCCTAGGCTTATTAAATGTGCATTCTCTGATTCATGTTCCGTACTTCACATTCAGAATATGAATGGAAGGCTGTCTTTCATACAGGAGCTAATCCTACTTTCTACTTCTTTAAAAATGTTGTGCTTCACTGTATTATCCTACTTCTGCTGTCGGTGCTAAGTAATTAATATAGAGTATTGCCAGCAAGCCACAGCCTTGACCCAACTGAGCCCTGCCAGTGATGAGGCCTCCTTTCTGGGAAGGATCATGCTTTCCAACCATCCTGGAACCTTGGAAATGTAGTGATCAGAAGGATCCCTCAAGGACATGTTTTCCAAGTACTGCCAGAAGAGACCATGTTTTCCCAATACACTTTGCCCAGCCTGGCCCCAGTCAAACCTTGTCCTTCTCAGGAGGGGCCAACCTTCCTCACCAACTATGCCAACCTTCCTGACAATATAGAAAACCCTATGCTCAGTAGCAGCAAAGCTATGCCACTCCTAAGGAGAAATCTGCAGTTTTATGCCGAGCCTGGCACTCCAGAAAAGCAGATGAAAAGGTAAGAGCTGATGATTTGAAAAGAGTTGTGGAAAGGTTGTCTTTCTGCAGTGGTTCAGCCAATTTCTCTATAGCTCTTTGTGGAAAAATTGGACGCTGTTGTGCTGCCCTCTTCCTCTCTGGTATCTCTGTCCTGAAACAGGGACTGAGGGGATATTTCAAAAATTATTGCAGTTAAAACCCTTGAAAGTTTCCAGCTGGAACTTGGCAGTCGTAATCTCTAAAGGTCAATCATTCTTGCTATTTTCATCCCCTTTCTGCCAAAAATTGAAGAAGCTTCAAGCATTTTGAAATTCCCCATTATAGCTTGTGAACAAATCTATTTTTCCAACTGAATCCCAAAGTGGCTTGAGATGTGCAGAGTTGTCTTTGAATCTTGAATCACAACTCAGATCAAATCATGATTTCATCAACTCTCCAGTCTCTATTTCAAATAGAATCAGAGCCAGTTTCTCCAGGCCTAATTAGCACACTGGCCTCAGCTGTGTGATCAGAAGTTACAGAGCCATCTGTGTTAGGATATCAAGTGTTATGATAGAGCCACAGAGATATATGGTGAGCAGCTATAGAATGGCTCCTGGCTGTCTGAATTCAGCCTCAGATCATACATTATATTGTTATGGAGATCTTGATGATCTAGGGAAGTGCCATTCATGTTCCTTTTTAATATCAATGTTTTTTATTGTTGTTTAATATCCTGCTTCTGTTAACACTTCCAGGGAAACTGGAGGACTCCCTTTGGCTTAATTTCTCTCCCAAAATATATTGGAGTTGTTTGTTTGCAGCAGTTCCATGTTGTTCCATCCTGAAGGCCTCCATGTGCCCCATCACTACTTCTTGCCTCTTTGAAAGTTCTTCTATTTATTTTTGGAGGCCATCCTCCCTGGGCTGGCCACATTCTCTCATATCATTTCACTTCTTGTCTCAACAGTTCATATTTCTCTGGTTAAAATTTAACCCCCCTTCCTTGTTGTCACTTGAAGATTCTTTGAAAATTTTGATATAGGTTTACTTACTGTGATGGAATGGATTTATGAAGGCCAGGCTCAGGGAGATAAACGTGTTCTTAGTCCACAGCATGAGCGTGGGAGATTCAAGAGGATGAGGCTGGCACCTCCCTAAGGAATTCACGGTGTTGTGGCTGGCTGGCTTGGGAGCTAGGGTTCAGTCTGGAAAGATTTCTGTCTGGAGGTTGTAGCTAATAAACACAGCAGAACTGAATTTGCATTGTCTCTTGGAGTTCTTTGGGCTGAACCTGACACTCACCAAGGATCAAACATGATGTCAGAACAGAACAATCACTTTCAGACTGATTAGCTTTTAGGGCTGTGCATACTTTGCAAAAGTTTTAGAACAGGGTTCTTCAACCTTGGCAACTTTAAGATGGGTGGACTTCAACTCCCAGGCTGGCTGGGGAATTCTGGGAGTTGAAGTCCGCCCATCTTAAAGTTGCCAAGGTTGAGGAACCCTGTTTTAGAAGAAGTGCTTCACACCACCGATGAACACCGCACCTCTCTACAATTAATTCAAGGAGCTGTACGTGCCTGAAAAAAAATGCAGATTTTTTTGAAATCTCCATGCCTTAACATTTAATGCAGCTCTGAAAGCAGCCACAACTTTTTTTTCTAGTCGTGGTATAGAGATCACTGTGAAGATCTCCAGAACTGCCACTCCGATGCATTATCTATTGTTAAAAGTAAGTTGATTTGATTCTTCTGTTTTATGTAATTTTTTTTTCTTCTTTCCTTCCATTCACAAGAATTTTATATTGCATGGCATTTTTTTTGTAAGCTGTTCTCTGATCACAACAAACAAGATTAAATATTCACTGTATTAAAATTAAACACATATAGTTTTCCCCGTGTCTTTTCTTGCCCTGTTTTTGACTGCTTTGATCATCAGAGAGATCTTGGTGAGAGATATGCGGCCTTTTTTTCCTCTGTAAAAGTGAATGTTTATTTCTTGTTTATCTGTATGCATAAAATAGATTTACTGATCTGCTTGTCTGAGCTATGTTTTTCTCATTGTTTTGGAATGGAATCCTTCCTCGTTGTTATGCATGAGTTCATGTTAATTTTTCCTCCAATTAGTGAAATAGCTATTCCCTGAATGCAAAACCAGCAGTGCATAAGTGGGTTCTATCTGTGCCTCATCTGAATGGAAAAAAATATTTAAACCAGCTCTTGATTGTATCCATGTGCATATGTCAACTTATGTGCTTGTGGGCATGGAAGGCCACCAGTTATACCCCTTGAAAGATGATTAACCTGCAAACACACCTGATAAAATAATTAATTAAAATAATAAGAAAATGTGGGAGCAATTAACCTATGAGGAACTAAGTATCCTTACCGCAATGTCAACTCTTGCACTGTATATTAATTAAGTTATAAAGATGATCACCTCCTGTTCCATACACACAATCAATTACAGTATGTAGATTAGAATTCCCATTTCTCCTATAAATGGCCTTCGCATCTGGGGTGGATCATTATGGAGCATAAAGAGGCAACTTAATTGAGCTCTAATATGTGTCCTTAATATTTTGCTCAGATCTACTCCTAGCAAACAAATTATTGTTGGTTGCACCGTGTTAAAGATATCGTTGCAGGATGTAAACTACCTTTAACAGACCTACTAGTCTTTAATACTACCTTTAACAAACCTACTGGTAGCAACCAAATTATTATTATTGTGATTGGTCGCACAGTCATCCAGATGTTTAGACTGGATTTGGCATTTTTATCCACCTATCAAGTCCTTCCCAAGGACCTGATTTGTTGTTTGATGGTGTTAAAGGTATCATTGCAGGATGGAAGCTGTTCCAAGTAAAGCTGCCTTTTGCAATTGACTGATGGTGATTTTGTCAATGCCGATGGTCTTCAAGTGGTGCTCCAGATGTTTTGGGGTTGCACCTGAGATGCCTATAGCTATTGGAACTATCTTTGCTTGCTTTTAACCTACTTCTATTTGCAGATCTTTGTATTTTGTGATTTTCTCCAGTTCTTTCTGTTCTCTTCTGCTGTCTCCAGGTATTGCAATGTCCACTATCCAGACTTTTTTGTCTTTCTTATCAACCTTGTTAAGTCTGGGGTGTTGTGTGGCAGGTGCTTGTCTGTCTGAATTCTAAAGTCCCAGAGCACTTTAGCTTCTACATTTTCTATTACTTTGTTTTGTGGTCCCATCAGTTCTTGCTTGCAGGCAAATGGTATTTCTTGTTGCTACTTGGTGCATTGGAATATCTGTGTTCCAGTGCACCAAGTGCAGTCTGTGTGATCTCTTGCAGGGGCTAACTAGGCGGTCCACGGTTTCTTCAGCTTCTTTGCAGAGGTGGCATTTGCTGTCTGTTGCTGTCTTCTCAGTTCTGGCTTTGTATGCATTTGTTCTTAAGGCTTGGTCTTGTGCAGCCAGAATTAGCCCCTCTGTCTCTTTCTTCAACTTTCCTGCTCTTAGCCATTACCAAGTCTTATTATCTGCTTTGCCTGCTAGTTTTTTTGTGTACTGGCCATGTAATACTTTGCCTTGCCATGTCTCTTTTCTATTCTTCATTTGGTCTTTCTTATAGGCCAGTTTGGTTTCTTTGGTATTCAGTAAGCCTTCATGGTGTACTAGCTTCAGTGCATCTTCTTCACTGTCCTTCAGATATTCTTCCAATGCCCTTTTTTCTTCTTCAATTGTCTGGTGCACTTGTAACATTCCACACCCACTCCTTCATAGGTAGAGTCTGTCAATGTTGCTGCATGGATGAAAGGCATGATTCATTGTCATTATTTTTCTGGTCTTCCTATCCAGGGCTTTTAGTTCAGCTTGAGTCCAGTCCACTATTCCAGCTGTATATCTAATAACTGGACTTGCACAGGTGTTAATCTCCCTGATGGTATTTCCACCACTGAGTTTGGACTTTAAGATCTTCACTCTGCTGATGTATTCACTACTAACCTTCTTGACTTCAGTGTGCTTGAAGTTGTCAGCCTGAAGGATGCCCAGGTATTTGTAGTTATCGTCTTCATCCAGACTCTTGATGTTATTTCCACTGGCATCTTGATTCCTTCAGTTTTCACTATTTTTCCCTTGTTGATGGTAAGGGTGGCACATTTGTCCAGTTGAAACTCCATTGCAATATCTTGGCTGTATATTTGGACAGTGTTGAGCAGCGATTCCATTTCAGATGGTGTTTTTCTATGCAGCTTCAGATTGTCCATGTAAAGGAGTTGGGATAACCTGGCAGATGTTTTTGATGTTTGACAGCCATGGCCTGTCCTCTTCAGCATTGTTGACAGAGGAATCAATGCAATGACAAACACTAGTGGTGATAGTGAGTCTCCTTGAAAGATTCCTCTCTTGATATTAACCTCTCCCAGTCTATCACCACTGACCAGCAACTGTGTCTTCCATTGTGCCATTGATCTTTGCACAAAGCCTCTGATGTTTCTGCTGACTCCTGTTATTTCTAGGCACTTGATTATCCAGTCGTGTGGCAGGGAGTCGAATGCCTTCTTGTAATCAATCCAAGCTACATTCAAGTTGGTCTTCCTTCTCTTGCAGTTTTCCAAAATCATCTTGTCAGTTAGGAGCTGATCTTTTATCCCTCTGCTGTTTGGGCAGTTTCCTTTCTGCTCAGATGGAAAGAGCTTGTTTTCAACTAGATGCTGTTGGATTGCATCAGCTACTACACCAGTTAGCAATTTGAAAGTTGCTGGCAAGCAGGTAATTGGCCTGTAGTTGCCTGGCTCTGCCCCTTTTGCTGGATCTTTTATTATCAGGTAGGTCTTGCCAGATGTTAACTAATCTTCAATTTCACCTCTTTGCAGTATATTGTTAAAGTGCTTGGCAATGAGTGGGTGCAGAGCAGTCAGATGTTTCAACCAAAACCATGCAGTTCATCTTCACCGGGTGCTGACCAATTCTTAAACTTCCTTGTCCTTTTCTCCACTATTTCTGCTGTTATTACAAGTTCTTTCATTTCAGCTTCTTTTTTTATTCTTATTTACCGCCTTTATCCAAGCTGCATTCTTGTTATATTTCTTTGGGTTGTCCCATAGCTGCCCCCAGAATTGCACTGTTTCTTCTTTGTCAGGTGTTGACTGGTTCATTGCAGTATCTCCATTGATGGAGTGCTAGAAACATTTCTGATTCGACTGAAATTGGAAATACTGCCTATATTGTGCAATTTGGGCTTTGTATCTGCTGATCTTCTTGACTATGGCTGTTATTTGCTGCTTTACTACTTCCGGTGCTTCCTTGATCTTCCTTGTTTCTAGGTGATATTTCTTGACCAGGTATTCTTTGGTCTTTTTGTTCTTCAGCTTCTTTTCTTTCATCTGTTCTAGCTTGCTTGCATCTGATCTTAGCATGCTGATCTTATTTTCCAACCTGATCTTCCATTTTGGCGGTGCATTGTTTCGCTTTTTTTTTTCTTGTTTGTTGATTTTGCATCCAAAGTATTCAGTTACAACTGAAGTAATGCTGTACATCAGTTGGTTTGTTTCTTGCAGTGAGCTGGTGCTTATATTTGATATTACAGTATTGGCATCTTTTAATACTGGTGCTAGCTGTTTCTTTGTAACAAGCTTCAATGCAGGCAACCTTATTCTGTTGTTTTTGTGCTGTTCTAGATGCTCAGTTATTCTTTGTTTCAATTCCTCTTGTTTTTTTGTTAGAGGGCTTTGTTCTTTCTGAAGAGAAGGCTCTACTACTGAGCTGCTTCTGGCAAGGCTTTGATTTCTTTGCTCTGAGTAGACCTTGCAGTTCTTCCAGTTCTACTTCTGTGAATACTTTATTTTGTGTTATAAATTGACATTGATCTGCTAGCCTCTGTTCTGTTATTCCTGATTCTGGATATTGTTCTTTCCAGAACTGGTGTATTATTATTATTATTATTATTATTATTATTATTATTATTATTATTTTAAGCATTAGAAATGTTTCAAAGGTGATGTGTAAATGAGAAAACATCAAATATATGTTTGAGCATATTCACACTACATAGCCTTTGGTAGTCATTAACAGTATAATAAAACCATTTGCCTGGGTGTGATGTATAGTCGTTATTATCAGAAATTATTCTTTTTTCCAAGTTTGTCATTATAGTTCAATCATCAGTGTAATAGTACATTCATTTTATAAAGGACATCTTTTCCACTAAGAGAGATGCCAAATTGTTCATTCCCAGAAGATTGAGAAGTGGGGAGGGTGTAAAATGAAAACGTGTTCAGACACAACCATTGACCTCAGGCTAGAAACAAGATAATTATAATAGCCAATGGATGTTATTTAAAAGTCATGAAGATTGACACATGAGAAAAGAAAGTCACAACAACAACAAAAAATCTGTAGAGTCTGATGTGGTCACTTGGATTACAGAACTGCAGTGCAGGTGTAAGTAAATCAGTGCTGAAACACATGTATAATCGTCAAGAGAATTAGCCTGATTATCCACTGTATAAGTATTTCAGAATGTATTTTGCCATAATCCCAACATCTCTTGTACTTTTCTTGTTATCAGGATTTGCTGGTCTCCCTTTTCTTCTCATTGCAATGATTTCCCTTTATGATTTCCTATCGTTACAACTTTCCCATTTAGGTCTTATTTTCACAACTTTTTAGTACATTGTTTTAACTGGGGGCATACTTGAGGATAGGTAAGTATTGTATGATTTGCTATTTAACTGAGTGACATCCTTGAGGACACTCAACCAATAAAGAATATATAAACCAGCTGGATCCACTAGTTTCTGAGACTGCAAAACTGTTGGTTCATACCCTATTCATTTCATGTCTGCATTAGTGCAGCAGTTTGTTGTTGGGGTTGACCTTTCCACTCTTTGGCCTCTCATTCAGGAGCAAAACAGTGCTATAAGTGCTCTCTTGGACCTTTCCCACTTTTCTCAAACTCCTCTTTTGATGTGATGCCTCCAGTGGCTCTCAACCCAATCATGTGATCAGTTCCTTCTCTTGGTTTATTAATTCTCTGCCTGCACAAGTCAACTTATATTGACCTTGACAAAGAACCTTGTGCCTCGAAAGAGATATGAATCACTCTGTTGATACAAAGAAGCGATGCAGGTGGCCTCACCATGTCACCCTGAAACCTCCCCTAAAGGCTGACTCTTGCTAAAGCTGAAAAAGGTTTCTCTTCTGGTTGGGTAAGTGCTGCTGCAAAGAAGATGCTGGGAAGGAAGTGAAGCCTACATTGTGTGCCCCTCTCAATGTTCTCTGACAGCCCTCCCCAAAACCAAATGAGGATTCTGCACATCTGCAGAAGCCTCTTCTGGGGTTTTCACAAGTTTCAGGGACAGATTAAAAGTTGCTGTAAAGTAAGGTAAAGCAATGTGGTCACTTCACTCTTAGAAGTGAGCGGGCTATGTTGTTTCATGAAACAGCTTCAAAGGGGTGCTTTGCTCAAATCTTCATTAAAACAAAACACCCTTTTGAAGCTCTAGAGAATTTCTTACACCCCTGGGCAAATATCCTGGTCTGTGAGTTGGTTTTTCCTTTTCTAGGACTGTAACATTTTTGTCTTTAGGCTTTTGTGGATCTGGAGCCAGTTTGGGAGAATTAATTGGCTTGGGCCCTTCTATCAGAGCCAAAGCAAATATAAAATAAAAAGAGCTAAAGACCATATTATTTGATGTTCCTCTGTACTGAAAGGGCTGTCATTATGATATAAGGGGCTGTATTTTGTTATTTTTTGTAAGTAGAGACTGGAAAAGTTTGATATGGATGAGGTCTATTCTGTTGATGGTTGTCAACCAGGACCAAACAAGGAAGGTCAGCACACTAAAGAAATAAGTCTTTTGGCGGGGGGGGGGGGGGGGGGCTGGAAGAACTTTCAGTAGGGGCTTGGGGGAGTCCTCTCTGAGTGGGGTGGTGCGAGGATGTTGTGCATGGAGAGCATAGTTTCTCTAAGCCAGGCTTCCTCTTCTCCAGCACTCTGTGGCACGTGCTGTCAGGCTGATCCCACATTCACTCAGTGCATGTGGGTCTGTGGAGGGAGACGTGGGTCAGCTGTCAGGACTGTGCAAGTTTGCCAGGCTGTCAACTTCGATGCAATCTGGTCCCTTTCTTTTCAGGAAGAGTTAGAGCACCATGAGAAGAATGGGAAATGCATGTGTGTCTGTTCACTTACTGTGTTTTTATTTTGGAAGGGAGTGGTTCTGCAGCAAGCCAGTAGGAGACCAGCAGGTCACCAGCCTCAAGGATTCATCCTCCATCAACCTAGAATGTCTCCATGGGTGGTTTTCTTTCATTTTTCCTGGGAGAATGCTACTTTCAAGCCAAAATAATTTGGGCTTGCTTCAACTTGCCTCAGCAGCAGGCTATCAAAGAGATGGAGGCTCCATTGTGAGGACGTGTCCTCAGTGAATGGTAATGGCATCTACAAGCTAAGGCAAGAAGTCTAAGAAGATGAGCCTTTAAACTGCAAAGGACATATCTGTGGTACACAGAAGTAGTCTGGATAATATGCAATTCCCATCTTCAGTTTGGAAAGGAGCCCCTGAGAGTAAGAGAAGAGCAGAGATGGTCAGAGCTGCCAATCTCCTGGGCAAAGGGGCCTGATCATCTCAGCAGAGGGTTTGCTGGTATCTGGGATTGTAGTAGCTTCTGAGAGGTTTGGAGTTAGAAATCAAAATAAAATAATGTTTTGCACTACTTCGTTCTCTTTCATTACTGTTTTGTTTGTTTGGGTTTCATATAAAGCGGGTTCTGTATCTAGGGACTCATTGCATTTTTCTAATTTCTTTCTTCGATGTCCTAGAACTCCCAACATTCTAAAACTTTAAATGGACTGCCAGTTTTCTAAATGGAAGAACAAAATATGTCCTCCCTTTAAAAAGATAAATGTTTAATACCCAACAACTCAGGGCCACAGCAGCCTCTGCAGGAGTAGAGGGAGAACAGCAGAAGGTGCCAGGAGATCAACAACTCCTATATGAAAAGAAGGAAGGAAAAAGAACCTCCTGTTATTTTGGATGAAGTTGGAACCGGAGGTCCACAAAATTTGCTCCTGCTGTGCACCTCGCCTCTCCCACATGATGAATTGTTCTCCCATAGTCCTAATGATCTCCTGCAAGATCGATAGTCCCATGGAAAAACAAGTTTAATGGATTGTAAGCTGAGGGAAAGAATGAGCTCTGGAGGGGCATGGGAGAAATAAAGTGGATGTTCTGCAATCAAGTTCTGTCCAGATTGACACACTCATACTTGTCTCTTTTTTTATTCCCCCCCTGCCCTCCAGTTTTCTGCTTTTTTGTTGGTTTGTTTTTTACAAGGGAATTTCTGTCTCCTGACATGAGATATTTTGAGTTACATGCAGTGTGGGGAATGGGGATAATCCAAGGAGTTGTATAATCTTATAAAAACATTTGTTCAAGTGACCAATCATTAAGGCACATGAGGGGAGCAGGATAAATTGGGAGACAGCATCTGAAGCTCTGAAGCAAAGGATGGCTGCTTTTCCCATAGCTGGTGATGCTTGGTGGGAGGGGAAATGAAGCTGGGAAGCTCACCAGTCACTTGCACATAACTATCATGCATTAAGCCTGTAAGACCAGCCTTGTTGCTGAGGTACAGTAAAACTCAGCTGTGGCACCAGCACAATTTATGTCAATGTACTTTTCGGCTGGCTGAAAGACGGGAGGAATATTGATCAACGGGGCTCTATGAAACAACCCCATGTGAGTGCTTGCTTGCTTGCTTGCTTGCTTGCTCGCTTTCCTTCCTTCCTTCCTTCCTTCCTTCCTTCCTTCCTTCCTTCCTTCCTTCCTTCCTTCCTTCCTTCCTTCCTTCCTTCCTTCCTTCCTTCCTTCATGGGGCCGAGGTCTATAAGAGACTAGATTCACTTGAGCATCGTAGGTGAGAGAAGGGTTTATTCAAAGGAATAAAAGAATTCAGAGCCTTGAGATTTGTTTGAGTCCAGAATTGAATGGAACTCATACTTCTTGATCATCCAAAGTTTTATTTATTTCAGAAGTGTTATTTGGCTGGAGATACAGTTGTGTTTCATTGGTGGATTGCCTAATAATCCACTGTAAACTCCTGTTAAGCTATGTCCAGCCCTGACACCTAGCAGATATGACACCTACCAAGAAGTGAGCAGGTTGAGGAAATCTGATGAGGGAATACTGTATGCATTCTGTTAATATTTAGGGGAGGAGAAGTTTCACCCTTTTTACTTTATTTCACATATTATTGGATTGTTCTTTGACACTAAGAACAGATTGTAGAGCTGTGCTCTGACTTAGCTGCAAGCCACACATTTTATTGTCCAAATCTGTCATTTTTATGCCCCATCTTCCACTGACAGTTCTTCAATAGGTATCTGAGAAAGTTTATTCTTCTCATTCCAAGCAGTGGAACTGAGACTGAGATCAAGAAGCCTCATGAACAGTGAGAAGCCACATTGCAAACTGGGTTATATATCATCTTCAGAATAGGCATAGAAAATACAGATATATCAGAATTGGCAGATTGTATTCCATTCAACTTACGCGAAGTCCAGGGCTCTCTTACTATTTCCCTGGCTAAAGATCCAGATGGATAGAGAAAGCATTCATATAATAGGGAGAGATATTTTGGAGATAGAATGATTATGTATCATTAAGTTGGCATTAGCAACCACATAGATAGACTTCTCCAGGTTGACCTCTCCCCAACATGGTACTTTAGATCTTCCAATAGCGTACCCTTTGCTGCTGTAACTGAGGCCATCCACCTTGCTGCTGGTTGGATTATTTTTTTTCTTTCCTTCCTCCTTTCCCAGCATTACTGACTTCTCCAGAGAGCTAAATCTTCACGTATGGTATCCAAACTTTGATCATTTGAACCTGGTCATTTGGGCCTCAAGTGAGAACTCTGGGTTGATTTGTTCCATGATCCATTGGTTTGTTTTCTTGGCTGTCCATGGCTTACTCCAGAGTCTTCTCCAACACCAAAGCTCAAAAGCATTGATACTATTTCTATCCTGCTTCTTCAAAAGAGGTAGAGTACACTTGGCCATATGAACAGTTTCCACACATATAGTTGTTCTTTGGGTTCCTCGGCATCCACAGAAGCTTCCTGCTTTCGTCAAAATTGCTAAAGCAGCATCACATTGCATCAGAAGCTCCACCCCTTTGCAGCACACAAGTGATGTTACTGCATGACAGCCCAATGCTGCTTTCATCAATCTGCCCCCCTCACCCCTTCAGGATGTACAGCTTTGTTTTAAAAAAGTACTATCATTTAATTCAAAGCCTCCAGAAACAAATTGCAAGACAACAATAGTAAAACAATAGCATATAAAGTACAATGGAACTAAAACCAGACCCAAACTGTGAACCATACTTTGCTCAGTAACTAAAATACTGGTGCAAAGCATTCAAGACAGCAGTGATAAGTACTGTGAATCAGACATGAATATTGTACATTCAAAATTATCATCCACTAAAACTTTTTTAATCTTTAAAGTTTTTGGAGCAAACCATGCTGACAGATTAGGATAGGTCATAATTTTTTTCTTGGCCATAGAAAATAGCTGTTGTCTGTTTTCCAGCCTAGTTTTGGGCTGAATTATATAGACAAGGGTAGGAAATCACAAGAGGCACCCAAAAACAAATGTGATGGTGTCTCCTGTTCCATAGTTCAGCTAACCAGCAAGGACCTCCTTTAGGATTTTCCATTCCAGCTCCCTTCCCCAGTTCAAACACTCAGGCTACTAAGCATGCCCTGTGGCTTACTTGGGGGAAATTAAAAAAGAAAAAAAAAACTTTTTAAAAAATGCACTTCTGCAAACCTCAGGATATTCTCTCTTGTTGTTATTTCTCTTTCATTTCTCAGTAGCCCCATTCAGGATGGAACCCTATTATCATTCACTGCTTGAATTCCTACTACAGGGACCAGCCATCTTCTTCACAATCATCCTGTCTGTTTGCTGGCCAAATTTAAAGTGTTGCTTGATGGTTGTATTATGAGGCTACCTTCCTCTTTCGACTTGGGCTCACTCACTGGATATTGACTGTGTAGGAGCAGTGCCATGTTAGTCTACGGTGGCAAATAATCAGAAAGATTCTGGTAAGAACTTTTCTGACTAACAAATGTTATTAAAAGGCCATCAGGAGCTGGATATTGACTGGCAGAAGATGCTGTTACAGGTAGTCCCCAGTTTAAGAACAAATTCCATTTCCAAGGTCTGTCCTTAAGTTGAATTTGTATGTAAGTCAAAACAGTATTATTGTATAGCACTGAATAAATAGCGTTGTGTAATGAACTTGAACCGTTGTGCATTTAACTCAAATTATTGTGTACTTAACTCTAATTTTGCTAGGCTCTGTTCTTAACCATGGGCCATCTGTAACCCAGGCATTCTTAACACGGGGACTCCCTGTACATCATATCATAAGCGACAGCTGATAGCTGGGAACAACTACTTTGGGAATACATTTGAGGCTGAAAATAAGTCATTAGTCAAATAAAATAAAATCTTTATTACGGTCATAGACCAGCATAAATTAGTCAAAAATGAACTAATATAGTTAAAAGAAAAAAAGAGACTAGGTCATATCATACCAACTTAAGATCTATATCTATATCTATATCTATACATACACATACATACATACCATCGCATTACACCTTTTGGAGTAAGCAACATGATGCAGAGTGCAGAAAAGCAGAAAGAAATACTAAGGCAAAGGAATTAAAGGCATGAAATAAGAATGTAGGTTCAACCAACCCCATTCATGATAACTCTCCCTCCCTTTCTATCCTTGCTTCAAGCACATCCCTACCCAGCTTCCCACACTGCCTTTTGTTTTTTAAACTTCACATTGTCTCTTTTTGCCATGGTTTCCTTTGTCCACAGTGTGCAATGTATTAAATAAGCCACAATGGTTGGATTCACAGCTGGCTTAAAGTGATGTGTAGATCAGATAATATCTGGGTCTAAGCTGGTGGGCAAAATGTAGCTGGAGAAAAGCTGTGAACTTCATGCTGTTGTTTTGAGGAACAGATGCTACTTTAAAAGCATGACTGCCTGTTCCCTTATACTCTGTTTTATTGATTTGCAAATCATGTATTTTTTACAATAATAAAGAAAACAATAAAATAAAATG
This sequence comes from Liasis olivaceus, assembly GCA_030867105.1. Classification (NCBI taxonomy): domain Eukaryota; kingdom Metazoa; phylum Chordata; class Lepidosauria; order Squamata; family Pythonidae; genus Liasis; species Liasis olivaceus. Next base: position 194,475,212 of record CM061349.1, read on the forward strand.
GATTAGACCTCTGCAGTCGGTTAAGACTTTGGGCCACAAACAATAAAGCAAAATGGAAACACTAATAGCACAATAAAAACAGTATAATACATGCCCAAGAGAAATGCCCACAGATAATCAGTTTGAGCTGAACGTACCATGAGAAATATGACTTTATCTGCCTTGTGGAATGCAAGGAGGGAGTGGGCTGGACATACCTCCATACCTCTGGAGCATCTGCCAGAGTGCAGTGGCTACAACAGAGAAGGCTTGCCATCTGGCCCATCCTCCACACACTTATCAAGGAAAAGGAATTCTCAGCAGAACTTCTCTAGATGTTTGGACTGGATGGACAGTTTCTGTTCTGTTAAGATGGTGCTTGATGTAACCAGGAGCTATGCTGTAAAGAGCTTTAAAGGTGATAATCAGCATTTGAATTGAGCCCAGGAACCTAATGACAGCTGGTGCAACAATGTGAGAATTGATATTATTCTGCAATGGAGGGATTGTCTCACCAACATCTGGCAACAACATTCTGGTCCAGATGCAGCTTCTATATCATCTCTAAAGGCAGTACCCCAGAGAATATATTACAGTAATCCAAGTGAGTAGGAATTAAGCATGAGTCACCATCACCAGGGCATCCTGGTCTAAGTAGGGTCACAATTGGTACACTAGCTGAAGTTAGGAGAAGCCTGCCCTCCCAGCAACAGCTTAAACACTAGTTGTTACAGATGTCAGAGAGAAAAAGGCAGAAACAAGGAGGGAGATGAAGCACTAGGGTTACATTCACCATTGTTGTATGAATGGTTAGTCAAGGCCGGCCATGCTTGTCAAAGAGCTTTTGATCCAGCAGGCTTCTTCACTTATGGGAAAAGAAACACAATTGTCACCAAATCTGCTTTGGAAGAAATAGAACAGTTCTGTTTTACTCCTTGCATTAAACCAATAACCATGCAGATCTATAACCACATTTATACAGATACAGAAACTCAGGAATGATGTTATACAACAAAAGCTATTGAAGTCAGTGAAAGTGAATTCCCCACTACCAATTTGCTTGCTTAGTGAATGCATTCTCTCTCTCATCACCCAACAGTCAGAAACCTTTACCAACAGTCAGAAACCTTACATTTTAAACCCCAAAGGCCACTCAATGATCTTAGTCATTGGTCATTAACTGTCTTCCAAAAGTCTCATGAAGCACTTTCCTCTCCCTTCTTCTTGACTCTGCTTGATTCCTCCAGCATCTTCTCCTCACGGGCCCCAATCAAAACCAGTTCAGCTGCTCATCATTCTTCCAGTCACAATCCAACCCCCCAACCATCACACACTGGGTGCTCTTTACTCTCTCGAGTTCAATCTTCTCTCCAGCTGACAGGCTAGGTTATAGGTCCCCTTTTAGATTCCCTTCAAGGTAGACCTTGCTCACTGATCCATGCCTCAAGCAGCAAGCCAGCAGAACACCCAGCAGGCAAAAAGCCTGATGGCTTCTCTGTTTCCCCCTTGCTCGTGAGTAATCTTTTGTTTCCTAACTTTATCTTTTCTCTCCCTTTTGGCTTCCTAAACTGACTCACAAGTAAACTTTCTCTCATTTGAAAGCTTTTCCTCTTTCTTCTCTTACTCTGGAGAATCTTTCAGTCTCATTTTAAATCTCTAAATACTTGCTATTTCCTTAGGTTGCTTTCCTAAGCTAACCACTTCCTTCATGTTTTCCTAGCTGTTTCTTCCAAACTTGGTCTCTCTAGGTCAAGCCTGTTTGGGTTAAGCAGACCCCCTTGTTTCACCCAAACTCCACATCTTTTCCAAACTCCTTTGTATCTTTCTTGCACCTCTTCAGGGTGACCTTCCATTCCCCTGTTCAGATTTCCTTCCTTCTTTGTTTAAAGAAGCCATTTATCTCATCTGGTGATCCTATTACCTTATACCCCCACCTACATCCATACTCACAAGGCCTCCTTCTTACATTCTGTTAATTACCAGCCATAAGGTCCCAGTTTCTTAGCACTCAAGTTATCATCTTGCTTCTCATAGCAAACCCCTACCAGTTTCTATCAGCTTCATTGATTTCCCCAACTTTACAGCAACTTCTTAGGTTATAGAGACTCCACTGGGGGGGGGGGAGGGGAACCTTTTTAACACTTATTTATCCTTGGCTATAAATGCCCCCTCCACTCTTCTGATTCAAAGAAGTCAGGCAGTCATGCATTGGTGAAACTAAGCATTTCCCCTGCAAAGTTTGAAAGCAGAAAAATCAATGTGAAAGGGTTTGTTATAAAAAGGTGCTGCCTAAGGAATACTCCAGGAAAGTTGCCAGTGAATGCAAATAACTCAGGATTCTTCCTGTAGTCTGAAGGTTCTATAGAAAACATTTAGGATGAAGCACAGAAAAGAAACATCGTCTGCTCTGCCTGGGCAAAGCCTGTTCCCCACTCTACCCCAAATCTGGCATGAAGAATCAGATAATCTTCACTAAATGTATCCACTATAGGCAAATGTGCTGCTTACATTTCCCCATTAGTGACTTATAGCATCTTCTGGAGTCATCCAAACACCACTGAGCCAAAATAACAGTAATGAGGATGGGCTCTCTATCACTTCTGCACTGGCTAGGGGATGCCCTGAAGATACTATAAGTCACTGGGAGAAAATAGATACTCAGATGGATTCCTGTACTATAGAGACACATTTATTATATCAAGAACACTGAGCTTCCTACTGAGGGAAAGGAATAGCTATGGATGTAAGATAAGGGGATTTTTCCACAGGTTCCTTAATCCCTTTTGAAAAATGAGGACCAAACTGTTTGTGGCTTAGAATTCATTCTGTGTTCCCCCCACCCCTGCAATTTAGCTTGGGAATGAAGGGTTCAATCCTCCCCATCCTTATTAACTATCATCTTACATTGCCTCAAAGCAGCTATTAGATACAAGGGGAGAAAATCTTAGCACATAATACTAACTTTGGGGAAAATGAGATTTGGGGGGGCTTAACTCAGGAGCAAATGGTTGGGCCTTCCTTCTGTTCTTCTATGCCAAATTTCCCAATCTGGTGCCTTCAGATGTATTGATTTGATCTCAATTCACCACTGCGACTAGGTAAATTGAAGTCCCAGGTTGAAGAAGGCAGATTTACTGATCATAATAAGACTTCCCCTTTATCTCTTAACATTTTACCAAAAGAAATAAAAAATGGTGCAACTTAACAAAAAAAAGTTGTGTAGGCCAAATCTTAGGACCTGTGTACATCTTACAATGCAATCCTACACGTGTAAGAAAGATTTCTACTTAGAAGTAAACCCCACTGAGTTTTCTATAGGTTTTCCCCAGTATATAGTAGTAAGTCCCACTGAAGTAAATGGGGCTTTCTTCTGAGCCAACATACATACAATTGCTTTGCTAGAAAATAAAGCATCCACCATTCACCTCCCTTCCAAGGAAATATCACATAAAACTTATAGTTTAATGGGAACAACACAGTTGGCATGAAACAATGCAGTCATATATCTTGGGAATGTTTTAAAGCAAGAACAGGCAGTCTGGTCCTGCCCAGATGTTCTAGATGTCTGTGCCAACCCATCCTTGTTTAAACAAATGCTCATAAGTGAAAATGATGACAGTTGATGTAATATTGCATCAGAAACAGAATACTTTTCTTTGATTCTCTTTGTGTGGTTATTCAGTTAAAACTACAAAAAATTAAAATATCCAAAACTGCTAAATGTTGATGTAGGTACAGGAGATCTCTCTCTCTCTCTCTCTCTCCCCCCCTCTCCCTCTCCCTCTCTCTCTATCAATCAATCAATCAATCAATATCTATCATCTATCTATCTATCTATCTATCTATCTATCTATCTATCTATCTAATCATCTTCTATCTATCTCTTTCCACTGGACATTATGTTTTGCTCACTACATCTTTTGTAGAAGTGAACATTGAAGGCATTTCCATTTTGTTTCTAAACCTGTAGCGTATTTGAGACGCTTGGTCATAAATTAAGTCATCATTCCTTGGTATAAGCTAAAGATAATTACTTTAACATGCTTGACTATGATGCCAAAATCAAATAAATAAATTTGCAAAACTGTAGGTGTAAAGCAGCCCCCCCCCCCAAGATATATTGGATTTCAGATCCCATAATTCTCAGCCTACATGGCCATTAGTTTTTGGATGATGCTGTTTTGATTGTATCAGGATGTACCCTCAGGTTGACGAGGCTATTCTTACTGTACAGGGTAGGAGACAAGATGCAGAATCTGTGGCCCTCTCTATGCTTTTTGGAATGGTCATTCAGCAGCATCTGGAAGACTTTAGGATATATTCAAATGCATAAAATTACTTCTGGTAAAATTAGGATATAAGAAGGTGATTGGTTATTAATTCACTGAAATAATCTGTAGAGGAATATGAAGTTAGCCTAGAAGAAGGAATTTGAAGGCAGTTATGTAAATACCAGCTTAGTCTGGAAGAAGAGGAGAGGGTAAGAGATTGTCCCACCTTGATTATCTTGGGTATAAGAGGGGAGAGAGAGAAACTCTGCCAGGTTTTCAAAATTCTATTATTATACCCTGCATCAATAGAATTTCAATAGTCCTTGTGGAATCTGTTTTCTGACCTGGCCTACTCCAAAGGACCAACAGGATCTTCTTATGAGTGATTATTATTAAAGGACTTTAAGCAATGGAGAATCTGTTAGAATTCATCTTTGCATGTCCTGGCTTTCTGCACCTACAAACCTATTGACCAGGAGGGGCAATAGAAGTCAGACAATTACAGCCAGAATCTGTTCTTTTATCATCTTTGAAGATTTTCTTTGCGTGCCTCTATGTAATAGGTTTCCTATCAGTTTGACTGATATTCTCAGGGCTTTTCTCCCTCTTTCAGTGAAGTTCCTTTTTGACTTCTTCTGGCATTGACCTGTGCAGTTCTGGTTCTCATCTGACCTGCTCTCTCTCCATAATGGAGGTGAGCACACTACAGGCCTTTAGCTGTAGACAGACTTATGTAACTGAGCTTTACCAGCATCATGTTATTTCCTTTTAAAAAGTTATTACTTTTTTTCTTTTTCTTTTTTATGTAATAATTGTTATTAAAGGTTACAATTAGAAAAAATTGAAACTAATACAAACCACAAAAAATATAAGAATAAAAAGAAAAAAGAAGTGTAGGAAAGAAAAAGAAGAAAAAGAAAATTTTTAAAAAAGGAAAAAAAGAAGGGATATAAAGAAGTAACTTCCCTGTCCATCACAAGTATAAACAACTTTAATAATTTATCACCATCTCTTAAAATACAAAAAAAAAAAAAACACCCTCTCTTCATCCCATATCTCATCTCTTAGCTATGAACAAAATCCAAAAGCCTCATCATTCATTCCTTATCAACAAAAGTCCACTGAGAGTTACCAGAAATAACTACATATCTATTTTAACAAATAAGCCAACTCTGTATTCCTTCCCTGTACTTTTAACAATCTTGGTTTTTAATTCCTTCAGATAACATACTAGAACTTGATTTATTTTCTTTCTTTTTTCTTTTTGTCCCATCTCAGAGAATTTTTCAAAACTTTAACAGATCTCTTTTGTACATCCAGTAAAAAAAGATTATCCAAATCATTTTTCTAGGGTGATACTTGTATGTTCCCTTTAAGTATTAACACATCAACCATTTCATTTGTATGTCCAGTATATCATTCTTTTCCATATCGTTCTTGTAACTTGTCATATTTAAGTCCACATTCAAATCAATTTCAGTCTTATCCGATATAGCTTGTTCTTCTTCTGTGACATCATTAACACACCATCTATCTATGGTATCAGACATTCTTAAAATTAATTTCTGAGTCCATTGTTCAAAAATATCCTTCAAAATATCCACTGTTAAAGTATTTTGCTCCATTCTTTGTTAACAAGTCGAATTTAAGTGTTCTTCTCTTTTAATTGTAATCTTTATTTTCTTCTAGTTCCCTCTAGTGCCCAACCTTCAAAGTCCTATCCTATCATTTTTTTCCAAAAAACCCCCAAACCACAGTTTCCCACGGGAAGGATTTTTATAATTCATTTCAGATTTTATTTCCAAATCCATCTGGACCAAGTCCATTTTTAACTTTCCAAAATCAATACTTTAAACCCTTTTGCTGTTTATTCCCAAAAATAATATTTTTCCAAGTCCTTAAAATCGTATTTAAAATTTCTTTCATGAGGGAGAAGGAGACTCACCCAATGAATGCAATAAAAACTTGCCATTCTGAAGGGTCTTCATGTTTCCAAAGCAACAAAAAATAATTCCAAAAATGATTAAGACGTAAGGCTCTGTTGAGCTTTTTGCCCATAACAGGCTGTGAGCTGTTGATGGTATCCCTTGACTCCCAGCCACTCACTCATAAGCTGACCATAAAACCTTGATAACTGTGGTCTACTCACAAGGAGCGGCTGTCCAGTGTGCACACAGGCTATCTCATGATCTTTCCTTTCTCCAGAGAGATTTCACTGGCTAGGATCCGGAATCCAGCCACCAATTTCTGCTGCAAACACCGTCCCACTTCGGCAGAGACTTCTAGCTCACCATGGCACTCAACAAAAGTCCCAAAAAATTATTACTTTTTTTTTCATGCAAGCACCAGACTCAAGAATACTTTCATATAAAAGTTATATTCACAACACTGGTGTTTTCTCTCGTTGCATTCTTTCCACCATATAAAGATATCTGCTATCCAACAAAATCCAGTCATGGACATTACTTTTACTCACCCTTCTTATGACTTCTCCTTAGGAGCTAATCAAATTAACCAATGAGGACCAGTTTTTTCTGGAAAATAAATCCCAAGAAGAGGAAAATGGAGACACACCCATACCCTATAGCTAAGATTGGAATGTAAACTTCTGCCCTTTTTCTGCCCTGGATTCTGGGAGTTAAAATTAAATTCTTAAATAGTTTATATCTGTCTTTATCATGGTTAGGAATAAAAGAAATTAAGAATAAAGAAATTACCTAGTGTATCCATTCAAATTACTTTTCTATTTAGAATACAAATAATTGCAAGTATAAAACTGATAGCAAAAATGCCACAGACTCGATTTTATTTATTGCTGCTAGGAATGAAAATTAATGATCTGCCAAATAGCATTTGGGTTAGAGCTGGAATTTGAGGCTTCTGAATCTTACTGACATCAAGAGAGATACAGTGAGATGGATGGCATACACATTTGATTAATAAAAGAAAGAAAGAAAGAATAAAGAGGAACAACAACAATCTTTAGATTAGTCTGTCAGATTTTGGAGGCCTCTCTAGTGAATGTTACCTATAATATAATATTGGGAATATTCAGTTTAACTGATTCAGAAGGATTATATTAGTTAGAATTATTATTTTTTCATATGGACATATTATTCACTTAGGTGAAACTATACCAGTTGCATAAAACCTGGGTTCAGTCATTTCAGGAGAAAAGTTCTGTATACAGTTGAATCTCTCTTCCTGAAATTAGTCATGTTTAAAAATCCTTCCTTTGGCTGAATCCTGCCCCTTTTTTAGAACCATTCCTGAACTGGAAGTATGTTTTTATTCCTCCAGTGGGAAGCTGGGTTTTAGATGAATAACAGTCACATCAGGTGTATGTGGATTAAATCTCAGTGATTAAAACTGAAATAACGTAATGGTTCCTTTGGCCTGATATCATTATAATTTAATAAAACTTTCATGTATATATTTTTACTGCAAATGTGAAGTAACGGTAATCTGGGTAAACTTAACAATGCCTATACCTTAATACTTTGTTTAGGTAAAGTACAGAAAGAAGGGAGGAAAGCCTCTTACGTTTATGCGTTTTAATTAAGGTAATTAAAACACATAAACATAAGAAAAGGAAAGTGACTGCTGGCTGGCCTCCCTTCTTTTCAAGTTGCAGCTAATCAAGGAAGTCAAGGGGCCAGTGAAGGAAGATTCCCCACACTAAAAGTCCCACTTGTCCATGCCAGATCAGTTGCTCCTGAAACATCTATTACCCAGCTTATAAATGTGGAAAGTGTTGGCCTGGCTTTTATCACAGAAACCTGGCCAAGGAAGATGCTTACCTCTCCCACTTACGACCACTGGGCTATTCCCATGACAGTAGGCTATGACTGGACCAGAAGAAGGTAGAATGGCTGTTAACTGTAGGAATGCCATCTTACTGACCAGATGCTCCATACAATAATCATCAGGCTTCTGGATTTGGGTGGCTGGGACAGTATAGGAATACTTTTCATGTATGACCGAGCCCACTGTCTAATAATCTCTCTTCTTGAGCTAACTGGGATGGTTGGACAAATGGCACAGGATTACTTTAGGCTTCCTGTCCCCCTCTTCCTAATCCATGTTATCAATTTTGAGTCCATTTATTCATTGATAAATTGCTTCAGTCAAGGTCACTCCAAGATGTTGCTTAGCATTTCATGTGCTTTATGATCCTGTTCTAGTTGGTAACAGAACACAATCATCCAGGAGGACACATTGTGGATAGGGTTCTCTGTTCATATGGAGCTGGTGATGTGAAGATAAAGGAATTTTGTGTGATTCTATGATCATGGACAGATCACTCCCCAGTCAGTGTTATAAGAATGGAAGACTGGTGAAAATGATTTGACACAAGTGCCTGGATCTGGATTGTTTGCTTGGAAAATTTCCCATATAATGTGTCAATGATACTGTTGATACCCTAGCTGATCCCTGGAATATTTTAGCTGTCGAGACAGTTGACTTTATCAATCCTAAATGCCTTCTTCCCTCTTACCGAGCCAGATCAGCCATGCCATTACTATGCTAAAGACACCTAGCAGCCCTTGAATTTTGTATAAGTTTGATAATGGGCTGCATGAGGGAGAATAAGAATTTCACTGAAATTAAATCCAGTCAAGATGGAAATGCTGTTAATAAATAAGAAACTGAACTTAGGAGTTGAGTTCACTCTGTTCTCAGTGGGGTTGCACTCCTCCTGAAAAAGCAGGAATTTGGGAATGCTCCTTGATCTTATTTGCAGGTGGTAGTTCTGGTGAAGAGTATATTTGCACAATGAACATTAGTTGTCAGTTGTGACTCTGTCTTAAGTTGGCTGGATTTTGCAATCCACACCTTGTCTATATCCCATCTGGACTATTGCAATGGGATCTACATAAGGCTTTCTATGCAAAGTGCCTGAACCATTTGGACCAAAAGTAGCAGCTACGTCACTAACTGATCAAAGGCATGGGATAACACAATGCATGCACTGAACGATTTACACTGGTGGCAACTGCTTACTAGCACAATTTAAGGTACTGACATTGATCTTTAAAGACCTAGCCTTAGGGCCTGTTGTCTAACAATCTGAGGGACACCTTTCCTGTTATAAAGCTATGGGGCCATTAAGGTGTTCAGGGGAATCACTTCCGAAGATGTCCCCACTATCAGAGGAACATTCTTCTAGCCTCAGGAGAAGGTCTTCTGTATTGCTCCCAGGCAATGGAATCTACTCCCTTGTGAGTCACTTACTGTCCCACATTCTTAGCCTGGATCTCTTTAACTGTTAAGACATTTTAGCATTATCTATTCATCTCTATCTATCATCTTGATTGTTATAATAAAGAACTGTTATGATAAAGAACAGTGGAGTATAAAATCAAATCAATAAATAAAATTGTTGGTATTTGTGGTCAAATTATTTTTGGCTCACAAATACACCATTGCAAAAATTGTTACCTCATCCTAATTAACCTAATGACAAGGCCAGTCCTGACAGCCCAACCTTGATATTTTAGTCTTACTATATTCATAATAAAGAAAGTTGTCAGATTTTGAAAAATATTAACTGGATCACTTCCTGGAAGAATAAAACAAGCAGGACAAAGTTAGGAGTTGAGCTATGTAATTTCTGGAAGATAGAGAACTGCTTATTTTGAGTCAGATCATCTAGTTTACTAGTACTGCACTGATGGGCAGCAGCACTGCTGTGTCTCATGCAAGGAGTCTTCTCCAGTCTTACATGGCCATCCTAGAGAATGAGCCCTAGATCATTTCTACAAGAATACAGTATGAATTGCATCCAACAGCATACTAGCAGGCATCTGCTTATACAGTGAAACTGTCTTCTCTTCTTTGCACTTCCTCCAGTAGTACTCATTACACATCCTTCAAAACTGCTGAGCATATTCCCCACCCTATTATCTGGAGAAGATGGTGGGAAACGTGGTAAGGGAAGAAAGAGGTCCTTTCTCTTGAGCAGTGTTGTTTTGGTCACCATTAGACTTCATGATATGGGCCTTATATTAAGTGGTTAATGATTATCTGAAGTAGCATTTCATTAGATGCACAAAAATGGGATGGGAAACGAGATACTAGATATAGGAACTGAGATACTAGAGGACAGTGAACATATGATCAGAACTGACCTGAGCATAATAATCTGGAGAAAAATGAAAATTGCAACCTTCCTGGATAAAAGAGTGCTTGGGAAACATATATACACTGTCCTGAGGTCCACAGGACAAGATATAATAATGAATATATCTTTATTAATGGAGCACCAAACATTTGAGTAAAAGAAATATATAACAAAATGTGACTTGGATGTCACAGAGAGAAACAGGTATATAGCATTAAGCACAGATTGTTTTGAAAGAAGGCCATGATGGAAATAAATTGTAATAATGTACAAATCTAGATTTATAACCAACCAATGTTGTCTGTTTTCTAACTATTGCCTCAAATCTTTATTACAGTCTTAGACCAACATAAAGAGGGTGGGGTACAGTCAATTAAAAAGCACAGAAGATACATCAGAGTTTAAAAATAAAAATTATGAAAAGCTAGAAGATATATTAAAGCAGAAAGTATATATAAAAAACAAGAGTCTAAAAGAATCTAAAAGAAGGGGTAGGAGCATTAGATGGGTGTAGGGGAACGTAAAGGTTAGTATGTGGAACACTATATCTATCAAACTACAAAGCACTCTAGTATGGCGAACAAGATGCTCATTAAGTCTAGTTTATGGCACTGGGCATCATCCGACAAATTTTAAGAGCTGCTGGCAACATTTTATGTTGTAGCAGGGTTGGTATCTGAAAGCAGCAGGGAAGTGTAGAATTATCCTGCACATTATGTAGTAATGGTGAGATGAGGCTAATACAAATGTCTCTGTAGTACAGGCACTGAAGAAGCACATGGTCTGTAGTTTCCGTGTGTGCAGTCACAGGGCATTGTCTCTCCGGGTAAGGAATCTTTCTGTATTGGCCTTCAAGGACAGCTGAGGGGAGGGCATGACATTGTGCCAGAGTAAAGGCCATCTGGTGTTTAGGTACTTCGAGTTTAGTTACGTATGCCATAGGGGAGGCAGAGTACTTGTTGGATTCACTGGCAATAAAGGTTGGGGACCTGGCTAGATCCAATTGATGCTCTGTGTCTGCTACACACTGTTGAATGAGTGCTTTGGCCCGATCATATCCCATGCTGAGTAGAAGACCTGGCGAGAAGCCCACGGATGAGATTTTAATTGCCACTGCCTCTTTCCTTGTGGATTGAAAATCATTGCTCATAGTTAATGGGGCAAGGCAAGGAGGAAAGGATAGTCTGGGCCAATTGTCGAGCATGGTCACGACTATTGCCTGTTTGCTAACAAGGTACTTTCCATCTGGAAAAATGATTTCCACTCATTCTCTTATCCTCCTGGGGACCCACAGCCAGATCTGCTATGGAGGGAGCAGGAGGGTATAGGGTAAAACACTGGGGCGCCCTTTGGAGTGAGGCAATAGGATATAGGAGAACAAGCTGAATAAACAAATAAACCAGGGCGAAGCCTGTTATGCAAGTAGAAGTCCACTCACAGAAAGTTCTTTAAAAAATATCTTTTATTTTGTAGACATTTTTGAAATACACTGAAGATGTCAACAGTATCCCAGAGCATAATTAGTTACCCTCAGGCAATAAAAACTAATATTGAGAGGGTCTGTCTTACCTACTGTAATTACTGTTTTCGTTCATTATAGTCTGTGCTTATACAACTGCAGGGATCTTTCTCATACCTCTTCTCTTCTTGCTCTTCAGTCCTAAAATATGTATCTCTAAAAGACCAGCGGAGTCTTTGGGGGAGTGGGGAACATGTTTGGTTCATAATAAACAAAATAAAAGGGAACTGCATTTTAGCCAATAGATCCCCCTATTCCATTCCCTTAAGCTTTCTAATATTGTATGTGAGTTTCTCAGACTGAGCAATATTCAATACATAAACTAATCATTTAACAATGATTAAGCAATGATAGTCCAGAAAAAGAGTTCCTAGTGGTCAAAATCTGTATCAGAATTCCTGAGCCTTCCCAACTTCTCTAATATTTGTTCAAAACGAAGAGTGATAATGTCAACAGCTGGATATAAATCTACAGGAGTTAGGTACCACCAATGCCCAATCTTTAAGGCAGACCCTGATGATGAATCACAATAGCTCAGATAGACTGCTGATGTCCACTGAGCATCAGAAAGTGTTACGCCTAGGCCTGCATACCATGCCATCTTAAAGACAATCTCTTTTCCAAATAAGACATTAATCGGCTAGTCCTGTAGTACAGAAATTAAAGCTCTTTAGGTTAAAAATATTGAATAATCACCTAGTTATAAAAAAAAAAAAATCACAGTTCTTACTTCTTGAGACTTGAACATGTTACTAAGGTATTTGACTGTTTGACAGCAGATATTCTAGCACCCTGTAGTGTTAGGAAACTCTCTGAAAGGCACTGTCTCACAAAAATCAGGTAGTGATCTTGACTGTGTCATTTAGGATTAAAAATTGACCTGGAAGTTAATCTAAAAACCATTATTAGGAGGATGAAACGGCTGATTCTATTGTGATTGGCTTGAGCTATTTGTGATTGTGTCTCTAGCACAAACTATGAGTGGCCATCACAGAATTTGCATGCATAAGACAGGTACTCATACCTTGTAAGTAGCGTTTGTAAGAGAGATGCATGATGTTGGATCATGCTGGCTGGGGAATTCTGGGAGTTGAAGTCCACACATCTTAAAGATGCCAAGGTTGAGAAACACTGGTTTATCCTATGAAATCCTAATGAAATGTATGAGGCATTAAAACTCATGGGCTGCAGGGTGAAGTGCCACTTCCACGCAGCCCCCTGGGCAAGTAACCTGGGTCTCCCTTGTCTAACAAAAGGCAAAAAGATTTTATGTGCAATAAAATCCTTTTCTTTTCCTCTGACTTCAGTGTGTCTGTATCCCTGGAGTTGTCTGACCTGGAAGAAAAGAGTTTCCTTTCCCTGGCTTGGTACACACCCCTACTATCTATGGAAAAGAAGTTTTTTTTTTTCCTCCAGGTAATTAGACTTGGGGATACAAACATTGATGGAAGATTAATTGGTCCAACAACTGATGTTAGCTTTTGCAAATTGGCTTGTTTGGAAGAAAAGTTGGAACTGTTTAAACAAACCCTTAGAGCTGAAATAAGAGAAATAAGTAACCTAAAGCACTATGGGGGCTGTTTGGGATTAAAAGGCGTTACAAGTAATAAGATAAATATTTGTCAGAGCAATCTTTCTCCTGAAAAAAATGTATCAAGCCTGGTTCTGCACCAGTCCCCTTTTGCTTACAATCTTCCCTTTACCAGCTGAGCAGATTCCAAGATGGGATTCAGATTAATAATTAAAACCTTCAATTAAATATTGCATTTAAGATTCAGCACAGATGCTTGAAAATCATTTAAGAACTTAGAGTTTTCCTCAAATGAATAAGGAGGTCTGTTCCAGTTTGTCCATTCCAGCTGTATATCTTTCATTATGCTGAGGAGTAACACAATACCAGGAAGAAAATCCTTTTTAGCTTAAGTAGAAAACAAGATGAGGAAATGGCAACTGAACATTATGAAAAGTGGGAAGTGCAAGTTGCAGTCCATGTCTATGTACCTGGATAAGAAAATGGGGGTCTATGATACACAAGGAAGTAACATGGGTGTGGGGAATCTGCCTGATGAGAACAGATTTTGAAGGAAGAAGCCATGGAGATAAAGGAGAAAGTGTTGAGTACTTAAAATTTCACAAAAGTGGTTAAGAGATACAGACGAAAGTCTGATTGCATCATTCAGCGCATTGTCTATTAATAATCAAGGAGTGATTATTTATAAAAATCAGCAGATACAACCAAGACATTGAATATAATCTCTCACATCCCTTTAGATCCTGAAATTTTACATCTAAAACACAAAAATCTAAAATGAGGACACCTGTAGTTGATCCCCTTAGTTTAGCATACCCTTGTTTTTCCACCCCCAGCCCCAGGTGCAGATTATAACTTTGTGAAGCCAGCAAGGAGTGCTATCAAACCAAGTATAACAACATGGCATAAAAAGGAGCTTGATGCAGACTCAGAATCCAGCTGTTGGGTGACTCAACGGGATCCACTCTTCTCCATTCTCCTGGAAGAGGGCGGGATGTTCAGGAAAGAAGGTGAAAAAACTTTTTTTGAATACATTAAAGCACTTGCTATTTTATGTTTTCAGGAGTTGTGGGCAAGTGAGGAATTAAAGTCGAAAGGCTTTGTGGCTCATAAATTTGAGGCCACTCAAGGTTGGCAGATAAGGCTGTACCATTATTATGATATGCTAATGATGTGGTAGCTCTTGCTCAGATTTTAGTTGGTTCAAAAAGCTTGTTCAGATCTTTGGTGACCTTCTCTAAGAAAGAACACCTTGGAATTAAGTGCCAAAACACCAAGGTAATGATTTTCACTAAAAGTAGGAAGAGATAGGGAAAGGAGTACGACAAGGCTGTATACTGTCACCCTGCTTATTTAACCTATATGCAGAGTACATCATGAGAAATGCCAGGCTGGAAGAATCACAAGCCAGAATTAAGATTGCAGGGAGAAACATCAATAACCTCAGATATGCAGACGATACCACCCTAATGGCAGAAAGTGAAGAAGAACTAAAGAGCCTCTTGATGAGGGTGAAAGAGGAGAGTGCGAAAGCTGGCTTGAAACTCAACATTAAAAAAACTAAGATCATGGCATCTGGACCCATCAATCCCTGGCAAATAGAAGGGGTAGAAATGGAAGCAGTAACAGACTTCATTTATTTGGGCTCCAAGATCACTGCAGACGGAGACTGCAGCCATGAAATTAAAAGACGCTTGCTCCTTGGGAGGAAAGCTATGGCAAACCTAGATAGCATATTAAAAAGCAGAGACGTCACCTTGCTGACAAAGATCCGCATAGTCAAAGCTATGGTTTTTCCAGTAGTAATGTATGGCTGTGAGAGCTGGACCATAAAGAAGGCTGAATGCCGAAGAATTGATGCCTTTGAACTGTGGTGCTGGAGAAGACTCTTAAGAGTCCCCTGGACTGCTAGGAGGTCAAACCAGTCAATCTTAAAGGAAATCAACTCTGATTGCTCATTGGAAGGATTGATAATGAAGCTCAAGCTCAGATACTTTGGTCACCTAATGCGAAGAGAGGACTTTTTGGAAAAGACCCTGATGCTGGGAAAGATGGAAGGCAAAAGGAGAAGAGGACGGCAGAGGATGAGATGGCTAGATAGCATCACTGAAGCAATGAGCATGAAACTGAGCAAACTCAGGGAGGCAGTGAAGGACAGGAAGGCCTGGCACAATATGGTTCATGGGGTCACGAAGAGTCGGACACGACTTAACGACTGAACAACAACAACAACAACACAAGTGGAATAAAGAAAAAGGTATGCAGCAGATAGTTTTTCTTAGTTTTAATGCATCAGGCATTGGGCTGACATGAAACACATAGAAAATAAGCCACCACAAAAACAAATTAGAGTATGTAAGCAATTACGTACTTTTTCTACTTTGCGGTGTGTGTGTGTGTGTGTTGTGTCTGTACCAGCAATTAAAGTCTTTGAAACCAATCACTTCCAATATTTTAATTGCTAAATGCATCCTTCTCTTGGGTGCCAGAAGCTTTAACTACAGAGGAAAAGATTTAGTTCACATTTCTACAGGCACTTTGAAGGGTATTAAAATGGGTTCTTAATGCAGTTTTATATCTGGAAGCAGAAGCGGCATCAGCTGAATCCGAACTATGGCTTTTCATTATTGATTTCTGCTAAGATTATTATGCATCAGGCCCAAACTGTTGATTTCTCCTAAAATTTCAGATTTGTTTGTAAATCCATAGCTTAATTTTATTTGCTTCAAAACAGTACAGGTAGTCTTCGTTCGGTGACCACTCCATCAGCAACTGTTTCGAAGTTATGACAGCTCTGAACAAGGGCATTTAAGACCATGCCTTGTAGTTGCAGCAGTTGCAGTGTCCCTGCGATCACATGATCATGATTCAGGCACTTGGCAACCAGCTCGCAATTATGATGGTCACAGTGTCTCACGGTCCCGTGATTGCCATTCGTAACCTTCACTGCCGGCTTCTGACAAGCAAAGTCAATGGGGAAGCTGGCAGGGGGTCACAAGTGGCAATCATCTGTGACTCTGTGGAGTTCATTTAACGATGGCAACTGGGACTGCTGCAACTGCCCTCGTAAGTCGGTGCGGTCATGTGACATTGCACTTTATGACCACATTGCTTAGCAACTGAGTTGCCAGTCCCAATTACCATCGTTAAGTCAGGTCTACCTGTACAGAATTAGTTTAGAGTCCAGTGACCTACTGAAGTCAACCTATAATTGTAGATCTAGTAAAACAGAAGATGCTATTTTGAATATCAAAATCATTTTGCAAGACCTAAAGGACCACATATACATTTAAGAAAGAAAATTATCAGCACTTTATCTGTTTGATAACCCCTAACTATAGGAAATGTTTTATTTTGGCTAAATGTGACATTTTCCATCTGCAATTTTAGAAAAATAGCAGAGAAGGAGAGACTCATGATGTGTCTCAGGGGCTACAGACAAGCAAACCATAAACCATATCCTATTGTTCCATGAGTTTTGTAGAGATAAAAGGTAGCAGCTTTCCTATCACCAATGTTGAATTACCCAGGTAGAAAGTCTGAATTCTACAAAGCATATTTATTAAAGGATCACCATATTTTTGTTTTACAGTGAACTGTTAGCTATGTTTGGGCAGCTTTGCTGGTTAGGAAAAGTAGGGGGGGGGGGTGAAAATTGTTTGAGTTTCAGGACTGTGTACGATGTACATATGTTTTGATATACTAGTAGGTTTTTTATTTCTTAATTATGGATTAAAGCATTTATATATGTTTTGCTCTTTTTGCAATGCCCTGCAGCTAAGCAAATACGTTTTTTTTTTACTTCCTTACTTATTTAAGTCACCCAGTCAATGTGATTTTTTGAAAAGGTTATTTTGATTCGTGGTATGTTAAGAAGTGCATCAGTCCCAGCTAGAACATTTATCTAAGAAACTGAGCTCTAAATGCAGGCAGATTATCATCAAGAGAAAGACAAACATACAACCTTAAGCAGGGCTGATGTGAGAGATAGGGCAAGGGGGGTTAAGAATGTACTCTCTTCCCCAGAGGAGCGGGGGAGAGATAAGAGGATGAGACTGGCCCCTCCCTGAGGAATGCTAGTGATGTTTGTAGTTTGACCCTGGGAACTACTCTCAGTCTGAGAAGATTCTGTGAATGGGGTGAAGCCAAATAAACCTTGCTGGATTGAATCTGTATTGTCTCCTGGAGTTCCCTGGGCTAAACCTGACAGCTGAGGACAATCTGTAGCCCAAAGCTGCATGTAGCTGTGGAGTCCTTGGTGCTCTCTGAGCTTGGTTGTTTGCTTGCAAACGTTTCATTACCCAACTAGGTAACATCATCAGTACAGTAGCTTGCCCTGTCAATGTTGGTGGGGATGTGCCTTTCCCCTTGGTAGTTCTTTGATTAGGGTATTGTTTTCTGCTTGATCGTTTGTCTGGTGTTAATCCCTGCTTATCTGGGTGTTGGTTTGCTGGAGAGGATGTGTTTTGATCTTTTTGTTTCCTTCTTAGCTTTTTTATTGTCTTTTGAATGGTGTGTAAATGTGGTTTATCTCTATGTGTCCATTGATGGCTGATTAACCACATTTACACACCATTTACTGAAAGCAGCAAGTGGTTTCGGAGCACAAAACCAGCTAAATGGCTTCAGCTCGGCTGTCCTTAAACTAGTATTTTCTGTATATTTCAACTCCAATCAAATTTAGCCATTATGGAAATGATTATTTGGGGCAATGGGAGTTGTAGTCCAATATATATGGATGAGGTTGACTTGCATTATCAGTGAGAAGTTCTGAGCCTCTAGGTTTCAGGTCTTTGACTACTGAATTGTATAACAATCTCTTGACCTTACAGTAAATGCAGCATTTTCTCCTGGTAGCTTGAGTCTTTACTCTTTCATTTCCTAAGATAGGTTTTTATAGTGCTTTTCCTTCAGGATATTAATATGCATATTATTTCAAAAATAGGTTCCAGATTTCATTTGAAAGATTCCATATTCTCCCCCCTTCCCCTTAAGACCCCGCTTTCTCCTGTCACTTCTAACTCTTTATTTTGCAGATAGAGAAATAAATTTTGTTCCTGAAGGAGCTTAAAGCTTCTGAATTCTGAGGTGTTCTGTGCTATGAAATATTACCACCAGCATACATACAGATGGAGAGAGATGATAAATCTCTCCACAAGGAATGTAAAACATTTCTTTCACAAGAGGAGAGGAAAGCAGAAAGCAAGAGAAAAAGATATAAGCATATAAAGTCATGTTGAGCTTGCAGAAACAAGAAAAATATACATGAAGATATACATGACTAGGCTTTTTCATCTCATTTCAATTCCTATTGGTAAATTTGGAAACGTGAAGTTTAACTCTTCAGGCCCAAATTAAGTGATAGGAAGTAGTGTGCGCCTTCTGAAAATCATTAGTCCCCCCCCCCTCCAGGAATTCTCTGCCTAGCATGGCCATCATGGTAATTGTGTCATACATCTGGAGGGCACCCACATGAGGTATATAAATAACTTGGGGTTAGGATTAGGGTTTATTTGCACAACATGCTAAATAAAGAGCCCAGTAGTGAATATGTCACAATTTTATTCCCTGTTTCACACTGTTTTAATAACAGTTTGAGGCTTACCTTATTGTCCAAACCTAAACCAGCCACCATTGTGGATTTACACAAAGTGGAGACTGTAGCCACGTCTGCGCAAATCCCAAATTGCAGCTGTTTCAGCTACAAATGGTACAAGTCCCCAATCTTGATTAAATGCAGTTTGTGAGAGAGAATACAATGGTGGTATATGTGTTAACTGAGTTTCTTAGTTTAACATGTCATATACAAGCAGTTTTTCCTGACAACAACATCCAGTGATTATTTGCTGTACTGCAAATTCTGATTTTGCAGTAGAGCCAGTTTACATATTCAGATGCCAATCATTTGGAGTTTCATCATAAATACATTGAAAACTGTAAGAACTAATGATGAATTCTATGTAAGAATTTTGTCGTTGTTCAGTCATTAAGTCGTGTCCGACTCTTTGTGACCCCATGAACCATATCGCGCCAGGCAATATGGTTATGGATATGGATATATAAGAATGAACCACCACAAAAAAAATTTTACATCACCACAGATCCAAAACTTTTGGTTGGAATCACCCACACGTGCAGCCACTAATTTTCAAATAAGTAGCTGTAAAACAAGTATGAGGTGTGTAATGACCCTTATCGGATGCTTCTATGGAAGGCTATTTTGTCTGAAGATGATAGGATCTACAGTAGCTTTCTCTATCTATTGGAATCTGTATTTTGGAATTATAGCTTAAAACAGTGTTTCTCAACCTTGTGTTTCTCATAGCTAGCTGGGTAATTCTGGGAGTTGAGGTCCACCCATCTTAAAGTTCGCAAGGTTGAGAAACACTGGCTTAAGGTGTGAACTTTTGGAATTACAACTTTTAAAGTATGGACTTCAACTCCCAGAACTACGCAGCCAGCATGCTGGCCAGGGAATTCTGGGAGTCAAAGCCCAAGCATCTTAAAGTTGCCAAAGTCAAGAAACATTGGTTTAAGTAAGCAGTAAACAAACTTTGCTACCACACAACCTTGTTTTTTCAGTGCACATAGCCAAAATAATCATGAAACAAACACATCAGTGTATTAAACTATTAAAGAAATGGAGCTGATTTTTCAGAAAGCAACAGCATGTAACATGAAGTGAGTCAGATGCTGCAATTATTTATCCACTAGCATTATGCAAATTTAAAAAATGGAAGGCAATTTTCAATTAACTGGTCATGCACCATCTGCCTGGGGCCATGTTTTATAATCAGTCAGACTGAAATGTTGTTTGCCTGCTCTCTGTGATCTATGTGACTAGATGACTAATGTGAAAACAAAGTTCTAGTAAGGAGAGACAATAGGAGCATCCCATTGTGACATTTTTGTTGTTGTTCAGTCGTTAAGTCGTGTCCGACTCTTCGTGACCCCATGAACCATATTGCGCCAGGCCTTCCTATCTTTCACTGCCTCCCTGAGTTTGCTCAATTTCATGCTCATTGCTTCAGTGATGCTATCTAGCCATCTCATCCTCTGCCGTCCTCTTCTCCTATCAGGGTCTTTGTTACATAAGCAGAATTGGGATGGCCTGGTGGAACAGGAGGGGGGCAACTCTTCTCCCAAGTTTTCCAGTTCTTTTCCAGAGCCATCTTCACCCCCCACGTAGAGATGGATTCACTAGGAAGGGAGAGCTGTTCCCATCTAATTTGATACCACCAAATGACTGGGTTCTTCTGGATGTTGTTGACACATTGGGGCAGATTTTTGCTCTTCCCACATTAATATAAAATTATATTGCATTGCCGTATCTTTATTTATTTATTTATTATTTATTTATTTGATTTGTCCACACCCATCTCCCCTACAACGGGGGACTCTGGGCGGCTTACAACCACTAAAATCAAAATACATAATTAAATTATAAAAGGTTTAAAAATTATAAAAGTTATAAAAACTAGAAATTTACAAAAATAGGATAGAGATAAAAAGCTAAAAACTCCAAGAGGCCAATAGGGCCACACCAGGCCGCTAAGGGGCCAGCCAACCCCATTTCTGGTATCCTCCCTCCCCGCCCAGGCCAGATGGCAGAGCCAGGTCTTCAAATCCCTCCGAAAGGCCTGGAGCGAGGGGGCCTGTCTCACCCCCGGGGGCAAGATGTTCCAAAGGGCGGGGGCTACAGCAGAGAAGGCCCGCCTTCTGGACCCCGCTAGTCAAAGTTCTTTTACCGTGGGGATCCGGAGCATGCCCTCTCTGTGAGATCGGGTGGGACGGGTTGAAATCGTGGGGGCGAGGCGGTCCTTCAGGTAACCTGGCCCCATGCCATGTAGGGCTTTAAAGGTGATAACACCTTGAATTGGACCCAGAAGCAAACCGGTACCCAATGCAGCTCACGGAGCAAAGGTGTTATATGGGTCCTTCTTTGGGCCCCAAAAATTGCTCGTGCGGCCACATTCTGGACCAGCTGAAGCTTCCGGATACTCTTCAAGGGTAGCCCCGTGTAGAGCACATTGCAGTAGTCTATCTGGGAGATAACAAGGGCATGAGTGACTGTACGCAGGGCATCCCGATCCAGGAAAGGGCGCAACTGGTGCACAACCCGAAGCTGTGCAAAAGCCCTCCTGGCCCCGGCTGCCACCTGCTCTTCGAGCAGGAGCCGTGAGTCCAGGAGGACCCCCAAATTACGCACTGGGTCTGTCTGGGGCAGTGCCACCCCATCCAGAACCAACGATGATGTCCCGGATACAGAGGAGCCATTAATCCATAGCCACTCCGTCTTGCCAGGGTTCAGTCGGAGCCTGTTGTTCCCCATCCAGACCCTCACAGCCTCCAGGCACCGCAAAAGGGCGGTCATGGCATCACTTACCTCACCAGGGATGGAGATATATAGTTGAGTATCATCAGCATACTGATGATACCTCATCCCATGATGGCGGATGATCTCGCCCAGCGGTTTCATATAGATGTTGAAAAGGAGCGGAGAGAGAACCGAACCCTGCGGCACCCCACAATGGAGGGGCCAAGGATGGGACCTCTCGCTCCCTATCACCACCGATTGGGATTGGCCCCGGAGAAAGGTGGTGAACCAGCACAAAACCGTGCCGCCCACCCCCATATCTTCTAGTTGTCTTATTTCAGAGAAGCCTAACAATATTCTGTCGCTAACCTTCTCTTTAAGGAAAGCAGAGCAAGAGGCATAAACAAAATTATAACATTGAACCTCTCAAGACAAGCTTGCCTATTATGGTAGGTTGACTTACTCAAGTCACAAAATGAGCTTCTGCGGTTAGGATTTGAACCTATTGCTCCTCAGAGGATGTCTGAGGTCTTCATAGAATGGCACTCTGGACATTGGTGAACTACAATTCCCAGGATCGCTAGGAAGGATGGGCAATGTAAGATATATTTAGCCTGGGTATCTGCAGCAGAAGCAAGTGATGGAACGTGTCATGGCATCACTACACAAATATTACATGTATTTGCATTAGTGGCCTTTGAAGAAGCAGAATAGAATGAATATTGACACTTCTAAACATTGGGGTTGAAGAAGACTCCTGATACCACCATGGATAGACAAAAAAACAAATCAATGCATCCCAGCACAAATTAATCCAGATTAACCCCCCCAACTCCCCTATCCCCCCTCCCTTTCAGATCTCTATAAATACCCACAAAAGGGCCACATCATCCTGGGCACAGAGAGAACTGCTCCTGTCTGTGCTCCTGCCCTCTGAAGATACCGGTCACAGATGCTGGCGAAACGTTAGGAAACAAAACTTCCAGGACACGGCCACACAGCCCGGAAGACCCACACCAGTAATCCAGATTTCTTTGTATTTTACAGACGGCCTGCTGAGCCACTGAATGAAGTCACTTGCACAGTCTAAAGTTCCTAGATTATACATTTTAAGACCGGAGGGTCTTCACATAAATTTTCATTGCTCAGTATAAAATTTAAGCAAGAACACCCACACTCATCAAGGAAAATTGGTGATGTCAAAACTTTATTAGTGTTGAGGTAGCCTTCCTTCTTGTGAAGTAGTCGGGTGAGATATCTGCACAGTTGCCCTGCTGAAGTTTCGGTTTTATTGACATTTGTAACAACAACAAGCAGAAGAGCAGCAAGCAAATACATTGTTCTCAGTATCATCGTCATCATCCAGCAGCCAAAGTCAATGGCAGCAATTATGATGCGGGGAAGCATTTGACAGAACCCAAAGGGCTGGTGCTTTGTTAATTGACGGGGAGGTGGGAACATGAAAAGTAGGCCATATAGGGAAGGTGGGTTCTGTATAAATTCTTTCACTGGCCCAAAGTATAAAATGAGGCTATTGATGGTACATATGGCTTGCTTAGGGTGAAATGGGGATTGGCAAGAAGCTGCAGCAGCAAATGCACAATAAGCTGTAGCGAAATTTGCTAGTAGTGCCTCATGTTTGCCACTTACTGCTTCTCCCCTAGTGCTGGGAGAGAGAGAGAGAGAGAGAGCTCCTTTAACCATCCTGATTTAGTTGGGGTGCTGAAGCGTCTCGTCAACAATACATGGATTCATTTGGCTGTGCTTAGTGCCCGAGGTAACCATCAGGCTATAGGTCCAGTCACAGATGGGTCTTCGAAGAGACTAAAGATGCACGTTCTAAATGAGGGAGACAAACACACACACACATATATACATGTGTATAGATACATACATAAATGCTAATGTTTGGTTTCTTCAAAAGCAACTTTTTATACACAACTCAATGATGTGCCTGGAAACAATACATTGGCATACTAATGGGTTTCTAGTCATTCCTTGTGTCCCCAAAGAATAGGTATACCCCAGAGTCTACCTTCCTTCCTTTTAGATGTTGAATGCCTGTGCTTTGGCGGTTGCATGAGATTCCCCCCCCCCCCTTAAAAATACACTGTTTCAGGGAGGTTAGCTAAAAAGCTGAGTTACAACAATGTGATAATGAAACACTCCTGCACAGATCTGTTCCCCTTTGCTTTCCCCTTGACATAATATAGCCAAAACTCAACTATGGAAATATTAGATATTAAACAGCTATGCTGTTTAACATCAGATATAGGGGCATCTCCAGGAGCTTGCTGCTTTCATTATTCTGACAAAAGCAAGCTCTGCTCTTTTGGGATGTGCACATGACATTGCTACACACGTAGAAAAAGAGGTGGCTTGTATCACAACACCACTGCTTTGTCAGATGATGCTTCCCCCCTTTGAATACTGCTGATCAGACACCTTCCAGTCCACATGCAGTTTGGATATAAAGAATCCTTCCTGGTTCTATTTTTCACCTACTACCAGCTATGTATGATGGGCAAGGAGAGGGAACAATGGGGGATGAACTGAAAATGTGTTCATGTCCTCTACACCTTGTCCCTTACTCATTTGATACAAAGCTCATATGCTCCAAAACATAGATACTTAGGTTGAATGGCACAGGAGGATTGAGGTAAGAGGTATGCTCCTAGCACTGGCTGTCTATGCTTGTATAAGGGGGAAATCAGAGATCCATTGAACCCTATCAAGAACCTTTAGACATAGTTTTATTCATAATGATTTGAAAAATGCCCTATGTGATATTAAGAATTTCACATCACATTTTTCCAAATGACTTTCACTGGTCAAGCAAACTCATCTGAAGGTTTTTAATGTTGGATCTATAACGTGTGATTATCATTGATTCTCATACTGGAAAATAATTTCAAATTCTATTGATTTCAGGATGAGAATTCAATGGATGCTTAATTACTCCCACTGAAACCCATGAACTTTACAATGCTTTACCCTGACACACAGTGCCTTCCTTGTCTGACTACAGTAACAGCACAATATTAGGAATCTACAGGCTTCCTCTCTGATTTTTTTTTAAAGTGAGTTCACCAATGGACTTTCCAATTATCCTTTAGAAGAGATGGAATAGCAGAAAATGCCACAAAAATAGAATCAAACTATGATACCCAAGACGTTACTGAATTCCAACTCTTAGGATTTCTGACCATTGATCATACTGGCAGGGGCTGTTGAAAATTGTAATTCAGCCACATCAAAGGGCCACGGGTAATCTATTCATGACTTTGATTAGGAACTAGGAGCTATGGAGGATGCTGGTAGACATCCACAACAAGGCTTAAGGGTTAAGAAGTGCTGTTGGTCTTATTCTTTGTATCCTTTCAAGCCTATATCAATACACATTATAGTGACATGTTTTCTACCACACATCAGCTAGTGAATCAGGGAAGGTGATCAGTAATATAGTCTTTCAAAGAGACCCTTAGTGTTTTTCCATGTTGTTGGACTAATAGTTCTGAAGTCTGATTTGGGGACTGTGAGTAGATTTACAGTGAACCAAAAGGTGAAGTAGTCACCTCCTACCCTATTATTTTCTCTGAAACGTGTGTATCACAGTTAACATTACAACTCAAAGACAAACATGGAATTGCAAGATTCATATTTGTTTCACGACATGGAGTTTCAATTTGAGCTAAATCCAAATTGGTGACTTGCGTAAAAGCTGGCTTAAGTTACTTCATGAGAGGTGCTGAGAATTGCAAAATGATTTTTGGGGGCCCCAATTGTATATGATCTGGTCTTACCCGCTGCAACTGCTCTGCCAGCAGAGGCAGTATGGACAATATTAGAAAGCAAGTAAAAGAAAAAGGAAGAGACTGCAAGAATTAAACTGGAGAATAGCAGTGGTTTTATTCCCACCCCCATATTTTTAAAAGTCTGAGTATTAATAACAGTACTAGCCATTACACTAACCACCACTCTCATTTTAGTTCTATTTGCAGGTCTAATAACCAATATGTATCAGAGTACAAAACGACTGAAGACTCCCAAGATCATCAGACTGCATGATGAATAGCAACATTAAATATATATACAGTGGGGTTATGCAACATTCTGGCGGTTCGTTGTGCTATATCATACATGAATATAATACCCTGTCTGCAACTCCTTAAAGCAGCCATATCTTTTCCTGGGATCACTATCCCAGAAAAAGATGCAGTTGCTTTAAGGAATTGCAGTCAGGTAATACATTCATGTCTCCATGAAGAACTTTTTGGAATTCCAAAGCACTGCCCAACCCTAATAAAAATGATTTGCACAGCCATGGTATGGAAGCAGAACAGAGTTGCAAAATGCGAAGAAAAATGTGGACATTTTCTCCAAAATGTCATGGCTTTTAGGGATAGAGCTATATCTGAACAAGATGAGCAGGGGCCAGATGGGCCACTGGGCAGGCTTGATTCTGGGAAGCCAGTTCGGTTCTTGTACAAACCTGCCCCCCCGGAGCAAACTCCAAAATTTTTCACTCTCTGCCACCACTGCAGAGAGACCTGAAGAGCAGAGAGCTTGGTTTTTTTGGAAGAATCCCTTGGCGGTAGTGACCTACCTGGATATAGATTATTGCTCCTAAGTAGCTCATCTTTCACAACTAGCTATGATCACAACCTGAAGCTTCCAATATTTGGGCCTTTGAGCACTCAAATGCTGGCATAACCAGCCTCTTGTATTTTCTCTGTCTTATCTCCAAACCTTACCCAGCTATCTGAAAGCTCGGACATTTGATATTTGAACCTGAGAGTGCTTTACTGCTTCACCCTCAGGACCTTGACTACAGAATACAACTGCCTGTGCCTTAAACCTTGGACTGGACCACAATTATGCCTTTAGCTAATACATTCTAGGGTGAGTGAAGCGTATGCTGACCTTGGGCTATATGACTCCTTTGCAGACCCTTTGAGACCGAACACAAGATCTGGGCTAAAAAACAAAAACTATCCATTCAGTTTGGGCAAAGTTATCTCTGGCTATGTTTATGTACATACTGAGAGAGTAAAAGTAGGATTTAACCAAGTTAACTGAAATGGAAAGCACATATAAAAATAATGGTGATGATGATGTTCCTCAGTTTAAAAGCCAAATGAATTTGGTGAGAAACTACTTACTTCATAAGTTTTAAAGTAAACAGCAGATGCTAGTGGCTAATCTAACACAGTGGCATTCAGTTTATGTGTTTATTGCTGTGGTTCTAGTCTGGCTCAGGTTCCTTCAACCTCCTGATTGCACTGAAAAACTTCCAATGGTGTGACTTGGAGCTTCAATGCAAATATCCAGTGCAGAGCACCGATCATTGAGGGAGACAAAGATTAAAGTCCTCATATTTAGTTTCAGACATAAATCAGCGTGCCCTGCTTTTGCAGTTCAAATTTAAAAAGCCATTTATGCCACAGCCCACTGAATCAATTGGACCCTAATGTAGGAATTGTCATCAGCCATGAGAATTTCAAAGCTCTTTTCCAATTTATTCTACGGACAATTTTGGCTCTCGTAAGCGCTGACTCAACAGAGTGCAAAACTCCACTATCTGGCAGAACCTCCCAGACTGCATAAGATGTACTGAGTGACATTTATTGAAAACTGAGCTCTCAAAGTCATAGGAAGCGTGACATGCCTTAACTTCCACATCCCACCTTTTTTATTAGGGGATCTTCCGGAAACTGAATCACCCCTAAAAAATAAATCTCATCTTTTAAAAACCGTACAGCAATATTTATAGGATGCCAATCACTTATTTGTTTTTCCTTTTTGTCTCTCTTAGCAATTTTGGCCATTTTTTCACGTGGAATGATGGCCTTTATTAATTTTTAGACATGTCAAACACTTAATCTAAGTAAATGTTCTGAAAAATATTGAGAAAAGATGGCTTTAGACATTTAATCGGATGGCAATTTTTGCTCATTATATTTTGCTCACTTCAAACAGTGTTTTCAGACTTCCGTATAGCAGCGGCACTAAGATTTTCTGCCAAGCATATTTTCATACAAAAAGAAATGAAAGCAACGGACAGCACACCCACCACATTTTCCCCTTTTCAATAAGGTTACCCAGAGTTGAGCTACAAATATCACAAATGACCACTAGTTGGCAGCAAAGAGATACAGAAAATTCTGACCCTTTGCTATCACCTAGAGACTCACTGGGATTTTGCACCCCAGCTGTGCTACTCCTAATCTCTCTCTTATTTCAGAAATCACATTTGATCTTTGATACTTGACCTACTTGGAGAAAAAGATTGGGTCTACTTCTTTAAAAGCATCAATTCTATACACACTTCCCTATGAACAATCTTTACAGATCTCAGTGTTCTTACTTCTCAGGAGACATTTATAGAATTTCACTTAAACCTACTAATGCTACATTCTTATGAAGGTTTATTAAGAAATAAACTTCAGTGGCTGGGTTCACACATCACATCAAGCTACATGGTTAATTTCATCTTCTCTTGGCCTATCATGTGAACCTAGCAAGTGGATTTATACATGCTGGTTTCTAGCTTAGTGTATTGAGTGAACAATGTAATTTATTCAGAAAATCATGGGGTACAGAAGTCTGATGTGTGAACACAGTCACTGAATTCAATGGGATTATTCCCAGATTACCACTTAAGAGGTAGCTATATTATTAAGGGATATGGCCAATTGAACACAGCAGAAGTTCAGAATAAACATACTTAGGGTTGTATCATTAATTTTTAAATTTTCACTTTCTATCCCTGCACTCTTCAGAATTAAAAATCAGTTAAATTTAAAAAATCCTTAAAAATCTTTTTTCCCCCCAACAGAATTTACACTGTACTTAAATTCAACTTTCTTAGAACGTTTACTTGCAGACAATTTGTTCTTATCTTTTTTCCCTAACTTATTTACTCTTACACATCCATATATCTCCCTAAATTCCAAACAAGGCTGGACAGGGATCAGGAACAGAACTGGAGTGTGATGAATACAATATTATAAACTTTCTGAAAGGCAGAATTTAGCCAGAAATCAAAATGATACTCAAGATAAATTCTGCCTGTTAGTGAGTTTTCCATTTTCTGCTCATTTAAAAGGAGTAAGAAGAAATTATTACTAAACATAAAATGAGATTCATTAGCCATTATAGTAAATGAATTGTATCTTTGTAGGAAACCCAGAGCATGCTCGTGAATACAAAGTGAAGCTTTAAAAAGCAAATATCTGGTTTAGTCATAATTCTATCTTCCCATTATGTCTCCTCACTTTGAAATAATGACAAAACAAGTGTCATGATGCAAACACCATCCCTTTTGAATGTGCAATGTGACACCACACATGTACATAAGGGGCAGAGCTTGCACTGATCATTTCACCATTCGGACAATACTGTTGGATTCTGCGGACATCTCCAGAGTAAACACAGCATCTATTTCAACTAGATACTGAAGCAAGACAGCACTGGAAACAAAGCAAAATCCAACAATAAACTTAGAATCCTAGTTCAAAAATAGCTGATCTATCTTGTTAGTCAATCCTACAGCAGAGTCTGTGACCTTCTAGATCAATGTTTCTCAACCTCAGTGACTTTAAGATGTGTGGACTTCAGTTCCTAGAAGTCCCCAGCCAGCAGAATTCTGGGAGTTGAAGTCCACACATCTTAAAGTTGCTGAAGTTGAGAAACACTGATCTAAATGTTGTTAACTACAACACCCAGCAAGCCAATACAGCTAGGAGAGGCCAAGAGTGGCTTAAAATGAGCAGTTTTTGGAAGACCACAATGAGCATCTTCATGCTACCTCATTCATGCTACCTCATTTCCTAGGCAAGGGGAATTCCCTTGCGAGCAAGGAAGTTATGAAATTAAACTGGAGATACCTTACATTTTTCACTATCCAATGGCTTCTCTAAATCTCTCAATACAATTTATATTGGCGTAATCCAAGAATGCTCTTCTCATTAATTTGGGAGATTTCAGTGCCTTTTTGTTTCAGCAGCTACCCCTCAGACCCACTTGTCAATATGCCTCATGCCTCCCTTTCTATCTGGCTGAGTCTCAATCCAGATCTGGCTGTTCCCTTTTGCCTGCTATTTATTTACAAATGCTCCCCCCGCCTGTGCTTACTGCATTAATAATGTCACACCTTTTAAAAAAAACATGTTTTGTGGCATCCCAGTGGAATGATGGAAACTCAGGTCAATTCAGACAGAGCGGCTTCGCACAGGTTCAATCTACCATATACAGCACAATTCCCATTTTTTAACCAGTAGAGAAAGAAAGAAAAATAGGCCTGTTTGGAAGAGATTGCAGCTTTACCATATTACTGATACTGTATTTTTGTTTTTTGGTTTAATGAATATTTTAAAGTAAACTCCCATATGATCAATAAATAATTCATATTAATCAATTTGAAATTTCTGGGTCAATTGAGTCACAGTGTGGCACCTATCAGGGTTATTCACTTTCTCCATTGCTTTTGGATTTACTTCTTGAGCCATTAGACAATCTCATGATATCACTGAATGAATTCAGAGTATTCTTTTTATATGTGAATACTTTGAAAATATTGGATAATTATTCAACTTCACTGCCTAGCTTGATAAGTGTTGTTCAACAATTTGGGATAAATACTTGGGTTATTAAGATGTTAATGGATAAATATTTATTATTATATATACACCCCAAAAATCAGAATATGTAGCAATTAATATATTAAATGTAATAGGTAAGATTGTTATGCATATGAATACAGTAGATGGATTAAAATTCCATCAAATTGGTGGCTTAAAATTCATGTTATTAAAATGAATATTACTCTCCAATTGATTTTTTACTTTAAGAGACATATTGATGTTAAATCCTAATATATGTTATAGTCAGATCAACAGACTTCTGAGGAAATGTATACAGAAAGACAGGCCACCAAGAATCTCATTGGCTAAACTGAGATTATCTTTTGACAAAGGAGGTTTTAATTTACCAGACTTTCAAAAATACAAATGGGCATTTTTTTAATCATCTATATTTGTGCGGAATGAGAATTTAACTGAATATTAACCTTTATGGGCTTTACTGGAAAGGAATTATGTATTTCCATTAAGATCAGGCAATTACTTGGGTCAACACATAGCAAAAAGGGTCTTTCATTTCATAGTTTGCGAGTATCTTAATATATTTGGGCTTTATTGTGATGAAGGTTGGATTTTGCTGAACCTCTAAGACGTTCTATTGGAAAGTAGGGACAGAGTTTAGAGATCAGTAACTTTAAACCAATTACTTTGGAATGCTTATTTCAAGGAATTTCAGTAACTACAATTAGGATTTTCTTTGCCTAATCACCAACACTGGCAATATACTGTAATTAACTTAAGCATGTTTTGAATGCTAGGTATGGACCAGGTGCCTTAGCCATTTCAAAGAAGTCATCACTTATGATGGAGTCTGTTTCTGAAATAACTCAACTTCAAAACTAAATCAAAAATTTAAAAATATATTTGAAGTTGAAATTACTGACATCTATGACTTTTAGAATAAAGAGCTGAAATATCCAACAGTTGAGCATTAATGGATGAAAGTTTTTAAAAATGTTAAGTTTGTCTCTTTGGGCTTGAGTTTAAAATTAATTTACCAAAAGATTTTATTCCAAGTTTATTGGAATGGATACTCAAAGAAAGCATCAGAATGAATGGACTGTAGATTTTCTGTTTGTGATGTAAAAAAATTGTGGATACATTAATTCACATGATTTGGTCATGTACTGTTTTGGTTTCTGTTTGGAATAATATCAGGTACAAGATAGATGGGTAAATGTTTTCATGTTGAAGGTGTAAATGCTACTTTGAGAAGGTGACCATTTGGGGAAAACTTTGATCATATCACGTGTGGGTAATATCCAAGCAACTTATACTGAGAGACTGGAAAAGTATTACTACACTTGATAACAAAGACTGGGTTAAAAAAAAAGCATAGCTTTTGAAAATTCTATTTTTTCCTACTAATTAAAAAAAGATACAATATGTTTCCCTTTGGCATAGATTTCATAATATTTTACAAGAACATGTACATTTTATGTATAATTTGATCTATTGCTATTAAATACATATTTGAGATATATTTAAGTGATTTATATCCATTTAGCATGTTAACTGTTAGGGGGTTTGTTTTTCGTCTTTTGGGTACTGTAACTTACTAACTAATTAGATTAGTTGTTGGATGGGATTTGTGTATATTAACTTTTTAAAATTTGTCTTTATACGCTGTTTCCTTTTTTTAATTACAATTAAAATATTAATCAATTTGGAAGAGAGAATGAATAATTTAGGATTTAGTAGAAGGTACATCTACTAAATAGTTGTACACTATTTAAGTAATTAAGAATAGCTCTCTTTAGTCACAGATCACAATATACAAGTTCACAAAATCATGATAGCAGGCTCTTTTACCTGCAGTGTATATGCATGGAACCAAGTGGAGATTATAGGGTGGATAAAATAATCACAGAAGAAATTGGTTAATTAATTAACCACCTTATAGAAATTTTCATTTCTTTTTCTCAGAGCATGCGTCTTTCCAGTAACGAAGTAAAAAAATGGGGGATTTCAAACATTAAACCTGATAGGAGCTATTGCAGGCTCCACTTCTTTATTTATATTCATAATATACATACATACCCACCACATTCTTTCCTTTTGAGGTAATCAACATTATTTAAGGTGCAGAAAGGTAGTAAGAAATAATAGGGTAGAAAAATAAAAGGCATGATATAAGAAAATAAAAGAAATATAATTTATAATATCATACGCTACACTTTTCCATACATTTCTATCCTTGGAAACCATCCTCGCTTCCATCACACATCCATCCATCCACACATCCATGCACTGCCTTTTGTCGCTTAGACTTCTCACCTCTTTCTTTTAGAAAATCTCAACTCCCTCCAGCTACAACTTTCTCAGTCTTCCCCTTCCTCTCAACCCATTCACTCTTCCTATAACCACAATTGGGACCAGCAACTCTGTTGCTAAGTGATGTAGTTCTTAAGCAATACATCATGTGACCATGATGGACTTACGACCTCACTTCCACTGCAGTTGTTAAGTGACTCACCAAGGGTCGTTAAGCAAGACATCATGTGACCATGACTTGCAATTTTACTGCCAGCTTCTCCATTAACTCTGCCTGTTGGAAGCTGGCTTTGAAGCGCACAAATGATGATCACATGATCACAGGACACTGCGACGG
Source organism: Liasis olivaceus (assembly GCA_030867105.1). NCBI lineage: Eukaryota > Metazoa > Chordata > Lepidosauria > Squamata > Pythonidae > Liasis > Liasis olivaceus. The sequence continues at coordinate 194,508,206 of CM061349.1, forward strand.
TCATAAGTGCGAGGGCCAGTCATAAAGTTACTTTTTCAGCCTTCTTGTAACTTTGAATGGTTGCTAAACAGGGCAGTTGTTAAGCAAGGTCTACCTGTATCACTTGCAATTGTTTGCTTTCCTTGTCAAGCCTAACTATCCAAGGTCTCAGATATATTTATTTTGAATTCCGTACTCCTCGATGCATCTATCCACCATAGTGTAAATCACTCAGGCTCTTAGCCAACAGCATCATCTGCATGCAAAAACACCCATACAGTACTTTCATGCCCCCAAGACTGTTCTAAAAAGTTATGAGGAGTAGTCTTTATATATTTATCTTTATTTAAATTAGTTTGGTTTGCTGGTCTGAAATCATACTTATATTTGTCCACAGCAAAAAAAATATGCAAATTGTTTCTTTTTCTTTTTAGAACTGAGCTACAGCTCACAATGCCTTTGTTTTGATGATGATGTAAAGACAAACATAGTAACGTGACTTAAAAGTTTGAAAGCTTAGGAACAAAGAAGAGCAGGAATCTTGTTGGCAATCAGCAAAAGTTGTTTGTGCATCTGAAATGATGAAAGGAGAAAAATACTAATGGCCATTTTGGCATCATTTAAAATGAGGGTAGGTTCCAAAATGATTTCTCTTACCAAGAACTCACAATCAGCAGAAAATGCAATTATATCAGAAGTTTCTGCATCAGCGGGAAACTTCCAAGATGCACACGATGCTATTCACTCTTTCCCTTCATTCTCAACAAACCCTATCTTCCCTACAGCTAAACAAAACCAACTGGGGGGTATGCAGTCCACTCATGCAAATTGTCCCCCAAAACAGAATCTGGAATAGTGGAACAATTACAGTGGCTGCTTTCTGTGCAGAAATGCCAGGGAACTGAATTTGAAGAAAAAGAGGGCACTGCAAGCTGGCCTATCAGTTTCTCCATCTTGATACCTTCCAGATATGTTGGATTTTCAACTCCCAGAATTCCAAGCTACAGATACAGGGAGTTGTCCTGTAAACATAACAAGAAAGTGTCTGCTTGGGGAAAGCTGATAGGTATCCATAGGTCAACCCAGATTTAGAGTGGGTCTAGATCTACTGGCCTTGCATCTATTGTCACAGCCTCCATCTCCCCCCTCACGTGCCTGTTCTATTGTCACACGTATTAGGCTGTTATTCAGTCAGCTAACTCAAATCCAATCCATACTTTGATATACAGCAGTCTTTAACTTTATTAATACCATTTCTAGCCAACAACTAGCATATGCAGGAAGAATTAAATACTTAGTTTAGAGCAGGCATTTTGGGGGGACCATGGGCCCACTTGGAATTTTCTGATTAGCTCATGGGGAAAAGGCCTAGCATAGAGAATTGCCTATTCACAAAATGACTGCCATATTAAAACACAAAATAACAATTTACTACATGTCAAACTAATCCTACCCTCACATGCATTTTATCATCCCACTATGATAATATTTGTATGCCGCAAATAAATACAATGCTACAGGCTGGTGTTTAACCTTGTAGCATCACACCTGCCTACTTTTAAAATTAAAATAATATTTTAACTAAAAGGACCTGTTTAAACAGTGGGCATCAAGGAAAGTGTGTGACAGCACACCGGTGCCTTCAAGAACCAGACTTTCTATCTTCAATTTAAGTAGAATAGGATTGGGTGAGTTGCAAGCAACTCCCAACAAACCACTTTGGGCCTTCAAGAATGGGCAGGGTTGAACATTTTGGACCTGTTTTAAAGTTTGGGAATGGTTGAGAGCATTAGCACCCCTACAACACCTCCATACTTACAGTAGGGAAGAACATCAATTAAGAAAAAACTGTTCTATGCATACAAGATGTTCACTATGATTTAAACGCTACATGACCAGGACTTTTAAGTCCTCCATGAATACAGCTGGTTTTCCTCTGTAATGATGTTTCTACTTACCTGGAGGGCAAAGGAAAGTGACAACTGGGATGAGACAGCCCCAGCTATATTCTCACAGGATTTCCAATCAGACAAGAAGAAACGCTCTGACAGGGATAAAGTAAATTAGGAACTTCAAATGAAGCATCATACAGAGCTGTTCTAAGGAAAGAGTAATTATTTTTGTTGAATATAATTCTGTGCAGACATCTCCTCACTCCTACTGCCCAAATATTTCTATTTTTTAACTTAAAAAATAGACTACTTTTGAAGTAGTTAACAAAGTCCAAGTAATGTTTTAAAAGAATTTCTAGACATTAGCAATGCATAACTGTGAGAGCTTTCACAAACTGTTTTTGCTTTGTGTAACTGCTGGGGAAAGTCTAAAATGAGTATTTTGCGGGTAATGGGGGAGGAAAATCACCCATACCTATTATACTTGCCACAAACATTCTACATCTGTATTAACTATCTGAATTCACATTTGATTTCACCTTTATGCAAAATCACTAAATTGTGGTTTTGAAATATACACCTTCCACTTTTAACCAAATGATATCCCAGACAACCGAGAAAAACACTACGGTATAATATTACAAATCTCACAAACGCAATCCCATCATCTCAACTTAAACAGCAAGTAAAACGTTAGGATAAGATAACGAGGGCGGCAGACTCGCCAGGCTTCCTTTATAATTCAGTGTGGGCCATCTTTTGTACTACAGCAATTACTCCATACAGAGAATTAAAAACTAAAATTAAACCCCACAAACTAGAGTCATATCTGGAGAACAGAGAAGCATTTCAAATCTAGGGCTTCCCTTATGGTTCCCTCCTGAAAGCATCTGAATGCACCACAATTTCCTCTAATGCAACGATCTGATCAGCACTTCAACCTTAGCAGAGATTAACTCAGGTACCAACTTTTCGAAGAAAATGCATTAATGTTGACATGACAACTATCCAAACAGGATCTATAGCAATATAGCAGGCAACATTACATGCATTACCAAACAGATGCGCACACATACACATTAGTAGTCCAGTAAGAGAAAGAAAAATTGGGGGGGGGGGGACCAAAACTGTGGCAACAATGAATATTACTATTGTTATTGCTATTATCATTATTTGGGGAGATGATCATTTAAACAAGACTTATTTTGAAGAAGCAACGAACCTATCACGACAGAAAACACTTAGCCTCCAATTGCCTGGGATCAGAGCCAAAAGAAAACAATCCACTCCTGGAAGGTTATTACTTCCTACCTCCTAGGAAGAACACCATGGCCATCTGCTAACCAGAGAAGAGGCAGAGGAAAGGAACCTGCCTTCCAGTTAGATACTGCTATTGGCCTTGGGGCTACAGCAGGAATGAGTAACTTGGGGCCTGCCAGATATTGCCAATCAGCAGCCTAAGCCATCATGAACAATGTTAACAGATGTTGGGAGCTGTGGTTGAGCAACATCTCCGAGGGTCACAGGTTCTGCATTCCTACAGAGTTGAAGACAAGGAAACCCTGCTCCATGAGAGTAACATTTCCTTTTCCTCAGCTCTGTGGCCCAGGAATGGCCTTTAAACTACATGTATATATATTATTGCCATCTTCTTTAAACCACATTGAGGATAATTTCATTAAAAAGTGATTAATCTTTTAAAGGAAAAAAATTGCACAATTAATCATAACCTTTTTTATTCACTGCTTTCCTCTAAATTTAGAAACAGCAGCAGTTTGAGATGGGGCAGTGATTTTTACTCCTTGTTTTAAGCATTCAAGCCAGCAAAAGTAAAGTTAATTGGAGACTGTCTTCTGTCTGTTCTCCTGAAAACACATCTGACTTCCATTTAATAGGCATTTAACTCAGTATACAGTAATTTCAGGGCTCCTCACAGTCCAAAGGAAGGTGATTATTTTATAGCAAGGAGACTCCAAAGGGGATTAACTCAAGGAACAGTAAAAATTAAAAGAAAAACTCTTTCAGCTCAAAGAGATGTTGCCTGTGGGGAATGATGTGCTATGGGGAAAAAAAAATAGGGTTCAAAAACTCTGGTTTTCAGCTGCTCTCACGGGCTGTTGATACTGTTGATTTTCTAATAGAGGATTCCTGGCCTGGCTGGTGCCTGCAGAAACACTGGGATCTTTTTGGATCAGGTTGCACCCCAGCTCAGCAGAGGCTTTTAGGATTTAGGCAGAGGGACATCACCATTAAAATGAGTAAGGCTATCGATGCTAGGCATGGGAGGGTAGATAAAAATGCTCCAGTGACATATGCAGGATAATGCAACCCACACGGGGCAGAACACCTTCAATCTGTGGCTGAGGGTTTGAGGAATGAAAATATTGCCAGTTTGGAAGCAGCTGGACCTCCACCTTCCTACAACGGTGTAAAGGATGTCCTACTGTGAATGTTCTACTTACCTTGCTCCTTCCTGCCCCATTTCAGAACAACACCATTCAAATCCTGATAAGCAGCCCTTCATCAGAAGCAGGAAGGAACAATTTGAGAGCAGCCCTGCCAAAAGGTCCTTAAAATCTAAGTAGGGATTTGATACTGTTCTGCTCTAGAACAAAATGGCTGGATGTCAGTCATTCCAGCACTGGGTTTCATCACATTCTTCATAGAATTCAGTGTTCTATGATGACACTGCATAATGTATCAAGTCCAGGAGCTGAAAGTGTTCCATAACCAGAGTACCAGATCCTCACGCCAACATCAATTACAGTACACATGCAACCTCACCATGCCAAGGAAAATTTATTCCTAGTCTATATAGAGAAGGCAACCACATAGAATGGGGAACTATGTAAGAGTTCAGGACACATTCTATGCCAGAGGTGGAAAAATTTGGTAACTAGAGACTGCAATTGACATTTCAATCCCCCCCCCCCCCCCCCGAGTTCTTGGCAGCTAAATCTGCATCTATATTTTTTTAAACTGTGATAAACCATCTGAGTGTTGAGGCAGGTCACTCTAGCCTCCACATGGAAGGATATTGGATTTACCAATGGTAGTCAAAGGGAACTCTTGAGTTGGGAAGTAGATACATTCATAAGCTTCAGATCAGGGGTGCAAAAACGTCACAGTGTCCATGCCACTACTAATATCTGCATCACAACTGTCCATTCAGAAAGCCAGTTTGGTATCGCAGTTAACAACACTAGGTTGAAATCCAGGAACCCATGTATGCTAGTCCTGCCTAAGGCATGAAGCCAGCTGGGTGACCTTGGGCCAGTTACTGTCTCTCAGCTCTAGGAAAAAGGCAGTAACAAGCCACTTCTGAAAATCTTGCCAAGAACTAAGTAGGGAGTTGTCCAGGCAGTCAACCCTGGAAGGAAGGATGGCCATCATCAGGGATGCTGTAGTGGTAGATTCCTGAACTGGGCAGATGGCTGGCCTAAAACATTTCCCAAACCCCTTCTAACCTTTCCATTTTATGATTCTGAAAGTACCACTGAACTATCAACAATTTACTGGCATGGGAGACAGAACACAAGCAGGAATATCCATGGGTTATGTGGTCTGTTACTAACACCATTTTTCACTCCTATGTCTAGAAAGGGAGATTCAGATATCTGTGGACAAGGTGTTATAAATCAAATGAGATATACTGTAAATCAACAGAATGGAACATCAAGATCTCCAGCTTTCAGAAGATTCTTGTGCCCTGTCAGATTTGCACAGAAAGCATTATGCTAACTATGAAAAATGAGCAAAGCTGTTTATTTTTCATTATTTTTAGTATCTCCGAATTCAACTCCTCCTCCCAAAATTACAGCTTTTAAAAATTTACCTATATTTTAACAGCAGAGGATGTGCAGTGCTAGTTATATCTGATTAAACTAAGATTTACTGGCATTCCTCTTATCAAAGAATGTTCTTGATGCCTGCTCCCCTTCTCTGGAACAGCTTTCCTCCTAAGGCACGAATGGCCTCCACTCTTGTAGCCTTCTGTAGAATAGTTAAAACCTGGCTTTTCCAGACAGACTTCAGTGATCAAGCTGGAGTAGATTGTGCTGTTATGGTTTGTTATCGTTCGAAGTTTTTTTTTTAATTCTATTGTGCTTTGTACTGTGCTTGATTTTGTACATTGCCCAGAACCTCTGAAATGAGAAGGCTCTGTGTGTGTGTGTGTGTGTGTGTGTCTTTGTAAGTGTGTGTGTGTGTGTGAGAGAGAGAGAGAGAGAGAGAGCAGCATTTACCGCACAAAACGAAACCTTGCTTTCCTGACATTCAGTTTCGAATTTTGATTCCCTTCCTACTTTCAAATTACAGAGATAATCATGGCTTTAAAAAAAAAAAAACCCTAGCAGAACAGAAATAATTGCAGATAAGGCATCAGTTCTACCATAATTTACTTATCACAAGTATTTTTCCTAATGTTTTATGAGATAAAAGGCTCTACTCAACAAATGATTTAGCATGAGGTAAAAAGATAAATAACTTTTACTAGAGTATCCAAATTCCCAAAGCAATTACTTATCACTGGTTAAAAATGATGAAAAATGTATTCCTGGATACTTTCCAGTACGCTATCATCTTCCCTTCTTTCAAAACCTCACGCTTATCCTGCAGTCTGAAAACCCTAAATAAAAAAGCCCACGTGGCAGAGCTCCGGAGAGATGAACCTACTGCAAATCCTATGCAGTACTCAACAAGTACATTAATGAAAGAAAAAAATGTTTAAAATTAAGCCTTTTTTCAGTTAAACCTGAATAGGATGCACTGTGCTTTGGAGTTGAAGCCAAAAAGATGCTTTAGGGTAGGTATGGGTATTCAGACCACGCTGTCAGCACCTCCTTAATCTTTTCCTGGACTCACACAACAGTTGTGTGAGTCCAGAAAAAATATACCATTAGGTTAAGGAGGAACCCACAGAGCGCAACAGTGCAGTGTGGAGCAGCCAGCTGTGGAGCACCGTTGTTGCTCACTTAACTCAAATACATGGTTACCTGGGAGAGCACAGCTACCAGGTTCAAACAAGGCATACAAATGCCCCATAAAAAGACACCAAATAATATCAGAGTAAAGCCCGAGTATGGCAACAGCCTAGGTTGGAACCCTGTCTTCCAAAAAATTCCCCATCTTTTCCATGAAACTGCAAAAGCTTTTCACTATTTAACAACAGATTAATTTATTAATAGGACTGAGGGTATCCGAAGCCTTTCTACTAAAATAACTTTTGTTTATGGTAGTCACAGACCCATCTGTATAAAAGCAGTTATACAAAAGAAGGTACATACATATACAAGGAATAGATTAAAGCAATAATATTAGTAAAATGTAATAAAAAAGTAAACAAAACTAAAATTACAACAATAAATTATTCTACTTAATCATTTTCCCCAGCCTCTTTTGAAAAGACTATCCTCAAGTTTATATGCTTCTAGTACAAATATCACTGCAGGGCACTTCTGATTTATTAATTCCATTGGTCAAAGTCATTGATAAAACGACTTTTAATCCTAAGAGCTCTAAGAGAACAGATGCAGTTCTGTTTCTATGCAGATCAGAGGGAAAGAGATCTTAGAAAAGTGAACACAATGCAGGAAATGGCTAGCTTTTTAATGATTTTTGCTGCATTGTGATTGAATGACTGATAATGCTAGGAAGCCTACCCAATGGGTCCTTTCGCATCAGCCACAGGAATTTTTATAAACCCGGTTAAGTTACACAAATTGCAGAATGTGGTTACTTAGGGCTTTTAAAAAGAGAGAATTGGGGAGGGGAGAGAAAGAGAGGGGGCATCAAAAAAGTGATAATGGTTTTATAAAAGCTATCAATTCTTCTGAAAGAACTTTCTCCGGATTTCTAGTAGATTTCAGTTCCTTTCAACTTCTCCTGCAGAAAGGCAGGAGTTTACAGATGAGTGCTGGGAGAAAACACCCAGTGAATTGCTGCATTCAAGAAGCTAAAGTTATTGCATCCCCTTTCTCAATCAAATTTCCCAAACCCATTTAAAAAAAAAGAAAATCAGAAAGGTCTTGGCATTTTCAGGCTGACAAACCAGCTGAGTTAAGAAAAAGCAAAACTCATTTTACCTAGGAAGCAGCAAACTGCTTTCAAAAAATGAACCATTCACAGTGAGCAGTTTACAGCTTCCATCTGTTCATACTGTACAGAACAATCTCGAAAGTTACATCCACAAAATAAATGCACATAATGAACCCAATATTTCATCTGCATTTCAAAGGTAGGGTCTGTATCTCAAATAGCAGGAAAGGTCCCTGCAGCAGCTCTTCATGCATTATTAAAATCTAAAGCACAAAAAGCCATAATGCCATAGTTGGAAGGGGTCTCAAAAGTCATCTACTCCAGTTCTCAGCCAATGCAGGAAATCAAAAACCATCACTATCAATCTAGCTTCTATTGTTAATGCTTGAATGATGCTTAATTCTTTGTAAGCAAGCTCTCTCTTAAACAACTCACTGCAGAAAAGTGAGTTGTGTCTAGGCCAGTGTCTCTCAACCTTTCTCAAACTTGGCAACATGCCGGCTGGGGAATTCTGGAGTCGCAGTCCACACCTCTTAAAGTTGCTAAGGTTGAGAAACTCTGGTCTACGCTACATATATGCTCTTCCTGCTCTTACTCGAAAGACCCGGAGCTTCAATTGCTAACTGAAATCCTGCTGCTACCAGAAGTCTTGTTAATCCACCCTTCTCCAATCCACCAATGGGCAACCTGCTAGCAGCTACACATAATGGCCAGGCCCACATGACACACAAGTGGGCGGGATTTGCATTTGTGGATAATTTTTTAAAATTGTTGAATGTCTGATTTATAATTTGCATGTACCTCCCGCAAGAAAATGAAGTTATATTTCAGCAGTCATGGCCAGAAGATGTTTTGAAGGTCTCACGCAGCCCTGGAGCTACAAGCTGGCCCACCTGGACTTAATCCCAAACATTCCTTCCAAACAATTCCCAAATAAGGGAATTTTCTCAATTACAGGACTGGTTACCCAGATTTATGTTCCAATTGCAAGCTGAAGCAGAGACTTTTTTTTTTTTTTTTTTTGCTTTGGGACTGTAGAGAGTGCAGGGATGGCCTTGAAGAAGGAATTCAAGGGCCATTATGTACACATCAGCTTAACCCTGGCTGGCAGAAGGGATGAGGACAAAATATTACTCTGCCTTGATTCAAGAGATTTCTGGTACAAGAGGCAGAGAGAGAATCTGTCAGGTTATCAAGATGCTATTATTATACCCTATAACAGTAATGAAGACTTCCAACAGTTTACGTGGTGTTTGTTTCCTGACATGGTCTAGCTCAAAGGATGGACAAGGACACTCTAAAGGGGCAGATGCATTCAGGATGTCATCTACATTTTCTTCAGCTAGCAATGATACTGTTGTTAATGTCTTGCTTTTTGCTGTGTACAATTTACCACAATGCTTCTGGTTCTTCCTCCTTAGCCTTTTTAGACCGTCCTTCCATTTACACACACATATGCAGACAGTGCAATGGATATTCTGCCCAATGAAGTACTTTGGATGAATTTCTAAAAGAAAAGTAGTTAAATAATTAGTCACATGTCTGAGAATATTGTGTTTTAATAGCATGAACTATTGCTTTCTCCATGACTTGAAAAGGCAGGATTCTTGTAAAATTAATGAAGGAGACAATGGGCAAAGCAAGAAAAGAAGGGGGGATGTTTTTAGGGAACAATATTCCCTAAAAATTATGACATATTAACAGTTTTGTGCCTGGGAGTGAAAAGTCTCCAAAATTTAGCTAGAGATTTGACAACTTTAATGATTAATAATATGTGTATATCATTGAATCTGGCATGTTCTCTCTGTTCTCTCTAGTCAGGTATCTTAAAACAAAAACTTGTTATTCCACTTGTAGAAATTACTATTTTGAGAAACGGAATATGCCATTAATATTAACGCTCAGGTAATTTGAATTAAAACAGATCAGCAAATTAGATAAAACCAGCAGAGTTATGCTGGAGTTATACCTTTAATATGGAGATAATATGGGATATTTGAATAATCTGACATATTTGACATCAAATATGTGAAATATGAATAAAACCAAGAACCTAAATCAGCCATTCCCAACCTGCTGCCCTCCAGATGTGCTGGGAGCTCAATCAGCTCAGCCAAAAACTCTTGAGAGTGATTCCTGGTAGGGCAGAGATGAAATTTTGTGAAGTTTTTTTTTTTTCCTTCTTTCAAATCCATGATTAATTTCTTTTTTCTGCCCTGCCTCGGGCCATTGGCGATGCAGTTAGCTGATATCAGGAGCAGGTGGAGCCAATATGTCTGGAATTATTTTTGTCTTTTCAGTTAGAAAGATTAAGGGGTACATTATTGTGTAACAAGTTACAAGTAGATTAGATTGGGAGATCCTAGCTGGCCCAATGTGATCACGGAAACTTTATAGTTGAGTTGAAATCTGATCTCTGCTGTCTCCAGCAGTTCAACATTCTAACCTAGGAAGAAGGAAAGACTTGTAGCAAAGTGATCAATGTGTGTTGCAGCAGATTCTTTAGCTCTAAAAGCTCTTGCTCTACTGTATGAGCTCCTCTGGTAATGTGACATCTTGCAAGGATTCCCCAAGACTTCAGGGGCTGGTCGGCTGAAGTCAATCTATCTGTGATGGAATGGAATTATGAAGGCCAAGCTCAGGGAGATAAATATTTTCTTAGCTCGCCGGAGGAGCATGGGAGCTACAAGAGGATGAGACTGGCACCTCCCTGAGGAATTCACACTGTTGTGGCTGGCTGACTTGGGAGATGGGGTTTCAGTCTGGGAAGATTCTTGCTAGAGATTGTAGCTAATGAACATAGCTGAACTGAATTTGCATTGTCTCTTGGAGTTCCTTGGGCTAGGCCTGACACTATCAGAATGACAATGCCATGAACAATGAAGAGAGCACCACTACTCCATTTATAGCAGCTCCCAATGAATTCCTTCAATGTTATCACTACAGAAAAAATGAACTAGCCTCTCCCTGGATCATCCTACATCCTGTCACCATTACCAAAACAAGGGAAGTACACAGTGAGAGAATATACAACTCTCCCCACAATGCAAGGGCACGACTTGACATCCAGGCTTTCTTATTCAGACATCTGACAAAGTCCACAACACTAGGGAAAGAGGGAACATTGTGCTTTTCCAAACCAGAAACTGATCTCACAGAAAAAGAACCATTAAATCCCATTTTGTTGTACAAGAATGAATCTCCTCAAGTAGCCCTGTATCCAAAGTAGCAAAAGAAACACAACCAGGACTCAAGACAGAAGGAAAGGAGGTCAGCCTCAAAACTTCTCCAGCTCCCTGCCCTCTCCCCAGGTTCTTCTTACCACATATAGGTCAATTTTGGGCAGCAATTTTATGGGGCTAGGCTTTGGCAACCCTCTCCACTACCTAGGTATTCAACACTACTGTACTGCAAACACAGCCACCCCCCCCCCCATTCTTTTTTGGTCCTGGGGCCATAATCGGCAACTTGCAGTGTTTAGTCAGCATGGGCTGCCTGGAACCTGACAGGCAACTTTGCCTTTATGGACTAGAGCAGCTGCATTATGAAATAGACTAATGGCAGCAGCAGCAGCTGCTATACTACTAGGAGGAAGTAGGAAGGATGCAGATGTGGAGCTCAGAACTAGGACAAACGATGTAGTCATTATCGTGCACAAGTGGGAATACTGACCTCATGGAAGCTCTTCCATGACCTCAATATTCTTCCTGACCAAACAAAACAAAACATAGTTTTCAGATATTATTCTATTCTCTCCAGTACTCAAAGCAGAAATAGCCCGGGAAGAACAGAGCTATGGGGTCAAATGGGAAGGTATAGTTCTAAAGTGGGCCAGTGAGAGTCTTGAAGCACACCTCATATTATACAGTTTTGCTCTGCTGATTCAGAAGATACTAGGTGGTGTATCTTCTGTGACCATGAGAAACTGATATGGATTGTATGGGTAGGCAGGTGAACTATGGTTTTGAGGTTTATAGCTATCTTATGTAAAAATTTCAAGGTCAGCAAGCTGACAGTCTGACACTCCCATCGTTACCATAATCTGACTCACATGAGCTTCAGAAAGGAAATTCAAGCAGCGGAATGGAAGCCCAAGTGGCTGCAGGTGAAATATAATTTATCAGTCTCTTATGGTCAGGCATCCAAGCTTGATGTCCATATGTCACAAGATAAATATGAAGCTATGCACTGCATTTTACGAATGGGAAGCATAGATGAAACTTATTTCCTTGGTTGAGGTTGTTGATTAACATCTGAGACTTCCTTCACATTTAAGGAAACCTAGCAGATGTATGATTGAGAAACCTATTTATGGAATAGGAGCTTTTGTGCTAGCAGGTCCCCATTATTGATCTTAAGAGCATCTGTCACCCTCATAATAGATTTTCATCTAAACTTGTAGTCATTTCCAAGAATATCTGCATATAAGAATTCCACCTCATTGGGGCACATTTCTTACATGCACACAATTCTCCATTTCTCTGGGAGACATCAATCCAAACAATACTTTAATGCATGTAGTTTCAGAAACAAACATTCAATACTTTTTTCCTATGTCATGTAAAAGCTAAACCACCATAACCTATCTGTTCTTAAGCCTCATCTAAACAGTAAACAATGTGTGACATCATCAAAGCAAAGAATGCCCTAATATGGCAGAGAGTTAAATACCCTGAGAATTAAGTGCTCTTTATAAAAGCTGTGCTAATATTAGAAGGAAATAGTAAAGAAATAGAGAGATTCAACTCATTTTCCTGTACCATTCTGCAAAGATGTTGCGTTATAAACATCATCAAGATCTTGAATACTGGAAGCATCTGTTGAATCTTGATCGTTGGCTACAATTCCTACTGAAGAAAGGCTAGAAATAAAGGAGTGCATCTTTTTTGCATAAATATCCCTAATATTAAAATAAGGGAGGTCATTTGTTTTTTCCTTGGGACTGTTATTGCATGGGTCTGTATCAATATCCTTCTGCTTCTGGTAGTATTTTGAAAACTTGTTGAAAATGATAGTGATAGGAAGAGCCACCACCAATATTCCACAGATTATGCAACTTGTGCCAATAATCTTTCCTCCGAGGGTGACTGGGAAGGTGTCCCCATAGCCAACAGTGGTCATGCTAATGGTGGCCCACCACCAGCAAATGGGGATATTCTTCAGCTCTGATTTGTCATCATCTTTTTCCACTGAGTAGACCAGAACAGAAAAAATAGAAATCCCAACAGCCAAGAACAAAAGCAGAAGTCCAACTTCATGATAGCTGTGCCTTAAAGTTGCACCCAAAGACCGCAATCCAACAGAATGCCTTGCTAGTTTCAATATACGGAATATCCTCATTAAGCGTAGAATCTGAACCACCTTCCCCATGTTTTCAATATCTTCACTTTCTTCCTCTTTGGTGTCAACAGCCAAAGTAGCATAAAATGGAACAATAGAGACAAAGTCAATGATATTCAGTGGGTTCTTCCAGAACTTCTTCTGACTTGGAGCAGCAGCTAATCTGATCATAAGCTCAGAGGTGAACCAGATGATGCATATGATCTCCACAACTTCCAGAATTGGGTTTTCAATCTCTCTTTCATTGATATCCATCTTCTGGAACTCTGGCATGCTGTGAATGCACATAGTCACAATAGATGCCAGAACCACACTTAGGGAAGATACAGCAATCAGTTTGGCTGATAAACAATATGCAGGGTTCTCCATTCTGATCCATATTTTCTTGCGCAACTCCCCAAACCACTGTTTATCAAACTTCTCAAGCTCCTTCTCAAATATGGAAGAGGACTCATCATCAGAAGAATCTAGACTTCCACCTGTGCTTTTCTGATCCCATTCTTTATCAGGACATTCTTCTTTCCTTTCTTGGTACCTACTACTGCAACAAGAATCAATGAAGAGCTCATTGATTCCCCAGTACTCTATTTCCTGGCAAAAGGAGAAGACACAAAGTTCTTCCATAACATGGAGTTTACCTGTGTAATAAAAATTCAGCACATATCTGAACAAAGAAGGGTTCCTATCAAAGTAATATTCCTTGTCTGCCACACTGTAATCATCGCAGAGTTCCAGAATAGCCTCTTCTGAATGGCACTTGAGTAGCTTCCCAAGCCTTGTATGGGGAAATTTGAGCAATGTACTTTGACCAATGGACTGTTTAAAGCCACCAACATTCAAATTGACAAGCTCCTCATCTTGTCCGGGTCTGTGGAAGAATTCACCATACACCATTTTGAACACTGTGAGCTCTGTGGCCTGCTTGCAAGGCACATAATATTATGCTGCACCTAAAAAACAACACAAAACACAGGTAGGTGATTCGGTTAGCCTGGTGCTCACTGAAACTACTTTCTAGCTATACTTACTATGAGGAGTTCTATTTAAAAGGAAAAGAGAAAAAATATGAAATGGTGCTTCATGTTTTCAGTGAAGTGCTGTTAAATTACTTAAAAGACAGTTAATTAGATCAGACGTAGCAAGTTTGAATACAATGTATGGCTTACACACTCTCACCTCCTCCATCAACCCACCTATCTGAGAATACAAAATGGGAATTTTATCGTTCTCATAGTTGTATTGTTTTAATTAATATTAATCCTTCAGAGAATTTTTTAAGACTTTTCTAGGCAAACTTACTATAAGCTTAGTTCTCCTTTTCTCACTAAGCAAAAAAGAGAGATTTATTTAAATCCAGAATGCATTTTGGTTCCCCATCTGTTCCAGTTTTAACTCTGGACAAAGCGCCACTTCCTTTGAAAGAACAGATCCACAATTTGGGAGTTTTCCTAGACTCCCAGCTATTGCTGGATTGACAGGTAGATGCCATGGCCAAGTTATCTGAAGCAGGAGGCCTTGGCAGCTCACGCTCATATCACTAGAATGGATTACTGCAACACATTCTACATGGGGTTGTCTGGAAATCCACTTGGTGCAGACTGCCAATACCCACATGGTGATGGGTAAGAACTGTATCATGCTTGTGTCGTGGGCACTGGATTAGTTCCAGAAAGGATTCCAGGGGCAATTCAAAAGGCTGGACTTAACCTTTAAAAGCTACATGGCTTGGCTCCCAGGTATCTTCAGGATTGCTTCCTGCACATGGAACTGATCTGTCCCATGTGAGCATGCTTAAGATTTGGGTTCCAAGAGAAGAGAATTTCTGTGGCTCAGGGTTGAAGACGCTTCATTACCCAACTAGGTAACACCATCAGTGATATGTGTGTGTATATATATAATATGATTTTATAATCTGCAAAGGCTTGTTTTTAGCATCCATTTACCTCTATTATTTGCATTTGATTTTAACCATTATTTGCATTTGATATTAATTTGATACGTGATGATGTCTTGCTTAATATCTGTAAAACAAGCAAAGTACTAATACTTAATATTGGCATTTTAATTCAGTTGGGAAGCAACTGGTTGTCTTTTTATTTCATTTTCTAGCAATCCTTATTTTGTTACTTACCAGGAAAGGAAAAAAGTCTCTTCTTAAGGCATTTGCCAGTTCTAGAAGCATTTCCTATTGTGGCAGATTGCATCTACAAGCTACCAGAACTGAAACAAATTTCAAGCTGCCAAATTCTGCATGTTCAGTAACATTCAAATATACCTGAGGGCAAAAAACAAAACAAACAAACAATGATTATTTTATTATCTATATAGCTTTTGAGAAAAGTTGGGGATGAAAACAATATTGGTAAAGAAAAGCAGATTAAGAAATATGGTTACAGATGATTTGTTAGAGGTTTCGTGACCTCTGAATTGACCTATAAACTATGGTTTGGAATCTGAGGTTTTGTGACTTGATCGGCTCTCCTGCAAACTTCTGTCTTCCTTCATTCTTTACTCAACTGATTTACGAGTACCAATAACTTGTTGTGACATTCAAAGTGTACTGCACGTGGTTAGCATGGTTACCGTAGTGGCCATGAACTCCTGACCTGCTCCCAAAACTCAATGCCACATGAGGGCAAGCTGAAATTACCTAAGACTATCAATCTTGGGACTCAACCACCAGTTCAGACAGGAATGTCACAGTACAGCAGGGAGACCAGGACAGCAATAAGAAACCCAACTAATCCCCAAGTCCAATTTCAACCACAGGGTCTCACATCTATGTATCTGCAGTGCAGATCTTCTGGAAGCCGTGATTTGATGGTTGGGGTTTGTGGTCAAAATGGAGCTGCTCAGAAATTTATCAGTGTTTGCCTTCACTTTCTGGTTTCCTCATGCAATCTGCGGTCTTACTAGCTGACTCAGGCTTCCATATGCTCCCCTCCTTTCTCTGCTTAGCATAATTCTCACCTAAGGACTAGAAAACCCTTTAAGATGTAGTTTTAAAATTATTTATTCAGAGATCAGTCTTGTATACTGCCATATTTCAATAAAAACTCCCAGCTTGAAATTACTGAATCTCATGATGTCTCTGGAGTGGAACATTTTTTTTTCTTTTAATGAACAGGATTATAAAGATTTTATGGCCAGACACAAAGCATCGAGTAACTGAAAGTTATTCCTGTAGTATGTATATATATATATACACACACAACACATATATGTATTCATACATACACAGGCCATTGGCTTGTTCAGGAGTCACACATTCTATAGATACATCTAGATCTAACATGTTGCTGCTTCAAAATATCTGGATAATCACTGCAATTAAGGGTTATTTAAAAAATTTACATTCTGCCCAATCTCTTAATGGCTTTGGAAGACTTACAAAAATATAACTAAAACATCTATGGCAATAACATTAAAAGTTTAAAAGATACAAAACATAAACTAAAAGAGTAACATTAAACGTTCTGGGTAAATATGTTTTAAGTTCCTTCTTAAACTTTAACAACAATGGGAGTTTACTTCAATTCCAGTAGCAGGTTGTTTTCCATTTTATTACTCTGTAATTTTAATTTACTATGACATAAATGCTATACAAATAAAATACCAATAGCAGCTGATTCTACAATCTAGGTCCCCACACAAAAATACAGATTTTGCGATTCATCATAGAATCTGAGTGTTGGAAGAGGCCACTGAGGTTATTAAATCCAATCCTCTGCTCAGTGCAGAAATTGAGATTAAAGTATTTGTGACATATGGATGTTTAAGTGCTGCTTGCACATGTCCAGCAAAGGAGATCCTGCTACTTCTCTGAGTAACTGACTTTCCTCTCCAATTGGTCTTATTGTTTTAGGAAAATGTTCTCACCATTCAATGAAATCTCTCTTCCTGTGACTTAAATACATTATTTTGTGTCCTACATCTTGGAATGAGAGAATATTGCCTTGTCAAAAATGGTATCATCTGAAACAGTAAAATAACCCTATAGAAAGGTCTTATGCCATTCCTAAAATAATCCAAAGTGTCCTGTTTTGAGATTTAAAAAATTTCCTGAAAAGGACACATGAGAATGATTCTTCATTTGTGCACTGGTTTTCTATTCTTCAGGGAGAACAAGAAGATCCTATCAACCTTGTCTTCACTGGGCCAGTTGTAGTAGTTGAATCTTTACCCCGAAACAAGCAGCTTTGGTGATTTTTCAGATTGCAAACCTATTCGTTATGTTCTCCTTGACCTCTAGGACTCTTCAGATTGATTTAGAAAATCAAGAATAAGCAGCATCTCAGACTGAGACCACATATTCTGACTTTAAAAGAAAATGACTCTCTTCAGTCTTATTTTAAGACAATCATCTTATTTCTCGGTTACTTTTAAAAATACTCCCTTTCAAGAATGCCTTTAGTATGACATAATTTTTTGTTGTGGTTTGAAACAGAAAACATGCTTTTCAGTTCTCATGTGATTCACACTTTATTCTTAAGTAAAGCACACATGGAAAACTCAAGATAAAGTCTCCTTCAGACTGAGCTCAACTCCTGGTGATCTCTTTGCTTCTTCATATTTTGCTTTAAAACATGGGAAAAAGAAAAAAGAAATAGAGAAAAAAGAAACAAACTTTATTAAAATGCACATAAAAAATCAACTCAGACTTTAAACAAAGCATTAAACTTTGACAATACAGAATAACAATTATCAATCTTTCGATTATGCTGAGAGAGAGCCAGGTCATAAGCAGAGAACACACATGTATCTTCCACACAAGACTTCAGATCTGGGGAAATGCTGCCTACCATCATAAAAGAATAATCTTTTTTGCTTCAATCCCTGCTTGATCACGATAATTCTTCACGTATTTATAAATTCCAAATTTGGAAATGCAATTCACAATGACATCCACACCTTTAAATCATATTAATAATGATGTATTTAAACACCATTGTGAAAATACAGGACAACTTTTATTTGTAATAATTAATAACATTACTGGAGAATGGGATTGTAAGTCGGACGTATAATACCTTATAAATTCAACTAAATATTGAGATATTAAAAAATGATCAAGTCAGCAAAGAAACCCAATGCAAAATTGCAAGTATATTCTTGCAATGAGGGATATAAAAATTGTCATTTATCCATTATGTTAAAATAAATAAATAAATAAATATATATATATATATATATATATGATTGTATCATTGTCCACATATGATAACATTTAGCTGAAACAGTGCTATGATCTAAAGCTTGATTAAAATCTCTAGTCTT
Source organism: Liasis olivaceus (assembly GCA_030867105.1). Taxonomy (NCBI): domain Eukaryota; kingdom Metazoa; phylum Chordata; class Lepidosauria; order Squamata; family Pythonidae; genus Liasis; species Liasis olivaceus. Next base: position 194,526,730 of record CM061349.1, read on the forward strand.
AATTATCTCATCCACAGCTAAAGGGAAAAGATATGTAAAACAGAGATGTAAAACATCTGGATGATCTCTACTAAAGTCATAATAAAGAACAAATGTATTATTATTAGAACATTTAATTAACAGTACCCTTAATAAAAATATATTTCTGGATCACTTGTTTTTTTTATTCCATTACTGTAATGGTATGTGAGAAAATCCTTGAGAAACAGGGCAAAGAGATGCTGCCTAGGGAACTGTCAGATAAGAGAGGGTGTAGCCTGCAGCTGCATAATGGGTGGAGCAAAAGGCTCAGAAGGGACTCTCCCTAGTTTTTTAGGCTGTCGAGAAGGCGGAGGGATTTGTACTTTCAGGCTTGCAAGATTCTGTTAACGTTGCCTTACAATAAAGTAGAATTAGCTCATCTGCTTGTGTTTCCTGTCTGGTCTACCTGGGAAGGCTGACATCAATCTTGCAAGTCTGAAAGTCCAAATCTCCCTCCCCCCGCCCTTCTTATCTGACCATTCCCTAGGCACCATCCCTTTGCCCCATCTCTCAAGGTCTTTCTCACATACCATTACAGTTATGAATTATGAAGACATCTTAATCAGTTACGATATCCCTAGCAAATGCTGGATTTCCACTAAGGTATACTTGAAAAAGTCATCTTTTGAACAGATGATCTTTTTCATGTGGAAGAATTTAAGTTCCTTGTAAAAAAACAGCCTTAAGTTTTAAACTGTCCATTTAAATTGGTAAATGTCTCCTATTAGAAGGGCACTGAAGGTCTTTTATACACAAGACAACATATGCACCATAGCTTAAAAACTAATATTTCTATAAATGTTTCTATAAATAATATTTCTATTAAAACCTAATAAATGCATCATTTGTTGTTGTTCAGTCGTTAAGTCGTGTCCAACTCTTCGTGACCCCATGAACCATATTGCGCCAGGCCTTCCTATCTTTCACTGCCTCCCTGAGTTTGCTCAATTTCATGCTCATTGCTTCAGTCATGCTATCTAGCCATCTCATCCTCTGCCGTCCTCTTCTCCTTTTGCCTTCCATCTTTCCCAGCATCAGGGTCTTTTCCAAAGAGTCCTCTCTTCGCATTAGGTGACCAAAGAATCTGAGCTTGAGCTTCACTATCAAAAATGCATCATAGTTAAATAAAAAACCTAATAGTTCTATATGTCATTCAAAAAATGGAATAAGAATTTTCATTTAGCTAGACCTAACTTGTTAAAACACCAAAAATAAAAAAATGCAAATATATATATGGAAATTAAATATAAAAAGATTAAAAAGGAACCCAAGAGGAAAAAAAAGCCACAAAAAGTAAAAAGAAAATTTTAAAAAGAAACATATTTTCATTACTGAAAATTACTGAAATGTAATGAAGGTTCAGCACAATAACTCCACTCCACCTCATCCCGCCCAGCCAGTCCATCTCCCACTAAAATAAGAAACAGAAAATATTAGCAATTTTTAAAAAGACTGCTAGTTCTTTACTTTAGATGATCCTGTAACAACTCTTCTCCTTCCTTTCGATCAAAAATGCTCTTCAGGCCTTTATAAACAAAAAATCATTGTGGCCAAAAAAAAAAACCCCTTAATCCCTTATTTAACTTCTATCAAAGCTTTATTGTGTATCTTCAGTTTTGAGTAATTTGTGGCAGCAGATCAGGAAAATCCATTATCTTCTTCGCATTCCCTTCCAAAGATCCTGCTTGCTGAGATAAATGCAGAATATTATTTCATATCCTAAATCTCAAAAATTTAGAGAACAGGACTTGTTTTTGTTGTGAATGAAAATGAAAATCCACACAATAAGGAGCTTCAGTTCCAAGCTAGTATTCAGGCTGTAATGAGAAGACCTCCCATACAAATTTCTCCATAAAGCCTGAAAGTGGGTACAAGATCTATATTGATCTGTTCGGAATTATAAGGGATGTTTAAACATTGTAAATTTCTATTTCTGCAATATAGATCTTGTATCTACTTTGTCTCAAAGGTCTTAATTCAGTTTCAGCAGTGTCTCCACTTTCCTTGCCCATTCTATATCAGAATTTTCAAGCTGAACAAATGGTATGTCATCCTAACCGACCATGAGAGTGTTTAACTCCACTGTGGCCTGATCCAAAATGTCAACTTTCTGTTTCTACTCCAATCCTGTTTCGCATAATTCACTAGAATGTTTTATTTGCAAGGATGCAGTCATTCTAAAAGTATAAAAATCCACAGGAAAGAGTTTTTCAAGTATTATTTTAAAAAGAGTTTTTAAAGAACTGTCTGCTGCTGTTATTTTTGCCTCCTCTGTAATTTTCTTTTTCTTATTTAACTCTGAAGCATCTTCAGTCTACGTGGCAAACCACTCCCCTCTGATGAAGAAATGGCTAAACCTCATTTTCAAATCAGAATTCATCAGGTGAGAAATATCATGAAGCAGCCATGTAAACACAGAAAGAGAAGTTTTCTATTTGCCAGAGAAATAGTAAAGCACTCAAAAACTGAAGAAATAACCTTGTTCTGGGAGAAAACTGAGATGGTAAATCAGTCTGTTGCTATAGGAATCCTGAAGTTGACTATTGGTGACTACATGTTTTTCAATTTCTTAGCGTAGTCATAGCCCTTGGATTTCCTGGTAGCCTCCCATCCAAGCAGTAATCAGGCCTAACCAACTTAACTTCCAAGCCCAGAGAAGCCTCATCAGATGTTGCTTCTGTTGAAAATATTAGGCAAATATGAAAACAAACACACACACACACACACACATCTCACCACCTCCTTATAATATGGAAGAGATGAACTGCTAAGACAAGGGAAGCAGGAAAGCAGAACCGCCTCTTCTTTACTCAGTGGGAACGGAGGCTAACAACAGAATCAGAAGTGAAAGAACTTCTGTCTTGATTAATTTAGTCTTGGATAACTTTTTCACTGTGAATAGTATTAAGTTACTTTAATTTTGGAATACAGGCCAAAATATTCATTTCAAGTCAGCATAGTGAGTCAATCTTCTTTCTCTGTCATTTACCTTATCTTTTCCTCTATCAGTCCTTTAATAAAGATCTGGAGAAGATTCCATTTTTGAGCAGGAACATAATGGAGAACATTAAAAAAAAAATCCCTGGAAGCCACACACAAGCATCCAAAATTGTAGCTGGTGCAGAGATTAGTGAGCGCCCAGAGAGAGCTGCTCACCACAAAGAAACTATAACATCACATAGTGGTGACTCTGCTATACCAAAAAAAGCATTTTAAAAAAAACTCATGTAACTGAAGGTTAATGGACTGCTAAGCAGTAAAAGAGGAAAATATAGTGGGGAATAGCTTGTTTAAGATAGTTCATTGTATTTATATATGGATCATTAGCTTCATTTTTTTTTTCAGTCTCCAAAAGTACAAGGTTGATTCCATAAACTATGAAATGTGAGCATTTGTAAAATGTACATCTGTCAATTTAAAAAGGGGGCATCGATTGGAATGTGCCCAAGACAGATACCAACTGTGATTCTTTGTATGAAACTCATTCACCTAAAACATCTGTATTGCATTAACTACGGCCTCACTTTACTTGGGCCAAGATAATCAGCACAGCTTTAGGCACTCTGATCTAAACAAACATAAATTCTGTCCGTTTATATCACTAGATTAAAACAGAGCGCACCTAATTAGAAGGCTCTAACGCTCGACTGCCCCGCTCTTCTCCATCCGCTGCCACTGTGATCAAACGCAGTTCTTTGACTGGTTGGGAGACCTGCAGTATTTACACCTTCACCTGCCCACCACGGAGCACAGGAGGCCTTTCTCAAAGCAAGGCACTGGGCAGGCAGTTCAGAAATGTGTGAGAAAGGCCCATTAAATGATAGAAAATATTAAGTAACTGGGGCTCCTTGTCCCAGAATCAGTTTTGCACCTACCCTCAGCCACATGAGAAAATGCATATGGCAGTGCCCTCTGGCAAAAGGCCTTGCATTGCATTTGGCTTGGCTCAAAACACCATCCAGCACGGATGCCCAAGCTTATCATCATCCAACTGTGTAGAACATGATCTGAGACTCCTTGCATGCTAGCACAAGTAATATGCCCATAAATATGTAGGCAGCATAAGGAACTAGTCTTCTTATAAAAAAATTATAAAATTATGATTCTGGAAATTTTAATAAACAATAGCTAACGAGGAAAAATATCACTAAGTATTTTATGGTGGTTTATAGTTTTATGTTTTTTATTTTTCGGGGTTTTACTGCTGTTGTGAGCTGCCCAGAGGGGTGTTTTAAAATGGGCAGTCACACAAACCTTTTAAATAAAATAAATACGCCTTCCATTTAAATTTTCTATAATTTTACACATGAAGTCCCCTTTAACTTCTCTCCACCATTCAATATGAATCTAATGTTTAACAGTTACAACTCATTTCTCAAGAATGCTTCTGAAGTCATGAGTAATAATGCATCTCCTTCCCCAAATGTATATTCTTATAGCAATAAAAACATGTACTATTAAGTGACTTCTAACAAATTGCAAATACATTGATAGGCATAACATTAATATACAAAGTCCATTCCAAGTGTTTCTATTTCCATTCAGTCTTTCCGATGGAGAAATTTAGCCCGCTGAACCCCTGGCATTAATCTGTCCTTGGGCTTTTAAAACTCACTTTTGCTTGGGCTTAGCATTTTGAACACGGTCAAAAATTTCACACCAGGCTTCCAGTGGGCTTCCTAATACAAAAAGAGGCAGGATGCTAAGCTGCTGTTTCCACCAGAGGCCTCCTCTAATTATCTAAACCATAAATGTAACAACAACTTGAAGTTAAGAGACTTAACTAAAAATATTGCTAAAATATTCTAATGTCACCTAACCAAACCAGAAGTAATTTCACCCAAGGAGGCCTGCAATACAGCTTCACACCTATACTGGTGGCAAAGCAGGAGTCTCTAGGTTCCAAAATACTACATACAAATATGTACAAAAACTAGATTATTTCTAAGCAACTTAAGAAATAGACATATATCTAACACCAGCAAAGGAACTCTTCAGTTATGGAGGATACTCCATCACTAACTCTGAGGTGTCTGTGCTTCAGCAAAAGAACTAAATGAAGCATTCCAATTTAAATGGTCTAAATGGATCACGAAAGAGTTGAGCTAGCATACTTCAAGAGGTTCTGCTCTACTTCCTGAAGATTAAGGCCAAAAGTCCTTAAAACACTAGGTTCTAATGACTTAGGACAGTGTTTCTCATCCTTAGCAACTTTAAGATATGTGGACTTCAACTCCCAGAATTGCCCAGCCAGCATGGGGAATTCTGGGAGTTGAAGTCCACATATCTTAAAGTTGCTAAGGTTGAGAAACACTGACTTAGTAGGTTCCAATGATTTTGGGATTAGAATAGGAAAGATTACAACATACCTACTTAGCCCATGTGGCACTCTCCTTATCTTCCCCAAACCTTCTTTCTCTGCCCTCACCCCCACAATCCCACAAGCTAATCCTAACCCTGCCCAACCTCTCTGCCCCCTACATGCCACCAAGTTCCTTTTCCTCAGTATTCTCCACCCCAGAATACGTCTATACCAGGTTTGTGCAAAGCCATGCACAAACCAAGTATGCTTCAATCCAAGCTTGACTGCCCACAGATCGCACAGAACATTTTGCATATTCCTGCCTGCAACTCCCTTCCTCTCTGCTCCCATTTTGGACCTCAGGTCGAAACTAAAACTCTTCCGACCAGCTGCGATTCTGAAGAGAGGTATTTGCTTTTCCTTTCATTTTTCTACTGTGTCAGCACTGCTCCGCCATTTAGAATATGGGTGACCAACTCTGCCTTGCAGAAATATTGGCAGGCCCCAACCCTCTTCCTGTCTACACAGCCAAACTCTGAAACTTCCAGAAAGCCAGACTTTGCAATACCCTCAAGTGAGAGCTGACATACAGTTGGAAGAATATCATTTTAACTAGCATATACAAGCCACATTCACCTAAAAACTGTAATAAAATCAGTCCTGGAGGAAAAAACAAAGCAAGAGGAAGATGATTTGGGAGAATGTCTGTCTCATGAGTGCCACAGTGCCCTAATGAAACCCTTGAGTAGATTGGTCTCTAGGCTCACCACTGATCTAAATGTGTTTTTCCTCCAACCTAGAAATGTTTCTTATTCTTAGGTAGGAATAACAGTTTATGCAGCCCAGTGAGCAAAATGTACAAAACGTTTTCTGTTTAAATGTGAACTTCACTGTTTTTCCTTTCAGAAAGAAAGAAAAACATTTTACATCTATTTCAACCTGCTTTGTTTATTACCCTGCCCTACTAAATCAAATACAGAACACTGAATGAGATTGCTTAAGAAATTTCCATCTTGTATCTCATACTTACAGCCATAAGGAGATCATTTGCACAGGTTCGATCCCACTGGTCAGGGAAAGCATTCCTGCAGCTGCAGTTTGACACAGACTGTATGTTTAAATTGCTGAAAAAAACACATAGCAAAAGCAAACAAACCCATCTAGGAGAAGCCTGGACAGCAGCAACCCCTATATAAACGCTTGCAGTCAAAGAGCAATGGAAAATGCATGTACCTTTCGGTAACAGCCCTTTCTGGTCTGGCTACTCAGTGTATCCGATATTGGCTGATGAGTGATGTTATGCACAAAGCTTCATTCAGCCTTTCTGACCCAGTGGCACACACACACTACAGACTGGAAGCAGAGGGGCAACTCTTGATGGAGGGAAGGCTCTGTCACAAAGAAGGTAAAATGTCTAATCCAACCTCAATTTCACTTTGGAGTATCACAAGGACTTGCAAAGCCATTATATCATCAGTCACCCTGCTAATCCTCCAGATCACTGCAGAGAGACTCTCTTCGAGCAAAGTGATTCAGCAAAAGCTGAATCAGAGCCAAAGGCTTTCACATGATTACACTTCACAGGCGACATTGATTTGGCCATTATGACTTTTCACTGCTCTGGGAGTTTGCATTAAATAATTAGGATTACCTTGAGGGCCAAATGCCAATTATTCATTCAGTTCTCCCATCTTCCTCAACTGGGCCATGCTGGTTTATGTTTGGAAGGATCATTGTGAGAAGGTTTCCTGACAGAACGTTCTGTGTCTCAGGGAGTCAATTCAGGGCAAAGGCTGACTTATCCTCTGCACTTTTGTCTCTAGAGAATTATTCAGATCAGACGTTCCCATCTTTTCTAAAGTTCACCTTCTATTTATAAGAGAAGCCCTGGTTTTACAGTCCATTAGCATTCTTGTTATTACTACAGATTTCAAATTCTTCTTATACAGTGAAGAATATAGTGAGAACAAAAAATAGAAAGTCAGAGGGGAATTTTATAAACATCTCTGCCAGCTCATTCATTCACTGCTCTTTTTTTCTCTTTCCCTTCTTCCCCTTTCACTAAACTTTATTCCTGACACCAGATCACTATTGTTTATTTTCTTTTTCTTTACAGGATTTATAATTAAACTCTGCATCATTATTACTAAGAAACCTGTGGAGTGAATGGAATTTAATCCCCACTGAGTGTGTATAGGACTATAACATCATATTACATTTCATTTCACGAAATAATTCCAGCCCAACATTACACACATACATTTAACATTTGTTAAATCAATTACCCCCTCAGTAGATGTCCAGTTTGTTTTTTAAATAGTATGCATACATTTAAGGTTCAGTGTGTGTATCCAAACATGTGCATAAAACAAACCCAAATACTCAGTCAGAAGGGGCTGAGATTATTCTTGGCTGCATCTACATACAGTGAGAATATGCAACATAGAACTTGCAACTTGTTTGGGATCCACTTATCAGCTGCACTCCCTGTACTCTAAAGAGAACATGCTTAACTTTACATACTCTGGAAGAGCCAATTCGACATTTATTTTTTGAACTGAAGTATAATACATTTCTTAGTTTCAATTGCAATATAAGTGCAAGATGCTTTCACTTGTATAAGGTACGTTTACACATTTAAATAACAATGCTGCCCCTTAAACACACAGGAACACCACCACATCTATGTTTCACCCTTTAAACCTGTCTGTTTTGTTCTCAGACTTAAACTATGTGTGACTGGATCCTGAGTCTTAAATTGACATGTATGAATATAGCTTGAATTACTGAATTCCTCTGTGGTGAATAAAGACCTTTAAGTTTGTTCTGGGGAAAAAGTAGAATAGAATCCTGGTTTGATGCATGTAGAGAAATACATTCTATATCCAAATGTAAATAATCCACTTCCAACTTTTATAAGGGCAAAATGGATGTCTCGCTGCAAAGTTTGGTCATTTCTGGATCCTTGGCCCAGAGGTTGGCAGGTTGCATAACCCTGCAGATGAGCTTGCAAAAATTCCTCAGTCTGTCATCAAAGGTCACAAAGCAACTTCAGCAAGACAGCCTGCCATAGGCCTTCTCATGCAGCTACCTGCAAAGTCAGTTTCCCATGACAATTTCTGCATCAAGGGTAAAGGCTTCATATCATCCACTAAAGCCTCAGGGCATGTTAAAACTCACAAAAATATCTGCTGGCCACTTGGGAATTTCTAAAGGACCCAAACTTTGACTTCTAGCCTCATTCTGGATAGTGAAACCAGTCACAGCTGCTGGGCAAAACTATAACTCAGCATCTGCAAAGGAAGACAGAGGAGGCCACTCAGCTTGTTCCTTCTTATCTAAAAGAAGCCAGAGTGTAGGAATGGGGAAGAGCCCAGACTGGGACCACAGTGTGGTGAGAACAAATTTTATTTGTCCCTCCGGTGCTCTTTTCCCATAAAACTGAGCTTTGATGACGTCCTTGGCTGCAGTGTTGCTTCAGATTCCTCCTGGATCATCACAACTGCTCTTTTTAAGAACAAGACACAACAACACAATACTACTACTCTAACCAGTCATATGGCCCTTAGAAGTCCCTTGAGTTCTATGGCACCTGCTTCTACCGACAAAGCATATAAGTTGCAGTTTAATTCTTCTTCTTTTAAAAGGGCGTATAAAACATCTAATGAAAACATAAACTACCTCACTCCACCACAGAGACATAGGTACAAATCCATAGTAGTCATCAATCCTGCTCTTACCCCTTTGTTCCTTCCCTCACTGAAGTGAATGGAATTACATTTCTTTACTGGAACTCCTCTTGTAATTAATGATTTTCCACTTTTGCTGACAAACTGGACCACAGATTCAGCAAAGCAGGGCAGCCAACTCTGCTGCAGGAACAAGAGTCAATGTTTGCAGAAACAGATCATTTCTCACTGATGGGTCACACTGTAACAATATAAATTGCATAGCAAGCTAATTCCATAGTCCATAATTAATTTATCTTAATTTTCTGCCTGCTTCACTCCTTTGCTTGTGGAAATTTGTTCCCATTCTTCTATCCGCACAAGACTTTGACCATGGACATGTTCATTGATGATTAACCCTCCTCCCATCTTCTGGGGAGAAGAATAAAACATTTAAAACATATTAAACACTTCCAAACACACTTTTAAAATCCAAGTAAAAAAAAGTTTGTTTGGTTTTTAGAAACCAAACAAACTGTCTTGATTTGAAAAGGATAATCTGCTTCCAAGATTCCAATACTATTACATCCAACAGGCTAAGCAGCTGTGCACAGTTGCAGTTGTAAACAATGCTTTAAAGAAAATCGATCTAAACTTGCATTAAAAAAATATCTTGGGAAAATACCATAGATCTCTGCAGTGTGTCTTCTTCTCTTGGAAATAACAAGCTGTTCAGGTCCTATAATAGCAGAAGAAACTACTGTTGTTGGAAGTCCTAAAGATCACTCTCCACTAAGCACACTCAGAAATAGGAACAGCCCAATTTTACAGGCGTTTCTGGCGAGAGCAGTTCCAAGTTAGAAGATAAATATCCTTTAAAGAACAGGATTACCACTGTTCAAAGTAAAAGAAACCACTTTCTGCTTCTTAGATTGCCTCTCCCTCCCCTCCACAACGTACAATTTCTTCATGGCTATTCCACCGCGCCTGTACTGTACTTTAAACGCCTAGCTTTTAAGAAAATGTCCACCTCAAACTGACACCCCTCCCCTCCGGCGCCGCCTTTTAACCCTACTTCAAGATAGGAATAACTTAGCTAGAAGCCAGCCTTGTGAACCTAGGAGTCGAGAGCACGCTACCTTGCAACTCGCGCATTCGCTAGTAACTTGACGCACACTTGCAGTCCCGGGGGCGAAGATGCTGTTCTGGGCATATGCTCCAAGTCCCAACAAAATCCAGGCCGTCAGCGCTGAAGTCCCAGTCCCAGATGCTCCATCCCGGCAGGGCTCCGACTTCTACTTAGTATAAACCGGACACTGCTTTCCCTTCCTCCCCATCGATTCTGATTCAATTTTATGCCAGGGTAAAGAAGGGCGTCCCAACAGAGAAAAGGAAATCCCACCCAGTACCTATCGATTAACTCGCTGGTGCCGGGAAAACTTGGAAGCGCCAGAGCTGCAAAGAAGAGCACCGAGCTGCAGCGCACGGAGCGAAGTTTCGTTTGCCCGGGGCCGACCGGCAGGCGAAGAGGATGGGGGGCAGCGAAGTGGGGAGAGGGAGAATGAAGCGATGGCCTGAAACTTTGGCGCTATCGGCTGGGTTGGTTTGCGGAAGCTCAGCAGCCAGAGAGCAGAGGGGAGCGGCGACCGAGAGCGGACCCCGCCAGCCGGCGCTGGGGGGAGAAGATTGGAAATACCTGCAGAGCGCAACGGATCGAGCCGAGCGGGAGGCTCTGGGCGCCGCAGCGGATTGCCTAAACAGCGCGGGCGCCCCGAAGCAGTCGGGCTTTGAAAGACGTCCCGGTGCAGCGGGGGGGGGGGGGGGGGGAGGAGCGCGAGGCAGGGGAAAAGGCAGGGCTTGAGGAACGCGGGCCTCCTCCCGCCGTCGCGTGGCGTCCCGCTCTGTCCCCCCTGCGGGGAAAGACGCGCGAGCGCTCGGGTCGCTACGAGCGAGCCGCTCCGGGTGCGCAGGTGAGGCTCCCTTCCCGGGCGGCGTTCGCAACGCGACGTGACGCGGCGGCTGAGGGGAGCGCTCCCCCGTGAGGTGCTCCGTCTGCCCGCCCGCCCGCTCGCTGAGAGCGCCCCAAACTTCCTCTGTGAATCGCCTTGACTAGGCACCGCGAGTTCCGCTTGGGTCCGGTCGCCGAGGAAATGTTTATAGCCGCCTTCCCCCGCCTCTCCTGATGTGCTCCTGGATTGCAAATTTCCGAGCGAGCGTGGCCAACAGGTTCGCTGGCTGGGAATGATGGGAGTTGAAGTCCAGCGTGTGTAGCAGGTTGGTGGGAAGGCTGCTATATAAAATGGTGCGTGGTGACTTGTTTGTGTTATGGTCCCCCCCACATCAGTATTGTATTCAAGGAAATAACGGGAAAAATGATATATAGATGTATGCAGTCACTTTCTGCTGCAAGAAAAGGCGGGACTGTGAACAATACAAAAACAGTGCTGTGCTAGAGGATGCCCACTGGAAGTGCTCACCTCAGCTCAGTGGGAGAAGATGGGGTTGCACGTGGGAAGGGCCAAGGTCCCTCCTAGGCATCTGCAGGTAGGGCTGAGAAAGGCTTTTCCCCCAACCTGGGGCCCTCAAGGTGTTTGGGGACCACAGTACCCAACTTTCTCAGCTATGTAAATGGCTGTGGGTTAGGGTACATTGGGAGGGACCCAGTGGCCTTTCCCATCATGTGGCACCTGCAGAAAATTACTTTGAGGTACTTAGTTTTGTTTGAGGAATATGTGGACACTCACAGCATCTGCTTCAGGATTCGTTTTTAACAAACAAGTTAAAAGTATTAATGTTATTTACAACTGTTCAGGTTGCCAAAGGAATCAGATTGTACAATATATTCCAAATACCCTTTCCCACAGTTCCTGAAACATATTCCACTTTTCCTTAACTTGGCACCCTCCATGTGTTTCAGCTTCATCCCATTATCCCTGTGCTGTATGATTGGAGTCATTATCCAACAGTTCTGGCGGGCGTGAAGTCAGGGGAACTGCTTTGTACTGCCAAGACTGATATATGTTACCCAACAGCCCATTTCTCTTTTGCTTTAGAACCAACAGTCTTCTGAAAGACTGTTCCCAATATTGCAGTTTTCGTGGCTGTTGTGCAGTTCTCCAAGTTCAACAGAGCAAGACTAGGACTGGAGTCTGTAGCTTAGAACAGGGTTCCTCAACCTCGGCAACTTTAAGATGGGTGGGTGGACTTCAACTCCCAGAATTCCCCAGGCTGGCTGGGGAATTCTGGGAGTTGAAGTCCACCCACCCATCTTAAAGTTGCCGAGGTTGAGGAACCCTGGCTTAGAACACTTAGAACAGAGTTTAAGAAGATGAAAACCTGGAATTCATATTTCTATGTTCTAGCAAGTAGTGCTGATTAAGGAGAAGCTGGAGTACGTGGGTCCTAGATTATTTAATATATTTGCTACTCTCTTATGAATAATGGAAGAAAGTTTGTGTTCTTCCTGTTTTCTCTTTATCTATGGGAAAAAAGCAGAATGAAGAACCACCAAGCATTGGCTTGCAAGGAGGGACAACTCTGAAAAATAAAAATGGTGAAACAACACTTTGACTCCCAGAGAATAGCTATGGTAGGATCATATATCTGGACAACCAGTAGAGTTGGAGTTCCCAGTAACCCTTTGTTGCCATCTAGTGGTCATTTGGTTTTTGCAGACACAGTAGCCCCACCCAAGTATGGTAGCTACCTCCAAAGGTATACCTTAGTTTTCTAGTTTTGTTCGTTTCTGTTCCTGTTTTTCTTCCCAGTTTTTTAAAACTTTCTTCCAGGCTTCTCCTTTTTTGCTTATCGTGGGTGTTACCAATATAATGCCTTTATAAGTCTCAATAAAAAATGTTTTGAACTGGTACTGCTCGTATCTGAAACATCTTTTTAAATAAATAGCTTGTACAAATGTGGAAATACAACTAATAAAAAATTAGTTGTAGAGGGCAATTTGGATCAGGTTGCAATAGCTTGTGATTAGAAGCACATATAGGTTATTTGGGTCACAGTAGGGGGAAAAATACTAGCATACCATGGATTTGAATCGATCTATTTCTCCCTTATTTCCTGTTTAAAAAAAGCCTAAGGATGTAGATGCTATCCTGTGCAGTTTCATTCTGTACTCAGATAAATTCTCTGTGGATCGGTTGATATAATTTCTTTAAGGTTTCTGGACTAAACTGCAACTGGCTGGGGTCACAGAACATACTGAGCCATAAACCATGGTTTACAAACAACAGTTTGATTTACATAGTCCATTAAGCCAAAACCAAACAAGCCATATTATAGCTTATGTTGTGCAAACCAAGCTGTTGTGGTAGTAAACTCTGATTTATGGCTTTGTACCCCATGAGAACCAGACAACTGAGACTTATTTTAAAAAGTGGTTTATGAAACAAACTGTGATTTAGCATGTTGTATGAACCCAGTCACTGTCACAATTCAGCATCCCATCCTAGGACTGTAGAGCAGTGGTGGAGACCTCACCCCACCCATCAGAGGAATTGCCCGTTCAGGAGTAATTTTTATTTGCATGTTTTATCACGTTTGTATGCTGCTGTAGTGACACACTAGAGGCCTGATTGTTAACATCAGAAAATAAAGCAACAACAGCCATTTAAAAAAAGACTCGTAAAGGTCAATAGAAACTGCACCTACCAAAATCAAAAAAGCATCTGCTCCATCATTCTTTGAAAGCTCCCTGAACATTTCTTCACCAGTTTTCAGATTACTCTCAAACTGACCACTGGAGGGAGGCTATTCCACAGAGCAGGCTATTCCTGACATTCAAGAAACACCAAGAATCATTTGCATATGTTGGACTTTCCATCAAATATCACATTAGGCCAGGCCTTCCCTATCTAGTGCCTTGCAGATAGCAATTTAAATGGCTATCACCCTCGTCCTGGAGTAGCAGGAATTGTTACGAGTACAGAAATTGTAATTTAATGCATCTGAACACAAGGGGGATTTAGGCCATATATTTACCTCTAATAAAATCAAACATATTTATTTTATATTAAGTTAGACATTTACAATAAGTTGTAGCGTTATAGAGAAGACTTGCATGAGGCTGAAAACAACATTAATGCAATTCTAGGAGCAGGAGGTTGGCAATGAAAATGGGGCCAAACCACAAAAGCCTTAATACTCTGTAATAATTAAAATGAAAAGTACAGGGATTCAGTCCCAGTGTGATGCCCTCATCCTGTCTGAAGAGGTTGCAGCTGTGTGTAATTAACTGTGTGTATTTACATACAATTGAGATACATGCCTCCATTGGGAATATAAATCATTTATATACCAAAAACGTATAGAATGGGCCATGCTCTTCTGGGCATACAAGGTGAACCTTATATGTGGTTGCACCTGATTTCTTGACTTTGAGACCTTGGTGAGGAGGTGGATATGCAATCTGAATGCACACACAACCACACAAATATATGTAGTAGGTATGCATGAGCTAATGAATCCGTTCTTACCGGGACCGGTTTTGGGGGGGGGGGGGGATTTGGCAGAGCAAGCACTGCTTTGCACAATAGATGTTGAAGAGGGATGAACTGTCCTAATCAGTCTGATGCCCTTAAGAATCATGGAGGACTCTGTCCCATTGCCAGTACTGAATTGAGATTCAATAGCTGGATGTGTCAGCAGAGGAAGCATCTTGCTCTTTGCCTCAAGCAGCATTATTATTTACAAATATTCCTCCATACCTATATACATATATACATGCATATGAGTCATGGTATTCCCTTTTAGGATAAGTAGCATTATGCAAAGGGCAGAAAACATACATTCCAAGGCCGATTGTAAAAGAAAACACAATCACAACAATAAATAAAATCAGTACAAAAAGTAACACATACTGAAAGTTACACTAAAATAAACCACATTTCTCATTGAAACGCCACTCCGAACAGTAAAACTTACTCAGGGAAAAAGCATGAATAAAAGAATGGCTCTCTTAAGTTGGCAGTCTTATGTTCTCTATAATTCAAACTAAACAGTAACTGCATTTAGGATTGCATAATTAATTCTCAGCAAAGAGGTATCGTAACATCTTGCACTGTAAGTGGTTACAGCCGAAGCCTTATGTGTATGGAGCTCCTGGTCCCATGCTCCAAGGCTTCATGGGTCACCCTTGTACCATTATCCTAGAAATATGGGGGGTGGGGTGAAGGACCAATAAGGAATACTGTAAGGAATTTACCTTTGTGATTTTAAATAATATAATAACCAATTAGACCAGTGTTTCTCAACCTTAGCAACTTTAAGGTATGTGGGCTTCAACTCCCAGAATTCCCCAGCCAGCATGGGAGTTGAAGTCCACATATCTTAAAGTTGCTAAGGTTGAGAAACACTGAATTAGATGGAGGGATTTTTAGAACAGAATAGCAAGCAAGATGGAGAAAAGAAATTGCCAACAGAAATAATGTGCAAGATACATTGAGACTGAATTCAAGACTACAAGCCATAGTGATGGTCACCAGCTGGGATAGCCAACCAGCTTGGTCACCAGCTGTACAAGGAATTTAATTTTGTTCCATCTTTTCTCCAAGAAATCAAGGCAGCTTACATGAGACTCTCCTTTAATATATCCTCACAACAACAATAACAATCCTGTAAGGAGGTTGGGCTAAAAGAGTGATTGGGCCCAGAGTCACCAACTGAGTTGTGGAGGATGAACTTGAATCTGCATCTCCCAGTCCTAGTCCAAAATCTCAACCACTACATCATGCAAGCTCTCAATAACCAGATACTGTACATGCCATGAAGATAAGCCTATCCATGACTACCACAGTAGTTATGAGTATTCTATGTTATCTTCAGGATTGGAAGCAGGATGCTGAGAATAAGTACTGTAGAAGAAGAAGATACCTTGTTTGTGATCTTCCCAGAGACATCTGGGCCCTGTGGCCTTTGATCTAATCCGGGGAGAGCTCTTCTTGCTTTTGCCTGCTCGGGCCCTGTGCTTGCCACAAAACAAAACATGCCAAGAGACACCCTGAGATTAACCCCTCCAGCACCTATTAGATTTATTTCTATTCCATTCAGAACCTTGCCATTATGAATGAGTGAGTGGTTCTGCCAAGTGAACCTTGGCATAGCATGGTTTAACAGAGGAAGGAGGAATGATGAGAAGCTCATGCTGAAGAGAAAAGCCTTAAAGTATAGAAGGCATTCAAGAGAAAAATCAATCTGACAGCTATCTCTCCTGTTTCCCCACTCCCCCACCCCCCACCCCAGCCAAAGATATCCCTGCTGTAATAAAGAGACTCCTGCAGAATTGAAAACAGGGTTCTTTGTAACAATGCAGGATTCATGACATCTCACAACTGTTGTTAAGAGCAGCTTGGGACTACTGTGGCAGTGCTCAGCATCAATCTGGAATACACAATGTGCTTTAAGTGCTGCACCGTTAGTTCCAGGACAAATTATGGACCGTTGCTATCATTGAGTAAGGCAACGGTGAAGGGAAACTCTTGGATTTATCTTGTGTGGCATACATAGCATTCGTTCAGAAAGAAGATACTTTTTGGGGGTGGGGAAAATAATTTTCCTGTCTTATAACTGTAAACCTCTAGGTGTATATTGTACTTTGCTATAATAGGCACTGCAAAGTTCAAGTATTCATGTCAGATTAGGATGCTAGGTGTTGTAAGAGTTCCAAAGAGACCCCCAAATATGAAAAACAACTTTTTTCTGAAATGTTCAAAAACAAGAGTAGATTGAAAAGCTTTTCCAGTCAAGTTCAGCTATATTGTCCATACAATATCCAGAATCTTCCAAATTTGACATGCTATTTATTTTCACACACCTCTTTGGGGAATGTGGCTCCAGTCACTTAATATTGATTTACTATTAAACCTGCTTTTCCTTTAGGAGCTCAAGGCAGTATACGTAGCACTCTGTCCTCCAATTTTTCTTCATGACAACTTGTGAAGATGGATTGGGCCGAGAGAGAATGACTGGCCCAAAGTCACCAAGAAAAGGGTTTCAGCCTTTCTCTTCTCAGTGTCACTACACTGAGCACTTAATTTGAGCACTACACTGCACACTTAATAGCTCATCTGAGTCCCCCACAGGAGGTTTACATATTCCATTACCTCCTAGATCAGAGGTAAGCAATCTTTTGGGAATAGGAGTGCATTTGAAATGTTGAGAGCATTTGGTGGGCACACTGTAAAATGGCTGCCATGTAAGACTTGTCCATTAATAAAATGGCAGCCATCATTAATAAACATAGGTAGAACCAGTTACACTCATAAGGTTGTTGGACCAGGTTTGCAGGGGGGCAGATCAACACTGGACCCATTTTTCCAGCTGTACATACATTTCAATATGTACATTGGCCCCATTTTTTAAACTAATGCAAATTTCATCAACCACTTCACTGATACCTTCCAGATGTACTGGACTACAACTTGCAGCATCTTCCAGCCAGAATATCTATCGGATACCAGGCTGGGGAAGGATGCTGTTGCAACAATAACGTTGCTATGTTTTCATTCTGTAGTATTACAAAAGGAACCACAATAAATTAACATAAAGTGACCTTCCTTTTTTAATTTGCAGTATTTCCTTGCTGGGAATATTGACCTAAGTACTGCAAAATTCCTTCCTGCTACTCAGTGAAAACTGAACTTCTGTCAGTATAAAGCAATCTGTACGTGGGGAATATTCTGGAGACAGAGGCATGAAGCACCATCATCGCCCAACCCCCACAAAGTGTGTCAGTGAACAAACCTACAGTCTGCAGTGGGGAGTGGGATCTTGAACAAAACCTGGCTGAATGTAAGCAGGGCTTGATCAGTGGATTACAGAGTGGCAATTAAGGAGAAAGTCCACAAATGCCATTAAGGCTACACATACATACCTCTTGCTGATAAGCAGTTCTTTCTGGTATGTCTGCACAGCCATCTTAGTGATTTCACAGCCATCTCATTGCTTTTGTCTAGTCATCACTGGCAAGGAAGCCTCCATGCAACATTGGGTTGTGCCTCATTAGAGGAGATTGTAAACTAATTCAGAGAAAATGGAGACAGAATATCTTGGGTGATAGAGTTTTCCTGCCTACTCCTTGCAATTAAGCGGACACTTGTAAAAATCCCAGCTGGCATTGTTATTTTCATTGTCATACAATTGGTCATTATGCTGTTACAGATGTTTTCTCAACCAACTTTAGTGCAGAGAAGCTTTGCAATCAACAGAGCTCCTGATACTGCAATGTGTGTGTGTGTGTATATACATATCAAGTTGTCCTTCAAATCATTCTTGGCAACTGAACAAGTCCCTGCAGTTTTCTTCGCAAGATTTTCAGAAGTGGTTTGCAGTTGCCTTCTTCCTAAGGCTGAGAGAGAGGGACTGGCCCAAGGTCACGCAGCTGGCCTCATGCCTAAAGTGGGACTAGAACTCACAGTCTCCTGGTTTCTAGCCTGGTGCCTTAGCCACTACACCAAATTAGTTCTCCTATAATTTATTCCTGAGATTTATATCCCACTCAGTTCCAAAAAGGATCTCTATTGTAGGTTGATGTTAGTTATCACTACATCATCTATATCTGTTTCTGTCTGTCTGTCTATCTGCTGTCTCTGTGTATATGTATGTGTGCGCATGTATATAGATGTAGATATATCTATATTCTAACACTACTGGGACCACTTTGCCCTTTACACACACTCTTTCTTTCTTTCTTTCTTTCTTTCTTTCTTTCTTTCTTTCTTTCTGTCTGTCTGTCTGTCTGTCTGTCTGTCTCTCTCTCTCTCTCTCTCTCTCTCTCTCTCTCTCTCTATATATATATATATATATATTGTGTGCGTGTGAGAGAGAGAGAGAGAGAGAGCCACTTTGATCTAATGCAAGCAACAAGCCGATCGGTAAATTCTGTCACAACCAATGGATCAACATTTGGTAGATTCGAAAACGGACCCTGCCCCTGCAGGAAAACTCTAGGAACCAATATATATATTAATACTTTAAACAATGTGCGTGTGTACACACACAGACATACACACAAGCGCATATTGTTTTAAAGATGAATAGATATCTGTACCCTGATAGATAGATATTGATATAGAGACATGTATAGCATCAACCCACTATACTATTGTGTGTGTGTGTGTGTGTTGTGTGTGTGGCTTTATGCATGTATAAGTGTGTGTATGTGGTATGTATGTGTATACATACACACATACGTGCATATAATGCCATATACTGTAGATAGATAGATAGATAGATAGATAGATAGATAGATAGATAGATAGATATCTCCTCACAGTTAGAGTCCTGGATTGATGCTACTGTATATATTCTATATATCAGTATCTATCAGGGTTTGCAATCCCTGACAGGCATGAAAACCAGGTTTATTAAATACCAATTAGGTATTACGTAGGATAGCATTGTACGGTTTGGATTATGAGGTCCGCAGGCCTGCATCAGTTCAATCAGCTTCCGAAGTAGCTACCCAGGCCTGGGGAAAATGCAGCTACCTGAAGAATTCAGAAATGGGTGCCTTATAAGTTCCCTGTGCATCCTGAGGCACCTCTTTTGAAAGATTTGCACAACTCACATATATATCTATATCATCGTTCATTCATTATCAACATACAGTACATTGTATTTCATATCTTCTTCCTTGTGCCCAATAATCCATCAACCTTTTCACAGAAATAAATCCAGAAAAGAGAACCTCACCTTCTGTCTTATCTGGCTGTTTCATAGAATCATAGGTTTGGAAGGATAGGATTTACTAGAGCCATATATAGTACCAACCCACTATCCTAGTGTCTGTGTGTGTGTGTGTGTGTGTGTGTTATGTATGTTTACACACACACATACATGCATATAATGCCATATACTGTAGATAGCTAGATGATTGATAGATAGATAGATAGATAGATAGATAGATAGATAGATAGATAGATAGATATCTCCCACAGTTAGAGTCCTGGATTGTTGCTACTGTATATATTCTCTGAGGCATGACCACCCAGTCTGAAGTTTAGCAAAGGAGAACTCACTATTATATGTGGCATCCTGTTCCACTAGTTGAAAGCTCATACAGTTCCTCCTGATGTCTAGCCTAAGCCTGCTTATTTGTGGATTTAATCCATTGTGCTGCTCTCTGAGCAAAAGAGAATAAGTCTATTCCCTCTTGTGCATGGAAGCACTTCAGATATGAAGACAGCTATCATACCTCTCCTCAGTCACCTTTTCTGTCGTGAAGCATAGCCAGGCCCTTAACTGTTCCTCATAGTTTCTTGGTTTCTAGGCCCTTCACCACCATGGTAGCCCTCCTCTGAACTCGCTCCAATTTGTCCCTGCCCTTTTAAAAAAGTGGTGCCCATAACTGGACACTGTATTTCAAGTGGGTTCTGATCTGGCAAATCTATCAACAAACTTAGTTAAAAAGGTTGAACTCTCCCCAAAAATCTGGACTGGAAAACATGCTTATGCTCCTTCCAGTGATGTTACGATGTCAGCATCATGACCCCTGTGGCCTTTGGCTGCCATTTTTTCTTTTAACTTCAGCCTACATGCGCAAAAGCTTGTAGTTCCAGGTTGAACCGTGGCTGATATAAATCCAGAGTGATGCATAACATCAAGATATTTGCTTTCTGAGATAAAACAACTCCCTGGTCCATTTCTCTAGGACTTAATATCAAATTATTTCTGGGGAGGCCCTCTAGACAGTCATTCATGTCTTACTTACCTTATGAGTAGACTATTGCAATACACTCTACATGGGGCTGTCCTTGAAGACCACTTGTAAGCTAGAGCTGATTCAGAATTCAGCGGCACAGGCAGGAATGAGCAAGCCTTGGTATGCCCATGTGATACAACTGCTTGGCAAGCTGCACTGGTTGCCAGTTGGCTTCAGGGTACAATTCAAGATGCTGGTTACCACCTATATGGTCCTTCATGGCATAGAGCCTGGTTATTTGAGGGACCACCTATCACCAATTATTTCTGCTCATCCTACGTGATTAGGCAGATTAGGTACACTCCAAGTCCTTTTGATTAAACAGTGCTACCAGTTGGGACCCAGGAAGTGTGCCTTCTCTTTCACAGTGCTGGGAGTTGGGAGGCCTCTAAAACTGACAAATAAATAAATAAACACAATTCCCCAAATCTTTCTTCCCCTCAGGTATATAAACATCTGGTAAAAATGAATAAAATATAACTGCCATTTCATGTCATCCAAAATCATTTTCTAGATAGCCACTTCACTCCATCTAATGATCACACTGGAAATTGCATTTGCATAAAAGGAAATAGTATTTTTGGACAATCCTAAACTAAAGCCATCTTTGAGCAATTCTATTTTAAATGTAAGAAATGCAAGGGCTATTTAATTCATATAATTTGGTCTTGTCCAGCCATAGCTCCCTTTCAGTTTCAAGTTACAGCATACGTTAATACAAACATAACAGTTAAAGATGTAAAGTTATATTGAATTATATTCTAAAAATATGGAATTTGTCATTTTATGAAGAGGTTTGACTATATCCAGCCTGGGGCCCAACGAACAGAATAATTCTGCATAAATGGAAAGAAACATATCCTCCTGATATTAAAGAATGTATTCAAGATAGGTGTTTGTTATCCATTTTTGAAACGTCTTTATATTGTCCAAATGAAAAGATGGAGAAATATGTTTCCACGTGGTTTAGATTTAAAGATAAGTTTATGGATTTATTTTATACTGATACTAGATGGTTCTTACCTGTTCTTTTTCATTTATTAGTTTCTATTTCTTCCCTTACTATAGTTTATTTTAATCATTATAATGTATGTAGATTTTTTTCACTATCTCGTCACTGGTATATGTTGCCATCATTGTTCTAGGTGTTGTTTGTATATCATATTTGCCAATAAATATAGAAATCCTACTCTAAATGTACAGTAAGTTCATGCCTAGATTGTAAGCGTAACTAAGGCAGTGTACTACTCAGTAACTGAGCGTAAACTGTCTCAGGTGAATCATTAATTGCCATCATAGGACATTCAGCTTCTCTCTCTTATGAGGATGCTAAGAAACAATGTCCAACCCCGGGAGAAATTAGAGATGCACTCCAGAAGCAAAATTAACAGGAGAAAGCGAGCTGCGCCTGGGAAACATTGCTTTGAGCTAAAGGAGACACTCACTATGAATTTAAAAGGTCAGCAGAGGAATTGGGTTGTTGTCCTACTTGGAAAATACAACCGACTGACTTTCCTTTATATATATAAAGAATTTTGATTATAATAGTAAAATCTAATACAAACTAAAGAAAGGGGATAGAATAGAAAGAATACAAGGTGGAAGGAAAAAGGAAAAAAAGAAATGAGAGAGAGAAGAAAGAAAAAAGAATAAAGAAAAAGAAATATATAAAGAAGTGATTTCCAACCTTCATCAGAACAACTATAATCGAATTTAGTGGCTTTCCACCCCCTCTAAGGTTACAGCCAGTGTTGTCCAAACTTGGCCACTTTAAGATGAGTGGACTTCAAGTCCCAGAATTCCCCAGCCAGCATGGCTGGCTGGGGAATTCTGGGAGTTGAAGTCCACTCATCTTAAAGTGGCCAAGTTTGAACAACACTGGTTACAGCCAGTGATCTCTTCATTCCATACCCCATGCCTTATCTATAGACAAATCCCTAAAGCACCATCTGTAACTGACTGACTTTCCCTTCGCGAGGGACACGGGGCCCCCTCCAGAGGGCACCTTGGGTAATTACAGCCAAAGGCGCCCGCGGCTTCCTTGCCCCGCTTCGCCCAGCAACATGTCTGGAAAGCATCAGAGAAGGGAGCGAAAAGATGGGGTTGCAAACTGGCGGCAAGCCATTTCTCTGATGGCCCTTTCTTATTTAAGCTTTTCAGAAAGAAAAAAAAATCAGAGAGAAAACTTGCCCCTTGAGGGGTCCTTTCAGACTGACAGCCAGGCTCGCTTTCAGATGATTGCAACCCTTCCCCGCCCCATCCACGGTTTTAGCAGCTGTCACCCTGGCCAACACAGAGCTCCCTAAGTCCTCCTTGAGATGTTTATTAAATCAAAGGAGTCATTTTAAAGGGTTTTTTTTTCATTCTTTCCTCCCCCCCCCCCCAACTTCTGCAGACTTTGGGTGTTATTCTAATATATTGATACCTACCTGCCGACTTTTAGCAGCCTTTTTGTGGCTACACAAGCCATTGTAATGCAACTTCAGTCTCCAAGTTAGCTTAGTTTCAACAAGTGAAACCTTCAACAAACTGCTGCAGTGTGGATTCCTCCTCCTCCTCCTCCTCCTCTCCTCCTCTCCTCCTCTTTCCTTCTCCTTTTCCCCTCTTCCTCCTCTTCCTCCTCCTCTCCTCCTCCTTCCTTCTCGTCCTCCCCCTCCTGGACATTCAATTCTTTTCTTCCTTCATGCATCCCCCAGTTCCCTTCCACCCAAAAGGCAGCTTCCATAGTCTGCCCACACACGGCCCTCCTTCTTCTTTGGGCTGGTTGAGGTCCTTCCATTCGCTTTCTTTTCTTGGCTGAACTCCTACTCAACATACCAGTTAGCATAGTTTGGACATTATTATTAACCTGTCCTTTTTTATTATTATTTGTAATCTGATATGATTTTAAGTATTATGGTTTCAGTGTGTGTATTGTTTTAAACCTTGACATTTGTATTGTTTTATCATTGTATTGTTCTCTACTGCAGAATTACTTTTTATAAAACGCAAGCTAGAATGAGTTATAAACAAATCAACATCATCTTTTTTTTCTTCCTGCAACCTTTACCAAAGTGTGGGATAAATCCAACCTTATGCCAAATACTTCCAATTGTGCATTTCCCTCAGTTCCCCTTGCTCAGCCCTTCTGTCCTCTGCACAACCCTCAACCCACCCCACCCCCAAAGCAGATTTGGGTTCTACGGAGGGATGTTCCACTGGTGGATTTTTTTAGTGGGTGAACACTTCTGAATCCTACCCAATATGTTGGCATTAAGTTTCAGTTTTAAAGCAAAGAAACCATTTCTTAGATACAATGAAAGATTTTTAAGTTGTGCCTTAGAAAAGCATCCTTCAAGTTTATTTCTTGATACATCATAATAACCCACAGTTACTAATATCCTCAGGAAAAATCCCACACGGTATGGAAAAATCAGAGTGGGAAGGAGTGTCCGCAGCCCCCTTTCCTTAAATCCATTCTTTTTAGGTAAATATATTTGTAATTAACATATAAAAGGGGAAATACATAAATATGCCATATGCTGATATAAAAAAGTAAAAGGAAGGTGGAATAAATAATTCAAACTGTAGATCATGCAACTGGGTATGTGCCAGTAATGTAAATCAGACACTTAGGAAAATCCATCCTTCTGTGCCATTATTTCCAAATTCTAATCATTCTTTTTTCATTTTAGGCTGATCAACACCATATAATAGACTATATAATGTGGGACTTCTGTCTGCTGTGCTCCAGGGAAATGAAAAGGTGAACTTGCTTTCTTTTATTTTTCAGTTTCCCTCTGCATTGCAGCAACGCACCAGTTCTCCTCTCTCCTCTGTTTTGGTTGCTATGAGAGGGGAGAAGGGGGAGGGGGAGGTCATGTGCAATCAATTTTCAATCAAAATTGATAATGTACATTTTCCCTTTTCTCTTTACATTGTGACTTATGTAGCCCCTGACACTGATTTCCTGAGTGTTAGGTTAAGTTAAGAGTGTCACTCAGCTCCTGAAACAGGGAAATACACCCTCCCTCTGTCTGATGGAACAGCACACAGCCCTTCCAAAAAGGAAACAGCCTTTGCTAAGGGCATGATTTTGGAAACGAAAGCTGGCTGTTAGGCTAAGGAGAATTCCTGCATTGCAATGACAGGTTTTAGGCCATTACAGAGCATTGCTATCACTTGAAATTATTTATCAAGACTAAAAGATTATATGATGCTTTATTTAAGAAAACAAAACCTTTTTGCTCTTTCTTTTATCCTCTCCAGCTGATTATGCTTGTCCCCAAAGCCCTGAGATACTTTTGAAATATACATGAATAAAACATGATTTGTGAGTATGCAAATCTACTTTCTTCCCCTTCATTTGTAATACTGTAAGACTCGCCAGCATGTTCTCAGGAAAAATAAGAATCACATTCAGAAGGGACCAAAGAACCGGGGTTAGATATGCTGCACTTTAAATGCAGCACCGTAAATCTCAGCGTCTCCTGATAGGTCGCCCCAGCCCAACCCAAAAGGGCCATGAGGAAGATAGCTTTCTTGCCTCATTCTGAAAGTTTGTTATCTTTTTCAAAGTGAGATGTGTGTGATGCAGTCTGGAGAACTCCCTAGGCAATGAGCTGTTGCCAGATCAGCTGGACAGATATTGTCTATCAAAGGAGCCCCGCTCCCTCAGTGATGGGCACACTGAACTCAAGAGCACAAGAACTGCTATTTGGTATTTAACACATGCAGGCACAGTGTAAGGTATCTTCAAGCAGTAAGAAAAGATGCTGAAAATATGTCTTACGACTAATAAAGCAACAACCAGAGCACCAAGACAGGCTGCTTCAGATTTGCCAACATTCCTATTCAAAGGCATTTTTGTGTAAGAACTGTGTGCAATCAATGGGTCAGTCCCCATAAGGTTCAACTACACATGGCACATACAGTGTTGCATAAGGAATCACAATTTGTCTGCACATGAGCTGAAATCACATGTACTGATTTGGATTTCACGCAGTTTCCCCTACAGAAGCACTTTAAATGAATTTATATGATCAACTTCTATCATGCTAAAAACATCTGCGGTATATTAACCAGCTATTGAGCAAACCCTTAGGTTTATAGGGAAATGTGTATGTCACTTGGTAGGCAAAAAAAAATTACTTGGGGATAACTTCCATTGAAATCAATGAAACTTTTTCCAGTCATGATTAAGTTCATTGCTTTCATTAGGGTTAGCTTTAATCCTAGCTGGATTGTGTCCAATTTAGGGAGTTTGCAACTATGTCTCTTAAATGAGTTATTGACATTTACGAACAAAAATCAAAGAAACAACCCCACCTCACCCCACCCCACCCGCAACTTACTTCCCCCTGGCTCTGATGATTACATGGAGCAATGCCCAATTATCAATTTAAAAACAGTTCTGTATTTACAAAAACAGTAAATGCACCTCAATTAAAACGGCCCTCCATATTGTGAGGACAACCATTCTGGGCCAGATCGATGACCTCCTATACTAAAAAACACAATGATTATTATCTGATCAAAAATACAGTTTACATCTATGTAAACTCGACTCAATTACATTAGGTTTGTAACACAAATAACTCCAATCAGAAGCAACTTTTTACACGTTTTAGGATTTTTCCCATTGAAACTACTGTAAAGTACCATAATGTATGATAAGCATACAAATATTCTTCCTGCTAATATAAAGTGCCTATCAACCAATAGACATAACTAAAAAATACATAGGGATTTAAGAAGTATTTTTATTTTAAGAAATCCATTGATTGCCACCTCAGGATATACCCAATTAGATGAAGTCTGGCACACTAATATTAATTGCATTAAAAAAAAAAATGTTCCAACAGCACGTATGTTTGATTCAGCGTCTGTCCAATGTAACCCTTCTCTGCAGTATCTCAAAACACCACAAACTCTATCATTAGATAACCTTAGAATAATGGATAGACCCAAATTGTCTTTTGAACAAGTCCATAGTTGTCAACCTCTGAGCAACTGGCAATAGCTGACCCATCCTGAAAGCTAAGTAGGGTCAGTACTTGGATGGATGGGAGACCATGAAGAAATCCCAGGAATGTAGATCAAAAAGTCAGCAAAAAGGCACATCCTGGAAAAAGCAATGGCAAACCACTTCTGTACTGTTCCCAACAAAGTTGCATGATTGTGTCCTCCACTGGAAGGGGTTTTTACCACATTTGTCCATAAAAATGTTACTTTTTTAAAAGGCGATGTGAAGACTGTGGGGTGGGGGAATCAGATAGACTGCTGCTTTCCAGAGAGGGCAAAGCATCCCAAAGCCTTCAAGGCATTTGTCCTTGCTTGACGGTATTCAGCAAGTCTGTGAGTTCGCTGATGTACTTGATGGTGTATTTCAGCGTCTGTATCTTGGTGAGCGGCTGGCCCCGCTGCGTGTACATCGGCGGGAGGTAATTGCGCAGCGTGTGCAAGGCTTCCGCCAGCGTCCTCATCCGCAGCTTCTCTCTTTCGCTGGCCTTTCGCCTGCGCTGGACCGACATCCGCCCCTTGGGCCCCTTCTGACCTTGGCCCTGCCCGGGGCTCGAGAGGTAGACGGAAGGAAACTCCCCCAGCGGGTACCCCCTCAAGCCGCCACCCGCCTCGGCCCCGCCGCCGGTGCCACAGGGCACTTCCACCAGCAGGGGATAAGGGGAGGAGGCGTACGAGTCGAAGGACGGGGACGGGGACAGGCTTTGCGCGGGCGAGCTCTGGCCCAGCTCCAGAGCCCCGCCGCCGGCCTTCCAGTCCCAGGAGGAGGGGGAGAAGAAGGGAGGGGGCTCGGCGTCCATGCTCTCCGTTAGCCCTCCCCGAGGCAAAGGCTTAGGCGGGCGAGGAGCCACGGCGTCCTGCCCGCGGCGTCCTGCAAGCCACGTCGGGGGCCCTGGCCTCGGGAGAGGCTTTTATGGGGGCGGGCGGGGGACGAGGTGACCAAAGGGGCCACCGAGTGCCAGGGGAGTGGCGGCATTCAAATGAAGCGCGAGGAGGCCCATCGCGGCAGATGAACTCCCGGCGTCTCCGCCGCTTCACTAGGACAATTAGCGCCCTTCGACTAAAGCCCATTTCGGCTCAGTCGCAGGCGAGGGCGAGAAGGAGGAGGAGGGGGCGGCGGGGCAGGGAGCAGGAGCAGCACTTGGCAAGGCAGTCGGGCCAGGCTTCTCGATACGTTAACCGTGCCCTGGGGAGCAGTGCCCGGGACAAAGGAAACCGAGAAAGCGGGGCCACTGCGTCCACACTCAGGGCTGAATCCGATTTGAGCCATTTGGGGTTCATACGGTAATTTGGCAGGGAAAACCATCACATAAGCATCCCCTGCAGAATTGTTTCAAGTCAGAAAGAGTCACTCTTTCCCTCCCCAGCTGTGCGCCCTGCTCCGCCCCACCTCACAGACACCTTTTACTTTCCCAGCACACCAGAACCTAGAAAGTGGGTCCTCCGAGTTCGGCACCTTTTGAATGCGGACTTTCTTTTTAAAATATCAGGAACAAAGGTTTAATTGTTTCAGAAGCATGTGAAAAGGGGCTTCTGGGTGTTACTTATTCTGCTTGGGCTCTGGCGCAAGCACTTTTATTTAATATCAAACACATTTCATTAAAATATGTCTATCATACTGATATCTCACCTTTTTTCAGCAGGTCAAATTTGCATACATAGCACTCCCTCTGCTTGTTTTCCCCACAAGAACATCCTGCAGTGTAAGGTGGGCTGAGACAATGACTGGCCCAAGACTGGTTTTCTATGGCGGATTGGGTCCCCTTTCTCCTAGTCCAACACTTCCATCACTATAGCATCCTGCAAATACAGTACTGTGCAAAGGTTTTAGGCATGTGTGAAAAAATGCTGTAAAGAATGCTTTCAAAAATATACATTGTAATTGTTTATGTTTATCAATTTACAAAATGCAAAGTGAGCGAACAGAAGAGAAATCCAAATCAAATCAATATTTGGTGTGACCACCAAATCTTTAAAACAGCATCAATTCTTCTAGGTACACTTGCACACAGTTTTTGAAGGAACTCGGCAGGTAGGTTGTTCCAAACGTCTTGGAGAACCAACCACAGATCTCCTGTGCATGTAGGCTGCCTCAAATCCTTCTGTCTCTTCATGTAATCCCAGACAGACTCAAGGATGTTGAGATCAGGGCTCTGTGGGGGCCAAACCATCACTTCCAGGACTCCTTGTTCTTCCTTACGCTGAAGATAGTTCTTAATGACCTTGGCTGTATGTTTGGGGTCATTGTGCTGCTGCAGAAAAAATTTGGGGCCAATCACACGCCTCCCTGATGGTATGGCACGATAGATAAGGATCTGCCTGTATTTCTCAGCGTTGAGGATACCATTGATCCTGACCAAATCTCCAACTCCATTTGCAGAAATGCAGCCCCAAACTTGCAAGGAACCTCCACCATGCTTCACTGTTGCCTGTAGACACTCATTATTGTACCGCTCTCCAGCTCTTCGGTGAACAAACTGCCTCCTGCTACAGCCAAATATTTCAGAGTTTGACTCACCAGTCCAGAGCACCTGCAGCCATTTTTCTGCACCCCAGTTCCTATGTTTTCGTGCATGGTTGAGTTACTTAGCCTTGTTTCCATGTTGGAGGTATGGCTTTTTGGCTGCAATTCTTCCATGAAGACCACTTCTGGCCAGACTTCTCTGGACAGTAGATGGGTGTACCTGGGTCTCACTGGTTCTTCCCAGTTCTGTGCTGATGGCACTGCTGGACATCTTTTGATGTCAAAAGGAAGCAAGCATGATGTGTCTTCCATCTGCTGCATTAAGTTTCCTTGGCTGACCACTGTGTCTACGGTCCTCAACGTTGCCCGTTTCTTTGTGCTTCTTCAAAAGAGCTTGAACAGCACATCTTGAAACCCCAGTCTGCTTTGAAATTTTGGCCTCGGAGAGACCGTGCTGTTGCAGTATAACTACCTTGTGTCTTGTTGCTGTGCTCAGTCTTGCCATGGTGTATGACCTGTGGCATGAAACTGTCTTCCACAACCTCACCTTAGTAGCAGAGTCTGGCTGCTCCTCACCCAGTTTTAAGCCTCCTACACAGCTGTTTCTGTTTCAGTTAATGACTGTGTTTCAACCTACATATGAAATTGATGATCGTTAGCACCTGCTTGGTATGATTGGTTAATCATACACCTGACTCTAATCCTGCCAGATCCCTGACTTTGTGCAAGTGTACGAAGTGTGCAAGTGTAAGAATTGATGCTGGTTTGAAGGCAAAGGGTGGTCACACCAAATATTGATTTGATTTAGATTTCTCTTCTGTTTGCTCATTTTGCATTTTGTAAACTGATAAACATAAACAATTACAATATATATTTTTGAAAGCATTCTTACTTTACAGCATTTTTTCACACCTTCCTAAAACTTTTGCACAGTACTGTACATGCTGTTTTAGGCAAGTTTTGTCTTTTGTCTCCAGCCTCTTCAACACCACAGTAATACCAGTATCCTATTATGAAACTGTGGTGCTGCATATTATTGACCACATCCAACTTCACATGAACGTGCTTGTGCTGATCCCAAGGGGATTCCCCTATTCTCTTCCCTTATGCACTCTGCCAGATGAGCCCCAGATCTGCTCTGGATCGTTCCCAACCCTTGGAAGAAGTTGGTGGAGGGCAGGGGGAAGAGGAATCCGTTCTACTGAAATCTTCCGCTTCTTCAAAAGACACGCCTTTGGATATAATAATTCCTCAGCTAAAGATAAGACCAGTTTTGGTTTCAGTCTTCCCTTTGTTCTAACCTCTCTCAGAGTCTTAGAGAAGCTACAGTCCTCTGTCCTAGAGCCTTTTCCCACTGCTGAGTTGCCCAGCCTTGAATCAGCAGAAAAGTGTGACATGATGGTTTTGACCAGGCTTATTAAACTGATAACTTTTTTTTTCTTCCTAGTGTTTTCCCACGGGTGCAGGGTCTGCTTTTTTCAGATCAACCGTTGGTTGTGACGGGAATTGACTGACCGGCTTGTCGCCGCACCTGACATCTTGTGGGCTGAGAGACCCAAACCTGACTTCATGGGCTGAGAGAGATTGACTGGCCCAAGGTCACCCAGGTGGCTTTCATGCCTAAGGCAGGACTAGAACTCACAGTCTCCTGGTTTCTAGTCTGGAGCCTTAACTGCTAAACCAAACTGGTTCTCCTCAAAAACTCTGATAACTATTTTACATTAAATACATTGCTAAAACACCATACTTTTCCTTGAATATGCACATGTTGCTATACATTAATGGAGTGATTTTGCAGCAAAATATATTGGGCACCGCATCCTTCTAAAAAAATTAGTCCAAGAGCCTTATAGTTCTAGTTGGGAAGGACGTTGCTTCTGATATCTCTTGCTGCTCTGATATTTTGCATGGGCACCCCTGATCAGAACTTACCCATTTAATTTGTATATGAAGGAAGTGATTCTGGAGTGTAAGGTATGATATCCAACATTACACAAATGGAGTTCTGCTTATTCAGTAGGACTCCCCTTCTCTCCCCCGCCCCCATTTTCTGACTCTGTGTATAGGATTCTACTGATAGCGTTTTCTTTACTTTGATTTCACATTAATGTTGAAATAACTGTTTCCAGATAGAAATATTTGACATGGAACTATCACATCCCTTTAGTTCAATACTATATTTTATTTCCATAAAAAGATCTCAAAGCCATTTATAACAATGTAATAGGAATACAATTAAACACAACATTCAATGTCAGAAGAAAAAAACAAAAACCATAGCTATAAAAATTAAAAATTTTGTTGCATTAAAATCTGACGGGAACAAAAATATTTTAACCACCTGTCTAAAGGATATGAAAGACTTACAGTCAGCATATTTGGTACAAATAGAAGTCAAGGAGGATTTCTAATGGGAGTTGAATTTGCGGTCATGATTCGGATTTGGAGTGTGCTTTGGTGTTCATCATACCTTTTCTTTTAGGTATGATGGATAAACAAATGGAAAAGCAAAACAGAAATTAATTTCTTTATATGGTAACTGTGGCAAGACTCTTATACGTGCGAAAATGGAAGGATTTACAAATACCTACTGCTGAAGAAAGGATATTGACATTAATGGAATTGGTGGAGATGGCGAACCTCACCACTCTCCTCAAAGACAGGCCTCTGTCTAACTTTGTCTCTAATTGGAAACAACTTAGACTTTTTGCTTGATAATCAAAAAAATCCAACTTTGATTTTGGGATTTGCTGATTGATGTCATATATATCTTGTACAAATTATATGTATTATCCAGATAGATTGATTTTAGGAATCTTCTTGAATATTAGATTAAAAACTATTTTTACTATGTAAACTTTTAGATATTAGAGTAAGAGGCGAATATATTCTGTATTTATACCTGTACCAAGGAAAGTCGGAAGCTACTCTTTCTTTCTTATGCCCCCTCCTTCCCCCCTTCTTTTTTCTTTTTTTCCCTTCCTTTTTCCTGATTTTCCTGTATTTTTTTGAAAACATAATGAAATTTATAATAATAAAAAAGTATGTGTTCAGCTTAACATGTGGTTTGCCCTTAAGAGCAATCTCTTCGTTACTGTAGATATTAGAGGATGATGTATTATTTTGATTGCATGGACTTTTATGTCATTGTTTGCATACATTTCTTTATACCGTGAAGAAGGATTTTCAATCCATACTGCATTGGGCAAAACTCAGTATTTAATTTCTAGGACATATTCATGGCTCCTTTTTTTTCTTTTCTCATCCTTTCCTTTGTTTCTTTTGTTGTGATCATGAAAAATTATGTGGCACTGCATCGAAAGAGGAATAAGGCTATTTCTGTATTGTAGCTGAAGTAGCTTGAAATGAGTTTCAATATCCTTGCTTCCCCAAGGAACAATAGGAAGCGTAATTTTGTGAAAAGACTAATAATTTCCCATTACAGTTGTCTAGTTATTCTCAAAACTATATTTTCTAGGATACATTGAAGGGAATGTTATTTAATCTAGTCTCATATATAAACTGGCTTAAGTAGGAAGTGATGTTCCATAAAGCTGTTTCCAAAAGTGGCACTAAAACTTGTGAGCAGAATTCACACCTCCCAAAGGATGTGCCATCAAATTTTAAGCACCAGGAATTGTGTTAGGTGAGATGTAGAATTGTACCAGTCTTGATGTGAAGGTCAAGAATCTCACCTCTGCTTCTTCTGTGCCTCTTATTAGCACAACATGCATGTTTCTCTTCTAGTGTATATTCAGTGGTCTAGCTTTAAAACGTTTTGGTGACCTCTCCTTTAGCATGAAAGGAATCCAGAGAAACATATTCAGAGAGTTCTAACAGGCAAGGAGAAATGCAATGCTCCCAAAGACTTGGGAAGCAGAACTGGGATGGCTTCTTAAACTTGAGACTACAATTAATGGCATGCTAATAGTTGGGCTGTTTTGTCTTGCTCCATCATGCTGCTAGGACTGGACTGCTGGGCACAGACCAGAGGCCACAGCCTAGAGGGTCACCAGTTCAGATGAGATCCTGTCCCACCCACTGTCAGGCTATATCCTTCTCCTTCTCCTCCTCCTCAGATGAAGAAAGACACTGGGGAGATAGGTGACAATTCATAAAGAATGTGGGGCAGGGAAAGTCTTATGCACCCTAAACATCTCTTTATTCAGTGCTAGTAAGAATAAAATTCATTTTCTACTCCTTTTTTCTGTTGCTTATCACTGACAGTGGCTTAGTAGTAGTCTCTTCTTAAGTAGTTTGTGAATAGAGCTGGTTATTTACCATAGCCAAAGGAATTCCATGTTGTACAGGGGACTTTACTAACGAGTTTATAAACTACTAAGTAGTGAGCTGCCTCCAACATCATATCCACAGGTAACCCCTTTCTGTCTTCCTTTTTGCACCTTCTGTGCTTCCCACAAATTTGATTTCTCTGGAGGAGATTAAGGTCGCCATGCAGATTGCAAGAAGAGAGAGTTCTTTCTGAAATCAGTGTCTGTTCTCTTGGTGGATGGACAATTTAGGACACAATCCAGTTCTTTTAAGCAGCCATTTGTGTGGACCAACAAGTGGGAGAAAAAGTAGAAAGGGGCCCTCTTTAAAATCGTGTTATTTCAAAGTGTGATGTCTAATAAAAATGAATACATAATTTATAACTGATATTACTAAAGAACCTTTGGGATATATTTGGACTCCCAGTTTTTGCTTTTGGAAATATTACCAGCTAACTCCTCCAACTTGTATTTTTCAATTTTGTGATTGTTTGAATGATTTATGTCTGAGGAATTGAGGAACAACTGCCAGTTAGAGTAAACAGCCCTTGGGTAGTAGAAGGCAGCTTCTTATGTTGGGACTTATAAAGATATTTTATTTATAGATTGTAATTTACTGATTAGATTTGTTAAGGCCTATTTGCAAGCACATGCTTGAAATGATCTAATATTGACAATTATAGCAGTTGGGAAGTACATTGTTGCTACTTGTATGACTTGCTGCTGGAGTGCTTATATTACAGAATTAAACATTATTTTTTCTCTGTGCTGTTAAAGAAGAAATAATATACCAAAACATAGTACCGTAGTGATTTACAGCATTGTCACACATTCGCTGTGGCACATTCAATGTACAGTAATGCCTGTCCACATTAGTGATATATTAGCATAGCGACAGCAGGAGGACACTATAAATTACCCATATCAATAGCTTCATGGAATTGTTCAGGTATTCTGGGCAGTCTAGAAAATAGACTGAAGAGCCGAAATGTATAAGTTGTACATATTACTTTAACAAATTTAAAAGCACAAATTTATATCTCTGATTTCTACGTTTCCCCCCATTTTATAAAAATCTGGGGGAGATCATTTTTGTCACATAGTAATCTCATAACACTGAAGGTTATTTGAGTTATGGAGCTAATATTATAGCTCAGTGACACTTTGAAAAATGACAAAGGCATTTTCTGCTTGAATGGCAGCTTTATTTTTCACTCCATTAATTTATTCAGCAATCTGAAGGCAGATGCTCAGTCTTCATTCACTGTTGATAATGAGTTCCTTCCTCCTAATTCCAAATGCATAAGAAGGTTGCTAAAATAAACACATACCAGTAGTAAAATGCTACTAATGAGCAGTTTTTTCTTTAAAGTGCTACAGGGGGAAAGCAGATGCTTTTCTTAGTAACACACAAAAATGAATACTTTTGAAATGAAAACAAAGGAAGATTTGCTTTATGCATTTCATAGATCTCTACTGAATAATTTAAGCCCTAAAGAGGGATACTGTTGTGTCAAATTCACTTTCCTGGGGAAAAAATTCCATTGAAAACTTATAAGACATGCATCAGACAAGATTGCACTGATATTTTCCTGTAATAAAACTACAATTTCCATTTATGATTACTTTAGTCTATTTAGTCTAATGCTATTTTCAACATAAAATAAGTCTTGATCTGTCTTGGCTACCCACACTTAATCACATTTATTTTATTTATTCATTTGGAGGCATTCTAAATGGATCCAGAGCAGCTAAAACAGAAATGATCTCTTAAATCCTAACAAACAGATAAATTTGATCAGTAAAGATTAAAATGCAAAACAGTACAAGAATGGTTAAACAAATAATCACAACTCATTTATTCCTAATGCCCCCTTAGAAGTAAGTCATTTCAACTTGAGAGCTAAACATACTGGATAGAAGCAGTATGAATTTTCTTGAGAATGCAATTTATAGTCTTGCTACTGCTGTCCAGAAGGTCTGTCATTCATAATCATCTTGGCATCTCAGACAGGGCTGCAGACAATGCGAGAGTTGAAGTCTAGCACTTCTGGGGAGCACCAGGTTGGGGAAGGCTGGGTTAGAATCATCTGTGAAGCAAGGACACCATCCTTATTGAGCTGGAAGATGCCTGCATGTTGAAACTGACAGTTACCAGAGCTGGAAAACACAGTGACATAACATTGCCGTTGTTTTCCAAGATCTGTGGATTCTTTCATGAGACTGATATGCATATTGAGGAAAAAGGCCAGCTATTGTGTAACCACCTATCTCAAATATATGAATGAATTCAGCAGATGGTGCATGTTACATCTTTCAGGTTGGCAGAGAAGCAAGCAACCTGCATTGACTTTGATGGCACTAGTCCATAAGCAGAGTTAAGGCAGTCTCCTATATCTGTAAGCACCAGTATTGATCTGAGCAGTGTCTTGTGCAAGCTGTGGGCTTTGTTCACACACTTGTAAGAGCACATGCTCTTCAAAACCCTTCCATGTGAACATTTGATCCTCTGAGAAGTGGCAATCCCAGCTGGCTGAGATGTGACAGCAACTTCCCAATTCATTAAGACATCTGGCCTCTAATCAACTGGTTCCCTAGATGAAAACACTCCCATGTGCTGAATTTACACCTCTCCACCTTTTAAGTAGGGGTTTTATGACTTGGTGTTCTCCAGCTGATATTGGGGAAGGCCTTTTTAATACCCCTGTTAACTGAAGTTGAAAGGATATTATACTGCGTGGTTGGTCTTTAATGTTTGCTTTTCATTTCAATTAGCGGAAAAGAGAAAGCGAAGGCTGAAGAGTTTAGGCTTCCTTACTCTTTTTTTTTTTTTTTTTAATCTGATCACCAAAATGTAGATTTTACCAAAATAGGGTTTTCTTCAGTCACTATTTTTGGTACCAGAATTCAGAGAATCAATATAACACCAGTGTTTCAAAAGCTTGAATTCATTGCCTTAATACATTTAATATGAATACTTAATCTGCAACATTTACTGATAATCCGAATATGCCACAATCTGGAATATTCCACAAAGAATGATCCGTAAATTGAATGCACTCAGATCAAAGGGTTTTGATGCTTATGCGTGCAACAACACAAGTATTTTCTTTTTATTTTCTTAAAAAAAGCTAAATCTGGTGGACTAACTCATCCATTTCTCCTTTAACATAACCTGAATACTTGAGTGATCTAACATTTTAATCTCTACCAGTCATTGTGATGGCTGCTAAGCCCACCTGAACAGCGATCTTTAGGCAAACCAATTCTTGTTATTTTTACACAATAGCGAGACATCATTACAGGAACCAAAGGCAGTGCTGGGAACTCAGTCTGAGTAAGCCTGAGTCTGGCTCGTGCATGCTTATCATTCCTACGTGCAGTTGTGTCTTTCAGTGGTGGCTTCTATTTGGCAATATCCAAGGCTGAACAGCAGAAGTTGGTTCATTCCCTCCCATCACTTTAACTAGAGTCCTTTTCAATGGAGTCACACATCCGCCAAGGAATGAGCAAAGGTATGGTCATGTATGAGCCAAGTCCTAAAGGCTATCCTACACTTCTTTGCAAGAATTAAGGAACAACCCCCCTGCTGAATGTACACAACACATTAGATGCTCGAAAATTATAGGGGATAGGAATTGAGCGGTATGTGAATCTGTTCTCATGGTTAGAACCAATGACTTAGCAGACAATATTGCATGACTTTGCAATTTCCCTTAATATAAAAAATGATATTTTATGCTAACTATTTTGTCAAACAAGCAAACAGTGGTTTCTCCACAGCCCTACAACCCCTGTAAGTTATTGCTGTATAATTTTATTTGTGTACCATTTTAAAATTTAAACATATATTTTAAAAACAGATATATTTTAAAATAAATAAAAATTATTTAAAATAAATAATAAATCCATTTATTTTTAACCTGATACTTCAAGTTTGGAATAATTTTTTTTTCCCTTGTCTGCAATTCAGAGACTTATCTTGTCAGCTACAGAAGGTAATTTGATGAGCGGTTCAGTTTTGGAGTTCATCAATATCAAGATTTTTAAAAAAACCACAGCTTTCCAAAACATATCTAATGAATCTGATATTTTTATGCATGATTTAGAGCAGGGACCAGCAAGCTTATACCCTCCAATGTTTCAGACTACAACTCCTATCAGCCCTAGACAGCCTGGCAAGTGGTCAGAGGTAAAATTCAATAATTTTAAATGCTAGTATCACTAGGAAAAGATTGAAAGGTAAGCTGCAATCAATCTTTGGTTTAATCATAACTGTGTTATTTAAATTGTCAGTTGATCAGTGGGGACAGTTTTAGTTAGCAAATGAAAACTTAGTAGCTAGAGCTAAGAGTTAAAGGAATGCTTTGCATTTTGGAAGGAATATTGATTTTGGTTATTGGACTGCAGTATGCTGTGAAAAAAAAGTATTAAAATTGCACTTGCTTTTGACAATGAGAGACAGACTTTCATATTCAGATAATGAAATGAAAGATAGGGAGACTCTTAATACAACTGACAGTCCCATTTTATGGTTTGCCCACATTTAGCCAACTTATGTTCTGCACTGTAATCTAAAGTATCAGCTAAGAAGAACACATAAAAAGTAAGGCTTCCTCTGGCTTCCCTATAATTCAGTTACTATATGTGTATTTGGAAAGACTTTGTTTAGGGAAGTGTAAGTTAGTATTTTCTATATATTGTTTTAAAGATGGCTGTATTGAGACTTCAGTCATATGAAAATGTGTTAGATGATCAATTGATATAATGGGCTACGAGAATAACCTTGAGGAACAGGAAGAATGGCTGCAACCAAGACAACAGTCAAAATAAGAGAAATCTGAGTACAGAGCAAGAAAGTAATTTGAGAAAGTGTCTCAGACTTGCCACTTATGAAATCCCTGATGAACACTTCAGTCTTACATGCTTACAAATAGGGGTATCTTTTAGATCAGCTGAAAGTAGTTCAGCATCATGTAGAAAGGTAGCCAGAGTAGTTTCCTCAACACTGATATGATCTGATCAAATCCTGCTACCAGACTCAAGACTATTCTTCTCTGCCCTGGGCCAATTTCAAAGGAAGCCCCCCCCCCCCCCATGTAGAATGTAACCTCCAAGTGGGTATTAGAAATGTGTGTGCCATGGGAAAGGGTAAACTGGTGTTGGCACTAGTTGCTCCTTGCCAAAGAAGCTATCTGGGTTTCTATATCTAGCCTGGAATTATATAAAAATAGAAATAAAATAAGATTCTGTGTTTTGGAACAGATACTTTCAAACATTATTTGAGGGATAAAAAGTATTTGGAAGCGGTTTAAATATTTTGTTTGTGCTGTTATTGTATGTCAGCTTAATGTCAAGCTGATAACTATTCCATCTCAGCACATTTTTGGATTTTGTTATTTACAATAGTGCTCTTTTGTTTGCTATAAATCAGGTTAATTTTTCAATCCTATGCATACTTACCACTTAATCACAAAGGATCTTTCAGTGAAATACTAGGCACATTTATTCAGAAGTAGGTCCTATGGAGTGTGGTAGGACATGTGTATAATTGCAATTTTATTTCTTCCTAAGAACACATAGGATTATAATATGCTAGTAATCCTACATTACTGAATTGGAAATAAATGTTGGCCCCAGTATAATTACCTAATAAATATGCTTGTGGACGCTGAACGCTGAAGCAGATTTGCAGGGCTGCTCTGAAGAGAAGCTAGTCTTTTCATGGCTTGTCACCGGATTGAAAACAAACCCATACCCTAACAGAGGATGCAAGCTGGTGGGTAAAAGATCAAAGACTATAAATCTATCAGACTCTGAAATGCAAGTCACCTGCCATCATGTTGAAGAGAACAAACCTTGCATTAACACCTTGGTGCCAAAGACTCAAATTAGGTTGAGCAGGCTGAAAAGGAAAGGCCAAAGACAACATATTTATCGCCTATTCAGAGTTGTTGCCTTCCCAATTTAGTCAGACAATAGCATGAAAGTCTATTAGTCAAGAATGATTTCTCCCTAAATTTGTCAAGTCACCTATCAATAATTGTTGGGGATAATTGCTGATGAAGGAATCAAATGTTGAAAAGAAAACCATCATAGATATTAAACAGTAAAGGAAAGTTGTACTTTATACTAAAGCATTACCCATTTCCAAAATGCCATTGACTTTTGTGAAATGTAGAGCTAGCATTTTTTTTTTTATGTTCCTCCTGGTGTATTTTATTGAATCATCTAAAATATCTAAAAGCAATCTCTCTCACCATGAATATATGTACATCTACTTATATAATACCTTTTAAGGTATATTTACAAACTGGAATCATATTTCATTCTTACAGTTAAGACATCTATATATAGTTTCCCCATTACCTGCATAGATGATCTTTGTAAGAAAATTTAGCTCGTATTTTTTTTGTTCCGGTCGCGACTCTGGGAGATGATGCTTTCTAGGGAACTGGGGTATATCTGCAGTATGTTCCCCCCCCCCCCCAAGTTATAATGCATGCCAAGTAGAATTCCCAGTTCACCCTTACTGGTTTGTTTATGCATGTCACAATTTAGGATCCAAACATCAGTAACTTTAGAGAAGTCTATGTACCATTGAGTGATTTCCCCCTCTAGCAGCGTATAGGTTGTGATCTCAGCGCCAACAAAGCCTACACTACACCAAGCAGATGAGGGGGAACCTCAGAAGCATCTTCATCACCCGAAAAGCATGGGCTCATCCATTCGCCTCAACTGGCTAGGGCAGAAGAAGAGCAAGACGCTGAGAGGCAATATTAAATTGGCTTAGCGTACGTTGAAAAGTTGCCTAGTGATTCTTCTGGGAAATATATGTGGTTTTCCTAGGGAATATAGGAGTGCAGAAAGCTAGCTCCCATGTAGCAGATGTGAAAAAGACTATTGCAGTAGCAGTGCAAAACATATCCTTCTACGATCAATGATTTACTTAAGGATGGAGATAATTTGGCAATCATACAGGGATTGCCTGTATGTCTTACTTGTGAATAAACACCATTTTGTTGCAGACTCCAGACAAATTAAGTGAGTAGTTATAATTCTGTGCACATCTATACGGTCACCTTGATTAAAACCTTGATGTTGGGTTGAGCAATGTCAGCCTTATCAGATGTTTGCAGTTTACTTATTCTAGGAGCTATTGGGGCTTCATCCTTGGCCCCCAAATTCTAGCCTTCGTTGCCTGACTGGGTACGATATCCAGCTGCTTTGATGGCACTCTCTCAGGAATCAGACATTAACATTGATGAAGGTACAGAGATGCAAAATTAATTTGTTTGCTCTCAATATTACCCATATCCTGATGCATCAACTGCAGTACTGCCTGCCAGTAACCTTATCATCTAACATACTTCCCATGACACTGATGCATTTCCATCCTTTTTATAGTTCAGTTCATGACATATAGGAAAAAACAGTTGCTAGAAACAAGGTTTTGAGCCCTCAATCAATCAAAAAAATAAGAGTCTTGCTTTCTTCTCTTTTTTGATTCCATCCTATGGATGCCTTCAGTATTTGTTATGTCTTTTATTGTTGGACTGATATAAAGAGAAATCCAACTATAGTTAGTCATCTGATAACAATTTTATTTAACAGTGAACAATAGGGCAATTAGCAAAACTTTTATATACCTTCCGGAGATGACCTTCACTTTTTAAAAAATGAGTTTTTCACCTTTAAAGACAGAAAAAGAATCTTGTGACAATTTTCTTTCCTGACCAATTTCTACTTATAAGGAGGTTATCTTGAAGCCATCTCTGAGAATTTTAGCATTAACACGGTTGGAATAAAATGTGGAAGATTAATGGAGGTGGTGTCGCAAGTCAAGGTAAAAATCTTTTCATGTCTATGGAAGTGTGAAGCCCTGCTATTTTGCATCAACAGATGAAAGGAAACCACAGTTAGCAATATTACTAGATCTGTTATAAACTAAGTGCTACTGGTGAACAGTAAAACACAGTGCTAGTTTTAGCACTTTGCTCTTCAGGAAACAAATACTTTGTATTTCTATCACTGTTTAAATGTGGAGGCAGCTATTATTATCTGTTAGTTTTATTCAAGCTTTCCTTTGTTGTCAAATAGCAAAATTTACAGCTTAAAATCATAAACCTGTACAATAAAAGGAAAAGTCATAGGGATTTAAGAATTGATATTTTTTGTCATAGTTTTATATTTGTATCCAAACAAAACTGAATTAATCTGGGGCAAGAAATCCATTGAGAAGTTTTGTTGATATGTTAAGAAAGTATTTGCTATTTTGCACCTCTGCATTCTAAGAATAATTCTTCTGTGAAGTTTTCTGTTTTGGATAAAAAAGTGCATTGCATTTTCTGTAATATACAAAATTATAAAGAATGAGGTATTATTTAACATATATTTAGCTATATGTAATATAGTTATGAATTGCTAAGGAATATGGATGATGGTAAGTAATATTTAACTCATTTAAATACTAAGTTGAGCCAACTCTTTGCATGTTGAAGTCAACACTGATGCAGCTTTAGGTTCAGAGAAGCTTCTCAAATTCTTTTTTCTTAGATATTCTGTAATAATTTCAATAGCTGCAATCACTGGAAAATATTTTGCAGTTTAATGTGCATTCCAAACACCTTGACACATTTATGAGATCTACATTTACTTCTTGCTGAACTGATAACCCTTTGTCTGGCTGTACAATTTTAGCCTATGGAGATGATTGTGATGACATTTGATTTATTCATATTAGTCTTTCCAGTTTAAAAAGAACATTCTTTTTTGCAGAGGAGTACCGTATTCCTCATGGAATTTTTATTTGAACTTTGAAACAATATTGCCCAGTCTTAGGCTAATTGCTTCAGTGAAAACTAAATCAGTCTTATTCATGTTCACATAGAAAACCCACTGATTTTTATGGGGCTTCATCCCAAAGTGATGTCCCTTTGGGACAAATTATAATACAGCATATGTCAAACCTAGTTGCAGTGGTTGTGTGTACAAACTTGTAATACAAGTAGCTGATTAATCTGTTAATAAAGATGTGATGAAACATAATCAGCATCCTAAATATATTTTATAATTCCAAGAACCCCATCACAGAAAGAGGTTCCTAAATGATGAAAATCACACCTTTTTCAACACCTTGGTGATTTGCTTTTTATAAAGTTGGCCCGTCTAAGATTCAAATGATAAGATCAGCGTTACTTTAACTCTGTTCCCTAAACAGGCTCATAGATGTAGCGTGTTCTCTGAGCTGTATTTCCTTGACACAAGGCATTTGTGGTCCTGCTATAAAATTTTGCCAATAAACAAAATTTAAATACATTAAGTTGGATCTTCTGTCCAATATGCTAACCCACGGGGGAAAAATATTTTTGGTGCCTTTACGTCAGTGTTGACTCCTGGTGACTGTCTGGAGTAGTCTCTGGAGTTTTCTGGTTTGCCCTTGCCTCCCTCCCAGGGCTGAGAGAGAGGGGCCGGCCCAAGGCCACCCAGCTGGCTTCGTGCCAAAGGCGGGACTAGAACTGGTGCCTTAAAAACAAATCCAAAGACTTCAATACAGTACATCTACACAACCACACCTTCTAAGAGTATCCAATAGCACTTGATTTGCAATAGCATATAACATTCATAATTCTGAGAGGAAGAATTCTGTTTAAAAACAGGGTTTATATATGGTTACAAATGAAAACCATTATGACTCTAAGAACATATGATCCCAAGTTAGAAATCTGGTCCAAACAGAAAACAAAGAGCAGATGAAGGGTACTACTAGGCTGTAGTAGTCCTCTCTGATAAGTTAGATTTCTATTTCCAAAGAGTATCTTACAGGCATAATAGTGTGCCCCCTCCCTCATGGCCTTCAGGAAAGGTATTAAATCCTGGCTCTGCCAGAAGGCCTGGGGGCCAGAGGGGGGACCGCACCTGTGGAGATGGCTGGTGGGATGATGGGTTGTCTCCCCCCCCCCAGCATCTTACAGGTTTTTTAGGGCCATAAACCAGAGGAGGTTTTTTAGGGTTTTTTAATATGTTTTTAATTATTTATAGTTTTTAGCCATCTCGGTGAGAGCTGTGTTTTTATTGTGAGCTGCCCAGAGTCACCCGTTGGGGGAGATGGGCGGCATACAAGTTGAATAAATAAATAAATAAAATAATTCCCAATTGCTATCTCCCACTCCATTTTACTGCTTCATAATTCTAGCACTTAACTCTGTTGTATGTGTAGGGATTGACTCTAAGGCTGGATCTAGAGCATTATTTGATTTGGACCTGAAAAGCTATATATAGCAAAATATATACTTTTTTAGTATAAGTTTTTGCTACACTACTTTTTTAGTATAGCAAAAACATATACTAAACCCAATCTGTAAGTGTAAAAATATCAGCAGCTTTACTACTGCCATCCAGATATATATGAGTAAGCTATTACATGTTTAATACTCGGCAAACCCTCCAATATTATTATTTATTTATTATTGAGTTCATACCATTGTGGTGTAACTGATATTTCTACTCAAGCAAATTGTTTAGGAAAACTTCAGCACAACTCACAGCATGTCCATTAGTCAGAATTAGAGGAAGTCACTACAGAAAGGTTGCTTGAAGAACTTAATTTGACAGTCATTTCACTTCAGACATGATCCTACTTTCAATTTTCCACCACTCACAATTAAGTTATGGAGCTTACTAAATTTAGAGGACATTTAAAATACATCAAGACATTTGAGACATATCTGGATAAAGACATCAGGGAGAGGGGAGCAGGAAGTTCTCAACTGCTCTGCAATCTGAGCTTCAGTCTTTCAGACAGAGGCAGTGGACTCTCAAACCACATGTTCAAATCATTTCTGGTCTCCTGAAGACAAGGATCGAATCCACAATACTCGGAGAGACTTGGAGACTTGGAGAGAGGTAGAAGCAGATGGTCTTCAGCTGATAAATTAGTGTTAAGTAATTTAAGAGTATCCTTATCTTTCCCCTTTGGTTCTGGCTGAATTTCAAATGCCAATTCCTTGTTGCCCCTTTTGCCATTGCACTTGTCCTTCAGCTGAACTGTA
The DNA here is from genome assembly GCA_030867105.1 of Liasis olivaceus. NCBI lineage: Eukaryota > Metazoa > Chordata > Lepidosauria > Squamata > Pythonidae > Liasis > Liasis olivaceus. The sequence goes on from CM061349.1 coordinate 194,571,217, forward strand.
TCATTCTTTCTTTGCTGTTTTGGGATCCTATGACCCTTCCTCCTGCCCATCGCATTTTCACTATCGTTGTCCTCGGCATGATAACTAGTTTGGCACACGCTCTTCTTAAGTGAGCTTTTCATGATTCTTGGCACAGACTTTTCCCCAGTCTGACAGTTATCTAGGACTTTATTTGACCTAGCAGGCAAAATTTGCTCTTTGTTTTCTAAGCAAGTCAGTTCCAGCATTTCAGTGCACAACCTCAAAGAACTTCCTGAATTCGTCACTTTATCTGCTACAGATTGTGGGTTCCCCGAAGTTTGGAGATGTTCTCTATAGTTCTCTAAGCTTAGCCCCTGCAGGTGTTTTTCTAATAACATCACATTTTCAATTTCCTGAGTGCTGTCAGGAGGAGATGAAAATTCCCCTTCAGGGTTAGAAGTTCTCTTTATTTGTTCTTGCAACTGTATGGCATTTAACAAAGGCACATTTTTACCTTTGGGGAGAGCTTCTAAACTTTCCACAAAGGCTTGATCTTTTAAAGATAAATCATTCTGCTCTTTAGGAAAGTCTGTGTTTGAAATAGAGTGATCTACACCACTGACCAGATCTGGACCATGTTGTGCAGAATCTGAATGCTGTGCAAGGATGTTGGCTGTTTTACTGTACGGTGGAGAGCACTGCCTTAAAGAATTATTGCATAGGCCAGACTCACATTCTGAATACGAAGGAAGATTAACATTCCTTGGAGACATGCTGAAAGATGTTCCTTCCCAGTCAATGCCACTCAGCCGCAGATCAGTACTTGCAGAAAAAGCCATCCGCTCCTTAGCAAATAATTCTGTTTGTGAGATTAAAGAATTAGGAGGTTTATATTCATTTTCTGTATTTTGTGAAGCAATAAGGAAGTTGCATGGCTTTCCTACTGCAGTAGAAAAATCTGCAGGTTCAGAGAGACACAGAGATTCACAGCTCTTTTTTGGAAATTTTTGCAAATCAAAAACAGGCTTAAAATCAGACTTTGAATCTTGGCTGAGAATGTTTTCACACACAGATTGCAAGTTCAGGTAAGAACAAGTATCTTCTACTTTGCTGTCCCCCGCTAAGCGTTCTTTCTCTTTAGGTTTCTTCTTACCTAAAGCAGCAAACAAACCAAACAAAACAAGGACACTATGTTAAAAACAAATTTTCAGAATTACAGATGAAGTTAAAGAAGCAACATGTTTTTGATTTTAAGTGTAATCAAGCAACTGTGGGAGAAAGGGGTAAGCTAGATGGCTTCATTAAAATCTAACTAGGGTGAAGAAAATTCTGTAGAATAACTGGCAATTTGATAAGCACAAAGAAAGAACACAGTGACTGTTTAAGATATAAAACAAAACAAAACATCTAACGTTTCCAGCTTACTTTCCTTTTTTTCTTTGCCAATTTTCAACTTCTCCATTTGATACAAAGCAACCACTTCAGGATAGGCAGCCTGAAATAATGTCGACTCTTCTATGGTTATTAGAAAGGGATCAGCAGGTTGATCCTCTGTTGCATCAGAGTCATGGTCTGGAACAATGAAGCAGAGGCAGGGGAACATCCTATTACGAGATAACTACAGATAAGATGATTTCCTTAATTACCATATTTTTCTGTCAATAAGACGCCCCCATGTACAAGATGACCCCCACTTTTCCAACTCAAAATTAAGAAATCAATATTTTAAAGATAGTGTAGAACACATTTTTATTTAGTAATTAGTTAACATTGACCTGATACACTCGGTGGGAGGAGGTCCAAACCGTCTCTCTGCAGCTCTATTTCCAGGCTCTTTTGCATAACTGATTACATTCAAGCACGAGTGAAACTGCCGATAGCTTGTCTCTGCAAACAGCCTTCCTCTAATTGGTTTGTTCAGCATCAGCTGACGCCAGTTACATAAGGCTCGTGATTGGAGGAAGTCTGTTTGGGAGACAAGCTATTTCACTCGTGATTGGAGGCTAGCAATAGGAGGAAGCCCATTCGAAGAGACAAAGTATGGGCAGTTTTGCAACCGCGCGGTTCTCTCCTCGGCTGACTTCCTTGAATAAGACGCCCTTCAATTTTTAGCGTAAGGATTTTAGAAAAAAGTATTGTCTTATAGTCGGAAAAATACAGTACTTTTTTCCAAGGAACATGTGGCTCTTTCATACTCATCCCTTTAAAAAAAGGAACATAACAAATGGTTGTTTCTTTGTGATTGGAATCTATGTTCTGCTGATCCAGTTATGAACTGAGGCCCCCACCTATAACTCTTACTGCAGTCTCTCCTTGTTACTTTGCATGCAATCCATAAACATCTGTGCTTGTGTTTTGACAAATTCTTCACACAGCCATATTTGTGGACCCTACCTGCAGTATGATGGGAGATGGATTTAGCCTTATGGGAAATTACAGTATAACTGTACAATATACAGGGCATGCAACATACGCTTGGAAACTGAGAAGAAGAAATTCTCATTTTAAAAGCCACCCTCTCCCACTGTGCATATGAAATTTTCCTCTAACAAGTCAGATCGCTCATTCATTGTCACCTGGCAGATGGTCTCAAGGAATGTAGAAAGAAAAGTTCCCCAGTTCTGCCTGAAGATAGTTAGGAAACGACAGAAACCCTGGACCAAGAAAGGGCCAAAGCCAGGAAGCCTGCATGAACTCATTTTCAAAGCGGTAATTTTATGGAGAACAAAGACCCCAAAATCCAGTTTTGACATTATTCTGCTTTTCATTTTTATTATAGTTTTATTTAATATTTACACACGGTTAAGCAAGTCTTATGATAGGTCTCATGTACGCTGTATCCTAGCATGCCCACCTCTTAAGAGATTTCTTATTCCATTTGTAAACTGTACTGGAGTGCACCCTTCTAGTAGGCCCAGGACAGAGTACTAACCTGGCTTTCGCCATGCGATTTCAAAACAAGGAATTCCATTTTTAATCCGTGTCTTGATTATCCTGTAGAAAGGAAAGTTAAGAAAATCCTAGAAATGTAAATACAGGGTGGAAAAATGAAATAAGGCATTTAAGAATCAGGGAGACACCATGCTCGACCATCCTGCACACAGGGACTGCTTTCATGGTCCTGTACTATTATGTGGCTATTGCCCTGAGTTGGAATACAGTTGGGGGGGGGGGGGAACTTGTACTGTGGCTCTTTGTCACCTGATCAACCTTCATCAGTTGCAGCTCTCTCATCATCACGATCATATGGTTATAGCAATGTGTGTCAACAAGCACGAGAGAGCATTTTAGAGAAGAGGTTCCCATAGGTCCAGTTTGTGTAGGATGCCCTTAGAAATGGGGTGGTAGTGCAATTGTTATAATATTATCTCTGCATTATTCAGTGTTGATAACTTAAGACCTGGCTACCATTAACATGCATATCCTTCCATGTTCTGTCAATATCACTTAGGAGTACCTCAATTCAGTGTTACAAAGGCAATGAATTATAGCCACAATCCACACATTCAAGATGATTACCTATGTTAGTTCACACAGCCAAGCAGGATAACGATGAGCGGGCAGTTATCAAAACAGTGCCGGTAGTTTTAGGTTTCCTTACAATGAAGGGCTTCTTCTTTGAGGTCCTCCTAGATGTACTTTCCTGCCCAGCTTTCTTCTTTTGGAAAATGGGCCAGGATCCAAAACCTGTAACTTCATGCCCATGTTGATGCAGTAGAATTTCTAATCTTTGAACTGTGCATTGTAACCCTCAGCAGTTTCAAAAGCTGTTTTGAATGGTGGAATGTTTTTCTCAAATCTGTGTAATGTATTTCAGCAGACTCACGAGGGAGTCTTAGTTATATTAACAGCACATTCAGTCCACATGTGGCATTCCTGGACTACTGCAACAACCAGCACCAAAGGGAGAGATGGCTTTAAGAAGCCAGCACCTATTAATAATAGAACTAATTACCTCACTGGCTGTGTTCAAAGCACAGTTGAATAGACATTAGTCAAGATGCTTTCATTTGGACTCTTGCCCTGATCAGCAGGTTTATGGCCTAAATAATTCCTCCTAGCTCTATAATTCAGTGTTTGGTACTGAAAACACTATGTGGCATGCAGGTCATTTTGTTCAAAATGAGAAATGCAGAATCAAGACGATGGGTAAAGAACAAAAAATATTTTCCACCTCCAGTGACAGATACAAAGCAAAACAAAGGGTGAATTCTAATTAAATTATAAATTAGGTTACCGCAGGGCCTGCAGCTGGTTCGGATCAGTATGGCCAGACTTCTTTCTGTTCATGTCGTAATAAGTCAAAAGGCTATACAATTTCTCACAGGCGTAATGCTCAGTCCAGTCCATTTTCTTGACAGCAAATCTCTATTTGAAACATGATGGGAAACCTTAAATATAACATATATAGAAATATAAAGAAGAGGAAATCAAAAAGGCCCTATGAAGACAACCAGATTACAAAATCCACTGAAGTTCTATTCCCAAACTTGCATCCTCTAGATTGGCCACAACAGTCAGTGAAGATAGGAACGATAGCAGTTCAATATCAGGAAATCTCAGTTGGGGGAAGGCTGTTATGTGTGCCACAGAGAATTTAGAGTGGCTGAAAAGTTTCTCTTCTCTAACCTTCATTCTATTCAGGTTAGACTGAAAACTGGTGGCATCCAGAATGCTCAATGAAGGACGTGCCTACGTGGGGATTTGAAGCTGAATCTCTCCCATCTTATTTTGCTTGTCCAAAGTCTCATTTTTCTCCTCCAATATATAAACTTCCCTACCCTTCACCCCCCACTCCATTCATCTTGACCCACATCCATTTAACCATTATAAGATGGGCAGCCATATAGTGTTTAAATAAATGAATAAATAACATATATACACACACTTTCAACCGTTGACATTAAGAACATAGTTCTTTAGTCAAAGAAATCCCACTGAGTCCTGGGACACCTACTCTAACCCACTTATTAGAAGGAAGTTCTGCAAATGTCATATCTGATTATTTCCTGAAACTTAGGATATTGAGATAGCAGTATAATTCCATCAACACAAGCCACAGCAGTTACATCCCTGCTTGTTTATGTGGTAGAACTGCATGCAGTTCTACACTGAAAGCAATTTCCCAGATAGGGATGCACTCCCCTTCATGGGAAGTCTTAAAGCAGAGGCTGTATAGCCATCTCTTGGGATGCTTTAATTTGGTTTCCTCTACCAAGAGAAGGTTGGACTCAGTGGACTATGCTATATTCAATACTGAGAACATTTTAGCGTGCAAGGTATAGTGTCTTAATACATACTTGAAAGGATAATAAATTTGGCCTTTGGCTCCCATTTAGTTTCACTGGTTTATCTTTGCTGATGAGATATTCTTGGACAACCTTAGCAGAGAAAAGGAAAAAATAAGGCATTTGTTATTTATAGAATAAGATATTGGTGGGGGGACAGTTCTAGGATAGGTGATTCTATCTATCTATCTATCTGGCTGCCTGTCTATCTATGCATGCATGCATGTCTTGTTAAATTACCTCAGGAAAGGGAAAACCTTCACATGCCTTGGCTTTTCTGTAAATAAAATGCATATGTGTCAGAAACATGAACAGTGTAGAACTGAGAAGTCTTCTTCAAGCAATTCAGAGAAGATTGTATGAAAACACACCTACTTTTTAATACCTTCTTCCACTAAGCTCTGTTGCCGCTCTGACTCAGAAGAATGCCAGTCACAGGGGCAGCAATAGTCAGCACCCTGGGGCTCACAATATCCCACACTGCCACAAAGATGACATCCCATGTCCTCATGGTATTTATAAGATCCTACAAGAAAAAGGAAAGAGGAAGACAGGCTAAACGTCTTTGTTAAAAGATAAAAGTCCCATTGTTTCTGAATAAGCATATGTAATCGCAGAGATGGCAGAAATTAAGTGCAACTCTCCTTCTGCAAGCAAAAGAAATCATGATATATTTATTTATTTCATCTATATCAGGAGCTCAGGGTGGCATACATAGTGCCCCCCTCCCATAACTCTTCTGTGAGGTAGGTGGAACTGAGGGAGAGTGACTGGCCCAAAGACACTCAGTGACCTTCCCTGGCTGAGGTTAACCAAGAAATTGATCACCCTACTCTTAGTCTAATACCTTTATCACTACACTATACTACACTGTTTATGGGAGCAAAACATTACTAGGTAAGCCAAAATCTTTAAGTTTAATGTTCAGGTGGGTTTACGTGTTACACCAAGCCACATTATGGCTTGCTTGGTTTGGGCTCAGATGCTGTTGAACTCAGCCACTGTAGCTTGTAAATCGTGCTTTAGGCCAGGGGATTTATTCCCCAAGACCCTTTCCAACAGTTGCTGTTGAACAGTAGTCTTTCCAATGTGGCACATGGAGTATATGACTAAATACAATGGGGAATAATTATATTAACAGAATTTAATTCATTGAAATTATATTTACAATAAGACAAATTTGGTTTTGTATTGGCCTTGCCAATGTCTTTGTTCTTTGTTTTTTTGAAGTAAGGCTCCTACCATACTTAGCAAAGTATTCAAATAAATAAACCTATGCTGCATTCAAATAAATAAATATAAGGTTTAGCATCTGGCTATTATTTAAGAAGTGAGATTCAACAGATTATGATTAAGCAGACAATGGCTTAGAGTATTGTGAAAAACCAACTCAGATACAGAGGTAAAGAGAAAATTTAATTTTTCTGCCAAAGTATCTAAATTTTATCAATAAAGGACTCAGAAAGCTTTCTCATAGCAAAGTTTAACCTAGTTTTGTATTATTCACCCAGGCCCCAAGTTTGCACACATCTTTTTCTATACACCTGTGACAATATATTATTTCCTTTTCTAGTGTGAGGGAAACAAAAGTTTGTTCTTTTACCTAAAATGAATTTGTGCTTGCTCTGTGAATCAGGAATCAGAGTTTGATAATTACATGAGAGGGAAAGAGAACTCACTATCCAAAGGTCACTGAAAGTTTATTCTTGTAGTTTTGGCATTATATCTGAACCAAGTCTTGTCAATTCCTAATTCCACTGTATGGATACAGGCATAAAATTATAGCTTATTGTTGATTACACAGAAGCCAAATGCCTTAGTACAGTATCTGACAGTATATAAAGTCCAAACGGATTATACTACACCAGTGTTGTCCAAACTTGGCCACTTTAAGATGAGTGGACTTCAACTCCCAGAATTCCCCAGCCAGCATTCTGGGAGTTGAAGTCCACTCATCTTAAAGTGGCCAAGTTTGGACAACACTGTACTACACAGAACTGCTTGGACCAGAGGCTTAATTTTTCTTGTCAGAGAGAAGGAGGTAGTGATCACATCACATCTCATCATAATCATAACATATCAGACTTTATACACCAGGGTGCAGTGAACCTCTTTTCTGAAGCTACGAGCTGACTCACCTGGATGTCGGCACACAGAACAGTGAACCAATTTTTTAGCTCTTGATACGGGGATATCACCAGACTGGAAGTGGTCTTTCCAGTTCTCAAATCTAAAACAATATTGAAATGGTGACAAATGTATAGCACTGAAGAATAACCCCTTCTATTTACACAATGTACATATAGGCACCCAGTATAAATCTGAATCATGTGAAGAACTTACTCCCTGAAAGAAAAAGGAAAGGAGAAAAAGTGAGACACAATTTAAAAATAAGATAAAACATACCTTTGCAGTAAACTCTGTCCTTTCAAAGTTTTGATCAATTTTAAAGCCTGTTCTTTTCCTACTCCAGGAACTCCCTTTGAGAAACAAGATATCAGGTATTTTGATACAGTTCAGATAAATGTATAAAAGTATACATTATTGTTTCAAAACCGCATGACTTTCATTCAAACTATGAAATCATAAATAATTGGGCAAAAATTAAGACATATGATGGTTTTGATGAATACGTTCTGCAGTAATCAAAGTAAAATGTCACTTCATGAATGGGTGGCCATATAAATCAAATCAATAAATAAATTGCAGATTTAGCTGTATCATGCTATGGCTAATGGAGAAAATGGCCACTTCGTAACAGAATGACTGATTTTTTAAAAGTTGGGTTACAGATCATGTGCTTTAACATGGACTATAGCAATTATGAAAACACCCATAAAATTTAAACTCTGAAATTTTAAAATGCACAAGTATGAGTCAAAATGACATAAGGACGGAAAGAGACCATTCCAGCCTACCAGACCAGAAGAATGAAGCCTGGAACTAGAACGGTCAGGTTATATGGAGAGCCTGAAGATCATTTGTATGTATCAGAAAGTAAAAGTGCTAAGCACAGAGGAAAGTCATTGTCTGCTACATCCCAAAAGTCTAATCAGAAGTGTTACTCAAGGAATCTAAAAACATTTCTTTGACCTTATATGCAAGGAGAAACTGTGATTCTAAGCGCTAGAGAGAAAAAAGCAAACGTAGTAAGATTGGGGACGCAGAGGGACAAGAAATCCTGGAGGAAAAATTCTTCATGAGGCCCTCTTTGTGAGAAGCCACAAGGAAGGGGAGAACAAAGGGAGTCTTCTTTCAATTTTTTTTAAGGGAGCCCACAGATCAACTCATGCCAAATGCTGACCCATTAGGTCACGGTTTCCCTCACTGCCACATTTGACCAGCAGTTGCACGACCATCATTTGTTACAAACAGACCTGAGCTCAGGCCGGCTTTTCCCACGCGGTTGCAACATTTGAAAAGCAGCAATTCTCACTAAATCCAGAAAACCAAACCAGCGTCTGTACAGCGTGCATGAGTCACTTATAACCCACTGGATATCTTTAGAAGATTCAGTAGCAGGCAAATGTAACAAAAGAAATAAATAAAGCCTGGGCTAACTCAAAAATTATAGTCGTTTCAGGCTGAAAGAATACAGTACAATCGTAGCCGAGTTTGATTGCAAGGTATCGGTACCATCAGAGAGTGCTTTGGAAATGAATATGTGGAACTTTACTTATTTATTTAAGGTTCTTCTGTGACACACGTCCTTCCATGAGCTCAGGAAGGCTCACATCAGAAATGGGTAACATGTGGCTCTCCTTCAAATGCTGTTGAAATAATCTTTTATAGCCAGCTATATGCTGTCGATAATAGAAGTTACAGTCCAACAATCTTTTAAGGGATACATTTTTCCCACCCCTTGCTTACACGGTTTCCCTTTCATTTTATATTCACAACAACCCTGCAAAGCAGGTTAGCTTGAAAAACAGTGAATCCTAGCTTTGTAGAAACTTAAAAGAATAAAGAGCAAACATGCAAAAATAACACAGACATTCACAGAGCAAGCAAATACTGTCCCACAAAAGCACGCTGATATTAGAATGATGTATTGCCACAACCAGTGCCATCAGTTACACCTTGACAGGGTCAAGGTAAGATGTCTTTTAAAAAAGAATGTGCAAAGAATGATTATGGCAAGAAATATTCTTATGCAATCAGTTATGTGGATGATTGAGTCGCTGAAACAGTTTTAAACTGGTGCACTCCTCTGGGACTGCTAAGAAACCAAAACCAAATTGGCCTAAGGTGAAGGAAGGACAAATATATTTTGAAATGCATATCTGGCAGCTAAGCACTGGAAAATGTAACTGAAGCAGTTGTATTAGTTTAACAAAAAGAATGTGAACACACATACTGGGAAGACTGTTTCTGTCAACTCCTTCTTTCATCTGAAAAAGCAGAGCAGGAGGATTAGGGTTAAAAGATCCTTTCAAACTGAAGAAAACCCAGACGGAAATCCAGCAGGAAGCTTTGTTGAAACCTAGTTTCTTTTGCAAAGAAACTGGGCTCTTTGATTTGTGGAGAGAAGGTTTCAGATTCAATCACTCCCCCCCCCCCACAGGATCACTTTTCCCAAGTAAGTGTCCTTGGCATTAACAAACATCAAACATGGTGGCAGGAAAAGAAGCCTATTGTATAGGAAACCCGAACAAGGAAACATTTAACATAATAGAGTACTGTAATATGATTCTAGAACCTCTTCTGCTTCGTGATGGCAAGTAACAGGTTCTCCCTTCCCCCCCCCAAAAATAGGAATTTAAACATTCAGGTTCGTTTGATTATTTGGTTACCTTAGGAAGATAATCACAGCCAAGAAGAATTGCTAATCCGATCAGAGATTCTCTGCTGCAGCCTAGTTTCTCTTCAATAGCAGATATCAAATAGCAGTCAACATGTGGGTCCTATACAGAATAGAGTAGGATAGTAGGGTAGGATTATTTTTCATATGTTTACTGCTGATACCACAAACGTTATTGAATAAGTCTGAAAATACTTATTCTAAGGAAAACTGTATCTGATTTGCCAAGAATTAGGCAGAAATTATGGTGTCTGTAAGGAGGAGCTTACATCAAAGGTTTCTCAGGATCCATTCAAGCAATGTAGGATGAACAAGCTCAGCGTTTCACAATCTTTCTGCCTGACAGCAGAGACAAGGCATATAAAATAATCACAATTATGTCTATTCAACATTCGGCCCTACTGAGTTGAAATCTTACACCTAAGAGTATCTAATATTATAGTCACAAAGGGTAAAAAGTGGTGGTGTGGAGGAGTGAAGTCAAAATATTTTTTGAGTAAGACAACGGGTATCAGAATAGAGATTCAGACTTTTTTTAAAAAACAGAAAGTAGCAAAATTGACTTGTTTGATTAGAGACAATAACTACATATATACTGTATTAGTGACTGGAAACCCCTTACAGACTTTTTGCTGAAAAATGAATAAAATGAACCTGTGATTTGTAGGTTTCATGATTAAAAAGGGTAGACTATGGAAAGAAGGAAATTATGCTGTAACCTTAGAGAGAGAGAAAGGATAAAATATAAATGTACTTGTAACTGCTAGTGAAGAAGTCCAGAAGCCATTTCTTTATAACTTTTTGTTTTCTTTTCCTTCCTTCTTTCTCTTCTCTATTTTTATCTTTCTCTGTACTTTTTTCCCTGCTTATTTATTACTTTCCTTTCCTTACTTTTCTCTTTCAAAATTTGTATTCTTTTATGCTTTTAAAAATTTCTTTAATAAAACTTGGATTTTTTAAAAAAAGTAGCACATATCAATAAATCCCTAGAAAATTACCTTGGAGTTCATGGTAAAATTTCGGTAAACTGTCTGAGCACCATAAAGGAAGATATCTCCATCATTGGTGATGCACCCATCCACGTAGCCATTTGCATTCAGGTAAGCACACATTGCCTCTGCTTCTCCAGCTGCTTGAATCCATGGGATTCCCAAGCACTCCAGCAGCTCAAGGCACTGAAATAGTAAAAATCTCAATAGAAGAAGCAATAAGAAACACCATAAGGATGAACAACTCATAGCCTATGGCTGCTGTTCTGCTCCCTTTTTAAAATAATTGGAGCTAGCCAAGACCACACTGGTACAGTTCCTTGACAATTTTCAATGGCAAACTGCATTAAGACTGGGATAGGCTTAATGCATCTAAAATATCCTCCCCCGATACCCACTGAGGTAATCTTCTGGGCATCCTCCTTATGTTTTACAATAATATAAAATTGGCAACCACTGCACCCAAAGAAGGTCAATGACAAGCTTTATGTTTCAAATCCTACTGAAACACAAGACAGCATGTTTGATGAAACAGGCAGGACAGCAGCATGTGTCCAATTAATCCAAATGGATTGCTCTCAAGCAACTCAAAAGTCTGGAAAAATTAGCATTGGTTCAATAAAATATGTTATGAATCCGATACTGCTAGTATTCAGCATCCTGTAAATATAACCTGCTATGATAGCTTGCCTCTTTCAGAAGAAATTTGAAACGGGATCTCCCGATTCTTGCAGTCTCAGGCTTTTCTGATGGCCCAAAGCGAGCTTCTGTTCTCTTCTGCATTGTGCTTGTTTTCAGCTTTGGGGGATCACCCTCCATGACAAACACCAGGTGGATCCCCATTAGTGTTAAAGAAGAGACACGGAAATAAAGATTCCTGCAGTAAGAGAGTGAAGTTACTTTTTTGGAAGAGGTTGTTGGGCAACATTTCTCAGTATAAGGTTGACTAAATATATAATACATGTGGTATGTGTATGCATAAAAACTATGACAACATTTTTATATACCAAGGTATAGATCATACACATTGCTTATCTGTCACTTCTTCTATCTGACCAGGACTCTGAGATATCTTTCCAGGTGGCCTGATTTTGTGCCACCATTTGTTCTATCCATCCTACCTACAACTGGTGATTAGTACAAATTTTAGCGATAGCCACTGTCAACTGTATTATTGTTGCTATGTTAATTTATTTCTATGTACCTTTATTGTATTTTACGTACATTTTAGTTTTATTAACAATTATAGGCTTATGTATTTTTATTGTACTGTTCTCTGGCCTAAAAGCAGTAATAAAATTTGACTTGATCATGCACATAGGAGAATAAAATGGCTACTATTCTGGCTTATCCAGTTCTGTGTATACCATTTTTTCTCCAGCATGTACAACATACAGTTACACAGAACAACCACTACAGGTGGACAAGATGGAGATTTTATAGGAAAGTAATCCAGACTAGGATCTAAACCTGACTACATTCTTTAACTTACAACTAAGAAAGGCACGGCCTGCGTGGTGCAATGGTTAAAGTGTTGGACTGGGACTAGGGAAACCTAGATTCGAATTCTGCTGAAGCTCACCGGATGCCTTTGGGCCAATTGCTCTCTCTCAGCCCAATCTATAGGGCTGCTGTAGGGGAAAATGGGAGGAGGGAGGGCTATCTATGCCACCTGGAGTTCCAGAAGGAAAGGCAAGATATAAATCTAATTAACAGAATAATGGATAAATAGATAATGAAGGTAGTCCTAATAATAAATAGCATAAATATATCTCTTATCTTAAATTTCAACAAATCATCAGTTGATTTATTCCCATATCTAAAATGTTGACATTTTCTCCAAAACTATTAATATAAGGAAACTCTACACACTAATCCTGTATTAGCAGATGCAGAATCCTTTTCCGTGAGCATTCAGAAATTTTGCTCGAGGACTCTTACGGTGAAATAAATTCATTATTCCCCAGGCTGAAATGATACTATGGCTGTACCTTATATTTTGTAAAGCCCCCAAGAGAAGCAATATCTCTTGCCTATAATTCATTAATCACAACCACTGTACCTACCTAAGATGAGGTTTTGTGACTATTCCCATCATCTTTTTAACTGTCTGTGCTTCACACACCCAGAGACTTAAATCAACAGCCAATGTTTTTCCTTTAAGGCTGCAGAGAGGGACATGTTGCTTGACAGGTTCCAGGATCTGCCACAGGCTAGTGACTCCCATGGTTCCAACTATTCAGATGCACTACCTGCAAAGATCAAGACAGACAGATAGATGCCACTGGAATTATTTAACACTGCTAAACCAACCACAAGCTCTCCAAACAACATACAATATTGCCCCTCCAATCCCGCCCAATCTAAAACTTACACGTTGTTATAACGTTACTGGCCTATTCCTTATCGTTCTATCCTGTACTTCCCCCACAAAAGAGTGGTGGCAAAGATTGGGGAGAAGCACAAGACTGAAAATATGAAACTGGGACTTAAAAAAGCACATACAGGATAGGATCATACTGATAATGACTAATTTCAAAGGTTGAAAGCCAACCTGCGCAGCAAAGAAAACCTCTCTTGAGTTCCATAGGATCCAAAGATTCAAATAATGTCTCTAATAAGACATGTGGCAGTAATTATTATTAATCTCTCTTAAGTTTTTTTTAGCAATTACCACAGTGGCAATTACTATAAAGTTTAAAAATAAACTTAATAGATCAGAGTGGAAGAGGTTATTGCAATCATTTTCCTTCATTATCTAAACTATACTCCAGAAATTGTATTTGCTGCTTGCACTACTGTAGTATTTTTGGTCGTAATTCTAATGTATTCCAATTATATAATTATTTTAAAACATAGAGCATGCAAATAAATGGCAATTTTACTCTTAAAACTAGTTTCACCCACTAATTTTTGATTTTATAGCACAATCTAGTGCATATTCACTTAGAAGCAATGCACTGTATTCAAAAGAGATTTGTATGTGGAGCAAAAGACTGCAGATTACTTGCTTACTACCTCTGTGCCCTGGAACATTCCCTTCTGCAGATTTTCATTTCTGACTCTTTCTTCCCCTCTTTAATTTTTTTTCCTTTAATGATCCATTCTTCCCTTTAATTTTCTCACTTTATTCCTAACTTAATTCAATAACATCTTTTTCTTACTGTGTTCAGAATACTGACAGTACTGTTTCCAAGTACAAGGAGAACTAATTCATGTCCTGTTTCTTCTTCAATTCATCCTAGAGAAGTCAGGTGGAATGCAATTTATAGGGCTGTAAAATCCATTGAATTTAATTTCCAAAAGATGCTTTGGAACTCATGGTAATGCGATAAAATGGGCTGAAAACTTTGGTTACAATACACAAATGGAACAATGGGAAATATGTGGTTGAAAGGATTGAAATTTGCATTATGTTATAACCTTAAAGAGAATTTTTATAAAATGATGTATTGTTGGTATATGTCACCAGAGAAATTGTCTAGAATGTATAAAGGTACCTCAAATTTATGTTGGAAATGTGAACATGAAGGGGCACGTTATCATATTTGGTGGATATGTAAAAAAGCTAGAAAATTTTGGATACAAATACATATATTAATTCAGAGGATCTTAAGGATTAATATCTAATTAAAACTGGAGGCTTTTCTTTTGCATTGATGGACAAATAGTTGGAAAAAAGTCATGCAATTTTGTTTCTATATATGATACCTGCAGTGAGATTATTCTATGCCCAAAAGTGGAAAGATTAGGCACTACGCACAATGGAGAAATGATTGGTGAAGATGATGAAACTTGTAGAGATGGCTGAACTGACTTCCTTGATCAGAGAAAAGACAATATCTATGTTTACTGTTGACTGGAAACCCGTTAAAGACTTCTTTTGTGAAACAGAACAAAAATGAACTTATGATTTAGATGATTAGAAAAAAGTTAATAGAAAAAAGAATTTTTTTTTGTAACCATAGAGTAAGAGGTAATTCTGTATTTGTACTTATAATTGCTGTAAAGAAAATTGGAAGCTGCTTCTTTCTACTTCTTTTCATTCTTTTTTTTTTTTTTTGCACTTTTGGCTTTTTCTCTCATTTTCTTTTTTCCTTTCTTTTCTTTATATTAGTTCTTGTTAGTTTTTACCTTCTTTTTAAATTTCTTCATAAAAATTATAAGACAAAAAAAGGAACTCATGGTAATGCAAACACAGCAGATGCTTCAAGATGTTGCAGACTAGTGTTACATGCTCCTGAGCGATCTGCCAATCTAAAGCATTGTACAACCCTAATCATTATTTTTTTAAACCAAAAATGGGAACAGTGCCATCTAATGGACACTTACACATTCATGATTATACCTACCAGAAGAAATGCATCAACAGTATAATTCTCAGGCAGTGGGTGGGCTACTGGAGCCATGGGAGTTACAGGATACTTGGCTGCATTACAGCAATGAAGAAATAGACTGAAAGAGTCTATCTAAAGGTGACAACAACAAAAATACCTTCCCTTAGTTCACCGAAGTATACAATTTCACAATAACTATTCAGGATCTTTAACTGTTAAGCCATACTAAACCATATTAACTGATTGTATTACTGTTGTCTTATAATTAAGCATCTTTTACTTAATAATGTGCGTACTTGCCAAAATTAACCAGAGTCCACTTGGTCCAGCAATGAGTAAGCAGCATGTGCTCCTCTTCTCTGAATACAGTGAACTCCTATTTCTAGCAACTCAGCCAAACATGTCCCCTAGTGAAAGATGACAGGAGATACAATTAAACTATATCCAGAAGGCCACAGATTATTCACCCCTACTTTAATCAATCAGAGATCCACCAGTGGATCCCTGTCCTGTCCATCTTTTCCTTTCCTTTGTACTGTATATACAAAGAAAACTGAATCTATGAATATGATTTACATATGTATATCGTCGTAGTATTATCCATCACAGTATCACTACCAGATTGGAGAATAAATTGCATGCAGCATAGAGCTATCTCCAATTACTTTCTGCTAGTTTAATAGAACGGCTGTTTAAAACATTATTTCTGGATTGCAGATAGCCAAGAACTTGGCAGTGCAAAATCCTGTTATTTTCATTGGAAGCAACTCCTATTGTAATACTGTAATTACTGCAGTAATAAGTGAATTTATACAACAATAATATCTACATCTACTCAAAAGTAAGCTCTAGGTTTGTAAAGGATTGCAATTTAATAGACAATAAATATAAGAATATTCACTCAGAAGCTCTGATGAGATTACTCCTGCATATAGGTTTGCACTTTACCAGATTAAAATGGGACTTCAGTAAATCTCTTACACTGTTTTTTTTCAAGTCATTGCCAAGATGCAACTGGCTGATAATGCCTGAAAGAAGTTGGGTATTTTAAAGGACATGGAAAATGAAACACCAGGACTGAGACAGAGATTCAAATCCTCAGTAAACCTGTAGAGTGGCTTTTAGCCTATCACTGTTGTTCAACCTAACCAATTTTATAGGCTTAAGATAAAAAGAGGATGCGGAGAGATCTAAAGAAATAGAAATAGCCAAGAACTTTGGGGCAGGGGTGGGAGATGAAGGCACTGAGGAAATTTATTCTAGTGTCACATGCTCTTCTTAGGAAAAACTTAATCTGTATTAGTAAAACAGCATTCACAGTTTAAAAGAAATTATAAGACCCCTCATTTAGGAGGAAATGCCAAAACTCTTTTTTTCCCCTTGTATTTTTCAAATCCAAATTTAATAATGAGAATGATTTCTTTGAAGAAATTATTCAATTCAGTTTTAAAGCCTTATCTAAAACCAAGCACAAAGTGCAAAGGTTCTTTTATCTCAGGAGTTAACGGAACTATCAAATATATAATAACACTGAAGTCTTCTTTAAGAGACAAATTTCTCAACTTCAGAGTTTCTCTTCCTTGTGCTATTCAGATCCTGGTCTTGTTTATGCTGCAGATGGTATTGAAATCTATAAGTCTTTTTTTTCCTAAACCTTTTAGCTTTGCTTCTTCTGGAATAATTAATTTTCACATGGTCTAGTGGTGAAGGCTCCAGGCTAGGAAGCAGGAGGCTGTGAGTTCTAGTAAGCCAGCCGGGTGACTTTGGGCCAGTCACTCTCTCTCAGCCCACAATGTCAGACTCAGGCGACAAGCTGGTCAGTCAATTCCTGTCGGAACCAATGGATCAACATTTGGTTGATATGAACAAAGCAGACCCTACACATGCGGAAAAACTCTAGGAAGAAGAAAAAATCACATGGTCATGTAAATAATAGCACATCAGCATTTGAAAGTTCTCATACATTTAGGCTCCAGTCTTACATATGTTTTTCTTTGAACAAGGCCTACTAAACACAGTGGAGCTTATTTCTGAAAAAGAAAAAAAAAGCTGTCTAGTAGTTAACAATCCCTAATATGTCTGTCAATTTTCTATGGTAAGACATATAATATTAAGAGCCCCACTTGATTAATCTAGTGATCCATCTAAACAAGTATCTTGTTTCCCAAAGTCATTATTAACTAGAAAATTCACAAGGAGAATTGCTCCACCTTCTCCCCCAGCAACAGATAGTGAGAGATGTCTCTCCCAAACATAATGGTTCCATTTCAACCTCATGATTAACAGTATCTGATAAATTTGTCTTTCACTATAAATTTGTCACAAAAGTTTTTAGCTATTTAACCTAACAACAATAACCACACATGCAAAATGATCTGAAACGAGAAGATGTGTTTATGTATAGGCTGTATTGCCCTTTTATTCAAGATCACTAGAAGATCTTAATTCTATGATTTTGGAAGAGAAAAAAAACCACTTTCTGCAAAACACATAATCTGGTCTAGTTCAATCATATTTTCAACTGCCTTTTTCTAAGCCAAAATGCTCCAATCATTTAGCCATTTCTTCACAGGAAAGATGTTTTAATACCCATTCATTTGGTGGTCCTATCTGCATCTTTATCATCATATGCTGTTTTCAAGATGAGACAAGCAGAAATGCAACAGAATGGAGTCTACAACTGTAGTTTTTTTTAAATAGAAAAAATCAGTCTCAGCTTTTTACTTTGCTGGTCATTCTGCACTCTCCACCTTGTTTTTTTTATCTAGTTTTATTTTAATGCTGCATTTTATTTTACTCTATTTTTAGTATATCTATATTTTTATTCTGTGAGCAGCCAAATAACATGCTTGTGTGTTTGTGTATTTGGCACGGCTAGCCAGGTTGAGGGCCTGGAGGCTGTGAATGGACTTTTCCACTAAGAACTAAGGCAAGCAGGAACTTCCTAAGAAAAAGGTAGAGGTTTTTCTAAGAAAAAGGTAAATTAGTCACATGATGACTAAAGGGGGGAAAGAAACCACAGGTTGACCTAAGACAGAGCTTTAGCAGGATTAGCATAAGTAAAAAATGCACCCAGAGGTGGGAAGCATAGCTAATGAAGTGCACCCCCACATGGAAGTAGATAAAACTGCCTAGCAAAGTGATGTAAAAATAACCTAGGTTCTTGTAACCAATGAAACAAGAACCAATAAAAGGGTTTAAAAATATGCTGCAAGCTGCGTCTTGGTGCGCTGGATTTGGACTTGGGTCCCAAGCGTACCTCTTTACTTCTGCACAGAAATAAAGTGTTTAGATTCCACTTTCCTCGACTCTGCATGATTGGCTCATCACGCTGGGTGAAATGAACCCAGTTTTGGGCTGGGCCAACAAAGTAAGCACCTATATGTTTCTATTGAATTAGAAGGTATACACAGACCAGTAGGTATAAGAGAGGCATGGGATAAAACAGGAATATGTGGGATGTAGCATAAGGGAACACTGTTGACATGCCTGCAAGCTTGCTCCTGCACCCATACCTTCTCTGCTCCCTGACCTGTCAGCCAGGATACTTCTGGATGTGGGAATATTGATCTTCTGGAAGATTGGCATTCCCCCACCACAAAGACTTTTCCCACATTCAATAAGCCACTTCTGTCTCAAGTTTATCTGTATGTACCCACTCCTGTCCCATTACATATTATGGAGAGCAATATATAACTTTTTCTTGCCAGTAGCTGATGCTGAGTGGGATGGGAAAGGAAGCTAAGGAGTCCACCAGGCACTGATGTGGAACTGTCCTGCTCTACATTTCTAAGGACTGCACTTCTCCCCCCAGGCCTTGATGCTGAAGCAGATCAAAGCTCAGACTTGGAGCACTACTATTTATGACAATATATATTTTTTGCTGACTTGACGAATGTACTAATGTGGCTGTGAGGACATATCCTAAATCTTTACAAATTGAATACCAGTTGCTGGGCTTCAATTGTCTCTGTATTTCATTAGCACATTTTTTCTTTCTTTTAACCTTGCTCCTGTCTCCCTATAACCTGGGGAGGGATGGCCGGGGGGGGGGGGGAGAGAAAAATGGTATTGGCAATGAATACCAATAAATTACTGTTGCATTCATCCTGGGCTGTACTAGTTTGGTGGGCAAGTCCAGTGGTGATGAGTGGGTGAGAGACATCAACCCTCCTTGCAGAAGCTCTATAAATGTTAATAAATATATAACTCCATAAAGAGAGGACTAGTCACTTATATCATATTACACAACAGTCAAATTATGCCCCAAGGATATACTAGCATTTTCGAAGGGCGGGGGGGGGGGAGAAAAAGAATGATAATCAGAGGCTTTAATTCATTAAGTGCAAATATAAATTTATTTAAAACATTTATTTAAATTTAAATGCAAATATAAATTTATTTAAAACATTTATTTATTTTGCATTTAAATAAATGCAAAAACATTTATGTAAATGCAAATATAAATTTAATAGTCCTAATCTTTGTGTAAATGATCTATGAATCACTGTAATGCATATTTTCTTGGGAACTGAATGGGGCTTATTTTTAAGTAAGGATATTTACATCCAATACCACACCTTTCTATTTAGAAATAAGTATGATTGTTTTCAACAGGATAAATCAGTACAAATTTAAGGAATGTTTACTTTTGTTCTAAAAGCACAGCTATCTTGAGCAAAAAAATGTATTAATATTCTACCAATAAACAATATCAGTGAAGGTTACATTGCTTTGAACTGTATGGTTCTTCCTCATTCCTGTTAACACAAATAGTTACAGAACGATAAGCAAGATTGAAAACCACTTAAAATGCTTTTTTGCAATCCTATATATGTGCGCGGTATTCTGAGGCCATAGAGAAGTGCAACCTTAGAGAACACTTAAGTACTAACATGAAAACTGCAGCCTTAAGATCGTCCTGAAAAGCAATTTTTATATTTCGCTGTTGCTTAACCTTATTATTCAATTTTTCTTCTCTGCCTCGCCTACATGCCCAAGCGAAACTGGCAATTCTTATATCAGATGCCACGGATTATATTTCACAAAGGATATCCTATGATTTTTATGTTCGCCTTTAGACATGCAGTCCTATGGACGACTATTCCAGTCTTCTGACATCCAGTGAGACTCAACTCCGAGATAAGTATACAGAAACTGCACCGAATCAGACTCAATCAAAAAACTCTTGAGATCTCTACAGCAAGGCAAATCTTCCTCCCAATAAGTACCTCACCACGACGGCCACCCGCCTGTTTGCGGACAGACAGCGCAGCGACTTCTCCTCCAAATAATTGCGCCAAGATTCGAAATTCGATGGGGCCTAACTGCGCCTGCGCAAAATCATGACGTTTGGCGATGGAGCGGGGCAGGATTACTCCGTCCAAGAGGAAACAGACTCCATAATATTGTTACGTCACTTCTGGTCCTCAGCAGGATGTGAAATAGAAATAGATTTGGAAACCATAGAGTAACGTATCCCGGTCTGTTTTCTTCTGGGAGTGTAAGACTATACCGACGGCGAGTCTTTTTCTATGCAATCGCCCGGCGTGGAACTCAATTCGATGTCATTGAGCTACATTCCCCGCCAATGGCGGCTTTCAGACGGGAGCCAGACGTCTTCCAGTCACGCAAAGCGGCCAAGAAATCGAAACCGACGGAACAGCTGGGAATTGCGCATGCGCCCTGGCCGTCCCGCTAGCTTCAGGCGCGCTTCGGCTGCGGGGTTTCGAGAGGAGGGCGGGTGGGGGGCAGCGTCCGTGCTTGGCGTTTTTCCTCACAACGGTCATTTCGACAGAACCTTTGAGAGACGACGTTCTGCTTCCAAGTAAGGGCGCGAAGGACGGCAGCCTTTTCAAGCATCGGAGACTGCCCCGGGGGGCAACCCCGAATCCCCTCGCCGTGCCCGAAAGGGCGTGGGAACGGGGTTGGCTTGGGGGCTGGATCCAAGCGGGCCGGAGTATAACAGGGGGTGGGCTCTAAGGGGGCTCCGTCCTAATCCCGTGGCACTTCGCTCCCGGCATTTCTCACCTGGCGTTAGGACGGCGAGGCTCGAGGGCAGCCCTCCCGCTGTGCTCCCTGCAGAGTCGCTTTGTCCACCCTAGCCACGCAGGACGGGGGAGAGGCATTGCCTGCCGCGGGTCGCCTTTGCAGGAGCTTCAGGCGAGGGAAGGGGATGCGAGGACGGGTAGGGAGCGGGGGCTTTCCTGGAAACCCTTTGGAGTGCGAGGCTCCTCATCTATGATCTGCTGCCAGTGCAGAAGCGAGTTCCCTCGCATCCGTGGGAATGAGATCTGATCCAGATGCATCAGAACTAAACCAAGACCTAACTTTGGGAGTGAAATTAATGAGCCTTGCTTCCACTGCATTTACTGGCCATACAGTTGCGTGCCCTGAGTGCAGCCTGGCGGGATGGAAGTGGAGATGGGTCTCTTTATTTTGTTTTTGAAAGAATCAAAACGAGCTTTCATCTTTCTTTTCCTTACAAAGGGCATTTTCTTGGCAAGAGAAGGAAGTTATTTAGAGCAATTAAGAAACTATTATAAATTATGAGGATAGGTTTAAAAAGACTTTGGATTCTCCGCCTTTCCTGGTCAAGCCTCTGGGATGCCTTTTTGAGACATTCTGAAGTGGGGATTTCCTAAACTCCTGAAGGACCAGTAGCACAAAAGCAGTATAAGATCAGATTTCCACTAGTTCCATTTAGTACAATGGGGGATTATATTTAGGCTATGCCATAATATAGTAAAGCTTCATTTAATTAGTCACTTTTTAATGAGATGGGTGGTGACAAATGTGATATATATATTACATGTATATGACTATCTTAACAGATGGCCACTCCCAACTGAAAATATTGGTCAATGTTGGAAGCTAAGCAGGGTTGGGGCTGGTTAATACTTGCATGAGAGACTACTAGGGAGTACTCGTGTTGTAAGACTAGGTAGGCAAGTTGAGAAAATACGCAGATCACTTCTGATTCTTGCCCAGAAAACTATATGGACATGTTCATGAAATCATAGGAGTCAAATTCAACTTGAAAGATACTTAACTTTTTATGAGTTTTTCTATATTTACTCTCTATCAATCTTTATTTATTTGATTTAATCATTGTCCTATAGTCAATTTTAATGAAGTTCAATAAAAACATAAATCCATACCTTTATAAATCAAACCAAAAGAAAATTAATAGAAGAATTGAAAAGGAAGCTGAAACTAAAAAAAGTATTGTACAACAAAAAAACCCAAGGCAGTGAAATAAAGCTGCTTTAAACACAGTTTAATAAAGAAAATTAAATGAATTAAAAGCCTTTTACAATAGAATAATAACTGATGTGAGAATTTTCATAGTATAAAAATTTGTAGATGCCAGATATTGAAAATGAAACTGACTATGTAGAAGTGGCAGACAGTTCCGAGTGGCTGGGCACCAAACCTAGCTTTCTGAGATCCTGGAGGGCTGCAGACTATCTGGTTAATATCACCAGAAGAGGTATGGCTGACATGTTGGCCTTTTTAAAAATTTTAACTGTATTTTATTTTTGAGGATTTTAACAGTGGAAATGGGAGTAAAAGGCATATCTGAGGCAGACTACTCCCATTTCCATTATTTTAAACAAAATGGTCAATCCCCTTCCTTACTAAGATTGGTGCTGTGTATATTTATGTGTGTTTTAAAGGTGAGAATCTGAGTGAGAGATCAGTGCTCCCTACCCCCCTCCAAAATCTGAAGAAAATGACCTGAAATTACACTAATGAAATAGAATTATTTACTGTCAGGAGTGCTGTCTTGGGGTCCTGGGGGGCCATGAGTTGACTGCTACCATAAAATATACATAGTACTTCATTGTTCTTTGATCATTTTGAAGGCTATTTTTTCTTTGAATGTATAACTTTTCTGTTTAGCAAAATATGATTAAAGTGTATCTCTCTTCACTCTTTCAGAATAATTCCTGATCTTTCCCTCACTGGGAATTATACAGCAAGAATTAAACACTACAGGGAGTCTTTGATTTTAATGCAGCGTTTATATGCCGGTTCTTAAATTTGTTGCAGTGAGATGAATGGTACTACCTTTGGCTGCATTCTGCCAATGTTTGCAGTTATGCATGGAGTGAGATAACTTTTATTTAATTTTTGCTTTTAGTTATGGCAAAAAGAAAAGAAGGCCATTTTTCAGTGCCAAAATCCAACAAAAGAGCTAGGCAAGATAGCTCTAATGAAGACCTTAGTGACGAATTCTCACAGCTGCAGAGTGACAGTAGTTCTGACTCGCAATTGGTAAGTTATAAGTGCAACAATGTAATTTTGAAATTATCTTTTAAAGGAAAAGTAGAATTATAACAAATAATTTTAAATAATAAAAATATTTTTAAATAATACAAATAAAATTAAAAGTTATCTGAGGGACCACCTCTCCCTGATTATATCACCGTGTCCCATTACATCTAGCAAGAAGGTATGCTATGGGCTCCATTGGCCAGGGACTTGCATTTGGTGGGTCCCAGGGGGCGGGCCTTCTCTGCCATGGCTCCCTCCTTGTGGAACATTCTCCCTTCTGAAATTCGGCTTGCTTCTTCCCTGCTTTCATTTAGGAAGTCCCTCAAGACCTGGTTATGCCATCAGGCCTGGGGGTCTTTGGGAACTGGAGACATTCTTAGATGGCTCCACTATGATTGATATTCTGTTCTCTCTGTGGGGTTTGTATATTTTAAAATTTTTGATAAGATTTTTATTATAGTAATTACTTTTTATCTTCCTATAATGATTTTTTAAAATTAATTTGTTGTTTTATTTAATTGTTGTATGCCACCCAGAGTCACTTTGTATGAGATGGGTGGCTGTATAAATGTGAATAATAAAATAAACAAACAAACAAGAATGTTGAAACAAACATAAACCCCAATTTTTTATAATTTTATTAAATTTTAAAAAACGGATAAAAATTAACAAGAAGTAAAATGAAAGAGAATAGAAGAAAAGAAAGAATAAAGTGAAAGAAAGCAAAAGTGCAGAAAAGTAAAGAAAAAGAAAGAAGCAGAAATACAAAAAAAGAATGACTTCCAACTTACAGCAGATATAAGTAAAACATACATTAAACTCTTACTCTTAAGATTTCAACTTAACATCCATTTTTTCTATAATCTATTAATTTAGCTATCAAATCCATATATCATATTTTTTTTTCTGTTTCCCACATAAAGTCCAAAAGGAGCTTCCAGTTAGTATTAAAATTAGCCAATGTCTTTTCTCTAGTCAAAGCTGTAAATTTCGCCATCTCGGCTAGTTCCATCAACTTTACAATCCATTCTTCTATTGTAGGTAATATCGAGTCTTTCCACCTTTGAGCATATAAAAGCCTCGCTGCAGTTATCATATATAAAAACAAAGTTCCATGAGATTTTTCCAATTATTTATCCATCAGCCCCAAAAGAAATGTCTCTGGTTTCAATTGTATATTAATCTTCAAAATCTTCTGGATTAATATGTATATTTGAGTCCAAAATTTTTTAGTTTTATTACATGTCCAAATATGATAAAAAGTCCCTTCTTCTTGTTCACATTTCCAACATATATTTGAAGTCCCTTTATACATTTTTTGACAATTTTTCCTGTGACAAATACCATTGATACATCATTTTATAAAAATTCTCTTTAAGATTATAAATAATGTAAATTTCAGCCCTTTCATCCACATATTTTCCCATAGTTGCGATTGTATATTATATCCAAAATTTTAGCCCATTTTATCATACAATCTTTAACTTGTTTATCTTCTGTTTCAAATCTCAACAAAAGTTTATATATTTTAGCAATAAGATGTTCATCATTAGTACATAACTCACTTTCAAATACAGTTTTATCACATTCAGAACCATAGGTCTTTTTATCAACTTTAAATCTTTCTACTAATTGTTCACGTGAAAACCATTGACATATATATCCTTCTGATATCAAATCTTGATTTTATTTTAAATTCACCTTGGTAGAAATCTAAAATGTCATCATAAGTTAAACATTTCTGCTTAATTATCATTTCTGTTCTATAATATGCTTCTTGTAGTGATAGCCATAAAAGTATTTTTGGATACAATCTAGATTTATATCTATTCCAAATTCTCAAGCTGGCATGTCTAATAAAATGATTTTTGAACTCTGCATTAATCTTAACTTTGTCATATCATAAATAGCTGTGCTATCCAAATCTCAAATCATGTCCTTAAGTCCAATAGCCTTCTGTTTCTCAGTGTCACCCACTCTTTCATCCAGACTAAACAAGCTGCAAAATACAATTTCAAATCAGATAAAGCTAAACCACCTCTTTCTTTGGCATCGTGCAACACCTTGTATTTTAACTCGAGATTTTTTGCCTTGCCACACAAATTTAGATATACAGTGGTACCTCGCGTTATGAACTTAATCCGTTCCGTGACTCTGATTGCAACTTGATTTGGTCGCACTGCAAGGCAAATTTTCCTATAAGGTTCAATGAAAATACGGTTAATCCGTTCCGCCCTCCAAATTTGGTTGCGCCGCGAGGCAAATTTCCCCATAAGGTTCAATGTAAATACGGCTAATCCGCCCTCCGAATTTGGTCGCGCTGCGAGGCAAATTTCCCTATAAGGTTCAATGTAAATACATACGGCTCTGCATTTTCTTTGGAGCCATGCTGACAAGCACACCAAAAACCTTCCAAACGCCACAAAACACACCACAAGCCTCACCGAACGTCTCCTTGCTACCACGATCTCGCCCACAGGAAGCCGCAAACACGTGGCAGCAGGGCAAATGGCCGTGGATCCGGTTTGTAGCGCGGGGCGGAGGTCGCACAGCGAGGTAAATTTTTGGGGCCGGAGCTGATCGTATCGCGAAAAATTCGTAAGGAGGGGCGTTCGTAACCCGAGGTACCACTATATCCCTCTGTCATTGTTTAAATGGTAAGTCAGTAGTCACAATTGATATTGTCTGAAACAAAAATGACATCCTAGGCAAAATATTCATTTTTACCACAGAAATTCTTCCCAACAATGACAGTTGTAGTTTCTCCCATCTTAATATATCATTTTAAACTTCATTCCATATCTTAACATCATTATTCTGAAACAACATACAGTTCATATTTGTCAAATTAACCCCCAGGTATTTTATTTTTTTCTCAATCTTAAAACCTGTTTTGTATATCAATTCTATTTGATCTTGTGTCTTCATATTTTTTGTTAACATCTTTGTCTTTTATTAATTTTAAAACCAGCTAGTGTACACACTCTTTTAATTTTCTCATTAATAGTCCTGTCCCTTTCAATGGCTCTTCCAACACCAGCATCAAATCATCTGCAGAAGCTCTCAATTTATACGTCTCTTTTTACACCCATTATCCCCTCATCTTGTCTTATATCTCCGTTCAAAACTTCCAAAACCAAAATAAACAAAAGTGGGGATAGTGGACATCCTTGTCTTGTTCCTTTTTCAATCTCACATTGTTTTGTTAAATCTCCATTAACAATAATTTGTGCTTTCTGTAATGTATTTATCGATTTAACCCATTTTAAGTTCTCATCAAAATCCGTATTTTCTAAAACTTTAAATAAAAATGGCCAGTTAAGGTTGTCAAAAGCTTTCTCTGCATCCAAAAAGATCAATGCAGCTTGTTTTTCATTATGTTGTTCAAAATATTCTATAATGTCTAATACTGTTCTAACATTGTCTTTCAGGTAAAAATCCACGTTGGACTCCATGAATTAACTCTTGTAAAACCATTTTGAGTCTATGTGCCAAAATCCTTGTAAATAACTTACAGTCACTATTCAGTAATGATAATTGGTCTATAATTTTTAGTTAAATTTAAATTTTTTCTCTATTTAGGCATTAGAGCAATATTAGCTTCTTTCCACAGCTGGAAAGGCATCCCATCTCCTTGTAAAATAAAATTCATTGTCTTCTGGAGAGGCTGTAAAACTTCATCCTTAAACATTTATAATAAGACCCTGGTAATCCATCCGGCCCAGGTACTTTTCCTGGTTTAATCTTTTTTATAGCTTTCAAAAGTTCCATTATTGTTACAGGCCCATTCATAGTCTACCTTCGTGTATCTGTAAGCCATGGTAGATTTTGAACTTTTAAATAATCATCTATTTTTTCCAGAGAAATATCTTGTCCTTTATACAGATAATACTGATGAAAAGAAGACTTACTTGTATCCGAAACTGTTCTTAAATCCATACCTTTGTTTAAATTATTCTCAAAAAATTCTACTAATTTCTTTTTACAGTCTTTCACTATCCATTCTTTTTGTAGTAACATTTAATTTAATCTCCATCTAAAAGTAGTAG
This sequence comes from Liasis olivaceus, assembly GCA_030867105.1. Classification (NCBI taxonomy): domain Eukaryota; kingdom Metazoa; phylum Chordata; class Lepidosauria; order Squamata; family Pythonidae; genus Liasis; species Liasis olivaceus. The sequence goes on from CM061349.1 coordinate 194,598,922, forward strand.
ATTTTGTTTTAAGAATCAAGCTCACCAGATTGTGATCAGAAAAAGGTTTTGATAAAATCTCAACTTTAGTTGTCTTAGTAGCCAAGTTTTTTGAAATCCATATCATGTCTATTCTTGAAAAGGATCTATGTCTTTCAGAAAAATAAGTATATTCTCTGGAATTGCCTTTTTTTTTTTTTTTGTCTTCATATATTCACTAAAGTTAAATTGTCCATCAAATTGAAAAAAATCTTTGGTAATTTACCTTGAGTATTTTTAATTTTCTTTTCAGATGTTCTGTTTAATTGTGGGGAAACAACACCATTCCAATCTCCCATCGAACATCAGTTTTCATAAGAAAGGTTTATCAATTGTTCCATAAGTAATTTATAAAAAATTCCTTTATCTTCATTTGGAGCGTAATGTCCCAATACAAAAGTTTCAAGTCCATGTAGTTCAATTTCCACCCCCACGAATCTGCCATGTTGATCAGTCAATATTAATTGTGGTTTTAAATGGGTATTTAACATATAAGACAATTCCATTAGTTTTTTTTTTTTTTGGTCCTGCCGAAATAAATTCTTCTCCCAAATTTTACAAATTAAATAGTTTGTGTCTTTATTTCTAAAACGAGTCTCTTGCAAACAAATTACATCTTGTTTTAATTTTTTCAAGTACTGAAAATAATTTTTTCCTTTTATGAGGAGAATTTTCCCCATTTATATTCCACGTTAGACATTTATAATCCATGGTTAAGCAAATAGTTTTAAAAAAAATCTATACCAGTGGCACCTACTCCAAATCATCTTTTTCAAGTTCTTCTATTGTAATTTTTGGTCAGTCTTCTCTGCAATTTCCATTTGAACCTCTCGCACATCTTTAAACGTTTCCAGAAATTCTCTAGTCTTTTGAACAGTATTTAGTCAAAATCTTCTCTGTTGTAAAGTAAAAGTTACACCTTCCAGTTTCTCCCAATGGAATGGTATCTTCTGCTTTAATACCTCAGTCAACCCCCCCCCCCAAAACATTCTTTTACATAAAATTTTAATAAGGATTTATCTTAAAACAACTATACCTGCATTATCAATTTTCAATCTTGATTTAAAATGCTATTGCAAAACTTGATCTCTTGTACTTCTTACAAAATGCACTAAAACATTTATGGCACATGTCTTATTGTAGCAAAATGTGAATTTATCCAATACACTTTGTCAATCTCCTCTCCTGTCTCTTCTTTTTTCCAATCTAAAAAATCCGACAATGCCTGGACCACCTTTTTCTAAATATCTTCATTTGGGGCTCTGGAATGGCTCTAAACCTCAAACAAAATTCTTTCTCTCTCAGTTCGAACAAAGCCAAATTATCCATTCCTCTTTCAAATTCTATATCTCTAATGTCTTATTTATTCTCCAAGATTTCCATTCTATAGTTAGTTTTATTTCTCCAGGCATTGGTTTCATATCAGCAGACTTTGTTTTACAAAAATATCCATCTTGTCCAATCTTTCTTCCATCTTTTTTTCAGAAGTCATAACTTCTAATTCATCAAACATTGATTTAATCAAATTAGCAGAAATTGGCTTATCTTCTCTTTCTTTATCTTTCTTCTCTGATGGCTGCTCCATAGAGGCTCTTCTAACATTCCGTCAGGTTCTACATGTTGCCATTATAAAAAGCTCCAAAGAGTAAAAATGTAGAGCTGAGAAGAGAAAGAGAAAAAGGAGGGGAAAAAAACCCAGGCAAAAAAACTCAAAAGCCATAAACCTTTAGAGCTGTAATTACAAGCAGTTGCCAGCAGGTGTCTCAGTTAAAAATAGGCTCTGCTAGAAATAGGCTAGACTGATTACTGTGTTATTTTGATATATGATCCCAGCCAATTATCAGGTCAATTACAAAAAAACTAGAAGAACAGAGTCTGTTAAAGCAGTTATGGTTTTAACAATACAGATTCATGAAAAATAAAAAAAGATTAAAAGAAAATCTTCCCTTTTCTCCATTGTTAACTTTCTTATACCGCTTTAATTATCCTGCTTTTTGTGAAGGTTTCAAAAGTTTAATTACTTTAATTCTCCAGATCGTCCCAAAATTTATAGTCCCTCCAAAAAATGAGAAAAATACCAAGAAAAATACTTATCTGCTGTAAAAAGAAGTCTCTCTTAAACTGAAGAATAGATAAATCCAAAGGTGGTATAGAAATGGGGGTTGGCTGGTTCCAGTGTCCTTATACAGGCTGCACTTCACCCATGAGCAGAGATGAAATCCTTGCCTCCTGGCCATTCCACTCACAAGCCTCTTGAAAAAACCTCAATTTTTGCGATTTACTCACAAGGAAATAGGTTGATTTTGAGGTTCCTCCTTGTCTGGAGGAAGTTAAAGGTACTGTGGTGCCCGCTGAGTACTAACCAGCTGAGATGCCATCTCTGCGATCTTGAAAATGATCAAACTGCCATGCCTGCCACTGGAAGTCTCCAAAAGAGACCCCCAATTGATGAAGTAACTAGGTATCAAATTAATCATCTATTTAGAAGAACCAATTTCCTATACATTTAACTCAGCAGTGAGCAACCTGGGGTCATCCAGATGCTGAATTATAACTCTAAACATATTTCACCATTAGCCATGCTGTCATAGGCATTGGAGCAATGACAAAATAAGCATTATAAGGTCAAAATGCAGGCTGTGTGACTTAGGTGCTTGCATCCAGTTTGGATGTCTGTGCATATTGTGTGGAACTGCCACTCCTGTTTTAATTAATTATTAGCTGAACTGAGAAAGAAGGCAGTCAATGGCATGAAATGCCAGGATTCAGCTCCTGGCATTTAATGCTGTTGTGTTTTGGCTTTGGTTAATAGTATCAGCCTTGACTGCCTGCATTAAATTTTAACCAGAAACCTAGATTAAACTGAATTTTGGAAATTGCATAAAATTGTTTGAATGCCATGCTAGGAGTTGTACTCTGAACATTGCAGGGGGCAAAACAAAAATTAAATTTTATTTAATGTAAATATCCTTGTGATTACTTTATGGATTTCATTTTCCCCTTTTGTCAATTAAAACTTCATCAACAATTTTATAAAATACCTCTGTGGGCTACATTCTTTGAGGGTATGCACATGATCAGGAAGCCTCAGATTTTGCACACTGGCATTAAAAAGGAATCTGAGAAAGACCAGTATAAAATAGTATGTTTTAGGCTTGACATACAATATTTGTTCTCAGAATTTTTTAAAATGTTGATTAATACAGAGACAGGTAAAAAGGAAAGTTAGAAGGCTCTGGTTTAATGTTTGATATCAACCTTTGTAACCTTATATACGTTGAAAAACAGTAGAGGAATAATACAACCAGCTGGAATTGTTTCCAAGGTTTCTGCTACAACAAGTATTCTTAAACTCTATGTTGGGCCTTCCTGGGGGAACACAGGTTTTTTTTTTCCCCCCCAAAAAATATGATCAGGCTTGTGCAGGCAAAGTGGGAGCACTGACAAAACACACTCTGGCCTTTTCATTTTTCCTGCACAAGCACATAGTGAGCAGTTGCAGTACTGCAAATTTGAGAATTCCTGTAATACACAGATTAAAAGTGATATATTTATTTCTTGCCCAACTCTAATACCAAAGAAATCATTAGTTTTTTAGGGGAGGTCCAACAAATTCAGTTATTTTAGGAATCACGGTACCATAGAATTTCAGAACCACTCAAGCATTGTGCTATCACCATTGTAAGGTTTTGGGATTTTCTCAGCTTGGGTAGAAGAGACTTGTGATCTGGTTTTTTTTTTAGCAATTAAAATGTCTTTCTGATGTACCTATAGGTCTCAGGGAAAGTTGGAATAATTGAAAGTATCCAACTGAAGAACTTTATGTGCCATTCTATGTTGGGGCCATTCAAGTTTGGATCCAATGTCAATTTTATAGTTGGAAACAATGGAAGTAAGTTTTAATTCTTTAATCAAAAGTAAAGTCATGGTGTTAGCTTTTCACAGTACGTATACAGAAAATTTGTAAACATTCTTTTTGTTTCAGTATGGATCTAAACAACTGTAATAAAAATGCTGCATTAGAAAATTCCAAGTTGGCTGTGCTCTAGGAGTATAAATCTTGAAACGGTTCCCTGTTCTGTTGGACTAAAGCTTACAATATTTTGAACCATAAGAAATAAGGGAAACATAAAATAAGGTTTTTAATCCCTGGTTTTCTATCTGAAGGCCACAAGAATAGTTGAAATGATAGTCCATACTGATTGGTGCCAACCTGCCAACTACCAGAAAGATTGATGAAAGGGGGGGACTTGAAAAAATGGGGGGAAATCCATATAGGAAGCAGTTGAAACTGGCAACTGTAACTGGCAGAGAAACAAATAACTGTTCTTACCTTGAAGTGTTAGAACCAGTGGATAGGACAAACAGTGGATAGAACTCTCATCAGCTTTCTTCAGTGAGAAGCTCATTTCATGCAAGGTTCTACAAAAGTTATAAATTGCACTTCATTGTTATGTGTTTCTTTAAACATTTCTAAATATTATATATACCGTATTTTTCCGTCAATAAGACGCCCCCATGTACAAGATGACCCCCACTTTTCCAACCCAAAATTAAGAAATCAATATTTTAAAGATAGTGTAGAACACATTTTTATTTAGTAATTAGTTAACATTGACCTGATACACTCGGTGGGAGGAGGTCCAAACCGTCTCTCTGCAGCTCTATTTCCAGGCTCTTTTGCATAACTGATTACATTCAAGCACAAGTGAAACTGCCGATAGCTTGTCTCTGCAAACAGCCTTCCTCTAATTGGTTTGTTCAGCATCAGCTGACGTCAGTTACATAAGACTCGTGATTGGAGGAAGTCTGTTTGGGAGACAAGCTATTTCACTCGTGATTAGAGGCTAGCAATAGGAGGAAGCCTCTTTGCAGAAACAAAGTATGGGCAGTTTTGCAACTGCGAGGTTCTCTCCTTGGCTGACTTCCTTGAATAAGACGCCCTTCAATTTTTAGGGTAAGGATTTTAGAAAAAAGTATCGTCTTATAGTCGGAAAAATACGGTAGATGGATAACTGGAAAAAAATGGTTGTATTACTAAGTTGTATCAGTAGCATAAATTTCCATTACAACAGCCAGAGAGAGAGAGGGAGAGAGATTGAAAGAGATTATCTTTCCTACCGTTACTTTTTTGCTGGGGTCTGCCAGCAACAATACTAGCATTTAACAAAATACACTGGCATCTCATCAGCAAAATAAGAGCTGCTGCTTTACATACATACACCCAGCAACCAAATCTTCCCAGACTGTCTTTCAGCATTTTAAGCCCAGTGTCAGCAAGTCCTAAGAGCATGCACAGACTGCATAGGCATGGAAAATTCAACAAAGAGCCTTCTATGCATTTTTAAACAAATTGAAAACTCTGTAGCAACAGGCAGAAGAACCAGAGCTCAACCAAATAGTCTTGAAAATATATTGTGTAGGGTTTTTTAGCCTACATCTTTATATTCTGTGCATGCCTTTGTATCTTGCTGATGTGAAGCTTATAAAATGTCTTTGAAAATAAAGAATTGCTTCAGTTTTATCCTGAAGCTCCAATCAGCATATTACAAGAGCATGGAAAGAGTGCATACATATCTGGTCAATCCAGCTTTGTACTAGCAGTCTGACTTTATAACCTCACAATATTGCTAATACTTGTGAATGAAGCACGATAATACATGTCATTGAATTTATATGCCTGATCAGATTTTGGCATTGGTTGCCCAAATTAGGAGCAGATCTGTTGCCTTGCTTTCCTTTGGCTTATTCAGATAAAACAAAGAAATGTTAAGCAGAGCCTTGACTGCTGATGTTGAGATTTATTGGATGGCCCAAACCTCTCTTCCTGGATGTGGCCTACTCCACATCCTTTGAGCAACCAATAGATCACTCCACTAGGAGAGATTGCCATTATAGAGCATGCTTCTTTCACCCTTAGATCATACAGACTGGCAAGTACAAATATTTGCCCATCGTTCAAGTTTTCAACTGGTATACAACTCCAGAATCCAGAGTCTAAGCTTCTGTACTTTGCCCAGAATCATTTGTAAGAAAAGAACCAAGAGCAGAACCTAGTTCAGCATAAGTGCCTCTGTGTTGTGAAAAATAATGGTTCAAAGGCAGCAAATGCTCATAAATCTAAACTAATGATCAAGGAGTTCCAAGGTCAAGTGCCTTGCCATGTCATGCATCTATAATTGTTTGTTGTTTGAATGGAAAGTAGATGGAGTTTCACTGGATGGGGACATTGTGAAAGATAATCTGTTCAGATTGGTGGAAGGCTACCTGGTTGGGGTCTAACATTAGCCTTCTCTTAAAACTTCAGAGGAAATAGCCAGAAATGTTATGGTCTTTGTCCATAAGGACACCTCTGACAACCTGCTGAGATAATTTTGGTGCTGCTCTTTCCACACCAAAACTATCCTGCCCAATCAGGTGCAGTTTATGGGCAATACAGCTGATGCTGATAGTTGTACCTGATGTGCCTTTGCACATTGGTGTAATTTTTCATGACAGCTGTGAAATCATGGTTAGGTTTTTAATGTCCAGACAGCCAACTCTTCAACATGTCACAGTACTCTTCTGCCAAGTCAATCACACCCAGCACCTTTGTGTAAAGTAGCACTCACCTGTTCCTTGTTCATGCACCATGGAAGGTGTTGGTAGCTATATTAGCAGTTGTCCTTTTACTCTTCCCCATCATTGCATAGTGAAGGAAAGGTAAGATATGCACATCCTACCTTGACTGGATCAGGTATTTGAGGTGAAATGGATACTTGTGTGAGGGGCTGTTGCTTGCAGCAGTCATAGCACTTCCTCCTTGAGTACCCTTCTGCTGAAGGTGGTTAATGAGAAGATCAGGTAATTAGGGGCAACTATATAGAGGAGGTAGTAGAATCCAGCACCCTTTGCCATACTGAAGTTTGTATCTATTGCCTTTGTATCATCCTGCCACTTGCCCCCAATGGTTACTGCAGCCACTGAACAGCTACTTTGATTTTCTTGAGAGTGTGAGAGCTGCTGTTTGTTGGCAGGGATTGCTGAAAGGACGTTTGGATGATGGTTAAGCCAGTGCGTAATTATCTCTGAGACCGAAAGATGTTTAATTTCCTTTTCCCTACTGTTTACAAGCAGTATAGCAGGGGTCTTCTAGCTAAGACTTGAGGTGCTCCCAAAATATGCTAGCCTTGGGCTCACAGCATGCTCCCTCTGATCACTAACACTACCATCTCTGGGCTTGGCTTCAGGGGATTGCCCTGGGTTGCTAAGAAAACAGAACAATGAATGATGCCACTATTGTCTTAGCTTGTGCTGGAGGAAGAGTCTTTACCGCAACACTGGGTTTTCAGCCTTATTCATCTTGTTACTAAATCAGGTATTTTAGGTGTATTTCTCTCCAATCATAGACCTACACTTTTTCTAATGACTCCTCTCCTCCTCCTGTTTTTCTCATTAATAGCTTATTTGAGAAGCATTTTTTTTTTAATAGTGGGGAAGGGCTGGATGAAAGGTTGGGGGTGGGGGCTAAAGACAAATTTCTGTTTAAAAGGTCTTTGTGTGTACAGCAAACAGCATAGCAGTTCTATCACTGCTGATTCACATATCCAGTTATGTTTATTGCTTTCTTCAGGTGGGAAAAGTGCTGTGCTAACTGCCCTGATTGTAGGCCTTGGAGGAAAAGCCACAGTGACAAACCGAGGATCATCTTTGAAAGTATTTGTGAAAGATGGACAGAGGTTAGTGAATTCCAGAATTGGAATAGAACAAGCAAGAGCAGTGCCAAGTGTGGGGAAGGAACATCTGGACTTTCAGCTAGAAATGATAAGTTTTAGGCTGTTTTGCAGTGCCAGGTATGGGGAAGGAACATCTGGTATTTTAATTAGAAACTCTAATTTCTTTTGAGGCTGTTTTGCTGTGAGGGAACGTTTGGCAAAAGTAACAGTGAATGGATATAGAGACTTTCCACTGCAGGCAGGTAGTCAAAGTGGAAAAATACCTGAGAGGAGGAGGCACTAGCACACTTTAGAAAAGTTTAGATTGCTTCCTTCAGTTCAGGATTCATTGATGTGAGGGCTATTCTCCACAGTTCTTTTCCAGTTAATCTACTCTGGTTTCTGCTACTAGCTGGCAAAACTTTCAGCTGAGATATGCTCTGGATTCAGTCCACCAAAGCTATTATAGCACTGGCTATGTTCTTCAGGGAATTGTGATGTAGATTTCTGCTGCGTTGCTAAAAATATTCAGCCTTTTATATTTTGTATGCCAGTGTTGTCTTTTGAAATTGTCATGTTCAGTTCTTTTGGCACTTAACACCTGCTTACTCCTCTTCTGGTAAGTAAACTTACTACTCTATCCATATATAGATACAAACTATTACGAAAGGCATCTTATTTTACTTCTAACTTTGGTATTTTGAGTGGTCAGTTTTATAGTCATATGAGCCATCCTTCACCTGCACTGCAGTTGCCTTTGTTCTTCTTTCTCTCTTTTGTTTCCATTTATGTGATTGATACTCAGTTGGATGCTTGAGCCGAGTTAAAAGATGTGAACCATGCTCAAAATGCAGCTGGAGGGTAGGGAGCTGTTGGGTGTCTTTCAAAGCTCTAGCTATATAAGCTTTCTAAACTAAGACCAGTGTAGTTGTTGAAGCCATATTGTGACCACTTAAAGTATTGCAATTATAAATAAGCACTCTCTCAATGGCAAATCATTTTGTGCTTCAGTTCTGCAGATGTTTCAATAACTCTACGAAATCAAGGTGAAGATGCATTTAGACCAGAGCAATATGGTGACTCTATCATTGTAAATCAGCACATAACTTTGGAAGGACATCGTAGTTACAAGCTGAAAAGCAGTACAGGTTTGTTTATATTTCACTTTCAATTCTGAGAATGTTTAAAGCTTTTGAAGAAAGTTAAGTTGTACAGGTAGTCCTTGGTTAACAACCACTCATTCAGTAACTGTTCAAAGTACTGGTTGTCGCACCACTTCCACAGTCACGTGATCATGCTCCAGGCACTTGACAACTGGCTCACACTTACGATGGTTACAATGTCCCATGGTCATGTGATTGCCATTTGCAGCCTTCCCTGCTGGCTTCCCATAAGCAAAGTCAATGGGAAAGCCAGCAGGGAAGGTTGCAAGTTGCTCCTGCCACTTTTTCTCCCTAGGAGCCCTGCTACAGAATACGAGATCATGCTGTAGCACCCCCTCAGCCTGCACACACTTGTGTGGCATCTCCCTGCCTCACTTCTAGTACTTAACTGCTCCGACCTGCTTGCGAGCCACCTGGGACTTGCAACTTCTAGTTGGCTTCCCTATTGACTTTGCTTGTGGGAAGCTGGTAGGAAATTGCAAGTTGCAGTTTTAACAACAACAGGGACTGCCAGGATCGCTGTCGCTTAGCGATGTGGTCATGTGACATTGCACTTTATGACTGCATTGCTTAGCGATGGAAATTCCAGCCCCATTACCGTTGTTAAGCGAGAACTACTTGTACTGAGCTTTAAAAAGCTGAACTTGCATGTTGTTCCTTATCCTCTTCCAGTAATACGTTTTCGGTATGGTTTTAAGTTCAATGTGATATGCGAAACACCCCTTCATTGATGTTACTTAGTTACATTTTTTGTGAAAATACCATGTCTTGGATTGTGATCCTAATGCTTCTACCCTTGCAGGGCCTGAAGATACACTATCACAGCTATACAAATAGTAGAATATCACCAATTCCAAGGCAGAAGGTGGTAGAGGCATATTATGGCAGAGAAAAAACTAAGCTTTAAAATACTTAGTGCTCAGCCAAGCCAGTTATCTCCCCATTGCAGATCAGTATATTTTTCAGTGGGCCCCTTAATAGTCTTCTTCCTCCCAGCCCACAAGCATAGGTTACTTAAGAGCAGTTTAAAAAAGAAACTTTATGTATGATTATCTTATATGAACTGGTGAATCCCATCCAAATATATAAGAAGGAAGAAACAATTGTTTTATTTTTAGGTAGTTTGCTTCTGGGGCTTTCCTTTCTCTTTCTGCTATTTCTCTTGCTTCTTTTCTGCTTACTTAAATAATCCAGAGTCAGCAATCATTAACTATAATGGTCTAAGTCAGGAGTAAGCAGTCTAGTGCTTTCCACATATTTTGGACTGTAGTTCCCATAAAACATGGACATTGGTCATATTGGGACTTATGGGAACTCTGGTTCAAAACATAATAGACATCATTTTACTTACTGATGATCAAAATGCTGACTAATGCTCTCATGTTCTCATTCTGTTCTAACTCCTTGCCTGTTTCTGTGGCAGTTAGGCAATTTGAATATAAATAAATACTTACAGAGTTGTTGGCATGGTGGATTGTGTGAGTGCTGTGCACAAAATCACAAAATAGATAAAAATCTCATAGAATTAAAGAACTGGCTTGTTAAGAGACTGTGTTTTTCCCATCAACTTCCAATAAATGGTGCTATTAGCAATATAGGCCTATTGACAACACCATATCTAACTCTGAGCTTCATGTCAGATTTGGTCAGATTTGCCTTTTGTCTAAATTACACAGTGAAGCTCAGACAACTTTTTCTTAAATGGGTACATTATTAGAAAGCCTGTTCTATTAAAAGGCTCTATAGTCATATTTTTAATGATAGTTATAGTTATTCTTTCTTATATGCAGGAGCCCTAATTTCTTCCAAGAAAGAAGAACTTACCGCAATTCTGGATCATTTTAATATCCAGGTAACTGCAATTCCATACTGAACAGTACTGTATATACATTTTTACTGTTGAAGGTCCCATTGGTAATCTGGATTGTAGGTCATAGGATATGTGGAATTTGTAATTGAATTAAACAAACAAACAAACAAAAATCCCCTGAGTTACCAGTTCATAAATCTAAAAACCCTTAAAGATGTAAAATAATATAAATACAATAAAGGAATTTACAGTAGTATGTTTTTCATTAGAAGTTTAAAAACAAGCTGGACCATTGTAATTATGAAAATGTAGTGTGGGAATAGATATGGAAGAGAATAGTTGAATGTCAGGTAGCTGACTTTTTATATTTTTTTCAAAGTAAAATACTGTTTTTGTTGCAGGTAGATAATCCTGTCTCTGTACTCACTCAGGAAATGAGCAAACAGTTCTTACATTCTAAAAATGAAGGTGACAAATACAAGGTAATAAAGCCACCATACAGTATGGTTTCCAATGTATATAATGTGAACCATGTTTGTGCAGAAAAATATTATCATTTGAAGAATGGAAAACCAGTGTGTGCCATCAATTCCTAAATTTTGAGTAGCTTGAAGAGCATGAAGAAGGAAGTCTAGAGGGATATATGGACAGTTGCACAGAAGAACCTAACTTGCTTTTTCAGGAGAAGCTTAATATTGCATCTCTGAGATGTATGTATTGAATTGGGGAGTAGAAAAGACAGAGCTTTGTTGAACTGTATGAAAGAGTTGTGCTCCTTAAAAAACAATTTTGAAATATGATTTTTATGTTTCTTTAGTTCTTTATGAAAGCAACACAGCTGGAGCAGATGAAGGAAGATTATTCATACATCATGGAAACTAAGCAAAGAACGAAAGATCAAGTTGAACAAGGAGAAGAGGTATTAGAAACTACTTCTAATATTGTAGTTTGTAGCAACAATATACCAGTAAAGGCTACATAAATTTCTAACATAAATAAATGCATTTTTTTTTAAATGTTAGTAAAAACTCAGTAGAGGTGAATATGTGTAGCTTAGGGCTGAACTGTGGAGTCCTTGGGGTTGTCTGAGCTTGGTTCTTTTCTTGCAAGCGTTTCATTACCCGGCTAGGTAACATCTTCAGTGCTAAAATGGGATGGGGTTTGCTCTCTATTTATATACTGTGGCATGCCTTGCCAGTGCTGGGGGTGGGGGGGTTGTTTTGCTCCTCTGGTAGTTCCTTGTTTGATTGTGTGCCTGGTGGTAACCTTTGCTTCTCTGGGTGATGATTGCTGGTGAAGTGATCTCCTGGTCTTTTGTCTCTTTTGAATAGTATGTAGATGCTGTTTATCTCTATGTGTCTTTTAATTGCTGCCATGTCTGAATACCAAGCTTCCAAGAATTCTCTTGCATTTTTGGATTTAGCTTGGTCTAAAATGCTGACAGTTTCCCAACTGAAACTGTGGTTGAGTCTGTCCATGTGTTGTGAGATTAAGGAGTCCTCATCATGTCTTCAGACTGCTAGTTGGTGTTCGTGGATGTGCTGTGCTAGTCTTCTGCCTGTCTGTCCTACATAGTGTTTGTTACAGTTCTTACATTGTATGTTGTAGATGACTCCTGTTTTTTCTTGTGCTACTGGGTCTTTTGGTTTACTTAAGATATTTTGGAGTGATTTTGTTGGTTTGTGTGCTACAGAGATGCCATGTGGTTGTAATAGTCTGTTGGTTGTTTCTGAGACATTTCTGATGTATGGCAGTGTGATCCTTTTCATAGCTTGTATAGGTTGTGTTGTAGTAGGTTGAGTGGTCAGGCACTTTTTGTTAAAGTTGCATGGATATCCATTTTGTTGGAAGATGTTGTATAGGTGGTCTTTTTCCTTTTTCTGCTGTTCTGGGTTACTGCAGTGCGTTTGTGCTCGCTTGAATAATGTTCTTACACAGCTCCTCTTGTGGGAGATTGGGTTGTTACTTTGGTAATGGAGTACTTGATTGGTGTGGGTTGTCTTCTGATAAACCTGTGTTTCTAATTTGCTGTTGTTTCCTCTGCTGATGAGGATATCCAAAAAGGGTAGCATGTTGTTGTTTTCTTCCTCTCTGGTGAAGTTTATTCCTTTGAAGATGTTATTGATGGTTTCATGTGTCTTTTCTTGTTGTTCCTTTTTTATTATAACAAATGTGTCATCTACATACATCAACCTACTACAACACAACCTACACAAGCTATGAAAAGGATCGCACTGCCATACATCAGAAACATCTCAGAAACCACCAACAGACGTCTCAGGAACCAGATTTTTCTGGTTTCTTAAGCTCCAGTTTCTCATTATGCTGAAACAGAAATTCTGTTTAAGGGATTTTTAGAAACTATTACTTCAAACCCCCACTCTTTGGAACATTCTGCCCCCAGAGATGTGATTGGCCCCCTCACTCCTGGCCTTCCGTAGGGCTTTGAAGACCTGGTTCTGCCACTTGGCCTGGGGTGGGGAGGGAATACTTCAAGTGTGGGGTTGGCTAGCCCCATAGAGGCCTGCTGTCTTCAGCCCCAGATTCTTCATCTTCTTGGACTCTCCTTTTCCTCTTTTTTAGTAATGTTTTTTAAACTTTGATGTTTTATGTATTTATATGTATTTATGGTTTTAATGTTTCGTGTGAGTCGCCCAGAATTCCCCATTGGGGGAAGATGGGTGGGGGAGAAATTTAATAAATAAACAAACCAGATTGAATTTAACCAAACAATTAGAGGAATGTAGACACCTGGAGGAAGTGCACAATACATACCTTGATAATCAGTCTGACAGTATGTATGGTTTATTGGAAAGGATTCTTAAAAGTCTTAATTGGGCCACATTGTTACTTACTGAATTTGTTAATTTCTTGGAAAGGCTTATAATGCTAGTACTTTATCTTGGGCCTTCTGAACTTTTAAGTCAATGATACCCATTCAGAAATTATTGTAGTATTTCCCCTGCTGCCTTGTTATATTTTCTTGTAGTTTCTTGAAGAACTTAGAAAGCAATATTTGGAGAAGGTGGAACGTTACAGAAGTATTGCTGCTTTGAGTGAAATGCAGAATGAGCTAAAAGAATTGCAGCATCAAATAGCTTGGAGAATGGTAATTGCTTATCATCTGCAATATTCTGTAAATGAATTTAATTTGATTATAATGTTTTGTGAATGATTTTAATTTTGACTTTATATTTTAGGTACAAGATACTGAAAATAAAATAAAAGAATTCAGTGTTAATGTTACTGCCCAAGAAACAAGTACTGAGAAATTTGTTGAGCACGTGAAAGAATGGCAGGTATATATATTTGTTGCAAAGTTTGTCATGAAATGGTTGGTTCTGTTGTTCCACTGAAACATTAAGATTAATTTTTAAAATATTATTATTAGAAATTGCCAAAATCTGTAGAATTGCCTTTAGGTTGTCACTAATTTGTCACTTCTCAGGAAAGTCTTCAGGTTATAATCTAGAAGACTACAAAAATTAAAAACAACTGACCTATCATATGCAGGATTACACAAATACTCTTACTATTGACCTATTTTGTCATCTAGCTAAATGAAAGCTAATTATGGAATAATATTTTTATAAGTAAAATAATTTTTTTTGCACATAGAAGGTTGAAGAATTGAATATCTAGATCTCTTAATTTGAGTTCTTTTAAATAGGATCTGTAAAAAGATTCTCTTTTGTTATGTGAATTAATAGAAGTTATGGAAAACAGAGTCCAGGGCTTGTGTATTGTAGCATTTAACCATCTAATGACTTGGTTTATATGTAATACTTAACAAAACAAATTGAGATGAACATTTACTTCTAAACAAATGTCAAAGCTTCTTCCTTCTGGAAACAGAGCTATATTTAAATCATGTCTATCATCTGTCTTACTTTTCATGAAGGTACCTGAGCATAATAGGCAGAAAACTATTCAGTTGATCAGATTAAGGGCAGAAGTGTAGGTGCATAGTACATTTTTTCAGATTTAGTAGATTAGAAATTTCATACTGATTGCGTGCCAGAAGGAGCAGTGGGGGACTACTACTTTCTCTGTCTAAAGAGGGCTCAAAGATGAAAACACCCATATGTTAAGATGACTGTTGTTTACAATAGGTTCAGCCCATAATGTTCATACTTCAATATTCATGACAGGTGAATGAGGTCTGAAATATATTGGAAAGCAAGATACAATTGAGATTATATTCTTCAAAGTGTTTTTATCTTGTAACATTCCAAACAATGTAGCCATGTTAACCTACCTCATTACTTTCTGATGGATTTGAATATCAATAACTTTTTGGTATCATTATTCTCAATACTTTATGACATTTGTTTTTCAGACTAAAGTAGATGCAGCAGAAGTTAAACATCAAACTGTGCAAGACAAATTAGAGAAGATAACAGAAGAAGCTCAAACTCTAGGACCGTCATGTATTGCTTTGAAAACAGAAATACAGGCAAAAAGAAAAGCATACCATGATGCAGAGGTTTGAATTTTCCATCCACAGCCTTAAAGTGCTCTAAATACAGAGTTGCCTCACAGTAATGTAAACTTAAATAAATTCTTATATTTTGTGAAGTCAGATGTGTAGATTCACTGCTGATGTGGAGGCAAAAGTGGATTAGGCATGAACAGAAAAAGTGAGACATATGGTCTAGCAGAATATAATTTCAAAAAAGGTTTTGTAGGACCTTTCCACTATCTAAAATGTAGGTAGGTATGTACTGTAATTGTGCTCAAGCCACTTTTAACACAGACCTCTTTTTCTTGTCCAGGCAGCACATAATAGGTTTCAAGCTGAACTGAAGCATTTGCAAAAAGAACACGAACAACTTTGCAAACACAAAATTGAAGAACTGAAAAATAGGTGATACTTCTTTTTTTCTAATTACGTTATATATTAGAAAAAGAATGGTTCTTTAAAAGTGTGGTGGTTTTCCATTGAAATGTGTAATTAAAAGAATCAAATCTTTTAATGATACTATTTTGCTAGTGGTGGAATTACATCCATCAACAGAACAGTTATTCCTCCCTCCCTGCATTTTTCACTTTTACCCTTCCAAATCTGCTCTATTCAAAAACAGATTTGGGGATAGGTGAGGTAGGGAGAATGACTCAAAATCTACATTTATTATTCCTCTTCCAGTTACAGTTAACTACAGTTGCAAGAAAAAGTATGTGAACCTTTTGGAATTTCATGGTGTTCTGCATTAATTTGTCATAAAATGTGATCTGACCATCATCTAAGTCAAGAGTATTGACAAATATAATGTGCCTAAAATAATAACACAAAAACAATTCTGATCCTTCATGTCTTTATTGAGAACAACCATAAAAACCTCATAGTGCTAGTGGAAAAAGTATGTGAACCCTTGAGTTGACCTCAAAAAAGCTAATTGGAGTCAGATGTTAGCATACCTGGAGTCTTGTTAAGAAAATTAGTTTGGAGGTGTGAACTAGAGCTACGTTGACTGATAAAAACCACTCAAACTTTTTGAGTTTGCTCCGCATAAGAAGAATACGCTTATGTGAGCCATGTCTCGCCAAAAAGAGCTTTCAGAGGATCTATGATCAAGAATTGTTGATTTACATAAAGCTGGAAAGGGTTACAAAGTGATTTCAGAGACCTTAGAAATTCACCAGTCTACAGTTAGGCAAATAATCTACAAATGGAGACACTTTGGGACTGTGGTTATTCTACCAAGAAGTGGGCGCCCAGTCAAAATGACCCCAAGAGCACAACGAAGACTCATCAATGAGGTAAAGAAACAACCCCGAGTGACAGCCAAAGATTTGAAAGCATAATTGGAACTGGCTAACATCTGTGTTCATGAGTCTACCGTATGTAAAACATTGAACAAGCAGGGTGTCTATGGCAGGACACCATGAAGGAAGCCGCTGCTTACTACAAAGAGCATTGCTGCACGCCTGAAGTTTGTGAAAGAGCACGTTGACACTCCACAGTGGCAAAATGTTTTGTGGACTGATGAAACAAAGATTGAACTATTTGGAAAGAACATGCAGCACTGACGTAAAAAGGGCACTGCATATCATCATGAAAACATCATCTCAACCGTAAAGTATGGTGGAGGAAACATCATGATTTGGGCCTGCTTTGCTGCATCAGGGCCTGGCCAGCTTGCAGTCATTGAGGGGAAGATGAATTCCCAAGTGTATCAAAAAATTCTTCAGGATAATGTGAGAATGTCTGTACATCAGCTGAAACTCTGTAGAAGTTGGGTGATGCAACAGGACAATGACCCGAAACACCAGAGCAAGTCCACAACAGAATGGCTTCAGAAAAACAAAATCCGCCTTTTGGAGTGGCCAAGTCAGAGCCCAGATCTCAACCCAATAGAGATGCTATGGAATGACTTGAAGAGAGCCATACACATGAGAATATGAGAATAAAGAATATGACAGAAAGCAGTTCTGCCAGGAAGAATGGGCTAAAATCCCTCCTGAACGATGTGCAGATCTGATCCACAGCTATAGGAAGCGCCTGGTTGAGGTTATTGCTGCCAAGGGGGGGTCAACCAGTTATTGATTCCAAGGGTTCACTTACTTTTTCCACTAGCATTTTGAATGTTGAATGAGTGTGTTCAATAAAGACATGAAGGATCAGAATTGTTTTTGTGTTATTATTATAGGCACATTATATTTGTCAATACTCTTGACTTAGATGACGGTCAGATCACATTTTATGACAAATTAATGCAGAACACCATGAAATTCCAAAAGGTTCACATACTTTTTCTTGCAACTATATGTATACAATTCCATGCATTTAAAGAAATAAACTATGACCCTCAAAAACTTATACAGCAAAAAGTGCCACAAGACTCTCATTTTAGTCATTGTGTTGTGCATACTCAGCTTTAAAACTGTATTTTTGTTAAATTACCCTGTTTTAAAATGGGAATGTTGGAGACAGTCCAATTAATGTTGATTTTATCATAAAAGATATGCCAAATAAGAATATGCTATACTATATAACTCCAGATGTAAATAAAATGTCAATATTTATTACTATTTTTTCATAATTCAAAGTATTTTACCAAATCAGTGCTTGGACAAAATAATCTGTAAATTGTGCAATGTTGTAGTGCTGAACAGATTTCAGAGCCTGAAAAGGTCGAAAAACAGAGAAGAATAGATTATTTGAAAGAAAAGCTGAAGACATTACATGATCAAGATGAATCAGTTGGTCAGCAGATAACACAGTTTCAACGGGCTCTACATTCATATGATGAAGATTTTGCTAGACTTAAGTAAGCTTATTAGGTATAACTATGACTTGATCGTTTATTAGATTTGGTGGTTAAAGTGTTGGATCAGGAGGAGGGAGACCCAGATTCTAGCCTACTCTAAGCCACGGGAAACTTAGGTCAGTCACTATCTTTCAGACCAACCTATCTCACAGGGAATATTGTTGTGGGGAAAAATAAGAAGGAACAATATGTAAGCCACTTTGAAATCCTGAATAAACGATGGGATATATAAATCCGGTAAAGAAAGATATACATTAATCACAATGCCATGTTTTCTTCTTCATTTGCCTGCATACCTCCCCTGTGGGTACAAAGTTAGCACCTGCAAAAAATAGTCAGTGATGGCATGAGAGGAAAGTATGCATATATAATCTTGGTATAGGTTAGTTCTGGGAAATGGCATAAATCATTTTGATTCTGTACTATTTTTCTGGAAAGAGAGAGAGAGAGAGAGCCTACAAAGATAGGTTTTTAGAAGTCAAAACAATTTTCCTTCTGTGGGTATGAGGGTAGAGCAAATGTACGTGTAGATCTTTGAATAATTTTCAGTAGATCAGTGAAAACTTCTAACTGCAGATCATTACTAAATGAATGAATTATATTTGAATAGAAAACAAGAGTAGATATGTGGCTGAAAGAATAAGCTTCATTCTGCTTCTAAAAACAAATTCTTAGGCCGAGCGTGTGTTCATGGGTACCCAGCTTTTAGTATGCCCTAAAGTACGTAAATTATAGATGTACCATAGCTTTGGAATCCTGAATTAAAAGTTTTGCTAAGAAAAAAATTAAGTTGTATATGAAATGTTTTCTCAGAGAGAAATAAGTGTTGTTGTTTTTTTTAGAAAGGAAGATGATGAAGTGAAAAAAACACTGAATTCTCAACAGCAACAGCTAAGACAATTAAAGGAGAGTAAAACCAATAGAATGAAAAGATTTGGACAATATATGCCAGACCTTTGTGAAGCAATTGAGATGGCTGATGCACAGGGGCAATTTACATATAAACCAATAGGACCACTAGGTAACCTGTTAGAATTCTTCTCCACATAATTGAATTATGAAGACTTTGACTCATAGATTAGAGGTTCTAAATTGCAGCTTTAATATTCTCAGGCTGAAGTATAAATGCAGTATTGCCTCTATATGTGTGTTTATAACTGTGTTTCTTATCTTGTGATACGTTTTTCCTGTAAGAAATATTATTGCTGCGACAAGACTTTTAGATTCCTACCTATTGTATTTCATGTTTGGTATGTAAACTGAGGAGAAGTTGTGATACTTACAAAGAAAGAATCCAAAGCAAATAACAGACAAGCAGTCTATACATAATTAATTTGAACTATATAAGCTTTCAGCCTGATTCAGTAGCACTTCTTTTATGCGTGTAGAATTGCCCTCTTCTTCTTGATTGCGAAGAGCCATTCCTAGTTCAGCCTTGTAGTCAGCTTATGGAATTTTCTCAATTTGCACAGTAGTGCTTATTTTTATTTTATTTTTATTTTATTATTACAGAAGTTGCAATGAGAATTCACAACTCATACAATGTTTAGGTAACTATAAGACTGAATATAATCAGAGGCCATTGTCAAAATGCCATATTTGGGAAAAATAGGCAGTGAGAGATTTAAACACACAAATATATATTCATTTGTTGTTTCATTAAAAAAAATAAAAGGTGCTGTCATTGAATTAGCACTGTGCCTACATTGCTGCTTACACTACCAACACAGGTGCTTGCTGTGGGAAAACAGTTAGCAATCCTAAACTGTACAACTGAAAGAGCTTATTTTGACATTATGTACTGAGATTTGGTTCTTATGTTTAGGTGCTTTTATTCATCTGAAAGATCCTGAACTTTCACTGGCTGTTGAAGCATGTTTAAAAAACCTGGTTCTTGCATTTTGCTGTGACAATCATAAAGATGAAAGAGTATTACAGGCCTTGATGTCCAAATACTGTCAAGCTGGTTTTCGACCTCCAATTATTGTTATTCGTTTTCAGGACAATGTTTATGATGTAAAGTCAAGGTAAGCATATCTGACTCTTTTGTTTTAAAATCTAATTACTATATCAGCCTTTATTAAAATCAATTCCTTTATTCCCAGTTGTCTGATACAGTTTGCATAATATTGTTTTGATTAAAGCTCGGTCATAATTTTATATACTGGAAATAAACTCACTGAGAGATATTTCAGAATAGCTTTGCATATAATTATTTTGTAAGTAAGTTCTGAGATTGCATCAATAAATATGAGATTTGTTTCTGTCACCTTTAGCTCACTATAGTAGTTCACAATGGCATATTGATAACTATTCTTGACATTTTACTTGTAAACCCTGCTCTGCTCCTATTTTTGAGTTGTTTTAATAGAATTCATAATTTTTACTCGGTGATGCCCTTTTATATACAGACCCAGTAAAAGCCTTTATTAATGAAAAGGAGGAAACATGCATCCCCTGAAAATTTGTTCTTGAAGTTTGGGGAATTCTCTAAAAATTTGGGAGATGGTATGCAGTAATCTTTTTTCCTGGCCATGTATTTGACTGCTGCTTTCTTCTTAACTGTTCTACTCCTGAATTATCCTTCCAGATCTAAACCAATCCTGTTCGAATCTGATATTTGCCATTCTGGATTGTTTTTATTTTTTTTCCCCAATTAAAACTCATAAAACTATAGCCCGATTGTAGCACTCAAAACAGTGAAAAATTCTGAGTGATGCCACACAAAATTGCCAAGTTTTATTCCTCATGACAAAACCTGTAAACCTCCAGGTTTCCTTTCAAGGTAGAAATATTTTAAGGTTTCCTATGCCTTCTTATGCCCATTGCCAGAAATTTCCACCAAACCAAAGATAACTTCCATTTGTGGAACAGACTCACTGGATATAAAAATTAATTCCTAATCTCATGCACTGTCACAAAAATGTACCTTACTGTTTTAACTTTTCACAGGGCTGTTTTTCATCCTGATTTCCCAACAGTTTTGGCAGCATTAGACTTTGACAATGCAGTAGTAGCCAATTGTTTAATTGACATGAGGAATATAGAAACCATCCTGCTGATTAAAGTAAGAATTCACTACCATACTTATAATACATACGGAATGTTAGCATGATATTTTTCTGATAATTCATCTTGTTTAGGATTAGATAGACTTCTCATTAAATGCATGCTGTTTGTATTTTACTTCTACCAAATCATGTTCAGATGTTTATCAAGTTGTCTTGCTATTATATAAGAGAAAATGGATATTGGAGTTTAAAGGGAGTGATAATAGGATGTAAAGAAAAGGCTTGCTGGTTTCATCAGCTATAACAAGGCAGAAGTTAAAATCAAGATTTGATTTAAGGCAGGTTCCCTGTTGGCTGTCACGTCAAGGGGATATAGCCATGATCTTGAGAGAGTGAGTTCTTGAAATAATTCTTGCATAAAGATAAATCCAGACAACAGAGTATTGGGATAAGCCTATTGGTATTCAGCTGAATATTTAAAAAGACAGTTGTACTGATAGTCACATTCAAAAAAGTTTTCAGAGCCTTCTGTTTTAAATCTCTCTGAGTTGTAAATATTGCATGTTTATATGTAAATCGTTTATGTGTTTATTTTTTCTTAGAATAATTATAAAGCTCGAAGTGTTATGCAGCACAACAAGCCTCCCAAAAATTGTAAGGAAGCTTTCACTGTTGATGGTGATCAGGTGTTTGAGGAAAGATATTACTCTTCTGAAAGTAAAAGATCTAGATTTCTCAGCAGAGATGTAGAAGCAGACATAAGGTTAGAATAAACTATGAGAACTCTTTCTGCATCAGTTCTGCTCTTTTTTCTGTTATTTAAATTATGTGGTAGATAATTATTATGGCAAACTAATTAATAGAAAAATTGTGTGTGTGTGTAATCACTATTACTGTAACCTAGCATCAGAATTAATTCTGATAATACAAAATAAAGTTATAAAAGAAAATATGCCAGGACAGAACAACTCTAAAGTGTTGTCTGTATTGCTTGAAAGTCTTCCTCCTTGTCCCTTTGTTGAAAGAAAGCCCCTCAAATGGTTGATAATCAACTCCTTACTGCATCTGCTGCAGCCAGTCCTAATTAAATATTCTCTGTGATATCCCAGTATACATGAAATTTTTTTAATTTTATTAATCTCATTTTAAGAGCATAGTATTTAAAACAGCCCTCAACTATTTTATAAGGACAGGACATTTCAAGCTGATTATTCCGAGTTCATCTAAATAATTTATATCAGTTTCTTCAGCTTCTTATAAAAATAGGTTTCTGGCTAAGGAGTTGTTGTGATTAATTCTTTATGTCTTTAAGTAATTTGGAGAGAGAAGTTGAAAACAGAAAAGCTCATCTCTTGGCAATACAACAGCAAATACATTCTGTTGAAATTGATATAAGAGAGAACAAACAATTTCTTATTGATCATCATCAGCACAAAAAAAAATTACAGGTAAGAAGAACATAGTGAGCAACCTATATTGGAAAGTAAAAGTTATCCTGGTATCTACTACAGTATAGCAGGTTCTTTTTTATATATGAGCAATTTATTATAACTGAGCTTTATGTCATTTGGTGTGTTAAAAACATTTTCACACACAAATCAATACATTTGAATTACTTTGTAATTAGTAAATTACTTACTGCACTTTTAACATTTTCATTTTTTTTACTTTGAAGGGATAAGAAAGTGAGTATATTATCATACACTGTCCTCTTAAAAGCACAAAAACCACTGACACAAGTTTTTCCTAGATGGATTATAAAAACTCCAGAAAAGATAGAAATTAATTTGCAACTAGCTAGTTATGTGACTTCATTGAACTCAGACTGGAGGTGTAATATCATTAAAATAGATAATATGAAAGAGAGATAAGGACATATGTGGTGAATGCATTAAGGAAGGCATGAAAATAATAGAATGGAAGGAAGGAATTAATGGGCCAGACATAACCAGTGAAGTTTCCCTCACAATGAAATGGAGTATATATATCCAAAGTTTAGATAGGAATTATCATTTCATAATGGAAGCACAGATTATTGTAATGGAGTGAATACATTGTATTCTGATATTATTTACTATTTATTTTGATTTTTGGAAACGCTCATATTTGTATCTGTGTTATGAGTTGTAGGTATACCCTTAGCTTTCAGCAAGACGCTTTATAAAATGGCAGTTCCGTCAGTTTGTTTTGCAGTTTGTTTTTCTAGGTTAGTATTAAGAATTTTTTAAAAGTTTGGCTCCATTTCCATAGAAGATAAATATATAGCTAATTTATTGTTAGCAAATTAGTGAATCTCCTTTTTCAGGCCCCTGATCCAGGACTTTCTTAGTTTCAAGAATATGTGCTGTATTGTATGTAGTGTATGTACTGTGCAAAAGTTTTAGGCAGGTGTGAAAAAATGCTGTAAAGTAAGAATGCTTTCAAAAATATATATTGTAATTGTTTATCAATTTACAAAATGCAAAGTGAGCGAACAAGAGAAATCCAAATCAAATCAATGAGGCAGCTCATACCATCAGTCTATTAACTGTATATGGGAATAATGCACTTCTGCTTAACAGACCACTACATGTTGGATTTGGACTGTTGTAGCATGTTCTCCTCTTCAAGGGCAGTGTCAAGATTAGGTTGCTCTGCTCCAGGAAGATGGATTCAGATAGCTTCAGGGGATGTTTTCTTGAAAGTTCCAAGCTTTGAGACTTAATTGAGATGTAGAATAACTAAGCCTCTCTATGCTGTGGCTCATAAGCACTTCCATTCCATATTCCATATAATAAGCACTTCCATCCCATTTTGCTTCATTGTGAAAGAAAGTACACCCTCTTTAAGTTCTATGGTTTTACGTATCAGGACATAATAAAAATCATCTGGTCCTTAGCGCTTCTCAAAAGTAGGTAAATACAACCTCAGGTGAACAACAACAGATGACATATTACACCATGTCATCATTTATTTTACAAAAAGAAAGCCAAAATGGAGAAGCCATGTGTGAAAAACTAAGTACATCCTTACTGCTTCCATCGGTACGAAGAGGCTAAGTAGCAGCCAAGTGCTGCTAATCAAATGCCCTTGATCAATTGATCATCAGCAAGTGTGACTACCTCTATAAAAGCCGAAGTTTTAGGAGTTTGCTGGTCTTGAGCATTGAGGTGTGTGTTAACACAGTGCCAAAGAGTAAAGACATCAGCAGTGATCTTAGAGAAGCAATTGTTGCTGCCCATCAATCTGGGAAGGGTTATAAGGCCATTTCCAAACAATTGAAAGTCCCTCATTCTACAGTGAGGAAGATTATTCACAAGCGGAAAACATTCAAGACAGTTGCCAATCTTCCCAGGAGTGGACGTCCCAGCAAATTCATCCAAAGTTCAGACCGTGCAATGCTCAGAGAAGTTGCAAAAAGTCCAAGAGTTACATCTCAGACTCTATAGGCCTCAGTTAGCATGTGAAATGTTAAAGTTCATGACAGTACAACTAGACAAAGACTGAACAAGTATGGTTTGTTTGGAAGGGTTGCCAGGAGAAAGCCTCTTCTCTCTAAAAAGAACATGGCAGCACGGTTTAGGTTTACAAAGTTGCATCTGAACAAATCACAAAACTTCTGGAACACTGTCCTTTGGACAGACAAGACCAAAGTGGAGATGTTTGGCCATAATGCACAGTGCCACATTTGGCAAAAACCAAACACAGCATATCAACACAAACATCTCATACCAATGGTCAACCATGGTGGTGGAGGGGTGATGATTTGGGCTTGTTTTGCAGCCACAGGACCTGGGCACCTTGCAGTCATTGAGTCGACTATGAACTCTGTATACCAAAGTATTCTAGAGTCAAACATGAGGCCATCTGTCTAACAGCTAAAGCTTGGCCAACATTGGGCCATGCAACAAGACGATCCCAAGCACACCAGCAAATCTACAACAGAATGGCTGAAAAAGAAAAGAATCAAGGTGTTGGAATGGCTTAGTCAAAGTCCAGACCTCAACCTGATTGAAATGCTGTGGCGGGACCTCAAGAGACCTGTGCATAAACAATGCCCACAAACCTTAATGAACTGAAGCAATGTTGTAAAGAAGAGTGGGCCAAAATTCTTCCACAACAAAGTGAGAGACTGATAAAGTTTCAAAATTACTTCAAGTTATTGCTGCTAAAGGTGATTCTACAAGCTATTGAATCATAAGGTGTACTTAGTTTTTCACACATGGCTTCTCCATTTTGGCTTTCTTTTTGTAAAATAAATGATGACATGGTATAATATGTCATGTGTTGTTGTTCACCTGAGGTTGTATTTACCTACTTTTGAGAACTGCTAAGGACCAGATGATTTTTATTATGTCCTGATACATAAAAGTATAGAACTCAAAGAGGGTGTACTTTCTTTTTCACATGACTGTATGTGGATGATGAAACTTGAAGATGGGCAGCTTGGAAAAAAATGGTTGAATTAATCACATGTTAAGATCATAAGAAACATTTAATATTCTTAAATGTCTCTTGAAACCTAAATGGATTTTTAACATTTATTTTCATTTCTGTTACAGATAGAAATAAGAAAAATAAACTCAGGAATTACTGGCCTTGAAAATGTAGAAGAACGCCAATCAGTGGTCATCTCTACATTAGTAAGAACTGTTTGGATACTTCCTGCCTTTATATTATCTGATACACAGAGGTGTAACTAATGAGGACAGACAGTAATTCATACAGGGAAGGATACTATTATTTCTGAGAAACTGTGTTTATTTGCTGAGTTGCATTATTTCTTTAGCATCTGAGGAAGAAACAAGTGAATGAATGTCTGCAGAAGTTGTTTATGAATCTTTAGAACTTTGAATACAAATATTGTACTACAGGTAGTCCTCATTTAGTGACCACAATTGGGACCAGTGACTTGGTTGTTTAACGAAGCGGTCACTAACTGAAAAATGTGACCATGACTGTACTTAGGATTTACACAGGACAACACATACTGACTCATGGTGAACATATGACTGAGAGAAATGCTGCAAAGGTCATAAATGTGGGCATTGGTCGCAAAGTTACTTTTTCAGCACCTTTGTAACTGTGAACAACTGCTGTCTGAAGCAGTCATTAAGCAAGAACTACCTGTAGTGTAATTAATAAATAATAAATAAAATTGTGTATCCATGATGAGTTACACCATATAATACTCTAAAGAGAGTATCAATCTATCTTAAAAGCTACTCAGTAATAGCATGTAGTATATTTTATAGCTCTTCACTACAAACATAGACACACATTGTTTGCATACGGAATACTTACAAATCTCTCTTCCAAAGTAGTTGGGGAAACAATATTAAAATAGTTGTATGTTTCCCATGCTTTTGGTAAAATAATAATTACCACCACATCCTTGTGGAAATAATAAATCTGAAATGTGATGGAGAATAGATCTTCTTGATAGTAAAGGATAAAACTAATAGGAATAACACATTGGGATAAACCTGATTTTTACCTTGTAATAGTCCAGGGAAACTGACCCCACAAAAGCTTGTGTTACAATAAAGCTAATAGTGTTAAAACTTCTTGCACTATGATACAATCTGTAGTCTCCTTGCTTTCCTTGGGTTATCAGACTGAAACATAAATTTATGACTAGTAATTCAAATTAGGTTTTTTTAATGGATTTTTCTTTACATCAGGAAGAAGAAATTCATGATTACCAACAGAAGATAGATACTGTTAAGGAACGTATACTTAAGCAGAAGGCAAAAATGGAGGAACTGAAACATATTTTACAAGAGGAAGAACAGAAATGTGCAGCCATCAAAGACAAAATTAATCAAGTAGAAGAAGAATCAGCTACAATCAAGGTAGTATTACTATTAAATACAGTGGGCAGAATGAACAAGAACATATGTAAAGAGTAAAACAACGGATAGTTTATTTACATCTTTTAATTGACATTTAAAAGATTTTAATTGTTACTATGTTTGAGGCATCAGAAAATTCAAAATAGTAAATACAATTAATCAGAATAGTAGATATAGTGATCCACAATTTGGCCTGAATACAGAATAGGACGCCAGCTAGTTAACTAGTTGTATAAAGTACAGAACTACATGAAAAATCTCTAGTTAGTCAATAAAAACCTTGAGTGAGCAGATTTTGGATAGGAGTGCCAGCACAATTTATAATTCTTCCTCAAAATGATCATTCTTTAAACTAATGCTACATATTTCATATCACATATTTTTTAAAAAATGCAGGCAAAGGAAAGAAACACTTTTATTTTGACCTGTGCACCCACTGAATCTCCAGAGTTCTTCTCCCTTGGAGCCTGCACAAGATTTCAGTTTCTTCTTTCAATGGAAGAAAGTGCAGTAGTCAACTCTGGATTTAACAGAATTTGTCTGTGCTTGTTTCACCTGATATCAAAAAGTACAAATTGTTATTTCATAATAGTATTGATTACTAGTTTCATTTTCTAATACAGAAATTATGCCCAATTTTATTGGACTTTCTGTGTTAAACGCCTAAATTCAATTATGACTTTATTAAATTTAGGTTACTGGCACATTAATATTAACATAATTTATGTTTTGTAATGATTTGCTGCTAATAGGATGAATTACATCAGGCAGTTGATGATCTGGAGAGAAGTAAAAGCAAACTGAAGCATTATGAAGAAAAAGAAAAACTCCATTTGGAATCCATAAAAACACTTAGGCATGATCTAGCTACAAAAAAGAGAGAATTAGAGGTATTTATTTTCTTTAGTATGACTGAAAAAATTTCTTTGCAATAGAGCTAACTACTAAATGATGGAAATGGTGATAACATTCCCTATTGCTTATTTTAATATGTATCTTACGTATTTTTGTGGAGTTGATTTTAATTAACATGGCCTAATGGTCCCTGGTTTTTTTTTAATACCTGTGCTTCTAGGACTCACTTCCTCTTCCCAATATTTTCTAATATCAAGTATGCAGGGCCTTTCCTAGATCTGGGCATAAAGATGGCTATTAACTGCTTAAACCAAGTGGGTCTT
Source organism: Liasis olivaceus (assembly GCA_030867105.1). Lineage (NCBI taxonomy): Eukaryota > Metazoa > Chordata > Lepidosauria > Squamata > Pythonidae > Liasis > Liasis olivaceus. Next base: position 194,626,901 of record CM061349.1, read on the forward strand.
TTCCGAAGTTTGAGCTGCATTTGGAAAGGGTATCTGTGTAGTCCTGGGAAAAGAGACTCCTGCTTTAAGGAGTTGGGACAAATCCAAACAATTGTGTGTGTTTGTGTTTGTGTATGTGTGTACTCTAAAGGATTGTTTAAATTTTAAATATGTTAAGTAATACGTAAATATGTTACATTAAATGTTAAGTAATAAACTAGAGCAGTATAATTTAAAACCCTAGAACGGTATAAATAACTTGAAATAGGCCTTTCTCTGTTTGACGTGAGGAGGCATCCAGCAGTACTTTAACTTCCTTTATTGGCCAGAAATATGCAGCATGTTCCTGTTCAGATTTTATTGTATTCAGTTTTTATGTATTTCTTCCTTCACACCTATACTTGCTCTTAATTTTTTAAATGTTTTTAAAACCTTGTCTGTGCTTTTTGCTTTAAAATATTCCTCCTGTTCCCTTTACTATACTTAGTTTCACTTCACTTTATTTTAGTTTCACTTCACTTTATTAATTTTTTCTATATTACTACATTGTTTTCATCCAAAAACTTAGTGAAAATGATCTTTTGCCATATTTTAACATACTTATTAGGAAGTGATTGCAAAGGCTTCAAAGATCCATCCAGAGCGAATAGAAGTAAATAGGACTTTTAAAAGTCTTGATACAGAAATGAATCACTTGAGAGAAAAAATAAATTCAGAAAGAGAACGTACTGGAGATAGAGAAGAAATAATAAGGTAAATGCAGTGTGTGTGTGTGTGTGTAAGTGAATTTTATATGTGAGAGTGAGTGAATGTGTAGGAGACACCTGTACCCTATATTATTGATTCCCAGCCTGTGGTCTGGTGGCTGCTAATGGAATGTGAGAAAATTATTTTTGTGTGTGCACGCGTTTTGGGCAAATTGCCAAAATTCATATGTTGGCATTTATTAAATCTCACATGATTTTCACAAGAATGCCAGATCTTATAAGATTTTAGCAATCTCCCACGATATAGGGCATTTAATTTTTTAAAAGATTCTATTTAAGTTTTGGATCCTGCCCAAGTCAATGGGATAAATTGTGTAGTGCCTGCAGATTCTGCAGTATTGCCCCCTGATTAAAGTAGTAGGCCTCAAAAAAACATAATGGTCAGTGGTCCAGATAAATAAAAAAATTGGAAACGTATTTCTTTAATTTCTGAATACTTGTATGTGTTCCTTCATGCCTGCTATAATTGATGCCTGCCAGAGGCAAGTATATCTGGATGGAGATCCCAAAATAACAATTAATTCTGCTCTGGTAATTTCCTTTTGGACCATTTGACAATGCACTGCATGTGGGATTTCCTTTAAAATAATTTAAATGTAGTAAAATTGAGATGTTACTAAACAGTTGGGGAGAAAAGGGTTCTGTTAAAGCTGAATGACTAATTAATCCAGATTTATTTAATTTGCATACATTTTATCTCATTTAAGTAAATTTTACATTATGTAATGGATGTAAAATAGGCGAACACCATCTGGACTGCTTTGCCAATCAGCAGACATCAGCAAAGCTGTCTGAATTCAGATTTTGTCCATTGGTTCAAACCTTTCTCCCTACCCCCCTTACCAATTAGTCCATTAAATCAAGGTTTTTTACTTTATTAGTTTAAAGGATTTTAAAGCCTAAAATGGGATTGCCTAAAAGATGTCTTCCATGTGTACCTCCTATCCAATTACCATCCGTCAATTTAAAAATCTATATATGTAAATTTAGGGTCAAGTGAAATTTGTTTTGTTTTAATACTCTGTATTGTTTCTGATTTTATGTATTTATGTTTCATTTTTTACTTTTTAATGTTAGTGTATTATGCTACTCATAGAACCTAATTATAGGGAAGCATTCAAATATTTTAAGTAAATATTTGAAAGTGTAGAATTATATAAAAGAAGGAGGCATATTAATGTGTCATAGTAAAATCCTGGCCCAGATTAATGACATTTGAGTGGTTAAACTTCCTTTCATGAAATTCCCTTGCCTTTTTTGTCTACTAACTTTGTGCTAGGTAAAATCTCTGTTTTTCTTGGTTCTAATGCATCTTAATTTGTTGTTTTGAAATATGTTGTAAACTATTTTCAACTGAAGAGTTACAGCTGAAAGATGCTATATAGATATAAATGATTCCCTCTGCAACTGAATATAGAGGAGCCTCCCTAGATTAGACCTGACTCCATCCCAAATAGTGGATAGCCTTGTATTTTGAGGACAAACAAATCAACCTATTAGCAACTCTTCCCTATTGTTTGGGGACAAATAATTGCATTTGTATTAGAATATGAGACCCCGTTTAATTGAATGATTGTTACACACTTATCTTCAGTTGTTTAACCTCTTTTTAAAATCATGCAAGGTAGGGCCTGTCTATAACTGTGTTGTTGTGTTCTGTGAAAGAATACTTGTTTTTCATTGTTGAAAATCACTATCATTGGGGGGTCCCCAAATTCTATTGTTCAGTTTGGGGCAATCCTTCCTTTTCCCAGCTATTCCTGTGAAATTGTTCAAAATAGTCTTCTAGGCATCCAGAGAAATTTCCTTAGAACATAGGTGGCTGTATCAGGTTATAGGCATCTTTCTATCCTAGATTTTCCCTAGATTAACTTGATATTGGTTCCAAGCTAAATAATATTTATTTTTCTTTTTTTCTTTTTTCCTTTTTTTAATTGATATGCAGGCAGCTTCAGGAAGCAAAAGAAAAATATCAGAGTGCAGAAAGCAAAAGCAAAAATTTGAAGAAATTCATAAAACTATTGGATGAGGTGATGGTTAAGAGACATAAAACATATCTGCATTTTAGAAGGTAGGTATTGTGTGTGTGTATAATATTTTTAAAGATATCTAGTGACTTAAACAAGGATCTAATAAAAGGCAATGGCAGTTTGAAGTTATTTAGATATTTGTGACTTACCTGTTTCATGTTAACAAGAACCAATGTGATGATACAAAACAACAGTTATATTTTTGCATAATTAAACCACTGTGCATACATGTGAAGAGATTGAAGTCAGTAAGCAAAAGGGCACTGTTTGCTGCAAGTACATTTCTCTTCAAAAATAGTCCTGTTACTTAATTTTTATTTGTCAGTGCCATAGAAATATATAAAACTTTTCAAGTAGAGTTTTTGGTTGAAATATTAGCTTTTTTTAGTAATTGTAGCCACGTGCAGGAGACTGAGCAGCAGGTATGTTCAGTCTGGTTTATGAGAACTGGTTATTTAATTGTTTCTAGGATGGGGCTTCTGTCTACTTTGTCTTTGGCAGGGCATGTCAGGCAATGCACTAAGAAGGATAAAGGGGTAGCAGTGGAGCTTCCCTCCCCCAAAGTTGCTAGGCAATGTCATTCCATAAGCCCCAGAGTCTAGGCATAAGGCATAGGACCACCCACCATCATCCAGACTGACACCTCACCCGCCCCCGTTATGGAACACCATCTTTGAGCTTGTTGGACCTGTCAGTTCTACCTCCTGCTCTCAGCTTGCCCTCCCCTTATCTGCTTGGGAACTGGTGATTGCTTAATTTAGATAATCCCCCTTCAGGGATGAGTACACTATCTCCCTCCTCTGTTTTCACGTTACCTGTGGAGGGGACTGTGTTGCTTCTGCCTTCATCTGTAGTTTAGAACGTAACTCACTGCTTCAGAGACTTGACTCCTTGGATTCTGAATGCCACATGAAACAGAAACTATGGTGCAAGAGTTTCTGATCTGAGTACTTGGACTATGAAGAGGCTGAATGTCCAGGCAAAAAGGTTACGTCTCCCTTGAGTCAAGCGTGTCTCCTAGTGACATGAATGTTTCTATTATGTTTTTCTGCTTTCCTAGCAACATCATAGAAGGCGTTTGCCATTGACATCTTCAGAAAGTCATGGGCATCAGTGGCTATTAGCCTTGATGGCAGTGTGACTACCTCTGAAGGCCATCTGCTGGGAGACTGATAGGCTTCCTTGTGCAGTCGTTTGGCCATTGTGAGAACAGACCACTGGACTAGATAGGCCAAGGATCTGATCCAGCAGGGCACTGCTTATGTTATGTGATCTCATATTATGATGTGTTCTTTCAAATTCTCAGTATAGTCTGCAGTCCTGGGATTTTTTGGTAGGTTCTGTCCAATTGCTTGTTTATATGTCGGCTTGTTAATTTGCTGTTTTGGAAAAAAATACAGGTAGACCTCGCCTACCAACTGCCTAATTCAAAGTTACGATGGTGCTGAAAAAATAATGTTATGACTTATGCCCGCATTTATGATCTTTGCAGTGTCCCTTAGTCGCATGATTGCCATTACAGTCAGTACGTGTTGTCCTGTGCTGACCCGTTGTTTTTCTTTTCTCTCCCCTTGCGGAGCAAAGAGATTGGAGAGGAAGGGATTACTAGGAGTAAGCAGGCCCACAAAGTTGGTGCCACTGCATTCCTTTTGTTGTGTATTCTCCATTGTGTGCCTGCTTACTCTCTTGTAATCCCTTCTTCTCTAACGAATGTAAATACAAACATTAATTTCCTTCTTGCTAATTATCCCAGTGCTGGGATGAGCATTCCAAAGGGTGGCAGAGTGAGGAAAAGGAATTCACACTCAGGATCATGTGATTTCCCACTTAGCGACTGCTTCACTTAATGACAAAGCTGACAGTCCTAACTGTGATTGCTAAATGAAGACTACCTGTATAACAATTGATTTTTCATCTTTATTTAATATATGAACAGAACAATTATTTCAAATCATGTTGGAAATGTCCCTTTCGCCTATGCTTATGTATACATTTTGAATAAATTTCCAGTTCCTTTTATATCTTTATTTTTTAAATATTTTCATTTTGAAGATATCTTACTCTGCGATGCAAATATTACTTCGATTCTTTGTTAAGTCAACTGTCGTATTCTGGAAAACTAGAATTTGACCACAAGAACGAAAGGCTTTCAATTACTGTAAGTCTGTTTGCTTTTGTTTTATTTATTTATTTATTTTTGGCGTATTGCTTTGTATGATTTGATTGTTGAATGAAGGATTCTTCCTACATTATTCCAGTTCAGGTCTGTACATTCCACAAAGGTTGGCCTTAAAAAGGAATGGGAAATAATGGTGTCACTCCTCCACATAACCTGCATGTGAATGATCTTCCATGTGAGCACCCATTCATACATAAACATTCCCTTGCAAGAAATAGAAACAGAGTATCTTTTTAATACCTACAGTAAAGAAAATGTAAACTGAAAGTGATAAGAGCTCTTTCCAAAGGTGTAAATACTCCCTAGGTCATTGCCTTAATTTAATAGTACTTGATTATCCAAAAAGCTAGAGCTGGCAGGGAAGAAGACAAAAACAAGCCATTTCTATACTGTTGCCATGAAAACTGTCACTAGGAGTCAAGCTTGACTTGAGGAAACCTTTATTTTTTTTCCACAAAAGAGCTGGCTCAGTAATTCATGAAACTTCAGTCACTGCTGAATCAAGCATGTCTCATTTTTGTGTCTTAATGTATGAAAATGTTAGAGTCATCTTGGATTATGTCTCCAAATCAGGAACTCGTGTTAATTGAGGTCTTGTGAACAATATCCAGTGATCAGAGATGATCAAGCAACTTTTGATAACAAATCTGAAGATTTTCTCATATTCCCATTTTTAATACATATTGTACTTAATTATTCTCCATCCCACAATTCTTGTTTCTTACTTCCCAATTAATCCAAAACAGCCTTATTCTGGAAGGAAAATTAGATTACAATAATGAAATAAGTGCATTTATACCTGGCAAATTACTTTTCAAGATGTGTAATTCTATCTACATTAATTATGATGGTAAAAATTCCTTGATTTGTATAGTAATATACAAATGTATTATATTTTGCATATTTTATGTACATATACATATTTATTTGTATCATAATAAAATAATTCTTGAATATTTTATTCAGATTATATCATTTTTAATTTTAAACATTTTTTCCTTTTTTAATGGTTCATGGCTTTAATAGATCAGTTTCATTGTTGCCAGTTACTACAATAGAAATTAAGATATTTTACAAGTTTTAGGTCAAATACTGTGCTAGCTATGTAAGTGTAATATTATTGTTACGTATGCTTTTTCTTGAGTGATATGGAACATGAAAGACTTGATGGGAAAACTTCACTACAAGGAAGTGAAAATGTTACATCTAATTCTGAACATGGCATATCAATTTTGTATTTGTTGGGTTGTTTTTAATCCTCGCATTCTTGGCTTAGGCCAGTTATATATATTGGCAATGTGTTGATAGTTATTGACAATCAGGAATTCCCCATTAATGAATACATGGAATGAATTCCAGCTGAATGAACACGCTGGTGAAAGATGGGTGGAATGCTTGTTTTCTCTTTCACCCACCCTATTGGCTTTCCTAATGACCATGGAATAATGGGCTGGACCTCCTCTGTGGCCAGTATGCTAGCTGAGCAAATTAGCAAAGAAGCAGGTAGCTGCTCCGTCCCTCATTTATGAGTATACAGTACTCTGTTTCTAGCCTGCAAAACGTTTTAGAGGCAACTTTATGAGAAAAAAGGTGGATTCAAATTTTCATAGTCCAGCGATTTTTGAAATCATAACAGTAAGTTTTCTGTAAATTGTACAGATCATCACTTAGCTGAATGTTGCTGAAATTGCTCATGATGGTTTTTTATTTTTAGAAATAAACATTATTTTCATTTTGGGGAATTGTTATGACATTTACCACCTCAAGATGTCCTCATAATTCTGAAAGATGGACTGCACTGATGTTTGCAGAAAAACTATAAATGGTTTTTTGCCACTTTTTTTAGCATGATGTTTTATTGCTATTTAAGTTTAATTGTAAATACAGGGCGCGAGGTTGGTATGATTGCCTCTGTTTATAGTATTACATGCTTTGGATGCAATTCATGAAGCACTGTGGTGATGAACATCTCATTCATTTCAATGGCCTTGAAGCAGCAGAATCACTTATTTTTTGTGCATTGTTTAGCTAGGTCTATGTCCATTTGTTTCATAAAGGATTTTTACTTTAAGATACATTGAAATTAGGTCTGGACACCTTACTGAATTTAAATGTAGTTTTTAATTTAAAAGCATGTGATTAGCTGTGTCAAAACTATTAATATGGTTATTTTTAGTTGTTTGCAAGGTTCTAATGATGTGGGGGGGCTTTTTGAGCTGGATTTCCATCTATTTAGCAGTTCCTTTTTGTCCTGGGAGTAGATGTTCTCTTTTTGTGTTCTACTTGCACAAACTGAAGAGGTAAACTTGTAGCTCTACATTTTTCCCAAGAAGATCTTGCATGTTTTTCTCTTACATTTAGATGTATTAAAACTAGACTTAAGGAAAGGAGATAAAAAGGAAAACAAACAAGTAACTGAGAAGGAAATTGTGGAGGCAAGTCTAAGTAAGTGCAAGGAAAGTCAGTAACATAGCTATGTTTCTGCATCTTTCTCTATTGGTTCAGGTTTTTGAACAATAATCCCACACATAAAACAAATTATTGTTATTAAAAACAAGATTGATCAACCCACTTTGTTTCTTTGGTATAAATCTGCTACTAGCAGCTGTCCATCCCAGCCTTAAGACCTAGCATTCATCCAGCAATGGAGAGACAGCATCATATGATCATTGTTACATTGAAGAGTTCTTGTTGGACTCTCCTTCCCAAGAAAGAAGACAAATTTCACCTTTTGACTCTTGACAAAGAAGAGATAGAATTACCCATTATATCACAAAATGCTGGACATTAAAGGTGGATATTCAAATCCAAACTGTTTTGAGACTGAAAAGGTTAACACTCAAAATGTTTTGCACAACTCTACTCTGCAAAGTTTTTCCTTTCTAATCTAGAATAATTGTGTAGTCTTCCACATGATTAACAGAGTTCCTAGCAATATTTGAAATGTATTTTACTATACAAAGAAACCACAGTTACCCCGCAGTCTCTCAATTAAGGCATCTGGAGCAATCTGTACTAAGGAAAATTCTGCCCAAAGGAAGTAGCAATATGTTTGGTTAGGCTAGTGAGAAGAACACGAGTCTTGCGCACTCAGAACATGTGAGCTTTGCAATTCAATAATTACAGTTAATTACTTTTTAAAGAGGGCTTTATTGTACAACTTGTTTTGTAGCAGGATACTTGAAGATGTAAGAGAAGATATTAATTGGCTAGTGCAAAATAGCTTAGATTGTATTTGGTTTTCCATTAAGATTATTACCATATACACTGCTCAGGAGATAAAGTTTCCAGATGAATCATTCAAACGTTGCTGTTCAATCCTGAGCCAACTTTAGTACTTCAGTCTTGAAGAATCCTTGGAATTTAAAATCAGCCAACAACAAAGAAAATAAATGCTTTCTGCTCCCAAATGGATGATTATAAACACATCCTGTTGGCAATCAGAGTGATAGTCTGCTTATGAGTGAAATGTTAGGTTTTATATCACTTTGTCATTATTGTCTGTTATGGGTTGTTTAGTTGTTATTTCAAAGAGACTGACAAGAAAAAATAGTGGAGAAGGCAAGAAAGGGAAGTGGAAGATCAGGAAATTGAGAACTTGTATTTTGGAATGGTTTTCCTGTGGTGCAGCTGCTGGGTCCGGAGTTGACAAAGATAATGGTTTGGTCTCATTGGAGAATCACTAGCAGCTGGCTGGGAGTTCATTCTCTCTAGAGCAGGAGGAGGTTAGTCTCAGTGTTGGAGGGAGAGGGACCTGGAAGGCCAGAGCATCTATCCAGAAGTGATTTCATCCATTAGTGATGCTGAAAGGGCACCCTTGGCAGATCAGATTGCAAAATCCTGCATAAAAGGTCACTAGGTGTTTGCATGCAAATGTGGAGCAAGGTGGCCTGACAGAGCCTGACAGAGATTGAGTTTTACCTGGACCCAGTTTTGGGCCAAAGAAAAAAGTCACAACAACAAAATAGGACTATTAGAGGGACAACAGGAAGAAAGTACTTTTTTTCTTTTTGTCATTGTTCTGTCCATATGAGGGGTGGGGGGTTGGAATGGAATGGAATACAGGGAGTCCTTGGCTTACGTCCATTTGTTCAGTGACCATTCAAAGCTACAGTGGCGCTGAAAAAATGGACTTATGACCAGTCCTCAAAGTTCCAGCTATCACAGCATTCCTGTGGTCACATGATCGTGATCCGGGCACGTGAATGCTCGGCTCGCGATTGCAAAGTCGCAGTGAACTATGTCATGAATCTCCATTTGCGACCTTTCCTGCCGGCTTCCAACAAGCAAAGGCAATGGCGAAGCCAGCAGGGAAGGTTGCAAGTCACCCCAGTAGGTCGCTGTCTTTTTTCCTGAGCAGCCCACTATGGAGTATGAGACCTCAGGGATCTTGTATTCTGTAGCACCACCTGCACTTTATAGCATGCGACCACCCGCAGCACCCCTTTCCTCCTGCAGCCCCCACTGACCCATCCATGCTCCCTACCACCCACCCATGGCACCCCCAACCCCTGTGGCATCTGCCCCCCCCATGTTCCTTACCTGGAATCCCTCTTCCCACTTAATGACCTGCATGTCCTGAGGTTATGAAGGCAACTGGGACGGCTGAGATTACCATCACTAAGTGATGCAGCCACATGACATAGCGCTTTATGACTACATTGCTTAGTGATGGCAATGCTGGTCCCAATTCCTGTCATAACCCGAGGATCACCTGTATTGGAGGACCTTCCCACAGTGAGAAAGTAGCAGGGAATCATTTCCATAAACTGGAGCCTCGTGAGAGGAGGCTGCTGGGGGTGGTGGGAGAAGGAACAGATTGTTTTGGTGGGTTTATAAGTTTATTGTGGGGTGGGATTTTGAGATATTTGAGTGGGCTACCAGCCTGGCTGGGTGCGTTTGCCAGAAGAAGGGCTGGTAGATGGGAAGCATGTACTTAGTGGGTGCATGTTGGGGTAGGGGATTGCATATATGAGTAACAGATTAATGAATGGTAGTTGGTATAAGTAGCATGGGAGTGTGATGGGGTATTTGGACAAGGGACTGGCATGTGTCCACATGTTAGAGGTAAGGGCAGCATGATCCTGGGAGTCAGAGGAGATACTGTACTGGTATGTAGGATTGACCTTGGGAGACAGGATGAAGACCTGCAGCCTAGGCAATAGTCTTTATTGTAACCTTACAATAAAGTAGGATTAGTTCATCTGGATGTGCTTCTTGTCTGGACTACCTTGCAAGGCTGACAGATAAGGCAGGGAGTGTTGGGTGTGCCATTCCAAGGGAACGGAGAACAATAGTTTGTTGTTGATCTCCACTTCTGCCCTGTCAGCGTATTCCTGGGTCTTGGTGGTTATGCATTAGCTCTTGTGTTTGCCTTGGAGCAGTTATATGATGATCTAGATGGCAGATATGGGGGGCATTACATCTAGCAAATTGCTGTGGTCACATCACTTTCTGGTCCAATTAAAATTAGCTGCCACTTGGTACCTCCTCTGGTGGATTACTATTGTTGGGACTTTCATAGGGATAGTCTGCCCATCTTGGTTGTACGTGGACTTCTCAGTGGCTTTTGAAGTGTCCTGCTGAACTGCCTGCAGGGTTTGGGAATTGGAGGTACTGTGTTACAGTGGTTCTGATTCTACCTTAATGGACATTTCCAGTCAGTTGCAGTGGTGTAGCTTCCTTCTTGTGGAATGTTGTAGGGATTATTTTTCTTCTCCTTGCTGTTTAACATATATATGAAGCCACTGGGAGAGGTCATTTAGTCGTTTGGGGTGCACTACCATCAATAGGTTGATGATACGCAACTTTATATGGCCACTGGAGGCCCAGCTGGAGGTTGTATCAAAGTCTGGTCCCAGTGTCTGGAGGCTCAGGGATGTAGATGAAAGAAAACAAGCTGAAACTGAACCTGAGTAGGCCAGAGTTAATGTTTATTCAGTTCAATGTTGCCTCTCAAGGGATTGGCACTTCCCCTGAGGGAGCAGATCTGTGATTTCTGGGTCCTCCTGGGCTCCTGGCTACTACTTTTATTGGGCAAGTGGAGGCTTAAGCCAGGAGGAACTTTGCCCAGCTTCAGAGAATACACCAGTTGTGCCCTTCCTGAAGCAGATGTTCGTGTCCTCTCAGTTAGTCTTCTGTAGTGTGCTCTACATGGGATTGCATTTGAAGATTACTCATAAACTACGGTTGGTCCAAAACACAAGAGTCTGAATTCTGGCTGATGGTGTTTGCCTTGCATTAGTTACCGATTAGCTTCCAAGTGCAATTCAGAGTGTTGTTTTTGACTTACGAAGCCTTACATTCATTCATTCATTCATTTAAAGGTTGCCCAACTCCATGACTCTGAGTGACTTACAGTGTTAAGAACAATAAACAGTAACTGCAAAAGACAGACCAAGCACTTCTGGAAAAAAAACAAATACTTAAATAAAATTTTACAGGGTCTCTGCACCCACCTTAACCCAAGGCTGGAGGAACTGCCAAGTATTCTGTGACTTCTTAAATATCATGAGAGTGGGAACCATATGTATCTCGGGGGGGGGGGGGGCAAGTGTTGTGACAGAGAAGGCACATTTTCTAGGTCCCAATAGATCACATTGTTTAATTGAAGGGATCTGGGGCACACCCATTCTGTCTGATCTCACAGGACTGGCAGAAATGATTGGAGACAGGCAGTCCTTCAAGTAACCAGGCCCTATACCATTAAGGTCTTTATAGGTGATCTTTATAGCACTTTGAATTGTATCAGGAAGCCAACTGACAACCAATGCAGCTTGTGGAACAGCGGTGTCACATTGGCATACCAAGGCATGCTCATTTCTCATGCCACCACATTCTAGACCAGCTGTAACTTCCAAATGGTATTCAAGGATAGCCACTTGTAGAGCACATTGCAATAGTCTCCTTGTGAAATGAATAAGGCATGACTTACTGTCTGGAATGCCTTCCAATCCAGCTGAAACTACACAAAAGCCTTCTTAGTGTCAGCCCCACTAGGCAGACCAGACCATGAAATCAGCTCCACAGGAAGGCTGTGGAGGTTTATTGAGATTGGCTATAATAACAGAATCTTGCAAGTCTGATTGTACTGCATATCCCCTCCTTCTTATAGTTCAGTGAATTAGGGAGGTGTCTATCTGAGTAGCTTCTGAATGTATCTGGATGTTCTGGACTTTAAAAAATATAATTTATTTATAAGCCACCATGAGTCAGTTGCAATTCAAGTTTAATAAGTAAAGGGATGAATCTAAGTATCTCAAAAGAGCATGCATGCGTGCACCCACCCACCCATCCCCATACATGTACAGTACTGTGCAAAAGTTTTAGGCAGGTGTGAAAAAATGCTGTAAAGTAAGAATGCTTTCCAAAATATGTATTGTAATTGTTTATGTTTATAAACATTGTAAATTATGTTTATAATTTACAAAATGCAAAGTGAGCGAACAGAAGAGAAATCCAAATCAAATCAATATTTGGTGTGACCACCAAATCTTTAAAACAGCATCAATTCTTCTAGGTACACTTGCACTCAGTTTTTGAAGGAACTCGGCAGGTAGGTTGTTCCAAACATCTTGGAGAACTAACCACAGATCTCCTGTGGATGTAGGCTGCCTCAGATCCTTCTGTCTCTTCATGTAATCCCAGACAGACTTAATGATGTTGAGATCAGGGCTCTGTGGAGGCCAAACCATCACTTCCAGGACTTCTTGTTCTTCTTTACACTGGAGATAGTTCTTACAGTTCTTGGCTGTATGTTTGGGGTCATTGTGCTGCTGCAGAAAAAATTTGGGGCCAATCACACACCTCCCTGATGGTATGGCATGATGGATAAGTATCTGCCTGTATTTCTCAGCATTGAGGACATCATTGATCCTGACCAAATCTCCAACTCCATTTGCAGAAATGCAGCCCCAAACTTGCAAGGAACCTCCACCAGACTTCACTGTTGCCTGCAGACACTCGTTATTGCACCACTCTCCAGCCCTTCGGCGAACAAACTGCCTCCTGCTACAGCCAAATATTTCAAATTTTGACTCATCAGTCCAGAGCACCTGCAGCCATTTTTCTGCACCCCAGTTCCTATGTTTTGCTGCATAGTTGAGTTGCTTAGCCTTGTTTCCACGTTGGAGGTATGGCTTTTTGGCCACAATTCTTCCATGAAGACCAGTTCTGGCCAGACATCTCCAGACAGTAGGTGGGTGTACCTGGGTCCCACTGGTTTCTACCAGTTCTTTGCTGACGGCACTGCTGGACATCTTCCAGTGTTAAAGGGAAGCAAGCATGATGTGTCTTCCATCTGCTGCATTAAGTTTCCTTGGCCGACCACTGCATTTACAGTCCTCAACATTGCCCATTTCTTTGTGCTTCTTCAAAAGAGCTTGAACACATCTTGAAACCCCAGTCTGCTTTGAAATTTTTGCCTGGGAGAGACCTTGCTGATGCAGTAGAACTACCTTGTGTCTTGTTGCTGTGCTCAGCCTTGCCATGGTGTATGACCTGTGACATGAAACTGTCTTCCACAACCTCATCTTAGTAGCAGAGTTTGGCTGTTCCTCACCCAGTTTTAAGCCTCCTACACGGCTGTTTCTGTTTCAGTTAATGACTGTGTTTCATCCTACATATGAAATTGATCATTAAGCACCTGCTTGGTATAATTGGTTAATCATACACCTGACAAGATCCCTGACTTTGTGCAAGTGTACAAAGTGTGGAGGTGTAAGAATTGATGCTGTTTTGAAAGCAAAGGGTGGTCACACCAAATATTGATTTGGTTTAGATTTCTCTTCTGTTTGCTCACTTTGCATTTTGTAAATTGATAAACAAACAATTACAATATATATTTTTGAAAGCATTCTTACTTTACAGCATTTTTTCACACCTGCCTAAAACTTTTGCACAGTACTGTATGTGTATGTATGTATTTGTGTGTGTGTGTGTGTGTGTGTGTGTGTGTGTAACAAGGTATGGTTGTTACTAACAATACTACCATATTGTTAATATGTTTGATATTCTGTCACAACCCCTTCTTCATCATTAAAACAATATTGGAAAGTACTATGAAGGCTCTTGCTGGCCGTATGCCTGGCCAGCTTTTATTTTATTCTTTATGGTCAGAATAACTGGAATTTTAGTGAGATGTGCTCTATTTTTTTCTTCCTCGATATTTTTGGTTTTTTCTGAGATCCACTTCTTGTTCTGCCTTCTGTGTATGTTTCAGTAATTGAAATTCATTATCCTCGCTTAACAACCATTCATTCAGTGACCGTTCAAAGTTACTATGGCATTGAACAAATTATTCTTATGCCTGGTCGTCAAAGTTATGGCTGTTGCAGCGCCCCTGCGGTCATGTGATCAAATTTCAGGCAGCCCGTTTGCACTTACAATCACAGGGGCGCTTCAACTCCCCCCACCTGCCTATATCCCACCCCATCCATAAGTGACTGCCTCCTCTTCAACTCCCCCTACCTATCTATCTCCCCTCCATCTCTACCCTTTTGGCCACCTTGCACAGTGGCACTCCTCAATGGCGGTGCTGGGGGTAAAGTAGAGGTCTGGGGCCTTCAGCAGTCTCAGCCGGCTACTGCTGCCCTCAGTCCTCTACTTCAGCCCCAGTACTGTTGGCACTGCTACTACACCAAGGAGTGCCACCTCAAGCCTTGTGCCATGGCCAGCTGCCATAGTGCAAAGCCCCACCTGCCCCCGCAACCCTGTGTCCACTGGCCCTGCCGCACCCAGCTGACCTTTGCCATCTTCCTCCTCCTGCTGCTGATGAGGCACACCCAGCCTGGCCCTATGTGAGGCAGCTGCTGGCCACACCAAGCCTTCCTCCCAAGATTTTGGAAGGCCTCAGAATCCTTCTGAAGCATCACGAGAAGAGTGTGTGAGATTTGGAGGATGGAGTGTGTGAATTGGAGAATGGTGTGTGCGACCTCAGGAAGAAGCCCTAGTTCAGCCAGCAGCTGCCTTGCATAGGGCCGGGCCAGGCGTGCCTTGTCAGCAGCAGGAGGAAGAAGACGGTAAAGGTCAGTTGGGTGCGGCAGGGCTGGCGGAGTGCAAGATGGCTGGGGCTTTGTGCTGGGGTGGCTGGCCACAGTGTGGGGCTTGAAGTAGCACTTCCTGGTAGTGACACCAGTGGCGCTGGGGCTGAAGTAGAGGCCTGGAAGTGGTGGTGGCCAGCTGAGACTGCTGAAGTCTCTGGGCCTCTGCTTCAGCCCCAGCGCTGCCACCGCTGCTGAGAAGTGCTGCTGTTAAGGGCAGCCAAAAGGGCAGAAATGGAGGGGAGATAGGTGGGTAGGGGGAATTGAAGAGGAGGCAGTCCCTTATGTCACCAAGGCTTAGGGCTGGGAAGGCCCAAGCCGGGAATGGCTTGGATTAGGGTGGGTCCTTACCTAATGACTGATGGAATTTGGTTAACAATGGCAACGGGGATTGCTGGGATTTCCGTTGCTAAGCAATGTGGTTATATGACATTGTGCTTTACGACTGCATCACTTAGTGACAGAAATTCCAGTCCCAATTGCCGTCGTTAACTAAGGACTACCTGTATTAGAAGTTTCTAGATATCCTGAATCCACAAATGGGTAGGAGGATGTCATGTTACAGGATATTGTTTCCATGTTTCTTGATAATGCTTGATGTTTGTTTTCTTGGGTGCAAGTATGTTTTGAATTTTTAGCAAAGCTTTGCCTCACCTGGAAATAAGTTTTTCCTTATATTATAATCTCAGTTACATTTTTTTCTTCTTATATAATTGAAGGTGCAGCATGGAGATGAAAACAAGGCTGCTCTTGGAGTGAAATCTTTATCTGGAGGTGAACGTTCCTTCTCCACAGTTTGCTTCATTCTCTCTCTATGGTCCATTGCTGAATCTCCTTTCAGATGCTTGGATGAATTTGATGTATTTATGGTATAGTTGGCTGAATTTACTTACTGTGAAAAATTAGATCATGGATGGGCTGATCTGGGGGTAGCTTGGATTGTTTCTTGGTTTGTTATGTGCTTATTATAGGGCTTATACTAGTTTTGTACCACTAGTTTTTAGCAGTCATGATCAGAGGAATCAGATAAGCTAACCCTGAATTAAGCAATGTTGCTGGAAAATGGCTGTTGTAGAAGAAAAAAGGGTGGTATTGGGATTAGTTTTTAAGATAATAATATACATTGAATTGTTTTGGAAATTTGAATAAAATGTGTTTTTTAAAAATAACATTTTGCACAACTTTGATATCTTCTAGGACATGATTAACAGGAGCGTTGCAATGAACATGATGCTTAAGATGGCAGACTCCCAACGGTATCGGCAGTTTATTTTGCTCAGTCCCCAGAACGTGAGGTATCTATTGTACATTTCCTGGTCCCTATCCTTATAGGTATTTTAAGGCTTTTAACTTTTTTTAAAACTAATTTATATCAGTCATCTATACCCTCAAATATACTTCTTGTGGTTAATTTACATGGGAAGTTCTCGAAGTATGCTGGATAAGATGTGATATCAGCAATGAATGCTAAATTTTGAAATCAAATATACTAAATTGAAGCTTTAGAAATATCTATGACTGAATTAGGTTAAATAAAATGCAGAAAAAATCAGAACATAAAGATGTATATGTATATAATTATAAGTTGTATTGAATTGCAGCATATTTATTTTATTTTATTTATTTATCATATTTATATAGCCGCCCATCTCACATGAAAGTGACTCTTGCATGAAAACTCCCAGTCACTTATTAAGATTTCTATAAACTCTGAGGACCTGCATGACCACAAGATTGGATCCTAACTTGAGTAACCATAGTTTCAGGAGATAACAACTTCCTTGTGTGGTTTCTTAAGCAGAATACTTTTGTTGTTAGTTAGTTAAATGATTTGTAATAATTTACACATTTGTGAATTGTAGACTTTTTAAATGCTGTTAATTTTTTCCCTATGGGTCCATACCCTTTGTAGAAACAAGATTTTTCAGTCCTGTTGTAAGGATTCAGAGGTCTCCATTGGGCTGACAATAAGTAATTAGGTTCATTGTCCCCAGAAATGGGTGAAGAGATCATTTAGGAGATCAACAAGACATTTTCCTCGCAGTTTGGGATAGCACCCCTCCCCTCCCTTGAACCTGTTTACTAGGACCTGGAGGGAACAGATTGAGCAGTTGCCTCTATGTAGATTCAGTTCTAACATGGCATTTAGCAGGAGTGCTGTTGCCATTGTTACAGTTGTGAGTAAAAATATGTTCAGTCAAAAGCTATTGCTACCAGGTTTGTGACTAGTTTATAAAATAACTCATAAAAATGCGTAATGGGAATATGAACATCCTAGTACTCAGAGTAGCTTTGTGCAATATTGAATCCCATGGATTTAACATATAATAAAAGATCTTGTAGATAATCTTGTTGCTCAGAGTCTGCAGGATTTACGAATGCAACTACAGCAACCCTGACAGATGCCATTTAATTAGTTCTGCTTTAGTTCATTTTTGTTGTGAAGAAGGGCCCATCACTTCTGGAAGCAAGTAGAGAACAGTTAATGCTCTTAACATTTAGTTGAAATCTGCTTCATTGCAGATTCCACCCATTCATTCTAGTCCTTTCTTCTGAAGAATGCGAGAACAAGTCTCCCCCCTCAGGTACTTGAAGGGAGCTATTATATCTCCCTTTAACCCAGGGACAGGTAAAGTTTTGGCAGCTCTAGAGTTTTGCTTACGATTGTTAAATTGACTATTCATTTAATTTGCCTAAAAGATAGTTCCAGTGTTTCTATGAACTTGGTATTTAAAATGCTGATATGTTTTTGATAGATCATGTTTACACAGGTTAAAGATGGGTTGTCATTTTAAAATGTCATACAAAGTAAAGACCCGAGTGGGGTCCAAGTATGAAAACATTGCATGAAAGAATCATTACTAATTTGTTTCTCCATTTTGTATCTAGTTTGCCTACAAGTCGTCTCATCCGAATCCTTCGAATGCAAGACCCTGAGAGGGGACAAAGGATGCTGAATTTTAATCATAGAAATGAAGACGAAGATAGAGAATGAGTGCTGTAGTTACATCTCGTCTGCTATTACTAATTTGTTTCATCATACATGAAGACACATACGCAGACTTTGTTCACTGCTGATAAAATCAGTGAAATGTGAGCTTTATTGTTCTTCAAGCTTACTTGTGGCCTTTTCCCTCCTTATGACAGGTTTTTAATGGTACATAACATGTTTGAATTTTATGCTCAGATTTTGTAAATCTTTTGATGCTAGAATTATAGCAGTCAGTATGCTCTTTCTTGTACTTTGTTCCTATGAATTGCATTTACTGTATAGTACTTGCCAGAGTTTGCTATTAATAATATATTTGGTGAATGTGGGAAATATTTTTATTGTTCCCAAAATAGAGGTAAACAAAGATTACCGAAGATGAATACATTTTATATAGTATGCTTAGCTGTTTTTACAACATTTTTGTAACCCTTATCAATAATTCCTCTAATAACATTTCCGTCTAAATTTGTATTTTTCCCTTTGTCACTGCAAAATACTACATTGTTAAGCCACTTTATTGTATATGTAACTGTGTCTTCCAAATCCTTCTCTTATCCATTTAGTTCCTGTGGCAAACAAAACTTTGCAGTTGAAGGTCGATTGTATATTGTTCTAAATCACTATTTTTGAACAAGCTATACTGGTGTAATTCATATAGAGAATGCTAACCCAGGACTAAGCCCTATGTGGCCCTGCCAGTATAGCTGAAGTATAAATCCCAGCATTCCTCCTCACTGGCCATGCTGATATGAGCTTCAGGCAGATGTACTGAAACAACATCTGGAGGAACAAAAGTTGCTCCTTCCTGCACGGCATAAACCAGTTGAAAGGCCTCCTTGGCGAGGGAGGTTATTTGAAATCTTTGGGAATGATACAAACTAACTTAAAATGTTTTATTTTTCTAAGTACCAAAAAAAAAAAAAAAAAAAGGAAAAATAATAAACCACTTTCAAATGTAGCATCAGGTACAGCTGATTGCATGGACACCACACTAATGTGGGAAGAGTTAATTATCTTCCAAGATGGAAGGGGTTCAGTTGCAGTTACTGCAGCACTGAAACAAATGGGATATACGACCAGTCCTCAAAGTTCCGGCCAGTGCAGCAACCCTGTGGTCATGTGATTGCAATCTGGATACTTGTGTGCCTGGCTCATGATTACGACATCACAGGGAGCTGCGTTCATGTGATTGCCATTTGCTACCTTCCCTGCCAGCTTCCCACAAACAAACCCAATGGGGAAGCCGGCAGGAAAGGTTGTAAGTCACTCTGGTAAATCGCTCAACTTCCACCAGCCCTCCCAGGCCCTCCCCTGGCCTCCCACAACTTGCATGCGGCCTGTGCTGGCCCTCCCATGACTTGCACACAGCCTGTACTGGCCCTCCCAGGCCTTCCTCAGCCTCCCCCACCCCCCTGTGGCACCCATACGCTCCTTACCTTTTACTTACCTAAATATTTTTTTAGCAACTATTCTATAAATTAAGACTGGAATTATACAACCTTGTGCTGGAGTTCAAGTGCTCTGGCATTCCTGGTATTTCCTGTTTTGAGTGCAGCTCTGTGCACAACACAGGAACGAGACCTAGAGAAACTCTTGACTTTCATAATAGTTTCTGGGGATTATGAAAGGCTGATGTTAGCCCTTTGAGGTAGACCAGACTAGAAAACCAAAGTTATGAATGCTAAAACTACTTTTATTATATGATTACAGTAACAGAATCCTGCAAGTCTGAATACGCTTCCCCCCTCCCTTTCTTTTTCTTGGTGAGACCTAGGGAGGGTCAAGTCTGAGACGTTTTCTCAAATTACATTTCTGCTTTGGACTCAAATTTGTTTTATCTGACTGTGTCTTGGTTGCAGCTCTTCCTCCTGTTCCTTAAGATTATTCCTCCTGTCCATTATACCTGCAGTGGAAGATGGTTGGAGCTCAGTTCTGTAAGCACCTGGGTGAAGTCCCCATGCATATACAGAAGCTCCACTGAAAATTATTTGGCTATCAAATAGCATTCATCACCTATTTAATTCCAGCGCTAGCAGCAAAGTACCTGTGTAAAAGGAAACACATGAGAAGTCAAATGTTATAAATTTATTTGGGGACATTGATCTCAACCTTTTTGGAAGCTTATGAAAATTTCAAGCAGAAATTAATACACTCCCAACAAAACAGTTCAGACTTCCAGTAAAACAGCATTGAAAATGTGTTTTTTCTATATTTCTATGTTCTATATATTCTATATATTCTATATTTATTTGTTTAACTTTCAGTTAAGGGAACACCTTAGTGGGGTTCGCTTTTTTAAAGTGTTTACGCTTCATTCCTCTGACATGAGCCTTTTTTTTTGTTTAGTTTTTTTGAAAGAAAGGATGCAAATGAGGTAAGAATTAAGGCAAACCTAAAAGTCATGCAAATGAAATACATTTATATTCACTGACAATACAAGCACATGACTGGATCAGACTCCTAAAGCTGCCCTCGGTCTGTCCGCTACTACTATACAGCAGAATGGTGACATACTTGCTATGAACAGTTACACTACCATGGGGAGTTCAGTGTCACTAACATCATCCAGTTTAGAACACACATAACTAGCATCAGTAAAACTTGAACAATAAATAGTATAGTTCACTGCAGCATGGTACCGCTGCATAGGCATCAGAGGAAAAAGGACTTATGAAATGACATTGCACACATCACATTGTGGCATAATTTTGTTTTATAATAGATATTTTTAAAATTCTTTAGCAATTGACATTCTCATGCACACAAGTGTTTCAAACACAAGAAGCAAGTCCATTGATAGGTAGTCCAAGCAATTTTTGTTTGTTTTGTGTGTGTGTGTGTTTAGATAGCTGCAAACTGAATGGAACATTTAAACTTCTGTGCAGTCCATGAAAGCATTTTATACAAGCTCATTTCTGAATGTCACATTGCAGGAGTAATACGATGGAAGGGTCACTCTTTGCAGCTTCTTTGAATTCATCCAATGTAATCTGATCATCTTTGTTCTTATCCATTTTGCTGAAAATCTTGTCTACTCGTTGCTCTGGTGTGAGGCCATCTTCATTCATTTTCATCATTATCACAGTGCCCACCATTTTATAAATGGCCTTGAGAGAAAAAAATATGAATTTCATGAGATCTGGCAGAATTACTCTATCAGTTGAAACAACTATAGAGCAATGCTGTAGTTGTCTACTTGGAGATATAGTCAACTGAGTTCAGCAGGGCTTATTCCCTGGTCAGTGAAGATTGGATTACACTTTAAGCAACAACTCTGCCATCTAGCCTGATTTAAGCGCAACCATTAAATGTAGATCAAACAAAACGTTAAACATATGCTGTTGGTGACAGTACAATACACTGTGAAAGTCTGAATTGTTAAATCAAGAGATGATACTTTCCAATTTATTTTGAAAGTCTGTTGCATTGCTTCCTTAAATTAGGGAGAACTTTATGTCAGCATTTTGTAAAAAGAATGCATCTGTGCAGTTGGGAGTATTCACCTGTATTTACTTTTTACCAGAGAGCCTATTGGGGCTGAAGAACTCTACGGTGTGATTCACACTGGAATTAATTATTAAGCGGCAATAGAAGCGGGCCACCAATAATAGGAAAAGAGGGCAGATTCTGTCACCACATCAACAGTGTCACTATTAGAGTGAATGACATTCTTTCCCCTCTGGAGGAGGAAATAAAAGAATTCTCTCAAGGACATTGCTGTACTGAGGCTTAAGATTTAGACCAGGGTGAGGAAATGCCCTCCTACTCATTCAGGCATAAGGATCTAATATGGCCACTGTTGCCTAGCTACTGTAGAATTGCAGAAGACAAAGACTCTGTCCCTCCTTTTAGCTGGCGAGTCAATTCAGGGTGTCGCCGGTTAATGATGGGAATTGGGACTGGTTTTTTTGTCCCTAAGCGATGCAGTCATAAAGTGTGACATCATGTGACCCCCATTGCTTAGTGATGGCAATCCTGGCACTCCTTGTTGCTGGTGTTAAGTGAGGATCACGGGTCGTTAAGCAAGTCCCAGGTGGCTCACAAACAGGCTGGCAGGCAGGTAAGTGGCTGCTGCCGGGTGGGGGACTCTGCAGGTGGCTGGTGAGATGCAGCGCAAGCATGGTGGGGCCAGGAGTGGCTGCTGCCAGGAGGGAGAGAGTGTGAATGACTTACTGGAGTGACTTGCAACTTTGCTTGTGGGAAACCAGCAGGGAAGGTTGCAAATGGCGATTACGTGATCACGGGAGGCTGCAACCATTGTTAAGTGCAAGCCAGTTGCCAAGCACCCAGATTGCAATCATGTGACTGGGGTTGGTGGGATGGCCAGAACTTCAAGGACCAGTTCTAAATACCACTCGTTCACCGCCATTGTAACTTCAAATGGTCGCTGAAAAAGTGGTCATTAAACAAGAACTACCTGTAATGATGTCTAGGTGCATTGCATAATTTTGCATTGCATTGCAATTTGATGTGAGATTGTATAGATTTTGCCTTGTGCATTATTTTCTGTGAAGGAGGTACTGAACTAAGTCTTAAATTTATCTTTTATGATGTCGTTTTTAGGATAATGTTATCTCATGTGATCATTGTCCATAAAAAAACTTGGTTTCCTTACTGTGGCCCTCCAAATTTTGGTGTATTACAGCATCTAGCAGCCCCAGCCAGGATGCTGAGAGTTGTAATTCCACAGCATCGAAATACATACAAATTCCCTTGCCATGGCATAGATTATACTTTCAGCTGGCAATCTCATCACTGACAATCAGGCCTCCTGCTTACATAGTCCTAGGCTTTTATAGATCCACCCATTCTATGTCACTGTTGGCATATTTCCTCATTTTTTATCATAAAACCCTCAAGGTTGTAAAACATCAAAAAGTCACCAAAACAGAACATTTTGTTTCTTGCTCACATTAGAAAGCGAGCAAGAAACAAAATGATTCTTGAGGATACTAGAATTTGGCTTACCTCTATGATTTCCAGCATCTCTACCCTTGTGATTTTTCCATCTCCATCTAAGTCATACATATTGAAGGCCCAGTTTAATTTCTGTTCAAAGCTGCCCCTTGAAGTAATGGAGAGCGCACAGATGAACTCTCTGAAGTCAATGGTTCCGTCGCCATTCTTATCAAAGGTTCTGAAAGCATGTTGAGCAAACTTTGAAGCATCTCCATATGGGAAGAACTACAAAATTAAACACAAACAAAAGTATTAGAAGACAACTTAAACCTTCGCTTTTAGATTCTATGTCCAATTTAAGAATGTATTTTAAAACTGAGTTCTAAGCACCTTGACCTTTCAGAAATATTTGGCTTTCTTCGTATTCCAACCTTTTGCACATTTGATGCCATCATAACCCAACTGACTTCCAGGAAATTATATCCAAGTCCAAGACTCTAGCCTTCGGTCCCTTTGAAGATGACATCTTGGCTGGAATTCTATCAAGTGCCTGCAGAATTTATAATATTGTAAATCAAACTAGATTAGCTGTTTCCAGTTGCTGTCAGATTGTGCCAGGAAACGTGAGACTTATTGGCCTTCGGGGCTTTCATTTTTTCTTTCATTTCTTGCTTTAGCTATGAATTCTAATAACCATGAAATTGTCCATTTATTCAATGAAGACAAAGTGCATCTACATAACCTTTCATAGCACTGGATTTCATGGATGCCTCTGTACAGGTTAACAGGAGAATGAGCAGAAGCAGTTACTTTTATTTTTTGTCATTTCAGCTTATCCAGGATCAATTTGCCCATTCTGCTACATTTTTATTATTGGGCGCAACCAAGGTATTTGACAGTATCTGCTCGGTATTTATGGAAAGTATTTTTACTAAAGATGTGAGAAATACTTATAAAATACAGCAAAAAAGTCTTCCAAAATAGAATCAGAACAGAGGGAGGAATCTTTAATGCTCTTGACTCAACCTTGTGAGAGGTTTGGGAGCCACGGGTTCTAGATATGGGTTGATCATCACAAAATTTGGGAGGTTAAAAATTTGACAGGGAAGGGAGACAAAACAAGAGGTGATGGTTACAGTAATTTGACTAGCACTGCGATCTAGAATGCGACTGAAGTCAAAGACAATGACTATGAAGTCTTACATGAATAGACCTGAAGTTGGCATAATCTGATGGACTCTTTCATCTTCTACCCAGGTAGAATTATTCTAACCAGTTACTGAGAATGTGGTCCTTGATATATCTGATTTCTTTGCATAATGTTTAATTCCCTTTGTGATTAAAAATGCAAGTAACTTAATCATAACATTTTCTTATTATTTGTGTGGCTAATATTGCAAAAGGTGTAACCATGAAAGCTGATAGTACTAGTAAACACTATTGTGAAAGAGATTTTGAAAAATTACAGTAATCAGGAGTGAAAATAGTAATTTCAATCCTTTTCCTCATTATTGCTGTCTTTTCCTTTCACACATACTTAGGATAATTTTTTTTAAGGATAGGGACACACTACACACATGCACAAGATACACACACACATTATAATGCTTGCTTGGGATACAGACATTTATGCATCATGACAATGGAGAATCGGAGGATGTCAGGACTAACAACTTCAGCAAAAATTAAATGTACATAGTAACACAGAATATTAGTATGTAGGTTAACATTAATTAATCCTGAATCAATATAGGTGACTGCACAGCTGTGTGGACTCAATGGAGATGAAAAAAAAGTGCACTGCATGTTATATGCTATGGAAGAAAATATGGGAGTATTATACGGTCTAAGGCAGGCAGTCTGAATTAGAGACAGTAGGTAGATTAGGCTAGCACAAGGGAGATCAGCATTCATCTGTCTGTCAGCCATACACATCAGTCCCAAAGGGTGCTCAGCAAAACTATTCTGTTAGAGGCAGCTGAACTCTGAATAAGTTACAGCTCTGTTACTGACCACCAGGAGGTAGGCACTACGTGAGTACCAATAGAAGCGAATATGTGTAGCTCGGTTGAACTGTGGAGTCCTGGGGGTTCTCTGAGCTTGGCTGTTTTCTTGCAAACATTTCGTTACCCAGCTAGGTAACATCTTCAGTGCTAGAATGGAGTGGGGTTTGCTCTCTGTTTATATACAGTGGTATGCCCTGCCAGTGTTGTGGGGGGGGGGGGGGTTGTTTTCTTTTATTTTTTCCCTCTGGTAGTTCCTTGATTAAGGTATTGTTTAATGCTTGTATGTCTGGTGGTAATCTTGGAGTTAATCTCTGCTTCTCTCGGTGATGACTGCTGGTGAGGAGATGTTCTGGTCTTTTGTTTTCCTTTCTATTGTCTCTTTTGAATAGTGTGTAGATGTTGTTTATCTTTATGTGGCTGTTGATGGCTGCTGAATACCAAGCTTCCAAGAATTCCCTTGCATTTTTGGATTTAGCTTGGTCTAAGATGCTGACAGTTTCCCAGTTGAAACTATGGTTAAGTCTGTCCATGTGTTGTGAGATTAAGGAGTCTTAATCTTAAGCAAACCAAAAGGCCCAGTAGCCCAAGAAGAAAAAACAAGAGTCATCTACAACATACAGTGTAAAGACTGTAACAACCACTATGTAGGACAGACAGGCAGAAGGCTAGCAGAGCGCATCCATGAACACCAACTAGCAGTCAGAAGACACAATGAAAACTCCTTAATCTCACAACACATGGAGCAAGCTCAGAGAGCCCCAAGGGCTCCACTACGTGAGCAGTTTCATCCTATTTAGGATTCATCAGACATTGGTGGCCAGATGTTATTCTATGGGGTTCAGACCTTCAGCTGGGAATTGAACTCATGAACCTTTGCACTTTAGATGACTATTTTCAGTGCATTAGTTTTAGGAATTATCCAGGTCCCGGTGCTCAGCAGTTGCAAGAAGGACTATCGGGAAGGGCTATCAGAATGGTATCCACAATCCTGCCCCTGTCCAAATAGGAGGAAACGGGGCATTTAATGCCTGCCTCCTGGTGTCAGTGTAACTGAAAATACTACCCAGGATATACATTGTGTGAAAACAGAAAGGGGATATTGAAGGTGGAGAAAAAGTCAAATAAAACCCTATAGACAGAGGCAGGACATAATGTAACATCTGTATCTCCCTGCTCTGAAAGCTTAAAAGGTGGACTGTATATCCCATTCTGATAGAGAGCTCTTTTATGTGAGCCATCTAGAACTCTAGAGAGAAGGAGGCATATAAGTCCATTTTTTTTTTTTTTAATCTGCTTAACAGTCATTACTGACCCTGCAGTGACCGCCCCCTAGCGGTTTTCAAGGCAATTGCATCTTTCTAGTTTCGGAATTAGACTTTGCCAGAGCCTAATTCCTAGAGCGTCAGCCCAGCTGGCAGCACAGGAGGCGGGATTTCCGTTGCTTCGCGCCCCTTTTTCGGACGAGCGCGGTTTTTCGCGCTTTTACCGGCAACTTGTCCTGTCTCTCTGTTGAGCCGCTGCCAGCATTTTTCCTCCCGCCGGAGTGAGAGTCCTCATTTATCTACTCACGTATGTTTTCGATCTGCTGAGTTGGCAGAAGCTGCGGGTATAGAAACAAGAGCTCACCTTGTTAACGCGAGGCTGGACTCGAACCGCTGAAGCTTTCAGCCATTTCTGGCCGGCACTTTCAGCGTCATTAAGCCGCTGCGCCACCGCGTCCCCCGATATAAGTCCATACATTCATCTAATAAAAATGGATAAACTTTTTTCTACTGAGCCAGCTGTTCTAAACAGCATGTCACAAAGGAACAAGGGTGAAGCTATATTGTTGAGGAGTAAGAATTCCTCAACTGTAATTCTGCAGAGAAAAATGTACTTCAGAGGCATATGGAACTGCATTTCCACCAGAAGACACCTTCCTTCAGGCTGATAATGAAAAGCCAACACTGTACCTTCTTGCTGAGATGTGAAAACAGCAGGAGTCTTGAGGCATTTAACATCTCAGAGACCATTTCTGACTGGGTGTACACGCTCAAATTCAGCAAAGATAAATGGACAAAAATAGGTATTTCTAGTTGAATTGTTTCACATGTGAACATTTTCTTTTCAGCTTTTAACCGAAAACCAAGTCTTTAAAATATAGTGAAACACCGTGGAAACTGCTGCATGTAGTTCTACATTTTTCCTGACTTTGGGGTGCTCGATCTTTAAATGGAAGAAAATTTAAGAAATTGTTTTTTTCTACTTCAGCCCTCTCAACAATTTCCCAGTTGTGAATCCCTGAAAAGGTTCAATCACAGCCCGTCTACCCTCCCAGCCATAAAAGAAGTCAGGAGAGGTTCCCTTCTTAATAATAAAAAAAGTAAAACTAAAAATGTCTGTGTCGATTTTAAATAGCTATCTACACTTAATTAATCAAAAGAATAGCTCAGTTAATTAAGAGCAATTAGCAACTGCACACAGGTTAAAAAAAAAGTAATAGCTGTGCTTCTTATTTCAATTGAGATTGTAAAGTGAGGAAACTGGAAAGGTAACTCTTTACTCTTAAGTTAAGTTGCAATGAAAATCTTGCCCTCCAGTGATAATTGGCATTAAAAAAAAAGCTTGCACTGCCTGTGTAGAAGGCAACCTCTTTTCCTAATGTTCATTGCCAGCAAAGTAACAGTACTTATGAGAATTGCCTCTGAGAAAAAAATATTTCCACCTTGAATTCCCACATGCTCTGCTTCCAGTGGAAATCACACAGAATTCTACCTGGATTCTAGCAGCAAGGAAATGAAAACAGCAAATGATAGGAGGAGGGGGAAAAAGGGGGGCTTTAAAAAAAACACCCTGCTTTTAAGTTTCATATTCAAACTTTTCTTTTGAAATCACGGTCTGAAGTCCACAGGAAAATTATAATGCAAATGTTTTCTTCACATTTGTTTTTCCTGTCAGCTCAGAGACTTCTTTTAAAAGATACTGTTTCTGGATAAGTTAGAGGTGCTTTTGTGAAAAGAGACACTGTCTTTTAGCATGCAGACATTAATATCAAGTTCTCTACCTGTAAGGACTACCTTTGAAAGTGATTTAGCAGTTTGACACAGATATCACAAGATCTCCAACCCCCTTTTCTTCCTCTTGGGGACTCAAAGAAGCCAGCGTCACAGAGATACAAACAGTGCAGCATCAGACACATGATAAAACAGCTCCCAATTTCCTTAGGAGCTTTTTGAAAGAACAAAAATCTGCATGTATGAAAATGTAGTTTGGCTGTTATGTGATCCTCCTATCTATTTTGCTTTGTTTTGTTTTGTTCTGCAGCAGAAGCTAAACTCTGACACCATGAAACTACAGAAAACACAAGCTATGAGCAACCAATTACAGGTAATCCTTGCTTAATGACCGTTCATTTAACGATGGTTCAAAGTTACGACGGCCCTGGAAAAAGTGCTTTACAACCTGTACTCATACTTATGACTGTCACAAACCATCACACCACCCTCCGTGGTCACGTGATCATGATCTGCGACCTTTTTATGACAGTCGTTAAGCAAATCACGTGATCATTAACTGTATCATGTGGTCGTTAAGCAAATTCTAGCAAAAAACATTCATTAGGGAAGCTGGATTTGCTTAACAACCAAATGATTTCCTTAACGACCTTCAAAAAATACTAAAATTGGGTCTGGTCACTTAATGACCACCCTGCTGAATGACCAATTTTCTGGTCCCTATTGTGGTCATTAAGCAAGGACTATCTGTAATGCATTTTAAAAAAGCAGTGATCTGGAACTAGCAAAATCCTCCAGGAGGTTGGAAAGTTCCTTCGGCCAGCAGGAGGCTTTTGATGTGGCAGAGATTTCCTGTTCCCTGAGAGAGGAGAAGATGATCTACCTTTACTTTGCAGTCCTTTGGATCCCTTGAAAACCTGCTCTCACGGGGAGGGGATTCATTGGAACAATGGGGAAGGCTGTGCTAGGACTAAAAAGAGAGGAGGAAACTCAACCAATATAGTCTCCTGGCCCATTTTTCCCAGTGTGAGCTATTCTTCCAGCTGAATAAAATTCTGCATTCAACACAAAGGTACTAATGCTTATGGTACTAAAATGATCAAACTTCTACCAATGGTTGGAATATAAAGATAATTGTAGTCACTTCAATTTCTTGCAAAGGGAAAGCAGAGAGAAGGAAGGAAGGAAGGAAGGAAGGAAGGGAGGGAGGGAGGGAGGGAGGGAGGGAGGGAGGGAGGAAGGAATTTAAACTATACAATTTTCAATAGAAGAGATAGCACTGCCATACATCAGAAACATCCCAGAAACAACCAACAGACTGTTACAACCACACACATCACCATAGCATGCAAACCAACTAAAGCCCTCCAAAACATCTTAAGCAAACCAAAAGACCCAGTAGCCCAAGAAGAAAAAACAGGAGTCATCTACAACATACAGTGGTAAGGACTGTAACAGCCACTATGTAGGACAGACAGGCAGAAGGCTAGCAGAGCACATCCATGAACACCAACTAGCGGTTAGAAGACATGATGAAAACTCCTTAATCTCACAACACATGGACAGACTCAACCATAGTTTCAGCTGGGAAACTGTCAGCATCTTAGACCAAGCAATATCGAAAAATGTGAGGGAATTCCTGGAAGCTTGGTATTCAGACAAGGCAGCCATCAACAGGCACATAGAGATAAACAACATTTACACACTATTCAAAACAGACAATAAAAAGGAAACAAAAAGACCAGAACACCTTGCCAGCAATCAACACCCAGATTAACACCAGGATTAACACCAGACAAACAATCAAGCAGTAAACAATGTCCTAATCAAGGAACTACCAACTTAGACAAACAATAAAGTGGTAAACAACAGCCTAATCTAGGAACTACCAAGGAGAAAACAACTCCCCCACCAAGACTGGCAGGGCAAGCTACTGCATGTAAACTGAGAGCAACTCCCACTCCCTTCTAGCACTGAAGATGTTACCTGGTCAGGTAATGAAATGTCTGCAAGAAAACAACTGATCTCAGAGAACCCCAAGGACTTCACTATTCGATTTTCTGCAGAAATTACTTGAAAGCATGCGATTTTCTACAGAAACTGTAAAATGCTAACGATTACAGTTTATAAATTCAAGCTCTAAACTCCGTATGGATAACGGACTCCTCTAAATCTGTTGACCTATATGCATTATTTGGAATCAGCCGAATTTTTATCCCACTAAGAAAACAATTCACAAGCATACAATAAGATTCACAAGCACACAAAGATAATATAATAAAACTTCTCAGGCTACCAGGATTCTAATAATCTCAGTAGCCTCAAATCCAGTAACATGAAGCTAATACTTTTCCTGAGCACGAGGCCAAATGCTTTAACATCTGGAACTAGCAAAAATAAGTGTGTAGTATCCTAAAGCACTAAAAGTAGCCTGCAGCTGTTTTTCAAGAATGGCTAGATTCTGCTGAACTTCTGAAGAAATTATGCAAAAGAATCTGTTCTCTCTGCAAAGAGCTGCAGAAGGAAAGTATCCTTGAACAAAAAGTGGTCAATATTGGGTTACTTTGCAACAAGAAAACTACCATGTTACAACCTTCTGCAGATTCTTTGGGTGTCAGCTCTGGGTTGGTGTGTTGCTCTCTTGTGTTTGGATTATTCCTGAATTATAACAATAAACTGTTGCTACCCATGTAAAAAAGGGGCAGGGCTTTGATCATCAGGTCACAGACTGCCATCTTGCCTTTCTTGACTCCCTCTTGCAGACTACCCTGACAGACAATACATGTTAAACAGGTGAAACTTCCACCAGCATTGTCTGTTGCTAGACATTTTTTTTTTTTGGCTGAGTCTCTCTCTTCCTCGCCACTGGTCAGTGAGAAAAAGTGGTAACTCCATCTGGGAGTGGGCATTCTGTAATTTTTAAATACTGTTGCAATACCAGCTCCTATCACTTCTGGATGCATGGCTGTCATGTAAACTGCTTAGAATCCAAGAGGACGATATAAATTTTATTAATAAATAAAATAAATATATCTGTAGTCCCAAAATATCTGGAGTGCCCTAAATTCCACAGTCCTGGCTTAAACTATCAGACAGGATTGATGAGACTGAGACTCACATTTGGCTCTGAAGCTATCTATCTATCTATCTATCTATCTATCTATCTATCTATCTACCTACCTACCTACCTACCTACCTACCTACCTACCGCAACTACTCAGCCTAAATTACCTGAGTTGTTGTAAAAGCAGAATAAGGCAGGTGAATAGCCATATAAAATATTCTGAGTGCCATGGACAGAAGTGCAGTATAAAACAAATAAGGAAACTAAATCTGTTAAGAATTGGTCTCCTTAGGCTTGTAAACAGGAGGGGAGGGCCTTCTCCAAGGCATTCATTTCTACCACCTCCTGCATCATCTAAGAGGAAAAGCTGAATTCCCCCACTGGGATTCAAACAACAAGGAAATTAGTTCAGTATACAATGTACAGCATGCAGGTGGAGGGGTGGAGAGGACAGGAGGAGGTTAGAACAAAATCTCCCACTCTTCTCTACATGGTTTCTGACAAACGCATTTAGAACTAAAGGGGGAAAAAATATCAAAAGGGAGTTATGATACGGGACGTCTGCTCTTCAGGGTATCAGAAATGACTGTAAAAATGTCTAAGGCTAGTGCAAGTGCTCGCATGATCTCCACGCACGCTAGCCTGGGCCCTTGTTTTTCTGCACATGCAGATGAATTCAGAATTCCATCTCTGAACCGAATACAGCTGCCAAATGCCTAAATCGACCGAGCCCAGCAGGAGACCCTTTCCTGTGGTTGCCTCACAAAGGGAAGTCGTGTTGAAAGGCCTTTGCAGGACCCGGGACATACTTGTGCTCCTTAGTTTAAGCATCACATTGTGCTGTAGGATGAGGCCTCCCACAATGCTCTGGGACAGTTAAAAAGGACATCATTTCTTCCATGGGAAAAACACAGGACCTTCCCATGATAAAGCTTGGAACAAGCTCTTCTGAGCAGAATTGTCTTCCTAGGACTCTTGGGGTCTTTCTATCTGTTAAAGAAGATTTTCTTTTACCTAACCTCCCTCCCTCCCCCCACAAAAAATGCCCCCAACTCAGCTGACAATGACAACTGCTTGCCTATTTATTACTTCTCTGTACACGGCTGGTCTCAGATGCAATTGCAGCTTTAAATAAAGTTCTAACCTGCAGGAATAATCTCTTGATTCACACTGATGGAGAATTAGTTATGAACCAGCAGGAAATGAATTGATTTTGAATCACAGTGTTCTCTAATTAGATCTGAACAATGAGAAGTTAAAGGCAGTCACAGCAGTGCCACAGGCCAGCATATGGGCAATCTTGCCCTTAAGCAACACTAACCACAGCCCCAGTGGGCATTATTGCTGAAACAATTACTCTAATATGACGTCAACTGGGGAGGGGGGTAGTTCCATGCAACTTGACAACTGATTTTCCTCCAACACAAGACTTTACACTGAACACATCTTTGTTAAAAACTCTATTGAAGCTATCAGAGAAGTAAATATATTAGAATCCTAGGTTAAAGTCACAAGAGCAGAGGCCAAGAAAGCATCTAATCAAAGGCTGAGAAGATCTTAATTTTATTACTAAATCCTGTTCACTTCATGACAGATATTCAGAACTAGAGGTGAGGAATTTGCTGCCCTCCCTAAGTCAATAACTTTCACTCTCAGCATCCCATCCCACCATCCACCTGACTGGTGTTGCTGGGAGATGTGGTTTAGCAACATCGACTGGGCCACCCATTCTCCACTTCTAGAGTCCACGTCTAGAGTGAACATAGAAAGCTGGTCTTGAGGTTTTTCGTTTGTTTGTTTCTGAATGATGTTTTTATGGGGGGGGGGTATTTTTGTCTGAATTTGTAGTTGCAAGCCACTTTGAGTCTTGGGGTGAATTGAAATAAATAGCTATTTCAACTATTTATGGTTTTTGCTATCAAACTGCCATTAAATCAGGGAAGCCACTTCAGGTTTGGGTGTAGTATGTCAGTGTGTATGTGTGTGTGTGTGTGTCATATATAATTTTATTGGAGTTTACAAGCAGAAAGATAAAAGACTAATACAAACTAAAGAAAATATAAAAAGTGAAGAAAAAGAGAAGTACAAAGAGATAGAAAAAAGAAAAGAAAAATAGAATATATAAAACATGACTCCCCCCTCCCACCAGACAAGTATAAACAATTTCAGTAACTTAACACCTTCTCTAGCATTTCAATAAAAAGAAAAAGAAAAGAAGATCTCCTCTTCCTATAACTCATCCCTTATCAGTAATCAAAGTATAAATGCTCATCATTCAATCCTAATCACCAAAGTCTATTAAGAGCTACCAAAAATAATAACATATGTATTTTAACCTTAATAAAAAAAAAGCCATTTTGTAATCCAACATCACTTTCTCTAA
Organism: Liasis olivaceus; assembly: GCA_030867105.1. Taxonomy (NCBI): domain Eukaryota; kingdom Metazoa; phylum Chordata; class Lepidosauria; order Squamata; family Pythonidae; genus Liasis; species Liasis olivaceus. The sequence goes on from CM061349.1 coordinate 194,660,233, forward strand.
GAAGTGAAGCAAAAGAAATCTCTCCACACTTATAAACAGATTCTTAAAACCTTGTCATGCAGTCCCGGTCAAAAAGAAATCCCATTCATGTGTCTGTCCCCTTTAGTTATTATAACATCAGCTGGTTTCATTTGTAAATCCATTTTGGCATCTTTTTCCATATCATTCTTAAACTCTGACATTTTAAAATCCATTTTCAAATCCACAGACTATAGTGTTTCTCAACCTTGGCAACTTTAAGGTGAGTGGACTTCAGCCATGCTGGCTGGGGAATTCTGGGAGTTGAAGTCCACTCACCTTAAAGTTGCCAAGGTTGAGAAATACTGATCTAGCCCCTTAACTTTCCAAAACCCATATTCTAGTCTCCCTTTTGCTGTTTCCAAAAAATAAATCTTTTCTTTTTAATCCTTACATTTACATAGAGCTTCTTTCATCCAGGGTTGAAGGAGATTCTCCTGGCATAATAAAACTTACCCTTCGGAAGGTTCTTAACTTCTAAGAAATCAGTAAAAAGTAACTTCCTAAAGTAATTAAGAGAGGAATTAGGCGAACCCAGTGTCTCTTTGAAAGGCGCTGAACCATAGCCTAGGTGCAAACTTTTCCCCCGGCTCCTCGAACTTGCAGACCTGCTGGAGATTGCTATTTTACACTCTCTTTACAGGGAGATTCTGCATGGAGCAAACTTGTGGCTGGTCCTTGTCCTCTCCTTAAGAGAGGGGTTCTGAGGAGCCGATCCATTCACCAGCTCCTCTTTTGGCCATGGTTGTCAGCTCCGCAAAAGTGGAGCCATCTTCAGTCCACCATTGCTGTCCCCGGGTGTAGTAAGTATAAAGGATGGCCTTGAAGGACAGGGAGAAGATCGGCTGCCAAGCCAACAATCAGATAAATGAGGCTTGAGCTCAGACCAAGAAGGTGGTTTATGAAAACAACTCAGACAGCCCCACCCCTCCAATTCACATGAAGATAAACGAGGGAGGAAGGGAAACACATTCAGATTTGCAAGATTAATGTCAGCCCTATAAGGTAGCACAGACTAAGAAACAGACCCAAAGCTACTTTTATTAGAACAGCTATAGTAACAGAATCTTGCAACTCTGAATGTGCTTCCCTTCCTAAGCTCCTGCTTCACAAATGAAGTGACATGGCACTGCTACCCTTCGGTCACATACTCAGAGGAAGTCCCAGGACTGCCCAAGGAAAAAAGGAGGGGGCTTGGGTGCCACAAATTGCCTACATCCTTTTAAAGCCTAAGTGCCTAATAATGTTGGTGGGAAGGGATTTTTTTGGGAAGAGAATCTCTGTGTGCACTTCCTGCGTATACTTAATACCACTGATGTTCATTTGCTTCAGGAAAAGGCATTAATGTCTGCAGGCCCCCTTTGAGCTGTACCCCCCTCTAGCACTTGAATTTGTTTCCTGGTGTGCTCGCCTGGAACAGTAGGCTTCCCACTTATACGGAACCCAAACCTAAACAGCACATAGGATGGCAGGCATTTTAACATCTGTAACAGCAGATCGTGAAGAGCTCAAAAGTGCAATACCATTGCTGATGGGGTGAAGGGAAGGCCCACAAAAAGGCAGGAAGGAATAAATACATGTTATACTTTTTTTTTTTAAGGTGAACATCTAGGATTTCTTGCCAACTTCCCCCCCCCGCCCCCCACCCCATCCTCGGCCTCTGCATCTGTGGATGAAGGATGTAGATTCAATAGTTATACTTTCTAAAAATAGATACACTTTTCTAAAATGGCATGATGAAGAACTTTTTACCCGCCATTTTTCTTCTGGTGTCTACTGTATAAATCAATGCCTCAAGCATAGGAGCCTATCCACCGCATTTGGGGAACTTTAGCCCCATCCTGAGTTGTCCATTACAAAAAATTTTGTGGGCTGATCCTCATTTGTAAACAATCTGCAACTCATTTTTTTACCCGTGTATAAGCTTTGCTAAATTTCACTAGGACTTACTTCTGTAAGTAGATATGTAAGATTGCAGTCATGTTTGAAAATAATATACATTCTTCCCTTCCTGAATAAGTAAATCAAACTGTATTTTCAATCTGCATAAATCTTGTGATTCCATCCACTCTTTCATTTCCAGAAGCCTTAAGCTTACATAGAATATTTACATCTTGTTGAGGAGAAATTTATTAATTCTATTTATAGATATCACAAAACACAGATGAAGAGATGCCTCAAAATTATTGTTTTCATAAACAGTCTTTCTGACAGGCACTGGAAAATATACCCTGAGTTGATGTAAACTGCTCAACCACCTAATCGATGTGTTTTTATTAAGGCTGCTACTGATGCTTGAGGAATACATACTGGTTTAATGCTAATCTCCCATCAGCTTGCTACTTTCAACTTATTTTTAGGTGGAGACAGACACCAAAAAGAGTAAAGGCAAGATTTTCTAGGTCTGAACAGGAAAATATTTGGATTAGAGAGAAAGGAATCCACAAAAATAAGCTTATCAAAAATATCAGATTCATGTATACAAGTTCACAAAGCAGAATTTCAATTGTGCATAGTTTTTTTCTTCCTCTTCTCTAAAAATTGGGTTATTAGAGTTATTTATTAACAGCTGTAGTAAAGTACAATAAAACATCAGTATAGTCTTGATTAACAATTTTATGAGTCCTTCCTGAACGGCAACTAAGATAGACGTTTTGAAAAGCAGCCCACAACTCAGTTTGAAGGATTTCAGGTTTTCAGGATCTACTTTATTATTTTTTTAATGGAACCCTGTTTCACCAACTAGAATCTGATGTAAAAAAAAAAAACACCATACAGAATAATGATACACCAGAACAGAAAATAGTCTATTTTCTTACTTATTCTAAGGCTACTCCAAGAAGTAGAAGAAGATTTTTACACAGAAGGATTGGGTGCTGTATTCCATTCTGATGTAAGGGTACATGTTATTTTGTTGTTGCTATCATTAAATACTTTCAAATAATTTTTAAACATGATAGCCTTGTTGCTTCCAAACAGTCCATATCCATAGAAGAACTATTCAAAATGGAAGAAAAACCTATCCCCATGTTTGGATTCTCCAGAAATTGCCCTCAGTCAAGAAGATACAAAAAGCAGAGGACTGGATCAGCAATACCACCCAATCTCACCAATCATCCTAAAATTTACAGTACCAGTCAATTCAGGGGTTCGCTTCCAATTTGCCAACAAGTGGCTCTCTGGGCACAGATGGCAAAGGGAAAAGGAGGCAAGAAAAACGTTTACTTGGTGGTCTGGAAAAACAAAGACACCCTGTTTCTTTCACTTGTGCTTTCCAGCAATTAGTCTGGAACCAGGTTTATTGAGAGACAATGGTGATTAATGCTGCCAGGCAGCAGTGTGTGACCCCAGCCTCTTTCGGGGCTTCTCAAGCACTCTCCCATTCAGCATCCTTATATAGGAATGAGCTGCATCTCTTGTAGCCTCTCCCTTGGCTTGAAGTCCAACCAGGTTGCCCTGATTGAACCCTTCCTTATGCTCCTCGCTACCTTATCCCACCACCCTCCATGGTTGCCATGTTAAAGTTTATCCAACTTTTTTTTTTGTTAAGAAGTTCTGATAATCCTCAAAAAGTTAACATGGGGCTCCCGCAAGCCTTCCCATGCCACTCCAACACACCACAGTGTGGTGTAGTGGTTAAGGTGCTAGACTAGCGGTGGGAAATGTTCTTGTTCAGCTTCAGCCATGGAAGCTCCCGGGGTGATTGTGAGCTTCTCTCTCTCTCTCAGCCCAGCCTACCTTACAGGGTTTGTGGTGAGAAAAAAAAAGGGAGGAGGGAGCCTTATACATGATTCCTTGAGCTCCTGTATGAATGTTAGGATATGAATGTAACACAAACATGAAAAAACATAAAATAAATTTCACTGTCAGGGTTTAAAGAAGGAAATATCTAAATAAATGCAGCTGAATGATGAAATATATACATGAACCATTATTCTAGAGCTCAGACGCATAGAATACTAACTTGAAAGAAAAACGCATATAAACAGCCTTCTAGGGCTATTAACTGATAGAGCAATATTCCTGTTTGTGAAGTTGTTTCATCAGTGAAATTGCCCAGCTGCATCAGGTTCTGTTTGCTTTCTCACCTAGAGCCAAAACACCATTTCCATGTGCTCAAATTATTACAACAAAAACAGGACCTCTGACCCTCCAGATGTCGCTGAACTGTTAAAGTCAGCATCACCAGCCAGCATAACCAGTGGTAAGTAATGCTGGGGACTGTTTAGCAACATCTGGAGTGACACAGGTTCCTCATGAACACTATAGCACAGCAAGTCCAGATTTCCCACTGGATCCAACAGAGATGTCCTTTATCTGATATTAGTGCTTAAGTTAATAAACTGTTTTTAATAGAGGGACATCTTTATTTTAAAGCTACTGCACAATGTCCTTGCACAGTGAGTTGATACCATTTGAGTGACAACAGAAGCATCAGATCAGTATGAACAGAATCATTTCAGATTGGTCCTGGCCAAGATCTCCAGGCAGTGATTGCTATTGCTATTGCTGCTCCTGGCTCCTGCTCCTGCTTTGCCTCCCCAGGCAGACAGACTCTCTCTGAATTTCCTCTTAATGTTTCCTTCTGCTCTTGGCATCCTATATATTCTTCCAATCAGGAAAGCGCTGTTAACACTGTCAGCTGTTCTTGCTCTGTTCCTGGACAGGTGATCATCAACCTGTCTTGAAGTAGGTGCCTTTTAAAACAGTAAGAGAGGACTTTTTCTCTTGATTTCAGTCTTCTCTTTCCCCCAGATGCAGTAAATCCAGCAAAGTTTACACCTACCTAAGCCAGCTTATTCAGTTCCCCAAAAAAGAGGGTAACTCCACACAATGCCTTGAGTTCCTCCCCACAAATATGCAAATAAATATGTAAGTCCCTTTGAGCAATCTTTTAGCTGGAAAGGGTATTCATTATTTTGAAATATATAAGCAGATGACTCTGAGGATTGTTAACTGTACAATCCAATGCCTCTCTATTCAGAAATCAGTGCTACAGTACTGTGTTTAATGCAAGTAGGCAGAGCACTGCAACCTGCATGAGTAAATGATTCATTCCCTGATGTCCTCCCATCTTAGTCAATAAAACTCATTGTACGTTTTCTGGCCCTATGATGTAATGAATTATCACCCCTGCTTCAAGTTAGTATTTCTGTACAGTTAGGCTGCTTACTGCAGTTGTGAGGAAAATATATCTTTGGGTGAACCTTTGAGTGAAAGAAGCAAGTTTTTAGAGGCCTCAGATGAACGGGATCGCCTTAATAACATTGAAACATAAAGGAATGTGCAGCACCCTTGAAGCTGGTATGAACTAGGCTGATTGTGAACCCCTGATCACAAACATCCCCATAGCAACATAAGGGAGGATGCCTTCTTCCTGGCAGTTGGCACCTTGAACCAATTTGTTTCTTCCTCTCTGACACTATTGCTTTCCTTATAGATAGCAGTCGTTCTGTCCTTGTAGATAGCAGACAAGAACAGGGACAGAAAGTAACTTGAGAAGTATTGCACATTTAGGTATGCCTACATCATCATATGAATATGTATACATATGCATTCTTTTCCCTTCCCCTTCTTGTAGGACTGTATAAATATCAGGGCATCCATTTTGCCTACAGGGGAGTGTCTCCCACTAACCTTTGGTGGGGTCCCCCTCCAGTACGTACTGCCTAATAAACACTTCAGTGAAGCCTTGATTATTTTGCCTTTGTGTCCTGCGTTTTGATTCCACACAGTATACATGATAATGGTAATACATACTTTTGCTCTAAATAGCCTGGATTAAAAGAAATGCTGTAGATGTGAAAGGTTTTGCATTGCATGTATTTATTTGAGGCTATCAATTGTGAGAATCTCAAAGATCAAGAAGACCATCCCTAAGAGATCTCTGGACGCAGTTAATTAGGTATTCAGCACTATAGTTCCATATAACATTGTATAGTCCCTTATACAATAACAGAAGCAAGATTATCCTAATGTTTAAATTATCCCCGTTTTTAAAGAAGGCCTTGAAAACCACTTGGAAGCTTCAACAGGTCCAGAATGCAGCATCATGGGCAATGATGGACATTCCTCTGTATGTCCTCATGATATCCCTGCTTTGCGAGCTGCACTGGTTCCCAGTATGCTTCTGGGTGCAATTCAAGGTGCTGCTCGTTGCCTATAAAGCCTTATATGGCATAGGGTCAGGTTATTTATAGGACTACCTATCTCCCATGGTTTCCACCTGGCCGATACATATGGCAGAATTGGTGTACTCCAGGTCACTTCAATTAAACAGTGCCATCTATTGGGACCCAGGAGTTGTACCTTCTCTGTCATGGTGTATGCTCTGTGGAATGAGGTCCCCTTGAATTCCATGTGGCTCCCACCCTGATGGTATTCCATGAAGCCTTGAAGACCTGGCTGTTCTCCCAGGCCTTGAATTGAGATGGACAGGGCCTCTTATTGGATGTGCCCTTGTCTATATTCTTGTATAGAGCAATCACATCCCCCCTTTTTTGTGCATTGTTGTCAGGCCTAGCCCAAGGAACTCCAGGAGACCATGCAGATTCAGTTCAGCAATGTTTATTAGCTCAGTTCCCAAAGTCAAAACAGAGTGAATTCCTCAGGGAGGTGCCAGCCTCATCCTCTTATCTCTTCCTCGCCCCTCAGGAGACAAAAGAGGATGCTTCCCTCTCTGAGTCTGGCCTTCATTCCATTCCATCACAATTGTGTAGTTATGGTTTATTATACTGCGAACTGCCCAAAGTCAGTCTGAAGTTGGGCACTGCCTAAACTGAATTAAATAAATAAGTTATTATAAGAATCTATTACAGTGTTTTAAACTTCAACATTCTATAATGTTTAGCCAGCATGGCAGTCCTGGCCAGGGATTATGAACCTTGAAGTTCAATCCATTTAGGAGACATCAAATAGGGGCAGAGGAATTCATTCATTCATTCATTCATTCACCATGTATGGCCACCTACCTGATACATGAGGTGGCCCACAGCAACATTCCATAAAGCAAAAATAAATATAAACCCACAAAACCTCCCAAAAAGCATCATACTTCTCACCACAGCACCACAACTTCCTGACTCTACATTTGCTGGGCTCACTTCCATCCTAGCCCAATGCCTGGGTGAATTTCCCTCCGAGTCAATTTATCTATTTATTTAATCATTTTATTAAAAAAATATTTATTTTTCAATGTCATAAAATACTTCTCTAGTTAAGCTACCTGAAGCTAAAGCAGAGAATATCCACTATAGAAGAAACCAAGTGCATATATTAAAATGGCAATAAAATGAAAACAAAAATCTCACAGTTTCCAAATAAATGAAATGTCAAATAAAACACACACATTTCCCAAAATTTCCAGGCAATTAACTGAGTTCTCTAGAAGTATCATTTCACACTGATGGTGTCACTATCAAAACATCTTTTCTGAATAAATCTACATAAAAGAAGAAGGAGAAATTAAGGGAGTTGAGAAAACATCAGTAATGCAAAAACAGCAGAAAATGGATGAAAGGACATGGATAAGCGGTGGAATGGTGGAACCAGTATACTCTAAGGCAATGTGTCTCAACCTTGGCAACTTTAAGACATGTGGACTTCAACTCCATGCTGGCTGGGGAATTCTGGGAGTTGAAGTCCACATGTCTTAAAGTTGCCAAGGTTGCGAAACACTGAAGTAGACTATCAGCCTCAAGTACTAAACCTGTCCTCTTCAAAACAGTTGTAGCTAGCTGTTATGTTCTCGCTGTAATGGCTTTCAAGTGAATCTGAGCGTAAAATACATTTTTCTGCCAAGAGAATTAAAACTTAAGATGAAATCAACACTAGTCAGAGGTAGAATTATATACTATAGTACTACAATTCTACATATGCTTATTAGAAATAAGCCCTACTGAGTTCAATGGAAGTTACTCTAAGATGAGGAACTACGTTGTACAGGATTGCAGCCTTAGTCCATTAGAAGCAAAACAACAAGGCCTGCTAGCAACACTTAATATCTAGCAGATATATTGATATAAATTTTCACAGAGTACAATCTGCTTCCTTAGATGCAAAGAAATGTAACTCAAAGGCAACTTCTTAACTAGGTGCAGGCCTGTTGGACTGTAAACCTTAGTATTCCCCACAAGTACATGCAACACCTCTGGAGGCTGAGAAAGAATGCTCTAAGGCAGTGTTTCTTAAACTTTTTTCTCTCAGGATTTTCTCTCAAGACCTTTTCCCACTTTTAAAAATTATGGAGGACCCCAAAAGAGTTTTGTTTGTATGGCTTATATTTATCGCTATGTACCATATTGAAAGTTAAAATTGACACATTTGCTACTGCTTCTCATGATTGTTTGCTGGGATTTTAACACTGTATTATTTTGCAACATAGGTTGGCAAATAATTTTGATTTTGTGGGCCCCTGAGAGGGTCTTGGGGGACCCCCAGGGGTCCTAGGACCACATTTCAAGAAAAGCTGATTTAAGGAATGAAATGGTCTAATCTTGACTTTGGCTATCATGGGCAACTTTAAAAAGCTGCAGTAGATAAAATTATGTTTAATCCAGGGTCTTTCTGGTACCTCAACTGATGTCCCAGCCTGCAATGTATTCTCCTCAACCATTTTTTTACAATGTCAAGCACATAAATACTTTAATGCCGTGCCAGGTTTCATAGCAGTTTATAATCAGCTACCATCTGTAAGGTTTTCCAGGTACAGAATTTTGATTGCTGCCAAAGGGGGAAATAGGGGAAGAAGTGACGTTTTTGTATTGCGAGATCACATGAGAGGCTGGAGTAAACAACTTAACCTTCATGGAAGGGAGAAAGCAATGCACTGAAAGAAAGAAGAGAGAAAAAAGAGAAAGAATGCACAGTCCATTCCCCCAGCTGAAGGGAGTGGGGCAACAAAGAAATGAAGAGCTTTTGAACTAGCCAGTCACAGACATGGTGATTTAATATACTTGTTTTAGAGCAGGGTCCCCAAACTCTTCAGCTCATTGACCCCTTCATGAAGTTTCAGATTGTTCATCAACCCCAAACATTTATTATATGAAAAAAAATCAATAAATACTACTTTAACTAATAGTACTATGAATCATCATCATTATCATCATCAGGACCGAAAAACAAGAAAATTCGTGACTATTCACTATGCATTACATCCTTGCAGTGATATTGATAGATAATACCTGCCCTGCAGAAATGGAGGCAGAGGTTTACTTCAAGTCAAGCAAACTGTCAAAGAAGAAAAGCATGTGTTGGCTGTTTATGTAAAAGACAGCCAAGAACAAGCACCGATGTAAGTTAAAAATTGGAACTTACTGAATGTACAGGAAATAAAACATGAATATCGAAATAATGTAATAAAAACACAAACAGAATGCTGACAAGGAAAAGCATTACATGGTCAATTTCTACAAAAGACTGAGGGGAAAGTGGATAAAGATAATACCTGGCAGTGGCTTACAACTGGAACACTAAAAAAAGAAACTGAAGGCTTGATTTTGGCTGCTCAGGAGCAAGCTATTCAAACTGATGCAATCAAGAGCAGAATTGAAAAATCATCAAATGATTCAAAGTGCAGATTGTACTAAGAAGCAGAAGAAACAGTAGATCATATGCTCAGCTCATGCAAGAAGATCACACAAACTGACTATAAACGACATAACACAGTCGCCATAATGATTCACTGGAACATCTGTAAAAACTATCGTGTCAGTAATGAAAAATTGGTGGGAACATATAGTTGACAAAGTAGTCAAAAATGAACAGGTTAAAATATTGTGGGATTTCCAAATACAAACCGATAAAGTCTTGGTGCATAACACACCAGATTTAACTATGGTTGAAAAGAAGAAAGTGCAGATAATTGAAGTGGCAATACCAGGGGACAGGAGAATAGAAAACAAAGAATTGGAAAAGATCACAAAGTATCAAGATCTGAAAATCGAAGTTGAAAGATTATGGCATGAACTGGCAGTGGATGGCACTTAGAAAACCCGCACATTGACAAAATTTCCATCTGTCAATTACAAAGGGCCACTCTGCTTGGATCTGCACGTATACAATGCCAATACATTACAACATCCTAGGTTCTTGGGAAGAACTCAGTGCGAATGAAGGCCAACCCCAGCTAAAGAACTGGCAGCTGTGATTTCACGCTGTTGAGTATACAATAACAACAACAATAGTGGATAGTCCCATTGTCCCTTGGTTGATATTGATCACTTCGGAGAACCCTGTGTTAGAGCAATCCTAGGGACATGGGATCTAAATTCTTGGCTATGTGAATCTTAAATTGTTCCTTTTCTTCTTCCATCTTCTTCTCTTCCTCTACCTTTCCCCTCCTGTCTTGTACTCTCTCTCGCTTTCTCTCTGAAACACGCAGACAGACCCAGCTTTCTTTTCCTTTCTCTGCTTCTGTCAGGAGGCTGAAGGACTGAAACAGCAGCCCCAGGCAGCAGATGCTGGGGTGGGCAGCAGCTGTGAAGTGCAGGACAGAGCCATCCCAAGATTCAGCTGCCAGTCTGCTAAAGTGACATCAGTGAAACACAGCTTTGATTTTTGCCGCTGGCAGAAAAATAACTTGGCTGGCTGGATTTCAAGGAAGAGAGGTCAGATTTCAGGGAGAATGGATCCTGCTAAACGTTTATTTGTTTGGCTTGAAAGAAATTATTGTTTTAAAAAGGTGTCAAGATTTTTTTTTTTTTAAGGATAGCAACAACAACAACAACAACAACAACAACAAACGGGACAGCAATATGCTTTAAATAACAGAATTCGGGTTTGCCATTTTGGATGGCAAATGACGGTCTTTGTGTGGCTCCTGCCATACGGAGCGACATTCCCACAGATCAAGATGGCCTTTACCCTACTGGCCTTCCGAAAGGCCAGGGAGACTTTCCCTCCCGGAAGTAGGGCCAGGTTGTTGGTGAGCCCAATAAGTGTGTTTTGGTTTGGCGAGCTGGTCACAAGGTGCCTTGGTTATGATTGTGTTCTAATTGTAGTTTTGCCTTGTTTTATGTTGATTTTATTATATGGTCTTCTTTTGTGCACTATTTCTTCTCTGGCAAGAGTCACCTGTTTAAGTCAGGTGGCCAGGTAAATCCAAGATAGATAGATAGATAGATAGATAGATAGATAGATAGATAGATAGATAGCTTGGTAGAAAAGATTTAATTAGGAAAAGCAGATTGTCTAGACTTCACAGTGTAGGAAATATATCGAAGTTGCTCCTGCTGCTTTATCATAATTATTCAAAAGATTTTGTTGTAATAATTAAACATAACTCTCATCAAATGTGATCCTAAGAGCAGGGTACCAGGTCCCTAAAAATGTCTAACGATTTACTGGCCTGCAAGAACAGCTAAAGCTTTCTCCAAAAGGCAGATTAGGGACCATACACAGTGGGGCCTTTTCAGTGACTGCCCCTTTTTTGTATCATGGTTTGTTGACTGAGGCTCATCGAGCTCTCCATCGCTGTCTCAAGTGTAAAAAGAAGAGCTGGCCTTTTCCGTGACTTTTGCTGCTTTTTTGGGGGGGGGGGATTATTGTCTTATTGACTCTCTCCCTTGACTGAGGATTCGAATGTGCAGAATACATTTTTAAACTTTGCATTTGTTTTGTTGGATATCAGTCATGTGTAACATTAAGCAATGTTGCAATAATCAGAAACATATAGAAAAATAACTTTAGTTGTTACAATTCCTTTTTACCATTAGAGTTATTAAATAGCTTCTCTGTTATTAAACCACGCATGCACTTGTTTTGAGATAAGAAAAGTTCAGCTTAAGCAATGATCTAAGGTTAAGCATCTAGATTTAAGCCAATATATTAACATTTATCAATGGGGCTTAAGAGGCTTATGTGTACTACTGGTAAAGAGATTCAGTCTGGTCATTCAGGTCTGTGGTAAAGCTCTTTAGACCAGTCCCTTGATGCTAAATGCTATCATGCTCTCTTATAAGGGGGAAAAAAAGGGACAATCAGATATGAATCATCCCCCAGAAATGCACTGAAATCTTCAGGGAAAATAGCACATGATTTGCATGCAAAAGGTTTGAAGTTTATTCCCTATCATCCCAAGGGTGGTGCTGGGAAAGATTCCTAGTTAAAATTCTGGAGAATTAACTGCCAGTCACTTTACAGACAACCATGGCCATCTCGAGCTGGAAGCATGACGTCACATGAACAGATTCCTATATTCTGTATGTCAAAGTTATCTATCTGACTTTTCAGTTAGAATGGTGGGTTGATGGCTCCTGATTGGAGTCAGGTTGCTCTGGAACCTGGACAACACAAGAGCATCTTCCATCTGATCACAGACATTAAGCTTCACCAAGCAGCATAGGAAGAGCCATGGGCAGCTGTTCCCACCACATTAAAAATAAGACCTGATGGGATACTTGAGCTAAATGTTGGTAGCAGCAAACCATCATGGGACATTTAGAATACTTCATAGACACTAACTGTAACAAAGAATGGCAATGAGCAACAATCAACCTCCGGTGCCTGAATGTACTGATTATTTACCAGAAGTGATTGGATGACCGACCAGTTACAACCGTGAGTTAAACCGATTATGGAATTATATATTTCCAATGTCCTGCACAATGCCTCTTTCATTACTAAAACAAAATGTTCTGGAACTCTTGTTCACATTATACCTTTGCAGAGGGATTAGGCAAAATCAAATTACTATCTAATGCTTTCCTAATTATGACTTCTGAGATACTGTACTGCAGAGGTTAAGAGCATGAGTTATAGAGCTGGATGGGTGCTGGTTCAAAATGTAGCTCTGTCAGGAATGTATTATGTGGTTTATTAACTACTATTATTTCCAGGATTTAATAGGATGCAGCCCAAAGGCTCAAAATGTATCACAAAAATGAAATCCTAGCATCAGAATAATAACCAAACTCAGCAAGAGTGCAATCAGTGTGGAAACAGAAGAAAAGCATTTAAAAGGTTGGACTAATTTAAAAAATGTCTCGATGTGGCCACAAAAGGCCCACACAGTGCCATGTGAGTGTTCCTGGGAAAGGTGTTTCAGATAAATTTCAGCAGCCCTTTTTAACCCATCCTCCACTGTTTCATTTCTGATGGTATGAGAGACCTCCAATGAGTTTGCCAGAAATAGAAGCTGCCACAGTGGAAGAGGGCCACCACCTTCCAGTCCTGGCTTGTGAGCTTCCCAAGAGATCCAGGAGGCCATTATCTGATACAGAAGGCTGGATCTGATGAGATTATGGATGGATCCAACAGAGCTACTCCTGTATTCTTATGACTACATTTTCATCTCTCTAGAACAGGGTTTCTCAACCTTGGCAACTTTAAGATGTGTGGATTTCAATTCCCAGAATTCCCCAGCCAGCCATGTATTTTAGTTCAGTACTCAGATTGGTATCTCGGGATGCCAGAATAATACCCATAGTCTATCGCAGTGTTTCTCAACCTTGGCAACTTTAAGATGTGTGGATTTCAACTCCCAGAATTCCCCAGGCAGCTTAAAATTGCCAAGGTTGAGAAATACTGCTCTAGAATATGGGTATAATTCTGGCATCCCGAGATACCAATCTGATACTGAACTAACATCCATTGGAAATACTATGATTTGCATAATAAGTAACCTAAAAATAATTAAGGTAGCTTTGCTTTTCAAAAAATTGTATTGTTAATAATATACTTTATGAGCCTCATTGATTTATTCCTCAACCCCATTTTCCTTTCTGTATTACACAGTAACATTTGAAAAAACATCTAATTGCTTGCTTGCTGATTGGATGGATCAAACCATCCTTCTCCGTCCCTCTAATCAGTTAAATTTCTAATTTCAAAAAGCACTTCATTCTTGTTGCTAAGCAGCTGGCTTATGCACACAGAATAGCAATAATAAAAATTCTTACAGTTGCAGAAACACAAAGCTCTGGCTTATAAAACAAACGTTACAAATAAATAGAAAGCACCCATCACCAAGTGGGTTTAACAACGTTCCTTCAGCCAAATTACAACTGCTTTAATAATTTCATTCAACTTGACAGCAGGTGCTTAAGATACCATTAACTGTTTTTTGGCCTTAAAACCCAGCTTTATGTTGTTTCTGCAATGCCAATTAGTCCCATAAAATAAATCATGTTCTATAAATGGCAGGCTGACCTTTTTCTAAGAGCAACAATGATACTGAGCTGAACTTTAATTTCCTGATTGTCTGTAGCTTGAATCCTTGTAAGTAATTTGCTTATTCCTCTGTTCTTCCAGATAGTTTAAATGTATCAGCTGTGGAAAAAAAGCTGATCTTTTGGTTTACTGTTTTTCAAACACTACAGGTAGTCATCAGGTTATGACCACTCATTCAATGACCATTCAAAGTTATGAAAGAATTGAATGAGGGGGACTTACAACTGGTCCTTGGAGTTCTGGCTGTTGTAGCATCCCCACAATCATGTGATCGTGATCTGGGAACTTGGTGCCTGGTTCATGATTATGACATTATAGCAAGCTGCGGTTACATGATCACAATTTCTGACATTCTCTGCCAGCTTCCCACAAGCAAAGTCAATGGGGAAGCTGACAGGTTGCTCCCGTTCCTGCTGTTTTTTCACCTGCCCATGCTCTGTAGCACGTGCCCACAGCACCTACACACCTTCCTATGCTCTGGAGCATCTGCCCGTGTCACCCACTGCCTGCCTGCCCATAGCTCTCACCTGCAGCTTTCACCCGCCAGCCTGCTTGCCTGGGACTCCCACCTCTTCCTGCTTAATGACTGGCAAGGTCCTGGGGTTATGATGGCAACTGGGACTCTGGGATTGCCATTGCTAAGTGATGTGGTCATGTAATGTCATGCTTTATGACCGCATCGCTTAGCGAGGGAAATTCCAGTCCGAATTGCTGTCATAACCTGAGGATTACCTGTACGCTCTAGGGAAGGCATTGTGCATGGAAACCTATATGGGAAGGGGGGAGGACAAATGATGACATGCGCATAATTTCATCTAAAAGTGCTGTGATTGATGTACAGGTAATCCTCATTTAGCAACCACAATTGGGACTGGCAACTTGATTGTTAAGTGAAGCAGTTGCTAAGTGAAACTGACTGTGCCTATGTTCCTTCAGCTTTCATTTGCTTTACAGACCTGAGAAGGTCATAAGTGCAAGGATTGGTCGCAAAGTTACTTTTTCATCACCGTTGTAACGGCAAATAAATGAGGCAGTTACTAAATGAGGACTACCTGTATTTGCATTAAACAACAGGATGGAAGTATGCAATGGCCCTATTTGCATGATGTCATCATCATGTCAATTTATGCCAGAATTTGTTCAAATCAGTAGAACTGAACAAAATTAAAAGAAATCTAATATAAGTACATAAACTAAATTTGTGATACAATTTTACTGATTTATGCCAGAATTTGGCCCAAGCTTAACAAATCCAAATGCACAAACTTAAGGAGAAATCTAGGAATTCTAATGCGTTCTGGTTTTAAGCGAACAGTTTTGACCTAAGGATGGTGGAAGCATCAGAGCAAACCCTACATTGATCCACATGCTTGACAGTTAGGTGGATCTCTAAAAGGCAGTTTTGCTTCCATGAATGCTTGAGCTAAAGCATTTTCTAAATGCTTGAAACAAAACCATGATGCAACTTGGCACCCAGCTTCTACACATCAGTGCCTCTATGTTGCTTCACTAGCTAAGAGAAGTTTCTGTGCGTATGCAGCAAATGTGTAAAAGCCCTTGATCTCAAAGTGAAGCACCTTGCCAAGACAGATTAGGCCCACCTCAATCTTTGATGTGGACATGTTCCTCCACATCAAAACTGTTCAAAAGCAGTTGCTTTTGAAATGTCTCTTTGGTACAAGAAACAATATCCAGGGTGGCCATTCTGTCTAGCTGAGAAATGTGGAACCATGTTGATTTGGATGCAGAGAGATGAATTGAGAAGTCACTACTGACAATGTTAAAATGGTTTAAACAAATATTGATTAATAGGGCGGTGCAGTTTTTTGGATTCAATCCAGAAAGTTGCTTCAGAAAATGCAGGGTCATGAATACAGCATCTATCTGCTGTTCTTTAAAGCAGCCATGTATTTTCCTGAGATCCTGTAATTGCCTTTTACAGCTGCTGCATGATCCTGGGAAAAGACTTGGGTGCTTTAAAGAGTTGCAGATAGCATTAGTTCATGCCCCTGCATGTTCCACAGCACCCTTTGGACACCAGTCTGAAGTGCTGCACATCCCTACTGGTTATTATCTTGCAGAGTTAACAGTCTATAGTTGATGTCAAACATATCAAAACTACTCCGTAGAGGCAGCAGTTGCTTTTGAAATGTCCCTTTGGCACAAGAAACGATATCCAGGGTGGCCATTCTGCCTGGCTGAGAAATATGGAGTCATGTTGACTTGGATGCAGAGAGATGAATTGAGAAGTTAAGCTGTCATGCCCTGCCCATGTGGCTCATTTGATCAGCACAAAAAACCATTTATGTTGTATCAGATATTCACACTTTGCTGGGGAAAACAACCCAAACAAAATACTGATCTAAGCCATAACTTATGGTCACCAAAATGAAACTGACAGATTTCTTTTTTTATACTGACAATGTTTTATAGTAGACTATTTAGTTGAACTACTTTAAACCCCTCCTGCTTTTTTTTTTCCAGGCAAGGTCTGTCCAAAGCAAAGTAGAATGGAATCATTATTTCTCAATATCTCAACACACTATTTTGTTGACCTTGTTAGAAGCATATTAGCCCTTTCAGTCACTAAACCATACTACTATCTCATTTGTTTCTTATGCCTTACTAAGACACGAGATCTTTCTAAAACAGGAACAGTATTTTTCTGGGCAGATGATACACTGCAGGCCAATATAATCCATTGTTATTTTCACACTTGCTTCTTGGTCGCTAAATGCATAACCTTTCACAGAAATTGGTTTGTTAGCTTTGGTCCAGTTACCCAAGCTTTTGGATTTCTATCTACCCCAAACAGCATGGTCAATCTGAACATATAACAAATGCCCCTCACTTTTTCATCCTTCATAAAAATATTAAGCAACACTGGAACCAGGGGCTTTGTTCAAAAACAAGCCATTCGTGAACAAGGTCAATTCTTTCCTGTACTTTCTTGCAGTCAGATCTATGACACATTGTTCATACCTTTCTTAGCTGTTGCTACTGCATCTCTATCCAGAAAGTAAGCAGAGAGTAACAACTATAAACCGCTCAGAGTCACTGGGAGTTGAGCAGCATATACACTGAATAACCTCTTTCCTTGCAACTGGTGGTACTTGCATCCATGCACAGAACTGACTGGTCAACATCGTTTTTTTTTAATACACCAAAGTCCAGATTTCAGCATTTTTCACAAGGTGGCCCAAAAAAGCAGGCATGTTCAGCCGTAGGGAAGGTGATATAGAGGGGCTGCGTCAAGAGGGAGAAAGGCACAACCAGTGCTGAGGTAGCAGCCACACCCCCTCAAAACGTGACAGAATTAAGGACTGCAGACCAAGCTCTAGAAAAGGCTGCATCTGTTTTGGTCTTTCTACAAAATGAAGCATCCCTTGCACAGGCAGAAGGTAGGAAGAACATGGCTGTGCACTACAGAAGACAGTATAATCTAAAGGATCCATAAAATTGTCGCAATTAACCCTCTACCTTTCACATTAATATTTTTCTAGAGCCCAGGACACCCACTGTTGCTTTTTGGCTTTTTTTTTTAAAACATATCTGGCAGGGAATATATAACTACATGCTTTTGAGGTTAATATTAAAGCTTATATACTTCTTGTATCTTCCATGGCTGTACAAATATTAACTAATTAAATTTTGCAGTGCTCAAGTGAGGCATGAAAGAAACATGAGTCTGGTCTTCTGTTTTAATGAAGCTTTCTGCTTTGTTAAGAATGTTCTTATTTGGAACTCTTGTAATTACTTTAATTGTCACAAATGCTGATAAAATAACACAATCTGTTTTCATAATGTTAACCTCCATACAATTATACAGATTTAAATCTCCCACAAAATGCATATTTTCTTCATGCTTCTTAACTTTAATTTTTTTATTTCTCCTGAATCACGGAAGGAAGGAAGGAAGGAAGGAAGGACACAATATACTAAAAATTGAATATTTTTGATATTTTCAACAGCACATATTAAAAATATATTTAATTATTTCATTGTAATACATTCCCTGTTTTTTTAAAAAAATATTTAAAACACTTCTCTGTCTTATGCATGTGTAATATAATCTAACACATATTTACTCAGAAGTTCTATTTTATTCAATGGAGCTTACGTCCTCACTGAAACAACAGAGAATTCTCGAACTTGTGTAAGCTGGACAATTTTCAGAAACTTTATTCAGTGAACTAGCTATATAATTCACCAATGTTTAAACTTTGCATATAATGAACATTTATGATTTGTGACAGGGTACATGCGAATGCATGCATGCCTCAGATGGTGTCCCTAAGTCTTCCCTCATAACCTTATCTGCATCCTCCCACACTTGTGGGAAGAGCCTATTGGATAAACACTGCCCCACCTACCACTTTTCCCCAGAGAAATTCTCTCTGGCACTAAATTACTTGGGAGGTAGGCAGGATTGGGGCTGGGGGGGTGGCTAGCTTAACAGGGAGTGGGAAAATGCTGAGCAAGGAGAAGCATGTGCTAAGGGATAAGATAAGATAAGGTAAGATAAGATAAGATAAGATATTTTCAGTAAGTTGATTCGGTAAGAACTCAACTCCTTGTTATGCACATAAAAGTTAAGAGACTAGGCAGGAATTGGAAGAAAAAAAGAGAAAAGGGGAAAAAAAGGAAAATGACACTGACTTTAAAAGGTATCCCAGTCATTACACTTTCAGCCACAAACACAGGGACATACAATCACAAAGCATGAAGGTAGAACAAAAAAGAAGAAAGTACAATACGTATAACAAAGGCGCCAGAGCTCAAGTCATCTTCCATAAAAATAAGTAAAATTCTGCTCAACATCTAGCTTCCATTAGATTGTTACTTTTTGTTTCTGCCTCTCTAATCCCAGATTTCAGAGGAATTGAGGCTTCTCTTTACCTGGCTTTGAGCTAGTTTGGGAAAAGAGGGTCAAAAAACTCGAGAGGGGAATTTTCCTGCTCCTGATTGGCTTTTTAGTGGGCTTTGATTGCCTCTGCCAACTATCTAGATTGCAGAGCTGTGCACAGTTACCCACAATAATAGCAAAATGATTGATATCCCATTGCAAGTTCTGCCCTTTCATACTTGTGTTGTGATGTTGCACGCTAGTACATACAACGCCACTTGCCCCCACCTCTGTGGATGTCCATGCTAGGCTGGCAGATTAGATGTCACTGACAGATCAGATCTGGGTTTTCCTTTAACTTTTTCCTATCTGAACTGCTTGAAATGAGATTTTTCTCCATTCACTCAAGCACCATATAATTATATTTGTTGTGCCTGACCTAGGGCTGGGATGAATCTGATAATCTCCACTCAAACATCTCCCTGAGGAGTTAATGGTTTTCTGCCTATTGACTGGATGCTATCAGTTTCTCACCCTCTGGATTTATCACTGTCACTGAGGGACTGGCACTCATCCACTGAATTGGACCTACTAGTTCCTCACCCCAAGAATTACCTTCTGTGGAAGCAAATATACTCCATTTCATCAGGCATGGCCATGCCATGTACACATCAAGCTTACCCCCCTTCATATTCTGTGAGTAAGGGCTAGAATCAGAACAGATTTCACTCTTTGTTGTTTCTTTACTTAACTAATTAAAATATTATAAAATTGAACATTTCAAGTTTGGTAAGTGGTTACAAAGATTAGCATCCTAATCTGAGGGAAAGGGGAAGAGAATGAGGGAAGTGGGATAGCAGGGAAAACTCTGTGAAGATCTTCCTGATGTATTCAAGGTGTTGGCTGATGTTAAGTTTTCACTATCTATTGCAAAGTCCCTTAGTACTTTGTTGATCTCTCAGGGATGAGGTTAGGTAGAAAAGGTGTCACAGGGAATCAATAGCCTGGTTCAGGAGGCTAAGTGTCTCTTCTTCTTCCTCCACATTTGGTATTCATCTGAACTTTTTTAAAACTTAAAGATCTCTCCTAGTATTTCAACCCATCCAACTATTCTTTACCACATTATTCCATATACGGGATGCTCCTTTTTCCAACCCTTCCACCCATGCAAGGGTATAGTATGTCTGCTCATATCTACTTGTATCTGCTGGGGTTAGCTAAAATTACCTCTTTCAGCATCTGGTATCATCTAAAAAATATGTATGAGGAAGGAGGGTAAAATGGATCGGGGGGTGCTCTATATTCTAAGAAAATACTCTTTTGCAGAACAAAATTATATCCATGCAAAGCAAGAATCAGTGCTCCTGATATGTCTTCTTTCCATTTGTTTATCCTATTATGATCATGTACCTGAAAGTTCTCTAATATAGTTCAATATGGAATGAGTTATGCAATGATTAACTCTATTGATTTCAGTAGCTCTACTCTAAATATGACTGTCTAGATGCAATCTACTAATAGTAACACTTTTCTAGTGCTTTTATATTTTAAGTTAAATTATAGTCTGAGGAATAAGTTTCTTAAACAGTAATTACTCTTGTTTGGAATCAGTTATATTTTGTCAAACATTTTGTCTTAAGCAGAAGGAAGGAAGGAAGGAAATTTTACATATCTAGGTCTATCATATAATCTTTGATCAGAAGAAATACAATGATGGCATTCTAGAACCCCTTGACGTTATCGATATATAAGGCAGAATAACTACCTATTATTATCCTAGTAAAATACTTATATGTATACCTGAAAGATTATAAATGGACAGCACCTGGTTCTATGTAGCAGAATTGGGTTTCCTCAAATACCTTATTTATTGTGTCACTATAAGGAATATTGAGACACACATTAAAAGAAGAAATTTACTTGAACACATTTCTTCTCACACCATGGGCCAGAGTGGCTTCCTAGTGTAAACTAAACTGCTGTTCTGAGATTTAACTGAACTAACCCACCAAGGTTTCATCTTGGCTTGTTTCAGCAAATCATAGTTTTAAAGTCTTTCCCAACATTTCTCCTCCAGTTGTATTCAAAAGCAATACTCATCAACCCCATCAGCATGGCAAATACTTTTGTTTGTACAATTTGAAGTCCAGATCTAGAGGACAACGGTTGCCTGACCCCACCTAGAGAACAGTGTAGAATGTCTTCTTGTTTAAAAGAATCATTTAAATTTTATGAAGGTAAACCTTTTCTTGAGATAGTTCCATGCCTAGCCTGCCTGGGATAAATGCTAGTGAAATAAACTTACTGCTCAAGTTATAGATCACTGAAATTAGCAGATGGATTAACTAGCAAACAACAAAATAGTCTTGAATTAAAATATAATCTTCAACAGGTGATAGAATTCAATTTCTCTCCCCAAGTATGAAGAACATGCTTTCAGAGTTCACAGAAGAGGGGAAATTGCTGTAATTAATTTCCTGTTAATTGCTAAGTTTTTTTTTTTAAGATAAACTCATTATCCCTTTATGTGGTCTAATTACCTAATCTTGTTTGCGAGGAAGTGCAATTACCACATGAAGGAAATATTTATTTTTATTATTATTAATGGCTTGGAAATTGAAACAAACTTAAGGAACTGGAATTTTTTATGCAGCATGTTTGTTTTTCTCCCCCCCTCCCCCTCCTCAACCCATGAAAGTGCTGCATAGTTATTTGACTTTTACATCTTGCAGTGTCACAAAACTCCTCTTTATCTGGAATACAAACAACAGAAATATTAGTTCACATTAAAGTTGATTTTCAGAGAGTTTACACATTTTTGTGACCAACAGTTTTTGGTAAATCCTTTAGTTAGAGCTACCATATCTGGGCTGCAGACAAACTAGATGGACCATCAGACGGCAACAAGGCGGTACAGAAAGCTCTAAAATGTGGCAGCCACTTAGGGGTCGTTTGGACTTTTGCAGTACAGATATAGCAGCCCTAGACCTTGGATCTGGCAAGTTTTATTTTACTTGGTGACAAGCAGATTCAAAAACTGTGGACACAGAGGACACTCCCGTACATCCATTTATTTCACACCTCAGATTCACACTTCAGAAATAATTTCATGCCACCTGAGTGCTTCATCGCACCCCACATATCCATGAGCCAAACAAAGCCCTCTAGTTGATCTGTGGGACAAGGGCAAAACCAGTCCCCAACTCTCTATGCCTGCTTTTGCAGTGAGGAAAATAAGCCTCCTCTGTGCTTTGCTCAATCCCCTGAAACAGTAGCAAAGTCAAGGGTATTCCAGTTTAGCAGCTTAAATGAAGCATTGAGAAATGGTGGTAGGGCACCATGTTAAGTTGCAGAACACTTATTCAGTTATCTGATATTTGAGGCAACTGGAGCAGACAGGGATGGTATTGTTTAAAACACAATTGGGGTTCGCAAGTAACACCTCCTGAACGTCTCTTTTACATAAAGTAATCTTTAAAGATTCAAAGCCCATTCCCTTCGCAGAGATTTCTCCCATCTCCTTCTCTCCCTGATTCTTGAATATAAACCTTTATTCATTTTTTAAAAAAAAATAAAATGTTGGGCTTAGGGAAATATTACCTAACTCTGATAATCCTTCTAAAAAAGCATGTCATATTGCTGAATTTTGTTATATATTTTTTTTCAGTAGACATTAAGAGCAAAACGGCATCTGCCTGCAATACAGCATGAAGACCATTGTGGTTCACCAAATGAAACCATATGATGACTTAGCAAGATATCAGCATGCAGTCAAAGGGACTTCCTTCTTAGTAAACATATCAAAGATTTTACAGTTATACGCCACACATTGTGAATTCTGATAAAATAAAGCCCTATGCAGGTTTTCTATGATCATGGGCAGAAAGTTTCAGTGCTTATTTAGTGAGAAATCAATTCCAACTCTTGAAAACGTTTAAGTCTCAAAAACCCCAAGGTATTTCAGGGCTTGAAAAAAAACTGCCATGCAAATGTTGGAATATCTCTAAGACTACCACTTAGAGGAAACATATTTTTAAAATAAGAATGTGGGAAACAGCCTAAAAAACTGGGGGGGGGGGGGGGGGGAAGCATCCTACCTCAAAAGTTATGGAATGAATTTCAGTCTAAATAATACCTGAGTTATGCAGCTTCATCAGACAGTATCTGTATTCATAAATGCATACAGTGGTACCTCAAGATACGAATTTAATCCGTTCCGTGACTCTGATCGCAAGTCGAATTGGTCTCATCCTGAAGCAAATTTTCCCATAGGGTTCAATGTAAATACGGTTAATCCGTTCCGCCCTCCGAATTTGGTCACATCCTGAAGCAAATTTCCCCATAAGGTTCAATGTAAATACAAACAGTTCTGAAACATATGCATTTTATTTTTAAACCACAAAAACATGAAAAAAAGTACGTACAGCACAGTATGAAGAGGGAGAATGGGGTGGGGAGGCAGTTATTGTTTGGAGGGAGAGTCCCCCTCCAAAGGGACATCGGGGAGATCTCCTTCAGGGGTTTCCTCTCTTCTTTGCCTCTTAGCTGCAGGCTCAGTTCTGGGGAAAAACCTGTCTAAAGTCAGTTGTTTTTTCCTGTGCTGCATAACCCTCCGGAAATGAGAGACCACGTTATCGTTCATCATGTTCAACACTCTGTTCGTTACAGTTATGTTGGGGTGGTGCTTCTCAAAGAAGTCCTGGCACTCATTCCATTTTTCCATAATGGATTTAATCACGTCACTGCTCACTTCCTCCCTGTCTTCCTCTTCCTCAGTGGAATGCTCCTCACCAAGCGCTTTCTGTTGCTCACTCTGGAGCTCAGCAAGTTCTTCCGTGGTCAGCTCCTCCTCATGGTCCTCAACAAGCTCCTCTATGTCTGCATCATCGACAACCAGACCCATGCTCTTGTCCATGGACACAATCTCCTCCACTACCTCTGCATCAGACCCTTCAAAGTCACGTTCAGCGACACATTCTGGACACAGCAAAAGGGTCAATCTGTCCTTCATGGGCTTGTGCCCTGGCAGTGCCTTTTCCTCCTGTGTGATGTAGGTTCTGTTTGGCATCTTCTTCCAGAAGAGCCCCGTCTCATCGCAGTTGAACACTTGCTGAGTGATGTATCCTTTTGCCTTCATGAAGTCCTCAAATTCTTCCTTGTAGGCTTCTGCAGCAGTCTTGTCAGAACTGGAAGCCTCTCCATGTCTTGCCACATTGTGGATGCCAGTTCTCCTGTGGAATTTCTCAAACCAGCCTCTGCTGGCTTTAAATTCCTCACTTGCTGTGCTGGTAGAGGGGTTTTTCTGCAGTAAATCACTGTGCAGCTTCCTGGCTTTTTCACAGATGATAGCTTCACTCACGCTATCACCTGCCAGCTGTTTCTCATTCAGCCACACTAACAACAGCTTTTCCACCTCTTCCAGCGCTTGTGTCCTCTTCCTCGTTAAGGTCGTTACTCCTTTTGCCACATCAGCTTCTCTGATGGCATCTTTATTCTTCAAAATAGTCGAGATGGTCAACTTCGCCATCTTGTACTCCGCGGCCAGATCAGTCACACGAACCCCACGATCGTGCTTTTCTATAATGTCCTTCTTCAGTTGGATCGTCACTTTCTTCTTCAAAGCCTTATTCTTGCCAAGCCCGCTCTGCATTTTTTTTGGAGCCATGCTGACAAGCACACCAAAAACCTTCCAAACGCCACAAAACACACCACAAGCCTCACCGAACGTCTCCTTGCTACCGCGATCTCGCCCACAGGAAGCCACGACCGCGTGGCAGCAGGGCAAATGGCTGCGGATCCGGTTCGTAGATTGAGGCGGAGTTCGCATGTTGAGGTAAATTTTTGCGGCCGGAGCTGGTCGTATCTCGAAATTTCCGTAAGGTGGGGCGTTCGTATCTTGAGGTACCACTGTATTTGTTCTTTTGAGATGGCAGTAAACTGAATGGCTGGCTAACAGCAACTAATGCTTAGTTACTATGCCCAAGCATTCTTAAACCCCTGAACACCCATGTGAACTGGGTCCATTCATTGCACTGTTATGATTTATTTAGCCATAGTTTATGGAATAAGCCACAACTGACTGGATTCACACAACAAATTAAGTAAAAATCAAACTAACTACACTGCGGCTTAGTGTGATATATAACCCCACTGATACACTGGGTGTGAGTTCCCAAGTTAACAATTACTACAGTAGGCATATTCTCCAGTGCACTAGAGCTGAAATCTTATTCTAGCATTAGTGCTACCAGGATAGGTCTTATTAACCTTGCTAACCAGTATGTGGCACTACCATGGAAGCCATTTATGCAGTTGCTATTAGAACTGGTAAGAATCTTACTCTCTGTTGAACAATCCCATGGGCCACTGAACAACGTGGAATGGTCAGAGCAATAAGTGGGTCTGAGATCCAGGGGATACATCCTTAACGTTTAAATGTTGGCTCTCCCTTTCCATTTACAGATCTACAAGTGTTGCAAGGGACAAAGTACTGAGACTTCACTCCTGCTCCAACCACAGAGAAGATTCTTTTGAGCAGGGGTGGCCAACTGTAAATACTGGTGAACATTTCCCAGCAGTCTTGGCCTATGTAGCCAATGGTGAGCAATAATGAGAGTTGTGGCTTAGTAATATCTGGAAGGTCCAAGTTACCACCCCTTGCCACAGAAGTCAGGAAAAATCTTCCACATTGTTCATATGCTTCCTCTTTAACCCACAGAATATGCTCAGGAGAAATCAGCTGCATTCACTCTGTGAAAGAATGGCGGAGGATCTAATTTGAAAATCATCTCAATAGATAAAATAGCTGGGTCATGGTGAGTGCAACATAAATGACAGAGAGTTTTACTCCATTCGGGAGCTGTCCAGCAACTTGTTTAATGAAAGCATTAGGAGAGGAGTCTCTTGATTTCCATGGGTTCAAGGGCTCTACTGTCTAGTAATCTAGAATCCTAGAAATAAAAAGGTTTGGGACCATGTGTGTAGATGTGGGCACATGTAGATTATCTATGCAGGTAAGATGTTTGAAGGAGCAACATCAGTAAATGAGACCACAAGCAACATGCATTCAGTTGAAAGTCATGGGAAGATGGCAGTTAGCTGACTCTGCATTTCCAAGTGAGATATGCAGAGAATGTACATGTATCATTACTAGAGTCACAGAGTTGTCTGGAAAGGTCCTTGAGTTGCCAAAAGTTTAGTAAGCAAATATGGTCAATTTTGACTAATTTAAGAATGGTCAGTGGGCAACTGTACTCGTTTATCTTAGCCCCAGAAAAATCACATCAAATTACATTTGGAAGTGTTCTGATCCCTGTATAAGGGCTGTTATTGTGTTTCTTGTTATCCTACAGCCATAACTTTGTTAATATTAATAAGCTCAGGGTTTTTTTTAACATACTTTTTTTTTGCTTTTTACTTCCCTAGATTTTACTGTTAGCACCTCCCTGTATCAAAAATGGTTGTTGATTTATATTTCAGCTTCTGATATTTGTTATTTATTGTTGAAGGAGATAGCTGGATTTAATTTTCCATGTTCCACACGCTTCTCTGATGAAAATAGACAGAAATCCCCAAGCAGCAAGGAGTTTGTAAAATCAGTGAAACACCCATTGTAATTTATGCACAGAGGAGAAATAGCACATTCTTTCCTTTTGTACTCTACTTCTAGCTTTAGCTACCTAATCTTCCAGCACAAATGTTTTCTTCATTGCTGTTTTGTCATGCTTGAGATATATAATTAAGAGAGCAAATTTGCACACCAAGTACACTGGAGCAGCTCTGCAATCAGTGGTTCTGTTGAGAAAAATACAGCAATTCATGCAAACTCTAATGAAACACAAGGAGAAAGAGAAGTTTGCTTTATTTCAAGAAAAATAAAGATGATATCCCAAGGTGCTAAACGTTCAGTCTATGATTAGCAGAAACATGACCTGACTTCCAACTACTGCCTTTCACGATTATACAAGTTATCTAGACTGATGATTAATAAGGCACCAGCCTACAACCGATGCTGTTCAAATGCACTTTGTATATATCAGGACAGAAACTAGTTGTGACAGTGCATAATTGTTGCTGATCTATCTGTTATGATCAGAGTGCTATAAGCATACTAAGTAAAAGCTGCTTCTTCAAAGCCTTGTTAAGTCATTTATCTGGATGGGTGAGGCTTTAACATTTGATACTAGAAAGGACCATACATGTTGACTTTGGCTCCTGTATCCTCATGTTCCACCTGCCTTGTTCCTTATTCTCCCAAATCTTCATGCCTTCAACTGGGAAGGCTGAATAGAAGCTGTAACTGTGTTTGAATGCAAGGACACAACTCTGAGTGATTTTGGTCCCTCCTTTATTATGGTCCACGTTTGCACTGAGAGCTGGCCGTGTGTTGGGTCTTAAGAACAGAACCTCATTGGGCCTCCACTCCAAAGGGGGAGATTGGGGAGAGTGATGGGCATGGTCAGCCTCCATAGCTGTGTCCTATTTTTAGTTGCAAGTCATCCTTCGTCCACAAAGTGCATGAACAGAATTTCAGTGTCTCCTCAATGAAGTAATACCATTCCCAGCATCCTTTAGCACTGGATATGCTGACAAAATCTGTTGGGTCTTGGGTTTCAGCAACATCTGGAGGGCCAGTGATTTCTCATATCTTGAGTAGAGGTTGTGTGACAAAGAATCCTCCACATATGACACTTGTGCTCTTGGGTTCTGACAGTGTTGTCCCATTCTCTTTCATTTGGGGATTTACGATGCTGAAATTCAGGAGGAGGGGGAGGGCAAGTCATTTTTTTATTCACAGAAATTCCAGGCTCACCCTAATGCTTTCCCAAAGATCAACAGCTTAAGTTTTTTGTTTTTGCAAATTATCCATATACTGCATGGATATGGCAATCATTTATATGCAACATAAACCGCAAAAGGCAATTATTGTTCTAGTTTCTGATTGGAATGAGGGTGTGCACATTTTTCTTCCTTCCTCCATGAAGTGCTGCAACTCAGGGGGCGGGATACCTATTAAATAACAGTTTCTGAAGTCATTCCTCAGCTGGAGGAAGCACTGATTGGGTTAGGGTATTCCCTGCCTATTGTCAGTATTCCAAGATCTGCAGGAATTAAGACCCATGGCTGGTTTCAAAATGCTTTGAAGTGAAGTAATGGCATGTGGAGGTGCTTATGTTTTCATCTGTCAGTCCAATGTCAAGAATCCAGAGGCAGAAAATTAAGTAAAATGCCTAGCAAATGATTAGTCCCTCCTCAACTGAAACAGTTAAATAATTTAATATTATTTCTACTATTAAGAATAACCAGAGTTAAATACATAATGATTCTGACTCAATAATTCAACATGTATTTATTTATTTCTACTTTCAATTTGGTAACCGGTTCAGATGTAACACAGAAAGAAATTAACCAATGTTTACATAATACAGCTGGAGTCACAGCTCCACATATGCCACCTCTACTTTTGGCTTAAGCTTTATTTTTCCAGCGATTCCCTGGCCACCATAATCCTTCTAGACAACTTTTCTTCCTTCTGGAACCCAGAATGAACTGTGCCAATGCAGCTTCTTTTGCCAAGTTTCCTGGCTATGCGGCTATCAAGAGCTAGAACCGCAATTCAACAGTGGGTATTTGACAGAGCTCTCCAGGTAATTCAGGGTAATCTAGGTAACTACTATAGTACTGGGATATAAACAGAAAACACTTCCTGTACAACAGACTGCAGTATTTCCACTTTGCCTGCTTTAATGACTTGCCCTCTGCAACACTGGAAGAAAGGTAAAACAATAGCACTTTGCAGAGCAAATTTTACTTTGTGATCTGGAGAAATCTGATGCTCTAAGTCAGCGATGGCAAACCTTTTGGGCTCGGCATGTCAAAAATTCAGAAAATGCCTAACGTGACTCTGCTGGCGTGTCAAATAATTACAAAAATTAAATACAAGTAAAACAAATGCACTTTCTTTGGGAATTCAAACAGGGACAATAGTTGTTATCAGGTGTTGGTGAATGCTGGTGTGTCACCCAAAACATCGTGGTGTGTCACCTTTGACACGTGTGTCATAGGTTTGTCATCACTGCTCTAAGACCACATGTTCTTTCAATGTCTTTTTACAGCAAGTTGTGCCCTACTCTCAGAACTCCAGTTCCTCATAAAAGTTCACCTGTTCTGAGAATGATTCTATTTGCTTTATACTGTTGGACCAGAACCTTAACATCTCCAAAAGAAAATTTCTTCCAGTTGCCATTGCTTAAGGAAGGAAAATATTTTTAATATTAGGATTGTATACTATATAACATTTGTGTGCTTTTATGCTGTTTTCCATCTTTTAGATACGTGGCTGGTCATTGTCCACAATGATGTTTGTGTGTATTCCTGTACTAGTTTAGCAATTTAATAGTTTATTACCTTATTCACAACACTACAATTTAGTGAATCAGTTTTGAGTATCTAAAATTTAAAATATGTAGTATTCTGCTACTTTATTTTATAGTGTATTTTAGTTCGATCCATTTTATTTTCATCAATTATCTAGAAAATGTTTATGTAACCTCTGTAACTCTTTTACAAAACAGTTTAAAATGCTGGTCAATGTCTATAATAAAAGTAATTGTAACTGCATAATATAGCTGTTCCTAAGTTTATCCATGATCAAGCTATCTTTATTTTAAAGTTCTTGTAAATAATAACAAATCAATGGCTAAAAGTCTTAAATAGTATTAGGTAAGTTCATTATGATCTTAATAATGAGACTAAATCAACAAAATATTTTTTCAATTCACTAGACACTCTAACGAATGTTTAAAAGGGTTGGCTGATAACCTAATTTTGTTGAAATTTAAAATGGGCAAGGGGATGCTTACTCATATGAAATGGGCTTGTCTCACTATTGCTCTGTTTTGATTTAATAGCCTAAAGTTTGTTAATATGGTGTTACAAAAATCAACATGAAGAAAATTGGTGAATATACCTCTGAATTGTATAAACAAA
Source organism: Liasis olivaceus (assembly GCA_030867105.1). Taxonomy (NCBI): domain Eukaryota; kingdom Metazoa; phylum Chordata; class Lepidosauria; order Squamata; family Pythonidae; genus Liasis; species Liasis olivaceus. The sequence goes on from CM061349.1 coordinate 194,690,255, forward strand.
ACAGGAGGCACAAGTAATTCCCATATAAACATTATCACTTTGACAAACCAAGACAATCCAGATGCATAAAACATTATTCAGACTCCTCCCACAAGTCATGGGCAGACTGCATTATTCTGGAGCAGTATGGAAAGCACCCTATTTTAGCATGATGCCCAAAGTAACACTTAATCTGGTGATGCTGTTAGGTATTTCTCATCCACTGTTTAACGTGCTGAGTTTTACAATTTTATTTATTTTATTTAAGCAATTTATCAACAATGTCCCCCCCACCTTTTTTTGGTGCCTTTTGGTCAATCTTGACTCCTGGTGACTGCTTGGCTAAGTCCTTGCAGTTTCCTTGGCAAGATTTCAGAGGTGGTTTGCCATTGCCTACTTCCTAGGGCTGAGAGAGAATGATTGGCCCAAGGTCACCCAGCTGGCTTCGTGCCTAAGCCAGGACTGGAACTCATGGTCTTTGGCTTTCTAGCCTGGTGCCTTAACCACTATGTACAATATAATAACACTAATATTAATACTGATGACTCCATAATCAGTTCCCAATAGCCTTCTGGAAGGGGCAGGTTTTTATCAACTTCTGAAAGGCCATGAGATTGGGGGTCATTATTTCTTTAGGGGGAACAGACTTTTCCATAGGGGGAGACCTCTATGTCCCACCACTAGTACATGGGAATCTTTAGCAGGAGATTTCTGACTGTGGTGGGCGGGCAGAATCTGGGAAACACAGTCTCTGAGATACATAGGACTGTAAGTTAGGGAACAGCACCTTGAACTGCAATCAGAAACATCCTGGAAACCAAGGCTGCCTAGTTAGCATATAGTGTAGACTGCTGGATTTTGGGCCAGCTGAAGTTTCCAGGTGGTTTTCAAGGGCAGTCCATGTAGAATCAATGACAGTAATGTAGATGAGAGATGACAAGGGAATAAGTGACTGTCCTCAGCACACTCCTTCCCAGGTAAGGCCCCAGCTGATGCTTCAGCCAAAGTGGGGCAAAGGATCTCATGGCCATGGCCTCCACCTGGTCTTCTAGTAGGAGCCATAAGTTGAGCTGTGCTGCCTTGAGAGTCAAAAATGGTATAGTCCTGGAATCAGGAGACTTCTGAATCAACAGCCACTCTGCTTTCCTGGGTTGAGTCTGAGCCTGTTTCTCCCCATCCAGGCCGCAACAGCCTTTAAGCCCAGAATCAGAATTGTACTTCGAGTTCTGAAGCTCCTTTTCCACAGCACTGATAAAGTTGCAACACATTCCTTTCTTGGTGTCTAAATTTCAACTGAATTACCTCAGATGCTTTTCCTGACATTTGACCTCGTGATTCCTTCTTTTACCCCTCTCCATATGTATGACTGCCAGTTGCCAAAGGCACTTCATACTTCTGATAAAATGAACTCTGATTCATGAAGGCTGACGCTTAGTAAATAGTTTGAATTTTAGGATTTCTTTTTTTTTCTTTTGCTGGTGTGCTGCCTTCCTCTTTCTATGTGTTTTGGAAAATCTCTGCTCCTCACCTTTATGTTATTTCTTCCACTGCATTCTCCAGGGAAGTCATAACCTGCACTTACAATTTCATAGTGCTCCATTTCACCATCCCAGTATTAGCATTAGGCATTTCCTCAGGGAGCTGACAGGACACTAAACAAAGCACTTGAAACACACTTGTAACGGACTAGCAAGCAAGATCCCTGCCTGCAGAGAAATAATAAGAGAGCAGACAGCACTTCATATTTGACCAAGCAGATAAACTTCCTAAATTCTGTTGCTCTTGGAATATTACATATCCATCGTACATATCCAAACCTAAGGCTTTTGACACAGTATTTATTTGAATATTCATTTGTATCTCAGTGCTACTTATATAGGCTACCTGTGTGCATCTCACTTTCCCTGATGAGTCTCAAAAAAGACGAGTAAGTTGCTGAGAAATGTGGCTCCACCCACTAGCACATCACCAGATTAGTGAGTGAGCTGCAGCTGTGAGCCCCTTCTCTCTGCGCTTAGACCTGGCTGGGGAATTCTGGGAGTTGAAGTCCTCACATCTTAAACTTGCAGGGGTCGAGAAACACTGGCTTAGAGCAATGTGTATGTTCTCAGCCAGAAAATGACAGCTTCACACAATCAGCCAAACAACCTTTTCTGAAACACAGCAAATCGGCACTACAACTTACCAGCTCCTTCATAAAACTCCCTTATTCTTGGCTTATGAACTTCCAATGGCCTGAGTAAAACTGAGTCATTACCTAAGAAGTTTGGTCAAGTTGGTCAATGATTCTCTGAGTACAGACTACCACAGCTTACAAAATTCTGAGTAATTCTACTCTTTAAATTATGTAGTTGATGGTAGCTATTGGTTGGACTTAAAAGGCCTGGTATATGGCAGTCATCCTGTACCTAACTGCCTTCCAAGTATGAGGACTTTTCAACTTCCAGAATCCTCAGCAATGGCCATGCCGGCTAGGGAATTCTGGGAGTAGAAGGGTGTCCAGAAGTCTACACAGGCAGCTGGTGTGAAGTGTAAAGGGGGTGGGGGGTGGGGAAAGGGGTGTCTCCCAGCATTTTGAACCATAAAATGATCCCCTTGATAATTGAGGTGAAATACTCTTTTATCAGGAGGCAAATTGCCCCTTCAACCTTTTAGATGTTTTCTGTCACTTCAGCTTATTCTTGTCTTATTCTTCTGGGCAGGTATGCATTTCCAAACAAATCACTGCACTGATCTATCTCCCTTTTCAATTTTATTTTCTAAGAATGTCTCCAGGCTATGTGGAGTATAGACACATTTTTAGAAATATGATAATGGTTAAGCAAGTGCGGCACGAGGCAATGCTTTCCTGGCTCCTGACAAACCCACAAGGTCACAAGCAACTGCTATTGCCTACTATGCAAGGAAGTATTTGGCATAACACCCTCTTTTCATGTGAGTAGGAGGTTCTTGAGAGAGAAAACAGAAGTGTTATAGGAAGCTACATAAAAGCAGGATAAAATGTTGCATTGCCAATAATGAACCCTGGGCAGATTCTAAAAAGGTGTCCTCTATCCTTCTTATTGTGTAACAGGCATAATCAATAATGCTACAAAGAAAATAGTGCTGTAATAATGTTGGGATATTTTGAATTCCATTACATCAAAAAATAAAGCATGCATTGTCACACTGCTTTCAACAGGGAAATTAAACATATACTTAATCTTTGACAACATCTGAAATTGCTTCACTTGGGTTATATCTGACATAATTTTGTGTCTGTTTCATTAAGATGTGCTTTCTTCTTTTTCCTTTTTTATTCTTCACAAGGCTAGAAGTAATTTTCATCATAAAACTTCGAGATAATGTGCAGCACAAATATGGAAAAATGCAGAAATACCCACAATGGAAGAGTGGATTGTGAAGTTGGCAGAACTTGCAGAAATGGCTAAATTGACTTGCTTGATTAGGGAAGGAGCAATAACTACTTTTATAAAAACCCTTTATGGACTTTTTGCTGAAAACTGATAGAAATGAATTGGTGATTTATGGATTTACTAATTAAAAAGGGCTATATATGGGAAGAAGGGAACTATGTTATGTAATTTGGGAGGGTGGAAACAGTATTAACTATGTTTGTAACTGCTGCAAAGAAGACTGGAAGTTGCTTCTTTAAATATTTTTTTTCTTTTTTTCTTCTTTCTGAATCTATATTGTTCATTTTTGCTTCTATCTTTCTTTCTTTCCTTTCTTTTTATATCTTTTTTGCTTTTCTATGCTTTTTATTTTTCTGTAGCTTTTAATTTTGTAAAAAAAATTCAATAAAAATTATATAAAAAACTAGAGATAATGTGCTCATTTTAAAACATGTCTTCTCCCTTTGCTTTCCATAATCTCCTTATGTAGGAGAGCCATGTTAGTCTATGATAGCCAAAAATCAGAGGAATCTGGTAGCACCTTTTCAGAATAACACTTTTTATTAAAGGGCATACTTTTTGTGAGCTATAGCTTATTAGATGTGATGGATGGCAAGAATGATGTAGCATTTAAATTGGGATGGTGCAGGGAGATGAATCTGTGCATAGGCTTTCTTGGCCACAGCTACCACGTGCTCTTTGAGCAGGACCTGTGAGTTGAAAAAGCCCCTCAGACTGTGTACCAGTCTCAAATGGAGAAATGCTACCCCACCGAAGAAAAAATGTAGGAAGTTTCCAGAATTGGTGGCCCCAAATACCCATAGCCACTTAGTCTTGTCAGCCTTGAGCTTGAGTCTGTTCCTCTCACACCCTCCAGACTCAGACAAAACCTTAACAGCATTACCTGGTTGATCTAGGTATCATCTGCATATTGGCAATACCTGACTCCTAATCAACAAATGCTGCAGATATTAAAGAGGAAGGGCAAGAGTGTAGAACCAGGAGTACCCCGCATACCAGGGCACTCATGCTTGATCTCTCCCCTCCTGTCAACACTGACTGGACCTAACTGTAGAGAAAGGAGGGGAACCACTACAAGATTGTTCCTTCCACTCTCAATCCCCACAGGAAGGCTAGAAGGATACCACGGTTAATGGTATGAAAGCTTCTGATAGATCAAGAACAACCAGGATGGTTGCACTGTCCCTGTCCCAACTATACCAGAGGTCATCAACAAGCACGACCAACACTGTCTCTGTACTATGTCGAGGCCTGAAATCTGACTGATAAGGGTCCAGATGATCAGGTTCCTCCAAGACCCTCTGAAATTGTAGCCCTAGCACCCTCTCAACTGAAAAGGGAAGGTTGGAGACTGGATGAAAACTGTTGAATCCAGTGAAGGCCTCTTAAGGAGGGCATATACTACCTCCTTCAAGGCAAGAGGGATCCCATACCCTACCTCAGCAAATGATATTACAGCATGGGCCCAACCACCTGTCACTTCCCGGGACAGCGATCTAATAAATAGGAAGCTGGGTGAGGAGATCCAAGGATCCTGTCTGCCCCCTTAGGCTTCTTGGTTCTTTTCACATTTCTTTTCCACAAATGCCACAAGTTTACCTTAGATTTCTGGTTCTCCTAAAAGTCAAGGAAATGTAGCTAGAAGTTGAAAAATTGACAGCCAAAACTAGTTTCTTCGTGGTTTTCAGGGGTACTGAAAGTCTAGAATCTTAGCGAAGCTAATCTTATTTTAAGAGTTACACTTATAATTTAGGCAAATGAAAAAGAAACTATTTCATTTCAGCCTGATGCTGTTACAGAGGGCTTCACTGCAAACCTCTACTCTAATTTCCGTCTTGCATTGAGCATGTCGCCATTTGTGTGTGTGCATTTTGTAACACATTGGGGAAAATCTGCTCCAAAGCTTTCATCACCCATTCTCTGTGCTTTCATACAATGAAGTATAATAAAATTGACTTTATTAGTCTTCTGGAGGGGCAGCTGTAACACAAACAGCAGTCTTGGGGCAGCATAAAGACAAACAGATTTGTTAAAAGCTTTTGTGGACTAGAGCCCAGCCCATCAGCTTATGTTGCAATCAGTCTGCTAGTCTTTAGGGAGCCACAAAACCCTTCCATTTCTACTCAACAGACGAACCCTCTGGAATTTGTTACCATATTAAAATACCAGATTTAACTTAACGAAGAGGAAAGCGTGCCTCTGATAAAATAGGTTTTGCTCATAAAAGCAAGCTTCGTCATAAATATATGGGGATTTACCATCCCTAAGTAGTAGAAAAATTGACTGAATCGGAGTCAAATGTAGCTCAACAAAAACATAATAACCAAATAGTTAGTGGACGTTATTAAGCATGACACCTGCTGTTATGAAAAACACCATGCCCTTTCATGCGAACTTGCCTTTTCAAGTAAGCAGTATAGTTAGAGTAAGTCACTAGATTAAATAATATAAAATGTTATTTTATAATATTAGACTATAAAAATGACAAAAAATGACAAAGCAGCATGCAGTCAAACTGACCTGTCTCCAAGTTTCTAAATGTTAAGAATGTGATTTTCAATATATGTACTAACAGGCCAGTTTTATGTTGGCCTATGATGGTAATAAAGATTTGAAATGACCAGTTTCAGAACATCTAAAATTACCAGTGATGAAAATAAATCTCAAAGACTTTGCAACTCTATACAGTCCATATTTCACCACTGTGCTACAAGGTGAAGCACATGACGCACAATGTGATTTGTATCAGACACAGAGATGACATCTCTTCCTTCTCTTGGTGTCAGCAGTGATCCAGCATAATGAGGCTGACCTGTTCTTGCATACAGCATATTTCTACAGTGAGATCTATGAAATAGTCTGGCTCCCATTTGTTAGTATCTAGAATGTGAACCATACTCACACAGTAAGCTTACTTGCAATAAATATATTAGCCTTGGCAGCAAACCATTAAGATGAAGCTGGAATTCTTTAGCATCACCAGCTTTTCATATCCAAATTTCATTTTAAAAACTTCCCAGACAATCCAGGAATGATTTCGGCTCTCATGTTCCATTTCATGGCAATAATTACAGTTGAAGCATTCCTTAGCAACTTGGTGTAAACTGGGTGTATGTATTTATATCAACCTAGATGTCACTTCCCCAAATTCAGTTTTAACCAGTCAAAGTTAGAAATGAAAGATTGCATCAACTCAGTGAAAATGTGACATGGCCCACATGCATGGATTTGAAGCTGTGCCATATATAGTCTATCCAAAATAGTTGTTTATGGAAAATATTGGGCTCCTGGTCACTTTCAGACTCCAGTTATAGCAATCACTGGGCATTGCTGGGGCTACAGATCCTTAGTGCCCATCTAAACTCAGCTGGTATTAATCTGCTTAATAGTATCCTCCTTTTGGACCAAAGTTTGCTTCTGGGTTAACTTGATTCTCAGCTTTTCTATCAAGTTTTCAGGATCTTTGCTTATTTGGCTGTATTTTAATTGTCTCTGGAATCCATGCTAACCTTGAAGATATTGCTAATTAAGTCATTTTAATTGCTAGAGTGGTGGTCCCCAGGCACTGGAAGTCCACAGTGAATCAAGAGAAGTAAGTGAAAGAACTGCTAGAACAAACAACCTCCAAATTGTCAGTATATGATGTGGGATAGATTGGAAAAAAGTGAATCTATTTTGAGTAGATTTGTAGAGGTACATAGAGATTAGATGAGACAGTTCAGTTCAACCCTCTGTGTTTTGTATCTTATGCAGTTTCAATTAACATTGTTTTTATTTAATTGTATTTATTTTTTAAAAGCACATGTGAGGAGATAAATTGTAAAAGAGAGAGTGAGGAAAGACATATGGATTGTATATAATAAAACATATAAAGTGAACGTTAACCAGTAATGGGAAAAAAGATATTAAGCCCTTTTACCTGTACAAATAGACTTCTGAAGGTACAATTCATTCAATTTTAGGTTGTGATTCTTTGTTGCAACGTTCTCCAGGCTACAGTTTGCAATTCTATAGGCCTTGCTCACGGGCAATTCTGGGAGCTCTTGCTCCCATTATCTTCTCTCCTTTAAAAAGTGCTAGTTTATGAAAAGTTTTCTATATGAAAAAAAATTACCCCAAGGTCAAAATCAACTGATTGACTCTGAATGGAATAATTCTGATATTATTTTGAAAATAAAGAATATAGTCTGCTCATCAAAACATATTTTAATAAGGACAAGGGGTTTTGTTGATAATTAGAGCATATATGTTGCTTAGAATTAATTACTACTGAAGCAACATATAAGTCCAAGAAATAAGTGCTCGCGCTCTCTCTCTCTCTCTCTCTCTCTCTCTCTCTCCACACACACACATGTTTACAAAATATTTTCCAGCAAACCAACATGAGACAGAAGGAAGGAAAGAATATTAAAACTTGTGGTATCTTTTCATTGTTTATTAACAATTCTTTGACATGCTTTTGTGTTGAGTAGAAGGAGGAAGTGGTCTAGCATATGTTGGGTGTCCTCCTGTGATGGAATGGAATTATGAAGGCCAGAGTCGTGGAGTGAAGAATCCTCTTTCGTCTCCTGAAGCGCGGGGAAGAGATAAGAGGATGAAGCTGGCACCTCCCTGAGGAATGCATGCTGTGTTTACTGACTGACCCTGGGAACTAGTTCCAATCTGGGAAGATTCTTGATAGAGGTTGTAGCTAATAAACCTTGCTGGATTGAATCTGCATGGTCTCCTGGAGTTCCCTGGGCTAAACCTGACACCTCCCCACTTTTTAAAGGGTCTAAACGAGTACTCTTGAATGGGACAGCCTCTAAGTATTTATTGTATAATGAAGAAGGGAGGGAGGGAGGGAGGGAGGGAGGAAGGAAGGAAGGAAGGAAGGAATCACAAAATGATATCAATAGCAGAGAGGCCAAGTTTTGTCATCGATTATGATACTGGTGCTCTCAAAAAACTGCTCAAAGTAGCTGGACTACAAAGGATCCAAATGATTAGTTTTGAGCCACGTTATCAGTGAGGCATGACACAAACAAACTGTGAGCTCACCTTTACATAAAGCTGCTGAAATTCCTCTAGGTTCAGTCTTCCACTAGGGCAATCTTTTAGAAATCCTTTGTACCACTGCTTGAGTTCATGTTCATTAAATTCTGTGCTCTTCACCAGATCTTCCATCACTTCAGGAGCCAGTTTGCTATTCTGCTTCCCCATTATGCCTAAGGAAAAAAAAAGGGAATATTATTATTAATTTTTTGTACTAAGGAATGGTTAGCATTTAATCACTGGAATTGTTTTGGAGCCAACTGCCTAAAGCTACCTTTGGATATCAATCCCAGGTAATTTTTTCCTACACAGCTGGTTATGGCAGACAAACAAATGCCTTCCAGAGAGGGAAGATGACCATCCATGCCATGCTGACAACAATCAGCATAGCAGAGATCTCGACAGTAATGCCATTCTATACATTTAGCTGAAAGTTGATGTACGAAATTGTTACAGTTTGAGGCTATTTAATCTTCCACTGGAGTGCCTGAAGAGTGGCTGGTTCAGAGTACAAAACGTGTCTTGAACATTGGTAGAATCAATGCACAGTTACTTCTTAACATTAAAACATCGTGTCAAAGAAATATCTTGGTTCTCTTGCCTTTTTCAAAATATAGCAACCCTCTATCAAACAGTCATAATAATGAGCCAGCTGCTTCTTTTAGCTAGTTCCCTTGCAGATGGTCTGGCCAGATTATAACACCTTTCTTCAGTTTTTAATGTACTGCATAAACCAAGAATCTTTGTGCTTCTATGGATTTCAATAGCTTTTAATGTAACAGCCTTCCTTAAAAACTTGAATATATAAAAAAAGCTGTAATCCTATGCATTCATTCCCTTGTATTTGTTGAATCAGTAAAACAAAACCATTTCTGCCTTCTTCAACTTGAATGCAGAAAATTGTGCCAGATGAGCAGCCCTGCTCCATACAATCCTCAATCATAATTATACCCCTTCATTCTTCCATCTTCTTCTCAAACACTACTTCTTTTATTATCAAAACTAGATTGTTAATTACAGTCCATACAGCAGTTCTGAGCTTCTATCAAGCTGTGAATCCAAAGACTTCTCATTACAGATTTAATTAATGAGAATAAGAAAACTGTAATTCATGGATTATCTAGTCTATCATAAGATGGATCCCAATACCTTTCAAGGTTTCATGCACTATTCTATATTGTTACAACTGGGTTCATTTCTGTGACACTAGTGCCACATTTGCAGCCATCATAAATACATGTATATATAAATATAATTTTTAAATGGATATTTTTAAGGAACATAAGAAACCAACAGCATAAAAGAATTTAAGTAAAGGTAAAATCTCCTTTGAATTGAGCTTGACCCTTAGTGAGATGCTGGACACTTTTCTTGGCAAAAAAGGTGGAATTGCTTTGCCATTTCTTTTTCCTTCTGGGATATTTTTTTCAAATTCCCAGTCTAGTCTACAGCCCTGGAATTTCGTAGTAGTCTCCCATTTAGTACCAGCCTAGTGAAACCGGCTTAGCTTTTTGAAATCAACCAAGATCAGCTAGGTGCTGTTACCCATCGGCTTAAAAAAATTAAGTAAGCTTTGGTGATTATTATAAACAAACAAACAAACAAAGCAGTTTGCAAAATCACAAAGAAACCCCATTATTCTCTAACCGATGGTAACAGCCACATAGCTTTCTCCATCCTGGTGTTCTCCAGATAAGTTGCAAGAAATATAGGACCAACTTGTATGGATTTGGGAAAAACCTGTGCTAAGAAGTTGGTGATTGAATTGCAAACTTAAATGTGTCTACTCAGAGGTTCATCTTACAAAAGTCAACAGGGACAATGAGAATTGTGGCTGGAAGCATACTTGGGATAACACTGCTTTTAAAAAATTGTTGTGGTTCATGGTTTACTGGCTGCTCTAGGATAATGTTCGCTCCACTGTATTCTGCCAATAGTAGATGCACAGAATACTTGATTGCCCAGGGTTCTAAATGCAGAATCCTATGCAAACTTACTTAGGATTTGTATCCATTGAATGGAATTTATACAGTACTTTTGAACAAATGGGCTAATTGTGTGGTACCCTATAACACTATTCTGAACGTTCTGTTAATGGGGAAGTAGGGAAGACTTACTATATTGCATTTATTTGAACAAAAAACGCTGTGCATAAAATCAAAGAAAACTTGGATACCCTACCTTCTGCTCAAAATCTGAATTGTAATTTCTGAAACCTACTCATCTGCTTCGTGCTGGAACCAATAGGCCACAGAAGTGAAAAAGAATTCCAGACTGATTTTGCAGCTATGAGATTACTGGTGATATCATAATTTATATCAGGGCTGTGTGATTAACTTTGACTCCAGACTTGCAGAAAAACAAGACAAAAACAAATGAAATCTGTCCAGAACATTCTAGTGAACTGGAATTTTGGTACTGACTTTGATACATTAGCACACAGCAATAATTCAGTGAATGTGATGCTCCTAAATGGCAAACATACCAAAATTAAAATAATGGCAAAAGTCTCAAAAGATCACCACCTGTCTAAGAATTCAGCAATTTTCACATAAGATCTTGGCTGGGAGGTTGCCACCTGATTTGGTAAAGTTTTTGCCTTTATTATTAACCTTTTGGCCTTACCACTGAAAAGTTGCCAAATCCTGTACTGAGGTTTGTACAAGCTTTCTTCCTACTATTGTAGTAATCTTAATAACTACAGAGCTATATTATAACTGTCATCATAGTTATAAAATCTCTGCAACATAAATAAGGAATACAGTGCTGTATGATGCCGTGATTACAACAATGGACTAGAATCAGCAATACTCGGATTCATAATCCCACTCTGCTGTGAAGTTCATTGGGTGATCTTGATCATTATTTCTTAACCTAAATCTACATCACAAAATTATTGAGAGAATAATATGAGGTGGACCAGGAAGAGAGGAGGAGAGAATACATTTGTGCTGCTTGGAAGATATCAAGGTAGGAAAATGCTATTCTGGAAAGTCCCCTTAGATTCACTGAGCCATCTGGCCAAGGTCTCATGCTGAGCCCAGAATAAAATGATTATTATACTCTTTAACATTAGAACCCTTTGGGGAGTTACACATGAGGCTGAGATTTCCATGAGGAAGAAATGATGCATCACATTTATATATGTGAAGTATCTCCCTGACTAGTCATTAGACAAAACTAGGAAAAACAATGTTTTTATAGTGTTCCCCAGTGTTCAAAACATCATCGTCCATTATCCTGCTGCAACCTTTACAATATTATCAATTTTCCTTTTGTAGATTGGTGGGGGAAGGTCTGAGACTGTGTAGGTTGTTTATGGCTAACTGGTAAATTCATGGAATACACACAATTTGAAAGTTGAATGTATGTGTGTGTCCATCCATCCATCCTTTTTCACTTATTTTGAACTAAGGAAGAACTTGGATTACCAGTTACAGAGGGGGAGATGGCATTCAGGACCAGGTAATTTTTCAAATTAATTTTTCTATAAAGGAAGACCAACTGTACACCTATGATCATACTGAGTTGTGAGTTCTGCTGAGAACAATACAGCTGAATACCTCTCCTTCATATCCTTTTTGAGCAAAAAGTACATGTTTGTCTTGCATCATTTATAAAAGTTCTAGCATCAATTTTTCTAGGTGTGTCTGCAAAAGGTAGAAGTTTGGAGCACAGGAATAGGTAAAATGAGCAGTTCTCACCTGTAAAATAGAGCTCCATGCTTACTAGCTGGACGGAGGCTCTCAAATGTTGACCCTAGTTTATGCAAAATCTATGGGGAAAAAACACTGAGAGAACATCCCAAACAGGCATTGAATTCGGCACAAAGTAATAACAGGCCAATTTTCTTGTTATTTTTCATGAAGAAGCTTTCCCTGCTGTGCCCTCTTAACAGCTGTGACTCTTGACAAACCTCTGGGCACTGTTCCTCTGTTCTCGGGCATTCTTTTGAGACTGCCTTTCTTTATACTCATGTCAGCATGAAAAGCAGATAGAAGCGGTACAAAGCTGTCATGTCCCTGTCATGTGTTTGACCCTTTCATATATAATTCTTGGTTTCCAGGAGTTAAAAAAAAAGAAGAGAAAAAAAAGGTTAATGTAAAACAGGAACCTTGTTCTCACACTGGCAGAGCAAAATGACTGCAAAAACATGGCTGAATAGAGCAGTTGCCAGTAACCTGCCTCCCTTCCTTCAAGAGGAAGCAGCAGAAGTCTTGCACTCTGCTCTCCCCAAGGCACAGGGTACGCCTTGGAAATGACTCTTCAAAGTGGAGATGCACAGCTCTGGGAAAAACTGTTAAGAGCAGGTCTTCCCCTTAAATTAGAAAATAACACATTCAGAAGAAAGAAGATAGATCTTCTTAATTGGTTGGAAGGAACTGACTGTGGGAGAAAGCAATTAATGTATCTTGATTGGTTCATTTTCGGGTTTTGGTTCTCAGTCCTTAGTTGGAAATAAGTGTTCCCCACCCTTGTTAAAACTGAGCTCTCCTGCCCCCCCCCCCCCATTGCATATAAAGTTACCATATCATTATAGCTTATGAACAGGTTTCCTTGCTAGTTTTATTGCAAAGAAAATGAAAAATGGAACTTCTTCACCAAAAGAATAACGATTCACTATTATCCTGACGGAGCCATTATAGTTTCCAATAATGGGGCAGCAAGGGTTCTGTAGCCATAGATCAACCTACCTGGGAGTAAGCCTCCCAAACTCACTGGGGTTCCCTTCTGAGTAAACAATTTGGTATACCAGCTTAGTCTGATGATTAAGGCACTGGAGTAGGAGCAGGGAGATCCATGTTCTAGTTTTTCCTGAGGCACAAAGCCAGATGGATGATTTTGGGCCAGTCACTTTCTCTCAGCCCTAGGAACGAGGCAAGCGCAAACCCTTCTGAAAATGCTGCAAAAAAACCTGCACGGACTTCTCACCAGGAGTCAAGTTTGACTCAAAGGCAATAAATAAATCAACACACACACAGCTGTAGTATTGCCCCAACCTATCTGCACCAAGTTGCAGGCTACTCTTGGGCCACAATAAGGAAATATTGTTCTTCTGCTCCTCCCACTAGATGTGAGTTTAAGAGATTTCTGTTTGGTCCTGTAGCAGCAGTCTAATCCCACAGCAGTCCCTTCTGACATTCTAGTTTTATAGCTATGTGAAGGTACTGGATGAGGTCATTTGGAAACCGAGACTGGATTTCATCAGTAAGATGAGGACATCTAGCTCTATTTCTCCTTGTCATCTGTCAGGTGAGTCAATATAAATGTTGCAATAGGTTCTGGATGCTGTAATGGTCTGGACAATAGCCAACATTCTTGACAAGATGAATGCCCTGTGGTTTGTGATCTTATATATCCAGGAACTGAATAGGCCTCTAAATCTGGATGGGGTTGCATTCCCCCTAAAGAAGCGGGTGAGCAGTCTGGACTATTGCTTGTCACTTGAGGTCCAGGTGGCATAAGTGGCTTGAAGTACATTTTCACAGCCTAGACCGATCCAATGGCTGCAACACTTTCTTGAAAAGGATGGCCTGTCCACAGTAAATTTATATCTAGTGAGTTTTTATGCCTGAGTGTGGACTTGAACCTGACACAATCCTATCCTAATCCAACACCTTAACCACTATACCGAATTTGCTTCCAACCCTTTTATATTAACTGATAAGAAGGATAAAGGGATTTATAAAAATCACTCTTCCTGGATGGCTCACGATTAGAACTAAGCCACTGAAGAAAAAGAGGGAGTAGTATGCATGCTGTGGGGAACCCCAAGTTCTGCCAAAGATTATAAAAAAATGTAAACAAAATTGTAAGGGTAGTGCAACCCTTAAAAAAAAAAACTCTCAGAAAGCAGTGAGACTGCATATGTGAACTCAAAAAGAAGAAAGGAGATTGTGAAAGGAGCAGGAAATAGCAAATACATCCATAGTTTATAGCAGTGTTTCTCAACCTTGGCAACTTCAAGATGAGTGGACTTCAACTCCCAGAATTCCCCAGCCAGCATTTGGCTGGAGAATTCTGGGAGTTGAAGTCCATTCATCTTAAAGTTGCTAAGGTTGAGAAACACTGGTCTAGCAAGATAATTAGTCAAGCAAGGAGATCACTGTGACCTTGACCAAAGACAGAGCCAGCTTTGCTCACTTCTCCTATGCTAGCAGGAAGAGTAAGGTGCAAGGGTGGCGATGCTGGTGGAGTTATGGAGAGAAAAGCTTTCATGAGAACACAGCTCACTTTTTCCTTACACATTCCCAGCCTGCCTTCAAAAGCAATAGGAAAACAGCTGGAAAACCAGAACAAACCATGGGTGTGAATTGGCTGGGCAGAGGAATTAGTTTAAAGCACCTTGGAGGAAGGCAAGGCTTAACCACCGACATCTTGAACAGGGTCTGTTCTGTCAGGGGATGGAGATTTTTTGAGGACTCCGAGGCGTGGCTCTCACTTGCAGACATCTACACAGAAGTAGCAATATGCTAAGCAGCACTGACACAGAAATGCATCCAATACAAACATGCTAATGAGATTTAATAGCCATGTACCAGCTTGCTGGGTTTGGGCACTGTATTCTCTGCCTTGGTAATTATCTTGGTAATAAGCTTGTTTTCCATGGCGACACTTTCCTGGCTCTAATCTAACCTTTTTATCAGAAACAGCATTTAGGCTGCCTTAACGCTGCCGAAGTAACGTTGAAGAGTGAGATCTCTTCAGCAGGAAAGAATACACTTCGCATGGTGTACCACGGTGATAATACGTTCTAAATATGGTAAGAAGTAATGCAATAAACAAGAAGCTAAATATGGGGGAGAAGAAAGTGCTGTTGGAACGCAGGTTGTGTTTTAAAAGCATGCTTGGCTTTGTGGGGTGCTTTGCTTTTTTCTGCTGCTCGGAATCTTAGTCCATATTTTAGTTTAATTGGGTTTTTAACTGGGCTGACACCTTTTTGTCAGCTGTCATCAGATTTTTGTATGCTTTTATAGTGTTATTTCTTCTCATGTGGATGTTGTCATGGCTAGCTGCCTTAGATTATTTTTGTGGAAAAGCAGTGTATTACTAATAAGAAATTAAAAAAAAAATCAAGCCAACATTTATTCTGTGTTCTAAACATTTTTCTAAAATGTGGAATGTCAAAAGTATATTTAAGGGTGCACTCACATTCATTTTACCGCTTCTATTTTGATTAAAATAAAGTAACTTAAATAATTTGTTCCTTTGCTGTCTTTTGTGTAGCCAAAAAAAAAACAGGAGTCTGGTGAAATGAGCTGCCATTCACAAAAGCTTATGTCTTTGAATAAAATGCGTTATTTTGAAAAGGTGCTACTGGACTCTACGCTACAGAATTTTGGCTGCCATAAATTAACATGGCTCTCCTCTTACAGTGCCTTTTGTTTACCAATATGCAGCATTTTTTTTTTTTGAAGCAAATGGCCTCCAATCCACTGCAATAAATAAGAATAGCTCATTTAACCAAATTTGCAAAAAGGAAAACGCCAGGGAATCTGTAGCCCTGTGGTTATTACTGAACTACAGTTCTCAATAGCCCCAGCCAGCACAGTCATTCCTAAAGGATACTAGAAGCTTTACTGCCATAACATCTGGAGGGCCCTAGGTTGCCCATCCCATCTCAAATGATCAGTCTATTTCTTTCAAAAAAGGAAGCATAACAGTGGCCAGTAAATGGACTGTGCTCCTCTTCTGCCTATGCACTCCCTTCCCCCTTTTCTCCCTCTTTCGGAAGACCAGCATGGCTGAATAGTTCCAGAGGCTGCCATACGTCACTGACATTAGCACACAACACGTACTGTCTGAGGGCTCATCCGTGTTCCTTCCTGTCCTTGAATTGAGAGGACAGGAAGAGAAGTCAGTATGAATGGAGTGCCCCATGGCTAAGCTTTTCTGTACCTCCGCAGTGAGTCCTGGCAGTGTTATTTATGGTGGGACACTTTGAGGGCCGTGATTAGTACAGTGATCGTACGTCCTTTATTACAAAGGACAGTCCTTTATTTCAGAAAGCTGCCCTTTCGATTTATTTAATTTGTTTATCTTCTTCGTTTTGCTCTTGAATTTTTTTTCGTAAAGCAAAATTATAAACACAAATAATTAATTTTTTTTTTAATCCTTATGAACCTCTTTCAGATTTGCCCCCTTTTCAGGTTTGTCTTTTATTGTTTCCAAGAAAATATGGTCACTGTAGTGGTTAGTAGCTTCCCTGTCACCCTTCTCATCGCATCTGCTGGGGAAATCACCCGTTATTCACAGTTCGGAATGTATGGCGGGGGGGTTGGGGGCAGGAGCATCTGCAACAGGGGGGAGGGGGTGTCAAAAAAGTCAAATGGTTGCAACGGTATGATTGAAGCCCTATTTCTTTGTGCATATGAGCAAAATAGGCAGAGCTTTTTTTTTAAATAATTTTTTATTAATGACTTTTTCAAAGATAAAAGATAAACATGAAATAATATAAAGTAAGATTAAAGAAAAGAAAAAGGGAAAAGAGTGATGTGTAGTAAAAAAGTAAGAAAAGTGTGAAAGGAAATACAAAGAGAAAATAGAAAAAGGGAAAAAAAAGATATATAAAGAAGCGACTTCCAAACTTCTTTACAGTAGTTACAAACAAACTTATCCTCTCTCCTCCCTCATTAAAATTATATAATTATTCTCTTCTTCCTATAATCAACTCTTTTAAATCAGCAAATCCATAAACCATCCGTTCATTTTTTTCCATTTTCAGCAAAAAGTCCATAAGAGGTTTCCAGTCTTTAATAAAAGTACTTGTTTTCTTAGCCCTGATTAGATAGGTCAATTTTGCCATTTCCGCGAGTTCCACCATCTTTACAATCCATTCCCCCATTGTGGGTATTTTAGTATTTTTCTACCTTTGTGCATACAATAGTCTCACTGCAGATACCATACACAAAACCAAATTTCCACTCGTCTTTTCTAATTGGTTATCCATAAGTGCCAGTAAAAACAGTTCTGGTTTCATCTGAATGCTAGTCTTTAGAATTCTTCGTATAAAATTAGAGAGTCTTTTTTCCCCTCCCCCTTTCTCTGTATCCTTAACTCTTTGGTCCCATTCAGCACTCCATAGTTCTATAGTCAGATGATCTTTCACAACTTTCCCTTATCTCTGTTTGATGAAGCCAATCAGTTGCTCCTTTTAGCAAGTCTAAACAGTCCTCATTTCCACCTAGGTATGTATTATTTATTTAATTAATTCAAAAGTACTTTAAAATAAAGAATATTCCAAATTCAATTGTCACCTTAATTCATTTTAAACTTTCTTAGTTCAAACCCTTGGCAAGCTTTTTGCTTTTAATTATTTTTACATCCTTATATTGTTTCTTTACTTTTAACTTTTATCTGAGTTAAAGGATCACTCACCGGGTGGTTTAAATACTCTGCTGCTGTAGCTTTTAAAATTATTGTATTCCAAATGTACAATAGAAAGTGGAGATTTGGGTGAACTCAGTGCCCTTAAACAGGCTCCTCTCAAGGCTGTGAGCTTGGGATTTCTTCTGCAGCTCCCAGCACTCTACTCATGAGTCACCTGCAGGGTCCCTTTGGGTCCTTCAGGTCTCCTCACGAGGAGTTGTCTTCTAAAGCACAAGTGGGCAATCTCCTGGTCACTCCTTGTCTGGAGAAGATCTGCTGGCCTGGACTTGCCACCTGGTCAGAGGTCTTTGCCTTGGCATTGTCTCTGCTGTTTGGAGACACATCAATCTGCCATTTTCTCCACCTGGAAGTCCCCGTTGCAATTACCATCTTGACTTCTTTTACCACCCCATTGTGGATACCCTGAGTTGGGGGATTTTAGGAATTCCCCATCCTTTGTCTGGCATGTCCATTATGCTACACCAGTCAGTAGAGTCAACACTTATACATGGATTGTTAGGGAAATGGTAGACAATTGGGTAGCCAGGGAAATACAGGAGGCATCAATCTCTTGGTTTCCTGGAAGATATGGAAGATCAAGAGATCAATATCCTTCTGGCAACAATAGCCTGTATCTGAAAGCCTCTACCAAGCTTCTCTAAGGCCTTGCCATTCCTTTGTTCCTTCCTTTGGTGCTGAGCTGCCTGTCTCAGCAGCTAGTACTATTTAACCCTATTAAATAGGGTTCCAGGCAATGCACAGGGATCTGCATTGACACTGGATTCCTATTTAATAATGGTGAAAGTCTACAAGAAACCTATGTTTGAACAACCAGCAGTCAATTTGAATCTGAGATATGATGATCTACCAGGAAACAAATGGACCTATTTCATGCTAGATGATGAGGAGAGGAGAGGAGAGGAGAGGAGAGGAGAGGAGAGGAGAGGAGAGGAAAGAGCTGTGAGATCCCAACCTCCCAACCAGGTTTCCACTATCTTTCAGTGCCAAGATGAACTGCAGGAAGGATGAGGAGCATACAACAGACTTTTGCAGCAACACCCTCCACTGAATATTAGATGTTAGTGGGATATTTGGGGGTGTCTGCAAGGTTCACCATCTTGTCCTTCATTCTTGTTCTCTTGTTCTAGTTTGGTTTGTTGTTTGTTGCTTCTTATTATATTGCTTTTATATTGTCTGGTGCATTGTAAGCTGTCCAGAGTAGTTTGGAATCAGATGGCACCAAATAGAATAAATAAACAAACAGGGTCAATGCAGTTTCCAGCTCCTGAGTGCTTCATTCCTAAACTTGTCACCAAAGAGCCCAGTTATGGCAAGTTTTGTGTTGGGAGAAGAAAAAAAAACATAATTTCCATTCAAAACAACTAAAGCTTACTCTAGACTGTCTCAGCAGCAGGGTGGAAATGAGTTGGAGATACAGGTGACCTTGTGAGGCTAGGTCCTCCAAAAATGGTTAATAAGGCATATTTGTGCTATAGCCTGCAGGACATAAGAATGAAACCCAAATCTCATGCTGTCTCAAGACAAGAAGCCAGATAGATTCATGCAGGATTGCAAAGAACTCATCCTACTTTTTTTAGGCTTCTGAGCAAGTCAATTCATTAATTGGTTTATACCAAGACTTGAAAAAAAGATATGGCTGCTTTAATAACTAGCGGAGGGGCTATGCTTGTGCAAGGCCCAAGAACCTGTCCAAAATATGCACCCTATTAGACAGCATAGAACAGCAAGGATCAAACAATGTTAGCATCACCTGTGAACTGAACACTAAAAGTACTACCGTATGTTTGTATTTTCAGTCCTGAGCAATCCTGATGACAGTTTCCAGAAATAATGCAGCAATTTATATGTGAATTCCCAGCAGATTCATTCTTGGAATTTAAAAACTTGATTTTACTGCTTGTAGCAAATGAACACATAATTATCAGATATCTATTTGCAACAGAAAGCAATGGAAATGAATACCATCATGTGTTTCAATGCTTTTAAATATTTTAAAAATATTTAAATATTTTTTAAAAAATTAAAAGAAAGCTTTTAAATATTAAATAAAGCTTCAGTGTTGTTATCACTATTGCTCCTACGGTACATCCTTCTTTCAAGCAGCTTGTTATTAATCACTCATCAAAACTGTACTCCTTGAATACCTTTTGTAATATTCAGTGCTGCTGTGGAAATGTTATTATAAAAAAATGAATCATAAGCCAAGAGAACGAAAATAATGGATTTCTGCTTCAGAGTCAGGCACTGATGATGGTCAAAGCAGTTAGTCAGCTAAGTGAGTCAATTTATGATTCATCCAGGAAAGAAGGTAACTTCAATAAGTTGAGGGTGGGGTGAGAAAAGCTCAACTAGATTTATATTCTGGTGCATGTTAATATCAAGCACAGTTAATATTCCCTATGCTTTCCAAAAAAAAAAAGTCTGGGGAAAAAAGGAACAACTGCCTTTCAGGATAACGAAAAAATGGTAATGCACAGATCTTCAGCTGCAGCCAGAATGCATCTGTGAGGATTAAAAAAAAAAAAAAATCACATCTTTCTAATTCTTTTTTTTAATGGGTTTTTAAGAAGGGAAATGAGTAAATGAGTTGGCAGATGCAGATTTCAGTTCAAAATGTATTCTCTGTCTCTCTAAAATGTAAACGAACAATTTGTGTGAAGGTCAGTTCACTGTGTGCAGTTATTGTCTGTTACAAACAGATCATTATTACCTATCATTTCACCTGATAAAAAGGAAACACTGTTATTTCCTGCCTTTCCACCCACACTCATCTCTCTCTAAAGAGGCTTATTCATATGTTTGAGAGAGGAGTCAACTGCTCAGATTTTACATAGGCTGAAGCTTTGATTTAGCCTATTTCTGAGTTCTCGGACCATGAGCTAAGCCATGATTTAATGGGCTCCCTTCCAAAGGGAACATGCCTTGGCTATTGCCACAAGATCCTACCTTAGCATGCATATACATACATATTGTACATTCTTTATTACAATCAATGAATCATACATATGAGCATATAAAAGAATATAAAAATTAAATATATGATAATATAGAGCAGGGTTCCCAAAAATGGTCAATACTGATCGCTAAGGGTCATGAGATTATCCATTATTGTTGTTCTTGTTATTAGTATTTTATTTGTAGTACTATTAGCTAAAGTAGTAGTTATTAAATTATTTTCGTATAATACATGTATGTGGGGGTTGATGAACAATCTGAAACTTCATGAAGGGGTTGATGAGCTGAAGAGTTTGGGGACCCCTTATATAGAACAATTTTCCCCGTCTTGGTGCCCACCAGGTATGTGATGCTAACAGCCCAGTATCCCAGTCAGCATGGCCAATAGCCATCCCTTTAGTCAAACCACACTGGGAAGCACTAAATTGGGAACATGGCTCCTGATAATCACAGACATGATTGTTTCACTCATTCTGAAATACTGGAACTGCTTACCATAGCCCACAATCACAATTCCTTCTTAGCGCTACAGAGAGATCTAGCACCTGTACCACAGAGATTAAAGCAACAGTTGCCCCATTAGGGGTTATGAATTGAAGTACAAAGCATGTGTCCATGTACATAATATGTCCCTTTAGTCTCTTCCAACATATGTTAGCCATACAAGTCTTTTTCAAATTCAGCCTCAAGAGGCTATTTGCTTATGCCTGAGACAGCTGGAGCTGCACATATTGGCCATACCCAGACTTGCCTGCCCAACCTCGGTCCTTCACTGTGTCACACTGAATAGCCTGGTCTGAAACTTGCACAGAACATGAACAGAAGTCTATGCAATTGGGGCCCTCTTGAAGACATGTCTGTCATGCAGAAAGCACTCCTTACACTCAAGCAAATGGATGTAGATCACAGCTTGAAGCCTTGTTCACCAAGACAAGCTAGAGACTGAGGGTCTGAGGGCCAGATGTGCAGCCTCATCCCTCGTATGCATCAGTGAATACCTTGTTCCAGCTAAATGCCCAAAGAAACCTATAGAGATTTCTGTAACTTGCTGTTAGGTAGCTCTGATTCTCAGTTGCTTCTTTCTTTAGCAATACGCTGTTCTATATAAATGAGACTAAAATTATTCAAGAAAAAAATGTTTGCTAACAAGGAACTACTGGAGCAGAAGAATGCTCAGAAATCAGAAAGCACGCAATTCAAAGTAAGCCATCTCTAGGTAATTGTAATAATACTAGAAGAAATAAGACTAGGAGAAATAAGAACTTTATGGTGACAAGTAGGTTCTCACCTTGGAACTGGACCATAAACAAGCTAAGTATTAAGTTAATATAACCTAAGCAGCCTAGCAAGTATTCACAACTTGAAGACTGAAAATTATGCATTAAATTATGATAGAGAGTAGATATCAGCAAGTTCTGCCCTTGGGGTGAACATTCTCAGATTGAGGATTTCCTCAATTATCTTTTATATAGCACACTGCATTTATCAGACTGTAAAAAAATGCACTGAGAAGAGGTGGGCTATCAACTCAGTTTGGATGAAGGAAAAAAAAAACTTTCTTGCATCTGATTTTAATGAAGTTTTATCAGAGTATAGCCCTATTTGCAGTAGTCATCCCAAAACTTTATTCAAATCATGTGGCAGTTAAACAATAGGGCTAGTTTCAGATTCAGTCTTCTGATTGTATTGTGTTTTAAAATTTAGTAACGTTAACACATATAATAGCTTATGGCTACACACACTTAATAAGTAAAGCTAAATTTGAAATCTGAACTTAAATAGCAGCCTTGGCTCATTCAGGGCTTCACATATCCTGGTTCCAGACTATGCAGGAATTAAGTCTGGAAATAAGTGGATAAATAATTTATCTGATGCAAGGGGGAAAAAATCCCAGCCTACAAAAGCATTCTGGCGCCTGAGTTTTGAACTAGCTGAAGATTAAAGGCAGTACTATATCGCAAGGCATACAGCAGTCAAGGCTGGACCTGTGCATACAATAAAAATGTAAGGAATTGAGGTCTGCTTTTTCCAGATATGGTCTCAGCTGTCAAGCTATAGACTGCTCCAGGGTATTCCCCGCTACTGATATCAACCAGTAGGCCGGCAAGCAACCCTAACTTGCCTACTTGTTTTTTTTTTCAAATTGTTTTATTGCATCATAAGATGTGAATAATACGTTATAAAATACAGATATTAGCTGGGTATGAGAGTCAGTTTGGTGTAGCAGTTAAGGCACCAGGCTAGAAACCAGGAGACCGTGGATTCTAGTCCCACCTTAGGCACAAAGCCAGCTGGGTGACTTTGGGCCGGTCACTCCCTCTTAGACCTGGGAAGAAGCTGGCAATGGCAAACCAATTCCAAAAAACCTTGCCAAGTAAACTTCAGGGACTCATTCAGGCAGTCGCCAGGAGTCAACACTGACTCGAAGACACAAAAACAACAATAGCTGGTACAGTGGTATTTGTGCAATATAAACTAGAAATTGTTAACACTATGATGGTTTAAATAAGTTAACCTTTTAAAGATAAGGAGAAAAAAGTTTATATCAATGTTAAATTTAATTTCTAAAATGGTAATAAACATAAGGATGCTTGAATTATGGCACTGATGCCTGATTTTTAGGAAGATGGGATGAAGTCTCTATCTAGAACAGCAGTTCCTCAATTCAGAGTACTTCCTTCTTGTCTGCAGTTAAAATTTGTATCCCTACATCCATACCAGACTTTTGTGCCTTCCCCCAAGATGCATTCATAACTATCTCCTAACTTATACTGATTACCTATATTTGTTCCTGTTTTCCCAATATATAGATAGTATGGTCTTATAGAGGGTGACTGGGTTTATACATCACACTAAGCCACAAGGAGGTTTGCTCAGTTCGGACTTAGCGTTATGTGCACCTTGCAAACTATTGTGGTTTGCAAATCATAGTTAATGGCTTACTGTGATGTGCAACCCAGCCAATTAACTGTGGCTTGGTGCAGTGAGTGGAACCAGTCTGTAATAGTCCCAAATTCACCCAATGAGCTTCATGGCTATAGAAGAAATCAAAGTCCAATGTCTTTTTTTCCTGAACTTGTAATATAGCTTCAAGAGGGCACCAGATTGGAGAGGGTAATCTATAGATACTACTGTGGAGCACAGAAATAATAGGAAGGCAAATTATTAATGAGGCCCTTTGTACTGTACAGATTGCAGCAGGTGTAAATGGAATCTGTTTAACACTTTTTGCACAAAATCCCTTGTGGTCCTTTTGCTCTAGTAGCACTTCTAGAAAGTAGTCTGATGTTTAGCAGCTTTGGATAATACACGGAATCATTTATTATCACAGATGCTTGGATTTGCCCATTCTTCCTCTGTCAAGTCCAGTGATATTTGGGTATAATTAAGGATGGTATTAATGATCAAAACCAGGAAAAACATATTCCCAATTGTTAGGCTTTGTAACAAAAGAAAATAGGTTAGCAAATTAAAAGTTGAATGCAAGCTGCAATAGTATGCTTGAAAAATGCATATATGTACATTGAAAGCCATTCTGCCCTGCTCTACCTTCTCACTTGTAGTCATACCAACATTTATTTTTCATGATATAAAAATAAATAAGTAACTAACTAAAAACTAAACAAATAAATAAGATTTCTTAGTTATGGAATGCAGTTGGCAGAAAGTCATTAAATACAGTAAAGAATATTAAAGGAGGGAAGTTGAAAAAATATAGCTGAAATATAAATGGTAAAATAATCAAGCACGATAACTTACACAATCTTAAAACATATTCTCTGGAAGCAATCCTACTGAATTCAGTACAACTTCTTAGCAAAATATCTGTATGATGGGGAGGCATATACATGAGAAACAAAGTACAGAATTGATCAAAGATCCATCTGACTATACTTTTCTGACAATTGGGTTAAAAAAAAACAATTCTGCCATGAATTGTACGGGCCGGGGGGAAAGATGGTCGCCAAAGGATAAACAAAAGTAAGTGAACAAAATCCAAATACATTCTAACAGTCATTTCGCTGCAATGAATCAGAAGCAAGAAGTGGCAAGTCCAGTTTGAGAATGAAGTCGAACACTCAGAAAAGTCTAATAGGCAAGATTGTCTCATTTGGTTAAGTTTGCTATACTGCTCTGGGGAGAATTAGTTATAGAATTTCACAGAATTCATTTTGTACACCAAGAAATAAGATCCAAACTTGCACTATGCATTTTCATCAGTTCACCAATGCAAGACTGTATCTTTCATACTTAACACCCTTGTATGAAAAGCCATTGTAAAGAATTTATCACCACTGTCTGTACCCTCCAAATTTTGTTTCCTTCTGATTCTGATACCAGAATAAGTCCCCCTCCTTCCTTCCAAAAGGAAGGGCAAATGTGTGTGTTCTCCGTATTCAGGGTAATTATGCCATACATCTGACCAAATGGGGTCTGTTTTGCAAATGCTCATGTATGTCAGTTAGTCTTTAACTAAACAGGACTGCTGCTTTAACTATGGTACAATAGACTAACGTGGCTATTCCCCTGGAAATTATTCTGAACTAATGGGAAGAACTGGACTGAAAATAGAAGCATTTTCTTTCCTTGAATTGGGGGAAGAGGACAAATAATATGCAAGGTCAATATGAAGAGACAGTCCAAGCAGAATTTAACTTACATCAATCCAGAAATAGCTTCAGGAAATAAAATCCAGAAGTATCCTGTCTCTCCTCAGTTAAATTGCATATTTTTTCTATGCAGAAAAAATGGTATCCAAGAAGACAGTACATACTCATAAGAATTTGGTGTCTAGTTGACTTAAAGTGCTTAGCAATGTTAACTCTGGAGTCCCTGGAGTTCTTTGAGCTTGGCTGTTTTCTTGCAAACGTTTCATTACCCAGCTAAGTAACATCTTCAGTGCTAGAATGGAATGGGGGTTTGCTCTCTCTGTATACAGTGGCATGCCCTGCCAGTGTTGGGGTGTGTGTGTGTGTGTGTTTCTCTGGAAGTTCCTTGATTAGGGTATTGTTTACTGCTGATTGTATGTCTGGTGATAATCTTGGTGTTAATCTCTGCTTATCTGGGTGATGACTGCTGGTGAGGAGATGTTCTGGTCTTTTGTTTCCCCTTTTATTGTCTCCTTAGAATAATGTGTAGATGTTGTTTATCTCTATGTGCCTGTTGATGGCTGCCTTGTCTGAATGCCAAGCTTCCAGGAATTCCCTCGCATTTTTGGATTTAGCTTGGTCTAAGATGCTGATAGTTTCCCAGTTGAAACTATGGTTAAGTCTGTCCATGTGTTGTGAGTTTAAGGAGTTTTCATTGTGTCTTCTGACTGCTAGTTGGTGTTCATGGATGCGCTCTGCTAGCCTTCTGCCTGTCTGTCCTACATAGTGGTTGTTAAAGTCCTTACACTGTATGTTGTAGATGTGTTCTCGTTTGAATAATGAGAAGACACATGAAACTATCAACAACATCTTCAAAGGAATAAAATTCACCAGAGAGGAAGAAAACGACAACACACTACCCTTCCTGGATAGTTTCATCAGCAGAGGAAACAACAGCAAATTAGAAACCCAAGTCTATCGGAAGACAACCCACACTAATCAAGTACTCCATTACCAAAGTAACAACCCAACCTCCCACAAGGAGGAGGAGGAGCTGCGTAAGAACATTATTCAAACGAGCACAAATGCATTGTGGCAACTCAGAACAGCAGAAAAAGGAAACAGAAGATTCTGAGTAAGTATGAATCTGCTTCTGATATAGGGCATTCACTTCTTGTAAATGCAGACATTACAGCATGTCTTCACTGAATCCTTTGGACACAGATAAATGGACCATGCCCTACAAATTCGAGTTAACTTTGTAAGACAAACCTAATTGGGTCTGATAGCGAGATTATTTTTTCCCCCCTAAATGCCTGTTGTTTGTGCTTCATCAGTTACAGAGAAGTCTTATTTAGACCTTATTAAAACAGGCCTGCTCCCTGGATCAGTGCTCTGAATCAGTCCCACCCACCACTCACATTGCTTAAATGCTCCTGAAGTCTTGCAGTTACAGTGTGTTCAAACAACCGCCTGCAGGAGCAAAGCCCTTGTGTGTCCCACTGTAGACATGTTAGCTCCCCTGGGACTTGTCACGCCTCTAACAATCCAGAGTCCTGGGTTGCACAGAGGCAAACTGAATGCACAACTGTTTGTAAGAGAAAAATGACTTCAAACAATGTTGATCAGGGTGAGTCACATGGTGAGCATGATAAAGCCTGAATGGGGCTTGAAAAGCATAATGGGTGAATTAGAAATACATAGTCCAAACCAAAGGTATAAAATCATAAATACCTACAGCAGGGATAGGCAACCTGTTACCCATTAATGCTCTTTGGCATGCACCAAACTGACCATTCCTCCTGATTTTACGATTCTTTTAGTGGGGGGAAGGAAGCTGCATGCTGCAAAGTCACCTTCACCACCATTATTTCCAAGAATGCCACTGAGTCCACTGGACTCCATAACCATTATTAGAAAATAAAAATGGCAGACTGCTCCAGTATGTCTTCATGCCTACAAAAAGGAACAAGGGAAGAGGGCAGTAGGAATATCCTAAGGGCAAAAACATCTCCTAGTCATTTTACCTTCTGATCAGTGGGTCCTTCATCTCTTGCCATGTCTAATAGGGCAGCTGTTTTATGAATGTGTAAGGTCTCACCATGGTAGGCATTTGTGAGACCACTTGCAGAATGCTCTCCACACTCCTGATGTGCCAGGTGGGGGACAAAAGATGGGGGATTCTGAATTAAAATGGTTTCATCTGTCAGAATGCTGCACCTTCTACACCCAGGAGGTCAGCAGGTCCTGGGGATTGAGACGGTTGAAGAAGTACAAAAAATATAGCTTGGAAAGCAAGCAATTCTTATTATAGCATTTTGTTATAGATACCACTTGCCCACATTAGTATACAGATAAGAACACAAGTGAGGGGATCAGTAGGTTGCACCCAGAGCACATTAGTCCCACTGAAATCAGTGAGACTCAAATTAGTTGTGAGGAGCATAATTGGGTTTAGCCAACTTGTTTTTCTGCATCCTACCCAAAGTGTAGAACTATCTGCCTAATGGCAAGATATAATATCAAGGACATTATTTGGAATCATAGTCACCATAGCAGAATGGGCATCTTGGAAGGAATGCCGTAAGACAGCTTTCCTCAAGCTGGCATTCTCTAAATGTATTTGGACTGCAATTCCCAGAAAGTTTGACATATGTAGAGGTTTGTTGTAATTGAGCGGATTGTGTCCTTTGGGTTGCTAATATACATTGGACTTGTGGAGGTCAAAATATAATCTAAATACAGGTGCGGAGAAATCTCTCACTATTAACCTCTCACGTTATTGGTTTACCCCATTCTGTCTTTCTTGTCTTGCTCTCTTTCATTCCTCCATCTCTCTACTTCTTTATCCTGCCCACTTTTTTTACCCTTGTCTCTTGCTCTTTCTTCTCCCCACCAAAATAATAATGAATCAATGAATGGTTTATTATGGTTATAGCCTTGCATAAGCACATTCCAAAGAGTAGTACAACTCCCTAAAATAAACAGGTAAATAAAAACCAGTAAGAGTGCATATAAATTTAATGCATAAATATAATCAATCGGATAAACAACTACAACTAAAACGGGTGATCAACAAAACCAAGTGAGAAATATTTAAGAGCTACTTGAAGAAAGATTGCAGTTTATTGTACAGTCACTGGAGCAACATTTAACAAGAGAGTCAGATTGATCCAATAGTAACAGCTGGAAGTAAAGGAGTCAAAACGACCAGAGTGTTTGAGTAAAAATGGAGATAACAACTCCTGCTGAGCATCAGCATAAAATGAGCAGTACAATGCCACGTGATCCAATATTTGATCTATTCCTCTACTGCAGGGTATAGGCTCTACTCACATGGGATGTTCTGGTATCTCTCCTCAGTAATAGTTGTTGGGAGGGCATTAAATCTGGCCAAGAATAAAGACCTTCTGAATTTGGGGATTATTATATAGCTAAGGAACATAGCTGGGTGAAAAAATGAGTACTGCAACTCAAAAACACATTTCTAGGCAAAAGTGACAGGTCAGTTTGTATCTCCACATCCATAGCATGCTGCTTAAGAGTGGCTAACACATATTGATAGCTCATCTGGGAGATCATGGCCCAAGAAAAGCTGAAAATATTAATTTCTCACAAAGGGCTTCTTCCAAGGTTAGAAGAGTCAGACCAGCTGAGATAAGAAGTAGCTTAACAGTAAGAAAAGATGTTTCGATTTTAAGAAAACAAGTTTCACAGCATAGCCCTACATTACGAACACAACAGGGAGCTTGGAAGATGGACTTTAAAAATTGGGATTGCATCCTTTCAAGGTGGAGGAATGACCAATGAAGGCCCAAATGAATTTCAAGAAAGCCAAGAAAAGTAAGTGCTACAAGTACACTTAAGGTCCTTTGGAGAAATGGAAACATTGTAGAGGTGATGCTTTTACTTTCAGGATAATGTAACTGGCATTGAGCTCTCCAGTTACCAGTGGTGGGAAAAAACATGCATAAATACTCCAGTATCTTGACTTGCTCTATCAGGTGATTATTTAGTCATCATACATGTAACTTAGGGTACTTGGCAAAGATCATGACCTTGGTTTTCAAGGAGTTGATTTTAAATGTTTCTTCTTCAGCAGGCACACAAGGGATCTGCCTTAGGCCAATCTGCATCTATGAAAGCAGTACAGCATTATCCACGTACACTGTAGAAGTGTGTCTCTTTCCCAATCTTGGCAGATGCAGAGCTGAATTGTTCAGTCTGACTATAAGAGGATTGATACCTAGAACGAAAAGGGAGTGGAGGCAAAATACATTCCTGCTAACACCTCTTTGGACAGGATTTTTTATGTTGTAATGTCTGTGCACATTAGACCTCACCTTCATCCAGGAATTCTCATAGAATTTATGAACAAACAAAAATAACCTTCTGTTCATTGAAGAGTTCTTCAATTTCTCTAGTCACTTGGGTCTCTTTGGTCATTCTCAGGTCAACTCACAATGAAAAATCTAAGCAAAGAGGAATATGGGCTTCTACTGGAATTGGAAATGCTGGGCAGGTTTTGAAATGGCACCTGGAGTTAGTCAGGGATGGAATGGGGAGACTAAACCCCAGCAAGAGAGAGCTGCTGTTCATCCATAAACACCTTTCCCATCTGGAAACATAGCTTCTACTTGTAGGTTAGGATGAGCATAATAAGTAGGTATCCTGCTTCAGGTTTCAAACTCACACAGCTGCTAGGCAAAAATAGCAATTTATTCAAGGCCGAGTAGGTAACAGCAGAAAAGGAAAGGAACGTAAATCCAAACAGAGTCTCTGGGAAAGAAATCTTGCCTGAGTACTGTAGTTTCACTTTCAGTAGGAACACACAGAAGAGAAGCCAAATCCAGTCTGAAGTTCAGAGAACCAAATCGGGTTTGTCAGCCAGTCCAAAGATCAGTGTTTCACAAGCAGGATTAACAGGAATGACTCACCGGAACAGGAGATCAGATGGTTGTTTCCAATGGAAAAACATGGATCACGGCTGCCTCTTAAATCAGGCTGCAGCCAGCTATCTTCAATTAACAGAGTTACTCCCTTGCTTGGCAAGGAGCTTCACTGAACGTCTTTGCTCTGCTCTCTGCTCTACTCACTGAGTCCAAAGGCTTGGAGCCCATGCCTCATCATCTGACTGCTCCAGCTGTTCCGAGGGTGTTTGATTAGCCTCAGGTGATTCCTGGCTTGGTGCCTCTTGAGGCTGACATTCCATTGATTCAGCTGGAGCAGCTTATTCAGAGTCAGAGTCTGATATGGGGGCTGTGGCTGGGAGTGCTTTGCCCAGTTTTGGCCAGTGCACCAGTTCTAGCCTTACCTAGACAAGGAGCCATTGATTATAGTGACTCATAACATTACCATCACATAATTAGATTATTGCAACTTTCTCAACATGGGGCTGCTGTTGAAGATTACCCAGAATTTGCAGGTAGGACAGAATACAGTGGCAAGACCACTGGCAGGTAAGCCCCACCATTGCAGAATAATGTATTTTAAGTTGCTGCATTGGTTGCCTGTAGGCTCAGGTCCAATTCAAAGGGTTGATTATCCCATATAAAACTCTATATGGTGCAGTGCCAGATTCTTTCAGTGACTGCTTTGTCTATAATGATTCTGCCTGTCTTCTCAAGTCATCTAGGGAGCCTCTTAAGTGAGAGAGACATGGGCTAAAGGGCACACTTTCTCATTAGTGACTCCTACGCTATGAAATGCTTTGCCCTCAAAGATGCACCTGATTCCCTTGCTCCTAGCTTTCATTAAACTTCTTACACCTTTTCTTTTTAGGCAGACCGTTGACAGCTTTAATGCCTAGTGAAGATGGAGGGTGGCCATTCTTTTCTATTTTGGACTGTATTGTTATTTATTGTTGCAAAACATTGTATGGTGGGAATTGCTATATATTATAAATAAATAAAAAACCTATCACAAGCAACCCAACTAAGAGGATTAATCAGGTTTTACAGTTTTTACAGGAATGGCTTACTCTATTTACCCAAAAAATGTTCACATCAAAATGGAAACAATATTCAAGAGTCTTCTGCAGGAAATTTATTTTAACATGCTCTTTCAAATTTGTCTCTTCAACAATGAGCTAGGCTCACACTGCCCTTGCATATCTTCCTGAAGTTCCTTTCAGTGCCTTCAAAAAAAAAAAAGAAAAAAAAAGGGGGGGTGGGGAGCACATTGTACTACATGAAAAATAGCTCCATGATGGAAGGACTAGAATCACAAGTAAAAAGGTTAAAATTAGCTGAAGACAGTTTCTTTGTTGATAGTAGTAAGCTTCAATAACTTGCCTTGAGCCAATTAACCCCATGCAGAATGTTTTGCTCTAGGGATCAAGGGTGGTAATCTGCTTTCTGAAATGTAAGTGGAATAAATAATGAAATAAATACATTAAAATAAATACAGCTTTGAAACTTGGAAACAGTTTTTTTTACAATGGGTAAAAGTAACTAAAGTAATGGGCCAATTCTTTTAATATGAAACATGAACAATGTGAAGCATTATGTACAACAGTTATGTTAAATTGTCTTATATTTCTGTTTGTCATTTAGAAATATGACTTTGATGATTTGGCAGTATCACTGGGAATATATTTATGGCATTGTTTAGCTAGTAGTAAAACAAAACAAAAGGCATTATACAGCACTGCTGGAACACTGTCAAAGATGGTTCCTCTGTGCACTTGGGATAGCCAAAGTGACTGATTCTTTAATATTGAAAAAACAACCTCCCCTTTTTACAAACCAATGAACTGAAGGTTGACTACCTTATTTACAGTATACTGTTGACTGCAGTTAATAAATGTATAGCTGGAAATACAGAAACCATACACAGAGGCCTATATTAAAACCCCAAAGACCAACTAAATACTCATCCCATGCCAAAGCTATATTGTGAACACCTCCAGCATTCTCTTCTGCTTCTACTAATCTCTGTATGGCGTAGCTGAACACCTCTCATTTAACACACAAAACAAAAAACATTTAGAGCTACAAACAAGCTATAAGTTAAGTATGGATAAGTTTACTAAGAGAATTAAGACCGTCTACACGTATACAATGTTTTAAGAATATGAAACTAAATCTTAATCCTCAACAGCTTCCACTCCAAAAAAAAAAAAGCAACAGCAGAGAAGCTGGAGCCAAGGATAACTGTAGTCTTCTTCATTGTATCATTTCCATATTTTAGCCATTTCACAATTTTTCAGAACTCTGTAATCAGAATTATTATTTATTTCCATATCTCTCTTCCTCACTGAGAACTATTGACTCATAATTCATCATAAGATACTGGTGGTCACCTCACTGATTTGTATCTCATTCCAGTAGATATTCCTTACCCTCATCTTCAACCATCTCCACAGTAACTTCTTTCACTTGGTGTCTCCATCAACTGTTATGACTGCACATTGTCCTCATGCTTTCAACTCTGTGAACTCATTATCCTTATACCTTCCTTCAACTATTTCCTTATGCCTTCAACTATGAACTCTATGATAGCTCTGAGTCAACTGTAGCATTTCCCTCACTCATCTGGAGATGCAATGTATACGTAGGTGCTGATAAATGGGCTTTTCCAATGCAGACATCCATGTGCTGGTGTCCAGTAGTCATACATAGTCCAGTCACATGCACAGTATTAAAGGAAGGGGATGCTGCTGTCTCCCTTTCCTCACAGTCCCACAGCCCATCCCCAGAAGTGGCACATGGCAAAAAACTGAAATCAAATTGCTGTTGATGGCCACTTGCTACTGATAGTCACCTGACTACCACTTATAATTTTATTTCCCAGTCTCTCTTCCTATTCCCCATGCTGATAAATCTTTTCTAGAGCAGTGTTTCTCAGCCTCAGCAACTTTAAGCTGTGTTTAAGCATGTTGGCTGGGGAATTCTGGGAGTTGAAGTCCACACAGCTTAAAGTTGCTGAGATTGAGAAACGCTGTTCTAGAACACCTAAGTGGTACCACTTCTCTTTTTTCAAATCCCACCTTTGATCTAGTTTTTGTATGAAGGTTTTTGCTTAACTCCTTAATTCCAAAAATTTCTACACACAAAGGCTAAAAAAAAGGAGATTTCTTTTTCTTTTTTTTGTAAACTATACCAGGTGTTATTGAAACTGGCTGAGGAATATTCTAACTTGGCTTTTAAGTGATGTGTCAGGGCCATACTTCAAAAACTGGCTCAAGACAAACACTGAACTTGACTTCATTTCATTTGCAGCTAAGAATAAATAAAATTAAATACAGCTAGTAGGATTATTCTCCAGTCATGCATTAAATAAAATAAAATGCAATGCAATCCCCCAATAAAAACAATTTAGGAGCAACTTTTGCAGGTCTCTGAGGGCTGCACCGAAAATTCAAGAGTTCTGAATGGCCCTGCATTTCAATTTAGGCAAAAGATGGAAAAAACATGCTGTGGAAGTGAAAGATGAACAAGAACAAAATATATCACACTATTTCAGTGTCATCCTTTCAAAAGACAGACTGATGATGTTGGCATTAGCACTTCCAGATTCAAAACATGAAGGAGAATTGCTACATTACCTGTTTCATATTTTTGACAACAGCTCAGGCTTAGGACCCAGAAACATTACAGATATTCATGATTTTGCAATGAGGAAAATTAGGAAAAAAAAGAGTTTTAAGTTAGTTAATTTAAAACATATTTACAGCTGAACCCCAACACTGACATGATAATATTTTTATTTAATGCGGCATGCTTTGACAATGATCTGGAAGAAATATTTCACACTTTATGCAAACATGGCATCTCTCCGCTATTCTTTTAAGCAGCCTGACTTTTTTCAGGATTTGCCTGAGCCTTAAAAAGCCTTGAATAAGTATGCTTTATTAAGACCAACTAAAATTAAACACAACATTCAAAGCTTCAGGCTGGATGTTACTCTAAATAAAATAAATTGGAAAAAAATAGAAAAGAGCCAGCCTTTGAGGGCATGGTTGAAATGTGCCACCATGTAATTTCTGGAATGCAGAAAATGTAAATTTAGAATTAAAATAGAAACTCTTTACGATGTATAATACTGAATATATGGCATGGATTGTGGTATGTGTGTGTGGGAGAGAGACCGTATTACAATCCTGATTTGCCTTCCCCTCCTCCATCATTATGTTTGGACCCTGTGCCTATTATTGAAAATAGAAGATCAAGACTGCATCTCTTGCTCACGGAGACAAGAAGATTAATTTCCTTTCCCCCTAAATGGCTGACAGTTTTTTATTCCTGTTATAGCTACAAATGGGCCGAGTGTGCAGCATATTATACCCTACACAGGCTGAAATGATCTCTGAGAATTTATCATAACAGCCTGTTGAATATGCAGGCTCAAAAAAATCTTTGGGAAGAGTTTTTTTTTAATGTATCCATTCCTTGTGCCCATCTGTATCCACTCCTTTTGGAAGTCACCAAAGAAGATATAGATAATACAGAGACAAGCCGTGCTAGCTGAATAATTTTGGGTGGGGAAATAGTAATAACAACTTCCTCTACTGCTTATCCATAATTACATGAGATATAAATATTAAGCAAATCAGTGTTATTTTTCATTACTGCGGTGTTGAAGCTCTCAGCATCAGCAATGTCAGATGTTTAACTACCATTTTATGAACAATCGTATCTGCTTTAGGCACCATGTCTGACAGTATCAGGTCGCCCAGACATAGCTAAACTTCAGTGTTATTAAAGAAAATAAACCAGGAAGAGTTGTGATCACAACATAGAGCTGCAAGCAAAAATCACAGCAGACATCTCCTAACACTGCAATATGCTTTGACCTTCTTTCCTGCTAGGGAAGGAAATTAAGAAGGGAAAAGTGCATCTCTAGCACAATTAGCACTATATGTGAGGAAGTGGGCATGTGATAATCACTTAACAGAGGGTAAAAGGGAATATGTAAACATACTAGATCCCGTATAAGGCTTTTAAGGCCTAACTGTGAATACAACCACACAATTCAACACATACGTACCATAAACCCAAAACGTTGTGTGGGTACGTGTATCTATTTGTTTAAAAGTTTTAAATGGCCATTACCTCATGAGTCAACCATATCTCATAAGATTTGCATTCTTACATAGAGTTTCATGAGAACTCAGGGGTAAGATCTCTGGGACCTCACAAAATTTAGTGATTCAGCCCTTTTCTTGATTCATTTCATTGAAGAGTTTTGCACTTGTCTCTGTTAAATTTTAGGCAGTTCAATAGAAGTATAGTTTCCAAATTGCTGAAAATATTAGATCCACCATATTCTGTTCTAGTCACATCCCACTTTGAGTACTATAGATAGGGGTATGTTTAGCCTGGAATAGAGAAGGCTGTGGTGAGATATAACAGCTGTCTTCAAGGACACCACTCTAGATAATGGGGCAGAATTGTTCGTAGGGGTTCCAGAGGTCGGGCTTAAATGACAAGGAAGCGGATTTTGATAGAACATCAGGAAAAATGTTCTAAGGCAAGAGCTATTCCATAATGAAAAACGGAGGCTGGATGACTATCTGCCATGGATGTTGTAGCAGGGGGATTCCTGCATTGTGCAGGGAGTCAGGTTAGATGTTCTCCAATGTCCCTTGCATTCTATGATTCTATGAGAGTTGGGCCAGGCTTTGGGCAGCCAAAAATGTTTGGCTTCCTTCACCACAATGGTATCCATAACATGAAAAGGTCACTGGGCCCTGTTTGTAGTACTGTACTACAAACACAGAAATAGCACAATAATATGAGTTTAATGATGGAAAAAATGGATGCTATTCACAATTATATACATTTATTTATTATTAAAGGTATACTCCAATTTTCTGCATATATAATCACTCAAGAATACTTACAATAACTAAAATAAAATACAATATGTGAAACATGACAGTAAAATAAAAATCTTTAAACTCATTCCTTGTAATGTGTCCTGAACAAAGTCCAGCCACAGTCTCAGCATTAATTTTCTCAACATGTCCCTACATCAGAAGACTAAACTGCTGGTTAGAACAGATGCAGCTTTGCATGGAAAGTTACGCTCCATATCTTGTAAGCGTCATGGATCCTCATATTTGACAAACATTCAGGGATGCTATACTTCAAAACATGACTGATAGTGAATTGCACCTTGCAGTTGTTCTGGCTTTAATGTTCTTCGAACTGGCAGTAGAATTATTAGTGCATCCTTTAATAAAATGCAAGCAACTTTTTAAAAGACTGTTGCAACAATTCAAAATGCTACCACTTTGTACAGCTCCAAGAGACACAATACCACTGGACTTTTTGGCTTTCTTCCTTCGAATGGCATACATGTATGCTGCATCACAAATTACTTATCAAACAGAAGGATAGCTTTATTTCAGTCAGAAGGACTGTTGTTCAAGAGACCCAAATCTGAAGAGCCAGTGGGGTACGTGACACCAGATTACTGTTCTCTGAATAGTGGCCCCCCTTTTTTAAATTGTCCCCAGTATTAATTACAAGTAAGGAATGGCCTTTTGAAGAGGTATCCATATGTGTGTGTGTGTGTGTGTGCGCGCGCGCGCACATGCCTTCAGGAAATTATGCATTATTTATTCATTCTGGCTTATAGGACTGTTTGCCTGTGAAAGTGATTCTAAGCGAGGGGTAGGAAATTTAAAAGACTAGACCACTGTACTGTGTTATACATGAAATAGCTCCTGGCCTACAAGCTTCAGCTAGTGAAAAATACTGTGGCTAGGTTGAAGCTTGGGACAGTCTATCACAAACACATTTCATCTGTTCAGAAGATTGTCTGCTGGTGGCCGGTTTATTATCAAAGTTCATGGTGTTATTTGTACTCTGTGGTACACACAAAGTGGTACAGCTAAAAACTAGGTATCTAACAGAGTGTCTGGTCCTTCATTTACTTGTTATCAGAAAAGATCTAATAGGGATGCCCTTGTTCTCTGTATAAACCCCCTGACTGTGGAATTCCTTCCCTGTTGGGTTATGACTGATACCAAGCCCTTAAAACCTTTGAAGGCACCTTAAGAGATATCTGTTCACCCAGGCATTTGGGTAAATTAGTGATCCTGTACCTTTCTCATGTGGTCTTATTGTCCCAGGTACTGGACTCATATAGCCATGAGTCCAGTAAAGAAAATTGACTGAATTATAATTTTGCTTTAATTGTTTTAATTAATTTTTAATGAGTTATACTCTGATTTGCATAGAGATTGTCTAAATAAATAAATAAATATTTTCCCCAAATTGTTTTATTATAGAATACAAATAATACATTGCAGAATACAAATTAGTTCTGTACAGCGGTGTCTATGCAATAGAAACTGGAAGCTGTTAATGCTGTGATGATTAAAGTAAATTAAACCTTTCAAAATAAAAAATTTATATCAATGTAAAACATGATTTCTAATATATGTATGAGCACAGTTGCTTATATTGTACAGTTGATGCTTAATATGACACTGATCAGATGCAAAGTTCAATTAATTATTTCATAATATGCAAACTATATTGTTATTTATGAGTACTAAAAAAAGGAAAAAATAAAAAAAATCAATGCCTGCATGAACAGAAAGCAATTCACACAACTGAGGTGTCCATTTCCCTTCTCTTCCCTGTTATCTTATGCATCCCAAGAAAACCCTCTCCATAGCATCAAGAAACAGTCATAATAATACAAGTAGATTTTGCAACAGTGTGTTGATATATTATACATACCTACTGCTTGTGAAATTATGAAGTGTTTTTTTTCACAAAAGGATTCACATTCAAGTAGGCAGCAATTATCACAGATTTTGAGCAATATTAAGAGAACACATTTCAAATCAAGTATTCTGTCTTTATCCAGACAGATTAGTAAAATAAATCTTATCAAAAGTAGGTGGCCTTTACCCAAACTTTTTCATTCATAAGGAATTGAACTTGATCTCTACATTTCTTTAAGCAGAATCTGGCCTATAATGAGCTCCTTTCTTTCCTTCTTTTCTCCATTTTCACTTTCGAAAAGTTAACACTCCACAGATACTTGAGTATCCATTTCTTCTTTACTTCATTATTACTTCATTTTCTCAATACTCATTTTTGTGCCATTTCTTAACTGCTTTTTCTGACAAAGAATATCCAAATTGTTCATGAAATAATTAAAAGGTGATATAAAAAGCTTTAACATCATTTGTGGAAAAGAAAGAGTCCTAAAATCCTGTAGTTAAAATAATGCATTACGATGTTAAAAGCTTTTCCAGCAATAAAGCAACAATCTGAGTAAAGCCAGATAAAAGCCAGTGATAATTAAAAAGGCTAAAATAATTAATAACCGCATAATATTTTAAAATCCTCCCTTGGCGCTGGGATCTATAAACTGAACCTTTCTGGTAGGCTTCTAATTACATTATGTCCAAAACTGTATCATTTTGATGAAAGTGAGATATCTTCCTGCATTCTTAGTGCCAAACTAATGAGGCATAGAGAAGTTGTGATGGATGTTGGAGCTAAAAACAATCACAGGGGGTTAACTCTTACCCTCATTATTTTAGGAAGGCATTTCTGATTGAGGACATAGCACACACACTTGATATCACGCTTCAAATCCAATCTGTGCCTTTTGAATGAACAAGGAAATTTTGGGAATCTCATCTCAGTTATAGCAGATCTCAAGCCATTGGGCCCTCTTATCATTCTTCCTAGACCATTAAACACAGAACAAACACTTCTCACTAAGCAGAAAGAATTATATGAGAAAAATATTCCTTACTAGATTCAAGCAATCTAGGGCTTTCTAAATTTCACCTTATAAACTACCACAAAACTTAATGCATCTAGGGAAAACAGTCTATACTTGATCATCTATCTGTCCATCATAAGTCAACAAATCAGCTATCTATAAACATTTCCAGTTGATGTCCTTCAGCAGCCTTACAGAGAGAGCAGTACGGCAGCTTCCCCAACCTAGTACCCTCCAGACATATTGGAAATACAACTCCCATAATTCCCAGCCTGCACTAGGTTGAAGAGTGCTGCAAGAGAACATGAATGTGATTGTTACTGAGAGACAATAACTACATCAAGATCCCAAGAGGAAGTATCAGCCATTGTAGAAAGTAAGGATATCTGATATCTTGCATACCTTGATGGAGATATACAAACTCCATTACCAACACAATGAGGGAATAGGCATATCTTAAGTCCAAAACAAGCAGAGATTATGCAGAAGTGGCTCACACAGAGACCTCTCTTTCATATAGGTATGGAAGGGGAAGAGGTACAGCACAATCAGACTTACAATTCTGTTATTACAGCCACTCTTAATAAAAGTAGTCTTAACCTTCTTGTGGAGATAATTCTTGGTCTTATCTACCTGTTGAAGCTAACAACCATGTATCTGACATCAAATGAGTGAAAATATCCTGGTCAAAACTGTTGGAGCTGTACAACAGTACAATCCTACCTCTTTAGCTATTCTTCAACAATTAGGAACTCCATCAGATTTAAACCTACATTTCAATTTATTCCCTTCCAAGGTCAAATGAACAGAGTTCGTGCTTTAGAAGTGCACCTGAGATATTCTCTACATTCCACTGAAAGTGATAAAAATGAGAAGGGGCAAAAAGAGATCTTGCCACAGCTCCAGCAATAACTCTAGGACGGTTCCTACAAATGTGAAAAAGAACCCACATTTTATTCATAATAGTCTCCAAGCCACAATCTATGGAGGCATTTCTGCATGTGGAGGAGTACTCAGGGAAACAAAAATAGCTTACCATATGAGAGATTTCAAATGATCAGATGATAATTTAGCTACTTAGGTAATTCATATATGGCTCTAATACATTCTCCTCAAGCTTGGCCAGTTTAACCCAAGACTGTGAACCTCAGCCTGAACAGAACATTGAGTAAACATTGTTCATGTTGAAGTCTGGCAAAATTCCTTGCATGTGATTTTTCTCTGAAATTCAGTAATACTGTAAAAAAAGAAGAAAAAAACCTTTTACTTAAATACCTCACTGGAATGTATGTCTGTTAGGAAAGGATCAGCAACTTTTTCAGACATCACTGCATGATGACATATGACAGCATAAGTGAAGATCACCAAATCTTCCCAGACTTCAGCAATTTCATCCCTGAAATCTCACTCCATCTCCTACAATATTATATGAGAATGCCAACATCTCATCTGTTCTTGCTGTTCTTCCCAAAAATTGTGTGAGCTCTCATGAGAAAAGACCAGAATTTTGTTAGATTTGATTTCAGGCTATTATTAAAACATTATTAAAATGGTACTTGTGGATTTTATGTCACCAACTCTGCTATGAAGTCATATTTACACACACACATGCACACACATACACACATTTTATCAATTCCTTCTTGTCTCTCATATACATTCATGCTACTTCTTTAATGGCATTTAATATGTCCTTTAATGCATGGTAACCAATTTTTCAATTATCATATTTTGGATACATCATGTAAAGACCTAGCTTTCTGGAGAAGTCTATAATGCTAGGAATTGATTTGATGGCTCATAATCAATATAAAAAACATTTTTTCATGGCAATTTTGTAAAGATGGCCTATGTTCTGTTCCCTTCCAAAGTCGGGGAAAAAATATCTTCTAATGATAATTTTAATGGATTAGAATTTGGATTAGACCTATTTTTATTCAGGACTCACTTTTCTATTATAAGGTGGAACTGTTTAGGCAGTCTTCACGCTACATACTGCATCTGTTTCAACTAAAATAATATTAATAAAACTATGTTTTTGTATTTAATACTTTCTGTTTTTTCCTGGGTCCCTGAAGAATCTTCAGATTCAGATCTTGGATCATGTTTAACTTGGCTCTTGGGAATGAAAACTATTTCAGAATAATTCAATTAATTGGCCATACTCACAGTATTTCTGTTCAACCAAGTGGTTCTTTAATTTTTACCTCAGAAAACAAAGTGTCTTATTATCTCATTTAAGCCGCTGCTTTTCACAACAGTTGTACAGTACAACATTTACACATTAAAAACATGTTCATATATATGAAACTTTTGGGTGACATTGTTGAAGAATGGCTTTTTTAAAAAATGGGAAAAATAATGGTATTGAATTGGGCTTTGGCCTTACTGAACAAATGTATTAGTATTAGACAGAATTGACACAGATCCCAACTGGACAGATTGCCTTCTCCTGAAGACCTCGAGGAAGATGGCTTGCATATAAAATCAGAAACTATGGAAAATTACTAGGTAATGCATTGTAACTACAACTGTGGAATGAGACTTCTATTTCTAAACAAGACTCAACACATTATGACCCTTTTCGTATCTCTGCATGTCTTGCATTAGAGGATCTCTTAAATGGTTGATTTAATATGTGTACATTTTGTGACTCCTCCTAGGATATCACATGGTATTCGTTTATTGTCTCCTTGCTTATTAACCCAGTTAATCCATTGAGATTCAGCATGCTGAAAGTAAGTACCCTGAGGATATTCAATGAGATTTATGGCTGAGTGGGATGAGACCAAACTGCTAAAGCTTTTGAGTAATTCATCATCGGCATTTTAATCTATTAATCAATTAAATAACTAGTTAAAAGGTAAGTAATGAACTAAACAAACTCTTTTTTTAGTTGATAGTTTTTCAAATGAGTTACAGATGCACTTTATATTTTATAGCATTTTATATTTCAAACAGCTCAGAAGAGATACTGATATGTCAACATTTAATAAACTTTCACTAATTCTTTGGACTAAAGGGTATTTTTTTATTCCTCAGTTTGTAACACAGGAGAATGTCAAAAGTGTCATTTATATAAATATATGCCGTTAATTCAAATTTCAGCTGTTACAAGGGTTTCACTGATTAACTTCTCTGGACTGATTTGACCAATCTGAAAGTCAGTTAATCCTAAGTGGGGCTATCGGATGGAGTAGTGGATCACCAGCACTCTGAAAACCTACTGTCTTAGAAGGAAAAAAGGGATGTTGGATCCTGTATCTCAGTAGCTCCAGAATACTTTATGTTAGGACCTGCTGCTGGCAGTAACACAA
Organism: Liasis olivaceus; assembly: GCA_030867105.1. NCBI lineage: Eukaryota > Metazoa > Chordata > Lepidosauria > Squamata > Pythonidae > Liasis > Liasis olivaceus. The sequence continues at coordinate 194,732,636 of CM061349.1, forward strand.
CTGGCTACAGATTTACCTACACTGAGTTTTTTGCAATTGTAATAGGCATTAGAATGGCATAGTCAAAGGCTATTAATTATCCATATGAATAAAACATTAATAATAATGGTAGCCAAATATCTGGTTTCTTTTATTATAAACCTTCTTAATAAATAACCTGCTATCATGGCCTCCAAAGCAAAGCCCAAAATGTGCAGGTTGCTACATGTTAAGATAATGAATTCAAAAAGCAAATTATCTGTATGAAACGCTTCCCTGTCCTTTGTCCTTCATCTATTCCTAATCCAGCACTACTACTTTGAGGAAAAAGTCATGATGACATGTACATCCTGTCATGACACTGTACATCTATAAGTCATGACACTGTACATCTAAGTCTAATGTTGCTAATCGTTCCCCTGCATGTTTCCTCTAGTGACCCTGTCTTTTTAAACTTTTCTTGGTTTCATCAATAATAGGAACAACAGAATTTCATCATCTAGTTCTTCTGTATCATGCATGGAGGATTTCTGCCCTGCAGAGGCTTCCTATCTGACCCCAAAGCTGTTAGGACTCTCTTATTTGCTCCTCTGGAATTCCAGCTCTCCCTCAAAACTCTTCTTCCCTTTCCCAGATTTTGATTCCCCAGCCCCATTCTCCTCCCCCACAAAATCTCAATCCCTATGCCCAGAGGAAAGCGCTTACATCTGGCCTCTACCTCATCAGAAACACAAATGTTTCTTCCAGCTGTTAAAGGCATCTCCTCTCTAGGGATTTATAGCATCCAATGGCATTATCCAACCGATGCTGTATTGATAGAACAGTAATGAAGTCAGGGTTTATATTGCCACAATGGTAGCTGGGTGTTGCTGTAAATTATAATGGGAAAATGACCTGAGAAGATTTTCCACTGAAGTATATGACGAAGAAGATCCACTACTCTTTCTGCCTTTAGTGGGCAGTTCTACACTCTGGATAGGCATCATGACATATCAGCTGCAAAACAACATTTTACTTATTAATCTAATTTATAACCTGTCACAATAATAAAAGTGTAACTTTTTACATTATAATTGCCTGATAAAATGAAATATGTGCTTATTATAAGAGGTGCCAATGTTTTTTAAATTGTGAAATCTAGCTAATAGTTGTATGCCATGTGGGCTAAAATAGACATTGATGCAAGGAGCTATCATTTATCTAACCATTATGGTTGATTCTGCAAAGAATTTGAGAAGGTCTCAAGCAGCCTCAACAGATTGCTAGCAACCCATGTTCTTAATCATGAACTTTTATGAACGAGATGTTCTCATTTTAAATTAATTGGGCTGAGGATAAAATATTCCTTAAATGAAAATATATTCTGTCAGACCTATTACTTACAGGAGAAATCCTTTTAGATATAATAGATACTGCTTAATATAGACCTTTCTTTCAATGAAGGCAAAAATTATGTCACAGAATATTGGAAGCACTGACACAGATCTTTTATAAGAAATTCTACATAACAATTTGCTTAAGTTTAATTAAAACAATACTCTAGGCATCAGTGGTTCAGTGATTATTATTAATAAATGTTAAATACATTTTTATCAGAAGGGCTAGCCAAGCACTAAAACATCTGAGGAATGTCACTCAGAACCAAGGAGACAACTAGGAAACATGTGCTACCATATTTAAATAGCGCTTAGCTTTTAAATAACCAGGTGGGCCAATAGTCAAGACAGGTAGAAACTATAACTTCAACAACATGTAAGGATGCCTGCTTTTAAATACCAATATTTTATTATTTTAAAATTTTAAAACAAATATTTGTATTTGTCAGCTCCAATATGTTGGCATTCAGTGGCTAGATTTGCTTGTCACTAATCAATTTGGGCAAATGAGACATATTGTACATGGTTTCTCTTCTGTATTGGAAGAGACAGAGTTACAGTCTTACAAGATTCCCTCTCCCTTATTAAATTGGCTTTGAACAGATATCATCTGCAAATGCTCTTCTCCAAATATCCTTGCCATCACAAATGAGGTGGAGGCAACAAAGGACAAGCCATTTCTTGATGGGGTACCCATCCTAAGCAGGCTGCTTTGGGTGCCACATTTGTTGAACTCCCTTCCTAGGGCAACATATACATTTAGAAACAAACATGCTATAAAATACACTTTTTGTGTTATGAAAACTAAAAAGGTGTCCCCAAAAACCCAAAATGGGGGCCAAAAGGAAAAGTCATCTATCCATATCTATAACTCAGAACTGAAACATAGAGAGATGACTTTGTAACTTCACTTTTTCTAAAGAGTTATAAAATATATTTATAGGCTTAGGTTTCATATATCACTGTAGCACCAATCCTGTTCTGTTGCAGAGAGGCACCAGCTGTTTCCAGATGCTGTTTTTGGTTCCCTCTCCTAACTTTATTATAATCCCTCCAAATTACTCCTGTTTTCAAGGATGTAATTGTTGCCTCTCTTCTACCCTTTCAGTCCTTTTTAAATGCTTGTTATTTATTTTAGGAAAATTCAAGCCACACCGCATTATATGTAGAACGCTTAGAAAACCAGGGTGGAATTAAATAAAGAAGCAACCTCTGAAAGTTTATGCATATACATATTCCTGATTTCTGCAATGTGGGTAGAGTCTAAGGTTAGGTTACATCCTGCCTAACCTATTTCTGATTGCTACCACTTGGGACAAAAGTTGTGGGATGTGCTAATACTCTAATCCAAGACATTATGTTTACATGTACTGAATAATACGGTGAATGTCATTTTCATCCCCAAATGTTAATGTAAATATAAATTCCTCAAGTTTCCAATTGATTATTCTCAGGATTATCTACTAAAGATCATCCAGTTTTTCATAAGGGAATAAGACCACTATTTTTAATAAAAACTACTGTTATTTATTTAGCTGATGTCCTTCTTTTTCATGAACTGGTACTCAGGACAACTAATACTGAACATTTTAAAAAACACAACTAAAATTTCATTAAAAAACAGTAATGGCACAAACAGCACTGAATCAGCAAATACTTTCAGGCATCTAAAGCATGCCGTAGGCGAGGACATGAAAGAAAGGAATCTAACTGGAGGTTCATTGGTAGATTTGGAGCTGCAAGAATTCAGAGATTATTTTTTTCATTTAGCAATCTTTCTAGCCTCACTACCCACCTGCCTTAATCAGTATTCACCATGCAATGCAGCCCAAGCCTATCCTTTGATTTTTTTTTTTAGGGGAGTCATTGCAGAAAGAGAAGTTTACCAGCATAAACATGGCATGAGATGGACTAGTGAAAACAATGCTGCAATAATGTCCAGATATTTTAATGCCTCTGTGAAGGAAGTTCTCAATGAGAGAGTCCAGCATCTGTGAGGGAGATGAAAAAATAATGTGCCTTTAAAATGTCTAGCCTAGCCTAGCAACAGCATGGAAAGGAAACGCAGTAGGCTGAAGCAAGGAAGGCAATGTACAGACAAGGAAGCCAAAGGAAGTAGGTGTATGAGTGAAAAATGGAGAAAAGAAAATCCATGTCAATAAATGCTGAGGAAGGGAAGATAATATAGAGAATGAAAAGAATAAGAACTGTAACAACACTTAATGGAGCCCAAGGACCTGAGCAGAAAACTTTTGACAAATAAGATGAGAGAGAAAAGAAGAGAAAAAATGGCTGGTCCAGGAAGGAGGACAGCAGAAAGAAGTAAAACAAAACAGAACGTGGGCTGAAAATTAGAGTCCTAAGGGAAAGTAGGATAATAAGAGGAATGGGGGGGGATGGGAAGAAATGGCCTATAAAGTGGGGCTTAGCCTAAAAGAGAAAGAATTGTGTGTAAAAGGTACCGAAGGATAGCAAAGTTTTAAGTTAGCCACTGTGATCTGAAAGACCAAACATATTAATTGCAATAAGTCCAAAAACACCTTGAAAATTATTAGAAACGGGAAAATCAACCAAGAAAATAAGTCTACCTAGTTGGAAAGACAGGTTCCAAGCCATGTTGTTCTAAAGCAAAAACTATGTATGCCCCATCTGATAGACTGGATGTATAAGTGTGTGTGTGTGTATGTGTATACACACACACAAAGAGACATAAAGATAAATATTGGGATGAAATGAGCATCAGAGATACAAGGCAATGTGTCTTCTCTATGTTTATATTATCAAACATCTCTGACAGTTCCAGCTATAAAGTTATGCAAATGTATAACAGAAGAAATGTTAAACATCTTAACAAATCCATAGTGCTTAATTTGCTTCTCAAATTATAAGATTTCCTAACAACTCTAAGCAATATGTCATTGAACTATTCAAACATTCTGACCTATCTTCATTTATGCAAAAAAGTTTGCCTGCATAAATTGTGCTGCCTTTCTTGCTGCTCCCCATTCTGCCTCAGTGGTAAGGCCAGCCAGTGGTTCAATCCTCAATGCTTCAATGTATGATAAACTAAGGAAAGCAATTACAGACACACACACACCCCGCTTCATTTTCCCTTCCACTGAGCATCACCTGCTGATGGGAGAACAACCACAAATAATTCTCCTTAACACTGAGAGGTCTCATATAAGCAACTGTAAGTGGGTGTTTGGAACAGCTGATGCAGCTACCTGTGAAGCTGCTCATCTGACAGGTTGCTGAGATGGAGGCTTTCTATGCCTGTTTCCTGTCATTTTGGTAATTGCTGAACACAGGTCTAGCATTCTTCCAAAAGGGTGCTAAACCCATATTCAACAATAGGCCAGCTGACACATCACAGGCATGGAGGACGGGGAAATGGGAGGGAGCAATCAATTACAAGCAGCTGCATCCTTGTGAGTGGCCAACAGCACCCAAAAATAAAACCAACAGGTAAAATGGTACAGAAGTAGGCAGAAAGCCCCCATCACCAAACTAAAAACAATAGGAAGCGTGGCCATATGAAACCCCTTGTCGGCAGAAGCAATGGAAAATCTCTGATGCACTCATTGGTGACAGATTCAGGAGCACGCAGCTAACAGAACCCCTCTCTTTCCTGGTTTATATTGGCCTCCTGTGTAGCACAGGAGAAGTGCTCTCTCAAGATAGCATTAGTCCTGTTTTTTAAATACATGACTAGTCTTCTTTCAGAAGAGCCCTAAACCCACGTATACACAGAGCCTGCTTAAGATCTGACAAGTGCTTCTGAAAGCATCAGCCAGGCATTACACAGGAAATGACTCCGCCAAAGCCAGGTGTCTGGTCTCTCCTGCAGCCCAAGCCAATGGCCATGGAGGAAAATGCCTAATGGCTAGCGAGGAAGGGCTATGCCCACGGTAGCTGAAAATGAATGGACAGATCCCAATCCTTTACCACGTTACCAACCATAGCATTGATGAAGCATGCTTGAACTGGTCTTGGGAAAAGGGAGAAAAGACTATGTCAAAACAGGAACAACGAAAGATGGTTTTAAGCTGTCTCAGCTGTGGGCTGCAGATGAGATGAAAGAAACATCATGAGGACACAGCACAAAAAAATAGCATGTTTGTGTTACGCTTAAGAGGATGAAAGGATGAGCTTAGTTAAACCAACAATAGGACATCTGTGAAGGTGACCAAATGTTTAGTGAAAGATTTGCTATTTTCTCCTTGTACCAGTAACATTTAAATATGATACATTATGAGTTGCAATGAAATCCAATAGAATCTTACAATATTATGGTAAATAAATACATAACATCTTAGTTAAAGCCTTTCCCATCATAGTTGATCTTTAGAAACACAACTTATGGAAAGAGAATCATCCTTTGATACAAAGCAGAGTGCAATTCAGAGAACATAAGAAGCTGTCCCCATCCTAGGATGGCAAGGATTGTTATGTAACTCAGACTTGGCTGCAAATGGAAACTGACTGTATTACAAATCATGTAATTTCTCTGACCAACTGCAATTCATTTGACAATGATACAAGCTCAGTGTTCTCACTTTTTCAACTGTTCTGTTATTAAGTTGCAAAATAAAATACCACAATGCTTACCTTGGAATGCTAGAACAGAATAACTGATAATTTTCATTAACAACCTTCTATAAAGAACAGATATTAGAATTCTTAAATATATCTCAGAATTAAAAAAAAAGAGGATTCTCCCCCCACAACGCATTCTGAAGAGTATGTTGAATGAAATTTAACTTGTTTTCCTTAATGATTTCTTTACCTATACCTCTACTTATTCCTTATTCAGAGAATAATGCTTATCATTAGTAAAGAGGGCAGCCATCCTTCAACTTGCCTTCCTCACAGCATTGGCAGAAGGACAGAACAGGGAGATTAAATACTTATAGCTTTTTTTATTAAGACTTTGCATATAGATCTGTCTATTCTTGAGGACTTCTTTGTCTACTTAAGGAGACACTACTGAAAGACGTTTTCCAGATAAAGTATGCATCCAGCAGAGTGAACCATCACAAAGGGGAGCTACTTTCTTTTAAAAAAAAAAATACTGCAGAGGATGTCAATTCTTCAATGCAGCAGCAACAGCAGCAGATGCTGTTCAGAGGCTGCCTCGTGTGCATATACCACTGGCTGCCAAGAGAGAAGAACAATCACTGCTGTCATGGTGGCCAAAGGAGAAGATTCTGCCGTTCTAAACTACAGACAGCTTCTCTTTGCGGGATGTTGAGAAATGACTGGAAAAGTTCCATCTCTTCAGCAAAGCTGGCTACAGATGCTTCCATACCTTAAGTGGAAAAGTCAAAATGACACAGCCTACTTGCCCTTTTATACTTTAGATCGGAACTTGTTTTTAAACCATGCAGGGGTGATCGGAGTCCACCCCTCTGGCTGATCCAAGCAATGGCTTTCCACCTTTTTTTTTTTATAAATAAGATAGCGTCTCTAAGGGACACTTGAATGAACGCAGTCCAGATCCATTTCTTCCACTTCCCATCTGTATCAAAAAGCAACGGCAGAAAGTTCCACCAGAGCACTGGAGGTTTATCACCTCAAGAGAACACAAAGCCATAGTTAAAAACAAGGTCAGCTCAGTCAACTCTGGAGATAATATTATGATCAGCTGGGTTTGCAGCAGCAGCTTTGATGTGACTTAATTAAAAGAGGTGTTTTTAATAATGAATTTAATCAAGTAGAAAGTTTTGTTTGGGTATCCATACATTCTTTGTAATTATGAACAGTTCCCCAATCTGCCCAGCCACCTTCTACATTTTGCCATGCCATCCCTTCATCTTCAAGCCAGGTTGCTCCCACAGTTATCTTACTGCAGTTACATAACTGTTTCCTGCCACTTTTGGTTCCTCATCTGATCTGGTGTGGTATTTTGTGATTAGGAGATCATTACCTCAGTTGCAGAGATCAAAGAGTTTATTATCTATAGAAATCATGCATTTCAAATCACAGGATGTGAATGGACTAATGAATTCTAAACAAGCATGATAGGAAAACATACTGGATGACAAATTTGGGAGCCAGGTGGGGCGGACAAACAAAATTTCTGCTGGATGAAAGGAATAGTTCATATTTACTAGATGTTTCTAGCAAAAGTAAGAATTAAATGAATCAGGGAAATAGGTGCTGCAGTGGAGTGTGTACAAAAACAAAACAAAAAAAAAAAAGGCAAGCTTGACTTAGCAAAAAAAAAAAGAAGAAGGAAGAAGCAGGCTATTTGATCTGTCCAGATAAAAATGCTGCAAGGAAATATAGTATGTTTAAAAAAGTGTGAAGGGATCTATGCCCTCCAGAGGGTTGCAGCAATATATGCAGAATTATCTGTTTAAAAAATTGGATGTGCTTGCAGAGGGTGCCCAAGATTGCTTCAGGTTTAAAAAACACCACCACGTGTAAGAAGCAAAACAGACAGTGGAATCTGGCAAGTATGGAGTAAAATCAATGATCTGGAAAGGGAATGCAGGGGAATTATGCAGGGTGTGTATGCATTATTGTTCAATTGGTTTTATTTTGGCTTAGTCAGATGTGGAAGCCTGAAACACTAAATACCAGCAAAGTACTTGATTTATTCAAATCCCAACCCTTTGACTTAATTGAGCCCAGAATCCATCTGTCAATGGGTTTGTCCAGTAACATCCTTCTCGGTAAATCCTGCAGGCCAGAATGTCTGTGGGCTTTTCCAACATGGATTTTTTTTTTTCTTTTCTAGCCCCCACCCCCTTATTTTTAAACCGTTTCCTCTAACCCTTTTTGGTTCTGAATTTTTCTGGACTGAATAAAAAATGGAGCAACATGGAACGGCTGTTAATGTTTTTTATTCATAAACAAATTCCATGGCTATCTCACGTGAGGACTCTTCAAATCCCAAATGGGGGGGGGGGATGTCTTTTTTTCCAATTTTGGCAGAAGACTGCAGCTCCCCTATTGGGGTACTTGTTTTAAGTGATTTATTCTACAGAAATCCACTACTTGGGTATTCAGTGTTTATTCTACAGCCACGACGCTCCCTCCCTCAATAAAGGTAATACCCCTTTGACCCTGCACTGTCAGGCAGAGACTGAAGTCCAACATAACCTTTTCTCAGAAGTAAGCTCCCAGGAGTTGCCGAGAGGCTGACTTCCAGGTACGGCGCCTAGAACCGCAGTCTTAATCTGGTGTGACACTGCAGCGAACCGAGCGGGTGGATGGCCCCCCACCTCCCGGAGACATCCCGGCGCCTCCTGATTGGCCGAGCCGTCTCTGAGTAGAAAGCCTCGCTTTCCGCGCGAGTCGCTTTTCAGGTCTGCCTCAGCCCGTTTCCCCATTGTTTTGATCTCTCCCCAGAATCCGACTCCCCGAAACCTCCCGCTCGCGTCTTCCGCAGACTCGGCCTGTGGCGATCTCCATTTTCCCTCCCTCCGTCCCCTCGTGTAGGTGGACAACCACCGAGCAGGGGAGGGCGTGTTTTGGGAAAAATCTCCCGCGCTCAGTCTTCACACGCAGAGCAGCACCACTTCAACGCACACGCATATATAAACGTACGTCCACACACCTAGAACCACACATACAAATACTATGCACTCTTCCTTTAAATGTTGCACGTGGGTTCACCCGGGATTCCGACGAAGCATGAATATCGGTTACTTTAACTCAAGAAATGCGAGGAACTAAGATCGCAGTCAGCTTTGGGGAAGGGGGACAGTCATAATGGATTGTATGACCTTGGGGATGAGCGTGAGTCATGGGATCTCTTTACTCTAGAAAACACGACCACCTTTCTTTGGCTCTTAAAAACTGAGTTGAAATGTCAGGGGCTTTAACCTGTCTTTTTTTTTTTTTTTAACTCAAACGCAAATGATTAAGCTAGAAATCAATATTCGCTTTTAATGTCCTCACCCGGAGAGTTATGGCGGTTTTAGTTTATCTTCGCTTCACGGTTTGCTAAGCCAAAAAGCCCCACGCCAAGAAGTTCTCATCGTAACGCTGCGTTTTCGCTCTGGAGATGGAGACGCTTTTCTCACACTCGGGCAACAAGCACAAAATAAATCGGCGCTCGCGCACAAAACTACACCACCAGTAACGCGGCTCGTATTCAACTTTGTTAAGACGCTCAAGAGAGAAGAGCGGATAGCGACAACCTAAGCATATTATTTTAGGTTTCTAAGTAGCAACATACGGCCCAGAAGCGCACGAAACCTCCAATTACTCCGCTCATTTCCAAATGCTTTGGACGGAGCGGTGGAGGGGACGGCAGAGCTGCAAACGAAGCAGGTTGGATAACTGACTGACGCCGTCGCCCTGGCAAACACCTAAACGGCAATTCTCCTGGGTATGCCTCACACACAGATCGGTGCTCCTATGGGAGACACTCCCCCCCCCGCATTTAAAGATTTTTTGGAATCCCCCTTCAATGATCGCCTCCCTTTTTTCCACCTCTCCCTCCTGCATACGCTTCGCACCGCCAATGCCCACAAATCCTATTTTCTGCCACCGCCTCAAGCTGCTCGCCCCCTTCCCATCTTTATTCTTAGTCAAAAGCAAGGCGATGCGCGGTCCAACGGAGCTCTAATGTCGTTTCGCTGCATCGCTCCCGAAGTTGTGAAAAGAAAAACCGCGGCAGTTCTGACAGCGTTTAACCTCCGGGAGCGCAGAGAACACTTACAGCTTGCGGCGCGCGCGGTCTTCCGCAGCAAAGGATGAAAGTCAGCGGCGCAGGTTTCTGGTCGGGCTAAAGAACAGCAGCGAAGGTTGGCTTAGAGTCAGAAGGGAATCGGTCCTCGCTTGCCTCTCGCTACGTCTGACTGCCGTTTAAATCCCGTTTGGACCGCTTCTGCAGCCCCAGAAGCAGCTGCCACGCGTTCCCCCGCTTCGCTCTGCACTGCAGATCAGGAATCCCGGAGAAATTCAAGGATCCCTTGCAGGATAGAGCTCCCGTGCGCAGGCGCTCGCCGACAAGCCCGGGCCGGTGTAAGGTTGAAATCGGCTGCCCGTCGCATCCGCGGCTTTGTAGTGACTGAGCATGCTCCTTTAAAACTGAGCAGGCGCAGTCGGGCCAGTTGATGCTCCAGCCCGCGCTCGGAAGACGCTCCGACTCAAGCGTTTGCCCACGCAGCTCGCGGTGGTTGACAGCGCTCCGAGAGCTAACGCGGGGGACGAGCGGCGGTCCATTTAGGGAGGAACTGCTGTGGAGGATGGGGGTGCTTTCCACGACGTGGGCGGGATGCTTGCTTTGAGAAGGGCTGTATAGGGAAGGGGCACGAAGCGATGGGGAATCTTTTAAGACCGAGCGTGAGTCGTCAGAAGAAGCTGCGGCGGTGCCTGCGAACGCGGTTCTCACGGTGTGATTCACTCTCCCTCAGGGTGGATGGAGAAAGTGATTCTCCCCTTTCCTCCCCATCTCACCTGCCTAAAGGAGGAGGCTCCCCCGCCCCCAGGTTTTCATTCCGTTTTATCCAAGTCCACATGATTTGCCCTAAGGTGACATTACAGTAATAAATGGAAATCTGGAGCCCAGTGCGTTTATGAGCATAAGCTTTCTTAAAGGTAAAGCTTACTTCCAAGTTAAGCTTGACTCCTACTGACCCTTGGGTACGACCAAGTGGCTATCTTAGCAACAGTACAGATGTTGTTTGTCACGGACGCCTCCCAGGATGTTTTTGGACTTCCTAGTCTAGCCTACAATCCTATATTCCCTGGTGGTCTCTGGGTCTGACTCTGAGGAGCTTCTGACTCAGCCAGGCGCTGCCATATGACGACTCTTTAACTGTCTACTCCAGTGTTTTTCAAACTTGGCAACATTAAGATGTGTGGACTTCAACTCCCAGAATTCTGGGAATTGAAGTCCACACATCTTAATGTTGCCAAGTTTGAAAAACACTGGTCTACTTTTATGTCAAGTACTGATTTGTCCCATAATTCCATATCTACTACAATTAAAGTACAGTCTTAAATTTAGAGTTCTGCATTGAGGTTGCGTACCTACTGAATGCAGTGAGTTCTTTGTATGAGTATCTAAACTGAAAACCAGGCAGTGTTATTTGACCGCATCGCCCCTATTTTTTAGTAAAATGGTGCTTTAGTATTATTTGCTCCTTTGGTTGTGCAAGGCTATGAGAAAGTAAGCATGAATGCATAAACTCGGTCTAAATAAAATTTGTTTTGCTGGTTCCATTAAAATCCATGGTACAAAGAAGGCTCAGCTGATTTAAATTCCATTTTTGGAGCTTGATTAAAATATAAATAAATGTGAACCTGTGATACTTCCTGTTTGGAAGTGAAATCTTTTGAGTCCAACAGTATTTACTCTCAAGTGTGCTTAAAACAATAGTGTGACTTTTTCCAAACTTGGTCCAGAGAGTCATTTCAAGCTTTGAACAAATGTAACACATATATATTTAAGAGAGCCAGTTTGGTGTAGTGGTTAAGGCACCAGGCTAGAAACCAGGAGACTGTGTGTTCCAGTTCTGCCTTAGGCACAAAGCCAGCTGGGTAACCTTGGGCCAGTCACTCTCAATCCTAGGAAGCAGGCAAGAGCAAACCACTTCCAAAAAACCTTGCCAAGAAAACTGCAGAGACTTGTCCAGGCAGTTGCCAGGAATCAACACTGACTTGAAGGCACCAAAACAAAAACAAAAAAAACCCAAAACCCACATCTATTTAATACAGTGCTGCAACAGTAGACTATCTTTGTCTAATCAGATGTATTGAAACTGACAAGTTCTGGATTGCAAAAATCTGGATGACCTGTATATGGCAGAGGTAACCCCAATATATATTAAACTTGAACTTCTTCAAAACCATTAACCTCAAACTCCCAGAATTCCCAAGTAGCATGATTTACAAAAATTCAAATCCGGTACATCTGGAGGTGCCAGATGGGGAAGATCGATACATAAGATTGACATAAGCCTTTGCACCTTCTTTGCAGGCATTTTGGCAAGCAGTAAAGGCTTTTCTGCTTAAAGCTGTTTGCCTATTAAAAGTTTCAATATACTGTAGTATGGATAACTATCTTGGCTGCAAAAATCTGGATGACCACTACATGAGAGCAAAAGGTTACATTTCTGTGTCATCTTATTACCATCTAGTGATGCATTATCACAGTTCAGATATGATGGCCGTTCACTATGTATCCCAGATGTTCGTTATAATGGCTTTCATGTCTCCCATCTTATGGTGTGCTGTAAAGAAGTGGTAGTGAGGTAATACCTTTATAAGGTCAACTAAGGTTTTACAAATTACAGTATTTGTATCTTTCTGAGTTTTCAGGATCTTTTAATCAGGTAAGTGATTAGAAGCCAGAAAAGAGAGATGACTGATCTTCAAGCCATGTCTCTACCAACAAATGATGAATTATGTGCTAAAGAATTCTTGAAAACTTAAAAGCTTACTGTATTTTGTAAAACCTTAGTTGGCATAATAAAAGTATTGCTTCAATAGATTTTGACCATTTTTTAGTGGAAATTATACTTTCACATTTGCAAAATAATTTGTGTTCTTTATGTTCTATAATTCTCTTGTTTCTACTGTCACGTATGGCACTGATGTTATACCTAATACATACTTTGGTTTAAAAGATACAGGAAATGTGAGGGTGAGTTGTTATTTTGTAGGGAAGAAACTAAGCGAAAATTAATGAGTGTTTCCAGAAAGAAATGAGCTTTAAAGACAGACTCTAATAGGAAAAATATAAAGAGATTATTAACAGGGAGCAAAAGGCCTAGAATTTTCTTTTCCATTTTTTTTCTTTAAAGGTGATTAAATGCATTTTTCAGAATTTTCCACATAGAAGAAAGCAGAGGTCCAAATGAAAGGTTTTGCTCTCTCTTTTGTCTAACTGAAATCCTGTTAGAGCGTTAATGCTGTGAGAGATTTTCATTGATAATTAATATAGAAGAAACACAAAGGTTTTGTTATGATAATTACCTTTGCTAAAGAATATTTTTACACTGCACTCTGTGCATTCTTAATATTATCATAAATTACTTTTATCTACACAGTTCTTTGCATACTGTTGGTAATATGACCCTCAAAGCAATTCAATCAATGAATATTAATATCCATGAATTGTAGTTCTAGTGTCTGAGCAGAGGAATAGGCATTTTTCCCATTCTTGCAGGGAAGACTGTTTTCCTCTGTTAAGTATTAATTATCTATTCAGAGATACACCCTCACCTGGTTTTAAAGTAGATTTAATACAGGATGAAAACAAATTTTGAAACCAAAAACATAAATGTAATTGGGTATTTCCAGTCCAAATATCTTAATTAACTAGTTATTTTAAGGAAGGGGTCTCCAATCAGTTTTTGGATTGCCTAAATTATGTAAGCTGCCTTATGTAAGAGTCCGGCTGCTTTCAGGCTGTCAGACAAATTTTACAAATAAATAAATAAAATACTGAAAAGGTGTAATGGGTGCCAGTCACAAAATGGCTGCCATGCTATTTATACCCTATGTATTTGCAGAAGAGACATTGGTAGAAATCAAACTAAATAAAGAAGCAACATGTAATCATTCAGTTAAATCAATTGCTTTTACTTTTATTGAACAGTACTATATATCCTATTAATTGAATGGTATATTTTTAATACAAGCAAAATGCCGCAGTTAATAAGCACAGTCTTTAAACAGACTTCATCTCCTGCGCAAGATGATAGGAAATTGTTTTTCTAAGATTATTCCTGCTTTGGCAGAATTTATTTATTAAAGATTTGTATTAGAAAGTCCTTCAATCTCATGGATGCGAGGCTGGAATATAGTAGTCATAAAGCATCCCAAATATAAAGACATATAACTAGATCGTGGATGCTGTTCATAGTTAACAGTCCTATTCTCAGATTATGGTGTGGGTACCACTGCTGCAGAGTTCCTTCTTGCATCACTCAGGATAATGTGAGACACTCTGGATCCCAGATTGCAAAACCACCTCTATACATGCCCTCCAGACCCAGTGTTGCCCATTGGAAATTGGGCTAATACCCTGGGATCTATCCAAAGATGGCCTTGGTACAGCAGGGAGAATACGCATTGTGAGAAAAGGCCTAAAACAAACATCTGCCTGGAATTGCAAACACGGCAGTCAGAATATAAATATTTTAAATGAATAAATTCAGTTGGAAACAAACCTGAAACTATATTCTCTTGTGGACAGTTATACAGGAAAATACACAACAGCCAGTTCAGAAAACTTATTGAAAATTATATAATCTACTTTTTCAAAACATTATCTTCTATAATTGCACCAATAATTGTTTTATGTATTTTCGATTGTATCCTTAATAGTTAAAAGGTGGAAGGAAAAATTCTGATGCCATCTTTTTTATTCAGTGGCAAGATTCTTAATTTTTAAGCATCTCCCAGCCTATGCACATAATTCTGCTGTCACCTTCAGTTAAAAGCTCCACGCATAAAGACTTGCAAAAGGATTCTGGGATTCTGTCTGCAGGCTGATTCTATCTTGTTTGTTAGATTTTACTTTGATTAGAAAACTTTATTATTGCTACTATTATCATTATTTTATCACTTTTCCTTTCAAAGGAGGAATAATTTTTTTGTAAGGTAGAATGAACTCCACTGCATGAAAATATAGTACATTTTCCTAGTAAAACTGTCAATATATATTCTATGATATGATCATAGAATATATATGATCATATGTTGTGAAGCCCCACAAGATAGTCACACTCAAGTAAGTGGATTTCTGGATTAATGGAAAATATTTTATTGCTAGTAAGGTAATGTAACAGAATCTTGAAAGCCTGCCAAAGCAGTTCTCCAGTTCAGCTTAGAGTAATGTAATTAAGGTGGAGTTATTTTGAGTCTCTTTCTCACACTGGACAAGACTCTCTTCGGTAATGCTTCTATTTCCTCCTTTAACTGCCTTGTTGCCTCCTCTGTATTCCCAAGGTCTGTTACATATTCCATGACATATGTTGAGGTTCTTCTCTAGGAAGAATCACAACACATGAACAAATAGCTGCAGAAAATTTGAATAAATATTATTTTGAGTAAAAATACTTTCAAATACACACTTCCAAAAACATAGGTGGCACTTATAGGGAACTGTTTCCTGAGTTTATGCCATTCCATTTGGCCATCTTTTTTTTAAGGGCCATTGTTTGACTTGTCATTGTGCAGCAAAATGAAAATAGAAATGCTGCTGTATAGCTTGGCCAGCAGAGTTTGCTTCTTCTAAATCAGTGTTTCTCAACTTAGCAACTTCAAGATAGGTGGACTTCAACTCCCAGAATTCCCCAGCTAGCATGGCTAGCTGGGGAATTCTGGGAGTTGAAATCCACATATCTTAAATTTGCCACGGTTGAAAAACACTGTTCTAGATACTGTGATCAATCAAGGTTGAGAGTGAATGCACAGCAGCCTGAAAGCCTGTTCCTCTTGAGGAGGAGAAAAAAAGGGGGAGTCTAAATTAGTGCTTCTGACCTGAAAGAAGTTTGCATTGATATTACAATGATAATTCAACTCAGGAGTCACCCCTGAGGTAATAGGTACCAACAAGATGAAACCAAATAGGTGCTGCTGAAGAACAAGGTCATAGCGACATGTTCAAGTGAGAGAATCAAGATTACAATTCAGGCATATGGCAAGAGATACACGAAAGACATTAGCAAGTCAAGAGGAAAAAAATAAAATATTAGTTTTTTTCAGCAAGTCAACCAAAATGTATTAATCACTGAAAACTACTTTCATATCATTGCCAAGAAAACCACATAGACTTGGCCATCAATCAACCAGCTCAATTTAAAAGATTTTACTGACTTTACTGACCCTTCTGGACTTACGTTTTATTAAAAAAGATAACATCTCTTGTCACCATTATCTGCTTCAGCTCCTCAAAATACCATTTCAGGGATGGGTATATCCATCTGTAGCAAGCCACAATCACACAAAAATGTTAAGATGGGTGCAGTGATGTCATGGTGCAAATCCCACCTTACATATTTGTGTCCTAGTGTCTGATGCAAGTATATACAGTAAGTTGTGGTATTAGTATCATGATGCATGTTTTGTCACTTGTCCCCCTGCCCTCATGGATATATCTATGGCATAGAATTGACATAGAATTCATTCAGCTTCTCATTTTTTTAATCCTCTTTTAACTCTCAATCCCAACTGTTGTTTCTGTTTTCGGGTGCTATAATACCCAATGACAGGTGCCATCAAGTCGGGGTTGACTCTTAGCAATCACATAGATAGATTCTCTCCATGAATAAATACCCAGTACTATAAAGATATTACCTAGTATCTTTTCTGAGAAATGTTACCTAGGGTTGAGTATTGATTCTATTATAACATGTAGGTGCAATACCTCTCTTTTATTTTATACACTAAAGCCATTCTATTTGACCAACAAGTAACTAACATAAAAATCCAATATGATATGGACATATCAGCCTAAGGCATTACTGAGCTCCCCAAAAGGACAGCCCAGCTAAATTAGGATTCCTAACTATTTGATATTTGCTGCAGTGACTTCACTGTTGGCCAGGCTTGTACAAGATTTTCCAGATCAATACCTCATTCAAGGCTAGGTTGCACAGATGGCATTTCTGAAGGAAACAGTTGCCAGCCTAAGGGACAAGGAAGCAATGATAAATAAGTCATTGCTAAATCAGATAAATGCTTTGGTCTGTCCTGTTATACCCAAATGATTGAGAATATCAGTTCCAGCCTCATCTCTTGCCACATGAAGATTAGGTGCTTTTCTTAACCAAAGAATGTCCTGGTTTGAAATTCAGACCCAACACCACATTTTTACAGATCCTTAGGGTCCATGATGAATACCTACAAAATTAGGCATTCACCATGGAGTTATGGCCTCAGTAAGCCACAATCTAGTATCCTCCAGAGATGTTGAACAACATACAGCCTTTAGACTTCCCAGCCAATGCTGAGTTATCTTTCTGGGAGTTATAATCCAAAGCAACTGAGGGCATCAAGCAGGGAAAAGCTGTTTCAGTATTGATGGCACCTTCATTTGAGACAGAGAATTTGCTCAAAACAAAGGACAATGATATTTTAGAAGTGACTTCAGTGATCTATATCATACTGTTGGCATCTCAACAGCAAAACGTACCTGTAAAAATAATTAGAAAAATGCACTCTTTCTCCTTTTTTCCACCCACATCAATGTGCCTATTTTGTGCTAATTTAAATGACTGACTGCTGCTCTGTAGTCTTCTAAATTTTAGAAATAAGTAAACATTTGAACACATGCTAAAGGGTCAAGTTATGTAATACAGAAATAATAATAACTAAAACCCAGTCATCAAAGCATTTTATCTGATACAGAAACATCCCCAAAGGTATTAAAAAAAACAAAACCCAAGGGTACACAAAATCTAGAATACATAATTAAATAATTCTGTATATGTACAAGAGAGGCATGGAAGGGGGCCATCATCCTTATATCTTGAGATTCAACTCTGCTCAATGTTTGTTCATCTAAAAGAGCCTGTCCCGATAACCAACAGCCCCAAATATCATAATATTAAGGATCTCTGTTTATTTGGGTTATCAACACTATTCAAACAAAATAGAATTGTCAATTAATTGGTCATATTCCAGATTTATATCAGAAGTTGTTTCAAATTAGACTTTTACTGAACTTTTTATTTGAACCTAAAAACCTAAATCTAAGCTTAAATGGATAGATTAAAAAATAACCTGATCTTCATATATGATACCAATAGTTTCTCTTCTACCTCTTCAGGTACTCCCCTAAATATTTGATGAGAGTTATTCTTACATTAGCCACAGAAATTGATGAATTAATTTTTATTTATTTAAACAATATATGTAGCTGCCCATCTCACCATAGTGACTTTAGGCAGCATACAGAAAATGAAAACCAGAAACAAAACACAATATAAGTAACATGCAAATCCCCCATAATATTCCATATGCCTGCAGTCAAAAGGAAAAAAAACTTGTGTAATGGTCTGTAGGAATGACCTTAGGAGACAGGAGGAAGAGCCGCAGCCCAGACAACTGTCATGCAAAAGGTATCTTAGCCCTCAGAAACAGAAGGGGCGTGGGAGACATCTCAGAAGGGACCCTCCCTAATTTTCTGGAAAGTGAAAGTAAAGGAGGGGAGAAGTGTGTTCAGACGTGCAAGATTCTGAACCTTACACTAAAGGTAGTGTTCGTATTCATGGTTTCTGCTTTTTGTCTGGACTACATTAAAGGGCCGATATGTTGCACTTCGGTCTCTAAAGCCACAACTAGCAACCAACCAAAGGGGCTTGCTAAATCTTGCAGCCCAAATGCCTGCGGGAACAATCAGGTCTTTAATGCCTTGCCCAAGGCCAACAGGGCCAGAGCCAAGCAGATCTCTGGGGAAATGCTGTTCCAGAGGACAGGTGCAACAATGGAAAAGAGGTAGAGAAATTAAACACACGTGCACATGCGCACACACACACACACACCCCTCTTCTTATAAATTGTTCCTTTGGAGGTAAGAGTTTAGACAAAATTAATTTTTATTCCAGCATTCACGATGACAAATTTCCCTGAAGTAATACATTGTTGTTTATATTTGAAATTGTTTTCCCTGGGGCTTCTGCCACCTGCCCACAGTTCCCAAAATTGCCCTCATGTATTCGTTACATCCCGCTGTTATTGCTCAGTAATAAAGCAGCTACATCTTCCGATGCAGTACAAAGAAAAAGGATAAGACTTAATCCAAAAATAAAATACAAGAGGAGCAGAGCGAAGGTTTTTTTTCCCGCCTCCTTTTTTTTAACAACATATGTATTGTCCTTTCCCTTTGCATTGTGGTAAAAGGGGAGAACTTTATCTCAGGGGTGAAGAATATCCCTGTAATTAATATAAGACTGCTTATTTATTTTTTATAGTTTTTATTCTAGCTTTTTAGAGACTTGGAGCATTTGTACAGAGCTCTGCCCTTCATTATATTGCCATTGGCATCACCAGCGTATAAAATACATTAAGCTGAGAGAGTCCAGAACATATCTTGGCTGGTGAGCTTCATAAGTAACTGGTAACTTAATTGCACATTTCCTCAGTCCAAATCTAAACATTTGATTTGAAACAGGGATGTAGACACCTGTCCTATGCCTAGCCAGTCCACTGCCCATCTGACTACCATCAGCACTGCTTTGGCTGATTGGGAGTCAGCCCATCCTCACATCCTGCTAACCACAGTGTGGGGATGCTTCACTAAATGTTTATAAAGGTCACATCCCTATGATGCCATTGGTGTTCCAGCCCACTGTGGAAGCAACAAATATTAAAATTTAGCTGCCCCAGTTTAGAAGTAGCCTTTTTCCTTTTCTCCCAACTCAAGCCTTGGTCTACGAACAAGATACAATGCCTCCTCAACAACGTTGGTGATGGTGCAGTTGGGCTTGGATCTTACCAGCTCCTATTGGCCAGTATAGGGTGCCATGGACATGCCTTCCCCCTCCAGTCACTTGGCACTGCCCTCCATGACATTTTGGCTTGGTCTGTATGAGGGACCAGACCCCTGGCTTCCCTACAGGCTATTTGGGAGAAGAAGAGAAGCAGCCTGGAGAATTCCTTGTTAAATTGATAAGAAAGCCCCATTCAGCTTAGTTTAGTTCTGAGTAGTCATGAACAGGATTGGGGAAAATTTGCCTACTAATATTACGATTCTGAAGCCCAGAGTATGTTCCTACTGCCAAAACCTGTCCTCCATGGAATCAAAAGAGACTTACTCTAAAATAAATGCTTATTTGAGTGGTCGTATTAAAAAAGTTGGCTTGTAGTTGTTGCAAACCTGGAGCTTTGCACTTAATTCTACTACCGAAACATGCCCTCCACAGATTTCTAAGGGATCTGATCCAGCAGGAGAGCATGAGACAAAGGGGGAAGAGGGAGGAGCAACACAACAGAAAATCCAGATTAGAGTTCACATATTTTGCACGGGTAAATTTAAAGGAGCCCAACAACCTGCTGTTTGGGCTCCTTTTGAGCATGAGTTTAGTGCTACTCCAGAATAACACTAAACTCATGATCAAAACCCTTTAAACACACCCACATTAAACACTAGTGCAAAAACAGAATGAGTTTTGACAGATGGACAGACTAGCCTTCTCCTGCCCAGCCCACCTTAAATAAATTGGTTGATGTTTGTCCTGTGAGCTGGTGACATTCAGTGGGAGAGCAAATAAAGTCAGAGAAATCCACCAATGGTTCCCCTTAACTTGGCCCATGTTAAAACTGTCAGGAGGGGACTACTCCCTGGCCCGGTGAGGCAGAATACAACTCAGCAGTCCAATTATGTTGTTGAGACATTCCCCTTCTCTCCTTTGACAAACTTTTCTGCTGCCTCAAAGACTGGAAGATTGCCTTGAAGAACAAAGCCATGAGGAATAGTCCAGTGACCCCAAATGCTATAGATCAGATACCTTCCAAGACCTACCTGTGGGGTATTGGGGATTGAACCAGGGACCTTCTGCACACAAAAGCTGGTTTTTCCATTATGCTTTCCTGCTGCCAACAGGACTGGGAAAGGAAGCAACTAACGTGCTTCCACTTCTGTCTATTACTATTTTAATACATACTGATTTTCTTTTCCTCTCTCCATTTGAGTAGCAGCTTGATTACCCTCACAAGAGAGAGGAAGAATCAACAAAGCAATTCTCCTCCTGCAGCAGATAGCAGCCAGCTTGAAGAGAGCAATTTAATTGCAACACGGAAAGGTGACCCCACTACACACACCATAGCCTTGGGTCTGGTGAGTTCCCTGCAATGCTATTTTGACAAGTGCAGACATGTTGAATGAGGGCATGCATTTAATGCAACACACAATTTGGCATTTACCTCATTTAGGGCATCCATTCTCCTCCCCAAACCAGCCCACAGTAGTTAACAATGCTCCCCATAAATAAAGTAGTTTAGTTGTGGCGAAAATTAGGAGTCCAAGTTGTAGCAAGAAAAGCTTATTTTGGAGTAATATTTCTCTGTACCTTTACTGCAAGCCTGGAGAATGAACTCAGGTCTTGCTCTTTGCAAGTCTCCCATTTTTTTTACTTATACCCTGGATATGCTTATTCTTGTTCTAGGATAAGGAGAGGCTGGCATATGACTCAAGAAAGGAAGCATAATGTAGCCCATCTTGCACATGCTCTATAAATAACGCAGCTCCTTTTTTCCTTAACAGAATTATTTGTTGCCTGAATGTCTTCATTGTCGTAGTGTCTTTTATTATCAAAATCTTCAAGCTGCTCAGTTAATTTATTAACAGAGGCAAATCCTGTAACTGCATTCTCAAGCACAGATCTGCAAATCTCTTCCATGTGGCTACCATTTCTGGGGCTCTCAGAAATATTTCTCAGCTGTCCCCGCCACCACCTGTCTTGAAACGACAAGCACACCGTCTGAGTAGAGTAAGAGTAAGACTGAAAATCCACGTCTAAGCAGGATCCCAGCAAACCTCACATTTGTAATGCATGGCATTTCTTTGGGAAAATTCAGGTGGTTGCTGTGAAAAGGAGTAGCAAAACCTTCCAGTTAGGAAGACCAATGAAAGGTTAATGTGATGATGAAGCAGATTAGCCTCTATGGGGAGTAGGTACAGCTCATGAGCCAGGAAGTAGGTTGATCATCTCTGATCCATCCCCAAATTCTGCAGAGCTCCAGTGCAAATCCAAAGCCATCATGGGAGGAGTTTCTCTTGATCTGTATCTGAGCTGAAAATAAATTGGCTGAACCTGCTCAATGGAGATGTCACTGTGGCACCACAGAAGGGTGGGGCCGATCCAAGTGCAGATGCCTTACGTTTCCTTCTCAATTTTTTCTATTTGACAGTATTCTCAATGGGCTAATTAATTTAGAGATGCAGGACTAGACTGGAAAGTCCAGACTCAGACACGAAAGTTCATGGGATGACTTTGGACTAGTCACTCCATCTCAGCCCAACTTACCTTGCAGTTATTGTGGTGGGGACAAATGGAAGAGGAAGTATGAAATATACTGCCTTGACCTTCTAGAGATATAAAACTAAAGAAAACAATAAACACCCTCTCCCATCCTGCTATAAATCCCTTTTAATTAAAAAAAACCCTGACAGAGCTTCATTGCATGTAATTTCCTTATAATGTGAGATTTGCTCTACTTTTTGCTCTCTCTCAAATACACCATTTTTCTTATATGAAATTAAATTGGTGGAGGAAAATATTAAACTGTAATAATAAAGCTTTCTGAATTTACTGAAATTACATAGTAAATAATTTCATCTCTGCAGGTGGGGGCAAGGAAGAATTTCTTTAGAGGGCTAAGAATGGATCACCGCTAAGAACGTCGACACTAAACTACACATTACTTTAAATACGTAACTAGCGGTTAGGTAACTTCGTATTCAAGTGACATGCAGTGGATCTGAATTAGATTGGGACCTTTGTGTAGGAGAATTAACACTTTCTCCCCATTGTGGTGAGAGTCTAGACTACATTTGCTACATCTTCAACTGATGTTACCAAAATGTAATCTATTGAAGATATACTTTGGTTATGATTATTACTGTTTACCTGCTAGACTAGCAGCTATAGTTTTTATAGGAACTTTTCTGTGACTCACCAAGATGATGAAAGTACTTCCTGTTCTTACATGCTTCATATATGTGACAATTGTCATTTCAAACCAGAAAAACCTGACTGAAACTGACCTCTTTGGTTTCGTACCACCTGGTAGAGAATTTGACCATAGCGCTCTTCTGTGTCGCTACAAACGAATCATTCACTGCTTATTTAGCCTTCGGTACGCCTTTAAATATCGCTTCATGTTCTTATGTTGGAACATTTATTTTAAATTTATGAAAGGGAGAAAAAAACTTTTCAGAAAGGTGTTGAACACTGAGAGACAATTTATACAAGCAGTCCTCAATTTACGACCATTTGTTCAGTGACTGTTCAAAGTTACGAATGCGCTGAAAAAAACGACTTATGACTCTTGCAGCACTCTCATGGTCACATGATAAAAATTCGGGTGCTTGGCAACCTGCCCACACTTACGACCGCAGGGGTGCTTCAACTCCCCCCACCTCTCTCCCCCATCTATGCCCTTTTGCCCCCCACCACCCTGCGCATCGCCACCCCAGCTGACCTTGCCATCTTCTTGTTCCCGCTGCTGACAAGGCGTGCCTAGCCTGGCTGCTGGGCTGGGCTGGGCTGGGCTGCGCTTCAGCTGTGAAAAAAAAAAAAAAAGCCAGAAGCAGCCCCAGAGCCCCAGCGTGCCAAAAAGCCCCTTTGCTAAAAGCTCCTGGGTGGGGCTGGGTGGGGCTTTTGGCTCCCCCCCCCCAATGTGAAGCCAAAGCCCAGCCCAGCCCAGCCCAGCCTAGCAGCCAGGCCAGGCATGCCTCATAAGCAATGGGAGCAAGAAGATGGTGAAGGTCAGCTGGGGTGGCAAAGCACAGGGCAGCAGGGGTCTCGCAGTGCAGGGTGGCGAGGGCGACTACGGCTGGGACTGGGCTGGGGCGGCTGCGGCCTCCTGGGGAGTGGCAAGCAACCCCAGAGCCGTGCGGTTCTGGGGCTGCTTGCCGCCTTGCAAGGCAGGGTGAGGGTGGCCAGAAGGGCAGAGATGGGGGGAGATAGGCGGGTGGGGGGAGTTGGAGGCAGTCCTTTACCTTACTGAGGCTTGGGGCTGAGAGGGGCCATGCCCGGAATGGCTTGGATTGGGGTGGGTCATCATTTAACAACCCACGATTCTCGGCTAATGACAGCAACTGGGACCGTTGGGATTATGGTTGCTAAGCGATACAGTCCTGTGACATCTTGCTTTACAACCGCATTGCTTAGCAATGGAAATTCCAGTTCCAATTGTGGTCGTAAGTCTGCCTGTATGCTGTTGCTTATCATTATTTTTATAAAAGATAATACTGTATTACAAACCAGATCTCTTTGTATTTTTATTGCAAATACATTTTTTCCTAGATGCAGAATATGTGAAACACTTATTTCTGTTATATGTTCTTTCTCTTTCTTTTATCAGATAATTTTTGTAACACACAATGCTTCAAAGTTTTGCAAGGCAGCTGTCAGTACAGGTAGTCCTTGCTTACCAACCACTTGTTCAGTGACCATTCAAACTTATGACAACACTGAAAATAGAGACTTATGATCAGTCCTTGAACTTGTAGCCTACACATCATCCCCAGGGTCACGTGATCGCCATTTGTGACCCTCACAGCTGGCTTCCAACAAGCAAAGTCAATGGGGAAGTTGGCAGGAAGTTGCAGGTCGTGGTCATCTGACATTGCACTTAATGGCCTGTGGTGATTTGCTTAATGACTACAACCAGAACTGATAGAACCGACCTTGTAAATTGGGCACGGTCACATGATGTCATGCTTAACAACTGTGCTACTTATCAACGGAGCTGCTGGTACCTGTTGAGGTTGGGTAAGTGAGAACTACCTGTATTAAAAACAAATCATCTCAAGTTTTATTGAGTAATATTATATTATTGGTAGTTAAATGTCATTTTACCTTTGGTGTTTTGGTCTGTTCCTGATCTTTGATTGAAATAAATTTAATTAATTGCTTGAATTGATAAAACTCCTGTGTTGTCTCAACCTCGGAACAAGGCACATTGAATTTGTTCCAAGCTTAAACAAAATAAGACCGTTTCAAACGGCACTGTTTTGAGCGCTCCAAGAGTCTCATGTTCTGTGCCCGCCTTCTTTTATAAATTGCACTCGGCTTTGGTTTCAATTGTTTTTCCAGGACAGCCAATAAAGTAGCAGAGACCAGTTTTGCCTCTGCTGCTATTGGTCCAGACAAGATGAGGGGGAAAAGGGGAAGAGAGGGGAGGGGGAAGAGCAAGCATGCTCAAGCAATTCCATTCCAGTCCTGACAGGTGCCATCTTTGGTTCATTTGTGTAAGGTAGGGTGCTACATCGAAATTCAGGGATATGGTCAAACATAACAACTGGCAAAGGCTGCTCTTAGTTGTCTCTCTCCATGTGCTTCCACAGGAACTTGCTGCTTTTGTCAGAAAGAAAGCAGCACCACACTGTCAACCTGCAAGTGTATGCAACATCATAACACATTCAAAAGGGGCAGGGCTTGTCTTGCACCAACATAATGCTACTTTTGGCATTTTGCACCCCTTGCCCTACACACACACCACACCCTGCAGCCACCACTGCTTCCTTGTCTAAGTTCACCGATTTAATAAAAAATCTTCACTATCAGGAAATTAGAATTCATTGCCTGTGTTGTGTGTTTTGTGTAGCTATTAAGTAAATACAACAGTGTGTTCTGTTCGCTGTGCATTGCATATGTATTGTAGATAAGGGTTTCAGATTGGAAGTTGTAAAATGCAAAGGTTGCTGTTTTTCTTTTCTCGTTGAGCTTTGGTGGGTGCATCTTGGGCATGCTCTGGGCGATTGTGAGGTTTAGGCAGCATATTCAATGCAAAGACTGTTATTTTACTTTGAACATGCTGGCGGCTTGCCAAATGCAGAAGTGTGCATTACCCTGTGCATTAAAGAGAAAGTCCAATTTCAAGCCAATGGCAGAGAAGTGATTTTGGGTTGGTTTTTTTTGCTGTTGCTGCTGTTCATAGGCAGTGTTAATCATTTTCTATGTTGCTCTCTGATCGATTTCTGTGGTTGTTTGTGTTAGGAGGCTGGGAAAAAAAAGGCATTCTGAAAATGGTTGTTTCAAGTTGTTTCCTATGAAAATGTAAGTAAAACAACCACCACTCTGTTTTGACTTACATTTCTATAGATGGCTTCAGCATGGACTATTACCCTCTCTGTTCTGAATCTCTAGGGCAGTGTTTTTCAACCGTGGCCACTTTAAGATGTGTGGACGTCAACTCCCAGCATTCCCCAGCCAGCTGACCTTGAATAAAGACAGTCATTGGATTGGAAAATGGTAGCTATCGTAGCAATGCCTTTGGAATGGAAAACGACCCCAAGCTTGTTAAAGGTGTTAAGCAAAGCTGTTCTACCGTATTTCCCTTCATGATTTAACTTTGGTTTTTTGCTTTCGAAGCAAAAGGAAGTTTGATTTTTAAACAGACTACCAGCCTATTTTGTTTCTTGTGCTGAAGGGCAGTGCTTCCTGCCCTTTTAAGCCCAGTCAGGGCTCTCCATATGACAGCAGTCACCCATGTAAAGGAAATATGGGATTTCACCCCCCGCACTCTGGGATATTTGTCCTGCTGACGCCTTTCCTCCCTGGAACTGAAAGGGGTTAACTCCCCAGTAAGTACTTACTTGGATGGCAGGGTTAAAAATTAAGCCCCCAACAGCAGGCTCGATTTCAGTTGCTGACAGTTGGCATTATTTATTTTTCAGTGGCTATGACTCTAATTGTTTGGAGTGAACCAATCATCCATTTCAGAACCAAGGCAGTTTTCAAAAGGAGCGTGACTACTTCCAGATCCTCTCCCTCTTCGGCACAGAGCCTGGAGGATTCAAATTCCCGGAACTTAATTCAAACAAATACTTCAAGGATCCTCTGCTGGCCATCGCTTTTAACCCTAATCCTAATTCTTTTGCAGACACTTCTTTTGGTGCCCTTTGAGTCACTGTTGACTCCTGGTGACTGCCTAGACAAGTCCCTGCAGTTTTCTTGATAAGGTTGTTCAGAAGTGGTTTGCCCTGGCCTTCATCCTGAGACTGAGAGAGTGACTGGCCAAGGTCAGCCAGCTGGCTTTGTGCCTAAGGTGGAACTAGAATTCAAGGTCTCCTGGTTTCTAGCCAAATGTTTCTAACCACTACACCAAACTGGCTCTCTGCAGGCACTAATTTATTTTTTTTTAGATTTTTTTTTTATCCTGCATTATTTTTAAAAATAACTCAAAGCGGCGAACATACCTAATACGCCTTCCTCCTCCTATTTTCCTCACAACAACAACCCTGTGAGGTGGGCTGGGCTGAGAGAAAGTGACTGGCCCAAAATCACCCAGCCGGCGTTCATGCCTAAGGCAGGACTAGAACTCACTGTCTCCCAGTTTCTAGCCCGAAGCCTTAAAGCGAAATGTTTTCCCTTCCCTACTGCTATCTTCCCCCTTTTCACAGCATGGATTTGAAAGCAATTTCCCTTTCAGACAGAAGATTGCCCCCTGTTGGAAACTTACCAGGCAATGAGTGAATTTTAGATTTTCATGTTAGCTTGCACAGAGAAGAGGGGGGCATGGGGGAAAAAGAAATCTGTCCAAGCTCTGGTAGCAGAATCTGGGAATGAGGGGGACCTGTCTTTTTAACAACCACAAATACAATACACAAACAACAAGGTTAGGGGTGGCATATTTTCCAAGGGTGCATTCAAAGTAAGCCTGACTATTAGCTAATAATGGGGCTAATTTTAAACACAGGTTTATCAATATTCTGGAATAACACTATCAGGTGGCAGTTAGGCAACCTTTGGACACACTGAGGCACACTGTGCAAATTCAAAGCAAGTTTTGACTATGGCTAAACCTGCTGATCAGAATGGCCAGCTCACATTTTAGCACTTTCTTCCCTTTTATCTTCTACTGTTGGGCATCAACACCACATGAACAATGTTTAGAGTCCAATCTCCTCAGGTTTAAAAAAGTCCTTAGCACATTTCTCTTTCCAGGACTTTATGAAGCTGGCAGACTGTTTCATTGCAGTGACAGTACTGGATAATAATTTATGGTAGTGCTGGGAATAGAAAATAATAGAAATTGATTATTATATGGTTGTACTGTTGAAACTGGTCCATACTGTGCTACATTTTTATTGTTTTGCTTGTTGCATACAGTATACCAAATCAAATACTAATATTAAATATAACTCTCCTCTAGCCCTAGCTCCACCCCATATTAAGGAGAGAGACTGGGGGATGATTTTTCCACTGGCTGGTGACATTTGGTGGGAGGGCAAATGAAGCCAGGGGAATCCTCCAACTGCTTTCTTTAACATGCCCTGCATTACGATAACGTGTGTTAGCCAGCATGACTTCCTGGCCTCATTATATTCATTCAAGATTATAAGTGCAAACCGAAGTGGAAAGGAAAAGCCACGTAACAAAATTCAATTTTCTCTGTTTCAACAGGAATGTTTTGCACAAGAAAGCAATTTAAGTGAGTAGCAGAGAAAGGGGTGGGAGGCTGAATAAAGTTCAACAAAGCATTGGAGGTTCATGGAACATCAACACATTCTCTTATGATGCCAAGAAATAGATTTTTTAAAAATAGCAAGAGATACTCACAAGCATAAAGATGTATTCATCCAAAATCATAATTCATCGTAACTGTTGGCTGCTACATCTCTGTTCACTGGATTCCAGATTTAATAGTATGCTCTCTACTACTTCTGTTCCTATCTCTGCTACTCACATTCACACAGTCTGGCAAGCAGAAACTCACTCATCTTGAATGACTTGCTTCCAGTTTAATTATGCTGTGTTTGCCTGAGTAGGGAGAAGATGCTAAGGATTCAGTAGCACTAAAGCCATTTCATTCCCTGTTTTGGCTTAATGAAAGCACAGAGAAGTATAAGAAAACAGTTGAGCTAACTTGCATAGCCGTAGGATTAATATTTTCCTCCTTCATTTTGATCCCAAGAAAAGTTTTACCTCTTTCTTAAGTTACTATTTACTGGATGCAGTAACTAGGAATTGAGCTTCATTTGGGGGTAATTAAAAAAAAAACTTTCCCGTATATTTAATGGATCATCTAAATTAGCCTGATATGTATAGGATATGTATATGTATAGTCTTTCATCCGTGTTACCTTACAGCCTAATCTAATGTTTTGACACATTAGTATCTCTCTTGTTATAGAGAACGGGACTTATATCAAGGGCTATTCCAAGCCCAGAGTCTCTGGGAGTCAGGCGGCATATAAATTCAATCAATTATTATTAAGTGCAAGAAAAAAGGCATAAATTATATAAGAGAAATTACATTAATTAGAACTGTTGCCCAAATAAATTACTTAACAATTAATGCAGGTTAATTTTGGAAATTTATAGTACAAATAGTGGGATTGGTATTCGCTTATTCAAGATAATGGAAACTAATTTAAATTTCATCCTGCTTTCACTTTTTCACCCTAGTCCAAATAAATTGTTTCACTAGACATGAAAATAGTAGTGCTTTTTTGTAAACTCCAGAAGCTCGTCCTGAATACAGTGTATGCATTAAATTGATTTTACATTTATTTATTTCTCAAGAGTTATTTGTTGCTGAAATCATGTATTCTGGGCAGCTAAATTTAACAAAGATACATCATGCTACTCCCCTTTGGGGTAGGCAACACTATACAAAGTGCAGAAAATGAGTAAGAAAGAATGTGTAAAAAAAAATTAAGGCAGGAGATAAAAGAAATGTGGTGTTGCTCTTTTGACCATTCTTTTGTACTTCAACCCTGAACTGCTCTTAGTCTGGATATCATCTTCTCCGTCATGAGGCCTCCTGGCTTTGATTCTCAACTATTTATAGATTGCAATGTGCTAATTCTGCCCTCTGACCCTGCAAACTGCAACAGGGGCTTTCAGCCTTGAGTAGGACATGTCATGATTGAGGACGGAAAGAGATGAAGTAAACCATTCAAACAGTAATGATGTGCTGCTATTTAGAGGTGGTCACAGGAACATGAGGCATCTAAGAGCATTGCTTCAAAATTGCCTGACACATGATTGTATATTTTATACTGTAAAGTATTGATTAATCATGCCACAGTTTGGAAATTAAGTTCACATGAGTACATGGCAGACCTCTAGGGCCTCTGTACTCCTGATGCAATCATGAAATCCTACCAATGTGGAATTTAACCAGGACACACTCTAGGCCAGCCTTTCTCAATTGGGTTTCCATGGAAGTCTTGGGTCCTAGGACAGGCTGCTAGGGGTTCGGTGAGAGATGGGATTGGAAAAAAGACCAACAACTTTGTTTTTAACCTTGTGCACTGCACAATGCTAGTGCTCACAATGGTGGGCATTTTTATGCACAGCAATTCAGCTGCCAGCCTGCCGCTTTGCTGTTGTTGTGAATGAATAATAGAATAGAAACTTTAGTCATCTGATCATATCAAAAGTATAAAACCAATACAAGTATACAAGTAAATACAAAGAAAACAGTAGGACATATTCATAATAAATCACACCCCTACTGTTAACCCCAATCTGATCTAGATAGTCTGTCCTCTTCGAAATGGCCTTTGATGCAAAGAGCGCAGTCTTACTAGTGATATGCAGGTTCATTCCCTGCAAAAGGTAAGACAGTTTTTCCTGGGTGATGAATGTTGTAAAACGTGGATTGTTTGCTTTGAATTGAATTGTATTCTGAGGTTTTCTTTCTTTCTGTTTTTTTGCAATTTTTATACAGTTATCATCCTTTTTGCAATTTTTACACCATATTTATACAGAGAGCTGAAAATTATTTCAAGCATTCCTCTAGGGTAAAAAAGGTTGAGAAAGGCTGCTCTAGGCATTTTTGTGCCATCACCTGCAATTCAGCAGTGGCCAGAGAGAAGCAGCCCAAATAATCTAAGTTCTTGTGTCCCTCGAAGAACCAGGTCTTTGGTTTACCCTTGCTTCAGATACAGCTGAAATACCTGCTCAGGTATCTTGGCTAACCACCCTTCTCTTAGATCATTGTCTCCTCCTCAGAGTAGAAAGCAGGCAAATCAGACCCCTAAATCTCAAACATGACTTATTTTTTTTTCTTGGTGACCAGGAAGCTGGCACTGTGGAAACCATGGATGGATGAGGATAACATGGAGAAAAGTTATCTTTACTTTGCGTATGATTTGCAAATCATATGGATTGTGGTAATGGCTGTTTCAGTATCAGAAAGACAGTGGAGATTTGTGCATGCAGAACTCAACAAGATACCCCCCCCCCCCCGAAAGTATTGACATCTAAATGTTCCCTCTCATGTTCCCATCATAGGAATCCTCATCAGAAAAGGAGGAGGAAGAAAAGGAGCATGGATGGAACAGGATACAGAGAGAAATGCCTGTGACTCTATCTGTAGACTGGCACCAAAGAGGAATGTCAAATATCAAAGAGGGCCACTACCATTGCTTCAAAAGCGAAAGGAAAGAAAGATCAAGAAGTGCCAGATGTCATAGAGGGACCCTAGGGAGAAATGGTTTATTTGGAAGTAGGCTATTACTCCCGAATAGCCTAACTTCAGCAATCAGCTTCCAGTGTAAAAGTCTCTCCCACAGTGATCTAACTCTGTGAGTCTGCCTTGATTCTAAATAATTTCCACTCCTGGGAATTGGAGCCCCTTGGCATGACTTGTCCTCCTTTTCTACTTCGCTTGCTCAACTTCTACTGCTACAATAACTCACACTCTCATTACTGCCTGGATAGATTACTGCAATGCGCTTTACATGGGGCTGCCTTTAAAGAATACTCGGAAATTGCAACTGGTCCAGAATGCTTCAGCCCTTATGTTAAAGGGCTCCTGAAGCTGGGAGCATGTAACACCAATGCTACAGGGTTAGGGTGTCCAGTTTGGGAACCACATTACAAGAACTTTGAGGGAGAGACTTCTTGTGGCCTCAGACTTATAGGTGAATGAAGCCACGGCTAGAAGGTGCTGCCTCTCAGGGGCAACGCTGATGTTGTGGAAGTCTCCTTGCAGAGATCAGCTAGCCCCTTCCTTGAAGCTTTCAGAAGATTATTAAAGCCTGAGCTTCTCTGGGAAAGTGTTCCAGTTACCTTCACTCATTTTACTGCAGCATGAGAGAGCCACTTCAGCATTGTGGTTAAGGTGCCAGGTTAGAAACCAAGAGACTGTGAGTTCTAGTCCTGCCTTAGGCACAAAGCCAGCTGGATGACCTTGGGCTGGTCACTCTCTCTCAGCCCTAGGAAGAAGCAGGCAATGGCAAACCACTTCCCAAAAACCTTATCAAGAAAACCGCAGGGACTTATCCTGGCAGTTGCTAGGAGTCAAAAACTGATCTGAAGGGACACACAGACACACAGACACACACACTGCACCATATTTTACTTTTTTACTTTCAGCATTACAAAGTATGTGTTTAATTTATTTTTATTCTTTTTATGTTGTTTGTGCTTTACTCCTACTGTGAATGTTTTAATTTTTTCTTTTCATATCTTGAACACTGCCGAGAGCCATGAGACTGCAGCAGGAGACTGCAGATAAATAAATAAACCTCTGACACTGGTAATGAACCTTGTACATCTTGATTCTTGGACTTTGCCATTCAGCTACAAGGTGACTAACTCCACTGAATTCATCCTTGGACTGTTAATGACTTTGCAAAAGCCCTTGGGCCAGAACATCCCAAAGCAATAGCACATAAAATTTTGATCGTAAGTAGAACATAGGAATTAATTTTAACAAGCCCAGCTTGGAACAGATGGTTTCCCTTGGGTTTCTTGCCATGGGATTTGGAGTTGGGAAATGGTAGCACAGCTGCAGGTCCCCCACAGGAGAAGTTGAAAAGCTTCAGTTCTCTTATCTACGCCTCAGGGCCCAGCGTTTGGGTCTGCAGCCAACAGCCTTATGCTAGTTTGGACAGTTTCAAGGACTTCTGTTCTGTTATTGTTTGACTTCACTTGTTTCCTAATGTCAGAAAACCAAGATCTCATCTGATAAAATCAGGCAGGCTGCTTGAGAGATCTTAAGTCCAATCAAAGTGATCAGGACAAAGGTATAGGGAGACTGTATTTTCAACTCCCAGCAGAAACACTTTCTCAAACAAAATTTCTTACCCAAAAAAGAATGTTCATTTTTTAAAGAAACAAAACCTGTTTATAAATAATCATAAGCTATGTTTGGAATTCTCAAGTGCTTAATAAAATCAGTAAAAAAAGTATTTGCAGGAGGAAAAAAAAAGTCAAGATACATCTGTTCTTTCATTTTTTCTCTTCCTACCCTGCATCTATAGCTCCCAGCCACAACATAAAAGTGGCATAGAATTTATCTTGCCCTACCTTTCTTTGATTGAACCATTGTAAGCCATATGCGTGCCGAGTTCAGGATACTGAGTCTTCTGTGACAGCAATCTTGCACAAATAGAGCTCATTCCCTTTGTTTTACCCTCTTCCAAGCCATCCAGGGAAGGCAGGTTGGCCTCAAATACGCACAACTTCTCCATCTCTCTTATAATCCATCTATAACTGTCTGGAACTGATCAGCCATCTCCACTTGCCCAAAATAGATTTTTGGCCATTATGTTGATGGTAATAATGATTCAGTGATTCAAGCTGGAGCCTCAGACACAAAATAGTCTTCACTTCTCTGGCTTAAATGGTACTGTTATTGTAATTAATTAGAATGCTTCCTAAAATTACTTCTCTTCCCTTTTGCTGTCTTCCTTACGGCTGGAAAACCCTTGGGCCTCTCCTCACTTGTATCTTGCCACATCCCTGATGACATTTTCATTCTGCTGTGCCCTCGTGATATTGCTTTTATTTTGTTGCCAGTCCATGCATGAGAGGGTCTGAAGTCTGATTAGCTGTATCAGTATTAAAGTAGTGTTTTCCCCTTAGGCTGATAGCAACCAGCAGCAGTACTGAGGTGATGCTATGTGTCATATTCGTCTGCCCGTGTTAGTCACGGCAGTCAGGTTACCTGTAGGAGGCAAGATGAACAGGATCGGTCACTTTGGGTTGCACACCTCCCCTCAGGCTCAGAGCATTTTACCTGGCCCCATTATTTTTTAGGTGGGGGCAAAAGAACAGGACAAAGCTAAAAGCTGTTGACGTATGGATAAATAGCTTATTGGAAGGGTTGGGGAGTTGCACAGTAAGCTGGGTCTGTTGCTGGGTGTTGAGAGATCTGGTTGTTCTACTTAATGAGGCAACCCCTGCTTGGCCAATCCCCCATTATTCTTGTTTTAAATGCAGCTTTAAAAAATGCACTCCTCTCAATTAATCAGCTGCCTACCAGGCTAATTTTGACAGTGGGTCTAGTGCACTTTTTAAGAGCACTAAACCCACACACAAAATAAGTCTGCTGGATAGCTGATTGGTGGGGTGGGAAGGCTGTCTAGCAAAGCAGTAGGGCCTTTCCCACTTTGCCAGGCAGCCCATCTACCCACCCCCAGCCAATCACTGTCCAGCACCAATAAATGTTCTCCTTTGGCTATATCTCATTCAGCTTGCAATTAGGTGCCAATAACAATGAACTTAAAAGCAAGTGTGTGACTGTGTGTGTGTGGGGGGGGAGAGTTATGAAACATGCACCATGGCACAAAAACTGTGACTCATACTTCTGTTAGATGTCAAGACCCAAGTATGTAAGGTACGTGATGATGTCAACATTCAAATGGCATTATTTTGAAGCAATCTCAATTTGCTGCAGATACTTTTGAATTCACACTGAGATTCAGCAGGGTTTAGTGGTTATGGTGGTTAAGTTGTTGGGCAATGTCTGGGAAGACTCAGATTCAAGACCAACCAAAGGCATGGAAGCTTACTGGGCAACTTTGAGCCCACTGAACTTGCTTCGCAAAGTTGTGGGGTTAAAATGAAGGAAAATCATGTAAATTACCTTGATTCCTGGAAAAAATATAAATTTAATAAATGTTTTTGCAAAACAATGTGTGCAAAATTTACAGAAATAACCTAATTCTGAAATCATGTAATCTCAGTCATTGTGTCTTACCTTATAAGTAAAACTGTTGGCAGTTGGACTTAGAACTGCATTAACTGTTTCTGCTTTGTGAAAAGATAGGGTAAGCAGCTGTTTCACTATGGATTAATCAAGAGAAAAAAAATCAAGAAAATCTACCCATACAAAATATATATTTCTCATGGGATTGTGCAATTACTATATAAAAAAAACACTGTTATCAGAGACTTTGTAAATAATTTAGCTTAGCAACACTATGCCACTAGGTAATTTATTCATGCCTACTGTGTATTTCTGTAAATATCATAGATCTGGGACGTCTAAATTAAGACAATAAAGATTAGAAAAAAATCTGGAATAAAACACAGTCTGTCAAATACAGATCTTTCAGGAAGCTGAAAGTATAATTCTCTGTTTGTATGTCAAAACAAGAACACTATTGTGGCTTCTGGATTATTTTATTTATTTATATAGCTGCCCATCTTACAAAAAGCAACTCTCAGTGGCGTACAACAATAAAACAGCAAATAGATAAAAAACAATCATAAAAAGATAAAAAGTAATTAAAATAAAAACATTATTAAAAAATTTAAAATATACAACGCCCCCAAAAAGAGCAGAATATCATAGTGGAGCCATCTAAGAATGTCTTTGGTTCCCAAAGACCCCCAGGCCTGATGACACAACCAGGTCTTGAGGGACTTCCTAAATGATAGCAGGGAAGAAGCAAGCCTAACTTCAGGAGGGAGAATGTTCCACAAGAAGGGAGCCACGGCAGAGAAGGCCCACCTCCTGGGACCCACCAAATGCAAGTCCCTGACCGATGGAACGCATTGCACACTTTCCCTGCCAGATCTGATGGGATGGGCTGATGTGATCAGGGAGAGGTGGTCCCTCAGATAGCCCAGCCCCATGCCATGAAGGGCTTTAAAGGTCAAAACTAACACCTTGAATTGGACCTGGAAGCAAACTGGCAGCCAGCGCAGTTCCCAAAGCAGTATAGTATGTGCTCTTCTAGGCGCCCACATAACTGCCTGTGCCACTGCATTCTGCACCACTTGAAGCTTCTGGATACTCTTCAAGGGCAGCCCCATGTAGAGCGCATTACAGTAGTCCAATCTGGAGGTGACTAGGGCACGAATGACTCTGAGCAGAGCCTCCAGATCCAGGAAGGGGTGCAACTGGCATACAACACAAAGCTGTGCAAAGACCCTCCTAGCCACGACTACCACCTGCTCTTTGAGCAGGAGTCGTGAGTCTAGGACCCTCAGATTGCGCACCAGTTCTGTCTGGGGCAGTGCCATGTCATCCAGCACCAAAGATGACATAGTTCTGTCAGGACTCCAAACCCAAAGCCACTCAGTCTTACCAGGGTTCAGTTGAAGCCAGTTGTTCCCCCATCCAGACCCTCACAGCCTCCAGGCACTGGGATAAGGCGTTCACAGCATCACTTAATTCACCAGGGGCAGAGATGTATAGATGTACAGTTCCAGTGTACTGATGATACCCTATCCCATGGTGATGGAGGAGATCACCCAGTGGCCTCATGTAAATATTAAATAGGAGAGGGGAGAGCACCGAACACTGTGGCACCCCACGTAGTAGGGGCTGAGGGTGGGGTCTTTCCTCCCCAATCATCACCAACTGGAATCAGCCCCAGAGAAAGGACTGTGCCGCCCACTCCCAGTCCCCTGAGCAGATCCAGAAGGATACCACGGTCAATGGTATTGAAAGCCACTGAGAGGTCAAGTAGGGCAATCTTGGAATTCCTAATTCAGTTCACACAATTGGGGACTTTCTTTTGCCCAGTAAATCCCTCATATAAATTATGCAGGATCAGCAATAGTTTGGAAATGGAAGAATAAAGGAAGGTAAGGTTGTAACAAATTATATACTGATGCACCTAATATAAATAAAATAGTAATGGGATGGTACTGAGTCATTAAAATCCAGTGATTTTAAGTTTGCCAGTAGCGGTATGCAGTTTCAAAACATTTTGGGTTCAAACACACTGGAACAGCTATTCCAATCTTAATAGCAGCATTCAAATACTGTTCCAACCATTCTGGAAGTGTGGAGTTCAGAATGTTTTATTTGAGCGTATTTTGTTTCACACTTAAAACAAAATTGTTTCAAACTCAAAACACTTCCAGAACGGTCAGAACAGCATCAGTTTGGAATTAAAAAATCTTTGCTATTTAATTGCCTGCTGGCCAGAATTTTAATGGTTGAAGGAGAATTTAACCAGTTGCCAGAACAAGAGCATGAAAAGCTTCAAAAAGCATGTGTGTGCATGTTGCAAATTTGCTATTTTTTCTTGTCTTTTTTTTAAAACAGGAACTAGAAAAGTATTCTCAGCAAAGATTAAATATGTGCAATGCTATTTAGCTCCAGCTCGCAGAATTCCGGTAACTAATCTAACTGACTATAGCTGAAGGATGTCTGCACCATACAGATCTATATGGTTACTGAAATTAAAATATACCAGGAAAATTTTACCTCTCCCAATCACATGGTTATTTCCCATACCAAGAGGCAATTCCTCTCTTTCTCTTTCAATTCTACCCCTTTAAGAAGGCATGGAACTACTGGAACATGAAGCTACATTCAGAGACTGCATTTTTCAGTAACCTGCTACTTGTATTTACAATGCATTTTAATTTAATTCATTTTATTTCTATCAGCTATCTAAAAAATGTTTTTGTTCATCTTAACTTGAGCTCTATAACCCTTTATGAAACTGCATAAAACGCAGGTCAGTAATTCTAATAACAGTAATTGAACTGGATTCCACACAATTCAAATCATACAATTCCTTTATTTTATATTAGGGAACTGTTCTAATAAAATTGATGTTTTTTAAAATAGTGGATGTGATTGTAGTCATTAAACAATGTTTCTTACAATTATTGTTGTACTACACATATAACAATTTATCTGGTTGATGAAGATTAGATTAAAACAATTTTTATACTGTAATTTTAACATTTGCCCTAGCTTTCATATTAAATAAGATTGTATAATCAACTGGTTTTGGTCTGAATTATTAGTGTAAGTTGTGTTGCTATTTAAAAAAAGAAACCAGGCCTTCATAGCTTTTTAATGAAACTCTGAAATACCAAATGCCATACAATTTTAGATTAAAGCAAAGATCATTTATCAAGCATTTTGTTTGCATATGTTCTGATTTTAAAGAATGTGTTTAAATAGTTGAAGTTTGTTTCAACTGATTTCTACATATTTATCACTTGTTTACCAGATATTTGCATTTGATATGCTCTAAATACGTCTTTATCATTAGTGGTAAGAAACAGATTATACTACCCTAAAATAAGGAGCACAGCTCAAGATACTTTGGCCTTTGACTTAAAATTGGTAATAAATGATAATATTAGAGCTCTTCCCAAAATTGATTACAACACTCTTGGGCTATATGATCCATGAATTTTAATTTTCAAGAGCATTTGATACAGCACATTCCTGTGAAAATACTGTGTGAATGAAAAAAGACTTTTTCTTTCTTTCTTTCTTTTCTTTTCATCCATCCATCCATCCATCCACCCATCCATCCACACACCACCATTTTACTGGACAGAGTTCATTCTTTTAGAAAATACTGTAGAAATAGTTGAGGCTCATCATTACATAACAGAAGAAATATATTTTAGTTGTCTCAAGAACTGTGAATTGTATCAGTATATTTAGTTTATTAGTTATCACCTACACAAATTCTTCTCTACATATCTGCCTCCTACCTCCTTGGAGGTACGGTAGACTTTTGGTTAGGGAGAGGAGAGGAGGCATTGTAATTCCAGTCCTTCTCAATAGGTGGCAGTACTGAGCTGATACTATTGTCTG
Organism: Liasis olivaceus; assembly: GCA_030867105.1. NCBI lineage: Eukaryota > Metazoa > Chordata > Lepidosauria > Squamata > Pythonidae > Liasis > Liasis olivaceus. Next base: position 194,771,403 of record CM061349.1, read on the forward strand.
ATCTCCGAAATTAAGCAGGGTCAAACCTGGCTAGTATTTGAATGGGAGACCACTGGTAAATCTCAGGACTGTTGATTACATTGAGAAGTAGAAAAATAGCCCCAAAGAAGGCAGTGACAAACCACTTCTGTAATGTTGCCAAGAAAACTGCATGGATGTGTCCATGAAGTCATCAGTTCTGGAATGTTTCCTGCCCAAAGGAGTTCTTCCAGATGCTATTTTTATTCACTGAGATACTTACTCATTTTGCTGTATTTAGCAACATTTTGTTATTGTTTTTTCTATAGATCACAGCAAACCACAAACAGATTCAGAATAAAAACATTTCACAATTATCAATATAAATTCTAATACAGTACTAAAACATCAAGGAGTATATACATGAGTTAACTATTTATCCATTACATTGGTCATAGAAGCCTGAATGTGAGATTTCCTTTGAAGACCTGCTGCAACTAGGGAGCAAATCCTATTAATTCTACATGTTTTGGAATTTTATTTTATGCTTTTATTCTAACTGTGGTTTTCTGCATTACAAATTATCCTAAAATTCAGGAATGGCAGTATATGCATATTTGAAATATATGCATATATTTATTTGCCCATCCAATGGGCTCCAAAGTTCTGCCATACTCACTGTTTGTGTGGCAAAATTTGATTCTGTAAGAGCACAGTCAAAATTAATATTAAGGTATTTGTATAGTATAATTAAAAGTTTAAAATTTTAAAAAGATGCAAATTACATTCAAACTGCACAATCAAACTTTTTCTCCTACTAAATGCCTCCTCCTTCCACAAAATTCTACTGCAGAAGAGTTGCAGGGTACAGGGGAGATCCATTCCATAGCTGGGTCCTGTTAGTAGAAAAACACCACTGAATACAAGTATTTTTTTTTTTTTTTTGTCTGCGCTCAGTCATTACTGACCCTGCAGTGACTGCCTGGACAAATCCTTGCAGTTTTCAAGGCAATTGTTTTTCGGAAGTGGTTTGCCAGAGCCTCCTTCCTACAGCAGAGCCCAGCTGGCGAGTGCAGGAGGCGGGATTTCCGTTGCTTCGCGCTCTTTTCGGGCGAGCGCGGTTTCGCGCTTACCGGCAACTGCTCCCGTCTCTCTGTGCAAGGCGCTGCCAGCATTTTTCCTCCCACCGGAGTGAGAGTACCCATTTATCTACTCACGTGAGTTTTCGACCTGTTGGGTTGACAGGAGCTGGGGGGGGGGGAACAGGAGCTCACCCTGTTAACGCGAAGGCTGGACTCGAACCGCCGAAGCGTCAGCCATTTCTGGCCGGCAACTTTCAGTGTCATTAAGCCGCTGCGCCACCGCGTCCCCCGAATACAAGTATATGCAAATGTAAATTTCTGTTAACAACATCCTATATTACTGTACATATGAAGCATTATAATTAACTGTTGTAGACTTTTACAGATAATTTTTCACTGTCAAGTTGATCTAGCTGCATTGATTTTAGCTTTGGTTACAAAATTGAAATATTTTGTTATCATCACTGTGATTTACTCTTCCACAGGATATTTCATGTTGGTTTATTTTCTTTCTAATATTCCCATATTACATAATTTACAAGTTGGATAAAAAAAAGATCTAAATCTAACATGCAGTGCAGTATATGAAGATCACAGTGCTTACATAACAAGTTTGTATCTTCTGTACACACTTCATTTATATTGTTGGAGAACTGATTGATTTTATGCCATCATGCCGTTGTCGATCCATAGCAATCACATAGATTTTCTCCATGACCAGCCGTCCCCAACTTGTTCCCTCAGTTTCTCCAACAGCACAGCCATCGCCATTGTAACCAAGTCCATCAACCTCGCTGCTGGTCATCCTCTTCTTTTTCTTTTCTTTTCTACATTTCCAGCATTAGAGCCTTGTCTAGGGAGCTAGCTCTTTGCATAATGTGTCTGATAGTTTGAGCCAGGTCTGCATAATGTGCCTGATGCATAATGTGTCTGATAGTTTGAGCCAGGTCTGCATAATGTGCCTGATGCATAATGTGTCTGATAGTTTGCACTTTTGCATAATGTGTCTGATAGTTTGTGCCTTGAGTGAGAACTCTGGGTTGATTTGTTCAATTAACCATTTGTTTGTTTTCTTGGCTACCCCCAGTATTTCCACAACTCTTCTCCAATACCAATGTTCAAAAGCATCAGTATTTTTCCTATACTGTTTCTTCAAAGTACAACTTTCGCTTCCATAGTGTCATATGAATACCATTGCTTACACGATTCTGATCTTTGTTAAAGTATAGACACATCACAGTATTTGAATATCATTTCCAATGTTGAAGAATTAGTACTATATATAATATTAAAGTATCTGCTTAACTCAAACAATTGGAGTAACATAGCAATGGTTAATCATAACTTAGAAAGGACTACTAAGGCCATTAAGTCCAAGTTCCTACTCAGTGCAGGAATCTAAGTTAAAACATCCCAGATGGCTGTTTACTTTTCACTTGGACACATCCAGCAAAGGGGAACTTTAAATAATTGGTTTCACTGTTGCTCTTATTGTCAGGAACTTTCTTCTAACATTCCTTGGGAACCTGCCTTCCTCTAACTCAGGGTTTCTCAACCTTGGCAACTTTAAGACATATGTTGGCTGGGGAATTCTGGGAGTTGAAGTCCACATGTCTTAAAGTTGTCAAGGTTGAGAAACCTTGCTCTAACTTGACCCCATTGTTCACACCCTGCACTACTAAAGGGAAGAACAAATCTTGATCTTCAGTATGACATTTTTTCAGGCATTTGAAGAGTGCCACCATATCTCACCCCCCCCAATAATCTCAAGACTGAACATCCCAATTCTTTCAATCTTTCTTTATAGGATGTAACTTCTTGTCTATTAATCATCTTCACTGCCCTTCTCTGAACCTATTTGTCTTAATCCTTCTTCACATGTGATTCCTAGAACTAGGTACAGTACTCAAGGTGGCGTCCGACCACTGCTGATTTAGTTTATGATTTCTCTTCACTAGGATTATGTTTGCAAATACACTGATATTATGTGCAAAAACAGTTGATCTGAGGCATCTTGGAAAAGACAACAGAGAACTCTGAAAAGATTACTGTAAAGGAGCAGTGGGGAAGTATAACTAGTGTCATGAAAGTTTACATGAAAACCTTATCCTGAACTACAAGTCCTGAGCATATTTAACAGCATGATTTGTTGTCCAGCAGTATGGGACTGTAGGCTCCTTTCTTTTTATGCTTCTGGGGGATACTGGAATTTACAATTCTAACTCATGCAGGAAAAAACTGAGGGAGAACAGACTTAAAAATATTTTAAATAAAGAGCACACTATTTTTGACACAATCTTAAGGCTACAATCCTCTACACATTTACTTGGGAGTAAATCCCTAAGAAATGAATGTGACTTGTATCTGCTGTAATTTGTGAAGGGGGAAGGGGACTTTCACGATAATTCAAAGATGGCATAATACCAGTTTTCCCAGGTCATTTATCTTAGCTTCTTCCTTTGTAGAAAAGCTCGGTTAAGAGTAAATACAGATTTGGGTGAAATGATATTCTCCAATCTTTCATTATTCCTCATTAATGCTTTTTCAATTACCAATGTACCCCCGAACAGTTCCAACACACCATACTTTCGTGATTTTTTTCCCTTGAAGAATAAAAAAAGAACATTATTAACTACTTTAGAAACCCGCTCACCCCCTTTTTTTTTTTGGTCCAATACTATAAATAAATCCATTGCAGTTGCAATATTCTATACGTCTTATCGGAAGGAAACCTACCAAACTCACATACTTCCAAGCAAAAAAAGTCTCTTTACGGCGCTTCCGTTTAGGGAGAAAAGACGGGAATCAGCGCGTCTTCCCTGTTGCTAAACAAGCCTACTCAGAAGTAAAGCCCATCGGGGTCTGTGCAGCCTGCTTCGAGGTCAGTATCGTTAGGATGGCAGTCTTCAGCAGCTCTTTTTGCTCCGCGCTTTTGCAGAGGCGGATCTGCCCAACGGGGCTGCAGGCCGGGAGCCTCTCGGTTGGAACGATCCCCGCCGGCCGGTCTCGCGCCGCGGGCTAGAAAAGCCGGGAAGAGACTCTGCAAGCGTCTCGCTCCCTCGCTTGGACGACGCTTCTGCATTCCTTCGGTCCCGTTTTCCCCTCTCCAAGGTGGAATCTGACCCATCCATGCAAACTAGTGGCCTAGTTCAGGTTTGTGCCTACCCTGATTACATGCCGGGGGAGGCGTCTATGCGGAAACAAGAGCTGGTTCATGTAACCGTTCTTTCTCACTTGGAAAGAATGAACTTCACATGAAAAATAGGGGATTTATTTTTTAAAACACCCTTGCTTTTCTAGCGAAAAATCCCCCCTTCCCCAACACTGCCCAGATCATTTTGTTTCAGCTTAGTGGGCAGACGGGCATTGCTCCCGTGCTTTGAATGGAGAAGGCGACGGCCGGATTATACAAATTATAATGTGAAGACCGACAATCCGCAAGGCGCCACCTGGGGGAAGGTTGAGGTTATTTAGCACCGTTTCTGTAGAAGATCTCAGAAATTTCCTTTTTTTTCCCTTTCTTTCCGGGTAGGCAACTTTGCTGCCCAACAATTAGTGCTGGTTGGTACGTGGCGCTGGAGGGAGGTAGAAGCGGGGCCCCTCCGCTTATTTCTACCTCACTGCGTAAATCTATAGGCAGCCTGTGGTTAAAAAGGAGATCAGAAAGAAGCTACGGGTATTGTGTGGCAGAGGAAGGGAAGAAGCAGCCCACGGGAGGAGAGTCTGCCTCAAATGGGGGAAACAGACATGGCTTTCCAGTGTGGGTGTTTCTCCACCCTCCCTGTGCAAATTCCCCTCACTTTGTCCAGCACAGGGAGGATTGGATTGATGCATTTTTGTTGTCCAATAATCATATGTACTTTGACTTAATAGGAAGGAAAAAAAATGGCATAGAGAAGGCAACTGGATGGCCAGGTTCTGAATCAGGTCATTCACCTAGCAGCCAGGATTGCCCAGGAAACTAAAGCTGGTTTAAGTCATTTCCTCAACAGCTCCCAAGAGACTCTTCCTTACTGCTTTTATTTATTTTTTTTACCTCAGCACAATTACCTCAGCGATGTGGTGACTGCCCCTCTCAGAGTCCCACAGAGAGAGAATAGCAACATTGGAGAAGGAGACCACTAGCTAGCAAGCTGTCTTTTCATGCCTGAGCAGCCAGCTTTCCCTTTTGTGTACAGGTAGTCCTTGCTTAGTGACCACAGTTGGGACCCACAACTCATTTGTTAAGCAAAGCAGTCGCTAAATGAAACCACAACTGTGCTTATGATTTTACTTCAGCTTTCCTTTGCTTTACAGACCTGCGAAGGTCCTAAATGTGAGGACTGGTTGCAAAGTTACTTTTTCATCACTGTTGTAACTGCAAATGGTTGCTGTACCAGGCAGTCGCTAAACAAAGACTACCTGTATTAGACATGGAGTAGAAAATGGCAAGAGACATATATTAATATGGAAGCCCAATCCCATTCTTCTCCCCTGGGCAAGCATGGCTCCCTTCTCCTTTTGAGGTTCTGGCTTTAAATGTGAGAAAAATAAAAGGCAGCACCGTTGCCCAGTAGTTCAGGTACAAATAAATGGGAGAAGGAAGTCACGCTGAGTCTTCCTCCTTTTCTGGGAAGAAATAACCTCTTCAGTGTTCCACATTAGGATAGTCAGTAATAAATAGCCAGAAAGGTGGGCTCGGATTAACTTGTAATTTAACTTCCATTTTTAGAGAAATGCCTCATGAATGGATCTGGTGAATATGACATGGCATTGAAGGACAGCAACACAGAACAGTCCCTGAACAGTTTACTGAGCAGAATAATGGCTCCTTTTTAGGGTCAAACTATCAGAACAATAGCTCTTACTGGAAAGATTCCCTTGAAATTTTAAGCATATGACTTAAACTATTCCTGTGGTAAGATAGTTCTTTTTGGCTCTAAGGTTATTCTCCCAGTTCCTCTTTTATAACTTTTTTTCCATTGGAATTTCATGATCCGCATGGGGAGTTCAGCCACCCAACAGTCTTAAGATAAGAACCTCCACCTTTTTACAGTTCAAAAGTAGTTTCCACCCTTTTATAGTTCAAAAAACTTTTGGAAAATTCCAAAAGTTTAGACCCTTTTTAGATCTAAAGGACATGAAAATTGCCCTATAAAACATCCAAAACAAAAACAGCTGGAAACAGCCTTTCTATCTCCTCATATGTGTTGATAGAGAACATTAGGGCAATGTTCAACCATATTAACCTTATCATTTTGGCTGGGGAATTCTGGGAGTTGAAGTCCACACATCTTAAAGCTGCTGAAGTTGAGAAACACTGCATTAGATCCTCTGGACTGGTTCCAGATTTGAGGGGCCTGAAAAGTGAGGGGAATATGAAGTGAGGAGAATTTCCCTTGCATACCTGGCACTAAACAGCCAGGTAGGCTTGTCTGGTTGCTGTTAGATGCCTGGAGGGCTGTTAGATTTAATATGCCAGCTAGATACAGCTATTCAAAAGGCCTGGTTGGAATTTTTAAAAAGTTGGGTTTACCTTGTCATGCAACTGCATTAAGCCCTGGGATCTCAGCACCAGTCTATGGATGTATAATGACACTGTTCTGAGGAGAAAAGTATAGCAAGTTACTAGGTAAAATAAAGATCTTAGGCTTAAATTCTTAGCATGTACGCAATTCTTAAGTGTTGCAAGTACCTTAAGGCAGAAGGTTGAATAATCTGAAAAGCTTTCCCAGCTGATCATGATACAGCATCTCTGGCTTATTTATTTTTTTTAAAAACAATGTTATGTTGTAGGTAGCCCCATGATTTATCAGATAAATTTGGATATATATCCATCCTCTATTGAGGTTCTCTGTGCAACCTTGCATAAATGTATATGTACAGAGAATATGTATATAATAATCCTAAGTGAAATGTTTTATTTATGTATTTGGAACGTCTTAAGATTTTCTTTCAGTGGTTTCTAGTTTCTGAAACAGCAAGAAAAAATCTTCAAACATTTTTTTCAAAGTAGAAACATTATTTAAGTTTCCAGAATTGTTTTCAGCTGTTATTTGTAGTACTTTAACTTTGTAAGGTAATTCTTTCATTGTAATGTGGATAAGAAACAAATTGAATGTGTTAAAAATTAGTTGCTCTTTGTATCTGACATAATAATGTTATCGGATCAATTAAATTAAATTAAAGTTTGGTGTAGTTCTAGACCTCCCTTTGGCATGAAAGCCAGCTGGGTAACTTTGGGCCAGTCATTCTCCCTCAGCCCACCCACCTCACAGGGTTGTGATTGTGGGGAAAGAGGAAGCAGGAGAATTAGGTATGTTTGATGTCTTGAGTTCGCCTATTTTTTTTTAAGGCAGGATAAAGATATGATGATGATGATGATGATGATGATGATGATGATGATGATGATGATGTAAGGTCCTTTGACTGGATTTTGATAAAAAGAAATAATTTTCTGATCTAATCAGAGACCTGAATGAGAGCATTCTGATTTGAATTTGATGTCAATCTGATCCTAAACATATATGTTAGCAAGTAGATTTTATTGATTTGGTTAAAAAGCCTAACTTTATATAGCTAAGTTCCTGATGCAATAATACTATTTTTATTTTCTAAAATGCATAGTTTGCTTTCAATATAAATCTGATGATTCAGAAACCAGTCCAATGATATAAATATTTTACAAAAACAATTGTTAAAATGTCATATATTACATTATTAATTATTGATTATTAATACTTTGATTTTAATACTTTAATTCCCTAGAAGGGAGAATGAAAGTCCAATATTATATAATATGCATATTGTTAATATACATTGCATTTTACTATATTATTTCTGTTTTTATCTAAAACATTTACATAGTGCTTCCCATTACTATAATAGAAATCTCCAAGAGGTTTACATTTTAAAAATTACAGTGAGGAACAATATTTTAAAATAAGAATACACATAATTTAATTTAATTTAATTTAATTTAAAATATTAATTTTTATAGACACCCACTGTATTAGGCTTTGGGCAGTTTACAAAGTCCAGAAATAATAAAAACAATTAAACACACATGACCACACATAAACAGGCAGCCCAGACTAAAACAACTCAAATAATAAACCATACAGATATGACGGGACCCACAAATTTATCAATAAACACATTAACTCCAAGCCTGGGAACAGAGCCTGGGTTTAAGGGCTTTCTGGAAACCCAGGAGAATGGGCAGCATTTGTATCTCTGGGGAGATGCTGTTCCAGGGAATGGGGGCAGCAACGGAAAAGACATGCTTCCTTGATCCTACAAGATGGCAGTGTTTAATGCAAGGAACCTGGAGCATATCCACTTTGTGCAAATGTATTGGGTGGGCAGAGACAATTGGAAATAGGCAGTCCCTCAGATAACCATGGCCTTTAAAACCATGAAGGGCTTTAAAGTTGATCATCACCTTAAATTACACCCGGAGGCCTACTGGCAACCAGTGTAGCTCATGGTCATATTGTGACGTGTCCATTACTGCTCATGTCACTGCATTTTGCACCAGCTGTAGCTTCCAGATGGTCTTCAAGGGCAACCCCATATAGACCTGATTGTAGTAGTCCAGTCACAAAGTGACCAGGATGTCAGTGACTGTCGGAAGGCCCTCCTGGTTGAGGAAAGAGCACCAATGGTGCATAAGGTGAACCTGGCAAAAGTCCTCTTGGCCATACCTATCATCTGCTCTTTGAACAGGAGTTGCAAGTTCGGGAGGACCCCCAAGTTGCACAGCAGTCTTGAATGGGGAAGTGCAACCCCATCCAAGACCAAAGATGAAAACATCCCTGACCCAGAGGGGGAAAACAGCCATAGCCACTCAGTCTTGTCAGGATGAAACTGACGTTTTTTCTCCCAGTCCAGACCCACGCAGCCTCCAGACACCGGGCCAGTACATCGACAACTTCCCCTGTGCAGCCTGGGGTTGAGCTGTTTGGTACTGATGATACCAAACCCCAAACCGATGGATGACCTCACCCAGCTGTTTCACGTAGATATTAATTAAACAGGATCCTTTATAAAACACAATACAGTTCAGTACAAAAATACCAAATAAGATCAACAATATTAAAGCAGTAAGAAAAAAGTAAATGTACTAATAGGAGTTAAAATTTAAAAATATTAATGTATTATTAAAAAGCCTGTAATAATAAATATGTCTTTGTGTAGTACCAACAGGGAACTATTGTAAATTTTGAAGTGAATGAGGTTCTAGGCCAGAACTGCCCATTCAACAACCACTTGGCTTCAAGGCTGCTAAGTACCCATTACTTTGGAAAGGAGGGAGAAAGAAGCTAGATCGTAAACCCCTGAGGGTGTAATTGTCATTTTATCTGGCTGTGATGATTACTGTTGTATATGATTTACATTCTTGTCTGCAATTCTACAGATTCTAATTTAACCAAATCTAGCAGAGAGTCTACTGCCTAGTTAAGCAGAATAGTCAAGCTAAGTTGTGAAGTGTCAAGAGATGTGGGATTTATTGATGAGTTCTGATTAGGGGAGCCTTTCAGACAGTAGCTGTACCTCACTGATGAGGACATTCAAAGGTTGGGTGGCTATTATTAAAGAAGCCTGCTCCCAGATAGCCACTTTCTGTAGCAAAGCACAGAAAGACACCCAAAGCAAGCCCTTGAAAGACGACATTAAGTTCTGGTAGGAACATACAGATACATTCTTTTAGAATTTGTAATGCTAATGCACTAATTTCTTGTGTCAGTTTTTAACATTACAGAACAGAGAACTTCCAAGTTTTGTTTTTACAAATCACCATGGAAAACTCTAGTTTAAGAGCACTTTTAGCTGCAACAGAAGAAACAGAAGAACCATGGCCAAAGAAATTTAAAATTGATAGCAGTCAAGTGACCTTTGAGATGGGACAGCAGCAGTTATTGGAAGTACACCGTGAAGATACAAAGTCAGCAAACAAATTTCTCTGTTTTCCTAAAACATGGAATTTTAATCAGCATGATTTGGAGTTAAAAGAGAAAAGCAGTATAAACTTAAAAACCAGTGTCAGACAACATGCAAATTTTAAGATGTATATGAATGCCAATTTACAATCCAGATTGTTAGGAAATATTCCATACATTGGAAAATGGCCCCCTAATAGTTGTACTACTATTAGGAATGCTAGTTGCAAGGTTAAGAAAAATAATTCAGATCTCATAAAATTTGAATCTTTGGTCTCATATGCAAAAGAAAGTGAAACAGTAGCAAAGACTGCTAATATTTCAAAGGCAAATGAGTGTCCAACAAGAGGTATATTTTTTTATATTATCTTGGCAGAAAAGTTTATTGCAAGAATAGAATCTTTATTTGGAGATGTGCCAGAATTTCAAAATAATGAAAATAGCCCAAGTTGTTGTTCTATATGTAAAATGTTAAGGTCAGAAGAACAATATCTTATTTCAAAACCAGTTAGAAGTGATCAAAACAGCGATGAAGAAATCTTAAAGTTCTGTTTGCCAGTTAAGAATTTTATGAATAGAAAAAAGCCAGGCTCTGGATCTTTGATTTATGAATATAAAAACGTTTTACGTAAGAATAGTGATATTTTATCCAGCAAAAAGCAAAAAAGATTTTCTAGAAAGAATAATTTCAGAAGAAACAAAGTATTTCAGCACAGATATACACCATATTCAAGAAATTGTGGAAATTTAAATCCTAAATTAACAAAAGGTATTGCTCTTGAGCTATTTTTACAGATTAAAAGAACATATCATTATAGCACGGTCACAGAAAATGGTACTCCAGTACTCAACCACATAATTCAAGTTAATCACCAACAAACAGAAAAATCTAATGAAGAAGGTACTAAAAAATGTCTTTTAAGTCATACAAATATCAGGAAAGATGATATATTTTCATTAGTTTGCTATGGAAAAGAACAAGTAGCAAGCCACGTAATTCTTTCTAATGACCAAATTTTACCAGATAAAAGTTTCAGTATTATTTTATGGGAAAAGAGCTTGTATATTCCTGAAACAATCCACAATTTGGCAGATAACTTTAGATTATTAAATTATTTGAGTTCAATTCCAATCATGTTTGAAAAGTCAGATATTAAATATTTAAAACTTGAAATTGTTACAACGGAACAATTTATACAAAAGAAAAATAGAAAAACCTGCAATCAAACCAATGATTTCTCTTCTAAAAAAATTAAACATTTTTATTTTGTTTTAAGAGCACACAACAAATATGAAAATAGGAGATTCAGAAATAGCATTAATTGTACAAGTAACAACAAATGTGTCCCAAAATATATAGAAACCCATAGCAAAGAAAGAATGAACAAAACCCAATATGGTAATCATAAACATGGCCAAAATAATCCATGTGATTTTGTTGATAGAAAATCTCATATTGATAAATATAAAAAAATTTGCCTCAGTTCTTATTCAGAGGAAATAGAATACATTTCAGTCCTAGGGAATGTAATAATTACTGATGAAAAATATAGCAAAGGATGCATAATTGCTGATAAAAGATTCACTGGCAATCATTTTGAAACATTAACTTACATTTGTGTTCCACTCAAGTTATGTACAAATTGTAGTTCTCTTTTAAAACAAGAAAGCAAAAGTAAGGAGTCTCAATATTTCAGAGACAGCCGATGGCTAAAACAAGTAATTAGTGACAAACTTTTACCAATTAATTCCAGACGACTGCTTAAACATTCCTTGGATATTAACCAGTATTTTACTCCAGACATGTTTCATAACCTTTGTCTAAACCAAAATATAGCAATCAGCGTAGAAGCAAAACAGAATAAGACTTCCATGTATGGAAAAAGAGCAAAACAAAGTTGCTTTGAATTTGAAAAATTTAAGAGTGTTTTACAATACCAGTATCAAACTACATGGATTTCAAAAGTATCTAAGGCACCCAAGGCTAAAAAAATAGGAAATGTGAAGTTTTCGGGTGGTAAGAATATTTTGTTCAGTGGCACACTTATGTCCCAACTACTATCTGTAAATCAAACTGCTGAGGATGTAAATAGGAGAAAAAATGCCATTGCTCAGCAGAGCTATATAAACAAAAGCAATCAATACCAGAATTTATGTGAGCTATATTTCAAAGAGGAACCTGCAAAGTCTGCTAATTCTGTGAACAAATTAACAGCTTCATGTTCAACAAAACAAAAAAGTTTTGAAGATTCAAGAGAAGGGCATTTTTCTTCAGAAACTAACAGAAGAGATCAATTTGATTTAGTACTGGAAGAGCTTCGTATGTTCAATGAAATTAGTAAGGAAAATGAAAATAGCCTATCGCAAGCAGAAATAAATATTCTTGAGAAAGAATCTCTTGTACTAAATTGTTCTGACAACATACCAGATCAAGTTAACAGAAATATTCATCAACATTCAGTTATTTCCACTATTGGTATAACTATGAGTTCTGCTTCTGGGGTAAAGCAAAATAGTTATAAAAAGAGTTTATTTAAACATATACAATCTGGAGAGCACGAGATACCCCATGACTACTGTTCTTCAAATATATCAGATGAAGAATTGTTCTGTTCATCTTCTGAAGGTAAATAAATTATTTACAAAAATATGCAAAAGTTGGATGATTTTATGTAATAGAACTGGATTGCTATTTCATATGTGTACACTATAAAAAAAGATGCACTGATCTCTTTCAAATAATTTAAATGTCTGTTATAAATGTATTTGTGAAGAAGTTAATAGGAGTGGCTCTAATTCTGGATTGGCCATGAGTGCTACTCTTGATCAGTAATAGAAGCATTGGGCCATTGGATGATGATATTAACATTTCCCACAATGTCCTAAAGCAACACTACACTGGAAACATTGTAAATATTAAAACTGCAGCTAAACTCAGCTGCATGGTGCTATTCAGATCACTTTTGCAGAAAAAGAAGGAAGAGGGGATCCAGTGTAAACCATTAGTATGAGTCCTGCTAGGAATATTAATTCATAGCAGCTGATCGAGATTGGTAAGAGCTAATACATCAACACTAAAACTGGAAAAGCTGTAATAAAGCATCAGATTTTTCTGTAGTATAGTTGCCATATTTTAGATCAAATACATTCAAGTATATAATATATAAAATCTATACAGTATTGTATGTTTATGTATCAAAGCTACTATATATTTACTAAATCTAGAAAATATTTTACTACATAGTTGCTATATTGTAGACCTACTATATAGTAAAATACAAGTTGATCTATTAATAACTATAATGCTTATTGTGAATTTGTTTTTCAAATTTAAGAACGTGCTTATTGTAAGCAGTCTTTCCCTTGGAAACCTGCATTCATAACTCAAACACTCATGAAAGAAGGAAGTTATAACTTAACAACAGAAAAAGGTAAATTATGTCTTTTATGATAATTCAGCATTCAAAGATATTTCACTTTTGTATATTTATATTTCAGTTTAATTTATACAGTAAACATTTTTCAATTATATGTGAATTTGTGATTGAGTTGTCAGAGTTTCAAGTTGACTTTATTACTACTGAGCTTTGAATTCAAACACTTTAATATGAATATCATTTTATTTCAAACAACATTTTAATGAAAAATTTTAAAAAATTCTCAGTGACTAAAATATGGTAAAAACACTCTTGAATCAGGTTCTCTCTGTCTCTCTCTCTCTCTATATATACTGTATATATATAATTTTATTAAAGATTTTTAAAAAGGAAGATAAAAACTAATAAAAACTGATAAGTAAGAAAAAGAAAAGAAAAAAAAAGAAATCAAAGAGAAATGCAAGAAAAAGAAAAAAAAAGAAAAATAGAAAAGAATGAAAAAAAGAAGTAGCTCCCAGTCTTCTTTACAGCAGTTATAAGTTCAGTTATAAATTTACCTCTTACTCCATGATTACAACATAACTCTCTTCTTTCTATAATCTCTCCTGTCTAATCATCAAAACCATAAAGTATAAGTTCATTTTTTTTCTGTTTTACGCAAAACGTCCATAATCAGTCTTCTCTCTGATCAAAAATGTCAATTTAGCCATCTCAGCAAGTTCCATCATCTTCACCAACCATTCCTCTGTTGTGGGTAGTGCAAAAACTTTCCATCTTTGTGCATACAATAATCTTGCTGCGGTTATCATATACAAAAACAAAGTTCCATGACTTTTCTCCAACTGTTTGGCCATCAATCCCAAAAGAAAAACCTCTGGCCTCAATTGTATATTAATATTTAAAATCCTCTGAATCAGTTTGTGTATTTGAATCCAAAATTTCCTAGCCTTTTTACACATCTACCCAACATGATAAAATGTCCCTTCTTGTTGTTCACATTTCCAACATAAATTTGTAGTGCCTTTATACATTCTAGACAATTTCCCTAGTGACATATACCAATGGTACATCATTTTATAAAAATTATCTTTAAGATTATAACATAGTGTAAATTTCTATCCTTTCAGTCACATATTTCCCATTGTTCTGTCTGTATATTATAACCAAAATTTTTAGCCTACTTTATCATACATTCTTTCACTTCTTCTGTGTTAAATTTCAGTAAAAGTTTATACACTTTAGGATATGTTCATCATTTGTACACAATTCAGTTTCAAACTCAGTCTTACAATGTTCAAAACCATAAAATCTTTTGTCTACTTTAAATCTTTCTAACAACTGTAAATAAGAAAACCATTGACAATGTATCCACAGATCTACTCTTGAGGATGGAAAAATCCTCCAGATCAGATGCAGAGGACATGAAAAGAAATGCAGAGGAAGAAGACTTTCATTCATTTTTTATCTTTGTGCCAAAGCAAAAACTAATCATGTATACATTTTCCTCCAGTGTTATTTCTTGTAAAGTAGCAAGTGGCATTGCCAGGCCAGGAAAACTTGCCATACTTGCATTTCTAATCACTCTCCCTTCAACTGCTTTTGGGTGGGGACAGATACAGATATTTTTCCCCAAGAGTAAAAACAGCTTGAGGTATAAATGTTATGGAAAACAAGGAAAAAAGTTTTAAAATTCTATTTAACCTTCATACCAGTTGTCACTGATGATTATAATCTCAGTGTAGTGGAACCAGAGATACTTTACTAACTTATGTACAAAATAATCTCCCCTCTCCATTTCATGTTCTGAAGCCAGCTGGATTGATATTTGAGCCAAATCTGATAACAAAATGCAGGGAATGCTGTCTGATATATATATAGCTCCAACCTCACCTCTGTTCATTGCTCCCTAGCATATGTGGCCTGATCCAACCGCCTCATTTTTTCCCCTAAAGATAAAGCCGCCCTGCTTCATTGTTGGCTTTATCACCAAAAGCAACTGCTGAAGCATGGCTAATCATAACATTAGCTAAATTTTAGATTTAAAAAAGACATCACTAAGGAAGTAGCATTCTGCATAATTTAAATCTGATCAAAGACATATAGCTGTTGTAGACAGAAAATATTTTTAATACACCTAGCACTTCACCATGATGGTAACCACTCTCAGCTGCAGCTTTTTCAGTGAATGACTGAAGCTTGATAACAGGACAAATAGAAGAGTAGAAAATTTTCTTCTAGAAAAGCATAGTCTCTTTTTATTTCCTTGATTATCTGTAACTCCTTTGAAAACCTAAGCAGGGATGGACCTGGGAAATAATTGAATGGGAGTACCTAGAAAATCCAAACATCAGCCCAGAAGAGGGCAGTGACTAATAATTTCCATATTGTCAAGAAAACGACAAGGAGTTGTTCACAAAGTCACCTGGAATTGAACATATAAGAGAATCAGATCACACCAAAACAGACAAAGCAGATTCTGTAGTACCCACTTTTACTGTTTCTAAAAGATAAAAGTTCATTTTTTGTAAGGAAGGCATTCCTGTATGTCCCTCTACATTCTAAAAGACTTATCTGGAAAACAATTACAACTATGCTTGGCTAAGGATGAGAAGAGTTACTTCTCATGTTTATGTTCAGCAGTAAATACATCAACATTGCCTTTTCATGGTTGCAGTTCTAGAAATTTATCTTGTACAAGATAACCATCAAGCTTGCTTGATAAGAGATAATGAAAAATGCACACATATATGATATAATATGGTTTCAAGATGTTGTTTCTTTTAATATAGGAAACTGTTTACTCAGTGGAATTATAAGAGTACAGCCTCTTAAAACATGTTGCGGTCCTTTAAGAGTTGGATTGTCAAGGAAAGCTAAACTCAAGCAGCTTCATCCGTATTTGAAATAGTTCACTATTACCAACATTTTAAACAAGCATTATTTTGTATGAAATGTTTAAAATGGTTATCACATTCATAATTCAAATATTTTATTAATACTTAAATATGTAAAGCACTAGCCTATGAATTTACAGTGATTTTGAAATTAATATCTGCTGATAAAAGTATTCTGTGAAATGTATGTACAATACTGTCATATGTAATAAATCTGAAATGCATAGAAATCTGAAATGCATAAATACTCTTAAGTTATTTTTGTTTATTAAAATATATTATCAAAATGTAAAATTGGTGCACTGCTATATCATACAGCAGTTTAATTAGTAACCTGCCAATTGTTGTACATACATTTGAAAGCATTATGGAATGTTCTGAACAATACTTACTTAATGGTACTGTTTTCATTTTAATATTCTTAAGATTAAAATTATTATTTCTTCCATGGATATTCATGTGAAATTTTTAATCTCATGCACAAGTGCTCATGTATTAGTACCTGGTATATACAGAGCTAATACATTGCTGAGGAGAGAGGAGAGGAGTGTGTGTTCATTCTCCACCTCTTTCTTCCAAACAGATTATCAGTTTCTGATAAAGTTGATAGGATAACTAACTGCTTATGGAGTACCGTTCTGGACCTAATCCATCATATTTTATCATGCTCTAGGTCCCAAGTCTTAGATGTGGATGGTTTTTATCCATTTTATCCATTTCCTATGGCAAGCTTATTCTGTAAGGTTGGAAATGTTTGTGTGCCAAAATTCAGTTAAGGTGAATATAGAGCTAATAAAAAGTTCTTTTCATATATATTTTTATATTACTAGAGCCAATTGATAAAGCCCTTCAAGTTAGCTATAATCCTGATCTGGCATTTATTAACTAAAAGTAACAATTCATTTAACTATATTTTTCAACCATTCTCTTATTTTATAAGAATTAAAATATTTGTATATTCAACTTTGTCAGTTATTATTACTGTAATCTAGAGTTTTAAAAAACAGTTTGGTGTCAATGATATATGACAAATGAAACAGTGGAACAAAATGTTAACAGCATTATTTTAATGCCTTAATGCCTATATTAAGGATCACATGTTTAGTTATGTGGTTAATTTTATTTAAATTAATTATTAAATTAATCATTCAAATTAAATTAAAATTAATTGTCAGAGCCAACAATAAATTAAAAAATCGCTGTTTCCTAGAAACAGTCAACATTTCTGTAATATTTTATTCTTTTCACCTTTTCATCTGTGGCAAATTCAATAAACTTGGTAGATATCTTCTTTCTACTTATAGACTATCTCCAAAATATTCAAATTTTGTGATTATTAATAATCCATGAGTCAGATCTGTAAAATTACTTCTAAGACCTGAAAGCAGATGGACCTAAGTAAATAACATATTTACTAGATATGAATGAGAGAAGTAGTACAGTTTAGCTAAAATTATTTATGTGATTGCACAAATTTATACTTGCATGTTCTGAAGTAACTCTTACTAAAACTTACTGAGAGCTAAATGATCTATATTTATTTGGAAGAAATAATTGGACTTGCTTCAGGTTTTTCCTTTAACTATAGAAATTTAACATTTGTAGCCCAATCAAAACACATGTAGATAATAGAAAACTTGCAAGTGAGTTAAATAAATACCTGCATTAAACTCTGTAAGATGTTTATGTGATTTCTGAATTATGAATCATTCAACATAAAACATTTAGAGTTGTAAAATTCTTTTGTAAGAATTGAATTAGTTATTACATTAATTTGATCTTGGATGAAGCTATATACCAGAATAAAGTTACAATTATTCAGTATAGATATTTGTTGTGAGTATAGTGTTTAAAACTTTTGAAATATATAAACCATTTTTCTTCAGATAGATTGTCTCACCTCTGAAAGAGAGGTCACTAAATAGAGTAGTTTATTATGAAACTGAAGGTTAAATAAAGCATTTTAAAAAGAAATAACAGTTCTCATCATCTTGCCTCCTAAAAAGAAGCATTTGATTAATATATGCTTGAAATTATATGCATTCCTTTAATTGCAGATGACCAATATTAGGAGAAAATTGGATTAGGCAATGTCGCACCAGCTGCATTAGACAAATGTGAGAATAGGCTATTTTTGAATCACTGGACCTTTGCAGTATGTTTCCTTTCTATCTGAATAACATTACCATAACAACATTCTCTTTGAAACAGAAGAATAAAACTGTCCCTTAAAATCTCTATGCACATAGTATTCTATTGTAGCTCATGTTCCCCATTAGATCTTTTGACAAAAAACTCTAGGTATAGACTTAGGGCATCAGTAAGTGAAGGATGCAGAACATACAGACATGCACTTCTGGAGAATGTCTTCATTCTCTCATTTCTAGTAAGAGATAAACTTTACCAAACATGTTCCTCAGAGTAATTCCTGAACTGTCTTGCTGACAACTTTCTTCTTGAGACAGTGGAGAAGGTAACAGCTATCCTTGATTTGATATAAACCAATAGAGAAGACTTAGTTGAAGAGTAGAAGTATAAGGAATATTGGGGGAAGTGACTATATATGTGAGGAAAATAAAAAAAAAAAAGAAGTGAGGGTTACTGATCTGAAATAAAACTGAACTTGAGTTCAGTCAATACATATCTTTTCAAAATGGGTTTTAATGAGCTCAGAGCAATGATAATCAGACTTATTATTTGTTAGATATATATCCTGGCTTTCCTCCAAGAGCTCAAGGTAGTGTATATAGTGTTTCTTCCTCCAATTTTTCCAACAAGAACAGTTGTGGGGGGTGGGGTGGGGAGAGAGAATGATTCACCCAGAGTTATTTATTGAACTTCCAGGGCTGAAGATAAGCTTGAACCTGGTTATCCCTAGATCAGCAGTACTCATTCCAAGTCATGAGCAACTAGTAGGGAAGAGTGCATAATGTTGGGATTTTTTAAATAAGAAGATACTAAAGGGACAATTGCAAACAATTCCACATAGATGTCAGCTGATTAAGCTACACAAAAAGCTTAATGAAGAATTTAAAATCTGAAAATCATAGAAGATGTATATAGGAGATTGAAAGTAGTTCAGATCATCAAAGAAGAACATGGACAGATCTCCCAGCACTACAGTAATGATATTGCTTAAATGAGCATAGGTTGGTGAAGTATTCTACAAACAGTAAAAAAGGACTTCCTTTTGATATGTTAAAGGAAAAGATAAGAATTGGTATATCAACTTCTCAATGAAGAAGCAAAATGCAAAGAAAAGGCTCGGTTACTCCTATTTTGGTTCAGTTTTCAACAAGAAAGTATGTGTTCCATCAGGAAATGGTAAAGAGCAGGAGGAAGAGGCAGAATCTTTGCTCTGAAAAGGTTTAGATCTCCAGAGCCAGTTGAATTGCATCCTATTGAAGGGACTAAGTGATAGTCTGGCCAAAACTTTGAATATTGTGAGAATGCAAAAAACAAATACAAATGCAGTTTGAGGTTGCATCAAAACACATAGAGTTTCCAGATCACAGAAAGTAATAGTTCGACTTTCTTCTGTTTTGGTCAGACTCTTGAATATTTTATCCAACTCTGGGCACCACAGTTTTAAGAAGAATTCAGACAAACAAATTAAGGAGAGATTGAAGACTTAAAAATTATTATTAAATAAATAAAGGCAAAACAAATACATATCAGTCAAAGGCTATTTTGGAAGGCTAAAATCTAATATTGCCACTATGATGTCATTATGTGACCTCCTCCATGTAAGTAAAAACATTAGGTGTTTATGCTGACTGTATTGGTAATTTTTGATTGGCTTAGATTAATATAAAGTAAGAACATAATGGAAATTACAGGTACAGGTAATCCTTGCTTAATGACTGCCTTGTTTAGTGACTGTTACGACTTATTACAAGTTACGATGGTGCTGAAAAAGTAACTTTATGACTGTTCCTTACACTTAAAACTGTTGCAATGTCCCTGCAGTCATGTGATTGAGATTCAGGCACTTCACAAATGGTGGGCATTTACAACTGTCACAGTGTCCTGTGGTCACGTGAACACCATTTACGCACTTCACAGGTGGCCTCCAACAAGGAGAGCCAGTGGAGAAGCCGGCAGTAAAATCTCAAGTTGCGATCATGTGATGTCTTGCTTAACAACCCCAGGTGATTCACTTACTGACCACAATGGAAGTGAGGTTGTAAGTCCATCTTGGTCATGTGATGTGTTGCTTAATTACCATGTCACTTAGTGATGGATTTGCTGGTCCCAATTGTGGCCATTAAATGAGGACTTCCTGTAGTCAAAAAATGTTTGAGGGGAGGGCTCCATTTGTGTTCAAATGCATTTAAAATTGTATCAGCAGTAAACAGTTTGAAGTCTTCAGTTTCTTACATTGATTCATTTTTGTGGCATCTAATTTGAAATAGCCATACAATGAGATTGATTTGTTTCCTACTAAAGCTAGAAATGTAATATGAAGCTATTCTGAAATCAACAAAAAGAAATTCAATTTCAGACCAGCCTAAACCACCCAACTGTTTAATTCTCTTACCACAAATTGCTACCACACTCTTGCTATTTGCATTATAGAACTACACTTTTGTTCAGACACATACCATCTGCTTCATAGTGCTTGCCATTCTTTAATCTGCAAGAAGCTGCTACCTGTTAGTTTACACCCCAAGGAGCTAACAGCACTCATGAGTACAATGTCTTCACCCTATAGCAATTATAACACAAATAAGAAAGATACCTTCAACCAACCTTGAAGTGGAATATTATCAATAGTTTACTTCCTGGTGATACTGCACTGCCTTGAGCCACAGCTGAGCTTCTTTATGTTTTCTGGGCAGGGTGGTGCCAGGTGATCCACATTTCAGTTTCTTAGGACTGAACAAAAGTACAACCCTGCCATATGTTTTGGGCCCTGCAGATCCAACCACCACACATGCATTGTTTGGTAAAATAAAGCCATTTGAATAAACATTTAGGTTAATGTTTATAAAGGATTTTTTCCAAGCCAGGTCTATCAATAACAAAGGTAGCTTTTTAACACCCACCTACAGAGGCTATTTGAACATGGTGATGATATTCTACAGTTCACATTAATAGTGTCCCATTACCTTTTCTTTCTCCAATACGGTGTTATTCTCTCTTCACCCTGTTAAAATTGATTTTGTTTTAAAACTAAAACAAACCCCAAATCCATTCCCTGCTTTTTGCTTCCTAGCTCAAGGAAGATAAAGACAGAACTTTGGTCAAATCCAAAATAAATTTCCCAGCTGTCACTTTTATGCTTTATACTTATTCTGACTGATTCTAGTTTCGATGGAGCCAATAAATGTGCCACGTCATACTGTATTGTTAAATTGTTAGGGTAACCAGTGACCTGATTTTGTTTGTTCAAGTTGTTTTTATTTATGTGATTGTTTAGAGGTTAAGATTGATGAAATTCTTGTGCACTTCCCACAGTCATAAGATTGGGGTGACATAAAAATTATAAAGCTAAATAAACAATATTCTGATAAAGGGTAGGAAAACCTTGTTCTAATTTTGAATTTCGATTCAGTCTTGGTTTGGCTTCCTAAGTACAAAATATGCATACCTGAAGATCTTAACTTCATATGAAATGATGTATTTGTCCTATTTTTGCTGATCAAAACAGTCATATCAACATACATTAAAAGTAATAATGCTTATATTTTAAAAAATCTAAATGTTTTAAAGGAATTATATTTAATATTTATATATATAAATGTGTATGAATATGCCTAAGATAAAATATTTACAATAACATGGGATATTTATGTCCCATAAGATATACAGATAATTAAATTAAATGGAACTTTCAAAATGTTATGAATAATTGAATTATGTGATTTCAATTACTAGATGCACTGTTTCTGCACTGAAGTTGCAAGAATGGTGGTAATTAATAAATCAGTGCAAATTTATCATAAGAGACAATAAAAATGTAGCCTGAAGATTAAGTGTTCCATCTTAATAAACTATAGCAAAAGTCTGCGATGACAAATGGGCCTAAAGTAGTTGATGGCTCTATTTGTGTACCATCAGGAAAGAAAATATTATCAAGAAAATTCTCTCCACATTATTGCAGAGAGGAGGCAAAGAATGATTAATATAAGATTAAAGAATCCTTTCCTGCTCTATATATGTACATTTCCATGAAATCTCTGAAAAGAAGAATGGAATACCAGGGATAACGTGCTATGCAAAAATCTCCTCTCATTGTACTCCTTATTTTGTCTAAACAAGAGTTGAGTAATACTGACTAACAAGGCCATGTTTATTGGCTTTACTTAGGAGTTCTAAATTACAACAAATTATAGTTTCCATTAAGCAGGAAGTATCTTATCATAGGCTTTCTATCCACTATTGCTTTCTTCTGCCATGTGTTATATTGTTATGTTTGGATTAGTGGTAATCAAAATAAAGATTGGCAGAGCTGATATTTGGCTTGGAGATGCACAACCTCCTGGTGTATCACTTAAAAAGCACTGTGATGGAGAAAAATGACTTCCAGGGACAATCTTGCACTGGTCATATACATTTTGCTGGCATTATTTACTAAAATATTCTCTACACAATTACTGTTTATACAAATGACTTCCCATGGCAAGATATAAAGGATTTACTAGAATATGTTTTCATTTCAATTTATTTTCCAGTTTTGGTCAGAGATTTTCCAACATGTCTAAAATATGGTATTCTCATACAGGACTATAATGCCTGTAAATTTCATGCAAAGCTGTTTTTAAAAAGTCATAATCAAGTGTTAATATCCACTGAGGGTCAGTGGGAAGCACAGCAGTTAGATTTCTGGATCAGGATTTGTATTCAGGTACCAAGTTGAATTGGTGGCCTCTGAATTGTTCAAAGGTGCATTGAGCAATTTTCCATCTTGGAATCTGTACCAATCTTCTGATTAGTACATAACTCTATTGGAGATCATTCATGCTTTCAGATCAGAAACTACAGCTGATAATGATTATAAAAACATTTCTCAGAAGCACAAAATGCAACATAATAAGTTAAATATTGTCAACTATAGCAGTATATCATTATCATATGGGTTTTGTATTTTTATCACTATTCTAAAAATATAAACAAACAAAAAAAACCCTTTTCTTCTACCCCCCCCCCCCCCAATTGATACAGACTTTGTGACATTACATTTATTTCCTACTAAAAGAGGCTTGTTACTATTAATTCAGTAGAAGGTCTGCCTAAAAGTAAGGAACAAGGATGGCTGAACAACGCAATAAAATTTTACAGTGCCTCACATGTTCACATGAGGAAGAAGAAACCTTTTCAGATAAAGCCAGAAGTTGATTATGAAGAGACTTGCTGTTGATATTGAAAAATTAACAGCCAAACTGAACAGTGTTAAGAAGAAAATCTATGTTGGCAAAGTATACTGATTAAATGTATGGAATTGTTAGCTGTCTTTAGTAGATCAGGAGAAAGTCTGATAATGAGAATAAGTTGAGAGCTGCTGGAAGGTATTTCAGTGATATTTAGAGAACAGCTAAATGTTCTACTCAAGAAATAGTAGTAAAAGTATCTATTTGTGCAAGCATTTAATGTCATCATTGGACCTTTTAATGTATAATTTCACTTTTAAAGTTTCTTCAGAATCAGATTGTGGAGTATGCTATCAGTCATTCCCAGATGAGAATATTTTTGGTTACCTACTTTTATTTTGGTTAGAACTGAACATGCATTTCTCCAGTCCATGCAAGTGGAGAAAAAGAAGTGAAATTCCTTTGAATTCACTATCTTTAAATTTGTGAGAACTGCCTGCAAATATAAAAATAATCAGCAATGTGATGTAGAGTGCTTCTTTCCATTACTTTTTCTCAAAAGCTTGTCAGGAAACAGCAGGGAAGACTATCCTAAGCATTTTTTTTAGATGAAATGTGATTTTCCACAAAAAGGTTGATTATATTTTGGCAGAAACCTTGCACTTCAATTTTAGTGTTGAAAAACACACAAACATTCAGCACAGCAATGCTTTGGTTCTGAGAAACTGTATTTTGGGATTTAGTTAAAATAATAATAATAACAACAACAACAACAGATTGGTGATTGGTAACATATCAGTGTTATAAATGATAAACCTTAAATGGTTATTAGGTTACCAGACATCTCTATTTTTAAGGAATATGCCTTATTTGAAAGGGGATTCCTGTTCCATAAAGATATGTGCCTATGAAGTCAGTAAGGACATAACTTATTTTGATATTTTAGCAAAACACGGGAGGTAATATGTCAATTTTTAAATACAGGTTGCTCATGAACGTAAAGCATTGGGTGCAGGGACCATTTCAAGCAGAGAAATGGCAGAAAAAAGAAAATGCCATATGTACGTCCACTCATTGTATTTCCCCTCAATTCTACTTCCCCAGCTACTTTTTTCTTAACCTGACAAGTGGACAAATATAACAATAGCATATTTAGCTTGCCGCTGGATATGGCTCTCATAATCACACACCGTATTTTTCTGATTGATTTCACTTTTTTCTTAGATCACGTCTCCTCTTTCTTTTCTTTAGCTGTCGTCTTCTATCTCCCTTACATTGATTTGCTGTATTTCAATTCATTGTTAATTCTGTCATCTGGGCTTCCTAACCTTTAGCTGCGTTTCTGGGGCCATTTTCCCCACATCTTTCCAGCTCTCAGCTACTTTGTCTGCCACTTTTCCAAACATCTTTCAGGCTATTTTTTTCATACCAAGAAAATGCTCAGCAACTTCTAGTTCAACCCTATATTTGTCTGATTTTCCTCCATGTTTTTCCATGATGCAGAAAGTGTTCCCCACCCCCTAATCTTCTTTATTCCTGGGATCATTTAGATGTCCAGTAAGTTCAGAATACTTCTTCCCTCCTGGGGATATAATGTTCCCTGACACTCAGATCCAAGAAGTTAATTCGCTTATTTCACCCTACTGCCTCCCTCTCTGCCCCCTCTTTCAGAGTTCAATCACTCCAGTAGTTTTCAAGAAGCTTATTGTATGCACACTTTATTTACACTTGATAAATAGATTGATGATGTGAGGTAGAGGTGGGGGAACAAACTGCCAATAAAAAAGAAACTTTTATCAATCTATGGAAAGAGGATTCAGATCAGCACCAAACATATAGACATTTTAATATTAATCTGATTGTGTTTTATGCTGCATTAGAAAGGTGTGAATAATGTTTGAGCAACTCATTTGGAATGTGTTCTAAGTCCCTATGAGATATTAGTTCATATATATTAGTGTTTTATTTTGTTCATATATCACACTGTCTATATGCAGCCTAAATAAATGCTCAAAGGTTTATTCTGTCCGATAGAAATGTTTATGAACATTTCATATAATTCCACTAAATGTGTATGCTTGTGTTTTAAACTTGAAAGAAAAGAATATGACTAGAAATGTATTGAGTGGGGATGAACTGAAAAGAAATTTATTTATTTTTGTTTGAATCCTGTAATCCCAATGAGAAATCACTGTCAAGAACACTGAGCTCCTAAAATCACATCGATTCCATTGGGACTTAGGGGCTTAATTCAGTGCAGGCACTGATGAATCTGGTGGGCGGAAGCTGGATGAGTAGGAAGCATCAACAGAATATTGAGATCAGATGTTCCAGCACTAATGTGTTGCCAACTAAAAGTTTTATGTTCCTCCTTTAAGAACTGCCTTCCCTGATGGATCTGATTTAACTTCAGTTTTGTCCTCGAAAGACTGTAATTGTAGACTGGATCATGATTCCCGTGCTTTATAGCCACTATCCTTTCTCTGTGTATCTGAATGATAAAATACAACATGGTGAATGGCAAGGCTTATTCAGATCAATCAGTAAAACAAATATGGAAATAAATAAAACAGAAGTGATTACCCATTAAAAATGGCACATCCATTCAATTTCCTTTATTTTCCTGGCATTGACAAGAGTTTGACTCATCAAAGTCTTTCTTTTTAGGAAAAGGTAAAGTAAAATAAATGGCATTCACTTTTCTTCTGAAAACTACTTAGAAGTTTTCTTTTCTTGTTTCTTCCATTAAGCAGAACTCTTCAACTGATAATGGTCTGGAAGTGACTTTCTATAGTTTTTAAATGTAAATTATTAGTTTTAGTGAACAAAGCAATCTCATTCATGAACAGAGCAATTTCCTCTGCATGACATAACAGACTTTGTTCTTTTTGTTCAAATATGAAGTAACATGGCAGCTATACTATGTACAGTATATGTTGCAATAATTCTCAGGAAAATATATCCCACAGCTGGAACAACAGGATCACTTGTTCGGTTACCTTTCATTCTTAGTTAGGAACGTAATAACCAGAGTTCTGCTATTAGAAGGAGCTGACAATGAACAGTCAGAGATCACCAAGCAAGAGGTCATGTAAATGGAATGAGAGAGAAACAGGAACCAAGATAAACAAGTTGAATCCTAAAACTTCATCTCTGATAAGGCATTTACACCTTTACTGTCATGAACCTAGGAGCATTCCAGGTTCTACTTGTTTCAGATCAGATAAGCTGACAATCACCTTGCCCAGCTGTTAGATTAGATAGGAACACTTTTTGATCTTATTTTGATTTATCCACATTCCAATAAAAGCTGGACACATTCTGCTTTTTTTCAGTTGTTCATTGAAACATGATGTTTCCCCGCAGCTTCAGTCTGATTCATCTAAAAAGGCTTAATTCAGTGCAGGCGCTGATGAATCTGGTGGGCAGAAGCTGGATGAGTAGGAAGCATCAACAGAATAGTTTAAGTGAGATCAGATGTTCCAGCACTAATGTGTTGCCAACTAAAAGTTTTACATTCCTCCTTTAAGAACTGCCTTCCCTGATGGATCTGATTTAACTTCAGTTTTGTCCTCGAAAGAAGATACCTTCATAAAGTTTGTGACTATGACCCAGTATAGACTGTTATCAATCAATTAAGGCCAAAGGCTAATTTACTGCTTACTTGTGCTTAGTATTGGACATATTATTCAAAGAAAAGAAAGTAGTATTCTTTTCAGTCCTTTCTCATTATTAAGTATACTTCTAAAGCTGCTTTAAAAAAGCTCAGATCTCACAAGATTCTCAAACCTTGTGAGATTTTAGCAATCTCACCTCAAGATATTCGAAGATATCTTCTGGGAATGCTGAAAACTCGCGAGATTTGGCAAAATCATCATAGTTCAGTTAATACATTCAAACACACACATACATCTGTTTGTGTGTGTGCATATTTCAATGTATTATTAGAGCTTATGTGCACTGGTTTAGACTGCAAGTGATGTCCTGATACCCATAGGTATTGCTGTGAACTGCCAACTCTCTCTGGAAAATTCAGCATTTTTTATTTTTAATCTGTTTTGTTTCATGACTGTTCCAAAGTTGAAAAGAAAATGTTATGCAGCTATTAAGAAAGTTTTTTCACTGTTATTTTGTCATTCTTTCTACACACTTTCAAGAATCCATATCAGGCTAGATGAGAAAGAAAACACAAAGGTGAATTTTTCTGGGTAAATGAAATTACTTTTGAGAACATTTTGTAGAAGTTACACAGACACAAAGCAGTATGTCAAAATCCCTGCTTTGCTTTTGTCTAGTTGATTCAAAATATGCACTTTTTGCTTGTAACTGTAAGAACAAAGTCAGCACATAACTAATCCTAATATGTAGTAAGAAATTGAGGAAAATCCCAATTCCATTGATAGCAATATCATCACATTTATTTCTTGGGCAACCCAGAAGTAAAGCACTACCAAAATAGAAATCATGAGCTGTTCTTTCTATATGTATGAGCTCGTAGCTTCACAATTTATTTCTGGAAGATCCCACATAATCAGATTTATGCCTCATCATGGATTCACTAGGCAACCATTTCCCAACATCTTTCAGCTGCCTAGATTGTGCAATTTGTGCTTCCTTTTGTATTCCTTCTCTGCATTATCATAAGAGAAGGAACTGATACATGTCAGCTGCATATACTCCAAAGACTGCCACTGACTAATGGATTTAATTACCCAGAACAACATTGCAAGGCTAGCTAGAAGAGGGTGAGATGAAATCAGTAGGCCAGGAATATGTGAATGTAATAGAATCTGACCTTGGAATAGGGATAGGCAATCTGGTGCTCTGTTGATGTTTTTGACTCCAACTCCTGTAATCCTTTGCTATTGCCCTGCCAGATGGGATTAATGAGTGTCTAATACCAATCCCACCCATCCCAAGTCCTGCTATGTTGCCCCATTGGGGTGGTGGTGGGGTGTTCCTGGGAGGAATGAGCAAAGAACATCGGGAGTGTATGCCAAGAGTATATATTCCCAGCAGGGTCACCAAGGCATGAAGTTCATCCTAGCTGCCCAGCTAAAGCCAGCAAGCCCTTATATCGGGCAGCAACAATATAGGAAGATGCCAGAAGCACATGATCATTTTAGTGACAATAGCAAAGGCATCAATTCACACTGTGTGGGAGAAGGCAATGATAAACCACTCCTGTGTTTTTACCAAGAAAACCACATGGATAATATATTCAGGGAAGCTGGACTGGAAGAAGATGAATGTGGTTTTAAAATTGGAGGAAGAAATTTCAATAATCTGCACTATGCTGATGACACTACCTTGGTAGCTGAAAATGCAAAGGATCAGCAAACCCTAGTACTAAAAGTCAAAGAGCGCAGTGAAAAAATGGGGCTAAAATTAAATATAAAGAAAACCAAACCACAGGTAGAACAACCAGCCTTAGAACTGACAATGAAGATATCGAAGTGGTGGACAGCTTCTACCTTTTAGGATCAACCACCAACAGTAAAGGAACAAGCAGCCAAGAAATGCACCACAGACTAGCACTCAGTAGAGGAGCCACAAAGGCCTTGGAAAAGATACTCAGATGCTGTGATATGATATGTCTACACTTACAAATATATAAACTGTGCAAACTGTGGTATTCCCTGTGACGCTTTATGGAAGCAAACGTCGAAAGTTGATACGAAAACACACCACCACCTGAGTGAAATCTTGGGTGTGCTTGTAATAGTAGATTGGCAATTCTACCTCAGTCAACTGTTTTTCCAAAATTGTGGGAAATTTGTGAGGAATCAGCAACCTTTACAGATGGTAAGGAAAACTGTCAGAAAATCAGAAGACAGCAGATGATCTGATAAAAACGAACAGAGGCCATTGCCTGACACTGACTGAGACTTTTGATCCATCTAACCTAATACTACTAACAATGACTCACAGTTGCTGTCTAGAGTTTCAGGCAGGCTTCCCCAGCCCTTGGAGATGCCTGGGATTCAACTTAGAATTTTCTAAATGTAAAGCTGGTCCTCTGTCAGTTAGATACAGCCCATCCCATTGACGGAATCACTGGCAGAATCAAATCCTTACAGTATCTCCATATATGATGTTTGCATGGCCCAGGATCAGCTCCACACCTTGTGATCTCCTGCCATCACTCCTGTTGGGCAGCTGAGACGTGTCGTTACCAGCTCAGCCACAACTTGCTCAAGACTTCTGCAAAACGAGTGTGAATTATTTGTGGTACTTCTGTAGAAGTATTTCTACTTCTGTTGAAACCTTTTCAAAGAAAAGGTGGCTGGATGGCTTTTCAGCTCCCCTCCATCCCAACCAGTGGGATTTTTTTTCAAATACCCAGACAAAGAAACACTGCATGAAGCAAGGATATGCAGTACTTTATTTTACTTCTCTTAGTGTGCAGTGGGGTAAGCAACTGTGATTATTATTGTTGTTGCTGTTGTTGTAGGACTGGCAGCAGCTTGGGGCAGGGCAATTACTTTTACTGTTTGTTGGTAGAAGTTAAGATTGTGCAGGATCTTCAAAAACTGCTTTTGAAGGTTTGGCGAATGAATATGGTGGAGGTGTGGAAGAGACCTCATTCATACAAATTATGACCTTGGCAGCAATGGTGATGAACTAATTCATGAACTAATTATAACTATAAATACACATTATGACAATTTGTGAGGAAAGAATAGCCAATTTAGGAAGATAAACAAGAAACCTACTCTCTGAGTGTTCTGCAATGAATTTGATCCATCACAATTGGTGTGAAATTAAGTGAATAGCTTTCCTTAATTCAATCTCAGTAGTAAGCAGAGTGAGTCAACCAGACTGCTAAATGATTGTCCCCTCACAAGGCCAATATTAATTTGTGATGTCTATACAAGTGTGTTTGGCTTTGCATCTGAAAGCAGGAAGATGTGTTAGAAGAGCAGATAAATGAAGAACCACATGGCTGCAACAATGATACTGTTCTTGCTTCATAAATACTCAATGGCCGTCATTTTCTCTCCCTCCCCCCCTGCCCCCCTCCCCCCGCTGCTCTGCAGATACAGTATTCCAGAAATCCCAGGAAGCCTAGCCAAGGAGGATATGGTAGACCCAGTGCAGCTAGAGAGAAGGTTGAGCTACACATGCTCCCTTTGAAAAAGCAAGCCGGTTGTTTTGCTAAACATGAATGTAATTGCTATTTGCTATGACATGATTGCTTAAACATTACTTAATTAATAACAGAGAGGAGGAAGCTTCTTAAGAACCAAGTCTATTCCTGACAGAGCTGTCTGGATTGCCTGCATTATAATGTATCTTTGAACTATTCCTTGCTTTTCTGTTCCAAAACAATCGGCAATGACTTGTTCTCAGCTCTGCTGTGCCATGTATCTGTCTAATGGCTTCTCATTTCTTAGATAATTTGATGTCTTACAGCAATAATAATAATACTTTTTAATCGAAGAGTCTTCAAGAAAACATAAAGGCATGAGTGATATAACAAATAAACATAAACATGAAGAATATAAATGCAGCAATAATTATAGCAACATAGAAGGACATTGGGCTTTTTTAGCCAGATATTTCATCAGTATAAAATGGCAATGGTGACCTGGTGGTTCTAAGCCTTAAAGCAAAAGTATGGTAATTGCATGATGGGAGGGTAATCAATTGGCTTCTCTGCTGTTTGCTGTAAAATGAAGTTTGCATAGAATGGGGAAGGCATAACATTTTCTCATGAACTCATTCTAGTGCTACTGTGAAAAAAAATACTCTGATAAACAGATTGAACTACATTAAAGTTGTAGTAGCTGTATTCCCACATAGAAGTATATGGCCAACAGGATGAAATGGACCTGCATAAACTAGAACCACCCCAATGGTACCACCTGAATTGGAGTAATATCCCCTTATCTGAGAATCATCCAATCTCATCCAATCTTGAAAAGTCCAGCTGTATTTTATGAGAGAACCATGCCAAGGTAAGCTCCTCTTCTATCTTCTCTGCTGCTTTTGTAACTTGATTGTCTCTCCTGGGGCTTATCCTCATGTCTTGCTAAACCTGTCCCCCGCCCCCCCCCCCCCCCAAATTCTCACTGTTTTAAGAGGAATTGTCCTCAGGTCACAGCTTTCATCTCATGATGTGGTCCGGGGTTGGCATCTAGTAAGATCCTATTGGCCAGTTGAGCTGCTAGAAGCATACCAAGTCACAAGACACTCCTTCCATGTGTTATAGAAGAAACTGCACCCTTGTTTCTACAAAGGCTTCTGCCTGTGTAAAGCCTGATTCATATGTCACAAAGAACTATTCAAACATGATTTAGCCTTTTAATGACATTGATATACCAGTCTTTTGGAATACTGCTAGACCTGTAATCAAATAAGCTTTCAATGGTCTTTTCAAAGGCTAGAAGGTAGGTAGGTAGGTAAAAAGAAAATGGCCTACTGGTTGAGTTAAACTGGAAAATAGAGATATTGCTAGTTCTGTCCCAAATAAGTGTATTACAGGTTTTCTGCTACTTCTGCTATCACAAGGCCATGTTTGCATTGATTCAGGGAACAGCAACATTTTGACTATTCCAATGCCATTTTGCCTATTCCTTGAGATGCTCCCAAGTACTGCTAACTGACCTCTCACAAGTGGTACTACCAGTCCTTTGGTAGTGATTTAGTGATTTGGGAGCTGGGATGAAGTTGACAAGAATTCTGCCAATTTCCCTTCTAGCCCAAGTAGAACTAGTCAACCTGTTTCCAAAAAAGCCTTGGCTGGATGCAGGGCCCCTAACAGGAGTTTAAATATTGTCTAGGCTGTGGAATACCATAGATTTACAATGCAATGGATTTAGAATAAGCAGGGAAGTGACAACTTGGAAATAATGTAACGAATAGATATAGAGAGCAAGCACAGATTCAACAGACATTACAGATGTTTCAAAAGAAAAGTTGTCATGCTAGAAGATCAAATATATCAAGCCACTAGAAAAGCCATGTCACAGCCTAAAGAATAACCAAACTTACACGTTGTTTAATTGAATAGCAAAACTGTCCCAACACTGCCCAATAAGGAATAATCAGATTTTATGTAAAACAGAAACAGGTGCAGAGAAGCTGCAATTGAACTAGGGAGAGTCATCCTGTCACCTCTATTATAGTTTGGATTACAGATTAAGTAATATTTGGTAAAGAAGTTTGTTTTTACTGTTTCTTCTTTATGTATTAGGCACAAATACATATACTGATTTGCCAGGCCAAGCGGAACTGTAATAGGTCACACAGAAGATCACTCAAAGGGTTAGAGAACATCAGACTATACTTTGCATGGCAATAACCTAAGCGTTACACTTTGCATTGTGATGTCTAGATATTTATTTAGGTGCATAGAAGGACTCACTCTAAAGGCTCAGGGCACATTTTATAGCAGTTCAGCTTTAAAAAGAAATACACACACACAAACTAATCTATCTATCTATCTATCTATCTATCTATCTATCTATCTATCTATCTATCGTTTTGACCACCAGTCATAACAAATAAGATAAAACCTGCACAAAAGTGGCCAAACGTTAATAAAATATACTAAAATATACAAAAATCAGTAAAAACATTAAAACAGTGTTTAATCATATTAAGCCTTTTTAAATTTTATTAATATTCTTTGTAACTATCTCCTAAAATCAATGAGTATAAAATTAGGCTCAGCTTTGGTTACATCATGCCTGGGTTATTATTTAAGCCTAAAGTTGCATTGAACCAGATAAGGACACTTTTTGGCCTGGGGCCATACCTTCCCTCCACTTCCTAATTTTTCAGGCTCTAAGAGTGTCACATTGATGCACCTGGGTATAGCAGAGACATTTTTTCCTACCCTCTTCTTACATTTTTCAAGATTAAGGTGTTTTGTTTTATTGTTTAAAGCAGAGTAAGTGTGGGAAGCCTAGGAGATGCTTCACACATCTATTTTAGTATTTATTTCATGTTGAAAATGCTCCATATACCATTTTGCTGCCAAATTTTAGCAGCACAATCTGGGGGGAGCTCCAGGAATCACAGAAAAGAAGTGTAGGAAGTCTTGTGCAACCTGCAGGTAGTGGGCTGATTATCCTGCTATAAAGATCTACCTAGAAATTCCATTTAACTCAATAGGATTTGCTACTAAGTAGACATGCATAGGATGTTATGGTCAGTTTGTTTTTTAGTGAACTAACCTAATTGGGATTTAGGAATAATATACAGAGTGAAGTGTGGTTGTCTTTCTGAATTCCATCTTTTCTGAGGTTTTGTAATTTTGCAGTGAGTTTGTTGGAATGTTGCAATGAAATTCTTGGTTACTTAAATACATGCAAAGCATATTTTTTTTTAAAAACCTAAGCTGTACATAGAAATACACTTTAGAAGAAACTGTGTATGGCAATAAAGGTAAATCTTTATATTAACAGACTAATGGAAAAGTATTAGATGGAATTATCTTTCAAGAGTGGTAGTAATAGAATAGGATGCTTCATCTCATAGAATCATAGCATTGGAAGCGACCCTGGAGGTCTTCTAGTCTAAACCCCTGCCCAGCACAGGAATCCTCAGACCATCCTGGATAAGTGACTATTCAATCTTTTATTGAAAACTTCCAATGATGGAGCACCCACAGTTTCAGTAGACAGATTATTCCATTACTTAAGTCAGGAAATTTCTCTTATTTCAAGTTTGAATCTCTCACTGTAAAGTTTTCCCTCATTGGTTCTTGTCTTACCTTTGGGGGCTCTGGAGAATAAATCCACACCCTCTTCCCTGTGACATCCGTTCATGTATTGAAAGGCTGCTATCATGTCTCCCCTTAGCTTTCTCTTCTTTAGGTTCAGCACAGCAAATTCTTCAACTGCTCTTTGTAGGATTTAACCTCCAAGCTTTTTAACCATCTTTACTGTTCTACTCTACACTCTTTCCAGTTCCTCAGTGTCATTTTTGTATTGTGGCAATCAGAACTGGACACAGTATTCCAGATGTGGTCTGACTAGTGCAGCATGGAGCAGTGCTATCACTTCCTGTGATCTTGACGTTCTACCTCCATTGTTGCAGCCCAGAAAACTGCATTGGTTCTTTTGTGAACTGTGGCACATTTCAAGCTCATGCTTTATTTGTGGTCTACCAAGACACCCAGATCTTTTTTGCAGATGCTACCACTAAGCCAGGTACCATCTATCTTATATCTGTACATCTGGTTTTCCCTGCCTAAATGCAGAACCTTACATTTCTCACCACTGAACAATATTTAGTTGCATGGAGCCTAATGTTCAGTCTATCAAGATCCTTTTGAATTTTGAGCCTACCTTCTGGGGTGCTGATAATCCCCTTCCCAGCTTTCAGTGCAATCCTATGTATGCTTGAGGTGCTTTCACTCCGGTTATAGGATTATAGATCTTTAAAAAAAATTTTTAAGTAAAGCAAAGTTTATATAACTGTTATAAAATGATGCATTATATAGCAAAAGTGAATAAGATCTCATACAATTCTAGAATGCAGGATCATCTGATGAAATTGAACACTTGGTTGTTCAAAACAGCAAACCTGAGTTTTTCAAGAGGATCTTTTTGATAAACAGTCTGAATGGAATTGTAAGTTGATTTTTATATTATTTCATCATTATTACATTTCATACAAGTGCTGTACAACTAAAATAATGCACAATGCTATACTCATGAAATCCATCTTAACTATCCTTTTTGCTGTGAACGAGCAAAAGTGCCTGTATACTTTTTAGTGCAATGTCCTTGTCCATGGTACTGAAATGGAATATCCAATATCCAAGTTGCCATGTGAACCATTGTTTTTCTTCAAGAAGGAAGCCGTCTGCTTAACAGATACAGATTTCTGACATAGAAATGGCTCCTGTGGCAGTCCTGCATTAAAGAAATGTGTTGCCTGAAACAGCTATTATGCAGATTTTTTTTCTCGAGCAGAAGAATCTGACAGCCTTCACTAAACAAGGTGGTGATTTCTGTATACATTCAAGTTCTATGAATAAATGAATTTAGTCATTTTAGTTTATCTCAGTTTTTTCTTTATTTTTACAAATGTGGGTTTATTATTTCTTGGGTCCAGTTAGAAATTTAGAAAACCCCATGGATGCATTAATATAGACATTTTTGCAAGTAGTGTTCTCAAATATAATGTATCTTATTTGGACTAATATGCACTATACATTATTTGGACTAATATACACATTTCTGATTCCATCTTCTCCCAATAGATACATTTTATATGCATCTTATGAATGGAGAACCATGTTTGTTTGATTGATTGATTGACATTGATTTATCCTGCCTTTATTTTTTGTCAACTCAGGACAGCATACATACTTAATACACCCACCTCCTATTTTCCCTACAATAACAATCCTGTGATGTGGGTTGTGCTGAGAGAAAGTGACTGGCCCAGAGTCACCCAGCTGGCTTTCATGTCTAAGGGAGGCCTACCACTCACAGTCTCCTGGTTTCTAGCCCAGCACCTTAGCCACTATATCAATTGGGTAGATTCAAATTCCTCTGCAATCTATCCCTAGTTTTCCTGCTAGAAGCCTTCTGCTTAAAGCAACAGCAATGGCATACTTTATTGTCAGTTTTCATTAATCTTTTTAAAATATTTTTTATCCCACCTTTATTACTTTATAAGTATTACTTTATCAAGGGAGCAAACATACATAATACTCCTTCCTCTTCCTATTTTCCCCACAACAACAACCCTGTGAGGTGAGCTGGGCTGAGAGAGAGGGGCTGGCCCAAAGTCACCCAGCTGGCTTTCATGCCTAAGGCAGGACTAGAACTCATTGCTTCCTGCTTTCTAGCCTGGAGCCTTAACAACTAAACCAAATTGGCTCTCATCTTTGCCTTAAAAAATTGCCTAAAAGACCCATGTAACTTGACCATTATTCCCTTCTTGCCAAGGCTGGTCAATTTTTATATCTCATGATTTCATTTTAAATTTTTCTGAATTTATGTGATGGAGTTTCTAGAACAAATCTGGGTAAGCCAAGGTCTTTCATTCTACTCATTCCAATCGTCCAAGGCTTTAGTTACGGCTTTCATTTTGGCACTTTCATCTTACTTTTCATCCTTGCATTCATTTTATCCATTACACCAAAAGAAGGGGTAATGAAATTCTGACTGATTATCCAACTTCTGTTTCTTGGCCACTAACAGTAACAGCTCTATAGAAAAGTTAGCTGCAGTTTGATATGTGAAAAATAGATGCCTATGGGCTTTAAAAAATCATATATGCTTCATTTTAATTTTGGTTCCTAAGTGATTTTCCTCATCTTGACAGCTGCAGTTTGTTCAATAGTGCTTTAGGGCAAGGACGATATCCTATTTAGGCCAAAATTAATACCTTTTTAAAATTGGCTGTTATGCAAGTTTAATAGTTTTCCTTATGATCAAAGAGAAAGAGAAACAAAAAGAGAGGGGAGACTGGCTACACAATTTTATTAAATCCAATTTAATATTTAAAGGAATAGGATGTGGCCCAGCTGTACAGAGGGATGCTAAACTTTTACTGAGCTATAGACAGCTCTGTTTTTCTCCAGAAGGAAGATGTACTGTATTGAAGCTTATTTTCAGATAAATAGTTTTAATAATATGAAACAAAATTTAAATCTGATTAAAATATATACAATAAGGAGAGAAGCATGGTATTCTTTGTGTGTGTGTACCTTTAGTCAGTGTTGACTCCTGGCAACTACCCGGACTAGTCCCTGCACTTTTCTTGGTAAGGTTTTTCAGAAGTGGTTTGCCATAGCCTCCTTCCTAGGGCTGAGAGAGAATGACTGACAGAGATCACCCAGCTGGCTTCATGCCTCAGGCAGGACTAGAACTCACGGTCTCCTGGTTTCTAGCCTGGTGCCTTAACCACTACACCAAACTGGCTCTCTCTCTTTTTTATATTAGATAAAAATATTTAAATGAAATGTTTGTTCCTCTTCCCCATTCCATTCCGTATTAATCTAATGAAGACTCTGTATTAGCTAAAGCACAGCTTTAGTTTTTAACTGGCCCTCTACTAGATGTAGCTTACACCAGTAATATCCACAATGATTAAATTCTGAATAAAATATGTTCAGGCTCCTTTAGAAGTTCAGCCTGGCCCATTTTATCATTTTAAGTTTTCTCAAAATTGAGATTTAAGGTTATAAGAGATCCAGTATCCATGTTGCTTTGTCATGTCATGTCATGTCATGTCATGTCATGCAGTAATGTATGCATTGCTTTCTTAGTCATCATATGATTAGGCAATTGATGATGATGATGATTTAAGCTAAGGAGAACATCTAGGAGATTTCAGGAGAAGTAGGGGGAGGGGAAATGAAGGAGGCTGAGAATAAGGAAAGGAAAGAACATGACTACCAATGAGCAAAATGCTTTTGAATAAATCTGCAAATAAGTAAAGGATAAGAGCAAATAAACAAATAATAAACTCTGATTTTGCTTTTAAAAGCAGTATAAAATACATGAAATAAGGAAGTTATGTGAAAAAAATTAACCCTGCTTCAAAACAAGTATAAATAATTGTACCATCTATGATTATTCTTTGAAAACATCATTAATTTAACAAGATTACATAAATTGTTTGAATGCTAACACAGCAAATATGCAGTAGGGTTTACCTGCTTCTAAAGACAGCACATTTGGAGAACAACTGAAATAAATTCCCAGTTAGTAAAGTGCATCCAGAGAGCACTATGAAATCTAACACTATAGGAGACAAATTTAGGATGGAAAATCAAATTTCATCTGTCTAGGGCAGACTCCTACAATACCGTCCTACAGGCTGCAGTCGGATTGTCTAATGCACTTGACTGAGACACGAATAAGCTAAAGTAGAATATGTATATTGATTTAAACCTACATATAATTACAAGCTACCCAGTACTTGTTTTCAATTTTCTGTCAAGCCAAGCTTATTGATACATGATCTGGATCCTCAGGAATATCAAAGCCAAGCCTCTCCCCCAAGCCACAATTTCTCTACAGCGCGCCAAAGTCTCAAAAATTCTCCAGCCCTCCAAAACCAAAGAACTTCCTTTATTCTCTGGAAGCTTCATCATGATGTGTGAAGGCAGTTGAAATACCATGCTGTGATTGGCTTTCCAGTCCTTGATCTCCCATAGGCTTATTGAACACGAGAGCACATTAAGATTCACTGACTCTTCCTGAGTCAGTGCAAGTCTTCATGTCATTCAGTTTCCAATAAAACCTCTTTGTAATTCATTCTTGAGATAATGTCTGATACTGCTTCCTTATTTGGGTTATCCTAGACCCACACTGGCTTTTATCTCATGCTTGATGTCTTTAATCTCAGCAAATGTCTGAGACTGATTTGAGCCAAGTGCTATTTTGAATCTTTATTGCTGAGGTTTTGCTGTTCCTTCCATTTCTGTAGAAGCCTAACAGAAATATTAGCCTGAGCGTGACAGACAAGGCCTGTCTGTAAGG
The DNA here is from genome assembly GCA_030867105.1 of Liasis olivaceus. NCBI lineage: Eukaryota > Metazoa > Chordata > Lepidosauria > Squamata > Pythonidae > Liasis > Liasis olivaceus. The sequence goes on from CM061349.1 coordinate 194,810,406, forward strand.
GAAAACATTCCTATCCTTGCCTATATATATCAATGTTCAATCCACAATATTAAAGTAGGATTTGTGTGTATTGCTTTCTTATTATTAGTCTATTAGAGTCCCACGTAAGAAAATTATGTATTGGGCCTCCTACAATGCAAAGGAGTCATAGAATGAAGCATAAACTATTCATGAATATGAAATATGCATGTTTCCTTTATAAACTCTACAATGTACCCATATTGTTCAGGGCAAGTTCTGGAATTATATTTTGATACTTAACCCTAGGTTTTGAGCTGTTAAAAAAAAGAATGTCCAAAATCTTACTTGTCAACATAGACCAATTTCTACCCAGATATAAGAATAAATATTATTGTCTATGAAAAGGCCTAGAAGTCAGGTACAGTGGTCTGTATCCAAAGATGCTTCTTGTGTGAAGAAAATAAAGCATTTCTGCTCACACAAGGCACTGTTCCCAATATTCACCCTCCCCTTTTACCTATCACAGTTCTCCACTACCCCAAGATGTGAGGTTTGGGAGGCTTCAGTGAACGGGAGAGGGATAAGGAAAAAGAGTGGTTTTGCCTGGTACAACTGAATAATGCTTTCCACACGGGCAAGAACACCTTTGGATATAAGGCATAAATATTTCTGTGTTTGGTTAAAGCAAGCAGTTTAAGCAGACGATGTCTAGGAAAACTGTGCTTTTCTTTTCCTTTTTAAAAAAAGAAGAAAATCAAACTTCCTAATGGATCTTTTATGATATAAGATGCAAGCAGCTTTCCTGAACGTTGTCTTTTCTGTTAGTTTACTTTCTTTGCAGTCACGCACATTTTAAAACCATCGATAGCTGATCAGCAGATACTTAATTGAGCACTCAGTAACGCAGAGCTCTAGAATCTTTGCAACATCACATCCAGAAATTTTGTGGGCTGGATTGTGGAATTAGTCTCTTTCGTGAGTTAAAAAGATAAAGGAGTATGAACCAATCACCTAAATTGAAAAGAAGCAACTATATTTCCCAGTCCATGTGTTTTAACCATTAATTAATTAATTCCCAGCATTTGTATGCTTCTTAATTGAGTGATTCTATTGCAGAAAGGAAACCTATTTTGTTTCAAGGTTAACAGGACAGAAACAGCATTGGTCGCACTTTTAGATGATCTCTTTAGATGATCTCTGGCGAGAGCGGGATGGAGGGAGTGCATCCATCCTTGCTCTTCTTGACCTCTCAGCGGCTTTCGATACCATTGACCATGGTATCCTTTTGGGTTGGCTGCAGGAGTTGGGGCTGGGTGGCACAGTGTTGTGCTGGTTCAGCTCCTTTCTCCAAGGCCGAACCCAATCGGTGTTGATAGGGAGCGAGAGGTCCAGCCCCCGGCCCCTACTTTGTGGGGTGCCGCAGGGGTCAGTGCTTTCACCGCTCCTATTTAACATCTACATGAAACCGCTAGGTGAGATCATCCGGCACCATGGGGTGAGGTATCATCAGTATGCTGATGATACCCAACTATACATCTCCATCCCAGGTGCCCTAAGTGACGCTGTGACTGCCCTCTCGCGGTGCCTGGAGGCTGTGGGGGCCTGGATAGGGGACAACAGGCTTCAGCTGAACCCTGGTAAGACGGAGTGGCTGTGGATACGGGGAGCCTCAAGATCTAGGACCTTGTCATCTTTGGTTCTTGACGGGGTTGCACTACCCCAGACAGACCCGGTGTGTAATCTGGGGGTTCTCCTGGACTCACGACTCCTGCTCGAAGAGCAGGTGGCAGTCGTGGCTAGGAGAGCCTTTGCACGACTTCGTGTTGTGCGGCAGTTACGCCCCTTCCTGGATCAGGAGGACCTCCGCACGGTCACTCATGCCCTGGTCACCTCCGGGTTGGACTACTGTAATGCGCTCTACATGGGGCTACCCTTGAAGAGTATCCGGAAGCTACAGCTGGTGCAGAATGCGGCGGCGCGGACAGTTCTTAATGCCCCTAGGAGGGCACGTATAAGACCCCTGTTGCGTGAGCTGCATTGGTTACCAGTTTGTTTCCAGGTCCAATTCAAGGTGTTGGTCATCACCTTTAAAGCCCTTCATGGCACGGGACCAGGTTATCTGAGGAACCGCCTCGCCCCGGTCATTTCAGCCCGCCCCACTTGGTCCAGCAGAAGGGGCAGGTTGCAGACCCCACCAGTCAAGGAATTTCAATTGGTGGGGTCTAGGCAGAGAGCCTTTTCTGCTGCAGCGCCCGCCCTATGGAACATCCTGCCTCCTGAGGTCCGGTGTGCCCCCTCCCTCATGGCCTTCAGGAAAGGGATCAAATCCTGGTTCTGCCAGAAGGCCTGGGGGCCCGCACCTGTGGAGATGGCTGGTGGGGTGAGGGGTTTGTCCCCACCCAGCATCTTACAGGTTTTTAGGGCTTATAATCATTGGAGGTTTTTAGGGCATTTTTAATATATGTTTTTTAATTATTTATAGATTTTATCCATGGTTGGAGGGACTTGTGTTTTTTCTTCCTTTTTTATTTTTGTGAGCCGCCCTGAGTCACCCGTTGGGGGAGATGGGTGGCATACAAGTCTGATAATAAATAAATAAATAAATAAATAAATAAATAAATAAATACTGCATGGTTCAACCTTGCATTGATCTGAAGAAATGTGAGGGCGGATTCCTCTTTAGATGTGTTCATATCTAATCCTGTAGGATACTCACACCCCACCTAGTATCTGGAAATAGATTGTGATTAGATCTTGTGAATTTCAGTCGTCTGAAGGAGTGGACAAGAGCCATCAGTCTGAAGCAGCATGACTAGCCGAGTGGGATGCTGAAACCAGTAGCACAGATCGGACGGGTACTGAAAACAGTAACTCATCCTGGAAGCCCAGATGTTGGAGATGAAGTTCCTGATCCTTTGCATCTTTTATCCCGTGGGCATTAGGAGTAAAGGCAGCAAACAAGGGACTCCCTCCTGATTCCTCTTTTTGTTCTTGCTCTGCTTTCCTTGTTTGAAAACTGATTAGACTCTCCCCTTCAGCCTGCATCCTAGAGGAAGAAATCAGCACATCTTTTTTCTCCACCCTGTGGACAGAAAGCTTAGAAAGACAAGCTTTCAGTTAGAGCACCTAGCTCCCATAATAAACTTTACTTATCCTTCTGGACCGTAAACATCTGTCTCTAGGTATTTTTATTTGGCTTGGCTCATATTCATAAACTGTTTAAATACTACATATGGATCTTTAAATAAAGGAGCCTCTTTCAGACACATTTTGCAGGAAAAATTACCTAAACTTGGCCCAATCCGCACTTTGGCTATGTACAATGTACATAAACCCTCAAAGTCTACTTGATTTCAGTCATTACTAACTGATAGAGTAAATAAACAGTGTTCTGTATGCAATCTGAACCCTCTTTAAGTTACCTGTCCTGTGCTCATGCTGGCTTGACTGTAAGCCATTTTAGAAAATCCTACCACATTCTCTCAATGGGCATTTCCCGTGCTGCACCTTTCTTTTCACACATTTACACAAATTCATATACAGTATAATACTCTCACTATAATATCTGAGGTTTGATGTGTAAAGTAGGTCATGAATTATAATACCCTTCATATCTGTATCTAATTCAATGCATAATACATAGAATTAATCTAGATGTTTTTTCAGCTAGGAATAGGTTTGAGGATACATAAGTTAATCTTATTTAAATTTGAAAAGTCCTATCCACAGAACTGAACAAGGGCACTTTAGAGAATATTTGCATCTAAAAGCAACTGTTTAGGAAAAAGAATGAACATGTTAAATGAATTTAGCCTTTATATAACGTCAGTCAAGATTTCTCCTGATTCATCATGCTTGTTCTCTACGTACCTTGATAAACGAGGACCTTGATATCTAAGGAGGAGGAAAATTCAATTCCTCCTTCCCTAATTTTACCAGAAATAAATCCTTGAATCACGTGCAAATCTTTTTGGTGAGTGAGAATTCTATGTTGAAAGATTTCTGCACCTCTGAGACCAAGGGGTAGAGAGCAGGGGGAAAAGTGATCAGCAAATTCTTATCAACTCATACATGGATTAGTTTTGGAATTGTAGCCGGACTGAATTAAATTGTATTGCATGCTAGTGAGGGGAGCGGTGCCGTCAGTTACTGGAGGAAGTTGAGGGCAAAAATAAGAGCTGTGAATGGATTAAATATTTAAAGTGCAGGAAAGAGAAGCCATGAAACCTGAAATACAAATATATGGAGCGTGACCCTGTTTCCTCATGACATGTGCCTAAGAAGGTGTCTGTAGCAAAGTGGGACAAATTATGGCACCCTCCTCAGTGATGTCATTGCACAAGCCCCTCCTTTATGTGTCTGCATAGTGATGTCGTGCAAGGTGGGACTGGTGTAGTGATAACACTGCCGAAGCTCACGTACTGCGAAAGGACATCTTGTTTCTTGCTTGCCATCAAAAAACAGGCCAGCTGTCCTCTGCCAGTCATTGCCAATTACCTACCAAGACAAGAATTGCTGCTGACTTGCTTTTTTGCTGGCAATGAAAAGTGTGTGTGTGTGTGTATATAAATATAAAATTGTCATCCTCTCCTTGAATTTCTTAATTAAAAAAAAAAATCTGGGAAACAAATTATATCAATTGAATTCATTGGCTACAGTGCAGTTGCCTCAATTCAGCGGAGAGGAAAACCAACTTGATATCCTTTTCCTGGGATTTACATTGAAAAATAAATGAAAATAAAATATTCTGATCATGTCCTATTTAGATGCGAGGGATGCTTCTGAGGCCCCCCCAGCTGTCCTATATCTTCCCCTCCCCCCTCCCCCTCCCCTACCTGATGGTAAAACTAAAGCAGGGCAAGACATTATTAAACAGGTTTGAGCCAAGAGCACAGGGTTGATAATAATGTCTTGTTGGCTAAAACCAAACAGCTGAATGCATCGGGTGGACTTTTCTAAGAAGGTTGTGTCAACGTCACCTCAAGACTGGTTCTTAAGCTATACTATCTTGGTGATTGGGCAGGAAGGGAGTGACTTCAGCTGCAAGAGCTGGAGGGCAGTTCTCAGAACACTGTTCAATCTTCTTGTCCTGCCCACCCCCCACCCTCCTTAAGTGTTTGGATTGTGGTCTGGCAAGTTTTGGAGTGCTTCTTTTTAAGAGCCAAGTGCCATTCCTCCCTTCCCTGCACTGCCATTTATTCTCTATAGGCAGGTCTTTTACCTGAGTAAGGATTCTCCCATTGTATGCCTAGGAACATTTCCACTGCAAAGATCTGCTGCGGCACTCCATTTACACACCCCTTTGCCTTTACAGAGATTGTGATCAGCAGCCCACAGGATCCCTTGCTCAGAGGCAGGACTCTCTTTCAAGCAGGTTGGTCATTTGCCTTTGCATCTGTGTTTGATCTGCAAGTGAAGACAGCTCTCTTAAACTTAATTTTAACGTATGCAATGGTAATAAAGTTGATGGCAAATCTTGTTCGCTTTCATTTTATTTACGGATGGTTAGCATGTTTTAATGCAGCTGTGTTTTCTTGTCGCTGCTTCAAGCCCTTGAGATGGAGAAGGGACGTGATATAGACATTTCTGTAATATTAAGCGATGAACATTTAAAAAATCCATTCTGCTCTGTCGTGGGCCCTGTGTTCTTACATATTGCCCGCTGTCCATAGAATCAACAGTCTCCAGCTGCAGTTGAGACCACAACCGCAGCCGGGACGGGAAAGATCTGATCAAGGATATAAACTACAGCTCTTGTTGGTGGAATGATGAGCTACTGTTGTAACTTTGTGTCATTATTTTTAGGACTCCCCTGTATGTTATAATGTGACATTTTGTATTACAAGAAGCTATCACTTTTATTCCTTCTCCAGAACAGGAGTTTTCTCCTTTGCTTTTGGAGGGGAGGATAATCAATTCACATATAGATGCATTTAGAAAGGCATTTTGCACTGGGGAAATTTCATTTGAAATGCTACCCTTTAGGAAAGTGCAGTGAAACCCCACAAAATAGGCCATTCTGTGGTATGACTATATCGTTAGGAAATACATGCCACACATCACACTAAGTCATGGTTTGTTTTAACCACAATTTATTGGTCAAGCCAAAGTGTCCTAGGTCACACCTAATACTAAGCCATAATCCATGGTTTATAAACCACAAATGATAGGCGCACATTGTTCTAAGCTGTACCCAAACAAACCATCTGTGCAGTACATGATGCCAAACTATGTTATTTTTGAATGTGGGCTTGAAATGAGTTTTAAAGAAAAGGAAGATGAACCTTACGCCCCCTGCCCCCAAAAAGTACCAACCTTGGGCAAAACTAAAGTCAACATTTTTAGAGGGGGCATATGATTCTATAATAGCTGACAGGGTATTTTTTACTGCTTGATTGTATGTCTGGTGATAATCTTGGTCCTGACACCAAGATTATCACCAGACATACAATCAAGCAGTAAACAATGCCCTAATCAAGGAACTACCAGAGAAAAAACAACACACACACACACACACACACATCCCCCTACCAACACTGGCAGGGCATGCCACAGTATATAAACAGAGAGCAAACCCCACTCCATTCTAGCACTGAAGATGTTACCTAGCCGGGTAACGAATCGTTTGCAAGAAAACAACCAAGCTCAGAGAACCCCAAGGACTCCACAGTTCAACCCTGAGCTACACATATTCGCTTCCATAAATTACAGTATATCATAATCTCCAAATACTTGATGGGTGTGGAATTCTTTAGGGCTGTTCGACCCCTCAGCCATTTGCTTTTGCTAGATTTCTAAGCAGATTTCCAAATGTTGATAGATTTCTAAATTGGCATTTTGAAAGCCTGAAAATATTATTTTTTGAAGAGACAAATCCTAAGTCATGTAATAAAACAAACATTTAACATTACTATTATGAAAGGATTTGAATTTTTTTTAAACTTCTTGTGAGGTAAGTGTATATTTGGTACAATGATATCTTTCTATCTGTGATTAACTTGAAAAACTGGGAAGTTTTTCTTCTATTAAGCTGACCACTTTCAGAGGCCTGTGATAGATGATAGATAGACAGACAGACAGATGGTAGATAGATAATTTGTTCCTTTGAGTCAGTGTTGACTCCTGGTGGTGGCTGCCTAGACTAGGCCCTGCAGTTTTCTTGGCAAAATTTTGGAAGTGGTTTGCCTTTGCCTGCTTCCTAGGGCTGAGAGAGAATGACTGAGAGAGATCACCCAGCTGGCATCATGCCTTAGGCAGGATTAGAACTCATGGTCTCCTGGTTTCTAGCCTGGTGCCTTAATACACACACACACACACACACACACAGAGTATCTGTGTTCAGCAGTTTGAGTTGTTGTTCACTAGCTGTTCACCTCTCATTCTGGATTTGAATAGCAGTCTGATTAATCTCTTCCTCTATCATGGCTGTACCAGGGAAGTATCCACTTGTTATGAAAGGATGCCTACAGAAGGTCACTCTATTTCTGATCACAGCAATTCATGAGAGCCTTTATTCCTTTCTGAATCGCTAAAAGGTACTTCAAAGAAGTGGTCTGTACCTCAAAGCACTAGAACATGGTGTGGGGAGAATATAACTGGAGAAAGAGTTAAAAGAAAAGAGAATGCTTGTTCCCGCAAGTGCAGTGCCGATCACTCGTTGAGCAAATGCTGCGACAGACAGGAGAACAGCTTCCCACCAGCCTGGATTCTGTCCTTCGGGTCTCTGAAGACCCCGGAAGCTGACACTTGTGAACCTGATCCATGCAAAGGCAGTTAGCAAATTATAAGTTGATTGCAAATGCTCGATCCAACCTGTCTCCACTGTTGGTGTCATCTGACAAAGTCATGCTCAAAAGGGTTTGTGCCATCCTCTCTCAAGGGCTCCCAGAACATCATTAAGCAGATGTGTGGCTGTTTGCCATTTTTAATGGGCCTTAATGTTCAGCTGTGTTCAGTTGAGCATGATAAAAATCAGGGTATTCAAGGAAGAGGAGCACATCTTCATTCCACAGGGCACAGTGTGCTTGTGATTCCCTTTCAGATTTATTTTTTTTTAAAGTTGGGTGTCACCTTACAGGAGTGACTTCCTATAATTCAGTCAAGCTATACCTACCAAGAATAGAAAGCATTGTGGTATCTATCCATCATCCCTTGGGCGAGCTTTAGCAGCTGCATTATAGCTTTGCGCTGTAATTGCTGAAGCAGTTGTTTGTACATAGCAGTGTCATCAGATACAGAAATGTGTGCACATGCACAACTTGTCCAAATACAGCCTGCATATAGGAGAAAAGGGCGCATATTCCTTATTCACAGACCTATGAATGAATGCAATACTTTAAATATTTTTTCAAAGTGATACGTAGCAAATGTGGGGAAATTCCATTTCAAGAGAATGTTTGACCTGTCAAACCAAATAATGAGTAGATAGAATGGAAGCCTTGGAAAATCAGTGAGCAGGAGGAAATCAGGAAAGTGGGTAACCCTCTCAGGTAGGCTTTTTAATTTTAAAAAGGGGAGGCCAGTCCCCAGTTTTTGTTTGGGATTTTTTTTTTTTCCTCCAAGGAAAGTTGAAAAAAAAGTAAGGACAAAGTCCCTCTCCAGCCAGCAGTTACAGGGCTGGCTAACCTAATGAATTTGGGCAGCAAGCTAGCATCAGTGAAGTGGTTGTGGTACATATTACATTTTGTTTTGGGGATGAGATCTGGACTGTGTAAACTTGTTCTGGTGTATGCATATGTGGGTTTGTGTGAGATTCTGGGACTCAGGGAGACTTAGTCCCTGTGATGATGGTGACTGAGAGAGCAAATGTTCTCCCTTCCCTTCCCTTCCCTTCCCTTCCCTTCCCTTCCCTTCCCTTCCCTTCCCTTCCCTTCCCTTCCCTTCCCTTCCCTTCCCTTCCCTTCCCTTCCCTTCCCTTTTCAATTTTCTACAAGGTCTTTGACCTTGGTACACACAATGAAGATTTAATTTCTTAATGAATCAGTGGTGCTTCTTCTGGGAGAGGGGTCTAGCCTTTAGCACATGCCTTCTTGCAGGTGTCATTTGCTCCCTGCTACATCAGTGGCAAAGAGGACTTCTCTAGTGTAAAGCAGACAGTGGCGGCATTCCTCTTTGGCTCTCCCTAGGACTCATGGGATGGGTGCAGCAGGATCATGGGAGAAGGATTTGGAGACCTCCACTGGAATTAGTGAGAGTCCAAGCCCACACAGCCCATGTGTGCATGCCTGCACCCCATTACATGGTATAAACAAACACAATACAGATATTTTCCCCCCCTCTTTCCCAGCTCTCCTGAATAAGTCCTTCCAGTCTCATGGCTGGAGTGCCAAGAGGAAGAGCAGGAGGCTTGGCTCAGGGGGTTCAATGCTGCCACCTGTAGGACCAATTTGTCCACAGCCAGGTAGTCTTTTGCATTTACATGTGGTCACATATTATTTACAGGTAGTCCATATTTAGCAAATGCTTCATTCAGTGGTCATTTGCAGTTATGACGGGGATGACAAAGTAACTTTGCGACCAACCCTCACATTTACAACCTTCGCAGGTCTGTAAAGCAATGGAAAGCTGAAGTAAGATCATAAGCACAGTTGTGGTTTCACTTATTTATTTATTTATTAATCAGTCAATCAATTTTATATATGTCACCCATCTCACTGGATAAGGTGGATTAAGCCTATTCATATTGATAACTCCTATGTTATATATTTGTTTTCTTGCAGAAAATGGTTATAAAATAATGTTACTACAAGTCAGCAATGGGGTGAAGTGGTGGGGGGACCAAAACAACAAAAACCCAGGTGCCATACATACATAGGTTGTCTGCTGGCCTCAGGTTTCCTAACTCCGAGTTAGTTTAGTGCTAATTGTTTATTGTGGCATGAATGTCTATAGACATGGTAGTCAAATGGAAATAGATTACAGGTAGTCTTCAACATGACCATTTGTTTAACAACCATTAGAAGTTATGATGGTGCTAAAAAAGTTATTTACAACTGGTCTTCATGCTTACGACCATCGCAGTGTCCCCACAGTCACACGATCAAAATTTGGGCACTTGGCAACTAGCATGTATTTATGACGGTTGCAGTATCTGGGGGCCACATGATCATCATTTGTGACCTTCCCAGGGCAATTCTGACAAACAGAGTCAATGGGGGAAGTTGGATTCACTTAACAACTGTGGCAATTCACTTAACAACCCTGGCAAAAAAGGTCGTAAAATTGGGCATGACTCACTTAATGACTGCATAACTTAGTGACAGAAGTTCCAGTCCCAATTGTGGTCATAAGTTGAGGACTACCTGTACACTGATTTGGTATCAGCGTCTAGCCTCTTTGGATATCTGCCAAGGTCCCAGCAAGACCATTTCTGATTTCTTCCCTGTGTTTCTTCCCACTGTTATTAGGGAGATGGAAGTTTAATTTATTTATTTACTGGGGCTTGTATGCTGCTCCAGTCCAGCAGGACTGGTTTTAAATTACTTAAATGATTTAAATAGCACCTCTTGGATTTGCTGCTACTTCCTGGTACATTGGAGGAGATTTAGTAATGCGTTACGGACTGGCCGTGCTCCTGCTTATGTTGGGGTAACTCCCATTGAAACCAGTGGCACTTCTGTGATATCTGCCTCCTGCATGTTTGCAGTGCATATTGACTTCTAGATTATGTGGGGAAATACACAAGCATTGTTAAATGAAGAATGTATACATCCAAACTATATTGGGCAGGGGAACTTTGTGGTTCTGGAATATTTCATGTCAGCCTTTCCCCACTATTCACCTCAAACTTTTCCTTCCCCAACTCAGCATGCGTGGAAAGGGTTAGGGTTGCAACTCCCAGAATAACCAGCCAGCATGATGACTGAGCATTTTGGAAGTTGCAGTCCTTACACATCTGGAGGCTTCTGGGTAAAGAACACTCTTCTATAGGCCCAAAGATTACGGGTCCATGTGGAACAGCAATGAAACAAAATATTATTATTTTTCTGCCTAAAATTCCTCCTTCCTGGGTGTTTTGTCCCCTAAATGATCTTTGAAGACAGGTAGGTAAAAGGTAGATTGGTAATTAGAGTTAGGTAATTTTTAGCAAAAAGATGATTACTGAGAGCACATTTTGGATGGGGGTCTTAAAAATAAAGCAGCATAATCAAGCCCATTTGCTGAAATGCACAATCAACATCAGATGTAATTTGGACTCCATATTGACAGAAAGATCATTTCCATTCTGCCTATGGCATTTCATTAAGAGCATCCATTTTATCTATTCATTGCTACACATATGGGTAAGAATGCAGCCAAAATATCGACGACACAAGCACCAATGAATAATGGAGGGAAATAATAAGCAAGTGCCGTGGTGTTATGCCTCCAAAGCTCTTGTGGGGGACCACGAGAGAAATTTAATATAATTTCTCAGAAGCCGTGCGTGGGAGGTTAATGTAGAATGCTTTATTTTCTAGTGGTGCCTTTATTCATCTTTATGATGGAATATGTTCCTAAGCACTGCTAGCTTGGGCCATTATGCAGCACTGAAGATTGCTTCATCTTGCAGATCTATCAAGCAGCAAATCTCTAGGAAAGACGACCAATCTTGGTCCTTGTTTTTATCCGACCGAGCAAGGGCGCAATAAGAAATCCTGTCCTTGGCTTCTGATAGATAGGCTGCTGCAGAAGCTGAGCTTACTGTAGACATGCAATGAGGCAGGAAGGAAGTCTTAAGCCTTTACTCATCCCTACAAGAAACGCAGACTCTACCCTGGGGGTTGGGGATGGGGGTGGAGGCTTTTGGTCGCATACATTCAATTATTTTATATACGTCTTTCCACATAGAGGACTGGCGTGCAAAAAAAATTTCAAAATAAAGGAATCCTAAAAATATAAAACCTACATTACAATAAATGTAGTTAAAATTTTAACTTTTTTTTTTTTTTTTTAACATCAAGACATGGGAGGCATCCTTTTGCCATAATCAGATGTGTCAGATGCCACTGCCTGGATGTAGAGATATTTAGGGAACTTTCTTTCTGTCCTCATTAAGAATGATTCTGGAGTAAACCTACATATATGAGACCATGATGAAAAGCAGCCAGCCTTCAAGGCAGGATTATTGCGTAGAGGAAAAAGTCCTTCTTCCACCAGGGGGCAGATCACATCCTGCGTTAGATATTCTGCCCTGGCTCCTGTTCTCTGATTTTCTAAGTCTTGAAGACCAGCGGCTTTGAGTTAGGGCTCTGTCTAGAAAGCCTCCGAAAATGCTGCATTTTTCTTCCTTAGGAGGCAGATGGAAGAAATGTATCTTTATTTCAGAACAGAGTGTCTTTCTGCCGATGTGCTAGGGATCCTGAGGACATTATCTCTATAGCTACTTGTGCTGGTTCGTTTCCTTAAACATCCAAAATACTGCTACAATGCAGTGTCAACACGACTGCTTGGTTCCTAGGTTTCATCCTCACCTTCAATCAGCCACTCCTATCTCCTCAGATGGGAAACTTGATCAAAAATTCATTTCCTGAAGCAAAATTATGCTAAAAACAATTATGGGGAGCATGTTTTTCAGGATTGTGAAAAGACTATATCCCAGGACTTTTCAGTCTCCATTGCTACTGTACACCTGTTTATCTCTGGAAAAGCCATTTATGAAGCTCAAAGAAAATGTGGGGATTTTTTCTTCATTTTTGTTTTTAGAAGTGGGCCTATTTAATAGGCTCTTCTTATAGTTACCCATGACCAACATGACACCTTCCAAATATGTTAGACCGAGACTATGGAACCAGTTAAAGTATTTTCAACTAATATTAATGGATTGAATTGTTCATTTAAAAAGGGTTTTTTTCTGGAGATAAGGGAAAATGAACATATTATACATATGTCTTTAGAATACTCATGTGTTAAAAAAAGAGAAGACAATGTTAATTTTTCGGTCAAAAATTGGTGGCCTTGGGTAGACAAAAAAAAAAATGGAGCAGTCATACATGTATGTGTCAGAAATTTAACATGGAATCTGGAAAGACAAATTGAAGACAAAGAAGGAAGAAGTATAATACTATGGTTTCAGATTGAACATGTGGATCTCTAGAAGTTACAATAGAGTAACACATTGGCCAATGATTTGATGTTTCTAGACCAGTGTTTTTCAACTTTGGCAACTTTAAGATCCATGGATCTTAAAGTTGCCACAGTTGAGAAACACTGTCCTAGATTGACAGGGACAAGTTCTTTCTGCATAGGTGGGTTTTTGAAACTTGCCCTCCTATACAGCTAATGGCAGGATGTCAAAGTGTAGCAGAATAAAGATCCTACAAAATGTATTAATTCTAAGTTGGTTAAGATACTGAGTCAATTTAAAATGCAATTATGTCCGTGTCCCATGTCCTGATTGTATTCCAGCTGGTGCTGTGTGCAACTCTATAACCAGACTTCTTTGTCTAAGAACAGCCATAGCCTGTTCATGTCCCAGGGTCAACGGTACCTTGGGTACAAAACCCCAAATTCAGAACCATTCCTCCAATTTGCTGTTTCTGAGTGAATTGGAATTTATCTAGCAAAATAAGAGATGTCAAAGTTGGGACTGGAGATTAATCTTTAGCCAGTGTTTGAAAATACTTAGCCATTCTTTTGTCTCAACCCTCAGCAGCTGTAATGGGCTGTGAGAATGGCCTTGGGAGACAGGAGGAGGAGCCACAGCCCAGCAAGGTCAGACAAAAGATATCTCAGCCCACAGAAGGAATGGGAGTGGAGAAAGCGTCTCAGAAGGGATCCTCCTTAGTTCTCTGGGACGTAAAAGTAAGGGAGGGGAAAAGTGCTTTTAGGCTTGCAAGATTCCGTTACGGTAACCTTACAGTTAAGGTAATGTTAATACTCCTGGTTTGTGCTTCTTGTCTGGACTACCTCCAAGGGCTTACATCAGCCCTGCCTCCAACCACAGAGCTGTGTTAGGGACACATCTTGCTACCTGGAACACCTTTTGTATGAAATTAGTTTGTACTTTTGCAAGTTTAAAATCACTGATACCTGGATGATCTGAGTCTGGCCACAAACAGACACAGTGCAGCTGGGCTAAACTGTGCCTCAGAAGAAGAAGAAAAAAAAAGCCGGGGGGCGGGGGACTGCCGAGATGTGTATTGCAGCACACATCCCCAAGAAAAAAATCCACGTTACCTGTTCAATGAGTTTCCAGTCAAGTCTTCAGGTCATTGTTTACAATGCCTTGCAAAGCATATGATCTTAGTTTTCTCATAACTGAGTTGCAATAAGTGATCTGTTATCCCATGGCCCTTCCTAGCCCAAGTGGTATAAAGCAGTACAGATGTTGCCCTATTTGCCAATTTGGGGGGATGATGATTTTTATTTAAATACCCCACTATTGAAGTAATGTATCAATTGAATAATAATGTTGCTAGGATAATTCTTTCTTCATTCCTTTGCTGGCTGGCGCTACATCTGAGACATGGTCTCCTTCTTCCAACTTGCTGTTTTTCTGTTAAAATGACTGAACCTCAAATTCCCACAAAATATGCCAAACTGGCTTTGTGTATGGTAACAGCCGCCAGAATTCTTTTCTTGGAAATGACACATAGTCTCTTTCATAGAACAATGGAAAATTAAATTGCGGAAGTATGCATTGATTAAAAAATAACCTTGTATTTGAAAAACAAATCTGATACAGAATTCAATTCATTCTTGGATTATAATTTGACATATGGCCTTGTACTGCATCCAAGGTTTGGTTTTCTGGATAGATTTTTTTTTTTTAAGTTTAGACAGAAATGATTATATTTTTTCTTAATTTATTATTCATACTACATTGATTACGGTCATTAATTTGCTGCATATTATCTTGATTTTAACAATGATTTGAAGATTTAAATGGAAATAAGATACTTGAATACATAGAACTAATGTTATTTTGATATTTTTACTTAGTTTTATTTAATCTTATAATGCTTGTAAGTCTCTTTCCTATTCACTTTAAGCTTTTTATACTTTTTTCTATTTTTCTTGAGTGTGTTTCTCTAAATATCTAATAAAATAAATTTTAAAAAAGATTTTTAAAAAATGTTTAGTGTTTATATACTATTTTTAACTGCTAGCCACCCAGAGTCATGTCGTTGAGATGGGCAGCCCTATACATTTATTAAATAAATAGAACAAACTATGTTAGATTATATATTCCAAAATTCCCAGATGACATGCCCAATTTAACATGCCAGCTGGGAATTCTGAGGCTTGCATTCCAACAGGTCTGGAGGATACCAAACTGGGGGAGGGTTTTGCAGCATTTTTTAGGAATAGAATTTCAATCTTAAAGTCCAACAGTGGAAACTTTAGATAATAAAATATTCATGAATGTATAGCCTACATTTCCTCCAGGATCACAAGGTAATGGCTTTCCTCACAACAACAAACCTATGAAATCTACCAGGTCCACTCCAGCTCTTGAACCCTGTGTCGCACTGGCTGACTTGTCAACACCCTAGGTGCTATTTGGGAGCTGAGGATGAAATCCTTGGACCTCAGACAATTCAAAAAATGGTGGAATAGCGCACCACTGGACTTAAAACAAACAAACAAACAAACAAAAAAAGCACTGGAAAAAGCAGAATATTCAGGGAAAGGAAAAAAGTAATTAAAAACAAAACTCAGGTTTTGAACCAGCAACCTGCTCTTTATAAGAGAAGAGCTATAGACATTGTACTTTATAGCAGTCATGATATTAGAAAGAAATAGGACAGTAAGAAAAAATTTTAAGCTACTAGTTGTGCCTCCATGTATATGCCTTTTGGTGTTTTAAGGTTTGCATATAAAGCAATTTAACTTGTGTGTGTGTGTGTGTGTGTGTGTATACACACTCACATTAAAGAATATATGTTCTGAAAGACCCACTTACAAGAAGAAAAGTGACTGACAATTCCTTTATTGAAGAGAAAGGTAGGAGGATGCAGCAGTAGGGAAATTGTCCAGTGGGAAGATGTGCTTGTAGTTTCGACTGAATGCTGTGCAAGTTGTTGCCAAGGTACCCCAGTCTGATCAGGATTTTCTTAAGATGGCTTAGAGCCAAGCCAGCCTGAGTTCAGGACAGGAAAAGCTTAAATGGTAAGTGTGGATATGCTCCTGGAGATCCTGTCTAAAAATCTTCCTCTAGGAATTTATATAATCCTCTTTTTAAAACCATCTGAGCCAAAGGCACCATCAAGTCTTAATAACAAGTCCCCATAAATTAATTATGTGTATTTGAAAGATAGTTTGGGATTGAATTTAGCAGTGTTCTGATCACCAGTTTCATTGGCTCACTTCCAAGTTCTAGAATGAGGGAAGATGAAGTCCTCGGTATCTACTTTCTTTACATCGTGCATAATATTTATCACTCAATTTAAGAAGGTTTTCTTTTTGCCATTTCTTCATTGCAGCAATATTAAATTTATAAAAAAATTATTCAGACTACCATTTCCCCATCTTTCTAGGCAAAGGAAGAATTCTAATAATATGGGGCTTTGTTTTTGGTTTGTGGTGCCTTCAAGTCACTCTTGACTACTGGCAACTGCCTAGATAGGTCCCTGCAGTCTTCTTGGCAAGATTTCAAAGTGCCCTTGGCTGCTTCCCAGGACGGGGAGAGAGGGACTGGCCCAAGATCACCCAGCTGGCTTTATGCCAAGGCAGGACTAGAACTCATGGTCTCTCAGTTTCTAGCCTGAGGCCTTAACCACTACACCAAACTGGCTCTCAATATTATAGAATATGGTAGTGAATATACGTAGATTGAAATGCTAAAATTGAATATGACTATAGAACCACAGGGTTAAAAGGATATCATGTGAAATGTCACCAATCAAGTGTAACCCACCTGGGAAATGCTAATCCACTCTTTAAGTGTTCTGCAGCAATTTGCATAGATGATAGATAGAGATAGATAGAGAGAGAGAGAGAGAGAGAGAGAGAGAGACAGACAGACAGACAGACAGACAGACATAACAGGGTGCACTCAGATTCATCCCTGTGCATGGCATTTAAAAAAAAAAAATCTGGATCACTTGCTTCCTAAAGTTTTTCCCCCATCTGGCCAGGAAAAAAAAGTTCATTTTTAAAAACATGCTTTATTCATTACTGGTAGCAAAATATGACGATAGCTGGAAATTAAGAAAATATTACTGCTGACATGTTTTCATATCACCAGTTGTAACTGCTTGCAGCAGGTACGGCTTATCTTGATAAGGCTACGCGAGGTTGGTGCTGCCTAGAAGTTGGATAGGATAACTGGCAAAAGTATGGAAATGATTTGCCATTGCTTTTGTCTGAGTGTTGCTGGGTTGTCTGTCTGTCTGTCTGTCTGTCTGTCTGTCTGTCTTTAATTTCCCAATCTAGCCTGTATCACTGATCTGCATCTGAAGTGGATTAGGGGGCAGGAGCATCATATTTTCCTGTATGTTCTAGTCACCTGGACTGAATAAGGGGCTGAAGGGATTTTTGTAATATTTAAAAGGAAGGAGGGACAATGAATTTGTTTATAAGTGTTGAAAAGAAGGTTGGAAGTCACTTATTCTTTCTCATTCTTCTTTCTTTCTTTCTTTCTTTCTTTCTTTCTTTCTTTCTTTCTTTTTCTTTTTTTCTTTCTTTCTTTTTCGTTCCTTCTTTCTCCTCCCTCCCTCCCCTTCCCTCCCCTCCCTTCTTCTTCTTTCTTCTTTCCTTCCTTTTATATTTGTCTTTTATCTACATAAAAACTTTTAATATATATACATACACCTATACATGTATGTATGTATGTATGTATGTATGTTCTAGTCACCTGGATTGCTGCCTTCAGCAGTGCCAATTGCTGAGTGGAGGCCATCTCTGATGGAACTGGTTCCAGGCACAATGGAAGCCAGCTGAGTTCTTCCTTCCTGTTCCTGAAATAGCTTACCTACCAACTGCTTTTAAAAGACATATGAAGAAGAAATAAATCAAGTTGCAAATGTTCGTTATCTGGGTGGATAGGCCTTAACACAGGACAGGGTACTCTTTTTTAAAAAACAGTAAAAAGATCAGCAGCCAAAGGCCACAATGGAGAGGAGATTACCTGGTGATATTGGCAGAGGGTGACTCTAGTCTTGTTTTCCATCATTTTGTAGCCCCTCTGCCTGCCCTGCTTCCCAATCTTTAATTCTCACAAAAAGTTTGAGAAGTTGGGGGGGGGAAGCACAGGAGGGAGGATTGTAGCAAGCAAGGCAGGAAAGCAGGGAGAGATGTAGACACCTTGTCACTAAGGCAGGTGCCTTACTTTGACTAGAGCAATGAGAACAGTGTAGAAGAACCACTTGGCACACTAGGAGAGGTGGTCCCCCCCCCCCCCCCCAATATTAGTTATACCTCTCAGCACCCATGTCAATTGTAGCCAGGCAGAAAAACAAGAGCAGGAGACGGGAATCATCCAAGTCAACCCCTAGTTATCCTTTTTGTGGGCCAGCAGGCACCAGAAGCCCAACAGCTGATCTGGATAGAAGGGAGGCAGCTAATCAGACTGGGGCTTGCAGGTAACCAGCCAATAGGGGCAGTGCTGGCTAGAACCCTAGAATGGGAGCCAGGCCAATGGGAGTGCAGCAATCAAGTGGGGACTCTACCTTCAGGGGAAAGCACCAGTTCCCACTTACTTTCACATATAGCACTGGCTTCCCCCAGCCTTGCTAAAACATGAAATGTACCAGACGAGCCGGCCAGGCAAGGCATGCTAACCCCAGAAAGAGGCAAGCCTTCTCTTTGTTACTGATCATTCGTTCAGCAACCGTACAAAGGTACGGCAATGTTGAACAAATGGTGGTTATGACTGGTCCTCAGAGTTCTGGCCATACCAGCATCCCTGCAGTCATGTGATCATGATCTGGGTGCTTGGCAACTGGTTCGCACTTATGATCGGTTGCAGCGCCCCGTCATTTGCAACCTTCCCGGCCAGCTTCCCCAGAAAGTCAGTGGGGAAGCTGGTAGAGAAGGTTGCAAGTTGCTGCGATAAGTCTTCCCCACCCACACACCCTGTCCCAGCATCTCTGCACTTGTGTCATGCCAGCCACTTGCGCACCCTTATGCACCCTCCCCTTTCCAGGCCTCCCTTGCACCCTCATACACCCCCACACCCCCTTGTGCACCCTCCCTGACCCGCACCACACACCTCACATCCCCCCTCACACTGTACTTCTCACACACCTCCTTGCACCCCTGCACACCCTTGTGCATTCTCCCCAACCCATGCTGTGCCTCACACACACCCTTGCAGCCTGTCTGACCCACGCCACACCTCTCGCGCATCCTTGTGCAACCTCCCCAACACTCCCTCACACCCCCTCACTCCCTCCCCCACCTGGCAGCAGCCACTTACCTGCCTGCTGGACTGGTACTTGCAACTTCCTGTGCCTTCCCCACTGACTTTGGTTGTGGGAAGCTGGCAGGAAGTTGCTTCACCTAATGACCATGGAATTCGGTTAATGATGACAACCAGGACTGCAGGGATTGCCATCGCTAAGCCATGCATTCACGTTTTACGACTGCATAGCTTAGTGATGGAAATTCCGGTCCCAATTGCCGTCGTAAGTCGAGGACTACCTGTAATATATTTATAGATATATTTTATCTGTCCCCTGATTATTCAGACTCCAGGCAACTCCTATAAATACTATAAATATTCTAAAAACAACAAATTTAAAACACAAATGATACAGGTAGTCCTCACTTAATGAATGACCTATTTAGTGACTGTTTGAAGTTACAGTGGCACTGAAAAAGTATCTTTACGACTGGTCCTTGCACTTACGATCATCACAGCATACCCTTGGTCACATGATTGAGATTCGGGCACTTCACAGCATCCCGTGGTCATGTGATTGCCATTTGCACGCTTCACAGCCAGTTTCTGACAAGCAGAGTCAGTGGAGAAGCCGGCAGTGAAATCACAAGTTTTGGTCAAGTGAAATCTTGCTTAACGACCCTGGGTGATTCACTTAATGACTACAGTGGAAATGAGGTCATAAGTCCATCATGGTCATGTGATGTCTTGCTTAATGACCGCATCACTTAGCAATGCGGTTGCCAGTCCCAGTTGCGGTAGTTAAACAGGGACTACCTGTAGTTAAAAGCAGCCCAAGGATACAAGGATTTGGATCCCCAAAACTAGATGAAGCAGCAGTGTCTTGCCACCTTTCTGAATACGATAAGTGAGGGAACTATCCAGATCTTGGAGGGTAGGGTATCTCAGAGTAATAGGGCTGCCTCAGAAAGCCTGCTTCTGGGCCGCTGTCTTTTAATATTTCCAGGGATGTTCACCCAAAACGTCACTCTTGGTCAGATCACACGGCATGAGAAGATTCTGTTGGAAGAGAGTGCTGTAGGTAACAGGATCTGAGCCATGTAGGTCTATATAGGTGACCTTGGAAACATATTGGCAGCAAATGCAGCACGCACAATACAGGTATAACACTGTGGAAACAGCTGTCCCCTGCTAGCAGCAGGAGTGCCGCATTCAGCACCAGCTGATAATTCTGCTAGCTTTCAGAGGCAACAAGGATCCAGTGCTTAGAATGAATCACAACAACCCCTGTAGAATATACAGAGTGAATCATTCATATCAGCTTTGTAGAGCATTACTTTGTATTTTATCCTGACAACTTGATTCACCTCCTTAGACCATTTTGCCCACAGATGGTTCCAGAGCAAAGGGGGGAAGAGAAGAGAAAACGCATCGCCTTGATTTGCTTGTCTACAGGCAAATCTTTTGAAGTCCAAGGGTTGCATCATCTGCCGGTCAGGCCTTTGGGAACCACACCTGCCACAAATGTACTGTACTCTTACAACAATCTTCACTGTCTCCATACAGGCTGATACATAACCATGCAGACTCGTGCACACCCTCTATACGCACATATGCACCCAACTTCCCTCTATATCCTGATACTTGCACCTCCACATGCACACACTTGGTTTCTTTGCAGAAGCTTTAAGATTTGTTTTTCCCAATGCAGGAAGCAGAAAGCCATTTTCCCTGCCTTTGTTGGGAGCAACAAGAAAATATCGAGGGTAGTCTCTCCATCTGCCCACTCGCAACAAAGAAGAACAACACTGTGAGATTTCATGTTGATTATGAGGATCTTCTCACCTTCATTCCAGTGACCGGCAATCCATACATTCTGATGGTTAGCTGGGGAGGGGGAAAGTGTTGCTTGATTCTCAGGGCTACACCAGCAGCTTCCATCAGATATTTAATAGGTATATATAATAAGCTTTTCAGACAAGCTCAGTTGTACCAAAACACATAAATATAGACAATGATTTGTCCCGCATCCTCACAATGTCAAGGATCAGAGCAACAATCAGATCCTCCTCTCCTGGTTATGATTCTGATACTCTAGTGATGAAACAGATGTGACCTGTATGAGGCTTATAAAAACTGCCTCAACAGGAGAATGTGATGTTTGCAATCTTCAGAGCCAGAAGTCAGAATGTTAGCCACATGGAGGTGAAAAAAAAAAAGGTTCATAATTCTCCATGTCCAACTGAAATGCTATTTTCCTGATTAGGGGTGCAAAACTATGTTGTTTTCTGGGTCATGCCATTCTTGCAGATGGTTACCCATAATTCTGTCCCATTTCAGTACTCTGTTGATTTCTGAATTGATAACCATTATTAGATAGTACAAACTCTAGGTATCTGAGGCTTCTGCTCTGTGCAGATGTATTTCATCAATTATAGTAAAAGCTTCTGTGGTAACTCTCCCCTTTTCATTGACCTTTATCACAACCATATCTTACAAGTCAGCCACTGAAAATTCTGGTAGCTTTCAGAGGCAACAAGGATCCAGTGACAAGAGAACCCCAAGGACTCCACTGTTTCTGATCAGCTCTCTATTTTGCCCTGGAGCAAGGTGGGGATTATGTAAAAGAAGAAGAAAATTAACTGTGCACATGGGGGGAAGAGTAAGAATACCAAGAATCAGTGCTAGATGATAGACAGACAGACAGGCTACCTCACCAAGTTGTTGTTGCAGGGAAAAATGGGAAGAGGGAGCACTATGGAATATCACTGAGAGCTTCTGAATAGGAAGGAAGAATTCAAACGAACAAACAAACAGGCTTCAATTGAAGCAGCTCGTTCTTTCACTTCAAAGATTGGTCATTCAGCCTCCATCCATGCCTGGATATCCATGGCAGTGCCATATGTCACCTATATGACAGTCCAAAGCTATTTTACAGATTTTCTTTTATGTCCATGTCTTGCTAGATTGCAAAATCTCACGAGAATTGAGTGTTTGCACATGACATCTCACGAGATTTCAAGTAAGAATGTCTGGGATTTCATTAATCTCAAGCAAGATCACAAACTGAGTGATGGAATCACTCATGTGAGATTTCAGCCACTTTAATTAGGGGGAAAAAGCTTGGCCTCTACTATTGCACAGAGTGATGGAAATGCCTTCGGAAAAGGCTTCCAGTCCCTAATGTGTTTCATGTCTGTGTTTGATTGATATCCCCCCCCCCCCCCCTCTATTCAGTTTGAGCACTGAAGGCAGCTGTTCACTGTAAGTGAATGGTTTCCCAGACAGGGAGGCCCTGGCTCCAGGACCCATTTCTCAAACCATAACAGATGGAGGGGCTACCATGATCACCCTACATTATTCTATATATCCCAGCTGGTACCTACTAGAATGAAATTAATTGTATCCTAAATCTGCCTGTCCAAGATGCTTGGTTAATTGCTAGCATTAAGGAATGGCCCATAGGAGGGTAGCTTTCTTTGATGGAGAGCCAATCGAGTTTGGCCAGCTTTTGAATACATAGTTGGATCTTTCCCTCTGATTCTCTGATTAATGTCCCTACCATTTAGCATGTATTATTTCAAGAACTGACTCTCCCCCAATCTCTTTGTGGCTGTTCAGTGCTTTCCTTTAGCTTTGTTCTTAGACATTAAGCAAAGCATTTTTCTTAGACACGAGACAGAAAACTGCATTGCAGCAAACGTAATGCATATATACAGCACAGTCACACAGCAGGACAGTTGGGATAAGACAGGCTTATCTGCATTTGACTCCTAGCAAAAATTCCAGACAATACATGCGGCATCTTAATATAGTCCCTTTCAATATTATTTATAATTGGAGACTGACAGAAGAAACCAACTCTTGGAGAGATACTGCAGATGTTAAGGATGTAACCGTAGATGTACACACACCCTGCGCAGCAGTATATAGCCACAAAACATGTATCCAAACTATCATGTGGAAAGCTGATGTCTATAGCAGTTTCCCAAACTGTGAACTACATCTGCATGGGAATCTCCTGCAGTTTCAGCTGCATGAGTTCACCATCACAATGGAAGCATGTGATTTCTCCATAGTGCAGCATTCAAGCAAACAAGTTTGGATTTGGCCCCCTAAACTGATTTTGCGAATACCTAGATCATTGTTCTCCTGGGACTAGTGGGAGTGGAGAAAGAATCCAGTCCATTCCCTACATGGTTTGTGGCTTGGCAGTCTCTGTTTGTTTCTACTTTCCATCTCCTGCCCCTAGAACCTCAGGATGGTTCCAAGCCATGCCTGCTAAAATCACACAGGTCCTCCTCAATCATTTTGAAAGTGTGTAAATGCTGCATGGGAAGGGAGGGGATGGGAAAAGTAAATAAACAAAGAGATGGTAAGTAAATCTGCTCCAATTATCTGACTACTTTTGGGGAGATATTTAGGGAGAGAGTGGAGATTAGAGTTTAAAATTTACTTTTAGATGCATATGGTGGTCTGTATAAATGCCCTGCACTTTCACTGCAGATGTGATTTTTCATCTTCTGTACCAGTTCTTGGAATGATCATGTGCAGTAACAGATGGTCACAGAGGCATTCCAGGAAGAGCTGTGGAAGGAATGGTCTTTCTAAGGAGAATTCCACTCTACAATATTCACTCAAGGAATCTGTATGGTTAAATAAAATAAATATAGAACTCCAAGGCCATACTGTACATCTTAAAAAGTAAGCAGATTTTTCTTTTTTCTTTAAAAGAGGGAGAGGAATGCTAGCTAGATTTTGCTTCTAGCAGCATTTGTCCTGCACGCATCCACTGAAAGTGAATGACTCAAATTTACTGCCAGCAGTATCCACGGAAGACTTCTTTTACAGTTCCCGTAAATGCTTAGTGTTGCTCCCTTGTCCACTGAGGCTTCTCACAGTGGAGATTGATATCTTATGAAATATGGGTGAATATTTTTTGGCATGTATGAAGTTCCAGAGGCTTTCTAACCCCAAGTGCAGCCTTTGCCCTCTCTTAAATCATATTAATGCATCAAAGGTGGCATTGTGCCAGTATTGTACTTCCCTTTTTAAAAAAAAGATCTTGGAGTTTTCAGAATTTATTTCACAAACTCAAGTTTATGGTCCTGAAAATGCATTAGACCTGTCTTTTTTTCTTTTTTCTTTATTTTTAAAATGACACACTGGAGAGAGAATCTGGAAAAAGAGCATTGGAGGCTGCTGGCTATTGTTACTGCGTGTTACGAGTTACCCAAATGAGTGTATTATAGGTTTTCCATTGCTGCTGCTGACAAAAGGTTTTTACACAGCTACCTGTCTCCTGGTTCTGTTAACAAGTAGGTGCTACTTTATTTATTTATTTTTATTTTATTAATCAAATTTATACGCCACCCATCTCATTGTATAAGTGACTCTAGGGGGCTTACAAGTAAAAAGAAAGTGATAAAAATCTTTACAAAAATATACAAAGCTAAAAGACAGAGCATCCTCAAGCCACCAGCCACCCCCAGTGCTGCGAACCCCCATTGGATCCCCATGCTAGGTGACAGAGCCAGGTCTTAATGTTATTCTGGAAAGCCAGAAGAGTGGGGGCCAATCCCACCTCAGGGGGCAAGATGTTTCACAGGGCGGGGAAGACGGCAGAAAAGGCTCTCCTCCTAGACCCCACCAGTTGAAATTCTTTAGCCAACAGGGTCTGTAACATGCCCTCCCTGCTGGACCAGGTGGGATGGGTCAATGTAACTGGGACAAGATGGTTCCTCAGGTTGGACCCTGTCCACTTCCTTGGGCCCAACAGAATCAAACTGTTCCCAAATAACTGGGTAAGTCCACTCCCCAGGCATCTCAAAAGGACCTGCAACGTACTTTGCCTCCAACTGGGAATGAATCTGAGCGATTTTATCTGCCAGATGCAGAGCAATTTCCTCTGCATGGCCCTGAAAGTAAACCTCTGAGCCCCTCTTACCCAGGAGGGTCTGAGTAACCCTAAACAGGGCCATGGGAAGCACTCTATGGATACAATAAGAGCGGAGAAGGAATGGTGTTTCGCCGCTGTTATCACCACAAGGTAGGCCTTAATAATGGCTCTAATTCAGGTCTGATCAGATTTGTTCCTTGTCTTCCTCCAGTGGTGCTCCAGATGTCTCTTGATCCTTTTCAGTTCCTTCAACTTCTCTGTAAACCACGGGGAGTGACAGAAGTGACGGGCCAAGAGAGGTCACATGGGTACAATCCTATCTAAGGCCTCAGCCACCTTCCTATTCCAGGCAGTGGCCGATGCCCCAGCAGGACCATGCAGCAGAACCTCAGGGACAACCCCCAGTTCCCTTTGGAACCCCACCGGGTCCATCAGTTGCCGGGGGTGGGCCAAGCAAATAGGTCCTCCCTATTTTGCCAATACCAATGCAATTTTGGCTACTTCATGGGCTATTTCCAGGTACTGCTGGTTTCAACCACTCAAGGTCTCTTCGACCATTTGGGAGTGGGGGTGAAATTGACCAGCATTCTATCTGTTTTCCCTTTTAGCTCAAGTGACAGTTCACAGATACTGCAAGATGGCATAGGGTGAATTGGGAGGGAGCACCTCCAAGGGTTTTCACAAATTTTGCATGGTGCCAGTAATCTGTCACTTGGGCTGTTTTTGAACATGGGTCTTGTCCAAATATGTGTCCAAAAGTAGTCCAGCTGATAGTCAATGGGGTGGAGCAGAGATGCAGGATGTTCTAGGAGGGAGCTTCTCTCAGTACCCCAGAAGAGCACAACCTGAGTTCAGAAACAGCCCAAGTGAGAGGTCAACAACATGGACTCTCTTCATACCAGCAACCTGTCAACTCATGTTCCAAAATATCCTAAGAGACATATCCCCAAATGGAACACCTTCACTGGTAATCTGTAACAAGACAACCTGGAAAATGACAAAACCCTTCAACCAAGGCAACTGATGGCTGTTTTTCCCACCTGTAACTGATGCTGCATTGAATGGAAATGAAACAGGGCATGTCAGATGCTTGTCCAACACACAATTTGTAAAGAGAGCATCTGTGGTAAGCCTCATACTGATGCAGTTTAGAGGTTGGTCTCTGGGTCAGTTCAATTTGTAGCAGCACTTTTTTCTGCCTACTCAGGGACTGGAAAAATTCATGTATCCATGAGGAAAAGTCATCTGAAACCTGCTTTCATGGATACCAACACTAGCAGAGAAGCATACATAGATATGGATGCACATATATTCCTTTAGACCAAATGACAAGTGATCTTTTTTTCAGGTCCAAACATGATTTTATTTTATTTTATTTAGCTCTGAGCCCCCGCAAACCTCCCCTCCTAGTTACTGAAAGGGTAAGTTAATATGCAAAGAGTGTTAAATGACTTATTTTAATTGAGGGTGAAAAAAGGTCTCCCATTAGCTCCAATTGAATAGATTTGTTATTAAGTCTAATGGCTGAATGGAACAAAACTTAAGAAAAGAGGCTACAAATTGGAAGATGCTTTGTGGGACTCATCTGGCATGCAGACCATAGTTGTTCCATTCCTGCAACAAAGGAAAAGTTTTGAGCACTGGGAAAAATGTTGTTATTATGACGATGAAAATAACCCCAGAGCTCAGAGATTAATGAAGTTTTTATAGAAACAGATGTGTATTACACCCACAGGATCAGAAAGATATTATCTAATTTTGTTAAAGCTTCTGAGGAGCTCTTGGCATCGATGAAATTCTTTCTAGTCTGAAGTTTCCTGCTTCCTGTATAACAAAAGCAAACAGGTATAAATATAGCAATCATGAATAGATGAGAGACTCACTCACTCATTCATTTTTAAATTATTTTATTTTATTTTTGCAGCATGATATATCTGAACGGGAAATTCCTGGAATGAGGTATGCGAACTTCAGTGAATGGACAACTCATGCTTCAGACATTTATACTGTAGTACAAATAAAAAAAAATTAAGACAGCAAAATCTGCAAAGATGCTCTAATTTGGACAGAGAACTAAGCCGCAGCACTTCTTCTGAGGACTTAACGCTAACTGAGAAAGAGAAGGTAAAGCCTGCACAGAGAGCTCCTAAAGAAGCCATAATAAACTGAATGGTGAGATAACAATAATAAACTTATGATTAATCCTTGTAATTTATATTCATTAGTTAGTATTTTTTTTTCTATGATGAATTCACATCAAAGAATAGGCTAGACTCTTTCTAACCATACCAGCAATTCAGGTTGTAAAGTACAGTAGATTTCCAGTGTCTGTTCACACCAGACTCTTTCTGGTGCAATCAACTATATTGTTCAAAACAAGTATCTGTGGTTGGCCTCATGCACACCTGCAACTGCATAGGAGATTTTTCTTTTCATAAAGTTCTCCTGAAGGGACATGGAAAGCTGCCTCATTCCAAATCAGACCATAGATCCATCCAGGCTAATATTGTTAACAAGGACTGGCAATGGCTCTTGAGTTTCAGACTGACATCTTTCTCAGCACTACCTGGAGACCTTCTGCAAAGTAAATGCTATGACCCTTCCTATATTTCAGTGAATCATGTTGCAGCGTTCCTATCAGGACCATCTTGGTAACACATCCGTTCCTGGATCTTTTGCTCCAAAGGCTGGAGAAAAGATCCATGTTGATTCTAGAGTTGGGAACGACATTATATTTACTTGAAGAAGAAGGCAGTGGAACCCCCCCCCCCCCGCCGCCATAAAAGGAACTTTAGATGGAAAAATTATCTCAATTATTGCATTTTAAGTAAATACAGCACTTAAAAAAAAGGGGTGTTCTTGGTACAAACTCCTCTGTTCAAATAGGCTGATCCTTGCAATCTTTCTCCACTGTTCTTTGGTCCTTCACTTTGGGGGAGGGAGAAGAGGGTAATAGCAGGGAAAACCATCTTTCTCGACCTCCATTTCCCAGCAGAAAACAACACACCAAACACCATTTGAATCTTGGTTTGCTCTGCTTTAAGCCACTGCCTGCTACTTCCTCCCACTTAGGTTTTCCTTGAAGAAGAAGATGTAGAAAGCAGTCAAACCTCTGATTTCATGTGAGGTTTGCACTGTGATGATCTGGGCTAGGGATCTGTCACTTTGGCCCTACTTCCAACAGCAGTTGGGCATGCTGGCCGTTGTCTCTGCTTTCACTTTTTCCAAGTGAAAAATCCAAGAAGGGATGCTTCTTGTCCTTGGCAAAAGCAAATTGCAGGTCTGGGATGAATTCATTCCTGTTTACAGGAGACTGTCACCAAAGCTGTGTCTGCCTTGGTCCTATTCTCAGCATGGAAATGGGTTATGGAAAGTGAGCCCTTTGCTTTGCCTGCTTGCCACCTTCCAAGACTGGAGTGTTTCAAACATAATGGCAAAATTATGCTGAATTTTGCTGTAAAATCTACCTGGCTGTCATGACAATCTCCTAAACTTTGAGAGTGGTCTCTTCTGACAGAACCTCATGCCTATCCATTTGATCATAGATGAGAAGGCAGATCTGGCATGTATCACTGGGGCTTGGCTGGATGAAGATGGGCTTTGCCCTTCCTGAGATCTGTCTAGCTGCATTTCAGTTATTGTATCAGCCATAACCACACAGCAGGGAAGAAGAAGTGGCAATTGTGTGAGGTTGGGCTAGAGCAGTGTTTCTCAACTTTGGCAACTTTAAGACATATGGATTTCAACTCTCAGAATTCCCCAGCCAGCCATGCTGGCTGGGGAATTCTGGGAGTTGAAGTCCACACGTCTTAAAGTTGCTAAGGTTGAGAAACACTGGGCTAGAGGATAGGCAAGGAATGCTGCCTGTATCCCAGCTACATAGCAGTAACCCTTCTCAGCTCATTGCTGGGATTGTTATAGGTTCACCCACGTTGTTAGTTCTGGGCAACTTTATCCTTCACTCTCTGGGGCCAGGGATGGCTCAGGATTTTATGGCCACTAAATCAACCCAGAGTTCTCACTCGAGTCACAAACGGCCAGGCTCCAATTATCCTACTTCAGACACATTATGCGAAGACTAGCTCTCTAGAAAAGGCTCTAGTGCTGGGCAAGGTGGAAGGCAAGAGAAGAAGAGGACAACTAGCAAGGTATATGGACTCAGTTACAGGAGCAATGAGTGCGCTATTGGGAGACTTGAAAGACCAGGTTAAGAGTGGATCGTCATGGAGAAGATCTATCTATGTGGTCACTAGGAGTCGAAAATGACTTGAAGGCACATAATCAATCAATCAATCAATCAATCAATCAATCAATCAATCAATCAATCGTGCTTACTCAGTAATTGCTTTTCTGACCAGCAAGGGTAGACATTCTATGCATTCTCAGTATGTAGAGTGCCTTCTGCCTCCACTCCCACTGCTTTTTCCTTCCCAATATACTTTGCTATTTTTCAGGAAAAACAAAGAAGCAGTTAAGAGAGTTTGGGCTCAGGCTGAACCCAGTCCTGATTTGCCTCCTATAAACAGGGTTATGTTTACACCAGCCACCCTTTGGAACAATCAGTCATAGATATTAACATTTGTCAACTCTCTTGATTAATTGCTTATGACATTCTTAATTTTAATCCCTTCCTCTAAAGTGTGAACAGCTGCCAAGGTTTTATCTTTTATGCAGTTTGCGATACCGCCATCTACTTATTTACATAGAATTAAATTCCTTTGTGTTCAATAATTTCTTCCCAGACTGTGGTCAGAGTTAACCATGAAAGTGCTACAAACGTGCCTTAATTCTACTGCTCCTCTTCCTCCCATCACATGTTCTGATCCCCTGCATCATTTCCTGGTTGAACAATCCATAGTTTGCCCTCCAAACTAGTACTGGAAATGATGGTTTGAAGTGTGAAAGGGAGTCCTTGAAAAGAAATGGTGGAGGAAATTATAACAGACTGGTCTGAACATAATACTAAATCAGAATGTGGCTTTCTGTTTCTGGCCTGGCAATGGTAAACGTACTCATTAGGGCATTATGTATGAATCAGGTCATTATGATTTGTTCAGTGAACACAATTTTTGAAATAGTGGCCTGGCATTATGTATGAATGCAGCTCATGTAATTTTATACATATCTAATCAGAAGAAACTCCCACTGAGTTCCAATAAATGGTAAGTTTAAATAGTTAATTGAAGGCTGGATCATACAGGTTTGTGTCTCACCTGGCAACTGCAACATCAGATCAGAAATTACATGGCTCTAACTTTCATAAATCTGATATAATAGATTGAACTTTAAGATCTCTTCAAATACAATGTTCTTCAGCAGAAGTAATGTACACATTCAATAACTGACAGTTTTCAGTAGCATTCAATGGGCTTAACATTAAGTACTTGGGATACTGCATTACTTAACTATAATTTCTAGTGAAACTATCTTTAACTTAATATTCGTATATGTGCAGATGTGACCTGAGATCTTCTGTCTACAATAACTTTCTTAAAAAATGATTTCCCTGAGGTTTTCCCCATACAGTTGGATGTTCTGTATATTGCAGTACCTAATATTTTACACAGCCCATTTCCTTCATTTTTTTTTTTTTTTTTTTTGCTATAGGATATGACATTGTCAAAATCTAAATGACTTAGAGCACAAAACTCTGCATAAAATAAAAGCAATTTGGAAAGAAGTCAATGAACAGTTTTCATTTTAGTTGTCTTGCTTTTTATTAATGTAAATTGTTGAGGAAATGCTTGCAAATGTGCTTATATAATTTCTGCTATTCCTTCTACAATCTGCATATGCTGTTCTTGAATTTGCTGGAAGCGGATTATTCTCATGTGTATTGACCTGAATAGGATTTTTATATAATATAATATATGAATTTGGGATTCACCGTACCATCTTTCTGAAGATGTTTCTTTATGTAATCCCTGATTTCTCATACATTTTTATCAATTTATATTTGTTTTCAGGTCCAACAAATTATTTTTTCCCACTTTTATCACATCAGCAAATAGCCATCCCGTGGCCCTCTTTAATGTGACTCATTTCTTGCTGGGAAGGGATGAGCTACAGGATCATCTGGATGATCACTCTGAGGAATATTCTAGGCATCTGGTGCATAGATGCTCAGATTCTCTCACAGCTGGACTCTTTCTGGACAAGTCCTGTTGAGGTGACAGAAGCCAGTTCTTGTGTGCTTACCTGAGGCAAGTTTGAGCCTATGACTGCTGAGGAAGGAGATAGGGCTCTTGAGACTATTAATATAGCCACCTGTTTATTAGATCCATGCCCCTTCTGGCTGATGAAGGCCACCTGGGCAGGGTGCGGGGAACATATGGTTGTGTCTATGTGATAATATTTGCTTTTCTGAGAGAAGGGGTGGTATCACCTGCCTTGAAGGAAGTGGTGGTGCACTCCCTCCTTGAGTAGCCTTTGCCAGACCCAACAGTCCTGGACAATTTTCATCCATACTCCAATCTTCCCTTTTTGGGGAAGGTTATTGAAAAGGTGGTTGGGCTATGGTTTCAGAGAGCCCTAGAAAATATGGATTATCTACATCTCTTTCAGTCAGGTTTCAGGCCAGAGGTACTGAGATGGTATTGGTTGAACTTTCTGATGATTTCTGGTGGAGCTGGGATGGGAGCTGTGCAACCATCCTGGTTATGCTTGATCTTTCAGCAGCTTTCAATAGTATTGACCGTGTTATCCTTCTGGACTACCTTTGGGGATTAGGAGTGGGAGTCAGAGGCAAGGTGTTCTGGTTCTCCTCCTTTCTTTGCATTGGTCTCATTCAGTCAGTCAGTCAGTCAGTCAGTCAGTCATTCAACTTATATGGCTGCCCATCTTAAAAGACATAACTCTGGGTGGCTCACAGCAGTGGGACAAAATCACAGCACCATACAAAACAATAAAAGCAAAAGGCAATAAAAGCAATAGGCAAAACCTGGGGCCACAATCAATATTCTCTGAGGCAGCCAACATCACTATGTTCAGGCTCCCACCTCACCCTATCCCAGCACTTGGGGTAAGAGCCAGCTCTTTACAGCCTTCTGAAGGTTAAGAGGGTGGAGACCTGCTGGATCTCAAGGGAAAGGGTGTTCTACAGGGCTGGGGTTCCTTTGGAAAATACATGCTTCCTAGATCCACTAGGTGGCATCATTTAAGGGAAGGGACCTGGAGTGTGCTCACTCTATCCAAACTGATGGAATCGGCAGATAACCTCAGGGACTGACCCCATGCTATGCATGGCTTTAAAGGTGGTAACTAGCACTTAAAAAAAAAAGGGGGAGCCAATGCAGCTCACACAACACAGGTGTAACATCAGTGAACCTATGGTCATCCAACACTGCTCATTCCACTGCATTCTGAAACAGATGTAATTTCTGGGTGATCTTCAAGGGCATCAGTGTGGGCAGGGGCCAGAGATCGATCTAGAGACATGTGGGGTGCCTCAGGGCTCAAGGCTCTCGCCCCTCCAGTTTAACATCTCCATGAGGCCACTGGGTGAGGTCATCCATTGATTTAGAGTCAGGTATCACCAATACTCCTGGCCAAACAGGTGATGCTGCCAAGGTTTTGTCCCAGGATCTGGAGGCTGTATGGTTCTGGTGGAGGAGGAACAGGCTGAACCTCAACCCTGACAAAACCAAGTGGCTATGGGTATTTGGAACACCTAGGTCTGGAGAAGTTCCATGTTTGAGAATCATACAGAATTTGGGGGTCTTCTTGGACTTGCAGTTCCTACTTGAGGAGCAGGTGGTAGCTGTGGCTAGGAAGGCCTTTGCACAAATTCCTCTAGTGTGCCAATTGTATGGCACCCAAAGTTGTGATGGAGTTGAGCAGTCTATAATTTTAACATTACATAAATGTATTGTTTAAACTTAATTTAATCTTTTTAATGAAGCATCTGAAAAGTTTTAGCATAAACAAAACTAAATTATCAAGATTGACTATGATTGTCCCCTAAATTTTGTTTGTAATTCATCCCATCCCTTTTTTCTGCATTCACACAATTTTAGAAAAATTCATTATAGAAATATTTAGGAGAGACAAAGCAAAGAAATAGTTGATGTTCTATTTGCTTATATACATATTCAATGTTGTGCTATGCTGCCATAACATTACATAATAAAAGTTTAACCCAGTACACCTTAACATTTATAATAGGAAGTGTTTTCAAGCATATACACTCCTCTATTGCATAATTACACTTGTGTTTTCCAAGCTGTTCTGGCATTCCTTAAAATTCCTTAGATACTTTGCCTGGAAAGGAATCTCAAACATGGGCATCTGTGGAGGGAGGGGCAAAGGAAAAGGCAAATGACATCGTCACACAAATGCTGCAGATGACTTGCACCAGAGGTTAAGTTATTTGTAAGATGATGTTATGGTGGTTTGTTGCAGATGGTGCTGAACCCAATTTTCCTTTTGCAGTGGATGCTCTGTATGTACACCTGGAATTATTCTTCAGCACACCAACGATCTTCAGGTTCCCCTCTCAATCCAACCTATAATTTTTAATGAAACCTTTGGCACCTCTGTGGTAATATCCATTTTACTAATATTTATAACATTCATAGTTTAAACTGTAAGGACTTTCCTCTAAGGTTTGAGAAAGCAATACCTTCAACAAAGGAATTTGCTGAAGACTTTTGCAGTCCACCATTTCTCAGAAACCCCAATGGTTTCTGCAGCCCACTAAATCTCTGTCTCTTGATTACTCTAGTATTTGGTTTAGAATCCAGCAACACGCACTCCAGAATTGTTTGGGCCTAGTAACCTTGGTTAAAAGGGAAAATGAGAACCATTTTTTAAAAAGCTTATACCCAGAGAAGCAAGATGTCTTGTTCTTGGCCATCTAGATTTCAGCTGTGAGGAACATCTCCCCATCTGAAAACAGGTGAGTAGGGTTCTTTCACCTGGGGGAATAATCACACCCAGGCCTCAAGTACTTGTTTTTGTATGCAAGTCATTACTGCAAACTACTGCAGAACCGCATATGAATTTCCCCTTCAGCATATCTTTCATGGCCAACAGAGCCTTCCAGTTCTTATTGTCTTCCTTTTTGGGACTGTTGTGCTGCTCTGCATGAGAATCAGGTCTGCAGTTTTAACAGCTTTATGAGAAAAATAAGTCTTACCACACAAAATTGGGCTTACATAAGGGTAGGCGTTAGGCTATTAGGCAAATGAAGGAGGCTCTCAAAAGAAAAACACCAACAAAAGGCAACATAAACGATTTTAAAAATTACAGGCTAGGACACAACCAAAATTTAAAGTGAAGAGGTTCAAATCCTCAAAGCCATTTTTACTTTGCAACTCTGTAATAGTTTAAGATCAGGAATATAATTATCCAGACATAAAATGCATGAAGTGTAACTATAGAACTTAAAGCCTGTTTACAAATAAGTGAATTACTTGGTGGATTTATAAGCTAGCATGCAAAATGAAGTTGCCTTGTAAGACTAGTATCGCAAAAAATGTAAGGAACATCAAAATCATCTGAATAACTAGGAAAAAAATCATCAGAGGCAATATTAATTCACTATATATTTGTCTTGTGAAAATACACAATAAAGAAAAACATGACCAGCTGTTACAATAGTTCCAAAGCCACAAGATTAAATACGTTCATTAAAAAGGGGGTTGTTAAATCTACCATATAACAAAGCAGATGGATGGGTATTTTTACCATGCCCTAGAAAATGCTCTGAGATACAGTATTTAGGCACAGTTAAAGAGGTAAAGGAGTAGCCTGGTTCCCAGCTGGGGGTCCCCCTCCAGGATTTTAACTTTTCAGGCATTCTGCCTAAGTCATGCTGATGTTCTTCCTCTTAAAACCAGCTGCCTCTCTAGCTTTGTCATAACCCAGAGATAGTAGGAGTTTGACAGCAATTTCCTTAGAAAGCCTTCATCTGGCTTGATTTCAAATGATTGGCAAGCATTATGGGAATCAGCCCCAGTGGGGGAAGTTTTAACTTTAATCATTAAGTAAGCAAAACTCTGCCTTCAGCCCTCAGCAATCCAATTTCCAAGCTAAGGGTTGTATTAAGAACATATCTAGGAGCTTGAAAGGGGGTTGTCAGAAATTTAGGTTCCATTCTCTCCCTCATGGCAAAACTAAACTATGGCCCTAGCTAGGCTCGCTATAAAAGTTGGGCCAGTGCTTACGCTGTGAATAACATTATAGCTGTGGAAACAATTCCACCTCTTTTTGAATGAAAAAAAACAAAACCGAACAGCAGCTGCCTTTCTTTGGATCAACTGGTTCACATGTTCAAGTTTAGGTTTCTTTCTTCCTCGGCCATGAAATACCACACCTAGATAATTAAAACACTTGACCCATTTGACTGTTCCATTCTTCATCCTGGTACCATCAGTACATCATTTATGCATAGTTGAGCCTTTAGCAAAGACCATAATCTTTGTTTTTTGTCAGAAATGGAAAATGTTGCTTAAGAGCACTTAAGACTTTCCTAGGGTAACTGTAGACTGGTAGCGCCATTATGAGCATCCAGTAAAATTGGCAGTTGCTTCCCAACCAGTTTGGAGACTTCAAGATACTAAACTAGTGAGTGAATATAAAAATAAAATTATATATAATTATAAATATAAAATGAAAATGAACAAATGAGGATACTAATATATGGCTCAATTCAACACATCTCTGTGCTGGACCTGGATTAGAAAACTGACCTTGCAGATTATATTTAAATTTCATGTTTCTGTTCTCATGTATTTATACATGAATAAGAGCAAACAACTATCAGTTGACAAGACCTTGAGTGTTTCCCATAAATTTTCTCTTGAAATGGAATCAAAAGCAGCCCCGACATCAACAAAGGCCATAAGGTCTTGGGCCTGATGGGATATTTTTTGACCAGCTGCTGTAATACTTGTCCCTGGTCAACCCTACAAACAGCTTGTTCTTCCTCTAAGATATTTTCCTGATCCAGCCAATCCTGAGATTTCAATTTAAATGTCTAGCATATACTTATTAATTATATTTAAAAGACCCACAGATCTATAATTACTAAGATGAGCCCCATTATCTTTTATTTTTTCCAACCCAACAGAATGTTGGAAAGAAATTATGTCTGTCTCAGAACTCAGTCCATTTGTCTGTCTGTCTGCCAGCAGGACAGAATCAGATTAAGCTTGTGATGGAAGCTTGAAACTGGGCTGGATGCAGCCAGGGGCTGTGAAGAAAAATGCTCCAGAAAAAAAAAATCCACCAATATTTCCTTATGGAAGAGGCACTTGAACACTGGCTTGGAATGATGTGAACTGCGCCATTCCAGAAACCATGCTTTGCAGGTTGTCCCTACCTTGGGTATGGGAATAAGAAATGATATATTGTCCTCCCTAGGGTGATAGGCATTCTTGGAAAATGCAGTATGGTATGGAAAATGCAGTTCCAGGAAAGACTCCCACCAATTATCTCAGAACCATTCGCACAGCAACTAACAATTATATCTGCTGCAGCCGTTGTGAGAGTGGCCAGAATATGTCTGTTCTCCATCTGTCTGAGCCAAAAAACAAATATAGAAATTGGCTCTGGCCAGCATTCATCCTTGTTTCACTGTATTAGTTTGTGGTGAGGGATTAGGGGAAGAACTGAATGTGCTACAAATAGCCCAGGTTGTAGGACCATGCCACTCCAGAGTTGTTGCAACAAAGGGGAAGGAGAGATCCAGGGTGCCTGGAGGCAGGCAGGGATGGGGGAAAGCTGCCTTCCCCAAGCCCTGCAGAGTTCAAGGGTTTCAAACTGCTCAGCATACATTGTGTGATTTGAGATGTTGGACAGAAAAGCAAGAAGAAATTGGTCTGTTGCCAAGCGATGTGGCCAGCATGGAAACAAGGGGGTACACCAAAATCCCATGTGGAAGGTCCCTATGAAAGAGAGAGTGATTAGTGAATACAAAAGTTCTTCAACTGGCATTGAAAAGATCATAATGATGGAGCCCAGTGAACCTCCCTGGTGAAGCTATTCCATAGCTGAACTGCCTCTCTCAAAAAGACCCTTTCCCTACGACTGTTTGCTTCATAGCTCTGCCCCGTGCATCCGTGAGGAGACAAGAAATAGAACATTATTCCTAAGCGTGATGTGCAAATCTGGTCTGCCCTTACTTCCCTCACATCTTTTGTACTTCTCTTGTTCTGCTTATCCTGCAAGCTTATGCAGATTTAGCTGGGAATCAGGATGGAGAGAGGTGCCAGACAGCCTCTCCTGCACCCATTAAATTAACCTGCTGCCAACAGGAATAGCGGAGGGCTCTATCGCATTGTCAGTATTTTGTGCATAAGCTGGATGGAGAACTATCTTGCCTCAAATAGCAAATGTCTTAGAATGTCAGGAATCACTCTATCATTTCCTCTCATACACATACACATTATTTGTTGTTTATTAGATGCATACACTGTCTTTCCCACAGGGGGTTTGAGGTGGCAAACAAAGCCCTCTCCCCTTCATTTTCTGCCCACAACAAGCATCCTGTGGAAAGGTTGGATGAGAGAAATAGTCACCCAGTGAATTTCCAGGGCTTGAAGTTTGACTTGAACCTGAGTTTCCTTGGTCTTAACCCAACACCTTCACCATTACATCACACCTTCACCATTACATCACATACAAAGGAACTCATGGCTTCCTGAAAACTGATAGCTTTTTCTGCTCAAGCTGCTTCAGAGACCATTGTCAATCATTCCTTAACCATTAGTCCAGAGCTTCTCAACTTCACTGGCCTCCAGAAATGTGAACATCAACTCATAGCATTCCTCTGCCAGTATAGGCTGAGAATTTTGGAAGTTGAAGACCTCACATGTAAAGAATCTCAAGAGCCTTTAAAAAGTCTTCATTAGTCAATGATCTGCTGAAGAAAATGCATGTTCAGGTGCAAAGCATATAATCTGTTTTACTGCACTCTTGCTTAGCTTGACAGGCAGAATAATTACAAAATGCAAAAGATAATACTGGTTGCTAAGGGATTCTGCTGACTTTGGGAGAGAGCTGAGAAACTTGAGATTCTCAAGTGACTTTGATCCTACAGATATTGCTGAATTAGAAGTCCCAGAAGCCTCAGCTGGCCAATAATGAGATATGCTAGAAGTTGTAATTCAGCAACATCTGAAGAGAACACAGCTTCTGCTGGTCTTAATTTAATTTTTAATTAATTAAACTTATTTAATTTTAAAAATAATTGCTTAGAAGCAAAGAGCTGAGCTATAGGCTATCCTGGGAGAAGAGACTTGCAGGTACATAACTAGCAAGGTTTATGAAGTCATTTTATTTATCTATTAATCAAATTTATATGGCTGCCCATCTCACAAAAAGTTACTCTGGGTCATGGTTCACATATATGCATTGCAATGATCTCTGAGCAACCTCAGCTGAAAACAATAGTGTCACAAAAGTGGCTACCAGTCACTTAGGTGAGATGGGTGGCCATACAAATCGAATGAATGAATGAATGAATGAATGAATAAAAAGGGCCCGATATAGTTCCCACCCACATTTCCTCAGAAGTAAGTCCTACTGAACTGAATCAGATTTTTCTCTTGGAAAGGATTGTGGCCTTATAGAGTATAAGAATACTCCTAACTCTCTTTACACCTAGACCACCAATGTACCAATATGTCTGGGGAATAGTCATACTATCTAGTACATTGTTGTTGCAGCTGCCCTTTGGAACAGCATCTCCTTGGAGATTTGTATGGCCCTCACCCTACCTATTTTTAAATGACCCTAAAAGACCTGGCTGTTCCCACAAGCCTTTGGTTAGTGTGTAGTCAGGCCTCTTTCAATTGGGAATGGGGTAAGTATTTTTGCATTTGTTCTCTCCAGGACATTTTTTTTTAAAAAATGATATTGTTATTACCTGGTCTTTTACTGTGAAGCAGTAAACCCAGAATTTTCTGAAATCCAACAGCCTAAAAATTCAATTAACAACAAACTAACAAATAAATAATAAATACATAGTCAGCCTAGAAAAGCAGCAAGAAAATCCTAATCTAGAAAATATAGTAACAGTAAGGAAAATAGCAAACTTTACCCACTGAGGGACACCCACAAAGTCCCACAATCCAGAGACAACGCAACAGAGATGCACCTGAGAACAGCCTCACGTGAAGACAGATTGAAGAAATGAAAAGGTCCCTTTTAAAGTTAAGATCTCGGTTGTAGAGGAAAGATCCTTTTGAGTAGCAGTTATTTTCTCCATGTCACAGGTAAATGTCAGCATCGTAGTAAGAGACTTCTTCTTAATCTCACTGTTATCTCCAATCTTTTTTATGGCTATCTTCTGACCACTGAATACCACATGTGACCCTTTAATTTAATTTACAACTCACAGGCCCATGATTACTTCAACTTAGACATGGTCATATTTGGTCTTCTGAATAATTTTTGCTATACCATCTAGAACAGTATTTCTAGACCTCAGCAACTTTAAGAGGTATGGACTTCAACTCCCAGAATTCCCCAGCTAGCATGGCTGGCTTGGGAGTTCTGGGAGTTGAAGCCCACACATCTTAAAGTTATTGATCTAGAATGACAGAATGGCTGGGTGTGCATAATACACTTAAGTAAGTCAGTTAAAATCCTAGCCAGATGTGTTGGTCTTTGGAATAAACCCTTTGGAGAATGCCAAAGCTTGGATCCAGAGGATGAGAGAATGCAATCTGCCAGTTGAAGATGCTGGTTGTATCCTGACATCATGATTCCCCACAGAGACTTTCATCTGAATCTCTTTTCTTCTAATTGCATCTTATGTGAATGCATTTTTTAAAATTGTTCTTGCTTCCCTAAAGGCATGGCCCAATAGACAAATGTGTGCAGGAAGACCTCACATATTGAAATAACTCTTGGGATCATCTTTAACATTAGTTTTAGGGCTTTAAATGAAAATAATCAATCCAGCTGATCATTTCAAATAGGAAGCCATCATTTGATGAAGCTCTTCCATGTAGGGTCTGGTTTTATGTAATCTGGCTACTTTCAGAATAACTGCTGCCTCATTCTTCTCTCCTCCTCCTCCTCCTCCTCCTCTCATGTGTCATTAAAGGTATTCAGCTACCCTTCTTCCATTTACTGCATTATCACAAATCTTCTTTGATAGATTGCTCTCAAGTGTCACTGTTCTGAACTTGCTCTTGCCAACTTCATTTTCCTGTAATGAGGTCAGCAGCTCTTCCTGAGAAGCTGCTTTTGCTGGAGAGGGAGTTGTGTAAGATGATGTCCCCCAGCAAGATGTTTAGCTAGCGTTGACTGACGGAGATTCACCAA
Organism: Liasis olivaceus; assembly: GCA_030867105.1. Taxonomy (NCBI): domain Eukaryota; kingdom Metazoa; phylum Chordata; class Lepidosauria; order Squamata; family Pythonidae; genus Liasis; species Liasis olivaceus. Next base: position 194,850,809 of record CM061349.1, read on the forward strand.
GATCTGCATCTTCACTTTTTTTTCATCACCAGTTTTGTGCCGCTCAATCTGGGAAAAAATTGTTTACTCCTGATTGTATTATTAAATTTGATGAGGATGATAATCCTATGTGTCATCTCGCATCATTAGCTTGATCTAACAAGAAGGTGTCCTGCTATGATATACTATGACATTTAATTTCTTTTCACGACATCCGATTTTATGTTTACTGGCTCCATTTGCATTTCAGAAGCCTGATATGAAATGGAGTATTAGGCTAAAGAACTCTACTCATTAGGGACTGGTGGGCGCATTTGGAACTTTATGAGCATGTTATGGGGACCGTCACACTGTAGCTGTTATAGGCACAGCCAAGCATAACACACCCATTTCTCAAACAGCAATCTGGTGAGGTTATTCCCTCCAGCCCTCTAGCTCAGTGGCATGAGCTTTTCTTAAGTTTTGGTGCTTTTGCTTTACTTTGCAGTACTCTAATACCCCTTTTAAACAAACAAAGAAACAAAGAAACAAAAAATCTTGCAGGTGCCAAGAGAGGCACCTGTAGGTGTATTGAGGGCTTTGGGCACCTTCTGGAAATCGGGGATGCAGACATTCCCATCTACCTGCCACTGGCATTGCTGCCATGGTCATCACACACAGGGACGTCTGAAAGGTATATGGTACCCCTAGACCACATTGACTAATGGTGCCCCCCCGAGAAACCTGCCTATAATTCACAAGTTTATGTACTATATTACAAAAATTTCCAAAATGATTTACATACATAGCAATTTTTAAAAATTCAGGTAATTATTGACGTGTGTGACAGTTATGATGATCGCCGGATACGGGAATCCATATATTTTTTTTTTACAAATCAAAATATCTGGAGAGATGTGAAAAACATCCACTTCCCTAGCCCTCTGTTGCGTACTGTAATAGAAGCGGCAGGGGTTGACTGGACTGAAAAGTGATGCATGTACAGACAAGTGTTTTTGAAATTGCACTGCAGCACCCCTCAAGTTATGGCACCCCTGGGCCTTAGCCTAGAGCCGGCCCCGGCCACACAGTCTGCACCTGTATTGGGATTCCCAAATGGCACTCGATTCAATGGATATGTCTTGGAAATGACATCTTAATGTGCAAACAACTCTTAGCTAGTTTAGAACTCTAGCAGTTTGTCTCTCTCTTCTTACTCTTTTTTAAAAGTTTTCTCCACTAATTCTAATTGAAACCGAATTCCAAATCTTACTCAGGGGACTTTGTCCATCATAACATTGAGGGGTGTTGTTAAGAATTGCTGGAAAAAGATTCCTACTCTAGGAGCTGAAAATTAATTTGAGTCAGAACCTGCTGTGAAAGAATTTGAGGCAGTTCAATCAAGTGAAATTCTTTGAGACTGACCAGAGTTTCACCTCCTTTTCAGTGCCATTAATTTGATTTCTTATCATTGTGAGAAAACCTTTAGAATTTTCTTTTGATTTTCTTACCTCTTCTTAATCTAATAAATCTGGATTTAATAAACCACTTAAATGTTGTTTGTGAGACTTAGCTTTAAAGGCACATTTTTAATATTTAATATCAATTTTCTCTCTGAGGTCATTGTTATTCAGCCCAAACAGCCAGGCAGTTTTATTTATCGGGTATTTTGACTAGATATCAGTTGTTTATTACATTTTGTTTTTTCCTTATCCCCACAGTTGGCTAGATCAAGCTGAACAACTAGTGAAAAAATGGGTTAATTCATTCTAGCAGCTTCTTTTATTTGTCAGCAATATAAAATTATTAGCTTGCGGTCTGCTGGCGCTATAGCGGAAAGTGGAAGTGTAACATTTTATCATACCAATAGTCATTATTTAAAGGTGAAGCCACAGCAGTATTATTAAGGAAGGAGCAATCTTACATAAAAGTGGAAGAGTTTTAACATTTTCCTATTCCAGTCCTAAACATTCTATCATTCATGAATAACTTTAAAAAGTTGTATTTTTATGAAATGGTACACCGGAACTATAGCCTTACTTATGGGGGTATTCTAAATTTCACATGGGCCAATGCAGATTTGGCCTGAAGATAATACTTTACAAAGGTGGAAAGAATTCTCACAAATTTGGGTCCAGGAAAATGGCTATTTTTTGGTTGTTGGTAGTGATAGTTGATACTTGCATTAAATATTCAAGAATGCGCTTCCGTTTCCTAAAAAAAAAAAAATGATCAAAAGAAATCCGTCAACACTGTTAATAGTGGTCAGGAGGCAAAACCAAAACGAACACCACTCCCATTTTAATGGGAGAGAAGTTCAGAGCAGAAAATCTACATCACTGGGCAGATTCAGAAAGTTGTGGGTGTGTGTGTGAGCGAGAGAGTTCAGAAAGACATTGACACGGCCTCCAGGGACAGAGAAAGGCCCACCTGTCTTTAGGAGAAATGGCAGTTATAAATCCTGCAGCAGCAGAAGAAATGAAGGAAGAGCATCAAAGCTTGAAAAGATTGATGACTCTTGCTTTAGCTTTTGATTAAAATGCACTCAAGCTTGTAAAGAAGGGCCGTTCTTAAACTGCACAAAGGAGAAGTCACAAAGGAAAACTCAGAGGTATCTGCTTGGTTAGTTTTTGCCCTTTAGTTGCTTGCAAAAAGCGACGTGAGAAAAAAGAAAGTGGGAAAATAATGTTGTTACAAATGAGCAATGAAAAATCCTAAAAAAGAAGCTGGAGCAGGGTGTCAATTGCATTAAAGCAGCCTTATCAAAATGGACATCCCCCCCCCCCCCCAATGTGCTTGTTATACCTGCCATGTCATACTCAGCCAAACATGTGGATCACAGGAACTGTCATCTAACACATGTAGGCATCAAGTCAGGCAACTCTACTTTAGCAAATAGAATAAAATAGAAATGAGCAAACTTATGGACTTGACCTTTTTCTTTTGATAAATGGTGAGCAAAGAATGGGGGAATCCAGCCGTAAAGCTGATGACTGCTTAGTGTGTTTCAGCCTGGTCAAAAGATCAATAATTCAATTAAAGAAACAACTTGGATATTGAATAGAAAAAGTTTCTCTTCCAGAACAAAAATAAATTGGCTTAGGCTTTTCCACAGCCATGAGATTTTAGTTGTGTTTATTATTTATTTCTACTGCACCATTTCTGGTTAGGATTTTGCTGGAGTCTTGGATTGCTTGTGAAAAAGTGCCAGCAGAAACCATCATCATCATTACCCCACCCAATCTAGATGGCAGCAACCAACCATGGCTGATCTCAAGAAATTAAGCAAGGCTGGACTTAGTAAATACAGTACTTGGATGGGAAACCACCCAGAGATTTTAAGGTTATAGGCTAGACTCTGAAGTAAACAAAAACTTACAGAAGAAGGCAGTGGCAAGTTACTTCTGTTCTACTGCTAAGATAACAACTTGGACATGTCAGTGAAGACACCAGGAGTTGAAGCTTGGCTCGAAGGAGATTTTGCTTAAGATTTTCCCATTGTCTGCAGCAATGAGCACAAGAATGGCCTGTGATTTTCAGGCTGAGGGTTGCATTTGCTTTGAAGCAGGGGGTGGGGTGGGGTGAATCACAACCTCCAAAATGTATGCAGCTGGAGTAAAGAAATGATGAGAGTTGGGACAAAAACTACACTTAATTTAATGGACATGGAATTAAACCCAACTTTTAATTAAATACATTTAATATGTTGTCTCACCATCAGTTAACTGAGTTCCCTTTTTGATCACATAAAAATGAGTTTTGTGGCAATTTGGGAAGGATTCTGAGAGCCACAGTCAAGGCCACAGTCAAGGCATTGGGGCATAGTTTGTGCTCCCTTGACCTAAGATGAATTCTCAGACTTTCTAGAGCAGAGTTTCAGACATACTAAAACTGATGAATCAAAGCAGAAATAGCAACATTTGTTGGGTTCTTGATGTCCTCTGAGCTTGATTGTTTTCCTGCAGATGTTATGTTAACAGGCTAGGTAATATCATCAGTGCTTAGGGGAATGGGGTTTGCTTGCTGTTCATATACAGTAGCTTGCCCTGTCAGTTTTGGTGGGGGTGTTGTTTTCTCCTCCATAGTTCCTTGATTAGGGAATTGTTTCTTCCCTGATTGTTTATCAGGGGCTGTTTCCTGCTTATCTGCATGTTGGTTGTTAGAGGATGTACTCTAGGCTGTTTCCTTCTTTAGCCCTTCCTTGACTACTATAGCCTCTTGGCATCACTGTAGCACACAAACCAACCAAATCCTTCCAAAACATCTTAAGCAAACCCAAAGGCCCCATAACCAAAGAACACATCCACAAACACCAAGTGGCAGTCAGAAGAGATGATGAGAATTCCTTAGTTCCTCAATACATAGACAAATTCAACCACAGTTTCAACTGGGAAACTGCTGACATTCTAAACAAGGGTTTCCCTTAGGGAGGTGCAGAGTCCAGGGGAGGTATGAATAACTTTTTAGTTACAATTTTACAATTAATCCACCTTTCCCATGTTTCTTTGTATTGCTTTCATTGTTCATTTGTGTTCATTTTGGTGTTTGGATTTTTAGGGGAGGTGTGTACATTAAAATTACACTAAAGGGAGGTGTGATGACAAAAAGTTTAAGAACCCCTGCTCTAAACCAAGCCAAATCCAAATATGCCAGGGAATTCCTGAAAGCCTGGCATATAGCCAAATCAGCCATCAACAGACACATAGAAATAAACCCTATCTATGTACTTAAAAAAAGTTATAAGAAAAGTCAAGGAAGGAGAGAAACTGCCAAGAGCTATCTGATGATGTTACCTAGCCTGGTAATAAAACATCTGCAGGAAAACAACCAAGCTTAGAAATAGCAAGAACCCAACAGATGCCAATCCTGAGTTACAGATATTCCCTACTATTGGAATAGCAATATTTGCCTCCCTTACCTGTAGGAGTGTCATGTTGTCATATTTTCATTTCCATATGTGTGTCCATATAGGAACTGACCAACATAAGGAAACATATCTAGTACAAAAGTAGATTAATATACTGTGGATGAATTGTGCATAGTAAATAAACTCTTGCACACTGGTTAAATTTTTACATTTTCTATTTCTGACACTAGAGCAGGGCAAGACACATATGTCTTTCAGAAACTCAATTTGTAGACGATAAACATATTTGACGGAACATTTGGAGGGTACACAGTTTCAATAAACAGATGGAACCCTTCATAAACAGTGAACAATATACACAGAGACGTTTTTGGCATAGTAGAATGCACTTACCTCTAGCACATTAATCTGGCAGGATAAAAGGAGGGGAGAAATGCACTGAATAATATTCTCTACCCCATGGATCTCCATCCCCATCCTTCTGTTGTTCTGAGTCAACAAATATATATTCCCTTTGGATAAATTCATTTCCTTACAGATTTGGGCAGTTCCATGTGGGCCTTCGCAGCAGTTCAAAATCAGTTCCTGATTTGCCTGTTCTCATTACATTAATTTTGTCTGAGACCTGAACTGATCTATTGCTGGTGCTGTAGTGCCTTTGAAATGGTAGCAAGGCTAGATTTCCTTGCTCAACCAAGTGCTGCATTTCTGCAGAACTTCTGGGAGATCACTTCCACCACTCTCATTTACCCAACTTCTGTTCTTGCTGCTGAGAACTCTCACTTCCTTTCTCTCACTGCAGGATTGTTCTCAGCTTTCAAAATTTTCAGGAGCGAAGTTAATGGCAGGTCAGCTTCACCATGTTTCTGAGAAATCGGGGAATGGAAATGGTGATGAAAACATGGCAGTGTGGAAGTGCCTATAGATTCTTCTCTTTGGCTGATCCATGACTTTATGAGTCTGCCTTCTAATCTTCCCAAATTCTACTTTAATTTTATAGAGCTTCCAAGTCCTGCTATCTCATGACTGTCAGAGTATGGATAAAAAGGAATAGATTTTTCTGTTCTTTCCTGTTTCCTGTTTTTTTTTTTTTTAAATTACTCTTCATGTGCTCAAGAACTAGCCTTGTATAGTTTGGACATTTGGGGACATGACAGAGGGAAAATAACAGTCTTCTCATTCATTTATATATTTGTGTAAATGATAGCCTACCCAAATACAGCAGTTCCAGTTGTGTTGAAAATGCAACTCTGACAATTCTCTGACAACATGGCTGCTTAGGAATTCTGGGAAATGCAGTCCTAACACATCTGGGGGCACTAGGTTGGGAAAGCTAATATCTAGATGGATATTTTGTTCCCTTTTTATTAACATGTCCTACATATTATCTTGAACAATTTGAACCATTTCTCCAAAGAAAAATGCTTCTTCTTAGGAGGAATATTAGCAGTACAGCACAAATGATAATGTATGATTTTTTTTCTAGCTCTTGAAATCTAAATCAATGTTTATGAATTAGCAGGTTGGGAGAAGGGCATAAATAAACTGTATTCATGTGATGGAAGGCATGAGCGAGGAGGATCGTGGCATGGAGGTCCAAGGTCATAGGGAGGGGGAGAGGAATCCCAAGCATCTCCTCAGTCCTCAGCTGGAGTGTGTGAAAGTCTGAAAGTGTGAGAGTCTGGCCCCTCCCTAAGGGATTCAGAGTGTTTAGTTGCTGTTGCTGGGGATTAGAGTTAGTCTGCGAGATTCTGTCTAGTAGGTGTAAGCTAATAAAGTAACTGAACTGTTCCTGAATTGTTCTGCTGTGTTTCTTGGGCTGAACCTGACAATTCAGCTGGGAATAAAAATCTCCTTTCTAGCTGGGGAATCATTTTTTTTAAAAAAAAAAACACATTTCAAAATACAAATGTCTAAAATTTATAATCTCAGTATTAATCTGAGATGTATCCCATTTTCTGCTTCATATTTAATAATTTGCATTATAAAAGAAGGCTTGTAAGTATGGATTTTATGGTATTTTCTCCTCAAAAAGAACATTTCTGATTTCCTCTAACATGATGTAATTTGAAATATAAATAAATGAATAAATCAGAATGATCACTAAAAGAACACATGGGAAGCATGAAAATGCATGGAATATGCATGCATATCTGCATATTACATTGGGAGAAATGCACATGGGGGGGAAAATTGAAGGAGGGAATGCTATGCCCAATGCCTTGAGCCTTTGGAGAAAAGGTGGAATATAAATCTAAATAATAATAATAATAATAATAATAATAATAATAATAATATCAAACAACAACATCTGCCTATCCCAGGTCCTTGGGAAGGACTTGATAGGTGGATAAAAATGCCAAATCCAGTCTAAACACCTGGGTTACTGTGTGACCAATAACAATAATAACAATAATAAGTAAACCCAAATAAGCATAGTGGGACATCCTTTACAGTAAAGAAACAGGATTTTCTTTACTCTAACCCAACAACCGTCCCCATGCAAAGCATTTGTGGGTGAGGGAGATTCTAGGAGACAAAAGGGTCCATAGAGACGGATCTCTCTCTGGCTCATGTCATTGTTGCAGATGTAAATTTCTCTCCCGAATTGCTTCTGCATTGATCTATATTGCTTTAAAAGATATAGATTTAGCTGTTTAAAATAGAAATTCAAAAACATTTTGGATGATTTCTTCTCAAAATAAAAATACATATTCCCATCTTCTCTCAAAACACACTTTTCTAAAGGCATATTTAAATGCATCTCTCAAACATATTTAGATAGATATTAGTGTTGGAATAATACTGGCCAGAGGATCACACAGGTGATTAAACTGCCCTTGCAGCCTTAAAAATCAATGGCAAAGATCATCCAGAGGACAGACTAATTAAAACTCGTCCTGGGAAATCACAGCAGTCAGGAAGAATTAAGGAAGTTTGCTTGGGCTTCTATTTAGAATAGCGCACTTTGTACATTACCCATTACATTGGGCAATGCTGAGGGTTCTGCTGGAAATCTTTGAAGCGCTGGATTTTTTTTCTTCAGCCTGCTTTACTTCTAAAACATCATCAAACTTGTCTTATTCTTAATCCCTAGATTGTCTTATTCAAATACTCTGATCATATTGCAAAACTATTTGGAAGCATTAGTTCAGATGTGGATCAGGTACATTTATACTGGAATGAATGTGAGGGATCCACAAAGAGGATAGGGGTTGGTAAGGCAGCAGATGTGAATGTAAGCAGAGTGCTAAGACTGAAACTTTGCAATTTCTCAAACTGGAAGAGTGTCAAGAAGGGAGCATGTAGGAAATTGGTTATGGCTATCACTCATCAGTGTGGTGTGAATGTAATAAAGGTGGCAAGAAAGCTCATTTGTATTATGGGCAGCCTAATTCTCTTAGTTAGGGACTGAAGTCATGAAATATAGCAAGCCTGACATTCATAAATACATTGTTTCTAATGCAGATCTAGCAAGAAATATAACTCAAATTCATAGCAAGAGGTGTGGTCATTCAGCTATATCCTCACTGCAAAAGGTTGGCTTGCAATTGCTGAGATTTAAATTTTCACTTGTGAGATTTCACAATTTTCATAAATCTTTGCGGGTATTCAGGTGTGCCACTTGGTGGTGAGGTAGGGTTTTGGCCTGGGATTTTTTTTTTTACTGGAGCCCATATTGTAAAGTCATGTCTTTCTTAAAATTCAATCAATATGCAGTGATTGCATTAAGGACTAGGGAAGAAAGGAATTAAATTATTGTATTTTTGATACTTAATGTTTTCTTATTTGGTCAAAGGGCTTTGTTGATAAGAGATCTCTTAAAACAGACAGCTGTCAGATTAATAGCTCTGGTGTGGAAAAAAATAATTAGGGCATCTGTCCTCTAGCTGTCTTCAACAGAACATTTACTATACTGTGTATGGACATTTTCATCATACAGAACACCAGTCAGTCAACCAATATTTCAGGGCAAGCGGTAAGGACTTTGATCCAACTTCTCTACATCTCTTAGAAGGATGTGGAAGATGAAACAGCCAGAGTTTACATCAGCTTTTGAGTCTTAAATTTTATTATAGTTACCCCCTTTTGGAGCATAATCTCTAAAGCAAATTATTTATGAAACTTTACCTTGAGTTGCTCAGAGGAAGGACAGAGTGAAAGAAATAGAAAGCCTTGTAAATTATCTGAAACCCCTGGAAGAAACCTAGTTAAGGTGCTGTATCGGCGTCCTGAAAGTTATACCAAAATGTGTGGGCTTTAACATGCCATTTGAAGATTACCACTGAATATAAAGAAATTGGAAGGTTGTGAAATTTGCTATCTAAACTAGATAGCGTTCGAGGAATATTATAAAGAGAGAATTTGCAATGTCAAACTATGCTCTTAAAGTAATACCCCACCCCCCTTGTTGAGCTTCTGCAAGCACTTTCTGAAAGCTGTTTACAAACTGAGCTGATGAAGAAAAGGCTCAGGTACTAAAACAATGGTCCTCACTAGAGATGGCTATAAACAAAAGGGGCTATGCCCAGTAACTGAAGATGTGGATGTGTACATTAAATCTCAAAAACAGCCAAGAATTACTGACTTTTTCCCCAGGGGTGTAACTCCAATAAACTCTGATGACACAAAAAGTGGCACAAAAGAAAATAGAGAGGAAAACAACACACCTTGTGAATGGTCTTTTGGTCATTATCGCTCTTGGACAGATACTACCAACATCATAGCTAAGAGGACCTCCAATATTCCAAATATTGCTGAGGAAATAGCTATTCCTGAGAGACAGCTAAACTCTGAGACTACAGAAAAACACATGGACAACAGCATACTCACGGTACAACCACATCTTCAGTAAGGACTCATTGTGTAACCAACAAAGCCCCTTACCAAGGCAGCTTTAACACCTTCTAACCACATGGCTTGGGAATCCTTTTTGGCAAATGAGGCAAATTATTTGAGAGGTTCACAGGACTTCTGTTTGCAGAAGATTACAGAAGCCTTGGGAGAACAACATGAGGCTTTTAACAAATGTGCCATGAAGTGGTCATCTGATGTATTACTACATCTGTTAGAAATTCCAGAAGCAATAGCTCCATTACAATGAATCTTTCATGTGTCTGAGTTGGTATACCAGTTGATCAATACTGAAATAGCAATTACATCACAAATTATTTTTGCAATAACCTCCCTCTGGAAGCCAGACTGGATCCCTCTATAGAAACCTTCCAGAGATGAATAAAAACAGAATGATTCTGGAAGACTTTTGGGGAGAACTGTGGGCTGCCAAAAGTTTTTAACTGAGATTTTTTTAGTGATGTAATTATTAATTTTGTAAATGGCTGAAAATTGCTGAGATGTGGAGCAATTCCTCACTGTAGCCTATGTTGCTTGTCCCCCAGTTCAGTCATTCCAGGAATTTCAAGTTCAGAAATTCCAGTCTGGACTGCAAGGATTTGCCCCTGGGACTGGGCTGGTACTCAGTCCAGACTGTCGCCAGCACAGGAACTCATGGGTTTCCCCTGTGCTCCTTGCAAGGGAAGGCAAGCCTTGCTGTGGAGCTCCTGTATGGACTGGCCTACCTCTTCCTTTTAGGGACTGTTTCCTTCATATTGTCCCCATGCCTTTCCTTTTCCAGCTGTTTGCCCACATGGATGCCATCATATCCCCTTCTCACATTTTCTCCTTGGACACTAATACAGATCTTTCTCTCTCTCTCTCGTCTTTTTCTATCTTTTTGTCCATTGTTGCTACAGTAATCAAAGCAATGCGTAACAGGTTGTTTTTTGGCTCCACCTATGTCCCAGGCCTGACTTGGATTGAGGCCCTGCCCCTGCTATTTACAAGCATCTCATTTGCCCCAGTAGAAATTTCCTTTCACTTGAAATAGCAGCTGCAACTGTGCTTATCTGAACTGGGGCCACAGTATGAAAGCCCTTCACTCCTCTGATTGGAAGAAGGGACCTAATTTTTTATTTTTAAAAATTGCTATTGATAATTCTGCATTACAACTGAATTCTCATTCTAACATTTGCTAAAAGAAAAATAAACACAGCTTTTGCCTTCTTGCCTAAGCCACACTAGACCGCTTAATTCACATATCCAATGAGTGCCTTTAAATTAATTTATAAAACTCAGTTACTCTCTTTCAGATGTACAGCGACACTGTTAAACTCTAAATACTATAATAACATGCAGTACTAAAGTTGACTGCATTTACCATATTTCTCAATCAATCAGTCAATCAATTTTTAAACAACTCTCATGATAAAATCAGGTTGTACGTTAGAGACAAACCAACATTAAAAAATATTCCTATAGAGCCAATTTTGATAGAATAAATTCATTAGTTGTTCACATCTAGTACAGTTTTTCATTTTCAAGAAGGCAGACTTGTCACTTTTATTTTCAGCTAGTTCTTACATAATTTACCAAGTGAATATATTTCTTCTTAATTCAAAATCATAGGTTTGCTCTCTTTGCTCAGGGGAATAATGTCTCGTCATATTGAAAGATCAAAGCTGAAATGAATAGCATATACAAGGCAATTTAAGGTCAAAATTGCCTATTCAGTATATGATGAACTGAGCTCTCTGTACTGAAGATATTCCACATATTTTTACCATTTGATTCATTGGGGTTGGTTATGCCAGTTCCTCTTCAAAGCTGAAACTATCACCTCTCCAATTTACCTTTAAAAAGTACAAAATACAATATAATTTTCCTTAAATGTGTTAATAAGTAAACCTCAGGCAATATTTCAGAGATTTCTCAGTTTTTTGCACTCATGAAAACAATATAAAACTATTCCTGTAATTTATTTATTTATTTAAAAGATTTGTATAGCCACCCATCTTAAACACAACTCTGGGTGGCTCATTCTCAACAGTAAAACCAATAACTATAAAATCATAAACCATAAAACCATAAAATAAAACAAAAACAAAAACAACCCCCCCAGTGCCTCAGTCTTCCCCTCGGGATGCCCCTAACCAGCTCCAGATATCCTCATTCTATCCCAAAAAGCCAGTTTTGATGGCCTTCCAAAAGGCTAATAGGGTGGAGGCCTGCGCAATCACTGGAGAGAGAGTGTTCCATAAGGTAGGAGCAGCCATGGAAAAGGTATGCTTCTGAGGTCCCACTAGATGAAAAGATTTCATGGAAGGGACTTGAAGCGTGCCTACCCTATCTGATCTGGTAAGATGGACAGATACTGTCAGGGAGAGGTGGTCCCGCAAATAACCTGGTCCCATCCCATGTAGGGCTTTAAAGGTAATAACCAGCACCTTGAATTGCACCTGGAAGGCAACTGAGAGCCAGTGAAGCTTGCGCAACAGAGGTGTAACGTGGATGAACCTAGGAACACCCTATACTGTGTGCACCTCTGCATTCTGGACCAGTTGTAGCTTCTGAGTGGTCTTCAAGGGCAGCCCCATATAAAGCACACTGCAGTAATCCAAATCCAGACAGTAATTTCCATCCCAACTTTTTCTTCCTTTTAGGATCGAAAAGAAATACCTTGGATTAGATCCAAATGAAAAGGCTGACAATATAATTGCATGCATCCTCATCTGAAGTAAGTTCAGTTATCCTTTCTGTTCTACAACATGTAATGATGGCCACCAACTAGGACTGAAATAAAAAGTCCGTACAAGTTTGTATGGTATAATGTCATTAATAACTAGCCATGATATCCATGGCCTAGAAATTATATCTAATATCATTGGCAGAGTAGTTATGAATACTGGTTGCTTGGAAATAGGAGCAGGGGCAGACCAGCTTTAATGCATTGATTTGCCGCTTCTGGGCCACCCATTGGCATCTTGATGGTCAATGTAGTGACAGGATGCTGGTTGACATAGGCCTCTGACCTGAGCCAGCATTACTTGGTTTACATTATCCTGTTTTGGATATAAACCCTCCCCATGTGCTTTTACAACATTTCTTCTTTCTCACATTGGCACAACCTTAACTTTGAAAATCATTGTAAAAAACTTGTGAAAGTTTCCCTGCCCTTCCCATGTTATTTATATTTTGTCCTTTAGTCATGTATATCCCATCTTTAAAGGCCTTCCTTTACAAGCCAAGGCAACTGAAAAAATAACAATGATGAAACAAAACACCCCTCACCACCACATTTTCATTTGGAGCTGAAATTGATAGGATTGTTAATATGACCACAGATTGGTCGCTATGTGTTAAAGATGTATCTGCTCTTGTCTAGATCACTATTCTTTGGAATCCATGAAGACAAAAAGGATTGTGGCCTTTGGGGCCATGGGGGGCTGGCTAAAGAAACCTTTATGCAGCATTTATACTTGAACAGCAATGGATTATTGATGTATGTTATTTGTCGACATGACAAACTGTTTTTATTTTGTTTCACAAAGGAGCAAAGAAGATTACCTTTGAGCAATATGATGGACTTCTTTGAAGCAGATCTGTTTATGCTACAGTTGACCACAGCTCTGTGCAATGCTGTGGAGACAAAGGCAACAATATGCTTTGCAGCGTGTGGCACCTGATGGCAGCTCTTTAGTCCAAAGGTGCCTTTCCCTATGACCACAGGGCAGGTGTGGAAAGGATGCAGCTGTTTTAAAGAGCTGCGGACAGATGTGTTAGTATCTACGTCTTCTGAAGATACTTTTGCACAACTCTTATTTATAATATGTATCATAATATAATAATATAATATAAATATAATTATATTATGAGCAATATATCAGCAGTATATGAGCTGATGAGGTGGCTCCATTGTCTGTAGTATCTGATGCTCTTACCTTGCCTTTTAATTATAATATTAATGTTTTAATTGTCAATTATTTCTATATTGCTATTTTATATATTTTTTTTATTGTATGCCACCCAGGGTCAGGTTTTGTGAGATGGGCGGCCATATAAATATGATAAATATAACATATCATAATATAATACTCCCCCTTTCCCCCTTTTTATGGTGATTAATTTTGAAATTACTTGAAGCTCTTAATACCTTTCCACGAACATTAGTGTTCCCTGGAGGACAGAGTTCGACATATTAATAGTATAGTCACACTAGCTAGGCATGAGTTTTGTTAAAAAATGTCATTTCATATTTCAGGCCAAAGCGGGCAACCCATGAAATGTGGCCATTATGCACCCAACTCCAGCTACTTGTTGCAAGCTCCGCCTCTTTGGAGCATGCATGTATCATCATGAGACACATAGAAAAGTGGCAGAACGTACCTCAAATGCCACAGTGCTGCTTGCTTCATGCCAACCCTCCTGGCTCCTGCTGCAGTTGCCTTGAGTATGCCAGAGCCTGCAGTTCAAAACAACGCAAAAGTACAAAAGTGAATGACCCCATTTTCCTCCAAGCATCATCCACCCAAGTATACTGGAGACCTTTCAGTTCATTTATTTATGCCACTGGCTCTTCTGATTAAGAGCTGACAGAAAGAGTGTTGCAGCTTCCAGGCAAGGCTGCCACCCTCTGTGCCAACTCCTACTCAGTTATAAATCACCCCCATGTCCCAAATCTGTGCTTCCCTGTTTGTCTACAGCAGCCAATTTTCTAGAAATGATAAGGCATGGAGATACGAGCGCTAGCATCTTCTGTCTGGGGACAAGGCAAGAGAAACTCTTCAAAGATTGCACAATACCCCCCCCACACACACACACACAAATAGAGAAAGCATACAGAGCTTGCAAAGTCTGTTTTTTCTTCTGTGTGATGAAGTAATTCTTTGCATCTGTGAGTGTGTATATTTCTGATCTTCCCCTGTGTTGCATTTGTGTGACTTTCTGTGTATGGGTGCATTGGGAAGCCCAGGGTGGGCTGCGTAGACCCTGCTTTTGATTACATGACTGAGAAGAAGGCAGGCTTAGAATGGAACAGTCAGCAACATTTTGAGTAGCTACCTGACTGCCTCTCCCATAAGGATGCATTGGGGGAATTTTTTGGAGTTTTAGTTTCCCTGTAGCTTTGAACACACATTTTCTTTTGCTAGATCCCCCTGGCCCCCATGCCAAATCTTGTCAAAGGCAAAAACAACAGCAATAATTAATATGTAATCAAAGAAGATACAGGATGTAAAATATTGTCCCTCAGAGTATAGCCTAAATCCTTTTGCTTTATATTTCTTTGGAAAGATGCTGAACTGTGTAGTAACATGGGAATCAAGATACATTGGATATTGCTACGCTGAACTACCCTACCCTCCTGGTTCATGGCGTTGGGCAGGATTTTATATTGACCAAAGAATAAGAAGGTAAGACCCAAGATTTGTGGGTCAGCTATATTATTTATTTGAGGGATTAGCAATAGGGTGAATTTTTATTCCATTTAATAGAGTTGTGAAATACAGTGGTACCTCAAGATACGAACGCCCCATCTTACGAAAATTTCAAGATACGACCAGCTCCGGCCGCAAAATTTACCTCAACATGCGAACTCCGCCTCAAGCTACGAACCGGATCCGCGGCCATTTGCCCTGCTGCCACGTGGTCGCAGCTTCCAAGAGGAAGTGCTAATGAAATCTGAGCAGGAGGACAAAAGCCCAAGGAAAGCAATGCAGAAAGAGGAAGTGCTAATGAAATCTGAGTGCGCTGGGGGGGGGGAAGCTCCCGCTCCCGGCTGTGCGTGCGCGCTGATATTGCTTTCACTGTGCTTTTGTCGCTATGGAGAAAGGAAAGAGCGCGGAGGAATCAGTGGGGGGGGGGAAGCTCCCGCTCCCGGCTGTGCGTGCGCGCGACATAAGCCTTCCCCCCCATTGCTTTCAGTGTGCTTGGGCTATGCACAGAGGAAAGAGCGCGGAATTAAGAAGCAGCAGCACGGGGGTGGGGAAGCTCCCGCTCCGCTGTGCTGTGCGTGCGCTACATAAGCCTTTCCTCCCCATTCCTTTCACTGATATTGCTTTCACTGCGAAGGAAAGAGCGGGGAGGAATGAGTGGGGTGTGCGTGCGCGCGCGGAAGGAAAGAGGGGAGGAATGAGTGGGGTGTGCGTGCGCGCGCGGAAGGAAAGAGGGGGAGGAATGAGTGGGGTGTGCGTGCGCGCGCGGAAGGAAAGAGGGGAGGAATGAGTGGGGTGTGCGTGCGCGCGCGGAAGGAAAGAGGGGAGGAATGAGTGGGGTGTGCGTGCGCGCGCGGAAGGAAAGAGGGGAGGAATGAGTGGGGTGTGCGTGCGCGCGCGGAAGGAAAGAGGGGAGGAATGAGTGGGGTGTGCGTGCGCGCGCGGAAGGAAAGAGGGGGAGGAATGAGTGGGGTGTGCGTGCGCGCGCGGAAGGAAAGAGGGGGAGGAATGAGTGGGGTGTGCGTGCGCGCGCGGAAGGAAAGAGGGGGAGGAATGAGTGGGGTGTGCGTGCGCGCGCGGAAGGAAAGAGGGGGAGGAATGAGTGGGGTGTGCGTGCGCGCGCGGAAGGAGAGAGGGGGAGGAATGAGTGGGGTGTGCGTGCGCGCGCGGAAGGAGAGAGGGGAGGAATGAGTGGGGTGTGCGTGCGCGCGCGGAAGGAGAGAGGGGAGGAATGAGTGGGGTGTGCGTGCGCGCGCGGAAGGAGAGAGGGGAGGAATGAGTGGGGTGTGCGTGCGCGCGCGGAAGGAGAGAGGGGAGGAATGAGTGGGGTGTGCGTGCGCGCGCGGAAGGAAAGAGGGGAGGAATGAGTGGGGTGTGCGTGCGCGCGCGGAAGGAAAGAGGGGAGGAATGAGTGGGGTGTGCGTGCGCGCGCGGAAGGAAAGAGGGGAGGAATGAGTGGGGTGTGCGTGCGCGCGCGGAAGGAAAGAGGGGGAGGAATGAGTGGGGTGTGCGTGCGCGCGCGGAAGGAAAGAGGGGAGGAATGAGTGGGGTGTGCGTGCGCGCGCGGAAGGAAAGAGGGGAGGAATGAGTGGGGTGTGCGTGCGCGCGCGGAAGGAAAGAGGGGGAGGAATGAGTGGGGTGTGCGTGCGTGCGCGGAAGGAAAGAGGGGGAATGAGTGGGGTGTGCGTGCGCGCGCGCGCCACATAAGCCTTTCCCCCCATTGCTTTCACTGTGCTTTTGGCGCGCCAAGGGCTATGCACAAAGGAAAGAGCGGAATTAAGAGGAGGTGGGGAAGCTCCCGCTCCCGGCTGTGCGCAGGGAGCCTTTCTCAGATTTGATTAGCACTTCCTTTTTCTCCGCTGCACCTGGGACATGTGCTTCAGGATGCGACCAAATTCGGAGGGCGGATTAGCCCTATTTACATTGAACCTTATGGGGAAATTTGCTTCAGTATGCCACCAAATTCAGAGGGTGGAACGGATTAACCGCATTTACATTGAATCCTATGGGAAAACGTGCTTCAGAATGCGACCAATTCGACTTGCGATCAGAGTCACGGAACGGATTAAATTCATATCTTGAGGTACCACTGTACACTTGAATGACTTCTGAATCAAATCAGGCAGTTCTGAGCAGATTCACAACACATAGCTGTAGTCTGTCTGTTCTCCATTAATTGCTTATTTTAGGCCCAACATTTCGGGAGGGGCTGAGAGGCATCAGCTTGGCAAAATACTTGCCTTTTGGGGAAAGTGGGGGAGCCTTGATAGATGATACATGAAGCATAGGCTTCATTTTATTTTCCCTGTTTCAAAGAGCTGGGAAGAGGAGCTGCAGTAACCAGAAGCAGTCCCTTGCTGACTTGGCTTTAAATGATACTGTATATTGGATAAAGAAGAGTAAGAAAAAGGAGGCAAAAGAGAAGAAGGAGAAAAATGGCTATTTCCATTGGTAAGATCACACAAGCAAAACCAGAAGATAAACAATGGGACAGTCAATAGAGTGACCCATGGAGTGACATGCAATGACGTTGTCAAGCCAGCAATACTTGGCAGTGTTTATCTCCTGATCCAACATGTGTCCTCAGAAGTCATCATGCCCACTTTCTCAGACACACGTACTAACATTGAGGGTGACAGGGAAGTCAGTGGAGGCATTTCGGTGTATCCATAGAAACAGCATTTCTATTTTCAAGTTCTGAAAGCAGATCATCATCTGAGTGTTCCTCTGAGCTGCAGATACGCTTCTGTGCTGTGGCAAACCTTTTGCCCCATTCATGCCTTCCTCATTTGTTAGAGAGACCCTGGTAAGGAACGGGAGCAACAGAGCAACGATACTTCAATAGTGTGGCATTGTCATCCTATTGTTGTAATGCAACCTTTTGCTCCAACTGTCTCTTATTTATGATTGTTTTCTTGTAAGTGTCATTGGTAAATGCTGACCCTTGTACGTATTTTCTTTCAGGGAAACATTGTGTGGATGTCTTGAAGATCTCTCCTTCTCTCCTTCCCTCCCTCTTCCCCACCCCCTGTCCCTCAGTGTGCTTATTTAAGGATGCATAGGACACTGTAAATCCAAGTCATGCTAGTATTATACATTTGTAGATACTAATATCTCTCAGAGCTTTTTGACAGTATAAAAATCACTATAACACTTATATCCATTTGGCAGCTACAAATTCCCTAGGACAAATGGCACCAGTGGGGTAAAGTTTTAAATGTACAGCTCCTTAAGTTTTTAATGTACATTTCTTCAGCACTTTCAGTGTACAGTGGTACCTTGGTTCATGAACTTAATTCGTTCCGCGACTCTGGTCACAAACCGAATTGGCCGTGAACCGAATCAAATTTTCCCATAAGGTTCAATGTAAATATGGTTAATCCGTTCTGACCCCTACGAATTTGGTCGCCAACCGATTTTTGATCGCGTCCCGAATCAAATTTCCCTATAAGGTTCAGTGTAATTACGGTTAATCTGTTCTGAACCATATGTTTTTTTTTAAAAAAACTGCAAAAATATGACACAAAGTACAGTACGAAGAGAGAGAAAGCTAACCTTGCTCGATGCGACTTCTGGTGTGGAGGACAGGAAGGCGGGTGGGGAGGCGGTTACTGCTTGGAGGGAGAGTCCCCCTCCCTACAGGAAGCCGCGACCACGTGTCACGGGAGGGAAAATGGCCGTGGATCCTGTTCGTAACCCGATGCGGAGTTCGCGAATGGAGGCAAAATTTTGCGACCGGAGCTGTTCGTGAACCGAATTGTTCGTGAACAGAAGCGTTCGTGAACCGAGGTACCACTGTATATATTTTGTTTGTACTTTTTTTCAGACAGAGTGGATATATGTCTTCTTCAGAGGTATCTTTTGCATTTGAAGACGTCGTCAAATAATGATGCATAGCATTGAGATAAGTGTTGCAATATATACTGTGAATTCTAGTTCTCTTGTAGGCATGGAAACTGGATAGGTGACTTTGGAGCAGTCAGTCTCTTTCAGACCAGCCCACCTCACAGCGGTGATTGTTGTAGGGAAAATAGGAGGAGGAGCATTCTGTATGGTTCCTTGACTGGTAAACAATAAAGACAGAATGTGTATCAGTCAATAAATCAAATAAATAAATGAATAGATATGCCACCAGCACTCCAGAATAACACATGCAAACAATGTGTCCACTATTTTTAGTTTAATTCATGAGAACTGACAATTATGCCTCTTACTGAGTCAGCCGTTGGGCCTATCTAGCTCAATGTTCTGGCACTGGCTGAAGAGCTTCAGAGAGATCAGGAGCTGCCAAGGATTGAACCTGTGACCTCAGGCATGTAGAACAATGCATGTGCCCTGCCCCTGAGAGATGGCCTTTTCCCCATCATATGTGTCAAGCGCATGGTACTGTGCTTGACTGCCATTCCCACTGCCTTGAGAAAATTGATGCACCTCTTTCAACAGGCCTATCTAAGTCACTTATTTTATCATTCAGATCCAACTACGATTTTTGTTCTTGGGGGAGTTTGGCAAATCCCTGCCCATTGCTTCTTTAACATAACCCAGACAAATCATAGGAGAGCTTTCACCCTAACTCATTTCAATGGCGCTGTTGAGTGGAAAATACTAGCTGTGTGCAAAACTTACAATTCTGTAAGGTTTTTATTCTGGACCATACCAATCTGGCCAATCTAATATTGGTTTGGTAGCAAACAGGAAGTAGTCATGGTGTTCTGGATTTGGCCCAGCTTCAGGATACCAGGAACAACTTATTATTCTGGACAATCTATTTCCAGAAAACTGAAACATCCCTCTAATGGCCAGACCAACATATTCTGGAAGAAAAACAGAATTTTCTGGTGTTCCCCAGAATGTTCCATCCCTAAAACTATCGGCTTTGCACATGCCAAGAATACTGTAATACTCCCAGTGCTGAATGTGCTTGTTTGTGTCAATAAGAACATAAGCAGGGCCCTGCTGGATTGGACTCCTGGCCCATCTAATCTATTTGTCTGTTCTTACAGTGTCCACCCAACAGCACAAGGAAATCCAGTAAACTTCTGACAGATTGTCTTCAGAGGCAGTCACACTGCCGTTATGGCTAATAGCCATAGATCCCCATGACTTCTATGAATTGGCCCAACCCTTTTTTGAAGCCCACAAGCTTCAAATAGAGCAAGTAGTATCAGTGGCTATAGATTACTGTACTGCCAGCTTTATGGGGAGCCTGCCTGACTTATATAAGACTCTTATTAGCCTCAAATGTCAAGTAGAGCTGAGGAAGTTCACGCTAGTTATCTGCTGTCAGCCCAACAAGATCTGATTTCGAACTCTGTAGCCAGGTTCTGCATAATCATCATATCAGCTCATCAGTCATTATTTGGGGAACACTAGCTATGAGTTTAGTTTACAAGGTTTAAATTTTTATTTTACGTCTATGCCGTATTGATGGTGTAATATTTTTTGAGCAGTTTGTGGACCATAACTACAATTTAATTTTTTTTAAATTTTTTTGCCTCTCCATGTGTTATTTTAACACATGGAGAGGCCTTGAGGGTCATTTTTGAAGAGAAAGGCAGCATATAAATCAAGTTAATAAAAAAGGAAGTATGACAGATAAAGTAGGTTAAGAGGAACTGATGGACTGTGGAGAGCACTTATATCTCACTGCTGGCTTTGCCAAATCTTGTGAACAACCTCAGACTTCAGGTTCTCAGAATATAACACAAGCAATTTTGTTTGAGTCTTTGAAAGTCCAGTTACTAAGTCCTAACTTAAACACAAACATAATATATTTTAATCCGGTTTTTAGTAGCTGCACTTCAGTGGGTAGTTATTTTTTGATCAGAGATGTATTTGCTGGAACACTTGACACTGCTATAGTTAAATGGCTTAGCTTAAAACACACATTTACTGAAATTATACATAGATAAAATACTATTTGCATATTCATATAGCCTAAATGATTATACTGCAGAACACAGTTCCTTTATATCTACCGAGACTCTTGATTCATTACTACAGCTACCTCAATGGTAACAGTCATTCCAATGCTTTATGAAGAAACTCAGTGGTATTCAAAATATTGTTCTAAGTTTGAACCCAAGCAACTTGGTCTTGAACTGTGAACACAACATCTTCCTCTGGATCCTTGAGAAAGATGTCATCATCTCCTTTCCAGAAAGGAGAACATGCCTTTCTTCTAAGTAGAAGGTTACAAATGGAGGACATACATGATTCCCTGCAATTTTTAAAGAAATGCATGGAGAAGTTGGAGATGTCTCAGAGGTCCAGAGGACTGGCTTAGTCACCAGTATTTCCCCTGAGATTAACATCCTATGGATGTTAATAAATTCTCTATACATATAATTGCAGAATGAATCTAAATTCGAGGAAGTATCTTTGTTTATTGTTTTTCAGTACTTATATCCTACCTACTTATCAAACTCCAGAGTACTTATAAAATACCCTCCCCCAGGAAATGCACCTAGCACCAATATTACTTTTAGGTGCTAGACAAAACTCACTTTATTTACTCAGGCCTCTTAAGTATGGTTGACATACCTTCATTTGTTTGGGTCATCTTTTGCTTGAGGTTTTGTATATATCTATGCTTGCACACTACCCTGGAATCAATTTTGATAAAGGAAGATAAGAAAATGTACCTTATTTACATTTACATTCATTACATTTACATTATATTAAATCCTATTAGGATTTCCCCTAGCAACCTGAATACACAAATAGACATTAAGCTATATTATCAAACATAGTTTAAATCCCCCAAACAAAGCTATTGTTTACCCCCATTTAGACCACCATCCCCTTCATGGATCACTGCCTTGTTGTGGCGAAGGGCTTGTGTAACTCAGTGAAGCCATGAGCTATACCGTGCAGGGCCACCCAAGACGGACAGGTCATGACAGAGAGTTCTGACAAAATGTGGTCCACTGGAGAAGGAAATAGCAACCCACTCCACTATCCTTGCCAAGAAAACCCCATGGACAATGTTAAAAGGCTAAAAGATATGATGCCGGAAGATGAGCCCCTCAGGTCGGAAGGTGTCCAATATGCTACTGGGGAAGAGCGGAGGGCAATTCCAAGTAGCTCCAGAAAGAGTGAAGCGGCTGGGCCAAAGCCGAAAGGACGTTCAGCTGTGGATGTATCTGGAAGCGAAAAGAAGGTCCGATGCTGTAAAGAACAATATTGTATAGGTACCTGGAATGTAAGATCCATGAACCATGAACCAAGGCAAGCTGGATGTGGTCAAACATGAGATGACAAGATTGAACGTCGACATCTTGGGAATCAGCGAATTGAAATGGACGGGAATGGGTGAATTTAATTCAGGTGACCACTATATCTACTACTGTGGGTAAGAAACCCTTAGAAGAAATGGAGTTGCACTCATAGTCAATAAGAGAGTGGGAAAGGCAGTAATGGGGTACAACCTCAAAAACGACAGAATGATCTCAGTGCGTATCCAAGGAAAACCATTCAACATCACGGTAATCCAAGTCTATGCCCCAACCACTGATGCCGAAGAAGCTGAAGTTGACCGGTTCTATGAAGACCTACAACACCTTCTAGAACTAGCACCAAAAAAAGATGTCCTTTTCATCATAGGGGATTGGAATGCTAAAGTAGGAAGTCAAGGAGTAATCGGAATAACAGGCAAGTTTGGCCTTGGAGTACAAAATGAAGCAGGGCAAAGGCTAATAGAGTTCTGTCAAGAGAACAAGCTAGTCATAGCAAACACTCTTTTCCAACAACACAAGAGACGACTCTACACATGGACATCACCAGATGGTCAATACCGAAACCAGATCGATTACATACTTTGCAGCCAAAGATGGAGAAGCTCTATACAGACGGCAAAAACAAGACCAGGAGCTGACTGTGGCTCAGATCATGAGCTTCTTACTGCAAAATTTAGGCTTAAATTGAAGAATGTAGGGAAAACCACTAGACCACTCAGGTATGACTTAGATCATATTCCATGTGAGTACACAGTGAAGGTGATGAATAGATTTAGAGGATTAGATTTGGTAGACAGAGTGCCTGAAGAACTATGGACGGAGGTCTGTAACATTGTACAAGAGGTAGCAACTAAAACCATCCCAAAGAAAAAGAAATGCAAGAAAGCAAAATGGCTGTCTGATGAGGCTTTACAAATAGCTGTGGAAAGAAGGAATGCGAAAAGCAAGGGTGAAAGAGAAAGATATAAGCAACTGAATGCAGATTTCCAGAGAATAGCAAGGAGAGATAAGAAGGCCTTCTTAAATGAACAATGCAAAGAAATGGAAGAAAACAATAGAATGGGGAAGACTAGAGATCTCTTCAAGAAAATTGGAGATATCAAAGGAACGTTTAGTGCAAAGATGGGCATGATAAAGGACAAAAAAGGCAGGGACCTAACAGAAGCAGAAGAGATTAAGAAGAGGTGGCAAGAATACACAGAAGAACTATACAAGAAAGATCTTAATGTCCCTGATGTCCATGCTGGTGTGGTCACTGACCCTGAGCCAGACATCCTAGAGAGTGAAGTCAAGTGGGCCTTAGGAAGCATTGCTAACAACAAAGCTAGTGGAGATGACAGTATTCCAGCTGAGTTATTTAAAATACTAAAAGACGATGCTGTTAAAGTGCTGCACTCAATATGCCAGCAAGTTTGGAAAACGCAACAGTGGCCACGGGATTGGAAAAGGTCAGTTTACGTTCCAATTCCAAAGAAGGGCAATGCCAAAGAATGCTCAAACTATCACACAATTGCACTCATTTCACATGCTAGCAAGGTTATGCTCAAAATCCTACAAGCTAGGCTTCAGCAGTACGTGAACCGAGAACTACCGGATGTACAAGCTGGGTTTCGAAGAGGCAGAGGAACTAGAGATCAAATTGCCAACATTCGCTGGATCATGGAGAAAGCACGAGAGTTCCAGAAAAGCATCTACTTCTGCTTCATTGACTATGCAAAAGCCTTTGATTGTGTGGATCACAACAAACTGTGGCAAATTCTTAAAGAGATGGGGATACCAGACCACCTTACCTGTCTCCTGAGAAATCTGTATGCGGGCCAAGAAGCAACAGTTAGAACCGGTCATGGAACAACCGATTGGTTCAAAATAGGGAAAGGAGTACGACAAGGCTGTATACTGTCACCCTGCTTATTTAACCTATATGCAGAGTACATCATGAGAAATGCCAGGCTGGAAGAATCACAAGCCGGAATTAAGATTGCAGGGAGAAACATCAATAACCTCAGATATGCAGACGATACCACCCTAATGGCAGAAAGTGAAGAAGAACTAAAGAGCCTCTTGATGAGGGTGAAAGAGGAGAGTGCGAAAGCTGGCTTGAAACTCAACATTAAAAAAACTAAGATCATGGCATCTGGACCCATCAATCCCTGGCAAATAGAAGGGGTAGAAATGGAAGCAGTAACAGACTTCATTTATTTGGGCTCCAAGATCACCGCAGACGGAGACTGCAGCCATGAAATTAAAAGACGCTTGCTCCTTGGGAGGAAAGCTATGGCAAACCTAGATAGCATATTAAAAAGCAGAGACGTCACCTTACCGACAAAGATCCGCATAGTCAAAGCTATGGTTTTTCCAGTAGTAATGTATGGCTGTGAGAGCTGGACCATAAAGAAGGCTGAACGCCGAAGAATTGATGCCTTTGAACTGTGGTGCTGGAGAAGACTCTTAAGAGTCCCCTGGACTGCTAGGAGGTCAAACCAGTCAATCTTAAAGGAAATCAACTCTGATTGCTCATTGGAAGGATTGATAATGAAGCTCAAGCTCAGATACTTTGGTCACCTAATGCGAAGAGAGGACTCTTTGGAAAAGACCCTGATGTTGGGAAAGATGGAAGGCAAAAGGAGAAGAGGACGGCAGAGGATGAGATGGCTAGATAGCATCACTGAAGCAATGAGCATGAAATTGAGCAAACTCAGGGAGGCAGTGAAAGATAGGAAGGCCTGGCGCAATATGGTTCATGGGGTCACGAAGAGTCGGACACGACTTAACGACTAAACAACAAAGACCACCATATTTGACCGCCCCTCCCAAATCATGGCAATATGGACAAACTTCCTCTTCGGTACCTCAGTATGAGAAGTCCTTTCTCAGAGTAAGATATTATAGACCAAGAAGCCCTAGAGGCCAAAGGATGTTCCTGAGGAATTATGTCCCCACACCTTCTCCACCACCTGACGTCCTCCCCGTCACGTAGGAAAACTTACCCTGCCATTAATTCAAGAAAAGAATCGAAGGGGAGACATTAATGGCATACAAATCCATTTATATTGAGCTGTGAATATACAAAGCATACACATTCCTTTATGTTAGAAGTATAATTTATATTTTAGCTTTGCAAAAGCTATTTCTGGCAGACAGTATTTCTGGAATATAGATAACGTTGCTGCAGTTACCAAAACTAGGCCTAATGTTTTTGACAATACAGCTTAATGTCTATTTGTGACTTGTTGCCATGGAAAATTCCTAATAGCATGATAGAATATGCTTAATATGCATGCAGAGGTTTCTCGGAAACAAACTATGTGCAAGATTAATCATAATGAGTTTATTGTTCCAGCTGCCTTTATTATATGTTTTATTTGCCTAAAAAATGAACTTTGGTATACACTACTTCTGAAAGTTTGTATTTCAAAATATTGAAATATAAACCTGCAGAGACATTTGCTAATCCAACTGCCTATAATACAGGAAATGGACACTCCTGTTGACCACTGAAACAAAATCTGGGAAGGAGCAGTGGCATCCATGATCTGCTGAATTCTGTGTGTGTCAAAATTTGCAAGATGGTGGCTGCAGTATCCTGCCATCTTTTGGTTTTGATGCCCCCCCCCTTCTCTTTGTGTATACCCCTGGGAAGAAGATTATTTTATTTTATTAGAAGTAAAGATTTAAAGTATGTCAGATTTCTTATTCAAGAGGAACAGGAGGATGAAAAGGTGAAAGAAGATTTGTAGATATTTGGGATATTTTAATGGGAAGAAGGAGTGACCTTGATGGACGGGGAAGAGCTGCTACCAAGACAATGGACAGATAAGAGAAACTTGAGTCTGGGGCAGAACTTTAACCTGACAAAATGTCTCAGAAAAGACCCTCCCTGGTTTTCACAGAGATAAACGGAGGAGGGGAAGCAAAATTAGGCTTGCAAGATTCTGTTACTATAACTTTATAATAAAAATAGTACAGTGTACCTCAAGATATGAATTTAATCCGTTCCGTGACTCTGATCGCAAGTCGAATTGGTCTCATCCTGAAGCAAATTTTCCCATAGGGTTCAATGTAAATACGGTTAATCTGTTCCGCCCTCCGAATTTGGTCACATCCTGAAGCAAATTTCCCCATAAGGTTCAATGTAAATACAAACAGTTCTGAAACATATGCATTTTATTTTTAAACCACAAAAACATGAAAAAAAGTACGTACAGCACAGTATGAAGAGGGAGAATGGGGTGGGGAGGCAGTTATTGTTTGGAGGGAGAGTCCCCCTCCAAAGGGACATCGGGGAGATCTCCTTCAGGGGTTTCCTCTCTTCTTTGCCTCTTAGCTGCAGGCTCAGTTCTGGGGAAAAACCTGTCTAAAGTCAGTTGTTTTTTCCTGTGCTGCATAACCCTCCGGAAATGAGAGACCACGTTATCGTTCATCATGTTCAACACTCTGTTCGTTACAGTTATGTTGGGGTGGTGCTTCTCAAAGAAGTCCTGGCACTCATTCCATTTTTCCATAATGGATTTAATCACGTCACTGCTCACTTCCTCCCTGTCTTCCTCTTCCTCAGTGGAATGCTCCTCACCAAGCGCTTTCTGTTGCTCACTCTGGAGCTCAGCAAGTTCTTCCGTGGTCAGCTCCTCCTCATGGTCCTCAACAAGCTCCTCTATGTCTGCATCATCGACAACCAGACCCATGCTCTTGTCCATGGACACAATCTCCTCCACTACCTCTGCATCAGACCCTTCAAAGTCACGTTCAGCAACACATTCTGGACACAGCAAAAGGGTCAATCTGTCCTTCATGGGCTTGTGCCCTGGCAGTGCCTTTTCCTCCTGTGTGATGTAGGTTCTGTTTGGCATCTTCTTCCAGAAGAGCCCCGTCTCATCGCAGTTGAACACTTGCTGAGTGATGTATCCTTTTGCCTTCATGAAGTCCTCAAATTCTTCCTTGTAGGCTTCTGCAGCAGTCTTGTCAGAACTGGAAGCCTCTCCATGTCTTGCCACATTGTGGATGCCAGTTCTCCTGTGGAATTTCTCAAACCAGCCTCTGCTGGCTTTAAATTCCTCACTTGCTGCGCTGGTAGAGGGGTTTTTCTGCAGTAAATCACTGTGCAGCTTCCTGGCTTTTTCACAGATGATAGCTTCACTCACGCTATCACCTGCCAGCTGTTTCTCATTCAGCCACACTAACAACAGCTTTTCCACCTCTTCCAGCGCTTGTGTCCTCTTCCTCGTTAAGGTCGTTACTCCTTTTGCCACATCAGCTTCTCTGATGGCATCTTTATTCTTCAAAATAGTCGAGATGGTCAACTTCGCCATCTTGTACTCCGTGGCCAGATCAGTCACACGAACCCCACGATCATGCTTTTCTATAATGTCCTTCTTCAGTTCGATCGTCACTTTCTTCTTCAAAGCCTTATTCTTGCCAAGCCTGCTCTGCATTTTCTTTGGAGCCATGCTGACAAGCACACCAAAAACCTTCCAAACGCCACAAAACACACCACAAGCCTCACCGAACATCTCCTTGCTACCGCGATCTCGCCCACAGGAAGCCACGACCGCATGGCAGCAGGGCAAATGGCTGCGGATCCGGTTCGTAGATTGAGGCGGAGTTCGCATGTTGAGGTAAATTTTTGCGGCCGGAGCTGGTCGTATCTCGAAATTTCCGTAAGGTGGGGCGTTCGTATCTTGAGGTACCACTGTATTAGCTGAATGACTTTTGTTCCCTATTCTGGTCTGAAGGGCTGACAATCTTGCAAGTCTGAATGTGCTCCCCCCCATAACAGCTCTTCCTCCTGCCTCTCAAAGTCATTCCTTCTGCCCATTACAATAGGTTGAAGCAGGAGGTTAATAAAGTAGTCCAAATTAAAACTGGACCATTGGGAAACTTCCTAGGGGAAGTACTGCTTTCCCATCATCAATGCTTCTGAGAGCTGCAGAAAACAGATGCTGTATCTGGAAGCACACACACACACACACACAAACCCACACACACACATCAAAAACAAAACTGTATTCAGATTTTATTCAAATGTTCCTGGAACCTTGGAAGAAAAGATGTTGATGAACTGAGGGACCATGTCCAAAGCAAAATAGTGGCTTACAAAGCACATGCTTTTATCCAAATAAAAACTAAGGTACTCCCTAATATTTTTAAACAGAATGTAAAGAGTAAACATCTCATCTCTCCTTTAATTATGATTTAGCAACTTGTGGCTATTGATCATTTCAACACAATCTATGTCTCCCTTGGCAGCCCACAGGAAAAGGAATGAGAAGTGGCAGGAGAAAGAGAGGAAGGAAAGGAGATTACTGTGCCCACATATGCTTCTCCCCATCCATTATTAGCCATGATCTCACTCACCACTGACCTATAGCTACCATCAAATTATCCTTGAAGAAATGGGGCCCACTAAGAAAGGAAATCCTCATCCCTGGTTTAAAACATACTACCAATAAGCAACAGGAGATAAGTCTGACAATATTTATATCAGGGCTTTATGAAACTTTTGGAATGATTGGGTGAAGCTGGAAGGCGCACAGGGGCACCATGGGTGGGCTAAAAAAGTCAGCCTCACTAACACAATTGAAGCCTTATCTCTTTTTTTACATGTGCTGCATGTGTAACATACATTTAAAAAAAGGGGGTGGGGTGGGGCTTTAATTGTATGGTTGTACCTCCCATCTTGATTTTTTGACTCCCCTTGTGTTCAGCCCTGAAGCTCCACTCACCTCCTGGATGCCATTTCAGAGTCCAGCAAAATTTCAGATTTCTTCCCATGAAGTGGACTTGTAAAAAAGCAAAAAAAAAAAAAAAAAAAAAAAAGGAATGAGATACATATTTGTATACAGAAGATTTTAAAGATTAATATTCAGTCAAAACTAGAGACTTTCCTTTTGGGCTTGATGGACAAACAATTGGAAAAATCTCATGGAACTTTGTTTTTATATATAACAGCAGCAAGGTTTTTATATGGACGGAGGTGGAAAGATAAGACTCTACCTTCGGTGGAGGAATAGATGGTAAAGCTGATGGAGTTGGCTGAGATGGAGAAATTGACGGCTTTGAATCGAGATAAGACATTGTATAATTTTAATACTAACTGGAAACCTCTTTTGGACTTTTTGTGGGAAACAGAAAAAAATGAAATTATGTTGTATGGATTTGATGATTAGAAATAATATGGGTTAATAGAAATAATGGAAGTTATGTTTTAAATTTAGATTAAGAGTTTGATGTATATTGTTACTCAAATCTGTTGCAAGGAGGGTCAGAAGTCACTTCTTTTTTTTCCTTTGTTGTTTCTCTTTTTCTTTTCTTTTGTGTGCTTTTGATCCTTATTATTTTCTCTTTTTTCTGTCTTCTTCTTCTTCTTCTTCTTCTTCTTCATTTTGTTAGTTTTTACTGTCTTTTTAAAAAAAATTAATAAAGTTATACAGTATATAAAAAAAGATTTCTTTCCATGAAGAAAGCCAAACTAAACCTAATAGACCAACCCATATAATCAACTTAATTTCCATAAACTGCAATGTGTACACTTCTGTTTTGTACAGCACTGGAATTAACCGCTTCCCCAAATCTGTCTGGCTAATACAGGCTCTAGATATTGCCTTGATTCTAGGCCAACAATCTCAGTGTTCCTTTGTGTTTGTGACTCCTTCTCAGAAATGCATTTCTACCAAGCAAACCTTTGCTTTCCAAAATCGATTTGCGTCTTATATTGACAATAACATGATTCGTTAGCCCTCTCCCCAACTCCACTGTTCTTTTACAATGTACTTTCATGGATTTCTTTCAAAATGCTGTTAGGAAATGCAATGATGCAGCAAGCTGTGATCTAGGCCTCATATATGGAGCACATCCTGGCCTCTGTTTCATAATAAGACTAGCATATAGGCCAAGGTTTCTTGTTCCTTATTAGTTATGAATGAAGTGTGACTCATACCTTATGCAATCAAGATGAGGGATGGATCAGGATGTGAACATCTACAGTGAGATTCTGTATTTGTGGGCATGGGTTTAAAGAAGGAAAGCTATCCAGAAGCTGAAATTATTCTGTACCACCTGAGAATAGGGTTTAACTTCTGCTGCTTCACTGGAAACAAGTTGGGGAAATATATATCCCCCTCTCAATTTGGCTCCTATGACATTTAACTAATGAACCATGCTTTTCACTTTTGCTACCCTAAGAACCATGAATTGGGTTGCATTGTTTTGTTTTATTTTGCAGATCTAAAGAACAATGGTGTTGTTATTAATTTCAGCTCTCTGCTTCCCAGGAGACCTGTGATGTTCCCTCTAGAGCTTGAAACAGAATTTATGTAACTAATAGGCTTTTATGTTCTCATAGATGAGAGGAGACTCGCTTCCATTTCATTGCCTCAATACTCCTGCAGACATCTTTCAATCTGTCCTGCACCTTAAGAAGCAGTTCCAATATGCTTGGAGAACGTTGGCAGTCCAATTCAAGATTTCTATATCAAAGGCAGGCTTGCAGAGCAACTTTCCATAACTTGGTAGACATTCTACCCCTAATAAAGATTTCAGAAGGTCTCCAAAGCCTGCTCAAAATGGTGACATTTTAATCTTCATGAAAGTTTTGTCAAAAAGATAAAAATAAATTTCTGGAGACCAGTCATGGGATGAATAGTCATAAAACATAATAGATATTTATTACGCTATTGAATTTGTTGCAGAAAAAATGTCCCTGCTGTTCTTGTCCTGGTATTAAACTTTGGAGAAAGAGTTATTTCTGCTTCTACTGCAGTTCAGAGGACTTTGGATTCCAGTTTATCCATCTCATTATTTAATTTTTAAATAAACCTATAAATTGTTTACTAAAAAACCCCCGAGATGCTGGATGAGAAGTTCAAAACCCTATAACATTTATAAAAATATGTACATTTCAATATATTCTGTATATGAACAGAGACAGTGTTGCTGGTGACATTTGGAAAGTTTGGACTAGAGTTCCCATCATTCTCTCGGAGATTGAAGTAGATGGGAGTTGCAGTCCAAAACATCTGGAAGGTTCAAGCTGTCTTCTACTACAATACACTGATTTCCTCAAAAAGGATCTTCCTATTCTGTATGGAGTTTTGTAAAACATTACATCCTCAAGGCTTAGAAATTATGTTAGTTTAGCACAGAGGTGGACAAACTTTTCCAGCCCAGGGGCTCATTTTTCATTTGGAAGTTAGTGGGAGAGGTTTACAACATGAATTTAGGGCTTTCACACTTTCAAGGTCCCAATTAATTCTTTTTTGTGTGTTAAAGGGACACCATGAGTACTTTAAACCTCTGCAGTATTTAAGACAACCATTTTACCCCTTATACCCATCCAGATAGAACAACCTATCAGCTTTATATTGGGTTTATATCATTTCTTCTGTTTTTTGTAGAGTCCAAATGATTTATTCCAAAACCATTATGGGCATGACTAGAAAGTTATTACCTGACTTTGATAGTTTGCAGAGGCTAAATTCTTTTGGCAGAAATCCAGTTGATTTCATTATATGAAAGGCTGCAAGGCGTATTTAAAAGATTCTGGGATGGAAGCTGAAGATTGACTCCTGCCCACAGAAGAAATTGACATAATCTCAATCATATTTGAGCACAGGCAAGTGTGGCTTTTGAATGGAAGGTTAGTGTATCTGCTAACTGATGTCCTAAATGGTAACGCTCCAATTCATACCAGGGTAGAGTCTCCTGTGAGAAGCCTGTATGATATGGAAAAAACAAAAACAAAAAACTCTGTGTGGCAAGGTTTAATTTGTTGTGTAAAAACTGAATTGTTTTACAAATTAACTGCAAATTTTTTTGGGGGGGGGTTCATACATTTGTCTGCATTTTTTGTTAATAATAATAACAATAACAACAACAGCAACAATATTAATAGGAGCAGGGTCAGTATAAAAGATGGCAATGCAGAGACCTCCTCAGGTGACCATGAATCAATACTGACATGTATGTTGTGTTTTTTTGGGCCTGCCTGCCTGCCTGCCTGCCTGCCTGCCTGCCTGCCTGCCTGCCTGCCTGCCTTCCTTCCTTCCTTCCTTCCTTCCTTCCTTCCTTCCTTCCTTCCTTCCTTCCTTCCTCTTTCTCTCTTTCCAAAATATTTGTTATATATTATTGTTGACTATTCCCCAAACAGTTAGTTCTCCCCTACTTAATTTTGCACCTGGAAAACTACATTTTTGAAATGTTTAATTCCCGTAATGCAATATTTTTAATTTATGATTTCAAAATGAGTCTGTGACAACAATGTTCCAGAATATATGCTCATTCCAAGCCTTTCAGTAGCATCTAATTCAGGACTGCATAAATGATTGCATAGCTGTATGCAATTCCATCAAGCCTTAGTTGCAGCCCTTAGAGCTAAAGTTGCTGCTGAATTATGGCTTTAATTACAGAAGGACAACATTAGTAAATGCAGAGGAATATTGTGTTTTATTTTCTTTTAATTATGATAATCAAATTTAGGTTTTATCCTGGTTCCTCCTTCTTGGCCCTGTTTCTACCCAGTCTGAACGATGACTTTTGACATGCCATTCAAGGTCAAGTGTGATCGTCAGCCCAAGAAGGTACATCACCCTTAACCAGCTATCCAAAGATTTTCGCAGCTGATGTACATCAGTATTGTTGCCATGGATACACAGCTGTCCACAGGAGGGATGGGGAAATGATGACACATGCATTGTGGCATCATCATGTAAATGATGCAGTTTGCATGCTTGCATCAGAAATCATCACATGGTGATGTAAGGGAATTATTTGTGTGATGACGTCTTGATGCATGTTGTCATTTTGGTGCCATCATTTCTTGTCATGGATATTTATGTATAGGTGTGTTATGGGGACAACATGAAAAATTATCCTGTCAATCTGAACCATTCCATCAGAAATATGGATAATTAATTGCTTCCTATTTCTTTCATAATAGCAACCCAGTTTTCTTTTTGGTAGCCCCATAGCACTTATGCAAAATGACTAATTAATTCTGAATATTCTTAGTGTAGCACAGTTAATAGAAGACCAAAAAAAACACCAACTTTATATCTTCTCTCTCTCTCTCTCTCTCTCTCTCTCTCTCTCTCTCTGTATTCCATTTCACCCAAAACATTTCTGAACTGTCCTTGGTTTGATTGCAGATACTTAGTTTGCAGCTCAGAAGCTGACAGCAAATAACAGGATGGGCATTTGAACCACAAAATAAACAATGTATACATTCAGTTCCTCTCAGCAAGTACAGGACACAGCCATCTGCACTACAATGAAATTGTCACCTTCTGTATCATTATCAAATCAAGATTTCAGAGCTTCTGGGCTGCATATAACATTTTTCTGTATGGATAAAAATTAGTGACATCACTTTCCCATGTCAAACACCAATTAATACATCCGTATGCTAACCATGGACGTTGTAATTCATCAAAACAAGGACAAATGGAAGATAACAGACAGCACATGTATCAACTCTGTCTCTCTACTAAATTATAAGCATATTTCATTTTCTCCTCTAATGGGAATTTTTTTAAAAAAAAAGAGGCACATTTATATTTCATATGACATCTGCATTCTTTGATAAAGCTAAAGTGGCAACTGCTGAGGAGGGCCTAGCAGATTCAGTAATTATTCCCACCCAAGTATCCCGTGGATTACAAAATCAGCACAGAAGATGCATTATTGCTTTACTTTTTACCACTGTAAAAGGGAAATTTCCTTCTGATGGACTGTAGCTCTGAACCAAAAGGATTAAATTTAAATTCACATGAAATTTCAGAAGTCTGAACTCATAATCATATTCATTCAGACATAGAATAATCAGGTGGATGCTTTTCAAAGACGGTGTGATTGGGGGGTGATGATTTTTATCCCCCTGGCCTGAAAAAGGTGAAATAGGTGCCATTCAGTTGAGCCTAACCCCTGGAGACTGTAGGTACAAATGCCTGCCATCTTGACCAATCCTCACTTGGTTATCACTGATCCACCTATCTTTCACTACTTCTATTTCCTTCAACCTTGCCAAACACAGTTATTGTTTCTAGTCCATCATCCACTCTCTTCACATGCTCAAAGTGTGTAAGGTTCTGTGTGCTTACCACCCGAAGGGAGTGATCAACCTTTATTGGGTCCAGGGCTGACCAGCTGCTGCTTCTTGCACGGCACTCTAAGCAGGCATCTTTGAATTCAGAATTTTAAGCTGCTTATCTTCTTTTTCAACATTCAGTTTTCCTTGTTGTACATTATCACTGGAAAAAACATTGCTTTAACTCTTCTGATCTTTGTTGTCATAGAAATAGACTTTATTTCGTATATGTTTGTCACTGCCACCTTATGTAGGATTAATCTCCTCTTTACTTCACTAGCACGCTGTCCATTTTTACCTATTCCCAAGCCAAGAAAATAAAATGATCCTCTTCTCTTCCTAGCCAAGTGCAAATTCACAAAGGATGCTCATTGACATAACTGCAAATTAGTGCTAACATCTGTAAACTGTAATATGAATTCAGAAAAAAGAGACCAGAATTTTATTGGCTGATATCTAACTATCTTAATTCGCATTTCCAGAGTCAATCAATTGTGAATGTGAATATCCTTCCTTTTTATTGCTCCCATAAGGTTTTTTTTAAGTGTGTAAAGATGTACACATAGGGGAAATATATGTATTAAAAAGTATATTTTAGGGATACAAGGGGACAAAATGCCATATATGACTGAATGCTACTTGTGAACAATTTTTGTGCACTCACTTTGACAGAAATGCACGTGTAAAGGGAGATGCCTACTTGTTTTGTATGGATATGATTATTCAAATATATTGATAATTATTGGAACATACATATATGCTATTTCATAAGCAACATTATGCAAAGCATAGAAAAAAGTAAGTAACAAGCCAGAGAAATTGCAGGCAGGAAATGAGGAAAAGGAAAAGGAAATCTAATTAAATCTACTTTATAGCAGCAACATTCATAACATCTCTCTGTACCTTTCTATTGTTGCAAAAATCCTTGCTTCTACCAATTCAGACATTGCCTTTGGTTGTTCTCTCTCTTTTCAAAGATCTCATCAACTCCATCCAGTCAAGTCTTTCTCGGTCTTCCATTTTCTTCAGCTCATCCATTCTTCCTTCATATGCATTACATGCCTGACTTTGGGTTGTACAAAACAAAGGCGGAATATAAATCTAATTAATAATAGTAATAATTTATTTGTTAGCAAAACGATTCTAATTAATTCTCTGCCTTTGACCAAGCCAGATTTAGATATTGCTTTCATAATGGTTACTCATTTTGTATTCTATCTGTTCTTTTAACCCTATGTTTTACCACATCAAGTCTTGTGCAACCCATTCTCATCCGTTCAAATTACTTGTATGTTTCTCCTTTCATTTTCATACAATAAAATGGGCAGAAACCATGCAATTATATTTTCACTTATTTTGACACTACCTTTCTATTGGCATTTGCACATCTTAAGATTTCTTCATCCATTTTCTTTCATCTACTTGCTCTGATTTTTTTTTTTTTTTTTTTGCCATTTATGTATAACTTGCAATTGTGCACTCTGTTTCCTCTGTCAAACACAGTTACTTTGATCTTTGTATACATTAAATTTTGGGTATGTACTTCTTGGTGCATCATAAATCTCTTTAACATTTGCTGCAAACTATTCTGGTTCTCAGCCAACAATGCAGCGGTGTCTGCTTACAAAATCATATACATAATTCTGGCCACATCCAAGACACATCAACATCAATATAAACATTTCTTATACATTTATCCCTAAATAAACCAAGAGTTGAGCATTCTATGCTTTACTTCCAGTATATAATCCTCTCATATTCAACAACCAAACTTTAAACCCATATTTGCAGAAAAATCCCATAATTCAAGCCTTTGTTACTTTATTACACACATATTTTGGCCAGTATGTCAAAAACACAAGCAAAATCCAGTTTGATGTCAAGCACATTCGTGCTATTTTGTACAAGCTACAACCCCTCATTTTCTAATCTAGTAAAATGTTATTTGCATTCTATCAACTGGATGATACATACAGAGTCTTGCATTCAGGATACATGATCACAACATTTTCACCTTTTTTGCTTAATATCTATTTTTAATAAATATAGGAATGAATGTGGAATTGCACTAACTGAGGGAGCTGATAATTATTGGAAATAGCAATGATACGATTAGCTCCACTGTGATAGCACTGCAGAGTAAGGGCTGATCCACACTGCCCATTGCCCTATCAGTAGAATGGGCAGGCAACCATTCAAGATAGAAACGGGCAATTCTGCTAAACTCTCAGTTACTTACAAAGCAACCTCAGGACATGCTTTTCTGCTCTATTTCTAAAGTACACTTTTCCCTTGAGGGCTCCTGTCCACTTGGGCTGCAGCACTTCAGTTTGTTTCTGGGTAATCTCAGCAGTTCATTGACTACTTTACAGAGGAAGGACCATCCTTTCCTGTAAGCCAATGCTCCTTTTACACACAAATAGATTCTATATTATAGCATTGTTAAAATAGCACAGTGGTTGAGATCTTTGCTTATCATGAAGAAGGCTGTTGGTTTGAAACCCAGCAGAAGCTTTTTTTAAATTACATTTTTCTTTTCTTTTTTTTATCACATTTTTTTAAAATAAGCCCAAGAATTCACAATTTTACTGTTTTTTTCAGTCACCTGAGATAGAAGGGTTTCACCCTCAGAGAGGCCATAGGTTGACTTTATGGTCATAGCTATGTAGGCTTTTTGGCAGCAATATTGGTGTACTTTTCCTCTGCCTTCTTCTGGTGCCACTTCCTGAATGATATATAAAGAAGGTGAAAAAATAGGTGAGGTGCTGAGAAAATCTTTCATTTCTGTTCATGTGGTTTGGATAGAATTTCTAGAGGTCAGTTTAACCAATGCCTGTATTTTTAAGGAAAGATGGTGCTAAGACCATGGGCCAATTTTCTATATGAATATTTAGTTTCAATGTGGGAACTTATTTTCCCATACAAACTAATATTGTATTTATTCATTCAGTTCTGAAAGACTGACCGATGTCCCTATTGCAAGCCATTTATATGTAGTAGTAACGGTGTGAGAGAAACTGGAACATGTTCTTTTCTTCAGAAAGACAAATTTGAAAATGGGAAAAAAGGAGTCAAAATCAGATATTTTGAAAGGATGTCATTGGGGGGACAAGGAGGGTCACAGTGACATCAGCATCATTCCAGCATTGCGACACATTCTCTCTCTTTTTCTGTGTGGGTCACAACATCACATAAGGGGCAGCTGAACTTGTGGTATGCTTCTTTCATCATTCTGGTGAGTTCCTGCTGGGGTTCTGCTTTTAAATTTGCTCCAAAGTTTCATTTTGAATACAATAAAAGCTACAATAATGGGGCATATCTAATCCCCCAAGAATCATTGGTGCTCAATGAGAAGATCTCTGAAGTACCATGGGACTGGCAATTATTGGTGGCATATTGATTATTATTAATAGTAAACCCGGTAAAATACACAGTTACAAGTTGCTACCAGACACATTTCAAAAAGAGAATTGAGCATTGTGTATTAAAAATTCATGTAGCATAACAAGATCAGATTGTCCCTTTTTCACTCTTTTTGCTGCAATTTTAATTTGTTGCCCTGATAAAACTCAAGAGAATTTATTGCATAGAGTCACAACATCTTTATCCTGATGAATATGAACAAAGGGAAGTTCAGTGCTTTACAGTATGGGAGTGAGAGTTTGAAAATTTGCCCGTTACCTTTATCTATATCTCTATGGGTTGGAATAAAATTATATTTGTGAAGGCAAGCAATGAGCAATCCTGTGAAAGGAAGGAAAAAATTCTGTACTGAATGTGCTACACTTCTGAAGGAGGCCAGGATAAATAAACATATTCTCCCAATTAAGAAAGCTTTTGAAATATTCCTTCATAAAAGGACTGGTCACTGTCAGTAATATTCCTAAGACTAAACTATATTTTTCTTGTGCTGTAGCCTGAGAGAAGGTACACAGCCAGCAGAACAATGGAAGGCTCATAGAGAGATGCCAGTTCATGTCAATGGAATTGTTTATTACAGTAACTTTCTTCTACTGAATGCCTGCAGACCATGAAATAGCATTTGAATAGAAAAGGTCACCCCAAAGGAAGATCTTGAAGCAGACTGCAGCATTACAATGCTTAATAATCATTCCTTCTACAATGATTTTTTTCCATTACCCAACTAAGATCTGATTGGCTAGAACTAAGAGAAAAGAGCAAATAAAACTCATTGTACGATTATGTTTATTCTGGTCTTTGACCAACGTAATAGCACTTACAAAAGAATAACATTATTTGGCTCATTGCTTCATTCACTGTTTATGAATGTAAAGTTTGTAAATTCTACGGCCTGTTAGAGGATAATTTTTCCACATCGAGGTGCTAGTTCTTATACTGCCACATTACAGAATTTATTTGCCAATGTGCTGTCAGATTAGAGGAGGAAACTCTGCCTTATCCTTTTGGGGGGAAAGGGTACACTGAATTCCAGAATAAATTTGACCAGAGGTTTTCAGATGCTGCCAAATTGCAAGTTGCATGCCTTTGATGTATAAACACTGTATACTGAGAAACACTATACAATATACTTCATATAGGTAGTCTTCAACTTACAACCATTTGTTTAGCAACCAAAATTATGAAGGCACTGAAAAAGTGACTTACAACCAGTCCTCACACTTATGACTGTTGCAGCATCCCCACAATCATGTGATCAAAATTTGATGCTTGGCAATTGGCATGTATTTACAACAGTTGCAGCATCCCAGGGTCATGTGATTGCCATTTGTGACCTTCCCAGCCAGCTTCCAAGAAGCAAAATCAATGGGGAACCATGTGATTCACAACTACCAATGCAAAAAATGTCGTAAAATTGGGTGCAGTCACATGATGCCTTATTTAATTATCTCACTGCTTAACAATGAATTTTCTGATCCCTATTGTGGTTGTAAGTCGAGGACTACTTGCATTAGCATCATCAACATAATTAGCGAGTACCAAGAGAATCTTTCTATAGCATCTGACTCCTAATTCTAAAAGTATCCATTTTTATTTTCACACTTAATGTGTGAAAATCAAAGGAGACCATAGCATCCATTTTTTTCCTTATGAACAGAACAAATGGAGGCTATGTAAAATAATAACTGGTTTGATTTTGTCCTCTGCTCACAAGGGCCAGCTTGTGATCCATCTTAGTATATAGCTTGTTTTCTATAGCACCTAAATTTGTAAGATTTCTTTCCCCTTTGGGCCACAGGTAGCAACTTCAATACAGCTAGCATTAGGGTTTCCACTACCACCCTCCAATTTTGTGGGGCACTGAGAAAATTTGGAGTTTGCACATTTATTGTTATACTGAACAAAATGCCCATTTCCTAGAAAGCAAACTGGTGAAGGTAAAGGACAGCTTATGTATCCAAGAACTTGAATGGAAGGTGGGGGGAAATCTCAATCTCCAAGTTATTTCAGCTAATGTTAACAGGCTGGTTAATGTTTCCCTCCTCCCTAAACACACACACACACATACACACACATCTTCCACCAATCACTACAGTGTCACAAGAGCCATGTGCATCAAGAGCCTTCTGATTATTATGAGGATTTTTACAGCTCAGATCAGCTGACAATTAACAAAGCAGATAACAATGCATAATACAATACATTTTTTACACCCTATTAGCACAGTTCTGCTCAGGATATCACTTCTATTTTTTAATCAAAAGTCAAGAGTCCTTATGTAATGGATATTCATTTAAGAATGCAGATTAACCCATCATGTATACAGATAGATTAAAAGAAAATCTTCAATTTAATCTAATCTATATTCCTGTATCTCTTAACTGAAGCTCAATTTTAGGGGCGGGGGGGGCAGGACTTATTTAGAAAATATTATCAGGCTGATGCTGATTTCTTACTGTATATAATTAAAACATGTTCTGTTACTTTGGTTCCAAATAGGTCACTTTTATAGCCAGCTATGCATTCAGACAATACTTTATTTATAAAAGTTAATGTAAATTATTTTAAAGAATGAAAGAAAGCCCTTCTGGACTTCAGATTCATGCCCTAATTAAGTGCTTATCAATGGAAGAAAAGGCTGTCTAGTTCATTAGCAAGAAGTGACATGCTAGACATGCTTGCCACTCATCCTTTTTTGTGAAAAGATATTTCATTAAGCACACTAGAGATAATTACAGAGTGACACCAGCAAAGTTATATCTGGAGCAGCCACAAAGTTGCTTGTGAAGCTCAAAGAGTTTGCAATATGCTTCCAGCCACCCATAAATCTGCAGTGATACATATTCTAACAAGAGAGCCAGTTTGGGCTGGTGGTGAAGGCTCCAGGTTAGAAAGCAGGAGACTGTGAGTTCTAGTCCTGCCTTAGGCATGAAAGCTGGCTGGGTGACTCTGGACCAGCCGCTCTCTCTCAGCCCCTGATGTCAGACTTGGGCAACAAGCTGATTGATTAATTTGTGTTGCAACCAACGGATCAACATTTAGTTGATCTGGAAAAAAGAAGTGGACCCTGTACCTGCGGGAAAACGCTAGGAAGAAAAGAAAATATTCTCAAGATTGCCACTGTATTATTAAGTAAATATCAATCATTCAGCGTAATACCACGACGTGCAAATACATCTCTACATTGATTAAGAACAAGCATATCTATCTACTTTTTGAAGTATTTCTTGATCTTTGCTTGTTTTCCAGCAAGCATAGTTCCAAATACTAGGTGACTAGTATTGGATACTGTATTGGGGGATTCACTCATTCAGTCTTGCATTCACAGCAGTTCCAGGATCAATACACTAAGATGTAGTCATCTGATTCATGCAACTGTACTAGGCAGAGATAGACCACTAATGAAGGCTATATTCCCAAGGGGACTGCATGCCAATTTGGGGGTGAAGCTGCAGAAACCACGGTTGGGGCAGGGTCCAAAGTGGCTGGGGGAACCTCCTACCCTCTCCCTATAGCACTCTCTTTTTTCTCACTCTGACATCTTCGTTCTCTGTAATATCTTCTCCTTTTCCCTCCCTCACAACACAGCAGACAATCAGAGAAAGAATGGCTCATCTTTCCCAGAGGACTGAAACACTTGAGTACAGAGGAGTGTGCAAATAAAACTGTTATCTTCATGAAATTAAGGCAAGGACTGCATGTGGTCTTGGGTCTACAGATGAAGTTGTTCGCAGTTAGCATAAGATCTCATTTGAAACAAAGAGGGGTTACATGTACAGGACTGTTAGAATTACTGGTTTGCTTCTGATACCCTGTGGATCCTCACATTACATATCTACAGTATATTTCTACACATCTTCCATTCTTAAGTAAACTTCATTCAGTTCACTAAGACTTTCTGCCTGGTAAGTAAGTTTGGGATGGCCATTTCTATTTATGATATTTATTTTTTTGAAGCTAATGGTCTTGTTTCTTCATTTAATTATTTATTTATTTCATTGATATCCTGCATATAAATTTAATTTTCTTCTAGGCGATTGCAGAGGGAAAGTACCAAAACATCTTTAACATACAATAAAATGGTTAACTATTATGCAGAACTGAGAATAACATTAAGATGTCAAACCAGACTAAAATCAATCAAAGGGTTTATAAAAAGGTGGGCAAATAAAATGGCTTTAACCAGAGACCAAAAATTTTATTTATTTATATTGATTATAAAATTTTCAAAGAGTACGAGACAAATCAAAAGAAAAAAAAGAGAAAGAAAGAGCAAGAAACAAAAAGGAGGAGGAAAAAACCCCCCTAAACTTGAGAAATATAATGACTTCTGACCTTCTTTTCAATAGATAGTTACAATTTTATGGTCCCTCCTCCCTCTTAGATATTATATAAGTCCCTTCAGCCCCAGAGGCCCAAAGTTTTACAAAGGAGGCAGCAGAGGAACGTAAACAATTGGGAACCTGTCTTCTTGTTGAAGGTCTTGAGGATAGCAGAGAATCATCTGGAAGCAGACCTCATTTTCTTCATGCCTTTCCTTATATGAATGCTTTGGAAATAATTGACGATTGAGGACCTAAATCTATTGTCCATTTTCCTGAATGTTTGCTTCCTCTGCAAAAGAAGCTTCAGGTTTCTCCCCCCGGCCCCCAGCCCCCATTCTCAAGGATAAAAATAATCCATGTACGTTATTGTGGCAAAGAGGCAGAAGGTGCTTCCCTTGTTGGTTTCTTCTGCTATACGTCCTGTCCATTGTTCGGCAGCCTGCACTGCAGGTACCTGATCTGCGCTGCACTGATATCTGGTCCAAAAAAGCCCCTTGAGAGAAATGTGGTTTGCTGATAGATGGGAACTCAGGTTGCTGCAGAATGTGGAAGAGAGGATCATAGGACATTTCCCTATATCCTTTGCTCATTTTGTCATTTAGGAAAATTCAAGACCATGACAATTGCATCTACACCTTTTTCTTCTTTAGATAAATGAACATAGTTTATTTTCGTTTAAGTTAAATATGAAGAATTGAACAAATCAAAGAAGAGAATTGTGGCCTGACATTGTTTTTAACAAAGACCTTTAAGCTTCAGTCCTGTATCCACAATATCTTTGTTAGGCTTTTTTCCTTCATCCCATCCTGAAGCATGGTTGCTGCTGTTTTCCTTTTGTTGCTCTCTTGCATCTCCTACTTATGTCTTTTCCTTCTACTTCAGCCTAGATCAGTGTTTCTCAACCTTGGCAGCTTGAAGACATGTGGACTTCAACTTCCCATGGCAGGCTGGGGAATTTTGGGCGTTGAAGTCCACACATCCACACATCTTCAAGCTGCCAAGGTTGAGAAACACTGGCCTAGATTGTATAATGTAGTTACTCTATTTGTTTTTGAAAGAAAATTCCATAGTACCAGATGAATAATGCTTGTTGGAACCCAAAACAATACACACTTATGCATAGCTGTATTTTAAATGGAGATGCAGAAGTTACCCCAACAAAAATCCCAGTTGGCCATGGTAGTCTAATGTTTAATAATCTCATCCGAGCAGAAATGTTAGCCAATTATATCCGTCCTTGGATGAGGAACCAGAACAGATTGGATGCATCTGGGATTTGTACTGTGGTGTCATCTGACAGAATTCTAGATGTGGAACTTCATTAGAGAAGCAAAGCAACATAAATGACATATAAATGATAGACTAGTATTGAGATGTCCCTCGACAGTATAAAAGCATTTGGGAAAGGGCAAAACAGCAAAATCACACAAGGTTTCACTCCAGTGTGGTTGATATGCTGAAGCCGTGGACTAGATGGTCAGCTAAACTTTACAGCTCTAGCGTGACTTCAGTAAGACAGTAAATAAGAAATTCAAGAATATCAGTAGAGAGCAAGTTCCCATGGACACAAAAAGTGATGTGCTGTCATTTATGATCCATTATGTAATCTTACAATCTATAATCCCTACAGCCTGGATAAATGGTAGTTGAGATCCTGTGCACGTCCAACAGAATAGTTGAAAGGGAATCAGTTTCATTTTAAACCATGTAACAACACTGGTAATAATTTGTGTGATTCTAGATGGTAGTAGTCCCAGTGTGATGAATTATTGACATCCTCCTATTGTATCAGCCAAGGAGGGAGAAATG
This sequence comes from Liasis olivaceus, assembly GCA_030867105.1. Lineage (NCBI taxonomy): Eukaryota > Metazoa > Chordata > Lepidosauria > Squamata > Pythonidae > Liasis > Liasis olivaceus. Next base: position 194,894,770 of record CM061349.1, read on the forward strand.
GCACTTCACTTTACTCCATTAGACACAATCCAGCAAACAGAACATCACAATACTTTCAGCCCCGTATCTCGCTGCAGCACTCCGGACATTTTGGTCACCGATCTCTGCAGTGTGGGGTTGAATTAATACTGGATATTGTGATGTACCCAGCACAAGCTTTTGTACCTAATCTTGCTCATTTTATCCTCCCTCTTTTAGCCCCCTTTCCTTTTAAGAGTATATACAGATATGGGTGGGGTTGAGGGGTGGATGGGTTGGGCGATTTAATCTTTTTGGAACCATTCATTTGTAAGAGCTGTATCTCCCATTCCAATTACAGTTGGGTTGTCTGATTTGTGGCTGTAGTAGAAAGGGAGTTCACCTAAAATTAAAGACAGGAGCTTTGCATGAACAGAGCGTTCCTAGTTTAAAGTTTCTTTCTCCAACTGCAACTCTGTACAATACAACCTACAATGTTGAGTAGTCTCCCTTCCTTCAGGAAAGACTTTTCTGGGTGTGCAAGTATTGAGGCTTTCAAGGAAAAAATGGGTCTCTACCTGTACAGCTAGATATTTGGAAGCCAATCTACATTCTAAAAATATATTGCACTTTTTGGGGAATGACTGTAAAATCCTATTCATTACTATTCAGGGGTAAATGATGCTGAATTCAATGACTCATAATAAAAAGTGGTGGCAGAATTGCAATCTCCACCTCACAAAAAGTAGGTTTTTGAACCTTGACAGCTTTTTCTCCTCCCCAGCTGAAACACCTTTGCTTGCAAGTCTGTGGAACCTGAAAGAGCATCTCTGCAGGGGAGCCATTGATGTTTCCTCTTGGGGACCTTCTTTGTAAACTTAATATCACTGTGAGAGATGAAATAGCATTCTAGCATTAGAGATAAATATAATAGGGCAAGCTTATCTGGGCTGCAGAAATCTGGACATCCATTGGAAGGCTGAAAAGACTAGCTTTTTCTGTATTGCTTTATGCCATCCCATGGATGTTTGGACTTTTGCAGCCCAACTATACTAGCACTAAATATAATGGAAGAAATATGAAAAAGTAACAACCATAGAAATCAAAAGCAAGAGGATGGGTACCAAAAGCACAAACAAGGATCCTTAAAGGGTCCTTGCAATATTGATTGTGGCAAACTGTATTTCCAACCCAAGGGCCGTTTTTCAAGGGTTCTGTAGTTGAAAAATGTACAGAAAGCTTGTAAAAGAAAAGAACAGAGATAGTGCACTTCATAGAACGAGTGGTTTCACCGAGCATACACTGTGAAATTATATATATGACATACATCATGGAGCTGTAAATCAAAAAATCGGTAGTGCATGAAACAATTCCAGTTTTTAAGAGCATGCTTTTCTTCCCAGATATGCAAAAAGGTCTTCTTGTTGTTGCTGTTAAAGGCTGAAACTAAAAGCTTTTTATTTAAAAATATTTATTTAGATATTTATTACAACAATTGGTATCCTGCCTGCTCCTATGCCTCTATAAAAATAATATCAAAGAGCATTTTCGCTCTATGAAGGGAGAACATCTTCTCATATAATTTCTAACTATACATATTTATCAGATCAGATCATTCTTCTGAGATCAATTCTCCACATCTCACTTACAAAAGGAATCCTTCTCTTCTACGGATCGTTTGCTGTTTGCTTATCCTGGTCTTTTAAGAAAACGTAAACTAAACCCACTTGTTTTCTCTCTCGGAGCATCTTGCATGGATTCTACTTAGCAGTCGTTATGTACCAGAGCAAGATAAATAATGCATTATGTGTCTTTTCATTTGGCATCAAATTGAATTATCTTCCCATTTATCTTTTGCCCCTTCATGAAGAACTGGAGGATTATATTAATATAATGCTAAGAAACAATGGAGGAGTGGGGGAAAGAAAGATTGTTTACAAGGTGTTCTCTCCTCCCACAGATGCATAATTCTCAGACAAAGTGTTAGCGCTGTAACATAAATAGGGTGATCTGAGAACGAGAACCCTACATTTCTTACATTTAATAATCTAAGGCTGCACGTGAGGATTCTGTCCCCCACAATCTGCAGACCACTTAGATTCCTACGTATCAGTGAACAGAATTTCTCCCATGGGGTATTTTCAAATCTGATATTGGCAAAGATAGGGAGGCTACATAACAATGGGTGGTGTATAGAGCAGGAAAAAAACAATAAGACCCTGGTCATAAGAAAAACATTCGTATGACCAAATGCACGAAAGAGAAAACCCTCTATTTCTTGGCATTATATGAATACTGTATAAGTAATGTTGTGCATGCTTCAAAAATTATTCAGAAGAAGTCATGGGGTACTGTATTTTTCTGACAATAAGACGCCCCCATGTACAAGATGACCCCCATTTTTCCAACCCCAAATTAAGAAATCAATATTTTAAAGATAATGCAGAACACATTTTTATTTAGTAATTAGTTAACATTGACCTGATACACTCGGTGGGAGGAGGTCCAAACCGTCTCTCTGCAGCTCTATTTCCAGGCTCTTTTGCATAACTGATTACATTCAAGCACGAGTGCCGATAGCTTCTCTCTGCAAAAGCCTTCCTCTAATTGGTTTGTTCAGCATCAGCTGACATCAGTTACATCAGGCTCGTGATTGGAGGAAGTCTGTTTGGGAGACAAGCTATTTCACTTGTGATTGGAGGCTAGCAATAGGAGGAAGCTGCCTGCAGAAACAAAGTATGGGCAGTTTTGCAACAGCGAGGTTCTCTTCAGCTGACTTCCTTGAATAAGACGCCCTTCAATTTTTAGGGTAAGGATTTTAGAAAAAAGTATCGTCTTATAGTCGGAAAAATATGGTATGTCTCAAAATCTGCATGATGCCTGGTGTGGCATTGCAATCGAAGTCCTGTCCCTTTTGTATGGATGTGAGACATTAAAGTGGGGCTTAGATTGTGGGGCCACACTGGCTATCTTGCAGAGTTTGACCACTTCCCCTGTCTGGATGCCACTGGAAGTTCTTTGGATTTCATGTGAAAGTGAGCACAGCCCTTCTCTGCTAGTCATTAAAGTAGCCGTGTTTATTTTCAGGGCTCCACACGAGTCTGAAAAAAGTTGCTGCTGCTTTAAGGAGTTGACTCATTAAAATCATATATTTTTCCGGCCCATGCAGAAACCTGAAAAAAAGATGTGGCTGCTTTAATGACTGGGAGGGAGTTACTCTGCTTCTATGAGCTCTAAAGCACTTTGATGCATACACAATCCTAGCAGGGGAAATGAACCTGTAGGCAGGGAAAGCTGTGATCGTTCTGAATCTAGAACCGTCCCACAAATGGTTCTATTATCACAGAAATAATCTTTAATTAATATGTCCCTTATATTCCTAGGTCTTCCGAAAGTGAAATGAGATCATTCATGCAGTATATCCTGAAAAGTTCTGGAGTAAATTCCAGTGCTTCTTTATACTTGGGTGTAATATATTAGCTGTCATATTTTAAGACACATTTCATGTGGTCTTTCTACTTATACTCTTGGACAATTGGAAGGTCTCATCACATTCTTCTTCCAGCTTGTTGATGCTGACATCAATTAGAGGTTGTAAATAGCCTCTAGTTAGTAGCAGCTTTATTATTATTATTATTATTTCTAAATCTTGATATCTTGTTAGATATATGTCTCAGAAGTGCAGTTGTTTCTTAGGAACTAAGAACTGATTCTTAGGAGCTATCCATAACATGTGTTGTTTCTAATTTATTTGGGATGGAAGCTGTTATATTTTAGTGCAGAATATTTATTTATAAAAATCAGTTGTTGGATAGATGTTTCCCTTAATCAGTATCATATCCAGCAATCATATTGTCAAACTGAGTATTGTTATCTCCATGGAAAATTTGCTCAGATTTTCTGAATCTCTTTTTAATGAAGACTGTTCAGCACAAGAACCTTCCTCAAATGAACACATACTATACTTAAATTTGCCACTTCTGGAGCTATAAGATAGCTTTGCCCTTTAATTTGCCCACTGTGTAGATCTTCAGACCAGAAATAGTTTTGTTCTGAGAACTGTATTTGCTACAGCTGTTGGAAAATGCATAGGATGACTCTGTATCTTTATGTTAAGTATGTGCGATTACATCCAGAGCCTTATTTGGTGGAATGCTCATATACAGTGATCATAGTTTGTTCTTTATCATCCATACTTTCTAAAGCTGACCCATTGTATTACTTTCTGTGCTGTGGGCTATTTAAGAGTTTAGAAGCTTTCACTAAAGCTAACATCTAGGGACTGAGAAAGGCCAAGTAAAATCCTCCAAACCTTGAATCTCAGGCAGAAAAAAGAAATCAGCCATCAACAGATACATAAACAACATTTATACACTATTCAAAAGGGACAATACAAAGGAAACAAAAAGACCAGAACATCTCCTCACCAGCAGTCAACACCCAGCTAAGCAGGGATTAACATGAGGATTAATACCAGACAATTAAGCAGTAAACAACAGCCTAATCTAGGAATTACCAAGGAAAAGCGACTCCCCCACCAGCACTGGCAGGGCAAGCTACTGTATATAAATAGACAGCAAACCCCACTTCCTTCTAACACTGAAGATGTTACCTAGCTGGGTAAGGAAACATCTTCAAGAGAACCCCCAGGACTCCACAGAAAAAAGAAAATAGGATCCAGGTGTGTTTTGAGGGCAAGGCTATCCTAGCTAGAACTGATCTATTGTTGGTAGATAGATTCTCCATTTAATGTAGCAAAGCCTGTGTTTATAACTTTTTTATGTTTTAAGCCATATCAGTCTCCATCACTAATGAGTGATATTCTATAACCATCATCAGTAACATACTGAATAAAAAGAATGACAATATACAAATATCACCACCTACTGTACATTTGAATTTCAGATAACTTCTCAGTATCGTGAAATAAAGCACACGTTTTAGTATTCATTTCAATCAAAGTTTATCCCAGTTGTTGCCAAATCTGCCCAACTGGCCAGGAATGTTCCCAAGTGGTTAACACTTTGGCCAATGTTCCTATTGTAATCTACATGCACTGTGCCACAGGTATCCATAGGAAGAAAGGGGGAATAAGTGATGACGTGTGGATCATCTCTTCATGACACAAATGACATGACTTACAAACAAACTTGCATCAGATATTGTGACAAAAGTACTAAGTTGTGTCCTTTGTGTGTTGACAGGACACACATGCCTTCCTTTTGCTGTCTTTATGGCTTGCCGCAGCAGCACTGATTGTACCGACATCTGAAAAACTAAAAATTACATGGAAAACTAGTTTGTTATTGAATGATTCTATGATAAAACAAATTCTTGGCTTCATTTGCTTCTGCTCATCCTTCCCAAACACCATTTTGGAAATCTCACTGAAGTGAATCTTGTGAGTATAAAAACATCATTAAGACCCATGCTTTCCCATTCCTTTGTTTACAACTTTTCTCAGAATTATGTGCAGTCATATGAATGTGAATTTGATTAAATCTGTTTTCTTAAATTATAGCAGCCATCTCTGTCAGTGATGATTTGTTCATAATTAATTTGATGGTAGGAACTTGATTAACATGCCATCACTGGTGCCATCATATATGTTGATAGGTGGCCTGATAACCTGTCAAAATATCAATGGGATGACAACCCTAAAAAACACCTCTCTCATTATTATTATAAACATTTCTTTATGTCTAAGTATGGCAGTTGTGTGGATATTATTATATAGTTTCATAATTTAGTTGAATCTGGAATTTTCTTTTGTTTTTAAGTATTTCATTACATGATGTATATCCCCCTCAAGTAGGACATAGCTTTCATCTAACAATAGAAAGAGCAGCCCTACATGGCTGTCCCTTCACAACCTATGAAGTGCCAAAGTAAGTGGGCTAAATGATGTTGCATCAAAATAAATATTGCATCCACATGTACTTGCATCTTAGTCATTTACCTAGTTTATTTATTTAGTAAATTTATAGGCTGCCCATCTCATATACATGACTCTGGGCAGCTACATTTGTTACAAATTTCTGTGGTAACTAGATCTTATGAAGTAGTTGTGCTACACTTTGACGAGGTGGTTTGCAATTTGAAGGCAATGCAGTTTTCCTCACTGTGGGAGGCAGGTGAAACAGTTCTTCTCAAGAAGGTACTTTGTCTCACTTCCAGGAGTTAGAAGAGCTTCAGAGCACTCGCTGCACCTAAGCAGAGCCATCTTGTGGGCTGGCAACTGGGCCTATCAGATGAGGGCTTGAACCAAAGCAATTGTCAGCTCTTCAAGGTAGACCAGACAAGGAAACTAATGCCATGTAGATCAGTACTATTTTTATTGTAAAGCTATAATAACATCGTCTTGAACGTGCTTCCCTCCCCTCCCTTTATCTTTTGTGTGAACTATGGAGGAGCTTGTCTGAGACGTTTACTTGCATTACTTTCTTGGTCTGGGTTCAGGCCCCCTTTATCTGAATGTTGCTTTGGTAGCAGTTCTTCCTCCTCTTCTTCAAAGCTCTCTGCCCTCTACAGCAATACAGCTATTTTATCTTGGTTTAAAAGTGAGAGAAAGGGTACATGACTTTGGAAAGCAGCACAAACTTTCATCCAAGTATAGTTCCCCTTTAAAGCTTGCACCGCCTGAACAATAAGCTCCTTAGGAAATGACCCTAGTTGCACAATTAACAATTAGAAAGATCTATCTTTCCACACCAAAAGCTCAAAGTCTGTATGGAAAAGAAAGTTGAGTGGAATAATTTCAGGTCATTAATGATTTAATTAAATGTTTAATCCATAAGGAGGATAACATGTTATGGAAAACATATTAAGTCTTGGAAAATAAATCTCTGGGTTGTAATGAAGTATTAGCAAAAGTCAAAGGACTTTGCATCTTATTTTGTATTGGAATTGAATGCTGTAACTATAGGTATATACGATCTAAACCTTATTTTAATAATAGCAACTGAAATGGAATTGTGTCACTGAAGAAGTGAGCTAAATACAATAGAAGAGTAAAGAAAAATAATTTTCCCTGAAGGGTCTCCTCAGTAAAGCTGATACTTAAATTATAACTCTGTGGAAAATGGCCTCACAATATTGCAGTCTTCCTCCTGGGCTGCAAATTGGGCTTCATCTCTCTCTCATTCTCTCTTTGTCATTTCTCAGCTGAACTTATAGTAGCCCATGAGTCTGTTTTTCATTCCTAAAGTGACCGCAAAGAGCCACCATTTTCTTTGTTCCTGAATTCTAGGTGAAATTGGCATCAGTTATCACTGACAAACACTTTTGATCTACAGACACCATTTTGAGGTTCAGCTTGAGCTACAAGTGTGCTTGTAACTTCTGAAGAAGAATGCCAAATAGCCAGTGAAACTTTCCTGCATCTGAAAGACACTTAATGTCTTTTCTCTGTTCATCCCACTGCCTTGCAGTGATTGCAGGCAGCAGAATATGGATCATGTAACTGAAGCTTGAAATGCTCCTGGAATATGTTGCCCTCAAGCTCATCGTACGCCTGCACTGGTGGTGGTGGCTAATCTGTTGGTGGTTTGGGCTTACCACCACCAGCAGCTGTAGACTTAGATTCAAAGGGCGGAGGCAGCTCCTCTTCCTCCTGATCATTATTTTCCATCCTGAGTTGCTCTAGGAGACAATAGGCTGACTTGATGGAAAATCAGTACTGCCATCTCCTCTCCCTGAACTCTGGGAAAACCCTCTTCTCTTCAATGGACCCTTCCTCAGTATCACTAACCACAGAGCCAGAGTAAGCATATTTCTAACAACAACCTTACTAGCACAGTCATTCTCTCTGTCTCTCGCTTGAGATCAGCAGGTCCTGATCTGGCCTGTTGTCAAACTTAAATTCCCAAAAGTCTCCACCAGCAGAGCCAATGGAGAGGTGTGGTGGAAGCTGTAGGTTAGGAACGTCTAGAAAGCCACCAATTCCTTCTCCCTGATATGTAGAATTCTAGCCTGAAGGTCTATCTCTGCTGGATTACAAGAATGGTCAAATATTATAGTCAAAATTATATATTAAAGAAGTGACTTCCAACCTTCATCAGATAAGTATAAACAAATTTATACTCTTCACCCTTTCTAAGGTTACAAAAATTTATCTCCTCATCCCATATCCCATCTCTTATCTAGAAACAAATCCATAAAACATCATCTTTTCAGTCTTGGTGTCAGCAGAAAATCCATAAAGGGTTGCCAGAAGTAATAACATATCTTGTTTTAACCTTGATTAAATAACCCAACTTTATATTCCTTCCTTTTACTTTTTTTGAACTTTTTTTTACTTTAAACAGTCTTAATCTTTAGTTCATTCTAATATTGTTGTAGGATTTGTTTTTTTTAAATTTCTTCTTTGTCTCATTGTACATAGTTCTTCAAGGCTTTATCAAGCCTCTTTTGTAAATCCAATAGGAAAAATTTATCCAGGTCACTCTCTTGGTTTATCATTTGTATTTCCCTTTTAAATTTTAAAACCTCAGCCAATTTCTTTTGTAGATCCAGTGAAACATCCTTTTCTAAGTCATTCTCTTGGCCTGTCAGTTGTAACTCCACTTTCGATACCATCTGTATCTTGTCAGATAAAATTTGTTCTATATCTGTAATTTCTTCAATAATATCTTTTGGACATAGTCTATCCACAGAAGCAGACATCATTACTGACATTGTTGATATTGTGGCTACTATTTTCTGATTCCATTCTTCAAAAGTCTCCTTCAGTATTTTATTGTTGTTACATTTTGCGCGATTTTGTAGGCTTGTATATCTTTCCTCTACCTAAAATCTTTAGTCCCCTCTAGTGTCCAGTTTTTGAAATCATGAAATTGCTTATCTTTGTTATGTCTTGTAAAAACCAAAACAGGATCAATCTCCCACAAGAAGCTGTTTGTTCTTTATAATTAATTCCAAAATCTTATTGTAAAAGTTTCAATATTCTAATTTATCTGGACCCTTTGTTTATATCTTTCTAAGATCAGAATCTTATTTAGCTTTTTGCTGTTTATTTCAGATTCTTTAAATTCTTAAGGTTATGATTAAAATTTTCTTTCATTTAGGATTGAAGGCAAACTCACCCAGCATTTTCAAACTTGTTATTCCGAAGGTTTCTAATAGCTTAGAAGTACTTAATGAGCAATTTGACTCCTGCCTTGGGCTGGGGGTTGGACTAGAAGACCTCCAGATCCCTTTCAACCCTATGATTCTATGAATTTCTGAAAGTAATTAGAAAATGAGGTTTGTGAACTTAGTGTCCTTTAAAAGTCTCCACCATGGTTGCAAGCAAGATGGCTAATCCTGTCATCTCCCAGCACTCAAACCTGTGGAAAACCTGTCCTGCAGTCTCCTGAGGGAGCAGCCACCTGGAGCACATGTGGGCAGTCTCCCACATTATCCGGAGAGGTTCCAAGGAACTGGTCTGCTCACAGGATCCTTGGTCTTTGCTGTGGTCATCGGCTCCATTTTTGCAGAGCCATTTTCAGTTCTCCATACCTTCCCCAAAAGTGCCAAGAATGGTCAATCCTGTAAGAAATTTGATTGCCATAACCTTTTCCTCTTGTAATCCCTGGCAGTCACACCATTGAATGGCACTGTCTCTGGTAAGTGTGGCCATGGCATTATGGTAGTGAGAGCTCCTACATTTCTGACAGCTGTGAATTCTCTGGACAAAGACTCATCTTCTTGATAGGATGCAATCTTATAGTGGCCATCAGACCCTGAGAAGGACCTTCATGCAAAGCACCCACTTTTGAATTGTATTTGTATCTGCAAATTTTGTAGGGAACAATTACATCTTCAGATGTACAGTATCTTTTGCATGCTCACTGTCAATTCTGTTCACACTGAGGACTTGGAACATTTTAACTTCCTTTGGATAATTCATCCTGAACCAGATGCTCTTCAGCTCCTGTAGGCTGTTCCCCAGCAGTCAGTTTAAAAAATGCCTTACGAGCAGTTAAATATGAAGTAACTCTAGCTGGGTTGAATTATGGTTCAAGATGAACAGATTTATTTACAAGCTCAGCTGGTCTCCCAATGTTTGCCAGTGTCTGACAACCTAAACCATTTTCCTCAATACCATCAGTTCATCCATGGACTGAGACTCCAGACAATCCATTCCAATTCTGGCAATTTAATTCCAAGCTTTCAAGTATACCAATTAACAGTTCATTTTTTTTTCTTCAAAAACCTTTAGGTTAATCTCAGTTTAAGCCCTGGCCTTCAATGTGTCTCAGTCTTTTTCCCAACAAACCCTTACATCAAGTCATTAATCTATTTTCCTATACAATATTTAGTAGCTGAGTAAGGGTAAGGATAACATTACACCTTAGTGCTTCTGTGTTTTAGCAGACTTCAGTCAAAAAAAACTGTTGTTCTTTGGAGGGTTATAACATATGATTCACCAGAACTCCCATCTTTTGATACAGTGGGAAAAACATACTCTTTGACTGCTGTATTGTGTGAAACCTGCTAGAGCATTACTATGTTCGGAATGAAGTGAGGAGGTGGAAGGAACAACAGAAAGTGTGGAGTATTTACCATGGAAATAATTTTACTGTAGAGATGAAAGAGATATTAGTTTAGTTTGCATTTGAATGTAAACATATCTAATTTCATATTGTTAAACCAAAATTTAGTCATCGTTTCAAATTTGCACTTCCATAAATAGAAACAAAAATAAAGTAGAAAAAAGCCTTAGTGAAGAGCGTTTGAAAAAAACTACACATAGTAAGCAGAAATGCAAATGTTTGGAGAAATATGCTATAGACCAGCACTTGGTAGAGCAGCCATCAAGGCCTTGGAAAAGATGTTAAAATGCTACGATGTGTCTATACCTACCTACCTACCTACCTACCTACCTACCTACCTACCTATACCTATCAGAATTTTGCAAGCCATGGTATTCCCTGTGACACTCTATGGAAGCAAAAGTTTGAAGGAGGAGGCTAGGAAGAGTTTTTTTTTTTAAATCTGTGCTGAGTCATTACTGACTCTGCAGTGACTGCTTGGACGAGTCCTTGCAGTTTTCAAGGCAAGGTGTTTCGGAAGTGGTTTGCAAGTGCCTCCTTCCTAGAGCAGAGCCCAGCTGGCGAGTGCAGGAGGCGGGGTTTCCGTTGCTTCACGCCCTTTTCGGGCGAGCGCGGTTTCGCGCTTACCGGCAACTTCTCCCGACTCCTTTTTCCAAGGCACCACCAGCATTTTTCCTCCCCCCGGAGTGAGAGTATCCATTTATCTACTCACATGAGTTTTCGACCTGTTGGGTTGACAGGAACTGGGGAGGAAACAGGAGCTCACCCTGTTTAACACGAAGGCTGGACTCGAACCGCTGAAGCGTCAGCCATTTCTGGCCGGCAACTTTCAGCGTCATTAAGCCGCTGCGCCACCGCATCCCCCTAGGAAAAGTATTGACCCCTTTGAACTTTGGTGTTGGAGAAGACTCCTGAAAATACCACAGACAGCCAAGACAAACCAATGGATCATCAAACAAATCAACCCAGAGTTCTCACTCAAGGCACAAATGACCATGTTCAATTTTGGACACATTATGTGAAGATCTAGTTCTCTGAAAAAAGCTCTAATGTTGGGAAAGGTGGAAGGAAAGAATACAGACCAGCAGCAAGATTGATGGACTCAGTTACAATGGCGATGAATGCGCCGTTGAGAGACCTGAAAGACCGGGTTACAGATAGATCATTATGGAGAAAATCTATTTACTGTATGTGGACACTAGGAGTCAAAAACAACTTGATGGCACATAATCAATCAATCACAGACCTCCATATATACCTTTAAGTGAAAATATATATATATATATATTTTCAAATAATATGGGAGCGGGACAAACTGAATTTAAAAATGTAAAAATGAGAAACCAAAACAGTCAAATTCCCTCATTGCTACTTCAGCATGTCCATGGAACAAAAGCCATATGCTTCTGAAAGCAGAAGTGGACTTCATTCCTTAGTGGAAAATCTGAGTGAACAATATTTGCCTTAGTTTGATTAACACTGCAGTGAATGGGGACCTTTTGTTGAACAGGGATGGGCTGAATTGCACAGTCATTCATGAAAAACTGAAATATGTCATGTAAGACAGATAAGGATGGGTTTATTGCTTAATTACTTTACTATTACCAGTGTAGCCTTGACTGATGAAAACTCACAAGAGCCTGAAAAGACACACATCTGTCCTTCAAACATCTGCACATACTGAAGTCAGATTAGAGACCGAATGAGTCAGAGTGCAAACATCTACATATTCAGTAGGTCTGCATATAATGGGATATCCTTTCAAATAAGCGTATTTTTTTGAAAGAAGGGGAAATAAAAATGGTGTACTGAATTAATTCTTTCATTTATGTAGAATAATAAGGAAGCTTCCTTGCAGAGTGGAATCCAACTAACTTGGTATACATAAGAAAAGAAGCAGTCACAGTCAATGCAAAGCAAAAAATATGAGCAATTTCACAGCAAAAATCCTTTCCAAGAACAAAAATTAGAACAAATGCACCCAGACAATTCAAGAGAAAACCAGTTATGAAGATTTCCTGCAAAATCTCACCAAAGACCTATAATGCAGAGCAATATTACTCCATTTATCTTTTCTCTAGTTCCCCTAATTGGAAACAAATCTAATGATATATACACATGGATGTCTCTGTGTTTATATGTGTATGAATGTATATATACACACACATATGAGTATCTTAAAGCTGAGCTATCTTTATTGGACTTCGGAATAAACTCCCTTTCCCCTCATCCTTAAAAAGAAATTTTATGCAGGGCTAATTTAATGTTAATAGATTACCTTCAACATTTTAGGAAGTGTTGAAGGGAGGTTCATTAGCTCTTCCATCACTCCTTCATTCAGAGGTGACATTTGTCTACATTTTATATCTGTCTTCACTGTCATTCAGCATTGATGGTATTTGCTTTTCAAATATAAAGCCAGATCTTAATTTTGAAATCATGGCATTATTCAGCAATGCTCTGGCTTTTGATATTTACAGAGCCCATTGTCTGCTTTAAAAAAAAAGAGTCAAGGATTCAACATTATGTCCTGAAAGCACATGAATTTTTATGCACACATGTTTCTTTTATTTTAGACTGAAAAGGAAACTAAAAAAAAAAAAACACCCTGTGGAAAGGTCAAGGAAAAAAGAATGAAATGCAAGGCAAAACTCCATAAAAAGTACGTAACCATTAGCAGCTTCAGACATATGAATTAATTGCTTAAGATTTACCTTATAAAAATGTTTAACAAACAGTATGATATATGGACCTAACTCTAAATAAGATTTTCTCAACATCATTTGTAAAAAGCTATCTGAAGCCTTTTCTCATTCCCTTCAAGATGGGGGTGGTGGGATGGGGGAGTTCCATGTTTATGAGTGACGTATTTCCATAGTTGGAATTACCTTTTCCATTGGAATTAATGGGAAGGACAATGTTCCTGCTTTAGTTTACCCAGCTCTTTTGTCTATGAAATGACCTCTGTGCCCTTGAGATCCCCACTGCTTCCTATGAGGGGAAAAGGTAAATGAGTTTGTCCCACAAAGAGCCAGGGTGGTTCAGGCATTAGATTAGGACCAGGCAGATTCAGGTCCAGGTCCATCCCCAGACCATATGATTTCAGGCTAGTCATTCTCTCTCGAATTCAGTGGTTTGATTTGGTGGGGAAAATTGGAGGAGGGAGGACTAAGTAGGCCACCTGGACTTCCTAGCCAACAATACTGAGGAGAAAGTTTGGAGAAAGTCAGTGAGATCAAATCTCCCCTGAATCATAACTATTCTCTTTCTCAACCTTTATCGGCTTCTTTGGCATATTCTTCCAGTGTCCAAAGAGGACTGATGGAGGCAGTGCTTCTAGCATGGCTAAAGTAAAAGCCCAAAGGAATTTCGATATTGTAATATATGATAAATAGGAGGCTTTGGGTTCTCAGAGCGTGTGTTGGGCCTCTAAGAGGCAGAGCAGGAGGTCATGCTTAAAGCTCATTTTTTGAGCTATAAAGTTGGTTTCTTCAGGGACCAGTTATTTGCAAGGCGAAGCTATCTCCATCTCATCAGAGTAGCTTCCAATAATCTTCTATAATAACATTCCCTAACCAAGAACCTACCAGAGGCATTGGATTGGAGCATATTCATTGGCCAGTGTTCTGGGTTCAGTTGTATTTGGCTTCTCTCACACCCATTTCTTCATGAAAACTACTCTTGATTGGGATAAAATTATGATTAAATATGATCACAATATGATCCCTCCAGGGACAAAAATCATTTCTCTTTTAATCTAATGTGTAAAGCAATTGACTTTTATTTCCTTCTTTCTATACAGAAATAAATGGAAATAAATTCTGCATCAAATAGACCAACATTAATTAATTTTAATAGTGAAACGTGCCTATTGTAGTATAAAATATTACCATGGGTGCAAATTGTCAAGACCGTGTCTGTTTAGTATTTCAATAGCAAAAGCTGCTTGGCAATGCTACCAGACATGTCTTGACAGTTCTTTAGGAGACACTAGGAGAATGGCAATAATTCTGAAATCACGATGATACATGGTTATTTTAACAAAATAAATTATTTACCAATTCACTGTTACAGTCTCTTCATGAATGTTAAGATCAGATTGGACATTAAGTATTAACTTTTGAAGACAAAAATATGAAAAGTATGTAATAATCTCTCCCTCAACTAGATCTGCAAAATTTGCATTTTTGAAATCACACAAGAATTTGGTGAAGGGACCCTCACTACAGTGGGTTTTCAAGGACAGCTACAGAAGTGAATAAAGGTGGATTAAAGTCAAAATAAATTCAGAGGACTTGGCCCAGCCCTCATATGAATTTTGCTTTCAGACACCATAATCTAGCCAAATCTGTTAAGTTGTATACCCACATGCCCCATTCGTTCTAAATGGACATCTCAGCAAGCAGCAATAATCACTAACTGTTACAGGGTTAGTCTCTTTATTCAGTAATAGTGGATGAAAGAGAAGCGTTAGGGTATCTGGATGATGAACCACAAAGCTGGGAGCAGTGTTATCTGAGAGCTCAAACTGGAAGTGCGGTTGTGCCTTATATTTTTCCACTGAAATTACCCCGATATCTTTGTACATGGTTTAAAAGAATGAAATTTACACACACACACACACACACACACACACACCCTTAAGGCTCTTCCCCACTGGAAATTTTAAATTTATGATCTAATACTTTTTCCAGACTAATAAAGGTTCATCTCCCCGAATGATAATTGAATAATAATAATAATAATAATAATAATAATAATAATAATAATAAGTTGTACACCCTCATCAGGAAACTCAAATTGAGGGCAACACTTCCTGTCCTTATTCTGCATCATCTCCATGATGTCACTACATATTCAAAACTTTTGTGATGTAACCACATTGCTTCTAGATTGTATGAGTAGCCTTCTGCTTGCAGAATTTAACTTTTCCTTCTGCTTCTCTATCATAGCAGATGATCTTGAAAACTAAGTAGGGTTGGATGTGAAGACCACCAAGTCTATTGACAAGACTGGACAGGTGAAAAAAAAAAATCCTGAAGAAAAGCAATAGTAAAATACAAAAATACTTCAGTATTTTTGCAAAGAAAATGACATGGATTTGTCCATGTCACCAGAAGTCAAGCTCAAGCAAAGGAGACTTTACCTTCTTCTGCTTCTCCTCCATGCAGGCTCATATTTCTAGTCTGTGCTAGAGAACCGCTAAATGTCTTGGATCATTTCTTTTAGGGGAACATGCAGATTCTTGTGAGAGAGAAAATACTTGAAGCCAGTGGGGACCCTGTTATGTTTTGTTTTAAAGATACCAACGCTCCATGTTTGAACATGTGTGTGTGTTGAGGAGGGTGGGGGGAGAGTTTCAATGTCATTAAAAAAGATAAGCATGGGTGCTTTCCTGAACCTTTTTGCCTCACCAAGTAGAACTCTTTTTGCTTTAACAAAACCCAGTGCTGTACTAAGAGTGTAAGAAACCGACTGTGGAGGAAATTGCAGGCTGGAGAAAGCAACTCTGCTGCATTGCAGATCCCCGGCTTACTCGCTCATGAAAAAGAACAGACTGCAGAGAGGAGGGCAGGAACAGCCAACATCTGACTATTAACTTATGTACTATAAAATTAGATTTTGGAAATTGCCCTTCATCTGCTTCTCTCCATATCTTCTATACAGATAGCTTAATCTATTTTAAGAGTCCTGAAATACTTTCCTTGAGCAAAATATTCAGACTAGACGGCACAGGAATCCTACAAGCCTGATGCCGGAAAAATCACTCAAGTCAATCAGAGATGGGATAGAGCTTCAAAATGAAGCCAGTTCCTTGAGGAACTACTTCCGTCGTTCCCAGTAGGCAGTTAACTCCACACAACTGATTTTGGAAGGGAAGATTAAAAATACTGGCATGAAAAATAAAGAAATGCATCTATGTCTTTTATAGCCAGAAATAGTTCTACATTTGCCACTGTGGTTTAGTGGTTCAGATGTTTTCTTATCCAATCAAGATTCCACACACTTTTTACTTGCTCTTTGTCTATAGCATGCTCTTCTTATACCCTAGGGCTGGGAAAATTGTGGCCCTCCACATATGGATTTAGTACAACTCCCAGCAGCCCTGGTCAGCATGGCCAACAATGAGGAAAACAGAGATCTCAGTCCACAACATCTGGAGAGCCACACATTTCTCACCACAGGTGTAAATGATGAGTGAGCAAAAGTAAAGCAGTGATCAGGATGGGAATGCCAATGTAGGGTGAAATTAAGATCTCTGGTCCGTAGGACAATTAACATCTTCAGTCCCCCACTGATTACAAAACTTATATATACAGGGAAGCAGGAATTTGTCGTAAGGAACTGTTATGATTTTCTTCACTAGTTTTTGATACACTTTCAGAAGTATCTCACCAGGCAATCATTAATGAAAATGACTTGCTGATATTGAAGATTCTGCCCACAATCCATGTACTTTGCATGTTCTCATAAGAGTAGATCTTCTGTTGTTTTTTTTTCCAATAGGGCTTACTACCTAGTAAGTGTATTCGACATAGTCACATAAAATTGTGTGTATCTTTCTGCTTATCTCACAATTGATTTAGCAGTGCCAAATGAAATCTCTGGGTGCACATGTGGGAGTATGTGTGTAAAAGAGGAAAAAAGAGTATAAGATTGGAGAATGTATTTCAAAAAGGAGGCATGGTTTTGACCACAGGCCTCTGGTAGAACCTGCAATGTTGTTGTCACAGGCATCATGTTGTCATTGTGCAAATAGCCTGAATTATGTAATTTGTGTCAGTTGCGATGGATACAAATTATATAATTCACATCATTTGTGTGTGAGCACAAATTATGTCACTTGTCCTCCCTTGCCTGTCCTGCAGACACCCATACGGTCAAATTATGCTGTATGACAGAATCTTTATTTTAGACAGGGATGGTCCTTTTGAGTCTCTGAGAGCTCCGCTTTGGAGTTAGTGGTGATTGGCACAATCTCCTGATGCTATGCAATGCTGGTATCATTGGATCTGCAATTTTGTTCAAATAATCGGGGGAAGGGACTGATTCCAAATGTAATAGACATAAAGTGATTTTCTATTTACTGCACTTTTCATTGATTATATTTGGTGCTGATGTTTATGAGACACAGTTGCTTCCGTTTGCCACTGGAGATGGTGGGTAAAATAGAATGGGTGTTACAGGTAGTCTTCGTTTAGTGACTGCCTCATACATCCATGATTACAATGGTGATGAAAAAGTAACTGTGGGAGTGTGGAGCAGGGGTGTGAAACATGGACTCTCATCCCCAGAGGAGCGAAGAAGAGATAAGAGGATGAGACTGGCCCCTCCCTGAGGAATGCTAGTGATGTTTGTAGTTTGACCCTGGGAACGGCTCTCAGTCTGAGAAGATTCTGTAAATGGTGTGAAGCCAATGAAACCTTGCTGGATGGAATCTGTATTGTCTCCTGGAGTTTCCTGGGCTAAACCTGACAGTAACTTTACCACCAATCCTTGCATTTATGACCTTTGCAGGTCTGTAAAGCAAAGGAAAGCTGAAGTAAAATCAAAAGCATAGTTGCAGTTTCACTTAGCGGCTGCTTTGCTTAATGACTGAGTTGCCGGTCCCAATTGTCACTAAACAGACTACCTGTATATCATTACAAAATTGACCATTAGAATCTGAAGAAAAGACTTCATGTAACCACCTAAGCTAGGAGTTTTACAGTTGTGGTTTGAAGAGTAAGCCATAGTTTTCTGGTTCTCGCTTAAAACTAAGCCACAAACCAACCAATCATCTGGTGGCTGAGTAGAATGTGTGAACTAAGCGTATGTGTGAATAAAGCAAGAATACACATAATAGAAAATGAGAGTATACAAACAAATCCCATGGCAATCTTTGTTTTATAAGCAAGACTGATTACTAGCCTAGTTGTTGATAAATGGCAAGATTTTGTTGGCATCAAAACATTGCATTATTGCTGTTGTTCTTTAAAAATAACAGCCCAGTCATTTGATCCAGATTGTTTACATCAGCATGCCTTCTGGCTCTTCCACTCTGAGCAGATAACTAAGTTCTACTGGCATTATCCCATACTACAGTTCACAGGTTTCTGTGAGGGTGTTGTGCAAATGATGAATCATATGTCCTGATGTCATGATACAAAAACTATTATTTATATACTTGCATCAGATTTTAGGACACATGTGCAGAGTTTGTATTATGTTATCACTGCCTGTATGTCACCATTTTGATGAAATATCAGTTTGCTGGGCACCCTGTGCTAGAGTTATAGAATGGCTATTGCTTCTGAATTTGTTTTGAGGGTCATGTTCAAGAGATTTTTGTTTTATACAATGATTGATTTTCTTAGAATTGAACAGGCACATGCACACGATGCCACGTTGAATAATGATGGCCATTATTGAAAAGGCACATCAAATAATTGAACTGCCAAATCATTATAGAAGTGACAACGTTTGTGTTTCGGGGAAGAACTTAGATGTTACAGAAGTCATGCCTGGACAGCATGTTACATTCCAACAGTCATTTGAGAATTAGATGCTATCCAAGCAGCTTACTTGCAGATCCAATTTTCTGTGAAAAGAGGTGTAAACTTCTAGAACCCTTACTCTTCATCTTCTATATAAACACACTACCCACTACCCAAGACTCTACATTTAGTGCATCAAGATCCATCTAGGTTGGCAGAGGAGAACTTTCCAATGTTACTGTATGCTGACAATGTGCATTTGTCACAAACCATAATAAGTCTTGGGAGGCTTTGAAGTCTCTTTCTCTGTATTACAATGACATTTACAAATAAACTATCAAAAGCCCAAGATAATGGCCCTTGCCAAATGACCCAAGTTGCATAACTGGATTGTTGATGTTCACTCTTCAGTGAAAATCCCAATGGATTATGCAACACTGATAGCCTAGACAGGTTCAGCAGACATTCTGTAATTTCTCATATACGCAAGGAGATGGGCTGATAGCTGCTGCTATTAAATTATTTCAGACAAAATCATCACAGCTTTTATATAATATACAACTGGGCCCCTGTCCTAACTATTGAGTGCTTGAAATGGTGCAGAATAAATTCCTAGGAACAATCGTAAAGCTTCCTAGATTCCTTATATAATTCATGATAATTTTCCATCCAGGAGTAGCAGGCTATATACCTTTAAATTTGCATTCCCTTGGTCTCTCCCCTGAATATTTACTCTCCCTGAGTTATGAGCAAGCTGGAGTGGCAAAGAGGCAGTGAATTCAGGATATAGATCACTGTCATGGGTTCTTCTGAGGAGACGGTTCCACACCAGACAACAAGCTGAACAAGGATTTTGTTACAAAAATATGCTTCAGAATAAAGATTTTTCTAGAATACAAAGAGATTTTTTTGTTTTTCTTATTCCCAAGCATTATTCTTATTTTTATCCTGTTGTTATATTCCACTCTCTGTCCAATTCTACTCAATTACCATTATACATCTGCTTATAATGGCTCTGCATTCCTAAGACAATCTCTTTCACTCTCTCTCTCTCATCTACCTATCTAACATCATACTATCTACCTACCCCAATCTATTTTCTGTTTTCACTCTGACTCACTTTTCTTGACCCCTTCAATTTCCTCCAGGCCTTCCCACCCATTCTGCCCATGGTTACATGCATGGCTTCATCTGGTTGGGTACCAAGTGGAGGTTGGTGTGCTCTGCTTCCTTGCTTCTTGAAGACTGTAGCTGCTGTCGGGGATTTAGCTTTCTTGACCAGTGATGGCTGTGATGTCCTTAGGACCCCCGCTTACCCAATTCTTCACCTTCTTGCCTTTGACCATCCCCTTCTGTGCTGTGGGGGCCCTGAAGCCAGTTAAAATATCATTGGCATTATAATGGCAGATGGCAAGTGTTACTGCACTTGCTGCTGCCCGTTTGTCACTAATTTTTGTCATGAACACTCTTCTTTCTGTCCAAGTCCCAATTTCCCAAGTTGTTTCTTCCCAGTTTGGCTTCAACTTTCCTTCTGGCCTTCTTCCTTATTGCTCTTTAATGCTACTGGATCCCCCAGGGCTGAGGAAAAGTATTCACCCCCCCAGGTGGTTGCATTATGTTTCTGAGTTTTTTTCCCTCTCTCTCTCTGGGGTTGCCTTTTCTATGGGGCTTCTCTCTGTGGGTCTGTCTGCTGGCCTTCCTTCATCTGAACTCTGACTCCAGCTGCTGCTCCTCCTTCCCCAGCACTTCAAACCTGGCCAACTTCCTGCCACTGGGGAAAACCACTGAAAGGGAGAGGAAGGATGGAGCACAAGGGCTGGGCATCAGCCCACTGTTCTTCCTTCCACGATCACCAACAAGGAGGATTACACTCTCAAAAGAGGAACTCAGAGAGATTTATTCATCTTGGAGAGAAATCTGCCAGATGCCTCCTCTCATGTCCACTCCCAAAATGCAGAAGGATGTTCTCAAACACAAGAGTTGATTTGCTTCCATCAGCAGGATTACAGGGCAGATTTAGTAATATCCTGTATAAGGAGCATCTCTTCTTGTGGATTAGGATCAACAGAGAACGTTATGCATGTTTTGTTATATTCTACCTCTTACCAAGAGTGCCATACCAATTATATTACACTCTTTTGCTGCAATTCCCAGGCTGTTCAGAACAATTTTACACTTCTTTATTTCTGTCAGAACAGAATGATTCTATCACATATAATGTGGCAAAGCTTTGTATGATTGCACGGAGAGTTTGATAGGAGGCAATATCTAGATTAGCTTTCCTATCAGCTGGTGACTGACAGTGGAGCATCATTTAATTCTTATCTTGTTTGTTTTGGGTGCTTGTAATAAGCAATACAATAATATAGCGATTTTATATTGCTGTTTGTGAAAGATGATTTGGCTGGGTTTTTGCATAATGAAGCATTACACTATAATATATAATATAACTTAACAAATCAAATCAAATCTTTATTGTGGTCACAGATCAATATAAAATTTAAGAAATAATTTATAGAGTTTAGATGTATAGCCTTGCAATTTCTAGTTTTTAAAAGTTGAGTTGGTAGCTATACACTTTAAACATAATAGCTTTCATTTTTCTAGATTTTTGCCAGATGGTAAAGTTTTTCAGCCATAAAAATCTAAAATATAAGCTTGAACCCTGGGAAAAATAATATTGATGTATTTGTTTATATACTTGTAACACATTGATATAGTCCTGTCCTTGAAGTTATCTGGGTAGTGTACAGGTCCCTTAAAAAACATAACATACGGATTCATCAAACAGTGTTTTAAAAGCACATAATAAAGCATAAATAAAACCAGCAATCAAGGATGAAAACCAAGCCAGGCATACAATCAAAAGTGAGCTCAGCAGCAAAACAAAAATAAGATAAAGATCTGAAAGTCCTGAAAAGACTCTGAAATGCTGCAAAAGTCATACTTTTTTTTTTTTTTTCTCAGTCCTGAAAAACTAACAAGGTAGGCCAGATGAAACTCTCTGGGGAGGACATGCCCCAAATAGGGTTCTGTCACTCAGGAAACCCTTCTGTTTTACAACTCTACGGCTGGGCTCATTTGGAAAGGAGACCTGCAATAGGACCAGTGATTTTATTGTCTAAGCAAACAAATAGAAGGGGAACTTGATGTATTGTCAAAGGCAATACAAATAGAAGGGGAACTGCTTCTTCATATAATCTGGACAGAAGTTATATAGGGCTTGCATCTTGATTTACATAGGAATTGGCACACCAAGCAGCTGACAAACTACTGCCACACCGAAGATAAGGTGAACACCATTTAATTGGACAAACAACTGACCACCAACCTCTCAATGTCGTCTGGAGCGAGTCCCACTTTATTGGCCAATATCCAATTAATTACTGTGGTCAGACACAGGATTAGAACACCAACTATTTCACCAGTATTAAATGAAAAGGAAAGTAGAACTGGGTGCCATCATCAAATTGGTGATAACTCAACACACATCTCCCGCAATTCCTGTTCCATCAGGAATTTGATGTAGATTTGAAAATCATGGGGAATAAACTAGAGCTCTAAGGACCCCCATAGTGCAACTGCCATGGGGAAGGGTAATAATTATTCAGCATCATCTCCTGGAATTGGTGATCCAAGTAGAAGAGGAACCATTGCAATTCAGTGTCTTGACATCTTAATTCACATAGCCTATCCAGAAGGATACGATGGTAAATTAGATTGATCACAGATGTGAAGTTTTAGAAAACCAACTAAACCACCTCCTCCCTATTTCTATCCCAGCACAGGTCTTCCTGAAGAATGACCATGATAGGGTTTTTTTCTCTTCTAAAACCAATCCTCAATTCACATTGAACATGATAGAGAAAATCAGTTTTGTCTATGATTGCCTGGGGTCAATATGTGACCTTAAAAATATTTCTCACACACTTGTAAGCACTAAGTATAGTTAGCAACCACTGAAAATAAAATCAATCAATAAATAAACAACCTCTATTTTTCTCCTAGAGCTAAATCATTTAGTCTTTAATACATCACTTAGGTTAATATAAATGAAAAATCCAGAAATTACAACTGAGGAAAATGTTTTGGTTCTAATACTCATTCCAATTAAAAGTTTTCTTTAGTCTCTTTGCTATGGCTTCTGGTTGATTCTTCAGCAGGATGATGAGGTCATGCAGTGTTTCAGTATAGGACCTTGGCTGCTAGGATTCCCTTAGGCACAATATCTCAGCTGGAATTATATTTGGATAATGAAAAAGAATGATGGATTTGCAGTTCTTTTTTTATTCACATCATTAAGTTCAATCAAATTTTTATGGAGACGACAGAGTTATGCAGTGAGTAAGGATTGCTTATAGAAAAGTAAGCTATCTTCTACCATTAATCAAGTAGGGCCTTTCTAAATTTAAACTATTTCCAATACAGGTATGTTTAATGTTTTCTATAGTGATTTTTAACTCCAGGAAAGATTATAGAAGCTCCATAGATCATAAATGTTATTGTGTTATTGTGCTTTTAAAGGGTATGATCCAGCCTCTAGTGGGTTATTTATGGTTACAAACTTTGTCATAGTGCCATCTCTTACAGGACACTGGAAGATAGAAAAAGAGAACTTCATTTGGACTCTGTAAGCCTGCAGATGATCATCCAAAATGGCCCGTCCTTTAGGTTTCTAATTATTTAGTATTCCTGGGAACCATGTGGGTGAAGGTGGAACTTGTGGGTTGTTGCAAAGGACATGGATGAAGATCTCTAGCTTGAACAGAATTTTGCTCATAGAAAGTTTTGCTCTGAACTTTCTCTCCTATGGCAGCTCATTCTGTATCGTCTCTTTCCAGCCAGGTTTTTGCACATTCTAAGAAATAATGTGCTTAGTAGAAAATGTTAATGGACTGTATATGGCAGCGGCAGTAGACTCTTGAATACAGAGGATAAAGGAGAGATGGAGAACCCATAACCCTCCAGATGTTGCTGAAATTCAACTCCCAGCATTGGTCATGCTAACTGGTGCTACTAAGGGTTGTAGTTCAGTAGAATCAGAAAAGCTCCAAATCCTGGTATAACTCCTACTATTCTCATAGATTGTAACAATAGAAATGAAGTAAAAATGTGGACTTTTGAAAACCAAGGGGAGCTGTTGGCATGATCAGATAAACCATAAAGCCCAAAACTTATTTTTAACATCCAGTCCCTGTACAGAAAATTGATGATTTACCATGCTTGGTACCCACAAGACGTTGAGTGCCAGTTGGCAAAGCAGATATAAAGCTGAATTTGCATGCGTGTGCATGGACATGTTTGTATCAGGCTTATACATTCAATCTATTATCTGTTCCTTTAAAAAACAATTGTTCCTTGAAAACAATAAGGGAATGTATTTATTTCTGTACATTCTTAGATTCATTGACTCACACTTACATAATTTGTATGTCATCTTGATAGTTAAACTAGGCATGTGCAGGCTAAATACCATGATATCCCTTTGGGCAGAAGGGATATCATGATATTTAGCCTGCATGGAACATGGGCAGAAGGTAATAGCTTGAAGGTGCAAGGCTTAGTCATTCAAGATGGCATATGTATATATTACCATTCTGCTTATCCCTGTGACTTCAAAAGAACAAATCTAATACTAACATCAATTTGACATCCAACATATTTTCAAACCAGCTGGTTTCCTAAGGAAAAGTCTACATCCTACACATGTATGCAATGGGAAAGCTATGATATGATGCATTCCTCTTCATGACATATGCATATCATGATTAAGAAAGGGGGGAAAGATCATCTTTAAAGAGGAAGGAAACTGTTTGGGCAGGTATCATGACTGCTTACTCAGATGACTAAAATGGGTTGCTGGGCAACAGAAGTCTAAAACAAAAGAAATGATTTACAGTGAGGTAGTTGGGAAACGTATACTTTCTGTTTCCTTCCTTTGAATGGTGGGAAGTCTGGAACATTCTTTAGGCCCATGAGAATAAACTTTGATTAAATCAGATTGGAGATTCAAGTGTCCAAGAGGGCTGGCTTCAGTGTGAGGTTCTAGATTTGTCAGCAACCTAATTCAGTTCAATCTGACATGAGGTTATAGATCTGATATGAGAAACAATCTCTCCATAGACTATTATAGGGCTACTATGTTGAATATTGATTGATTATGTGCCATCAAGTTGTTTTCAACTCCTAGAAACCATATAGATAGAATTTTTCCATGATGATCTATCCCTAACCTGGTCTTTCAGGCTTTCCAATGGTGCACCCATCACCACTATAACTGAATATATCCACCTTGCTGCTGGTCATTCTCTTCTTCCTTTTCCTTCCACCTTTCCCAGAATTAGAGCCTTCTCTAGAGAGCTAGGTCTTCGCATACAGGTAGTCCTTGCTTAACAACTATCCTGTTTAGTGACCATTTGAAGTTATGACAGTACTGAAGAAGTAACTTTATGACTGGTCCTTGCACTTATGACCATTGCAGCAACCCCACGGTTACATGATTGAGTTTTGGGTGCTTTGCAACCAGTGGGATTTATGACCGTTGCAGTGTCCCGTGGTCATATGATCACCATTTGTGCACTTCACAGCTGGCTTCTGACAAGCAGAGTCAATGGAGAAGCCAGCAGTAAAATCACAAGTTGCAGTCATGTGATATCTCACTTAACAATCTCATTGCTTAGTGACAGAATTTCCAGTCCCAGTTGTGGTTGTTAAGCTATTGTAATGTGTCTGAAATAGGATAATTTGAGCCTGGCCAGTTGTTCCTCGAGTGAGAACTCTGGGCTGATTTGTTTGGTGATCCATTTGTTTGTTTTCTTGGCTACCCATGGTATTCTTGGGTCTGCCAAAATCCAGATAGTCACTATATGGCAGCAAAGAAATGCAGAAAACTAACTCTTGACTGCAGTGGGATACTTCCAACCATCTGAGGTTTTAAAAATGCTTCATTTCCTGGCTGAAAGGAATAAAAATAGCAGGGATGGGAGCCCTTTTCAACAACACGAATCTGGCTAAGTTTCAGCCAGATGGCTCTGAAGACTTTACGTCAGTCAATCTTGGAAAAATTCCCCAAATTTCTCAAAATTTTTTGAGGGCAGAGAGGGCAGGGTTGAGAAAGGACAACACCATAAGCCTCCACATTGTCTAATGCAGGGTCTCAGACTCAAACAGACACAAGTTCTGCAGGAAGGCTGTTCTTTAGCCCCAGGGCTACACATGCTGTAACCTTCTCAATACATTGGTACAAATGTTTCTAATGAAGTTAAAAAATGAAGAAAATGAAGAGTATCCTGAAACATAAATAACAGAAAAAATCTTGACTGGAAAACAAAGTTGCTTATCAACAAAGCTGCAAAAGAGCCATTTTGCCCTTGCAGTATTTTTTTTTATTAATAGAACATCAATATTTGGCTGTATTATTGGGTTCTCTAATATTTTTTCAAGACCATATCTCTATAATCTAGGAAACCCTTCCCAGTAAGAGCTGCCCAACTCCTGCTTTCCTTGTTATCTCTCCTTGTAGAGCTGAGAGATCTTTTTTGCTTTGCTCTCTCCTCTCCTCTCCTCTCCTCTCCTCTCCTCTCCTCTCCTCTCCTCTCCTCTCCTCTCCTCTCCTCTCCCCTCCCCTCCCCTTCCCTTCCCTTCCCTTCCCTTGCTTAGCACAATCCTTCCTTCTTCCTCCCTCCCTCCCTCTGCAGACCTGCTCACTATAATGTGGAGAGATACTAGCCTGTCCCAGTCATGCAATGTGAAAAAGTAAGGTTTGACCCAAGAGGGCCGATGGTGAGTATGAGCCCATATTCAGAGTGCTGAGAGTCAAACTGACCTCCCACTTGTGCCAGAAAGACCAACACAGAAAAAGACATGTAACATGCCATCTTGATCCCTTTGCTTAACAACAACAAACATTTGGGCCAATCCATTCCAGGCATTCATGTAATAGTGAAAATGTATAGCTGTCCTAGGCAACTCAAAGAAAGCTCTGTCTTTTATAATTCTATTTTTAATTTTTTAAGAGCTTATTGAGCCTCTTTTTAAAATCTCTTTTCTTTGGTGAAAAAAAATGCTAAATTGAGAAGTCCTGAAATAGTCCCCCCGCCTGTCCCGTTCCCACGAATGAACTTTGGGAAGTAGATCTCCCAGTTCATAGATTTGGTTGAGAAATAGATGCAGCCTAAGTTAAACCATATGGCCTAGAATTAATAATAGTGTCATAGTGGTATCTGCCCCATGTTGTGGAGCTTATGCATTTTGAGTTGAGAGACATGTATGATCAGGCAACAACAACAATATGTGTCATATCTGGGCAGACAACTAGAAGGCAGCAAAGATTTAGAAGTTGCTATGTATTTGTGCTGCCATCTAGTGGTCATGCATAATTTTACAGCCCAGATATGATGGACCTAATCATGATCTTATTCAAATCATGATCATTGTTATATTTAAAAGCAACCCCCCCCCCACACACACACACCTCAAACCTAGCAGCCCTAGCACGATAGGCAGAGTTTATTGACCCACCAGGCCAATGTCAGAAAGAACATCAAACCTTTCTAAATGTTTTCCATATCCAACCGCCTCGCCCAGGTAATTTCAGCCCGCCCCACTCGGTCCAGCAGAAGGGGCAGGTTGCAGACCCCACCAGTCAAGGAATTTCAATTGGTGGGGTCTAGGCAGAGAGCCTTTTCTGCTGCAGCACCCACCCTATGGAACATCCTGCCTCCTGAGGTCCGGTGTGCCCCCTCCCTCATGGCCTTCAGGAAAGGTATCAAATCCTGGCTCTGCCGGAAGGCCTGGGGGCCAGAGGGGGGCCCGCACCTGTGGAGATGGCTGGTGGGGTGATGGGTTTGTCCCCCCCCCCCCCCCCCCAGCATCTCACAGGTTTTTAGGACTAAAAATTATAGGAGGTTTTTAAGATATTTTTAAGATATGTTTTTTTAATTATTTATAGATTTTACCCATGGTTGGAGGGACTCATGCTTTTTCTTTTTATTATTGTGAGCCGCCCAGAGTCACCCGTTGGGGGAGATGGCGGCATACAAGTTTGATAATAAATAAAAATAAAATAAATAAATATACATGTATAGTACTGGAGATACAGCATTCAGCACTGTCTTGTTACAATCTCAGGAGCAGCAGATAAGCCCCAGAATCTCCAAATCAGTTTAGAAAAGATCAGAGGGATTTGGAATCATCCAGTTCAATCTGTTGAATTGGATCAGATCCCCTTTTCAGTTCCCAAATCTGATTCAAGTGGCTGTTTTGAACAGATCTCTGTTGAAGATGTCCAAATGGAATCTTTGAATAGTCCTAATAACATTTTCAAGCTCAGTTTTCTTTGAAGGATAGAGGAAAAGCTTCTTCTTTCTAAACCAACAAGCTTCCCACACAACTGAAGGAACAGGGCTGCAAAAGCATTTCGGCAAAATTAATAGAATTCCAGAATTCCAAAAGCAGAGTGTGCTCCTGGCAGCTGTTTTCTAAACCTTAGCTGCTTGCCTACATGCAGAATACATAATCTCATCTCAGTTTTCAAGCAAGGTAATTTCCAGGTAGCTGATGAGCTAAGCAGAGGTGGTTACAGCTGCTGTATTCACATATCCAGAGATAAAAAAATTGTGCCTCAAATCGGCATGCTTTGGACCTTGCTGAATATATCTCCACATAAATCTTCATACAAGAACATGTGTGCATTTTTAAAATCTATCTGGCATATATTTTTTTTTATTTATTTGCTTCATTTATGTGGTGATGCATCTTGCAACAGCGACTCTGGGAAGCCAACACAGTTTAAAAATATAAATTCAGTTAACAAATAATGAGAACCTCAGATAGCCATTTTATACTTTTTATTTTTTTCTTATATGCTGTCAAACATAAACCAACCAAAAGAATATTTCATACAGTATATGGAATCCTTTGCTTATTGGGGGCTTGTTTAAAATATTTCTATACTGCCTTTGTGAGCTATAAACCCCTATAAAATTAGTTTATATATTAACAAGATTCATAATAAAATCCTATCAATAATCATAGTATCTAAAATTAGAAAAGCATGCCTTCTAAAACTAACTTGAGAGAATAAAAATAGAAGCAAATAAAAAAAAAAGGAAAAAAGAAATTTCTGTTCAAAAGCCAGCATCAGTTTCAAATCAATCAGTAAAGGGAGATATAAAGAACCAGATTATTAAGGTATATTAATATGTCTTTGGAAGCAAGTAAGAGAGTCAGATTCCTGTGGTGGGGCACACTGTTATTGAAAAAAGAACCTTTAGTGTGTTTTTGTGTATGTGTGTGTATATGTGTGCGTGTGTGAACCTCTGCTATCCTCCTTTTTAAACAAAATCAAACAACATTTTAATGTCACGAAATATGACATTACAATTTTCAGAGGATTAAACAAATATTCATAGAATGTTACAGTGCTTTTTCAGGTATATTTTTAGTTTTTAAAAAAGCTAGATTTTTTTTTTTTTTTACTATTGGGAAGGGTCACCAGTGACATAATCTTATGCGTAAGGATTGATGACATTCAAATAATGATTCACACTTGCATAAGATTTTTCTAGTGAGTGGGAGAATATTTTTGAGGATAAAATAGAGCCATTTTAATTTGGAGAGAAAAATATAGCTCTCTGCAATAGAAATACTACCTTTCAGGTAAAACACAAAGAAACCCTTTGGACATCATTTTGAAGTAGGTTTGAATACATCTCCTGCCACAGATGAAATAGTAATGAGCAAATAAGTAGAAGAAACTGCTTTATTTTAATTATAAACAATGTTTTCTGTTAAAAATTGTATTAACTTCTGTCCCCCTGCCAATATTTATTTCATAGCAAGCTTCCTTCCTTCCTTCCTTCCTTCCTTCCTTCCTTCCTTCCTTCCTTCCTTCCTTCCTTCCTTCCCTCCTTCCCTCCTTCCCTCCCTCCCTCTTTCTCTCTCTCTTTCTCTCTCTCTTTCTCTCTCTCTCTCTCCTAAGTGTCAAAACCTTCTAGATTACATAGTTGACAATATTTCTTTATTAACAAATATTGCAGGATTTTTTAAAATTCAAAGCAAGAGTGACAACTATGATTTTTTAGTAATAGTCACTGGTGGCATGTTAAGCTTTCTTTTATTATAGCATAGGTTTTTGTGGACTACAGTCCACATCATCAAATGTATCTGTTTGATTTTTGTCCCATGGAACTGAATAGCTTCTGGAATGATACATTTCATGAAAGTCAAGGATTCACCGAGAACCAGTTTGGTGTAGTGGTGAAGGCATCAGGCTAGAAACCAGGAGATTGTGAGTTCTAGTCCTGCCTTGCACAAAAGTCAGCTGGGTGGCCTTGGGCCAGTTCCTCTCTCTCAGCCCTAGGAAGAAGGCAATGGCAAACCACTTCTGAAAAACCTTGCCAAGTAAACTGCAAAGACTATTCCAGGCAGTCACCAGGAATAACAATAATAAAAAAAAACTGACTTGAAGGCACACATACACCAGCAATCATAGTTTCAGGTCAGAAATTATTTAACACTGCTGGGTTCAGTGATGGTTTCTTGAGGAGTGACAGATACTACCTCCTTCAAGGAAGATGGGACAAACTGTTCACCTAAATATGAATTTACCACCTCTTGAACTAAGCTGCCGGTCACTTCCTGGGAACTTTGACCAACCCCAAAGGGCAAAGATCTAATATATAGGTGACAGCTCTCCTAGCCTGAAGGACCCTGTCTACCTCCTTAAGACTCACAGAGTCAAACTTCTCCCAGATAACATATCAAGACCTCTCTTCAGTCAAACCCTTAGGGACTGCCCAACTGTCAGGCTCAGCCCAAAGAACTCCATGAAACAATGCAAATACAGTTCTATTGTGTTTATTAGCTTCCAGCTCAAGACAGAATCTCACCAGACTGAACCCAAGTTCCCAAGCCAGCCAGCCACAACACCGTGAATTCCTTAGGGAGGTGCCAGCCTCATCTTCTTGAACTTCCCATGCTCCTGTTGGGGGCTAAGAACACGCTTATCTCCCTGAGCATGGCTTTCATAAGTCCATTCCATCACACCAACCCTGAACAAATCCAAATGATTTTATCCATGAGATACCTAGTATATTCCTCACAGTGGCCCCATGGGAAGTTCGTGATGTCTTTCCTTTCCTGTAATAGTCCAGGTTATCTTAAAAAGAGCTGTTAGCCAGCATTCTGCAGATACGATAAAGGCAGAAAAATAATGGTTTTGCCAAATTTATCACCACTAGGTAGGCTCTAATATGGGCTCATATAAGCATTCGGTTGG
Organism: Liasis olivaceus; assembly: GCA_030867105.1. NCBI lineage: Eukaryota > Metazoa > Chordata > Lepidosauria > Squamata > Pythonidae > Liasis > Liasis olivaceus. The sequence goes on from CM061349.1 coordinate 194,926,020, forward strand.
ATTCTCTCCTAGTTTCCCTCCAACGATGCTCTAGGCATCTCTTCTAATGTTTCAACTCCCAGAGTTCCTCAGAGAACCAAGGCCCCACTCAGATCAGCATATACAAAGCAGCTGCCCACTCCATCATGCCAGGAGAAAATCCCCCAGTGCCATCTGGATGCAAACAGATCCATCAGGATCCTGGAGCAGACTGATGTCCTAGGCCCCATGTGTACTACCACGTGCTTAAGAAGCTGCCCTGAAGTAAATCTTGGGAAGGGGTGCATTCCAGAGATCACTGAGATGGCTCCAGAGAAAAGAGTCAGTGTTGAGATAAACCCTTGGCAACTATAGGCAAACCTTCTCATATGATCTCAGTGAATGGGAAGTGAAGAATTATAGTGAAATTGATCTTTCTATATAAATATTTTCACACTGGTAAAACACCCTGTTGTTAACACCCTGTGTTAACTTCTGTCAAACGATGCAGGATTTCTATGGAATCATATGACAAATAGAAACATGTTAGGGCTTATAGGTTTTTCCCCCTTTGTTCTTAACCATAACCATATTCTTTGTTGGGCCTCCTTAGCTTTCTTGAAGATGTGCTTAGTGTGAAACTCCCATGCTGATAAGTTAATAAGGAGGTTGCCAAGCTGTTTTGATTGGTATTTATCTTATGTTCAGTGTAATTTGTAAGCTATTAAAAGGATCCCTATTGTGTGCAAATGAAGTTGGACCATTCAGATAATATAAAATAGGGTTATTGTACAAATACTTGAAGTGTGTTTAAGAATGCTTTTGATGTTGACCTACTTACTTATCCCAAGAACAATAACAAGAATTACATTTCATAAATTATAGGTTGGAAGAGAGAAAAGGAGACAGTCACTTTCAAAATAATAAAAAAGCACATATAGGAGTATGAAATGGAAAACTTGAACAAGAAGGAAATGTTGAATTAACAATTTTACAGAATGTTTTGTTACAGTTTGCTTTTTAAAAAAATAAGTACAAATACAGAAAGAAACACTGTGATTTTGGCTTGCACTTTTGTACCTGGTGTCAGAATGATAACATTATAGGGGATAACCAAATGCAGAATTGAACAGGATGCTTAATTGTGCAACAGAAGGAGGAATTTGAATGAGGGTAACTTATGAGTTAATTGCATTCAGTGGCATTTATTTTTAAGCAACACTATAGAGGATTGGGGGCTTATATTTTCCACATGAATGGATTTACATTTTTTTGTACAAACATTTGGTACTACATTTCCATGTTATCATTCAGCAATAGTCAGAATTTTTTGTTGTGGATTGGATTCCTTAACATTTTAAGTATTATAAATGTACATCAAACGCAATATGTGGGTTTTGTGCAATGCTACCATAACTTGAATGTCAACCCTCCACTGAACTATATATCTTCGTTATTGATTTTTTGAAATCCTTGAGTAATGGTTAACATTTTTTCCTTTTTGTCATCAGAAGAGGAAATACTAGACATTGACAAGTAAAAAAAATCTGCACCAGCCATAATTGATGCCTTACACAATCCCTGTAAATACACAATTTCTCAGAAGTAGGAGTGTGTGATAAATTTGTTCTTTGCCAATTCCATTTGGGGTTGGCAGTAAAGAAATACTGCAATAACAAATTAAAAAATTCTGTATTATCATCATGATTAGTTCTTCTAGATATCCACTGGAGTTAGCATGTCTGCAAAGTTATGATGCAGTTTCCATCACTTAAAAAAAATGAAATCTGCATTTCAATATATATATTGAGAGAGAACCAGTGTTTTAATAAGTAATTTGCAAGAAGGCGGCCATATATGGATGTGCTCAGTGTAATACGTACTCAAATGAATGAACAGTGCAGTTTTAACTTCCAGTGGTTTGAAGAGAAAAAGCAAATTTCTTTGCTATAGATGGAAAATGTGGAACTCCATGCCTTTTGTATCTGTAAAGAACTTATTTTTTTAAGCCAGATTATATTATACAAATTTATTGGGGAAAAAGTGAATAAGCACCTCTAACCTTCTACCCTCCCGGGATGTTAAACATAAAAATTTAGCAAAGTATGTACAGTGTTTCTAAATTAAATAGGCAACTGGACTTGAATCACAGCATATGCTTGCTACAAAATTGCTAATTTTCCCTCTGCAAAATAATCCAATCTAGATATAGACTCCATATGTTTTTGACCCAACCGGCATGGCCAGAGATTGGGAATTATATGGAACTGTAATCTGAAACCTCCAGAAGCTATAGAGTTGTTCATATCTAGACATCATCATCAATACATGTTTTAGAAGTGCATTTTCCAGGTGGTCTGAAATTTTAGCAAACTTTTAATTTGGTCTGTGATTCATGAAGACTATGAACATTGTTCCCTGCTGAAATTGCAGGAAAAGCCCAGTATCCAACTTCAGTTAAGTTTCTAATAGGAACAGTCAGCTTCGAAATTAAGGTTCAGTTCAAGCAGCAATAATAATTGATCTTGATTCTTACTGACCCTGTGGACACATCCATCTAACTTTATTCACAACAATATTGGAATGGTTTGCCTTAGCCTCCTTGCGGATCATTTTAATGATTTCCAAATCTATCCCACACTTCTGAGATTCCTGGTGGACTTCCATCCAGTTTCGAATGAAGTTTAACTCTGGTTTTTTGGCTCAGCTATGATTGGCTAGATGCCATTATCTGCTATTGCAGCATGGACAATTGATTTTTAAATGAATGCCATTGACTATCTGATTCTGTAAAGGTGAAATTTCCCTATCTAGTTTGGATTTTCCTTTTTTTTTTTTTTAGGGCACCTACTATCTTCATTTCTAAGTATCTGACAAATTTTCAGAACATAATGTAACACCATTTTACTCTACTGTCAGTCTATCTATCAAAGTTTCCCTATATCTTTATTTTGGAATACTGGTCCCTGTAAACTTGGTTGTCTTTCCTTGCTGCTCTTTGGTCATCTGCATTCCACGGGGCTATCCGACGTGTCTTCATGCAGCACAGACCCTGCTTTCACTGATGGCTGCATCGGCAGCTGGGGTCCCTGCTGGATTTGCCCTGGGCACATCATTAATGCCTTGACTACGCATTGCAGGTCCTTGCTCTTCCCCTGTAGCTTGTTGGGTACCTTCTGGCCTGAGGGTCCTACCATTGGACACATATCTGAATCATTCGAGAGCCTTTCCATAAAATTTTCTCGGTGAGGTTTTTACAAGGTAGGTCACCAGCTCTTTCCTCAACCGTTCCCATTTACCCAGGCTTGGGACTGGCATGCAAGTGCATGGCTGGGTTGCATCATAAAATAACCATCAACAAAGCCAAGAGACAGGCTTGGATTTTTAAGCAACAAATTAAACTTTGACCACACAGAATGATATTGTCATTCCTCTCTGCTGATAAAGAGTCAATTCATGGGCCGAGACATAACAGATTTTGTTATGTCAATGTTTAGCGTATGCTACACTGATTTTGTGCCACAGGAAATTTCTATTCTCTATTCCAAATTTCTTGTATATTATCCAGATTATTTATTTATATTTATATTTCAAATTTGGTCACTGCCCATCTCACCAGGAAGCGGCTCTGGGTGGTTTACAGTAAAAACAAGAATAGATATTAATTAAAATACAATAAAAACCATATTCATACATAAATAATAATATCTTCCAATGCACTGCTGATAGATAAGGATATTAACCTACAGGGGCATCTTCAAAGTGCTAGCCACCTTGCAAATGTTTTTTAAATTGTTGGTAATACTGTCCATCTGCTTGATAGGTAGCTCTACAGTTATAGAGTACAAACCTCCATACTCTGAGAATGAATTGTGTTATATTGCTTTGAATTAGAGCCGGTTTGATGTAGTGGTCAAGATGCTGGATTAGATAGTAAGAGTCCACGTGTTCTAGTCCCCCCTTCACCATGAAAGCTAACTAGGTGACTTTGGGCCAGCCACCCTCTGTCAGCCCAATCCACCTCACAGGATTTTTGCTATGGGGAAAATAGGTGGCAGGAACATTATGTATACCACCTTGAGTTGTACAAAATAAAAGCAGGGTCTAAATGCAATAATAATAGTGAACTGCCCCCTAAAATCGCTTATTATTGGTATTATATTACTTTGCTTTATTCAGTCAAGATGCTGAGATTGAGAAACATTGTCTGAAATGATTGATTCTTATTCCCCTAGGACCTTTCACATTTTCCTTGGTACCAAAGAGAATATATTCTAGTTTACCAGACTTTTGAGCACACTTCCATAAGAATCTCAGCCTCATGTCCTTGTTAATTCACTGCCTAATATGCTTGCATAAAATAAAAACATCATCTTCTCTGTACTCAGTTGCGGATCACCTTTCAAGCTGTCCCCTTGGATTCGATCCTTCCAGCAGCTTATGTGTAACAGTGGCAATTTTGTCACAAAGAGGACATCAGTGGAGAAGTGTTTGGCATCTGGCTTTAGGCCTAGACAGATTAACAAGTCTCTTGCAGGGGAGACGGGATTGGAGGACCTTTTGTTTTGTCAGGGTTATCGCACAAGGCGTTACATTGTGTGTGTGCCGTTTTATTGGTACTGTCGGTAGTTTGGGCCACGATTACAGGGGAATGTGATTGCTTGGGCATCTGCTGGACTACTGCAGTGCTAGATTAATTTGATAGTTTATCCACAACATTAACCACGGGGTTCTTTTTCTCTGAATTTTGTTCCAGTTGGGTCTTCTGGCTCAGCTGCACTGCCATCACTGCCATCTCCTTCTGTCTCTGGCTTGCCTTGGGGTTTCACTGTCTCATGCAGCTCTCGTCCCCTTTTTCAGTTCCTGCCAAAAGGACTGAAAGTCCTCGATGGAAGGAAGGACGGACAAGAGGCGGGTGAACAACCCACAGGATTTCGAGGTAAATTTTCGTATGTTGTCTGAGTAATTTACTTGGGCAAAGCAAGGTCTGGATTTTCAAAAATCTGCTTCGGTCTACTGCACGCTTTGATTTTTCAGATGTGAGGACCTTTTTAAATAAGAGGTGATTGAAGGATATCTGCTAATTTTGTTCAATTTTTAAGTATCCCAGGGTTCTTACAGGAGTCTTAGTTTTTGGGTTTTTTAAATTCCTCTTTGCTATGGTGTCTCTGGAATGGGCTCATAACACAAACAGGCTTTGTTGTACAGTCATTCCAGGGAGGAAGCTTTTGCTGAGAGAGAAGGCCAAATTATTTATTAGCTGGATTTTGCTTATAGCTGGCATCCATTTTGCCCTTGATCCTGCTGAGGCAACAATTCCAAAGCCTTTTCCAGATAAATTCATAGCAAAATTCTTGTGCATCCCTACTTGGAATGGTTTTGGATCCTGCACTGATCCTGGCTAGTCAGGTGGCAGTAACGGTCAGGAATATCTTTTTCCAGTTTTGTCAAATTTACTGGCTTTGCCCTTTCTTGGTGAAAGAAGACGGCCACAGTAATCCATGATTTAATCATCTCTTCTTCAGGTTATTATGATCATCAGTCCAAATCATTCCATTCCATTCCATTCCATTCCATTCCATTCCATTTATTTATTTATATTTCAAATTTTTGTTGTTGTTCAGTCATTAAGTCGTGTCCGACTCTTCGTGACCCCATGAACCATATTGCGCCAGGCCTTCCTATCTTTCACTGCCTCCCTGAGTTTGCTCAATTTCATGCTCATTGCTTCAGTGATGCTATCTAGCCATCTCATCCTCTGCCGTCTTCTTCTCCTTTTGCCTTCCATCTTTCCCAGCATCAGGGTCTTTTCCAAAGAGTCCTCTCTTCGCATTAGGTGACCAAAGTATCTGAGCTTGAGCTTCATTATCAATCCTTCCAATGAGCAATCAGAGTTGATTTCCTTTAAGATTGACTGGTTTGACCTCCTAGCAGTCCAGGGGACTCTTAAGAGTCTTCTCCAGCACCACAGTTCAAAGGCATCAATTCTTCGGCGTTCAGCCTTCTTTATGGTCCAGCTCTCACAGCCATACATTACTACTGGAAAAACCATAGCTTTGACTATGCGGATCTTTGTCGGCAAGGTGACGTCTCTGCTTTTTAATATGCTATCTAGGTTTGCCATAGCTTTCCTCCCAAGGAGCAAACGTCTTTTAATTTCATGGCTGCGGTCTCCGTCTGCAGTGATCTTGGAGCCCAAATAAATGAAGTCTGTTACTGCTTCCATTTCTACCCCTTCTATTTGCCAGGGATTGATGGGTCCAGATGCCATGATCTTAGTTTTTTTAATGTTGAGTTTCAAGCCAGCTTTCGCACTCTCCTCTTTCACCCTCATCAAGAGGCTCTTTAGTTCTTCTTCACTTTCTGCCATTAGGGTGGTATCGTCTGCATATCTGAGGTTATTGATGTTTCTCCCTGCAATCTTAATTCCGGCTTGTGATTCTTCCAGCCTGGCATTTCTCATGATGTACTCTGCATATAGGTTAAATAAGCAGGGTGACAGTATACAGCCTTGTCGTACTCCTTTCCCTATTTTGAACCAATCGGTTGTTCCATGACCGGTTCTAACTGTTGCTTCTTGGCCCGCATACAGATTTCTCAGGAGACAGGTAAGGTGGTCTGGTATCCCCATCTCTTTAAGAATTTGCCACAGTTTGTTGTGATCCACACAATCAAAGGCTTTTGCATAGTCAATGAAGCAGAAGTAGATGCTTTTCTGGAACTCTCGTGCTTTCTCCATGATCCAGCGAATGTTGGCAATTTGATCTCTAGTTCCTCTGCCTCTTCGAAATCCAGCTTGTACATCCGGTAGTTCTCGATTCATGTACTGCTGAAGCCTAGCTTGTAGGATTTTGAGCATAACCTTGCTAGCATGTGAAATGAGTGCAATTGTGCGATAGTTTGAGCATTCTTTGGCATTGCCCTTCTTTGGAATTGGAACGTAAACTGACCTTTTCCAATCCCGTGGCCACTGTTGCGTTTTCCAAACTTGCTGGCATATTGAGTGCAGCACTTTAACAGCATCGTCTTTTAGTATTTTAAATAACTCAGCTGGAATACTGTCATCTCCACTAGCTTTGTTGTTAGCAATGCTTCCTAAGGCCCACTTGACTTCACTCTCTAGGATGTCTGGCTCAGGGTCAGTGACCACACCAGCATGGACATCAGGGACATTAAGATCTTTCTTGTATAGTTCTTCTGTGTATTCTTGCCACCTCTTCTTAATCTCTTCTGCTTCTGTTAGGTCCCTGCCTTTTTTGTCCTTTATCATGCCCATCTTTGCACTAAACGTTCCTTTGATATCTCCAATTTTCTTGAAGAGATCTCTAGTCTTCCCCATTCTATTGTTTTCTTCCATTTCTTTGCATTGTTCATTTAAGAAGGCCTTCTTATCTCTCCTTGCTATTCTCTGGAAATCTGCATTCAGTTGCTTATATCTTTCCCTTTCACCCTTGCTTTTCGCATTCCTTCTTTCCACAGCTATTTGTAAAGCCTCATCAGACAGCCATTTTGCTTTCTTGCATTTCTTTTTCTTTGGGATGGTTTTAGTTGCTGCCTCTTGTACAATGTTACAGACCTCCGTCCATAGTTCTTCAGGCACTCTGTCTACCAAATCTAATCCTCTAAATCTATTCATCACCTTCACTGTGTACTCACATGGAATATGATCTAAGTCATACCTGAGTGGTCTAGTGGTTTTCCCTACATTCTTCAATTTAAGCCTAAATTTTGCAGTAAGAAGCTCATGATCTGAGCCACAGTCAGCTCCTGGTCTTGTTTTTGCCGTCTGTATAGAGCTTCTCCATCTTTGGCTGCAAAGTATATAATCAATCTGGTTTCGGTATTGACCATCTGGTGATGTCCATGTGTAGAGTCGTCTCTTGGGTTGTTGGAAAAGAGTGTTTGCTATGACTAGCTTGTTCTCTTGACAGAACTCTATTAGCCTTTGCCCTGCTTCATTTTGTACTCCAAGGCCAAACTTGCCTGTTATTCCGATTACTCCTTGACTTCCTACTTTAGCATTCCAGTCCCCTATGATGAAAAGGACATCTTTTTTTGGTGCTAGTTCTAGAAGGTGTTGTAGGTCTTCATAGAACCAGTCAACTTCAGCTTCTTCGGCATCAGTGGTTGGGGCATAGACCTGGATTACCGTGATGTTGAATGGTTTGCCTTGGATACGCACTGAGATCATTCTGTCATTTTTGAGGTTGTACCCCATTACTGCCTTTCCCACTCTCTTATTGACTGTGAGTGCAACTCCATTTCTTCTAAGGGTTTCTTGCCCACAGTGGTAGATATAATGGTCACCTGAATTAAATTCACCCATTCCCGTCCATTTCAATTCGCTGATTCCCAAGATGTCGACGTTCAATCTTGTCATCTCATGTTTGACCACATCCAGCTTGCCTTGGTTCATGGATCTTACATTCCAGGTACCTATACAATATTGTTCTTTACAGCATCGGACCTTCTTTTCGCTTCCAGATACATCCACAGCTGAACGTCCTTTCGGCTTTGGCCCAGCCGCTTCACTCTTTCTGGAGCTACTTGGAATTGCCCTCTGCTCTTCCCCAGTAGCATATTGGACACCTTCCGACCTGAGGGGCTCATCTTCCGGCATCATATCTTTTAGCCTTTTAACATTGTCCATGGGGTTTTCTCGGCAAGGATACTGGAGTGGGTTGCCATTTCCTTCTCCAGTGGACCACATTTTGTCAGAACTCTCTGTCATGACCTGTCCGTCTTGGGTGGCCCTGCACGGTATAGCTCATGGCTTCACTGAGTTACACAAGCCCCTTTGCCATGACAAGGCAGTGATCCATGAAGGGGATTTCAAATTTAGATACCACCCATCTCACAAAAAGCGACTCTGGGCAGTTCACAATAAAACAGTAATAAATATTAAAATACAATAAAACAATATAAAATACAATAAAAATAGAATAAAAACCAAACACATGCACAAATAGTATCTTCCAATATTGCAGGACAAATGCCTTTTCACTGAAAGCTATGGACCACAGTCTAGTAAGTAGATGTTTTTCAGTTTCCCAGTCTAGGGTTAAGAAGGAGTGACTGGCCCAAAGTCACCCAGCTGGGCCTAAAGAAGGACTAGAACTCAGATCTCATTAATTGTGAGCCTCTCAGGGTCACCCTCTGGGGGAGATGGGCGGCATATAAATTTAATGAATGAATGAATGAATGAATGAATGAATGAATGAATGAATAAATATCAAAATCTCCCTACTCCTATTCTAGCATGTCAACCACTTCACACTGGCTCTCCTTTAGATTACTATAACATACTATCTATAGGGATGCTGTGGGGAAAAAAAACCCTAATAAATTTGGTACAAAATGATGTGACTGCAAAAAAAGGAATCTGTTGTGCCATGATTCATGAGATTCAGTAGCAGCAATCTTACAATCATTTTCCAGTTCAAATATTCTACACAAAAATGCACATTAATTTCATTTGTAGGAAAAGTCTGTTCGTATACTTTATTTAAGCCTTTCTCTAGATTACATGCTGGGCAGACAATCCAGTCATAACCGTAATAAGTTCCCTATCAATATTCATATTGTGTGGGGTGGAATTATTATTTTTTTAAAAAAATCTTTATATTATGCTAAGTGGGGAGCTTCTAAGAACATGGCTAGAAAAATGGAATGACTGTATAGTTCCCTTACTCCTAACAATTCTTTCCTATAGGGTAACTCAGGAACTCAATAATTCCCTGAAGCCCTAAATATTAATATTTAATAAATATAGCATTTCCTCAAACAACCCCAATTCCAGTCTCCAACTGGAAACAGCACATCTTGCTTGCATGTTCTGTTGATTTCTCATTGAAGTTGACTATAATACTCATCAACCTCCTCTTCTGCATCAGTGGATGGAGTTTCAACTTGGATAACAGTCATATTAAATGATTGTCCGTGAAGTCTAATTGATGTCATTCGGTCACTGATTGCATTGTAGCCAAGTACTGTTCTTGCCATATCTTTCCTAACTACAAAAGCAACCCTGTTCCTTTTTTGTTTTTCATGTCCTGAGTAGTAAACAGGATGATCTTCTGACTGAAAGGGTCTGATCCCAGTCCATTTCGATTCACCTAAGATGTCAATTTGTAGTTCTTTCATTTCATCTTTCACTGTGTTGAGCTTTACCGTGTTCATGGTTCTTATGTTCCATGTTGCCACTCTACTTCTGTCTTTGCAACTTTGGATTTCATTTTCCCGCATGGCAACATTAGCAACTAGATTTCTAGAAGGCTTTAAATTACCTGCATTGTAAACACTGTTCATATTCTGAAAGATCCTCCACTCTTCCTACAGTATTTCCTATATCAGTACTGCTTGATATAGATACCTAATTGCTTTAGCTGGGCAGCTAGGATGACCTTCACACCTTGGGTGACCCTGCTGGGAGTAGTAAGGAGGAAAACATAGTTGGACTGTATGGCGTAGGATACAGAAGTGAAGCTGGAGAATAACTTATCAGTTTCTAGCATTTCCAAGAGCCTCAAGTACCTGAAAATGAAATTAGATTAGCATTCTGGTCAGTACCAAGATGGAAAGTGACAATAATTGATGCAAATATGCAAACATACACAAATATGTCAAACAACAGAAGAAGAATTAGCAAAGCTTCTATCAAACCATTCCAGCAAATCTGAAGAGCGACACAGTGGCCAACAGATTGGAAGAGATCAGTCCAATATCAATATCAATACCAAAGAAAGGAGGCTTAATAGATTGTGAAAACTATTACACATTCTTAATTACACATGCTAGCAAAATAATGTTTAGATCATCCAATTCAGGTTAGGACACTACATGGGAAGGGAAATGCCAGATGTTTGAGTTGATTTTTAAAAAGGCCAAGGAATAAGGAACTTAATTGCTGGTGCATGATGGGTATTAGACAAAGCCGAAGAATACCCCAAAGATATCAATATGTGCTACACTGTCTGTAGAAAGGCCTTCAGTTGTGTCAACCATGTCCAGCTGTGGAATGCCTTTAGGAAAATGGGAATCCCAGGCCAACTCATGGGAAACCTATATATAGGACAGGAAGCCATAATCCAGACAGAACATGGCAAAACAGACTGGCTCCAGGTCAACAATGGTATAAGTTCTCATTTATGCAAAACATATATTGAGGGAAGCTGGATTGGAAGAACATCAATGTGGTTTTAAAACTGGAGGAAGAAATATCAATAACCTGCACTATGCTGAGGACATTATTTTGATAGCTGGAAATGCAAATGATCTGGAAGCTCTAGTAATGAAAGTCAAAGAGCAGAGTGAAAAAAATAGGGCTATCTTTAACTACATACATGTATATACCAGCAACATTCAGAATTGTGCAGGCAATGGTTTTTCTAGTGATATTCTATGGATTTGAAAATTAGACTGAAAAAAACAGAGTAAAAAAGAGTATTGATGCTTTTGAACTTTTGTGTTTGGGAAGATTCTTTTTTCTGTTCATGTGCCTAAATGCTGAATGAAAAGCTCTTGTTGAGCATGGACATTTTCAAAAGAAAACTGAAAGCTATTTTGCTTCAATATTGGTTGCATTTTTATAGCTATAATGCAGTTCTCTATTTTTTTGGAAGTTTATTGTTTAAAAGATTGAATAATCTGGTCCTCAGGACATGACTTCTCACTATATACACCAAAAAAGAAGGGGGAAAAAACCTCCCACACCCATCTGCAAGAGAATATATTTTGTTAGTCAATATTCTTTCAGAATTGTCTCAAGGGATTGATCTTAACCTTTAAAATCTATACGTATAGGGATCTCAGAAAGGAGTTTTATATTGTTAGAATATTGATCTATTTAGATTAGTATTGTCAATCTCAAGAGAGGTTATAAGGTCAATTTTCTACTGCTGTGAGATCTTGGGGCATTCTTCATTAATGAAAGAGTTTCTCAATTTTTTTTTCTTTAACAATAGCAACTTATAGAAAGCTTTCTTTTGTTCTAAGTAACTGCTGAACCTTCCTGAGAAGGCTTTGCCAGAATTAGGCCTTGAAGGTAGATGGTCCAAGCTATTTAGGACTTATTCTGTATCCACATCTCTGAAAGTTCATGATCATGAAGATGATTTGTCATTTCCTGGGTTCCTCTAATATCTGGTTGATAACTATTGATAGACAAGTTCTCCACAACTCTCCTCCCTAAATTCACAAAGAAAAATGGTAATTTGAACCTGAGTTGATTCATCTGGGTTAAGGAAGGGCTTGAGTTTTCATTTGCTACACCTTCCAGAATGTTTCCCATGACAACCATGTTAGGATAATATGACAGTATAGGCATATATGTCTTTGCCCCACCTTTCTCCTCTCAAATACAGGCTCTCGGCTTTCAATTTGTAATCAAACAATCCACTTGCTGACTTTAGAGAAGTTATATCTCTAGGAAAGAGTTTCAGTAGATTATCCTGGATACATGATTTTTTCCCCTAGCATGATGCATCAAAGCCTCTAAATGGGATGTAAAACAAATTTCTTCTTCTATTCACGTGGGTTGTGCCAGATTCTTTTCAGCAGAGCTCTTTACTACCAATAAGAAATCCAGGGTAGCTGAGTCATGAGGCGCTTTTGGATAAAAGACAAGAATATTTTAATTGGCCAGTCTTCCTGAGTGCTACTTACCACCCAGCTGATCTGTTTTTCTTTGCTTATTGTTTTTGTCTTCAAAATGTATTAATTTGTCTTAGTACTGATGAAAGCTGCAGAAGCTGCAACATGTTTTTTTTAATCAACAGCTGTTTTATTAACAAACAGAAATGGGATGGAAGCCAGAGGGCAGAACAAAAGAGAAAGGCGGTTGTTTTGGTAAATGGAACCAAACCATATTGAAAAGTGGGGAGCAGGAGTAAGAGTGTTGACTGAGAGGTAGATCTCTAGACCTGTGTCTCAGATAATTAAATTGGCCTAGCCCAATTTTCTTGTCCAAGTTGAGCAAAATTAACAGCAGTGAGGTAGCATCCTTCTGATATCTTTTCCCTGCAGGTACATTACAATCAATATAATCAACAAAAGAGCTATGGAGGTACAAGCATAGCAAAACCGCTGGCAGAATAAAGTTAATTGAATAAAGTTTTTAAAAAGGCAAAATCAGAGGGTTGCTTAATTTTGCTTTTGATTTCCATGCCTTTATACAGTACCTCCACGTTACACTCTGCAGCTGTCACAGGAAGTAAGGTGGGAGGTGCTTGGAGAGAGCGTGACTTATTCTCAGTGCTTGGGAACAGAACTGAGGGGAGCAGTGTAGCCCTATGGAGCAAGCCATGTACTCTGATTGTGCTCAAACCTCCACCCTGTCTTTCCAGATAGTTTGTCCTAGTTTCCAAAGGGGAAAAACTCATCTTTGGCATTAACACAGGTTCGCAGACTACCAGACTATCTTTGGTGTCACCTGCAGCACCTTCTTGAAAGACAAATCTCTCTCTCTTCCTGCTGACAAAAACGCAGATATTTGCAAGAGAGAGAAAGAGAGAGAGAGAATGACAGAGAGGGAGGGAGTGTTTCTAGACCATCCCATGACCTCAGTTCCTTGGGAAGAAGATGTCTCACGACATCACTGGAAAGTGAAGATATATTACAACACCTTTCACTGGAAACTTTCATGACAGCTCCCAACATTTTTGGTAGGGTAGAAGTTCAAGGCAGGATGTATCTCAAGAAGAGAAAAAATGTTTAGCCTGTCTTGTAGAATTAAATAGTGGTTGGATTCTTAGCCGTATGGCTGTTATACCCAGAATGTGGACAAGGCACTCAGCAGATTCTGACAATTTAGACACAGCACCCAAAACATGGCAAAACCAATCAACTGTGCTGATGCTACTCCATGGAATCTGCCCAAATATAGAGACTTGATCACCTAGCTCAGTAGAGATCCACACCACATAGGGAGCCTTGACAGAGAGAGGTTAAGGAGTGATAGGTTGCCTGAGAGAGCATCTTGGGAGTGATAGCCTACTTGTGTGTGACCTAGTGCTTCTGGATAGGCTAATTTTTTTCAGTGACGGCTGATCAGTGCAAGGTACACTTGAGTGACAATTGGGAGTCTCCAACATCAAAGTCTCTACTTGAAAGCAGTACAGTTCTGGAACAAATTCTGAGATCTTTTATGCTTGGATTTTAAACCTTGACTAATTAGAAACCCTGCTTTTTGCCTGGAGCCTGGAGCTTATGGTACTTTACTGGTCCACTTTCTGAACCTTAATTGTTGTCATAGACATTGATAGATTTCAACACTAATTGGACAGTGGCTGCATTTTTACCTAATGATTCTATTCTGAGTGTTCTTGGACAGTTCCACTACTCTGAATATCATTTGGGATAGGTCTCAGCAAAATGAAATCATAAGATTACCTAGAAGGAAAGAGCATAAGACTATTAAATCCATGACCTAAAATCGCCTTAGTTGCACTACTTCTGTCATTCCCTATTTTCCAATGCCTACTATCAGCATAAAGTTTTGATTCCTATTAAAATTCAGCTCAGAGAAAGACCAACATTTTCTGAAAGTCAAACTTTTCATGCTCCTCTTGTTTCAGTCTGGAACTTCAAAATCTCTCTCTGTGATAGTTTAATATTATCAACTGGTGTATGGATGTGACAGAAGCAGGGATGGTTTGGATGAACAGAAAAGCATAAAGGGGTATAGTGAATGATTTTATAAAAATTAGATTTAGCTATACTTCTTTTTCTTTTTCCTATGCTTGTAATTTCTTTGGTTTATTGTTTCTTACTTCTTTTCTGTGCTCTGCCTAATGTTGCTTACCCAAAAGGAAAGAACCTGATGGGAATGAATGGATATATACATGAATTATTCAATATTTCCCATTGATTAGAATAAAACCCTTAGCCAATAATAGTCTTTTGACATCTTGAAATCTCCCAAGAGTTAATATTTTATCATTCACTTAAGAGTAAGTAATGAAAAAGCAAAAATCAAATGTAGGGACAATAGTTGTGAGAGCAGTCAAACCTCTCTCAAGTTCAACCATGCAAATATTCTAAAAATGCATGATAAAGATGTACTATATGTTGTAAACTGTGTGTAAACTTTGTAAATTTCCTGGCTTTAAAAAAATAACAGATTGTAATACAGAATTGGTAGATATAGTGATATATTAATGAATCTTTAAATGGTTATTTAATTGCTGGAGTGATGGATAATAGAAAAAGTCTCAGACTAATTTACCTCCCCTTCATCATAGAAGAATGAAGTTTGCTCTGGGGCCTTTGCTTCAGGGGTGATGGGAGGAGTTTAGGTGGTGGCTGCAATAGCATGATTGCCATCTTGACTTTTCTGCTTTTCAGGCCATGCTTCTGTGGACATCCTTGCTTCTTCTCTTCCTGTGAAAGCATCTTCTTTATCTTTAAGGCAATGAACTTTTTTTTTCTTTATCCCAAAGGGGTTGATAATGAATCCCCCAGGACTTACATCTGATTCAGCTGCATGAAAAAAGCTGAAAGCTGTCTTGCAGTGCAGGATCCCAGGAGATAAAAGCAAACACAAGCTTAGAAAAAGGGTTTCCTCAAGACTGCAGGAGCATAGAAGAGAATGAAGTTCCTCATGCACATTTCTTCTTATTTCTTCCCCGTCACCTCATTTGCCTCTTGCCCTGATGGGACATGTAGCTGTTTAAGAACAGCCGGAGCTGGCTGAGGAGGGTGGACTGTTGGTTAGGCTGGGGAAATGAAGAAACGTTCTGGAAGAAGCCTGGAATACTTTTTTGATTATCATATATATCCTGAGAGAGAATCCTTTTGGATCTAAAGGCTTTCTGCAACAATCCTTGTTTCAGAAAGTGGAGCGAACAGATGGTTTTGATAATGTTTGTGACTGTTTTGAGGATTCTTTGCGGTTGAAGATGAGACCTAAGGGCCTTCTTATGTGGCTTCTTTTCATACAAATGGCTGCTTCCCACTGGTCCTCCAAGAACCATTCCTCTACAATAATACCTCTCATGCCATCAGAAAATACTTCTGGAGTGAGAAAAGCATTAAGCCACGCTGTCTCAACCAATGCAAAATGGGGGGGGGGGGGGGAGGAAGTGATGCGAAGAGAGAGAGACAAAAAGGAATTGAGCAAGGCATAGCAAGTGCATAATGGCCTGGCAGGATGCTTATATTAATAGAAACATTTTAAAAGGTCACTGAAATTACGTTTAAAAGCTTGTAACTTTAAGTGGAGTTTTTTAAACTGTAGATGGGCAGTAATAATTACATGCACGTTGGTAGACATTCTGAAACAAAAATAAAAGCTGCAAAAGGAAAACATAACCAGTGAGGTGCCTGTAATTTAATGAATTTAGATTACCTGGACATTTTCATGCAGGCTTCTTACTTCTGCTGCATAGAAATTAAGCTTGCGCTAATCCTTTGAAAGAGTAGCCTGGGAAGGCAGGGAAGAAAAAAAAGTGAAAAGTACAGGTTGTAGATGTAGATGTTCCTGCACAATCCAATGGCCTTTTGTTGAAAGGGGCCAACAAGAAGCCCTCGGTTGGCTTGAATGTTCCTTTGCCTCTTCACTGCCAGTTTTCTCTTCTCTTTAGAATTCAGTGGGATCAGGTAAGACGATGACAAGGAGCAATACAAAGTTCCTTATTTGCTTGGGGCCAGAAGCTCTCTAGAACTAGTTGGCTTCTTCTAGAGAGGTGGCCTTATCAAAGAAGGCCAATCAATCGTCCCAGGAAGGAGGAGCAACTCCAGTGAGAAAGGTGTGTCCAAGCAAGGAATGAGTGGGGGCAGATAAATCCATTCCTTTTATCTGCCTACTTTCTTGTGTACTTTCTATGCCAGCAATTTTTTTTCTTCCTATTTTTGATACAAAGTCCAGAAAAGGGGGGGGGGGGAGTTGAACCATTTAGAGGTGGTGTGTGTGTGCATGTGATACGCGTGTGCTAGTTACTTTTCTAGGTTTACAAGGCAACAGGGATCTTTAATATATATATTCTTTTATGATAAAATGTGCAAAGTGTTTTCTGGTTGTGTGACCTTTCTTTTCTTTCCTACCGTTTTATCACATGAAGAGGTTTCAGAAACTCGACGCCTAGTATTTGTGCTGGAAACCTTCCATTAGTTGAATAAAACTGTTGTCTCAATTTGGACAGAATTGTTTCAACCCCTTGCCTGGGATGTTATTTTAATTCCCTAGCTCACTCGATAATTTTTTAAACAAAGAGTAATATACAAATTCAACAATTACAAGCGCTATTACTGCTAACAAAACAAAAAGGCAGAACTTTATTCCATCTTGGTCTCTTGAACCAGTTGCACAGAAAATGTCATGTGTGGTCCTCCTGTTCATCTCCTCTGGACCACTGAAGCTGAGCAGAGCACCTGTACGAGACGTGGAAAGGAAACCCTTTGAAGAGCGTGGGCAAAAGTTACTAACTGAATGGAATGTGCCTTAAATGGGTCTCTCCCTCTCTGCTGTATGCTTAACAAAGCAGGCAGTTTAGCATGTTTTGTGCTGTAAAGGAATTCCCACTCAATTCAGAAGATTCCAAGATTACAGACACACCTAAATGAGAGGAAAAAGAGGAGATTTTATTTAAAATCCATATCCTTTGATCTGCAAGGGGAGACCTGGGTGGAATCCATAGGAAAACCTCAAAGTCCCATGCATTTAATTAGGATTTTATAAGTAAAACATATTAGGGTTATGTGACCCAAGACCATGTTTCACAATTCACACCTGCTATTTGCAAAGTAAGACACAGTTACCCATGTAGGTTTTCTTGCCACTATTCATTGTTCATACATGCAGTGTTTGAATAGCCTACTTCCATTTGCCCTAGAATTAGTCATCTTCCCCCTGCCATGATGTGGTTTCGGTTGCCTGCTAGGCAAATTTTTAATCCTAAAGAACACAGTCAAGATCACTAGCTGATTTTTGCATGACAATGTCCATCCCACATACTCCAAGGGTGTGTGTGTGTGTGTGTGTGCGCACTTTGCTTTGGGTCTCTTATCTGAGACTAAGACTTTTCCATTGTGGTGCCTGCCTCCCTACTCCCCCCCCCCCCAAAGACATAGTTGGCCCCAGTCCTGTGGTCCTTGAGAAAGGCAGTAAAAGCCTGGCTTTTTCCTCTCATGGGCTGGTTCTGTTCCCATATATTTGCTTTACTAAATATGGAGTCCAGTGAATGAACTGGGAGAATCCAACCAGGGTTATTTTGGTACTTTTTTGGTACACTTGATGGGTAAAAGCTCAACATTTTTAGTTTCAAAATACAAGAGCAGGTGAAGCTACCCTTCTTGAATTTCTGGATGATACAAAACAGTGAAACCCTAAAGAATTGATGCTGTGTCAAGGAAAAGGGGAAATCCAAATTTGAAGGGGTAAACACTCCCTTCCTCACTGATAAATGCTTGTGGATTGCCTCAGAAATGCCAAACGTCCTTGGCAATTTAGCTGCAGATATTAAACAATGCAAATACGAGTAATTTGGCTTCATCTTAAATTAGTCAAATGTCACACTGCAGCAGTGAAGCCCAATCAGACATGGGGTGTTGATTTAATTTCTTAGAAAGCAATTAAACCCTGCTTTGCCCTTTGGGGAAGATTGATAAGCTAAGTTTTGGAGGACTTTTCTGTTTTATAGTGGCTAGCAAATATATAATGGCCATGTCTAAGCTACAAAACCATACAACAATCACATTTTTCAGAAGAGCTAAAATCCAAGAGGCTTACTCATGTCTTCTGTTCAATGTTTGCTTCCTTTTTGCCCTGCTCCTGTGTCTGATTGTCCAGAAATAAGCTGTATCTGTGCCATTAGGTCTAGATAAATGGCCGCATATTATCTTTGCACCATCTTTATTGGCACAGTTTCTGCTTTGTAAGCTAAGTTTCAGTGCCTTTATGACTTCCTTTTTCAGGTGACAAAGAAGACATTTATGCAGAAGTTTTAAATTAAAGGTTTACTTGCGGATTGGAACGTTTTGTATAGTAACACAGTAAAAAGAAAAGCTGAAAACGTTTCCGAAGGAACATACTGTTTTTCATCTACAAGTACAAAAATGGCTGTTTAGAATATTTTGATTCAGGCAACTGCTTTTAATGTTTTGTAGCTTTATTAGAATGATGCCTTGTCATGATTGTGTTTTATTGCACAGTTTAATTGTTTACAATTTTAGTAGCTGGAAAAAATGATTTTGAAAGGCAGCATGCAATTTTTAAAATACAAGGGGAAAAAATACCAACCAGAAGCTTCTAGCAGAATTAACTGACAAGAGAGCAGATAATAGGAGAGGGTAAAATGAGTGAAAGGAGTAGAAAGCAAGAACATGCCAACACTCAACCTGGGTCTCCCACTTGTGGTATCCTATGCCGTAAATTGCTGATTTATAGCATAGGATACCACCAAAAATAATGCTTTAACTCAAAAGCTTGAGTAATGTTATTACCATTGCCAAAATCTGCCTTCTCCAATGTAGTGTCCACAAAATGTGCTGGGATGACCCAAAGGTGCTGCTGGCTGGACATTTTTGAATTATAGATTCAACCTATCCGGAAAGGACCAGGGTATGGAAGTTTGACTTAAATGATTAAGAACAACATACATAAGCAATGTGGATCAAGACCACATATTATTCTAGGGTGAACAGAGGTGCTCCCCCACCCATAAATACTACAGCAATGATGGAAAGAGGAATTCACTTCTGCAAATGATTTAATTACTGAAGGCTCTGCTTGCTAAGCTATGGGACGGATATCAAGTTTTTGGGGGGTTGCCGTGGAATTTCCCCAGTTAAAGGCAGGATGGCCAGGCTTAGCCGTGGGACATGGGGAAAGAAGAGAGGAGGAGGGATGCCAAAAGCCTCAAGACCTTGTCCAATGCAGAAGAATGAGAAAGACTCGATTGATGATAAGCAGCCAAGAGTGGGGAGGAAACCAACCAGCTTCAAATTGCATCTGCCTCTCAGACTGTCTTCTCAGCTACCCCTCTACAGCTGATACAAATGGTTCATTTTCAGGAGTGAAGCTGTAATGCCCCTTCAAGCAATCCCCACAGTGACAGGCCCCTGTTCAGTTTCTTAATGTTCATATTTCCCAGGTCTCAAAGGATAGATGTTCCAATAAGCTTATCATGCACAGAAGTTTTTTTTTTTTTTTTGTGATTGCTTCTAAGCGGCTTGGTTAGAGCCATGTGTATAGGCAGAGATAAATTGGGTGTGCAATGCACGCATCATGGTTGTGAAATGGATAAAAATGCAAACCAGAAAGCAAACCTTTCAAAAGTGGAAGACGCCAAGGAGATTATTTAGTCTAGACTGGCCTTGGGTATGATCATATTAAATAATGTAGTGCGTGTGTGTGTGTGTGTGTCTGAGGGGAATTTATAGGCACCGAAGTTACTAAGGAGGATGGATAGTGGCAGGTTAAGATTCAACATGGAGAGGGTGGGGATGGGGGAATTAATCCTTTTGGGAAAAGTTAGGGCTTGCACAACCATGTCAGATGTCCCTGGTTCTCATCCTTCGACATACGACTTTCCTTCTGCTCCAAGAAACAGTGCACCCTAGAAGGAGAGCTTGTCTCTGACGCATTTTGTTCGGTGACAAAGCTTGTCTCTGACACATTTTGTTCGGTGAATTTGGTGAAGGATGTTCTCCATTCAGTACCTTCAGGCACTGGCATGAAGATAAAGTGCAACTTTGCACTAATTTGAATTTAATTGCTATATTTTCAGAGGCACTTAATTGAACTAAATAAATACGTCCGGTATGAAGCCATATATTTACTATATCCCAAACCTCTTGACAATAATCATCAGTTTGTTAAACAAGAATGCAACAAAAAGGGCTTTGTTTATTTCTGGAGCCCGACTTTAACCATTACTGCTTAGTCAAAAGCAGAAGTGCTGGAACCACAGCCTGGTAAAAGCTCCTGGCACAGGGATACCAAGATTGCTGCCACTTGCTAAAAAAATTTTCTTTCCTTAAAAGGGCAGTGGGGTGAACCTGTAGTGTCATCTATCAACTTTTCTTTGAGAAGTTTTAAAGGTGGAGAAACAAAGGGTAAGAGTGCCCAGTTAGCTAAACAGGGAAAAGGAGGTGGTGGGAGCCAAGCGTTGGAGTCGGCTGACTGAGGCCTGCATGGTGGCAGAGCAGGGGAGCCATGCCCATGGCTGCCCTCAGACCTAGCAGCAATCCTGGCACATGGGATGTCCATCTAGGACTGCCTGCTTGGAACCAAAATACATGTTTCATAAGATAGAGACGTCATTACAGGAAGCATCACAAGACATCAGACTGAAGGAAGCGGGGTAGATGTTGGAATGCTCTTTTGTGTCAAGAACTCCCTGCCTGTGAATGGATGGAGCTAAGGGAGGAAGCGAGGACTTTTCCATAGAATGATAGAAAGGAAACCTATGGTTTCCAGGTAGCCTTAGAAAGTAACTAGATCAATGCACTTAATGAAAAGAGAGGAGGGTGTTCTGTGCAAGTGGTGGGTAGGGGTCCTTGAAAGCTCGGTACCTGACCTTCCTTGCTCATGGATTATTTTCTGACCATTTTGCTTCAGGGTTTTTACTGAAGGATTTTCTGGAGCACAGATAGAATTCTCCCTGTGCTATTGTTTCTGGCAAATTTTTATAGGGGTGCAGATTTGTACCAGTTGCTTGCTTCTGCTTGCTTAGAGTGTGCAAGCGACTACAAATGCCAGTTGTGACCTCTCTTAATGCACAGTTTTCTGTAACTGAACCAAAGGTGTGTGGCAGGCCAATTAATGCATTTAAAAGAAATGTAATATAAGATTTGGTACAATTTTTGTTTTTATTTAGTTATTTTTACTGAGAAAATTTCTCTGCGGGACCAAAGTCAGATAAAATGCAAGAGTCATCACGAAGCAAAGTAGTTACATTTGCCTTTGATTATTTATTTATGAATGTAGGGACCGCTTTAGTCAATCAACTATAAGCAGAGCTTAGGAGCAACAGCCAAACTCAACACTATGATAATGATTTGTTTTAATATGCAGAAAACCCAACATCAAACAACAAAAACAGGTACAAGAAATCCAAAGGAAAAGGATGAAAGACAAAAATATACCGTTATCCATATAGAAAACAGCTCAGTTTTTAAACAACATTAAGCTTGATGCCAAGGAGGAATACTGATCAGTCCTTCCATTACATCAAGAGAATCCATTCAGAAGCAAAAAGTGAACATATATAATCAATCCAAGACTGTAATCTTGTAATTCCATCATAAAAGATACTCAGTGGATCCATAGTTCTCCATATAACAATAGATTCCAAATCTGGGGTGCATAGTTCTGAATCACATTCATATATTTAAACTGTGTTATTCTTCCCCAAAACCATATTAAACATTGTATGGATATTAAACCAAAATGGGACATAGGGAGTCAAGCTCAAATTATATGCATGTGTTCCTTCCATCATTTCACACTTCCAAAACAATTAGATTGGCAGATACATGTTTTTGAACATTCTCTGTATTGTCCAGGAAGCATGAATTTTTTTTGTTGTTGAATTAATATCATCTTAAGGTCATAGGAATCATACTTAATATAACATGCTTTTTATTCAATGCAGCTACATTATCATGTAAGAGGAAAGGAAGAATCTGTCCCACCACTCAGTCTCTCAATAATGCACTTCAAACATGCACTGAATGAAAATTTATCTTCATTGCTATGTTTGGTTCAGCTCCTTTTAATACCAGCTGTTGTTCTAGCGGCTCTTATATTTAGCTCATCGTTATTGATCAGAATCATTTTTCAATGAGCAGAAGCATATAACGTTTCTCTCTCATGAGCATGACCCTGAAGGACTGAAAGACATACTGAAGTTTATCAAGTATTAGTAGTAACTGACTAAAGATTTGAAGCTGGGATTCCTTTGTCTTCTGAGATGGACAATGGATGGGTTGAATCATCATCTGTTTGGTTTTGGCTTAAACATGATGTGTAAACCCAGCCGTTCTGGTTTGTTAATGATTTATGGTTTAACATCTTTTGTGAACCAGGCCTCTATCACTTGTACCACAGGCTATAGATACAATCCATGGCTTAACCTAATGTAGAAACCCAAACCTTGTGTAGTTGGAGGTGGAGATACTGAAAGGTGCAGTTTTCTAAATATAAAATCCAAGCATGCTGAAATTTCAACAATGCTGCAGTGTCATAATGAGGATTTACCTGTTTTGATTAATTTGTAATTTGGCTCTGAAGGTCACCTTTGTTGGCTTTCTGGATATTTGTAACCACTTTCCTTCTACTTTGAATCTTTGAAGTAACTTTCTTCAATTTGATGAACATAGTGCCTGAGGATAATGCTCAAGATTTTGCAGTCCAGATGTCAACAATACATGGAAAAAGAACTGCCAGATGTACAAGCTGAATTCAGAAGAAGCGCAGGAGCCCAAGAATTACATTGTGAGCATCCAATGGATGAGGAAAAAGCAAGGATGTTCCAAAAAGACATCTATTTTTTACTTTGGAGTTTTACACCAACTACAGTATGTGAACAATAGTGAAATTGTGAGATGTTTGGATTTTGGAAACTTTTATGAGGGAGCAAATGGATCCTGTGTCTACTTGTCTTGAACTGTGTTAAGCTGATATCTGTTGTGTTTACAAAAAGTCAAACAAAAAAAATACAATTTGAAATCTATACCTATTGCTTATTAATCACAGGTGGGAACTTGAAAGAAACTATTCATAGTCGTGTAGGTTGTTTAACATTCTAGTATCTCCTATTTTAAGTGAGTTTAAACATCCATGCAGCAGGCTGTAGGAAAGAGAACTTAGACATACAGTATATATATGGTATCTTCCATATGAATAGGATGTGCATTCCTTCAGATACCCTCTTTGCAGGTGTCTGAGGCTCGAGGTTTTGTGATGTGCACCGAGGGATAAGTTTATCTGGAGTTGAAGGAGAAAAGGGGATTCAGAGTACACAGGGTTACTTGGATTACACACATCTTGGCACCTTTTTAGATGAAACATATTTTCTCGGCAAGAACGGTGTGAGCCCTGGAAAAGACTAAGTTTTTTAAGGAGCTTCTTTAAGGAGTTGCTGACAAGGGCAACATGAGTACCGCCACACGTTTCAAATAATCTTCTCCCTGCAAATCCAGACTGCCCAGTTCTAGTAGAGTTAGTGAACACAACCCCATCCCAGTTTGTATAACAATGTTGAACTGCGCAAGAGATGTATTGAGGCATGCAAAAAAGAGACATCAAGGACTCACGGACCTTGTTTTGTATATGATAACTGCAGCTCGACTGCTCAGAGGTGGAAAGACTTGACATTACCTACAACGGAAGACTGAATAGTGCTGCTGATGGAGTTAGCTGAGATGGCAAAATTGACAGTTTGCTTAGAGAAAAAACATTGACTAACTTTAATGCCAGTTGGAAGCCCCTTTTGGACTTTTTGCAAGAGACAGAAAAAAATGAAATTATATTTGGATTTGATGATTCACTAAATTAATAGGTTATACAAAATATGCATGCTATGATGTAGTTTTAGAGTAAAAGGTTATTATACGATTTATCTATATTTGCTGTATAAGAAGTCGGAAGTTATTCTTTTTGTAATTTTTTTCTTTCTCTTTTCTTTACTTTCTATCACTTTTGTATTCTTTTTCTATCTCTAACTCTCTTGTTCTCTACTTTTCTCCTTGATTATTAGTTCTTGTTTGCTTTTAACTTTATGCTTGTTATAACTTAATAAATTTCTTATAAAACAAAAAACAACAAAAAAAATCAAATATGTCAATTATGTTTGGAAAGTAGATAGTGGAGCGGAAGACTAGAAACGATGTCTTTAGTTTTGAAGTGTTGATGCTGCTCTTGATAGATGTGTACCCAAGACAGTTTATATATTTTAATTTCTTCCTCCTTTAATACTGGAAGAAGAAACATCTGGGTCACTAATGAACCCAATTTTAAACTGAACATTTAATTTGATAAAGCAATTAGAGTAAATACAAAATTCTATGCAGCTAATTACACGCACAATGAAAAAAGGCTGGAAGACACTAATCATAGATAGCTGGGAGGAGAGGAGGAGGAAATCATATTATTCCTGGAGAATTTTTCCCAGAAAAGGCTTATAAGAACTGGGGTTGGAGGAGGTAGCATGTAATAAGGAATATCTTACTTGGCCATGCCATTATAGGCATTATTTATTCTTTTGTTTTTCAGATTGGTTTTTTGTTGTTAACTCTTTTATTAATTGTGCACATTGAGCTGAAAATCCTTAGCAGTCAGTAAAACTGATTTTTTAAAAAAATATATAACATGCCTTGCTTCCATGAAAGCTTGTAGTTTAAATCCAAGCCTTATGCAACTAGTCTTACCCTTGAAGCAAACGATTCATTTGCTGTCATTTTCAAGGGTCTGACACGCTAGTTTTGGAAAGGCAAGAAGTATAATCTAAATACAGTGGCTGAGGGCTACCAGAAGCCCAGCTGAACTTGCAGCAGCTCCTTAGATATGCTAGTAGAACATGGCCGCCAATGCATCTGCTTCACCCATGGAACAATTTAAGCTCAGCAACAGGGAGGATCAATCACGTTGAAGTCCTATCCTATGCTCATAGACCTCTTCCCCATGACCCTAGAGGCGGCATGAAGAAGGTCCCTCTCAGTGCATTCAGTGGAAGAAATTAAAGAATATATAGAAGTCCCTTCACCGATAACTGCCTTCCTTACTTCACCCTGTATGATATGGTCACTTGGTTACAGTCTGCAAATACTCTATAACCGTGCCTTCTGTAATAGAGTGTGCTGTTCTACTGTGGCTATGCAGTTTTAAGAGTGTACAAGAAAGTATTATGGGGAAAGGCACTCTTCATAAAAAGAGTGATTTGCACCAACAACCTGATTGCAGAAGAGATGGAGGAATGATCTACATAGCTATCATTTCGCCTCTTACAACCACATGAGGTATTTCAGCTTATAGACATATTCCCACCTCTATTCCCACAACTGTGGACAAAGTATTTCAGAAAAAGACAAGGAAACAGAATCTCCTTTCTTATTACATGAGTATGGTTTCTTGTTCAAACTATATTGTTTTACAGTCTTCTACTTACAACAAGAAACATGAACATGGGATCCCTGCAAAGTAACAGGATCACATGATGCTTGTCCTGAAAGATCTGCACCAGTTATCAATTAATGGATGTAATGCAAGATATGGAATTTGAAAGACTGAACTGTTTAGGACCTGATTATATGATGAACCTCCCCTCCCATGATGAGCCTGTCTGGGCATTAAGTTCTGCAGACAGGACCTTGTGAAATGCCCTTGTGTTGTCTCTTCAGCTTTCTCCTTCATGACTCCTATGCTCTGCTCCTCATGAGCTGCATCTGGCCTCATTTCTTCTCAGCATTTAGAAAACCATTTCTTTGGCCAGGCTTTCCATTGCGAATTCATTTTAGAATTAAATATTTAGTTTTTCATGGGGGGTGGGATTTTGAAATTCCTTAGCCCTCTTGAGTGCTTGTCTAAACAGAAAGGTGGGATATAAATGGACTAAATAAATGGATGAATAAATACGTAAAGAAAACAAAGCTTACAGGGTAAGCTCATTGTTAATAAGCCTAGATGTTTCACTCCAGTCATTGCTACTACTGACCCTATTTTAAATCATCACAGCCCAGATACACAAAAAAGAACAAACAACTACAGCATATATAGTTCCCAGGAACTGTTGGAAACAGAGATAGAAACTATTGTGAAGGGTCTTAAGCTGTTGTGGTGGCCCCTGCCTATGTACAGGGCCATGGCAACTGTCAAAAGATGTCATCAGGGAGTTCCAAGGCTAGAGGAGAAAACAACAATACCTCTTTGTTGCAGATCCTTATTAAAAATGTGTCTCAGTTCTCAGCCCTACTTTTGGTACAGAAGAAACATGACCATATTGGAACTAAATGTACTAATATCAATATATACGTGTGTGTGTGTGTGTGTGTGTGTGTGTGTGAGATTCCCAGAGTGATTTTGATGTACGTGAATTAAATGTAACTTGCTATGGATTTCAGAACTATAGTCTACATTTTCTTTTAATAAATCCTGAGATCTAACAGCTGCTATATTCAGATGAACAGACATATACTAAGGATTAATTGATAAAATCTTGAGCTCATTCTCAGCCAAATCATTTATTATCACTGCCAGACACCAAACACAGAAGCCCTATTATAGAAAAATCCACTTCTGATTTTCCTCTGAGAATTATTATTCAGTAGCCTAATTTGAATGAGGCCAGTGTTTACTGCTACAACTGTTAAACATCTGAGAGTTCTTCTCTTGCCAAATTTCTTCACACTAGCCACATCTGCCAACGGATTCTGAGATAGGCTTACTTGTAACCTAGAGCAGCTGCTCAGAAACAACAGCCTTATCATTGCATTAAAACCATGTCAGAAGGGGAAAATGACAGCACGGCAAACCTGATACTAACAGAAGGGAATATCTGTAGCTCGGGGTTGACCTGCTGGTTTTCTTGGTGTTCTCTGAGCTTGGCTGTTTTCTTGCAGTTGTTTCATTACCAGGCTAGGTAACAGCATCAGTGCATCAGGGAGTGAAGTTCGCTGGTTGTTTATATACAGTAGCTTGCCCTGCCAGTCTTGGTGGGGTTGTGGCTTCCTTCTTGATTGCTCTTTGATTAGGGAATTGTTTCTTCCGCAGTTGTTGATCTGGTGCTGTTTCCTGCTTATCTGGGTGTTGGCTGCTGGAGAAGATGTGTTCTGGGCTGTTTGTTTCTCTCCTAGGCTTTTGACTGTATCTTTTAAATGGTATGTAAATGAGGTTTATCTCTACATGTCTATTGATGGCTGATTTTTCTAAATGTCCGGCTTCCAGGAATTCCATAGCATTGTTGGATTTCACTTCATCTAAAATATTACAAGTTTCCCAACTGAAACTGTGACTGAGTCTGCCACGTGTTGTGAGAGAGGAATCTTTATCATGTTTTCTGATTGCCAGTTGGTTCAGTCTGCCTGTCTTCTATCTTTCTGTTCTTTGTAGTGACTGTTACACTGTATGCTGTAGGTGACTCCTGTTTTTTCTTCTTTGGTTCCTGGGTCTTTGGGTTTGTTTAAGATGTTATGGAGGGATTTTATTGGCTTGTGTGCTACAGTGATGGATTCTAGATTTCCAGAATCAGGGGAAATAGACAGGAAGTGTATGTGCTTCCAGCTCCTGGATATAATCGCCTCATGAATAAGGTAGATCCATACAGTTTCCAAGCTTGTAATAGTGCTGAAGTTTTCTAGATGTGACCTGAAAATATTTCCCTTGTTACTCTGACACCACTGGGCCAATTCTCTCTGTTTAGTTTCTTTCTGCAATAAATATTAATGAGCTGCACATACAGAAGAACATCTTGCTCTCAGTACAAGAACAAATTGATGGAGATGTCTATAATTATATCAGACCTTTCCCAGCCACTCGCAGAGCTGAGCTGACCTTTCATTTCCTATCCATCGTGTTAATGCTTGCAGTGATATTTCCAAGTGTGTTAGGTTTGGGGCACTGCAATGTCAGGAATAAGATGCAGATGTGCCCCTTGAAAGTCAGTGAAGCTTAGTGTAGAGGGATTAGAATATATACATGCACTTTTTTAATGGTTGTTTAATATCACTCTGGCAATTTATTCCATTTTGAATTGGGACTATAAGAGAAAGCATAAGAAACAGCATTTTTTACAGATTTTGAATGTAGGCAATGTGTGTGGATTGCTGTTGGAAGGTATGAATGATACCTGTGTCCCATGTAACACCAGGTGGAATTACAGCATATTGTCAGAAAACAAACTTCGTTTTAGAAGTTTTGCCAATGCATTTTGGTTATAAGGGTGTGTTGACCCATGACATTTTGCTCCTTAAGTCAAGCAGCAAATTGGGGCCTTCACTTCTCTCACAACTCAAATTGTGTATGTCTGAAGCAGAAAATGAGCCACAAGCAACTGTTTCAAAATTCAGTACAGGTAGTCCTCGCTTAACAACTGCCCTGTTTAGTGACTGTTTGAAGTTATGATGGGGCTGAAAAAGTAACTTTATGGCTGGTCCTTGCACTTACAACCATCGCAGCATCCCCACAGTCACATGATTGAGCTTCAGGCGCTTTGCAACCAGCGGGCATTTACGATCATTGCAGTGTCCCATGGTCATGTGATTGCCATTTGTGCACTTCACAGTAGGCTTCTCACAAGCAGAGACAATGGAGAAGCCAGCAGTAAAATTGCAAGTCGCAGTCATGTGATGTCTCGCTTAACAACCCATACTGATTTGCTTAATGACCATGGTGGAAGTGAGGTCATAAGCCCATCACAGTCATGTGATGTCTCACTTAACGACCACATTACTTAGCAACAGAGTTACCAGTCCCAATTGTGATTGTTAAGTGAGCACTACCTGTATAACCATAACAAATTACATAAGTATCCATTTGATACCCTTTCAAGACACCTGAGTCCCTGCCCAACTCAGGCACCTCCACAGGAGGGCCTTGTGCTTGTTTGGAGCAAGCCCTGGACTGGCATGAATGCACATAATCTGGTTTCGGGGTCTTTTTTTTTTCTGGCTCCCCTGCAGGTTATTTGAAACCAAGGCAAAGCATATGTTTTCCTTGCAACCTTGTGTTTCTCTACAACTTGTAAGCTATCTGCTTTCCTCCAGGCACAAAACCATTACTCGCTCTACCACCTATGGCCTTGGACTTTCTTCTTCTGGGCTGATCTGCTATCACGCAATTACATCATTTCCAAGGGTTTTCAAATGCAGTGGAAGGCTGGTCGGTGGCAAGCCAGTCTGGCAGTTTACAAATGAGTGTTTCTTGCAGAGCTTGGCCTATTGGTTGTGGTTGTGGTTGGGGGTGGAGGTGGGAGTGGGGGTGGGGTGGAACACTAGTAATTTATTTTAGTTTATTTTTGCATGGAGTGGGTACAAAGAGATTTTTGTTACTCTGACTAAATGACATTCTTTGCACTCTCCTCTTGGGCAATTGGAGGGAGCACTGATTAGTTCACAGTTATCTTTGCACATTGTTATCGTTTCTGTCAGATTCAGCCGGCATGGCACAGTGAACACCGCTGCTCAGTTTCACCTAGTCAATTTCACCCCCCCAGGCGCTAGCAGCGGAAAAGGGGAAGTTAACCAAAGGGCGAACTACAGTGGTACCTCGGGTTACGAATGCCCCTCCTTACGAATTTTTCGAGATACGACCAGCTCCGGCCCCAAAAATTTACCTCAACATGTGAACTCCGCCTCGAGCTACGAACCGGATCCGCGGCCATTTGCCCTGCTGCCACGCGGTCGCGGCTTCCTGTGGGCGAGATCGCGGTAGCAAGGAGACGTTCGGTGAGGCTTGTGGTGTGTTTTGTGGCGTTTGGAAGGTTTTTGGTGTGCTTGTCAGCATGGCTCCAAAGAAAATGCAGAGCGGGCTTGGCAAGAATAAGGCTTTGAAGAAAAAAGTGATGATCGAACTGAAGAAGGACATTATAGAAAAGCACGATCGTGGTATTCGTGTGACTGATCTGGCCTCGGAGTACAAGGTGGCGAAGTCGACCATCTCAATGATTTTGAAGAATAAAGATGCCATCAGAGAAGCTGATGTGGCAAAAGGAGTAACGATCTTAACGAGGAAGAGGACACAAGTGCTGGAAGAGGTGGAAAAGCTGTTGTTAGTGTGGTTGAATGAGAAACAGCTGGCAGGTGATAGCGTGAGTGAAGCTATCATCTGTGAAAAAGCCAGGAAACTGCACAGTGATTTACTGCGGACAAACCCCTCTACCAGCGCAGCAAGTGAGGAATTTAAAGCCAGCAGAGGCTGGTTTGAGAAATTCCGCAAGAGAAGTGGCATCCACAGTGTGGCAAGACATGGTGAGGCTTCCAGTTCTGACAAGGCTGCTGCAGAAGCCTACAAGGAAGAATTTGAGGACTTCATGAAGGCGGAAGGATACGTCGTTCAGCAAGTGTTCAACTGCAACGAGACAGGGCTCTTCTGGAAGAAGATGCCAAAAAGAACCTACATCACGCAGGAGGAAAAGGTACTGCCAGGGCACAAGCCCATGAAGGACAGATTGACCCTTTTGCTGTGTGCGAACGCAAGCAGTGACCTGAAGATTAAGCCGCTACTGGTGTACCATTCCCAGACCCCTCGTGCGTTCAGGGAACACAATGTGAACAAGGCCAGACTGCCTGTCATGTGGAGGGCCAATGCGAGAGCGTGGGTCAGAAGGCAGTTGTTCATGGAATGGCTGCACGAGGTGTTCGCACCCAGCGTTAAAAAATATCTTTCTGACAACCAGCTGCCTGAAAGGTGCCTTCTTCTGATGGACAATGCCCTGGCACCCTCCAGCCTTGGTGGATGATATGGACACCGAATATGACTTCATAAAGGTCACGTTCCTCCCCCCCAACACGACACCTCTTCGGCAGCCCATGGACCAGCAAGTGATCTGCAACTTTAAGAAGCTCTACACAAAGGCGCTTTTCACCAGGTGTTTCAATGTCACTGAGGAAACATCCTTGACTCTGACAGAGTTTTGGAAGAAACATTTCAATGTCCTCCACTGCATCAGCCTCATTGACAAAGCCTGGCAAGATGTCACCTGCCGGACCTTAAACTCAGCCTGGAGGAAACTGTGGCCAGAATGTGTCGCTGAACATAACTTTGAAGGGTCTGATGCAGACGTAGTGGAGGAGATTGTGTCCATGGGCAAGAGCATGGGTCTGGTTGTCGATGATGCAGACATAGAGGAGCTTGTTGAGGACCATGAGGAGGAGCTGACCATGGAAGAACTTGCTGAGCTCCAGAGGGAGCAACAGAAAGTGCTTGGCCAGGAGCATTCCACTGAGGAAGAGGAGGACGGGGAGGAGGTGAGCAGTGAAGTGATACAATCCATCATGGCGAAATGGAAAGAGTGCCAGGATTTCCTTGAGAAGCACCACCCCAACAGAACTGTGACAACCAGAGCGTTGAACACGATGAATGACAACGTGTTCTCTCATTTCCGGAGGGTTATGCAGCGCAGGAAAAAACAACTGACTTTAGACAGGTTTTTCCCCAGAACTGAGCCTGCAGCTAAGAGGCAAAGAAGAGAGGAAACCCCTGAAGGAGATCTCCCCGATGTCCCTTTAGAGGGGGACTCTCCCTCCAAACAATAACTGCCTCCCCACCCCATTCTCCCTCTTCATACTGTGCTGTACTGTACTTTTTTTCATGTTTTTGTGGTTTAAAAATAAAATGCATATGTTTCAGAACTGTTTAACCGTATGTATTTACACTGAACCTTATGGGGAAATTTGCCTCGTGGTGCGACCAAATTCGGAGGGCGGATTAGCTGTATTTACATTGAACCTTATGGGGAATTTGCCTCGTGGTGCGACCAAATTCGGAGGGCGGAACGGATTAACCGTATTTACATTGAACCTTATGGGAAAATTTACCTCGAGTTGCGACCAACTCGAGTTGCGATCAGAGTCACGGAACGGATTAAGTTCGTAACTCGAGGTACCACTGTAATTGCGACAGGTGGCGGCAGTTAACTCCGGCGGAGAGCGGATACATTGTATCACTGCCAGCTTCCCTTGAATGCTTCAGACAAAGGGAAGCGCAGCAATCGGCACACGATTAAGAACTCCCGGCTTTATGCGCAACAGGAAAACCCAGCAAATGCAACAACCACACAAACAATAGATGGCAATCAAGAAGACAAAAGAACTGGAGTGAACTTGCCCTTTGGGCGAGAGGGGATTACTGCGGGTAATCAGTAACTAGGCAACGGGGTAAAGCGTGGGAACGGGGAAACTACAAAACACCATGTAAGTGATGCCAAGCCAGCCCTGGCTTTGTCCGTGCCTACCTACATTACACTCTAGTAAACTTCTTTGCTGAACCTGCGTGTCACGAGACTTTCATCGGAACTGAACGGGGTAAACCTTTCAATTTCAAGGTTGGAAGAAGTAAAGCGGTGAACAAGGTTGCGGTGAATTACAATGGAAATGTTGGGAAATGGAAGTGGTAGCAAGGTAGAAATATCCTTGCTTAATATCCCAGCTGGCCCACGCAGATAATTTTGGTTTTGCCTGACTGGAAAGAATAAAGAAGCAAGGGGAAAAGTAAGCAGATTCCTTGCTTCTCCAAGCCAAATAGTGTAGCATTTCAAGACAGTAAAATATCTCCAAACACATCCACATTGTAAGAATGAGGCTCTATTCACTGGATCAATTTTGGTTTGAAACATCTCACGGCACATTTTTAAAAAATGAAATACTTTCCATTGGCTGGACAAAAACGGGGTGGGGGGGGG
Organism: Liasis olivaceus; assembly: GCA_030867105.1. Taxonomy (NCBI): domain Eukaryota; kingdom Metazoa; phylum Chordata; class Lepidosauria; order Squamata; family Pythonidae; genus Liasis; species Liasis olivaceus. The sequence goes on from CM061349.1 coordinate 194,959,310, forward strand.
GAAGCATTTCAGTAACAAAATCAGCCTATTGCATGCAATATTGTATGCCTTAGATCAGTGTTTTTCAGACTTGGCAACTTTAAGATCAGTGGACCTCAACTCATAGAATTCCCCAGCCAGCATGTCTTTTACATCTGCTTACCTTTTTTTGTTAGAAAAATGTTACTTAATTCATGACATTGAGTGGGATTTAAAAAGCACCCTAAAACCAAAAATCCGTTGGTTTCCTGACATTTTAATATCTTTGTTATTCTGTATAAAGATTCTAACATTAAGTGGCTGAAACTGGAGACATTGTCCACTATTGTGCAGAGGACAATATCTTGGAAAGAGGATAAGTTGACTTCTCTGTCAGTCCTGGCATGAAAAGGGCACCCAGGATATAAGACTGTCTCCTTCCTGTTGGTGGTATACAATTTGGAAGGACATTTAAGAGAATCAATTACAGTCACATAGAAATAAACAAGCATAAAAACACAGATTACCGCAGATTTTATGCAGAAACAGAATTTTATCATTCTAATACTCTGCTCAGTAAAGAACCTGTCTGCTCACTCTGGTGCTTTTTGCAGCAAGGAACATTAAAATATGATATTCTTCTAACAAATCTTCAGTGCAAAATGGCACTTCATCTATTTTGTGGGACTTTGTATACTAAAACTGTCTACAGCATGTTCCTATCTGTATGTTTCCAGAAGTTCTAATGAGATCGATGTGACCTACTCTCAAGTGTGTATGTATGATTCCAGCTGTAGTGAGTTTATGGCTGAGATTAGATTTTTTAATGTGGACAATTTTGGCTAATAACACCCAGGGTCAGCTAAGGTAGGCAGTTGTTCTGGGCCTACATGCTCTAAAAAGCCCATCTTGCTAAATCATTGCTTTGCTTCTTCCCATAATGACTGGATGCCATTTTAGATTACTGATGAGGATGGCAGTCATTGGTTTAGGGTAATGTAAGATGGCAGCTGGTACACTGAAGTGGATCTAAGCATTGACTGCCCCCACCGCCCCCAGGTGAAGTGTAATTCCAGGCAGGAATTTCTAGCCTAGCACAAAAGTCCAAAAGGCAAACCATATCTAATTCATTGTCTCTTTCCTAACAGTTTTCTCTGGCTACAAAAAAAAAAAAAGGGAAAAGACCGGAGGGTTTCAAGTGGAGGGCAAAATTATCTGAACTCCATAGAAAATTGTGTGAATGAAGCACATGGTGATTAGTAGTAAAGATCTTGCGTTGGGAATGCCACTATGCAAGCTTTCCTGACTGTGGGAGTGTGGAGCAGGGGTGTGAAACATGGACTCTCATCCCCAGAGGAGCGAAGAAGAGATAAGAGGATGAGACTGACCCCTCCCTGAGGAATGCTAGTGATGTTTGTAGTTTGACCCTGGGAACGGCTCTCAGTCTGAGAAGATTCTGTAAATGGTGTGAAGCCAATTAAACCTTGCTGGATGGAATCTGTATTGTCTCCTGGAGTTTCCTGGGCTAAACCTGACACTGACTGAGGCACTTGTTCTAAGAGAAATGAAGGAGATTCACATTCAGAAACATGAGTGGGGGGAAGTTCGGAGGCAAGGGAACCGAGAGATGAATGGTGGTAGAGCTAAGGTCAGCCCACCCATTCTGGTGGGCATCTTGGCTGAGATGAGCACAGCACAGCACCACCAGCACCAGGGAGGGAGGGAGAGGCAGCAGCACCATCATAGTTGAGAGCCTCTCAAAATCAGGTTCTGGTCCTGGGCTGTAGATCATATTCTTAAGGCTCCTAAACACATTTAGCAGTGAGCTTCATTTTACATAGTAAAGGTTCCTTTTGAGTCAACATGGCATATGGTGATCTTGTGAAGGCTTGATGTTAAACCACCTCAGGACATGGTAGACTCAACATTTGCCCTTTCATTCAGTGTTTTCCCATGAGAGATTATCTATCTATCTATCTATCTATCTATCTATCTATCTATCTATCTATCTATCTATCTAGTCAGGTATGCTCATAATGGAAGTAAATTAAGTCCCATTCTAATCGTATATCGACTGTATTATTTCTCATCCTGTTCCAGTTGTCACATTTTGTCTGCTATATTTTTCTTCCAATAAAAAATATCTAAAATGTTTTCTTTTATGAAATGCAATTCAGCACAACAACTTTTCTTCTCGGCTTGAAGCCTAATCATTCCACTCTCCACCCCCCGCTTTATATGTGCCTTTTACTTTAGATTTGTTGGTTTCTACACACGCACATACACACACACCACATTTGAAATACTTCCTGCCTTGCTACTATTGCTTTGCAAGGTCCTACTGTGCAAATTGGCACTTTAAGTAGGTGGCACTTCTCCTAAGTGACTAACATCCACCCCTGGTGTGAGAATCGGAAAAAAACAATTATGCTAAACTGTAGTTCTTGTCAGGAACTTAAATCTACCGGAGGGCAAAGGAATACAGTTTTCAGAAGACCATAATTCCAGCTTGATGGACAGAAATAAAATTATATGCTAGCACTTTTAAAAGTTGTTTTAAAAAAAATATATATATATATAAAATGACTTCTGGCTATTAAGAAAGCAGAGGAAATCTTAAGAAAGCTTTTTACAAAGGGACAGCCGATGCCCAGTGTGGTCTCATTAAAAGAGAGAGAGAGAGAGAGAGAGAGAGAGAGAGAGAGAGAAGCAAAAAAAAAAAAAAAAGGAAATAGCAGACTTAAAATAAAATAGAAAACAACTTCTGCTGATAATAATGTCCTGTACTTGGGCCACATCCATTTTTGGACGTATTCACCATATGCCTTTCTATTATCATGGGTAGCTGTGCAGAGTTAAGTAATGATTATTGCAGAGAGGTTTTAACCATTGGGAGAGGAGGTGGTTTTCATCCCATGGGCTCAGAAGTCAAGCGTTTGAAGACCCTTAGGCTGTGAACAAAGGCTAGCCGTGCGTCCATTCATTCAGATACAATTCACCTACCCTATCCTTTAGCTAGTAATGATCTCAAACCACATAAGCATATCTAGAGACACCATTTTGATGAATGAGGAGGGACAGGCTCTTCAGGCCCATGGATTAATCCATATCCATGGGCCCTGAACTAAAAGAATAGATGTGTCCTTGGCACTTATTTTTTAGTAAATAGGCAGGGGACAGCAAAACACATATTATGACTTAGTTCTCCGACCTGTAATGGGTGTACTGCATTATAATCTACCATCTTTGGCAGAGATGGGCAGGTTTGCTTGTTTCTGGCCTATGACACTTTTTCATGTTTTATCCTGATGCATATAGCAGTGCTTAACAATTGCGAACCCTTTTGAATTTTCAATATCTCAGCATAAATATGACCTAAAACATGATCTGTTCTCCACACAAGTCCTCAAACTAAATCAAGAGAATTGCACTAAACAAATGAGTCAAAAACATTATTCATTGAGGAAAATGATCCAAAGCTACATATTTCTGTGAAGCAAAAGTACAGTATGTGAACCTTTCCTTTCAGTAACTGTTCTGTCCCACTTGAGCAGCAGTAACTGCAACTAAACATTTCCAATAACTGTTAATCAGTCCTGCACATCAGCTTGGAAGAATTTTAGCCCATTTCTCCTTTCAGAACAGCTTCAACTCAGGGAAGTAGGTGAGTATCCTCACATGAACTGCCTGCTTCAGGGCCCTCCCCAACATTACTATAGAATTAAGGTCAGGACTCTGACTTGGACATTCCAAAACATTAACTTTCTTCTGCTTTAACCACTTTTTGATTATACAACTTGTGTGCTTTGGATTGTCGTCTTGCTGCATGACCCACTTTCTCTTGAGCTTCAGTTCACAGACAGATACCCTACATTTTCCTGTAGAATTGGCTGGTACAATTCAGAATTCATAGTTCCATCAATGACGGCAAGGCATCCTGGTCCAGAGGCAGCAAAGCAGGCCCAAGCCATGATACTGCCACCCCCATGTTTCACAGATGGGACAAGGTTCTTATACTGGAATGCAGTGTTTGCCTTTCACCAAACATAATGCTTTTCATTCAAGCTCAAAAGTTTTATTTTGGTCTCATCCATCCACAGAACATTCTTCCAATGGCCTTCTAGCTTATCCACATGGTCTTACACAAACTGTAGACGGGTAGCAATGTTCTTTTTGGAGAGTAGTGTCTTTCTCCTTGCAACCCTGTCATGCCCACCATTGAACATTATTGTTCAATGTTCTCCTGATGCTGATCTCATGAACACTGATATTTGCCAACTCAGGAGAGGCCTTTAGTTCCTTAGACATTACCTTGGGGTTCTTCGAGATGTCCCAGAGTATGACACATCTTGCTCTTGGTGTGATCTTGGTTGGTCAACCACTCCTGGGGAAGGGAACAATAGTGTTGAATTGCCTCCATTTGTACACTATCTGCCTGACAATGGAATGGTGGAATCCAAACTCTTTGGATATAGTTTTGTAACCTTTTTCAGCCTGGTGAGCATCAACAACTGTTTTTGGAGGTCTTCAAAAATCTCTTTTGTTTGAACCATGATACAATTCCACAGCCCTGTGTTGTGAAGATCAGACTTTGATAGTGAATACCCAAAATTCTGTTCTTTAAATAAGGCAGGACCTCCCACACTCACACCTGATTATCATCCCACTGATTGAAACACCTGACTCTTAATTTCCCCTTCAAATGAACTGATAATCCTAGAGGTTCACATACTTTTTACATACAAATATGTCACTTTGGATCATTTTCTTCAATAAATAACTGAACAAGTATAATGTTTTTGACTAATATGTTTCATTGGGTTCTCTTTATCTTGTGTTAGGACTTGTGTGGAAAACAGATCACGTTTTAGGTCATATTTATGCAGAAATATTGAAAATTCAAATGGGTTCACAAACTTTTAAGCACCACTCTAGTACTTTGTGTTCCATTTTAATATTCATTTGATGTACATTTTTATGTGTGTGTGTTGGGGTCAAGAATCCTTTCAAGTGCAATTATGCATTTTGATATGCATAGGATTATGAACAATCTTCAATGATTACAGAAATATGAAGGCTCAGAAAGGAAAAAAAAATAAGAGGGGAGGATTTTACTTGCTTTTCTTCTTTTTCTTGAGAAAAATGAACATTTCTAGAATAAATGTTCATTACTTCCCCCCATTTTTTCTCCTGACCTTCTAATTTTTAACTGATAATTATTTTCCAAAGTCAGCTGCAAGTGATGTTCTTATTTTTAAAAAGCCTTAAACATCTTAGAATATGTTCAGCTATTAAAATCTGCAAGAGAGATGCAGGCAGGTGGGAAATGGCCTTCTCCTGCCTGATTTGAAAGCTCTGGAATATTATTTTTCAGATTTAAGATTAATTTCTACATTTCAGCATATCAAAAATTAGCTAATTTTAATCTTTTAAAATGGCATATAAGGAGTATTTTAATGGTGATAAAATGTGGTTTTATTATTTCAGTTTATTGAATCTTACTGTAGTGGCTTCTTCTTCTTTCTTCTTCTACTGGCCTTCTCTGAAAATTAGAGTTCCAGCCAGGAACCTAGGAATTATCCAAGTAACGTCATAAGATATAACAAGTGCCCAGCAAAGTGGGTTTTTGCAAATCCACAGTTGGTATAGCTAAACTATTTAGCTCTTGTAAAACATTGTTTAAGCTGTTGGTTATTCCATCTAACGCACCAATAACTAGGGATGACTTTGCAAGCTCTTCTCATAATCTACCAGTTTCAGTCACTAGATCTCTATAGTTTATATATTTTTTCCTCAATTGTGCTATCCCCAGGTACAGCCACATCCACAAAAATTAGCTTTTTCTTTTCAATTATGGTTATATCTGGTATGTTGTGTTTTAGATGATGTTCACTCTGTATTTATGTATGCAAAAATCCTTAAAAAATTAACATCTTTTTCAACAACTTCATCAGTTTTGTAATCTTACCATACTTGGGAAACTCAGAAATTATAGTTTTTGCACAGCTATCAATAGATCATAGTGGTTACTCTGTCATGACATATAAACAATCAGTCTGAGCAATTTTGCTGCATCCGCTCATTAAATGATCCACAATTTCATTTTTTTCCTGCAAAATTTGCTGCTGTTTGATGCATGTTGAATCTTTGATATCATCATACTTATTTGTAATGTTTGTTCTTGAGTTGCAAAAAATTAATCCTTCTGTTTCCTTCTTGATGGTGACAGCTTGTTACCATTCCTGGTCTTGTCCACTTTATTTTCAGTTTCAGGTTCTTTTATTTATTGGTTTAAAGAGAATGTTCATCCAAGAAAAAAAAAATGACCATAAAAGTGAACTGTTGGAATTTAGAAAATTCTCCAAATTCTTCATTTTCTCTTGCTTACTTTGATATAATCATTTAAACTGCATTTCTCTTCTTCAGTTGTCTGTTTACCTGCAGTAAACCATGGGCTCCAATTTTTTGTGCTAGGTATAGTCAATCAACATCACTTTATGGGTGCAATGCATGATGCATTTTCATCAGATCTTGGGTGTTCTGATTCTAAATTGTCCAGTTCAAGCAGTGTCCAATCTAAAATACTAGCAGTGTATCTGATTACTAGTATCCTCCATGTGTTTAGGACTTTGACTGTATTTAACTTTGAATTTAGAATTTTTTGCACTTTTTTTTAATATTCTGAACTGCTTTTCTTTTTAACATCATCAAGCAAGCTGTTACAGGTAGTCCTCGCTTATCGACCTTCCTTCAGTAAATGTTCGAAGTTACAAACACGCTGAAAAATGAGACTTACAACCAGTGCCTGAAGTTATGGTTGTTGTAGCACTCCCATGGTCACTTGATCAAAATTTGGGCACTTAGTAGCCTGCCTGCACTTACGACTGCAGGGATGCTGCAACTCCCCCCACCCATTTCCCCCTATCTTTGCCTTTATGGCCCCTTGTTGCCCTGTGCTTAGCTGCCCCAGTTGACCTTGCCATCTTCTTGCTCCCACTGCTGACGAGGCGTGCCAGGCCTGGCTGTTGGAGGCTGGGCTGGCTTTGGCTGTGGAAAAAGGAAAAATACCCCAAAGCAATCCCTTTGTGAAGAGCTCTTGGGTGAGGCTGAGCTGCTTTGGGGTATTTGGGGAAGACAGCAAGGTCAACTGGGGCAGCTGAGTGCAGGGTGCCAAAAATAGATGGGGGGGAGCTAGGCAGGTGGGACTGGGCTGGGGTGGCTGCAGCTTCCTGGGGCGTGGCAAGCAGCCCCATAGCCATACGGTTCTGGGACTGGTTGCTGCCCCGCAAGGCAGGGTGCAGATGGCCAAAAGGGCAGAGACGGTGGGGGAGATAGGCAGGTGGGGGGAGTTGGAGGCAGTCCCTTACCTTACCTTACTGAGGCTTGGGGCTGGGAGGGGCCAAGCCCAGAATGGCTTGGATTGGGGTGGATCCTTGGATAATGACCAGTAAAATTCACTTAACAACAAAGGGAATTGTTGGGATTGCCATCATGTGACATGTTGCTTAACGACTGCATTATTTAGCGACCTAAATCCCAGTCCCAATTGTGGTCGTTAAGTGAGAGCTACCTGTATTTGCTTTGAGTATTTCTAGATATTTGTTGATTTTTGTTGTGGGCAAAGGTTTTATAATATTTACATTTTTGAAGTGCAAGTCTTCATTTTGCTCAGCTTTTCCTTTCTTTATGATGGGTATCACACATTTATCAAATCCAGATTCCATTTTGATATCCTCGTGCTATATCCTTGCAGTATTAAGGCTTCATATATTGTTTTGGATTTCCCATAAAGCTTCAAATCATCCATGTGTAACAGGAGAGAGATTTTTCCACTTTGCTTTGAGATGTTATGTTCAAGTTTGTTTTATTCAGGATATGATTGTGGGGCATCACTGAGATGGTTAAAAAGCAGCAGAGGCAATGAAAAATTCCTCTCTTGATTTTTTTTCCCCCCAATTTCCTTGCATTTACCGTCAGGGTTGTTTTCCATTTTCCCATTGCTTATTTTACAAAATTCAAGATGTTTGCACTAATGTCAAATATTTCCAAACATTTCTAAATACAATTGTGTGGGAGAGAATCAAACAGTTTTTTATAATCAGTCCTCACACTCTTTCTACATAGGTTTTTCTTCACTTGGAGTTTTTTTTAGTACCCTTTTATCAATCAGTGATTGCTCTTTTGTTCCTTGTGAATTTTGGCAGTTACCTTTTTGTTCAGATGGATATAATGAATTTTTGAATATGTAACTCAAAATTGCATTAGCTAATACATCAGTTAGCAGTCTGAACATTGCTGGCAAGCAAGTAATTACAGTCCAATTACTTGCAATTACACTCTTCTCTCTGTCTTTTATTATTAAAAATGTTCCACCAATTTTCATCCATTCTTCAGCTTTTCTAATTTGTAATATTTCATTAAATTGGGTAGCCAATCTTTAATGGAGGGTTTTCAGATGCTTATGCCAAAATCCATGTATTTCAACTCTTCCTGGTGCACTTTCTTAACTTTACTTTTTAATAATTTCTGATGTTATGACCATATCATCCATTTTGACTGAGCCAATGTTCTTTTCAATTTCTTTTAGCCATTTTGCATCCTTATTATGTTCTTTTGGATTATCTCAAATGTCACTCCAAAATTCTAATGTTTCATCTTTATCAGGTCAACCATCTACTTTGTAGTATTTTCCAGTATTGCTTTATAAAATGAATGCTTATTTGTTCTAAACTGCTGATTTTGTCAGAACTGATTCATATCATTCAATTTTCTTTGAAATAGTTGTGACTTGTTTTCATTTTCCTGAGACTTCTTTAATCATTTTAGTTCTGAGATTATGTTTTTTCTGTAACCTTTTCTTGATCTTATTATATTTAAATTTTCTTTCCCTCATATTATTCAGTTTGCTGACACTACCTCATAGTTCATTGATCTTTCTTTCCAATACAATTTACCATTTTAGTGATTGATTTTTGTTACTTTTGTTTTATAGCATTGGATCCCTGTTCTGATTTTATCACTGTTGCTGTGCTATAATGTGTTGATTAGCTTCAACCAATGTGTTTGTTTCAATATTTCCTACTATCAATTTTGCATCTTTCAAGAACTTTGGATAGTTCCTTTCTACTCATCTTTTTAAATGGTAGAAGCCTTTCCCTATGATTTGAATGTTTCATATATCTAATAATTTTTCCTTACAGTTCCATCTGTTTGCCAGAAAGCTGATGTTTATCATTCTTTTGCTTAGTATTTTCATGTTTTTATTATTAATAATCATGACGATGGTCAACATCTTCATCACCACCATCATTATCATTAGCTATACACTGGCCTGGGTGGTATTTATCGAGAGGTGATATTTAAATACCATCAGTAAACCAGCAAACAAATAGATGCAGCTGTGCTACAGGCATCAAACCCTCTGTATGCATCATGTGATATTGATTTATGAGGGAGCACAATAAATCAAATCAACACCTGTGTCCACATACCATCATGGAAAAGCCACAGTTGGATGCACAGATGGCACTACTGAAATAATAAAGAATGACTGTATTCAGATAAATTGTGTAAAGTACTCTGTCAGTCTTGGGAACAAGGACCTGAAGTAGGCATTTGTCTGTATCTGGTTTGCAATTTAGTTGGCAGAATTGACATAACTGGACCTTCAGTGTTTGGTTATTTCAAATATTTGGGTGATATTTGTTGGCCTAGCTATTCATTAGGTTGACCCTTATTGCTCTTGATCATTTAAAGTAGGAAAACCTTTCCCACCCTTCGTCTTATATTTTTCACTTAAAAGAAAGAAAAGATCAGTTCTTTTTGCAGCATCCACATTTTATAGAAAATGTGCAACGACCTCAGTAAACTGGTCCCTTGATATTTTGAGACCTTGTAATTCTAATCAACAATAGCTCTGACTCTTTTGTAAGACAAGGAGAAGCATGTCAGGTCTTCTCCTTCTAATATGGTATGAGGTATGGCATACTGTACCAATGAGGACTACTACAATAATTTTGCAGAAATGACGTGTCTATCTCAACCATAGCCTTCTCAATTGGCTGTTGCTGCTTATTAGTGGTTAATTTCTGGGATAGTGAATGAGTGCTACACATGGAAATTAAGGCTTTAACTTATGAACAATAAAAAAGGATTACATTTTATGACTGAGACTCAGAGCTTAGGTTGGATTCATAATATCCCGGATTAAATACCATCCCAAAATATATTCCAAATGAACTGTTTATTTCTTCTCATATAAATAAATAGTTTCAAAACATTCTTATTAAATGCTACACTTGAGACTAGCACTCAAATTGAGCTTTCCTTCACCCAATCCTTGAAGGCATCTTCAGGACTGCAGAGCAGAGAATATTAGATTTCTTCTGTTTAGTTATATAGTTTTATTTTTCAAGAATCCATGTTTCCAAGGTTTGTTGGGGTGAAACACAGAGTAATCTGGGAAATGACCAGAGCTCTCTGCTTCATCTTCTATCTATGAAACTTCACAATCTCAGGAATAGGAAGAGAAGCCCTTTAGATTTTGCTGAGCTACAATGCTGAACAGACCCAGCCAGCTGTGTTAGTGGTAAAATGTACTGGGAACTGTCATTTAGCAAGATCTGCAGAATCAGACATTGCTGCCCTATTTAAACAAGTCATTATACATCCCACTTCTAAGTCCTTGTCATGCAGGAATACCCAAGATGGAGATGAGAAACTGACTATGTGGAAAAAGCAACTCATATCTTGTGCAGCGCCATCTTCTCCTTTGCTTCTCTGCAATCATTGACCCTGTAACTTAGCAAGGCTTAAGGGGTCAAAAAGTCATGACAAAGGAAGGATGGTGCCTTGGTTACGTGGAGGGAAAACTGGTTTGTTTGTTTTCTTAAATACAGCACTCTTTATGAATAGCCTCATTAAAGATGCATAAATGCTGACCTTCTTCTATTAAGTTGCATATTTATTTTATGATTACATTTGTAGCACGTATTTCTTCACTAGGCACCCAACTGTCCTGTTTTATAGCCAGGAGAGCTATAAAGTCCCTGGCAGCAAGCCAGCAGTCTCTAAATAAGCAGCCTCAAACAAATACCAAGAGGAAAACAGGAAGCAGAGGCAGGGGCTTGCAAAAGCATACTCATACACAGCCTGAGTTTTCTTCTGCTAGCAATTGACTCCAAGGGTCATAGGATACTCCAGGTCTCCGAGACACAGTTCTTGACACAGAGAACAGGAGCATGGTGCACAGAAGTAAGGTGAGAAGCTGCAAGCAAGCAACTCTGGGAATATACCACCAAGCTTGCTTCTGCTTGCCAAGTTGAGTATTTCCTTTCAGATGCTTGCTAGCTGATTAACCAGCTAAGGCAGCCCTGTTCCTGCCAACTCTTACACTCAACCACAGTGAATTGCTTGAATTTTAATAACCAGCACTCTTCAGCAGCAGGATGCGGCTCAGATTCTAATAGCACTTTCTCTCTAGCTGCTTTGGCTCTAGAAGTATTTGTCTCCTGCTTCTCCTCAACAGGTGGCTGAGATTCCATCACCATTCCTAGTCCTACAAAGCCATTGGTTCCTCCTCTTCCTCATCAGAGGGCTCTTCTGACATTGTATGCCCCATATAATGAAAAAAAACAAATCAATAGATATTCACCCAATTGGGTCAGCTCTAGACATTTTTAAGTTTAAAGCAAAAAATCAGATGAAACTCTTTCCCATCCAAAGATGGGGAGTCAAATAATGGAAATGGACAATTATTGCTTAATAATGCTTAATAGCAGGTCAGCTTAGGTGAAATAGGGAAGTGTCCTATTTAACAATAGGGTGACTTCAACTCTGGAAAATGAAAAGTAGAAGCAGATAGAGAAAGAACACGTCCCTATCTCTTCCTCTTCTCATCCTGTTATAAATCTATTAATAGGAACATACAGTATTGATCACACTGAATATATGTCAGGATGGTTTCTATCATATTACCTGTTGAAGATGGCAGTTAGTTTTAATAACTATGAACTTTGTCTTCCATTAATATCAAACAAAAGTGTATACTCCTTTCTACGGAATGATAAATACTTACAAATATTATTTCACACAGATGCATTATTTCCCTAGCAGTGATCAGAATTCATTCTTAAGTCATTTAGTGATGCTAGGGAAATAGTGCATTCATGTTTTAATACTGAGTGAATGAATTCATACACCAAAATATGGAAGAAAAACTTCATGTTAATAGATATTGATAGAGGTATTATCTAACCTTGGGATTCATTTTGGTTTGTCTCATAATTATGTTGATTGCATAGATTGCTTTGAAAGATTCTGTTCCCCATGAGTGAGTTCCTAGGACAAAATGTCCATAAAAGGGAGATCAATCATAGACAATGCTCAATTTGAATGAAAGCAGAATTGCAGGATAATATTGTGTATACCACCATTCTTTCCCTTAGTATTCAGGACTCAGAATTCTGTTACATTCCCTACTTAATTTTTGTGAACCAAACTGTCTGTTGAGCAATTGCATGGAAAAGACAGATGGTATAAAATGTGTCAGAATATCAGTGTAATAACATGGAATAAGCAGTAGTAGTACGGAATGTTCTCAATTTGGCTGTTGCTGCAGATGTGAAAATGTTGATTTAAATGTACTGTCTCCCTTCTAAAAAGTAGGAAGGTATTTGCTGGAATCTAAGCACAATTCTTGAACAGCAATCATATAATTTAAACAAAACTTGTTTTTCTTTCCCTGAGCTTCCTACTTTTCCCTGTGCTTTTTTTTTTTAAGAAGTCCAGCAACAAAGTGTTTCATCATTTATCCAATCAGCTGTGACAGAAGTATTCTACTCTCAGCTCCCAAATAGCTCAAATTATGATTTAAAAACAAAAAAGCCCAAGAAAACATAGGAAGCTCAGAGAAAGAAACATGGCGATAAAAAAAGAGTTCTGTTGCATTTCAAACCTATATCCTCCTATTTACAAGGTAAGAGTTAGAGCCATTGTGCTATTATAGTATTATTATAAAGATAGCTCTAAAATAGGATAGTAAGAAAGTTTTTCTTTTTAAAAAAGTTGTTTATTGTGCCTGCACGTAGATGCATTTTGATCTTTTAATTTATGTGTGTGTGTGTGTGTGTGTGTGTGTGAGAGAGAGAGAGAGAGAGAGAGAGAGAGAGAGAGAGAGAGAGAGAGAGAGAGATGTTTTCAATTGCTATCTTTTCTGTGGGTAGGTCTCACTGGACATATATATATTTATGTAAGTGTGTATATGTATGTCTATGTGTGGATATATACACATGGTAGCCACTGTTGGGACTGACTAGCTTGCAAACTGCTGCCAAAGTATCTCAGTCTTGGCAGGGTTTTCTTAAGCCAGTTTAGAATCCAGCTGGCAAGAGCACAGGACAGGAGTAGTTTAAACAGTTAAGTGTGGGTATGCCTTAATCTGTATCAGGCTTGATTGGAAACCTGAAAAAAAGAAGATGGTCCGTTTGAATGAATAACAGAGAGGTACCATGCCTGTGTGTGTTCCAAAGCAATTCTTCTGAACACTCTTTGAAGCATGCACAGCCCAATTTGTAGGGCTGTTATTTATTTATTTGTTGCTTTGCAGTATTTAGAGCTTGCCCCAGTCCAGATGGACTCTGTATGGAGTACAAAAACAGCCAGGAGGTTTGAATAGAAATCCATACATGAACGTCAGCCGTGGATGGAGCTGTGTAATCAGGTATAAAATCATAAATAATTACACATACCACTGTGAATATACATAGGGAATTATTTCTTTCCATTGTTTAAGTTGTCATATTTTTCCAAAATCTATCAGCAAGATGACTGGATGAATGACTCTCAGGAGTGCAATTCTGGACCTGCCCACTTTTCCTATTTTCAATCATTTTCAATGCATTTGAAAAATCCGCATTTCCCCCCCACTTGCAACGTTAGCCAGTATTTATTTATCTTGGGAAGGGGAGAATATGTCAGATGGAAACAGCAGTAACTCTATTTAGCAAAATGACTGATGATAGCATCATTTCATGCTGCAGCTGAAGATACGCAGCATTAAGGTCAATAATGTTTTGTGAAGCATTAATTAAACTGAATTGAAACCAAATGTTTCATCTTTGATCTAGAAAGCTCGCAACAGGCTTCAAGCTTATAGTTACTTCTATTCTTCTGTTAAAAGACTTGGCCTAACTTTCTATCAACAAGCAAACTGAAAACCCAGAAATTCAATTCAATATTCTTCAAATGCAAATGCAAATTCAATCCTGACCACCAATTTTAAAAAGCAAATGTGTGACACTCAGGCTCTGTCTTTCTTCATCTCCCTTGGCTTATACAATTAAATTGCCCTCCCATTTTCCGTCACAGTTTTTCTTGCGGTGTTTAAACAAAAGTCATCAAGGAAGTAACCCCAAATCGGCATCTTATGTCAGTATTATTAGCTGGACCAAATCCCCAGGTGACTTAAATCTTTTGTCAGCTGAACATTTATAAAGTTCTGTGGTAGCTTTAAATAACAGTTCCATTTAGCCTTCTCATCTCAGATTCACAGCATGCTTAATTCCCTTTTATTACTATTAAAGAAAAGATTTGCCATTTTGAGATTCCCGCAGTTCCTTCTCAATTTCAGGGGCTGTATTTTAAACTTCAAAGCAGCACCCCTCCTCCTGCCCAATTACAAATTATTGTGTTTAAAGCAATTTTGCCTGTCACTTATTAGTAGACAACCAGCAACTAAATGCTCCATCTAGCAGATGATGCTCGTTCAAAATCCCAGCACAATTTAACACTTTAAGGAATTGGTCTGTAAGGAATGGACCTTTGGACAGTTTTTTTTAGCAGCAAGAGCTTGCACAGTGTTGATGTACTGCTTTTAAGGCCAAAGGATTTCTATCTCTAAAGTTTGTGGCAGATTCAATTTGTATTCTAGGGCAGTATTTCAAAATACCCTAAATTCATCCTAGATTTTATTCTATCTGGGAACAACAAAGGCCTGCTTGTGGGTAGCTAGGTGGAAAGAAAGCATCACAGAAGTAACCTCTCTATCTTCTAAACTTGGTGAATCTCTATTTTTAATTCCTAGAGTCCTAGGCTTTTGAACAGAACACAAAATTATTAGAGATTTATGGAAAGGGTGTCTATGATATGTTCTGTACCAGCTACATTAAAAGCAAGTGGAGGGCCTGAGATTCTCAAGCTACTGGCAGTTATGCAAACACTCAATAACTGCTGAGCTTCAGTGCTACCAAAAACCACACAAGAAGTCCTTTCATGGGAAGGTGGCGAGAAAAAGCTATGAGTTCAAGCCTAGTTCAAAAGCAAAATCAACTTAAGGATGAAATGTGGGATGAGATTATTTGACAGAAATTGGAGATACTTTGAAAGCAGTACTCCAGCTTTGCATGGTTATAGATGGAAGATTTGAAGAATTGTGGCAGAATAGGACAAATGCCACTTCTCTCTATCATTCCTACCTTCCTCTTCCTGCTGTCTTCTCATCAGAGACTTCAGATGTCAACATTGTGTAGCTAGAAAAGAGATGCATCTTGCAAAGCAGATGTCCTACATGTTCCAAAACAGGCTTGTTGGGAAGCAATTTAGTCCTTCTCTCAAGTAGTTCAGAGAGGGAGGCATCCAACAATTAAACATTACTCTTTGCACTGTAACTGACTTTGCAAGAAATCTTTAGGCTCTGATATATTCTGGCATCACAGACAATCACGCACAAATATGCCTTGCTTGCTCAGTTGGAAGAGCCACTGGTAAGAGTGGATATCACTGATGGCAGTCTCCTGTGCTTGGGATCAATTTCTGAATGTGCACCCTCCTCTTCACTCTACGATTCTGATTATCAAGAATTCCTGCAACTTTATTCAACTTTCCCTCTACATTTCCCTATAGTATTAAGGGTGGATTGGCTTCAGTTCTACAATCCACATATCCACTGAGACTGAGAAGGCCTTATATTTGACAGTGCTTGCAGGATCTGAAATCCCATCCTGTGCATTGATCCACAGGATATTTCCCTATCTTACCTGCTTAATATTCTATAACAATGTTTTGGGGAAAGAAATTGCATAAACCTTGTCCTTAACCCTCCCAACCCACCAATTTTACAATTGCACATTTGATCCTAAGAGATTAAATGCCGGTTGAACAATACTCTACAGCAGCAAAAGAACTAAAGCAACTTATTGATGACAACTTCCAGAACAGCCCTAGTTTGTTTGTTTGTTTGTTTATTTATATTTATTAAATTTTTTCAACCGCCCAACTCTGGGTGATTCACAACAAACATTAAAAACATAAAATATATAAATATATAACACCTTAATTAAAAACATTACTAAAAAGAAGAAGGAGAGACCAAGAGGATGAAAAATCTGAGGCTGAAGGCAGAAGGCCTCTATGGGGCTAGCCATCCCCATGCTTGAGGTATTCCCACCCCACCCCAGGCCAGGTGGCAGAACCAGGTCTTCAAAGCCTTATGGAAGGCCAGGAGTGTGGGGGCCAATCGCACCTCCGGGGGCAGAATGTTCCAAAGAGCGGGGGCTACCGCAGAGAAGGCCCACCTTCTGGACCCCGCTAGACAGAGTTCTTTCACTGAGGGGGTCCGGAGCATGCCCTCTCTGTGCGATTGGGTGGGACGGGGTGACGTCAGGAGAGGCGGTCCCTTAGATAACCTGGTCTCATGCCATGTAGGGCTTTAAAGGTGATAACCAACACCTTGAATTGGACCCGGAAGCAAACTGTCACCCAGTGCAGCTCGCGGAGCAGAGGCGTTACATGGGCCCTCCTTGGGGCTCCAACAATAGCCCACGTGGCTGCATTCTGGACCAGCTGTAGCTTCCGGATACTCTTCTAGGGTAGCCCCATGTAGAGCACATTGCAGTAGTCTATCTGGGAGACAACAAGGACGTGAGTGACTGTTCGAAGGGCATCCCAATCCAGGAAAGGGCGTAACTGATGCACAACCTGAAGTTGTGCAAAGGCCCTCCTTGCCATGGCTGCCACCTGCTCTTCAAGCAGGAGCCGTGAGTCTAGGAGGACCCCCAGATTACGCACTGGGTCTGTCTGGGGCAGTGCCACCTCATCCAGCACCAAGGATGCCAAAATCCCGGATACAGAGGAGCCATTAACCCACAGCCACTCCGTCTTACCAGGGTTCAGCCGAAGCCTGTTGTTCCCCATCCAGACCCTTACAGCCTCCAGGCACCGTGAAAGGGTGGCCACGGCATCACTTCACCAGGGATGGAGATGTATAGCTGCGTATCATCAGCATACTGATGATACCTCATCCCATGATGATGAATGATCTCACCCAGCGGTTACCTTCCCTCACCCCCAACAAGTCTTCCACCTTTTTTTGTGAAAACGAATTCCATAGGCACCGTTCACAGTTTTAGACTTCTAAACACTGTAACCATTAGGGATCACTATCTCCTCCCCCTTATTTCTGAGCTATTAGAACACCTTCAGAAGTACATATTTTTATTAACTTAGACCTCAAAGGAGTTTATAACTTGATGAAGGAGGTCTATGAATATCTAATTGCCTTTGACGTGCATTATCAAACATTTGGATACACATGTTACTCAGCAGCTGCTTGAATTCTTTCATAATGCCTTTTAGACTTTTCTACAGGAAAAAAAACCCTTTATTAAAGGTTCCTGGATTCTTGTGTGCATATTTAATTAGATTCAGCCCAGCCTGCCAAAGAGAAGTCTCACCAACTCACACAGTGCCAAATCAGGTGCACACAATTTTTCTCCCACTTTAACTTTTACATTCCTAGCTCACAGTATGTGCTGAGTTAGAGTAAGAACTCAGTTTGCATGTTCACTTATATAAGGATAGTATTGAAGTCCTTTTCTATACCTCTCATTCCTTCAGAATGGAATTTTTATTTTTGTGCCAATCTGTCCCTGTTAGTGTCTAATTGGTTACAATGTTTACACCTTGAGAGGAGGCAGGATTTAAGGATAGATGCTGCCATGCTTCCTTGTATCTTTGGGATGCAAGTGAAAGAATAACAGTTAGATCCATTGCTCAGATATCAAAGCTGCTGTTTTCTATGTGCCTGTGAAGTTTTCACACTATGAAGAGTACCCATGTCTCTCTGTGGTTGTCTCATTTCCTTATCAGTTATAAAGCAATTCTTTCTGCATTTGTCATCTTATGCTAATGTTTGCACATGCTCAAACTATTTTTGATCAACATGCTATATAAGATCTATGGGGCTTGCTCTTAGCACTTCTGGGTGTGAGAGACCAGTGACTCACTGTAACCTGTTCGCTTTAGAGCAGGGTTCTCCAGAGTGGTCAATATTGACCTCCAAGGGTTGATGGGACTACCCAAGGGTTAATGTTATTACTACTATTTTTCATAGTTCTATTATATAAATTAGTATTTATTAAATTATTTTCATATAACAAACGTTTGGGGGTCAAGGAACAATCCGAAACTTCATGAAGGGGTCAATAAGCTGAAAAGTTGGGGACCTCTGCTTTAGACCAATAAAACAATTGTTTCCAGTTGTTGCTAAGTTATTTTTTGCCACAACACAAAACAAGTGGCCTGATTATGCTTTGCCACGCAAGTCAAACGACTTTGATGTCTATGATCCCCCTCCTGCTTCTGTGCTACAACCTGAGAATATTGTCCTCCACCTCCATCTCTGACCCTGGTCTGAATCCATGACACCTAAGTGCTGGAAGTACATTCCTCTCCTCATGAAGGACAATAGCATCCAACAGCAAGGCCTATATGTATGGGCTTGCCTAGATATCTTTCAGCAATGCCCCCAATTCACCCTCCCCTTTTCTTGGGGTCAAGGAGAATTGAAACACAATGGCTGGATGTGGATTCTTCTAAAGAAGGAAGTTTTGCAGCTCTGTCACAACAGCTGGCCAGATGCAGCATTTGTCTTTCTTGCTAGCATTCCTGAGTACTCTGCTTTGGATAAGGTTGCTTGGAGCCAAGGTAGTTATCATAATATAAATGGCACCTGAACCAGCTGCCTGTCAGATTCAGCCTAGTACAGCCAGCACCACTGTTCAGTTTCACCACCACTAGTCAATTTCACTGCCTCAGGTGGTCAGGGAAGGGAAACAAGGCAAACCGCAAGCTAATTGCCGGCAGGTGGTGGCAATTAACACAACGCTGAGAGTAAATTGAAACCGGCAACATTGCAGCGCAGGCAGCTCCCCAGACGCCTCGGGCAACGCAGATTTCAATGCTTCAGGAATACAGCGATCCGGAGGCAATCAGCGACCAGGTGGAACACGACTTAAGAAACCCCATTTCATCCACATGAGAAAAGCCCCAAAGCACACTGACAACACGGACAAAAGATAATGATCATGAAGACAATGAAACCTGACTGAATCTGCCATTAAGGAGAGGGGAAGGAGGTCACGACAAGCAGAGGGGTGACCCGGGACAAGGGCAGGGGCGGAACCCAGGGGTACTATAGGTCAAAGGGGAGACCCCTATAAAACACTGTAAGAAACCACGCCAAACCAGTCCTGGCTTTGTCTGTAACCGTTACACATTATGCCTGAGTAAACTAACTTTCGTCCGACCCTGTGTCTCACGAGGTTTTTTGTTCAGCGCTGAATGCAGCGATTCTTACACTGCCTAGCCCTTTTAAAATTTGGGAATGTATATTGGCCAGATCCCCTTGTGACTTGCAACAGATTTTCATTCCTCAGGGAATGAGAAGAATGTAAGCAAAATGCTGTGTATACTAGGAACTTGCACTAGATTTTGCCAAGTTATCAGTTTGCACATACAGTGGTACCTTGGGTCATGAACTTAATTCGTTTCGTGACTCTGGTCGCGACCTGAATTGGTCGCGACCCGAATCAAATTTTCCCATAAGGTTCAATGTAAATACAGTTAATCCGTTCTGACCCCTACGAATTTGGTCGCCAACCGATTTTGGTCGCGACCCGAATCAAATTTTCCCATAAGGTTCAATGTAAATACGGTTAATCCATTCTGAACCATATATATATATATTTTTAAACCACAAAAATATGACACAAAGTACAGTACAAAGAGAGAGAACGCTAATCTTGCTCAAGGCGACTTCTGGCGTGGAGGACAGGAAGGCGGGTGGGGAGGCGGTTATTGCTTGAAGGGAGAGTCCCCCTCCCTACAGGAAGCCACGACCACGTGTGTCAGCAGGGAAAATGGCCGCAGATCCTGTTTGTCACCCGATGCGGAGTTCGCGAACAGAAGCAAAATTTTGCAAATGGTGCTGTTCGTGATCCGAATTTGTCATGAACAGAAGTGTTCGTGACCCGAGGTACCACTGTAGTTGGTTCTTTTCTGGAAAGATCAGCACTGCTAAAATGATCCCAGTATACACTCCAAGAAAGTAGCTGGAATAGTCTGCTGTAGCAAAAACAACCAACCAATATATTATGGCATAAGCTTTTACTGTATGTGTACAATGTTATCCTAAACTGGCACGTATTTGTACATACCAATAGTAGGTTGCTACCGAGAGAGATTGTGAAATGAAATGAAGAAAAAAAGGACTGCTGCTGTTATGTTACATAAAAGATTGCAATAATCATTCCTAATACAGAAGGGCTAGGCAGATTATTCAGAGAGGCACTGTACTGGGGAGTGAAGCACCTTGCTAGATTCACAGCTGTTTCATCATGTTCCTCTTGGTGCATTCTGGGCTCGTATGTGCAAAGGAGGGACTTCAGGCCGGGTAGCCGGCAAAGGGAGCAAGCCTCCTCTTTGGTTGACAGTTGCCCAGAAGACATCAAGAAGTCCACAAAGCAGCCGCATCGATCCTTCAAGCAGCTGAAGCTTCTTGTCAACTTCAAGGAGTGGATTCGGCAGCCTGTCAATTGATGTCCACAGCTCTTTGAAACAGCATGGATAATGGCATAAACATTTCATCCAACTAGAGAAAGGGGGGGGGGGGGAAATGTATAATTCTATTTGTTTTTCTTTCCATTTCAAAAATAATCAGGTGGAAAGACACAGAGGGTAAAAAAATAATTTCATAATTCCTGGCTAGGGATAGGAAACTTTCCTGCAGTCAAGATTGCAGTTTAATTAAAAAAAAAAAATCTTCCAAGGGCCACCAAAGTATAACGATAAATACCACTTTCAACCTTTTTTTTTTAGTCTGATGTGCTAGGGGCAAATTGGGTGCCTTAAGCTTTGCAGAAATTCCCAAAATTCCCAGTTTCTGGAGTTTTTATCTAGTGGGATAGGTTTCATAAGTGTCTGCTTGAGGTACAATTATGCTACTTACTTTCCTAGCCAAATGCCAAAAACTCAAAAAACAATATAAAACAAAACAAAACCCCAAACCCTGAAAATATTAGTCCCACCCACTCCAGGAATGGTCTGGGTGCCAAAGCACATGTGGACTATAGACCCTTCCCTGGACCAATATGGACTTAGTATTCTAGACTATTATAGTTCTAGTCAGAGATTTCTCTGCATCGAAAAGTGAGTAGAGCAGAGGTAGTGTGTACTAAAATTCCAAACATTCCTCTGGATGTGAGCTTCTGTTCAAATGTGGGCACATTTAGTGCAAAGAACTGAAGGGATTTTCTAGGTACATTTACTAGAATTTGTTTAGAAACATTCCCACAGTTGGAAAAGCTTATTAAGCTTACTGGTTGTGCTGAATATGTTTAGAAACTGTTTTCAAGCTTTCAAACTTTTTGTACTAAATAAAAGGCGGTTGTGATGGAATGGACTTATGAAGGCCATGCTCAGGGAGATAAGCATGTTCTTAGCCCCCAACAGGAGCGTGGGAAGTTCAAGAAGATGAGGCTGGCACCTCCCTAAGGAATTCACGGTGTTGTGGCTGGCTGGCTTGGGAACTTGGGTTCAGTCCGGTGAGATTGATGTCAGGTTCAGCCCAAAGAACTCCAAGAGACAATGCAAATACAGTTCTGTTGCGTTTATTAGCTTCCACCTCAAGACAGAACCTCACCAGACTGAACCCAAGTTCCCAAGCCAGCCAGCCACAACACCGTGAATTTCTTAGGGAGGTGCCAGCCTCATCTTCTTGAACTTCCCACGCTCCTGTTGGGGGCTAAGAACACGCTTATCTCCCTGAGCATGGCCTTCATAAATCCATTCCATCACATCGGTCTAGAACTGCAATCTGGAGGCTGAGGAGCTACTATGAATGACCACAATCCCTCCTGCCCAATCTTTTTCTGGGTGCCTTCAAAGAACTTAATGTTGTTCCTCATAGGGATGGTAGATTGAATAAGACTAAAAGTAGAATATGAGGCAGTCACCAGAAATGGAAAGTCTGTATTGATTACCTGTTTCTAAGGGGATTGGATAAATTTTTTGAGGATTTGGCTATCAGGCCATGTCAGTAGTATCATTATCACTAGTCTTTTTATAACTTCTGAAGTATAGGCAACATGCCTTAAATTTCTATTGTTAGGAAGCAACAGTGTAAGAAGAAGTTACCTTCCTCTTGATGTATGTAAGCTTCCTGAAGGCATGGTGGTTTGCAGTCGTATGAACCAGAATTATAGACTAGATGGACTGTTGGCCTAATCCAACAGAGCATCCTTACCTTCTTAGAATGTTACAATGTTGTGATTTTTCTTGTCCAACAGTAACATCCAAAGATATGGAGAAGGAAGCAAGACCTGTCGGGCCATGAGTACAAGAACATCCAGTCATTTGAACGACCTGGTTACAGTTTTTGTTAAAATGGCCACTTCTTGTTTTATGGACTTTTCTCATCTGACGCCTATCTCTGGAATCTATTCTTCTTTGAATTATACCTGAAGTCTGATGACTTGGAGTTTATAAAGGCCCCTAAAGTGCTTCTTTTCACAGTATCTTTATGAATCCAGAAGAAGCTTCTTTCTCACTATTCACTACATATTTATATTGTAGTGTATATAAATGTGTTTATACACTACACAGTGTGTTTTATACTGTATATATACAGTATAAAATACTGAGAAATATTTTATACTGTAGTAAGAAATGTCATATGTTGGTTATTACATTGTTTTATTTCAGATATTATTTGATATTGTGTATCCTTTTTTTATTTACCTGTACTGTGCTTAATTATAAGCAAAGACCAAATAAAATTACTATTACTACTATGAATTCCCATGATTATTGTTTCCTCCATGCCCAAGCATCCAAAAGTGCACACTGCCTTGGAACTGTGGGAGTTGTAGTCCAACATATCTGAAGAATATATATTGAAAAAGCTGATTTACACAATAAAAAAACTTCTACAAACCTAGGGAGTATTTAGCCTGTCTGTCTGCTCTCCTCCCTCCCTCTCTCCTCCTCTCCTTTTAGAAAGAGAGCAGTGCTACTTATCATCACCTATATTCTCTTTCTTAAGCCCCATAATTGAACACTTCATGCCTTAAAAATAAAGGCCAAAGATCTTCCTTATTAAACTGCCAAGCTCTATGTGACACTAATAACCGAATGATGTATAATTTGGCTGTATTAATAGCCATTTTGAAGCCTGAACATACCTGTCCTATTCACTAAATCCTTTCACATTGCTGGGTTACATTTCTATTGAGGACTGTGATGAATCTATCTTGATTTGTCTGCTTGATATATTTAGATCGTAATCAAGTTTTGTTTTTAGCCAGGGAGTTTACAGCCTTCTATGCTAAGTTGATTCTTCCATTTTCAAGCTAGAACATTTCTATTTACAGAAATAGATGGAACGTGCTGACTCTAAATATTTCAGGTAAAATCATATTAATATTAATTTGTGGGGACTGATGCAGCCCTTCCCCTTTGCATATTATTAGGCAAACAAAACTCTTCTGGAAAAGCACCTTTTTCTATGAAAGCAGTTGGAGAACTGCTAAAGGATAGTGAGGTTTAGTGGAAAGAGACTCCATACATGTTGCTGTGTATGGAGGAGGAGAGGAAAGGATATGATGGAGAATTGGATTGTCTCCCTAATTATTAAAAATGGTTTAGTTAATTAAACAGTGAAGGACTAATATACTGGTGTAGGCTTTCACAACCGGTATCTGTTGGGCAGTGTTGAGCTTTCGTGAACCAATCATAGACCAGCCCTCACCAACCTGCACCAATCTGAAACCAGCTCAGCTAAAGACCAATCAGAAGTCAGGTCACCTGGCTATAAGGACAGGAGCCCAGTCAGTTGCTGCTCAGTTGCTTGTGGTTTGTGGAGTAGACTACCTTGCCTCTGAAGATGCCAGCCACAGTTGCCAGCAAAATGTCAGGAAATCTGTTGTCTAGACCATGTTCACTAAACCCTGAAGCTCAACTCTGCCCAACAAGTGAAGGACTAACTTTAAGTGTTGGAATTTTAAATCAAGAACCCATTTGTGTTTATTTCAAAGATGTTCTGGTTTTGATGTGATGCTGTAACAGAGAATCAGGCTTTACATGAAGAGCATTTTGTGTTGTTTAACTTGGCTATGTTGATTTTGGTTTGTTTATTATTTTTTAGGTTTCTATCCTGCCTTTCCTTCTGGAGTTCAAGGCAGCATACATAGCACTTTCACCTTTACTTTTTCCAAACAACAACAGCTGTGTGAACTAAGTTGGGCTAAGGGAGACTGACTGGCCCATTGAACTTCCAGGGCTGTGGATTTGAACCTGTACCAAGGAACATGCAACTTTTTAACAGGCCAAGGGCCACCTTTGGCTTTTGAGTGGCATGCTGAGGGCCACAGTCCAAAAAGTAAATCTAGTTACTATGATTATTCTTCAATCAGGTATTAAGTAATTGTCTCTCTCTGCCACATTAAAGGTTACATTCTGGTAATAACCTTTGGAGGTCTTGGATAATAGAATCCAGAGTCTTTCAGAGTCTTCATGCTGTTTTAAGATGACTGTCTTTTGTCTGTCCACTGACCATCCCATGCCTTCTGATCCTATAGTGAAAAAGTCTCCAACATTATGAGATATCTAGCTTCTGCAGATGTGGGGCAAGTCAGCCTCTTTCCTACTCAGTCTCTCAGATAGAGAAATGGGCTGAAACTAACAGAATGGCATGTAACAGAGACCAGTACAAAGTCCTTCACTTAGGAAACACTCAAATGGGCAGGTATAGAGTATCTATAGCTAGAAAATAATACTTGGGGAAAAGGTCTTGGAATAACAATTGATTGCAACTGGAATGTGAGTATTCAGTATGATGCTGCAAAAAAGGGCAAATGGAATTTTAAGCTGCACCAACAGAAAACTAATTTCCAAATCATGAGAAGTAATTCTTCCACTATTCTTCCTTGGACAGATCCTACCTTGAGTCCAGCAAGCTCAGGGAAGGACAATCAGGGGATTAGAAACTGAGTCCCGTGAAAAGAAACAGAAGGAGTGGAGCACGCTTAGCCTTCAAAAGGAGAAAAGAGCAAGGGGGTTGGATATGATAGCACTTTTCAAATTCTTGAAAGGATATCACACAGAAGAAGGTCAGGACCTCTTCTCTATTGTCCAGAGTGAAGGGTATAGAATAGTGGACTCAGTTTAGAGGAAAGCTGAATCCAATTGTATGTCAGAAGAAACACCCTAAGAATAAGAGTCATTCAACAGCGGAAACAACTACCCAAAGAGCTGATGAGTTCCTCTTCCCTGGATATGTTCAAATGCAAGCTACACAACTACAGGTCAGGGATGATTTAAATTGGACTGCTGCACTGACCAGGGGTTGGAGTCAAAGGCCTACACGACTCTAGGAGTCTAGGAGTCTCCTAAGTCTAGGAGTCAGTGATTCTGTGATTCTAAGTAGCTCCATGGGAAAGGGTCTTTTCAGTGACCCCATGTCTGGATTTCCTTCCTTTAGTCTTTTCAACACTAGATTGCTTTTATTTTCCCAGGCATTTCAGTGTTTTAGAACGTCAGTATTTTGTTGCTACTTGACAAATTTGGATTTTATGCTGTATGGGTTGTATGTCATTTCATTGTAAATCACCCAAGAGACCTTGGTATTCAACTATACAGCAAGTTTAATAGTGAATAAATACACGAATGTCATTAGTATTGTTATAGATTTTTATTCTCTTGTGCTGTTCTCTGGGTTATTTTTAAATATTTTTTTAAAAGTTGCTTGTCTTTGTATTGTAAAGCATATTATTAAAAATAGAACTATGCAAAAGAATTAATAATACATGAAATGATGAAGAAATAATGTGAATATGCAAGAGGGATCATTTGCTAGCAATTTCTTTAATGTCAGCATTAATAGAGGTCCAGATTAGCTTGAGATCCTTTGTTAAATCATAACATTGTTCACGGTAAATTAATTTCTTATACATGAAAAGAATGCTTATAAGCTTATATGTTAGAGCTTAGTTTAGTGAATACTGTACATGATGATTTTTAAAATTTCATTGCAAAAATATACAGTTTTTTAAATTCCTCCTTGGATTTGTCCCTAACTTGACTTCCGTATTACCCTGATATTGAGTTGAGTGAATAGATATATCAATTATATATCCTTTATCCATTAATGTTATCTGGTAAAAGTCATCTTATTTTTACAGTAGTATTTAGAAACATCATTGTGTTTTTTATCAAACAGATAAACAAGAATTTGAAAAATGTGTTGTTTGCAAATAGACATTCTGCAGATTTGGTGGGTTGCATTTAAGGCATATATTCATTATTGTATTGTATTTTTGCATAGGCTTATTGTATTGTTGCATAGGCTAAGTATTACAAAGTTTATACTTGACATATTTTAAAAATAACTAATTTCTCCTTCAATGGCCAAAGTAATCATTTCTTTTTTAAAAAAAGTAACATAGATCTTGAGAAGATTACACATAATCAGTTTATTTAGCTGCACTTGGATTTCTTCAGGAAATAATTATTTAATAATGTTATTAAATCTATGAAAATGGGGGGAGATCCCGGATCCTAATAATTTTTAGCTACCATCAATTATCTTGGAAGGTACTTACTATTTATTTAGGACTAATTGTTACATTGTATTTTTAATTAATATTTATTTTTCCTGTAAACCATCCAGAATTGTTTTCTAACAAGATGGGCAGTGACAAATTTGCTACATAAATAAATAAATAAATCAACCCTAT
Source organism: Liasis olivaceus (assembly GCA_030867105.1). Classification (NCBI taxonomy): domain Eukaryota; kingdom Metazoa; phylum Chordata; class Lepidosauria; order Squamata; family Pythonidae; genus Liasis; species Liasis olivaceus. The sequence goes on from CM061349.1 coordinate 194,986,336, forward strand.
ATTGCTCAGCTTCTATAATGATGATATGTATATAATGATACTTGTTTTAATGAGTCTTATTTTATGATCATTTTGAAGGCTGGTAGAAATGCTGCTGAACGGGCAAGTGTTGGGGATTGAATGGAAAGTAATGCCTACAATGTTATAAGTTGTCAACAGGTGGCAGTTCCGACATGCTACAAGCTCTGGCATATTCTTTAGCATCTGTTCTTTTACTTCAGTTGGTGGGAAGTTGCTGTGGGAAAAGGTTGTATTGCCGCTCTTCATCAAATAGAAAGCTGCGATGAGTACTCCTCAGTGCACTTTAAGCAACACACTATGATTGAATTTATGACTGCCAAAGGAGTCCCTCCAATTAAAATTCACCACCAAATGCAGGTTGTTAATGGTGATGACTGTGTTGATGAGAGTACTATGTGTTGCTGGGCCCAAAAAAGATAAAGATGAGGAGTCAGGAAGAGCTCATTTGTGTGATCAAGAATGAAGTTGATCACCCATGACAATAAGTGACAGGTTACACATGAGAAAAGTTGATATACTGGTTAAGACAATCGGTGGATTACTCAAAAGGAAATTACTGTCAAGCTAGACATTTTATAGGAATATGTGGATCACATTATTGATCTTCGATTTTGGAAGGTTTGTGCAAGATGGATTCCTTCCTTCACAGCATTGTGAGAGCTAATGAAACATGGATTTATTGTTATAACCCAGAAAGCTTCAAAAAAAGAAAAAGAAAAATTCAAAACCCAGTCTTGGTAACATTTTTTTTGGACACAGATGGTGTTATTCATATTGATGTCCTTGAACCTGGCACTTCCATCAATTCAGAGTGCTACACTGTAACATTCTAAACCTTGAAGCAATGATTAAACAGAGTTTGGAAGCACATGCAGGAAATCTTGCTGCAATATGACAACACTAGGCCTCACACCTCACAATACTAAGCCATCCCAAGAGGCCATTGTGACATTGGATATCATCATCTTGCTTCATCTGCCGTATCGTCCAGACTTAGTGCCATGTGACTTCCACCTTTTCCCAAAATTGAAGTAATGCTTCATGGGCATCTCTTTGACTCAAATGAAGAGGTGGAAAGGACTGTCGGGACCAGGTTGAAGAGACAAAGCGTGGAGTTCTTTCATGACAGCTTTAGGAAGTTTGTCCATCATTGGCAGAAGTATGGAGGGAATGATGGTGATTATGTAAAGAAGTAAATACAGGTAATAAGCTCATTTCAAGAATTATTTTTCTATTTCATTTATTAAAATATCCCTATTTAAACCAAAGTTATGGAAGTGGAGGCATTACTTTTCACTCAACAATCACCTGATTTCTTTATTAAGTGTTGATGCAAACATTTTGATACAGACCCTAGCATGGAAATTTCAAACACTATTAATTTCAACGTGCACAGTCTGGTTTTCTAAAAGGGTGTCAGGTCTCAGAAAATATTAGCCCATTAATATTTTACATGCACACAACCTCCTCCCCCACAAATTGGCATTACTAATTTTGTTGGATGCAGAAAAGCCTCTATACAGCAGAAAAATTTCTAGAGCAATTTTTGACTCAGTTTTGGATTTTTTTTTTTTTAATAATTGGCATTTTGCTTATCGTTATTCCAAACTGAATTATTTCTTCACCCATTAGAATGTCTCCTGGACCACATCAAAGATGGGCTTTATCTTGTCTAATATTTAATTTAATACTGTGGAACCACAAGTCTGTCTTGTCTGGCAATCAAAGGACAATGTGTGCATTAAAACATCTGCAGCTGACAACCAGTACGATTATATTATTATATGCTGATGATATTTTACATCTCATGATAATTATGCCTTTTTTATACCAACTTTTATACATACAGTATGGCAATGTGGTAAACTATAAGAGTCTTCAATTAATTAGAACAAGTCTCATATATTTTCTATAAGTTCCAGTGTATTTACATTTTTGGTTTCTTTGTAGGTTTTTTTCTGGTGTGTTCCTTTTTTTCCCCCTCTCCCTTTCCTCTTTTATCCTGTATGTTAAAGCAAGACAGTTTTAAAAACTAGAGGTTCAAAGAACACTGAATAAAATGAGACAATAGATATTGACATGTAGTAATGCACAACTAACTCATAGCCTAGATTCACCGAAACTTACATAAATTCAGGCCAATCCACTGATTCTCATGGGAGTGTCAAATACAGACTACAAAAGAAGAAACATATGCTTCTTGTAAAAAAATAAAATTGCTCCCCACCTTGGGGAAATTATATGCTTGGCATAGGGAAGTCATGCACTATGGCACGTCGCAGATTCCAAAAGTTTCAGAAGTGACAGAGAAAGAGAAGGTGGAACACCTGGAATTATCTTCTCTTTACCACCACAAACATCTTTTATTATCTACTGTATCTACCACTAAATCAATCTGGCTTGAACTACATCACACACACACATGCACGCAGTTATATTATTATACATATGTGTACATTTCTGCTTTCTTCTCTGCATCAAGTACCCCAAAACTACCATGTCTGAATTGGAAAATCTTGAATTATAGTCATGTGCTCAAATGTATATTGCAATGCATAGGTATGAATGTTAATATCCTCAGGTCCCAGACTGACTATTGGATTCCCCTGGATTGGAAGAAATATTAAAAAAAAAAATCTTCCTCATTCAATTAAGCCTTGCTCAAGCAACAAGTGTTCCCCCCCCCCCCCCCGCCGAGATCTGATGTGCTCCTGTACTATAGTCTTGATTTCTGGCTTGATTATGATCCTACCTGGAAGATTATGTCTTGTCCTGACCACTATCTTGTCCTGGAACATCTAGTTCATAACTCATGGCATATCTCAGTCTACTGCCCTGTTTGATATGGTAAAGGAGCAGCTCCTCTTTCCCAAGACAACATCTAGGACATCTTTAGTTAATAACCATAATAAGCAGAATGACTTCTCTTACTTACATATTGCCCCTAAAATTTAAGAAAACACAGTATTTATAAATCTCATTGATGTTTATATCTGTACTTTGGTCAAACTGATGATATGAGTGACTGATTTCTTTGAGAGTAGATTTAGGACATATCCTCATGTCCTGCTTATTGGGGTATGAAGATGCCTTGTTAACTGTTTTTAAGAAACATATCTTCATGACCTTGCCACCATCTCTTCCTCAGCCCACTGTCAATGTGCCCTAAAGTTGTTTTTAGTTGTTCCACTGTCCAGGTGGCATTTTCCCTGTTTTCCAACACACATCTTGCTGTACAAACAATCTAAAATTCCTTGGGGATGATGTAGTTGCGGTAGAGATCTGCCCAGCTTCTATTGGCCAATGGAGGTTCCTAGTGGCCTACAGAGCTCAATTCTGTGCTTGAAAATCCTACCTAAGTTCAATGGAGGTCCCTTGTGGAATTGAATAGACTGTAGTTGGGATCCACAAAAATATGCATGTGGCAATCTGCAAACAATAAAAAATAAAAACATTGCAATTTTTAATGCATGTATCAGGAAGTAAATCCCATTCAGCTTAATGAGGGTCATTTCAGAATAATCTGTTTAGGACTGTACCCAAGATCTGTGCATGTTGCTAATAAAAGATAAATTTTTAGAAGGAAGCAGAAAGGACTATTTTTTAAAAGAATCTCAATATTTGCTTTGAAAAATGTGTTTGTTCAAGAATTAAAGGAAATAAGAAAGGGCATATTGATTAAGTTCTTTTTTCCCCCTCCTTTGACTTTGAGAAAAACTGTATTCTGAAGGGTGAAGTCATGGTCTTAGCATCAAAGCTATTGTTTTTCAATTACTCCATAAAAGGGCTTTGGGAAAGTAAGCAAAAAGTAAAGCAGAAGAGAATACCACTTTCATAATATTTACTAAAGGTTTTGATGTATTTTCTTGCATTGCCAGATAGACCACTGTATTGAAGATAAAATGAAAGCATCATGGTTTGAAGTAGTTCATCTTTCTAGAAAGATGCAATATAGAGAAATATGTACCTCACATTTCCTCAAAGCAGCAAAGTTTATTGAGATTTTCAGTGGCAACAAACATTGTTTATATTTATATTTATAATTTACTTCAAGTAATTGAGAACCACATGATTAATTGGCTAAATAATTGTTAGAGGTTCCACTTTTGACTTAATATTATATACAAACATTTGTGTTGAAGATGAAGATTGTTTAGGTACAAAACATGAAATGCCAGGGGAGAACTGGAGCCAGTTAGGTAGAGTTGGCAATAAAAGGATAGCTAGTTCTTTTAAGTACTATTTTGCTCAGTTTGCCTAGTTTCATATTTGCTCCCATTCTCTGTCTCTTTATTTCTTTGTCTGCTGAGATGGTTTACAGGTTAATACTTGTTAGTTTTGGTATGCAGATCTCAGTCTCTTATAACTTGAAGTGGATAAACTACTTTTTCAGATTCATACAGTGATTCCTAATTTGTTCTTTTGTAAAGGACAAAAATAAAATCATTTGTTCTTTATTATTCCAGTATTGGGCTTTTGTATAGGCATCACATACTCCAAAACTGCTTCAACCAGGTATCCCTGGTTAAAAGTTAAAACTGGAGCTATTTATGTAAAAGTTTATATTTGGGGAAAAGGAATTCCCTATTTTGCCCTTCCAGATTCCAGATGAGGTGTTCCCTCTGTTCAAAAATAGGTGAAGACAGCATTAGTATCTTCTTAGCGGAACACAGTAGTCACACTCAGACAATCTAGAACTTAGGTAGAGGGGTTATAGAGATTAGTCCTTCAGCACCATAAAGATAGATTTATGGCCCCAATTACTCAATATATTGAAGACCTGATGTTACCTGCAACTTATGAATGAGTTCTTACAGATATAGAATATGTATGGATGATTTTGCTCTCTGGAAAAGTCTCTAAAGCTGGGAAAGGTGGAAGGAAAGAGAAGATGAGGACAACCAGCAGCGAGGTGGATGGACTCAGTTACAGTGGCGATGAGTACACTGTTAGATGACCTGAAAGACCAGGTTAGGGACAGATCATCATGGAGAAAATCTATCTATGCGCTCGCTAGGAGTTGAAAATGACTTGATGGCACACAATCAATCAATAGATGATTTCAATGAAGTATGCTCATCCTTTATTGAATTTTTTGGATAACAATGTTATATGCATATATACAGGTGAAACTCAAAAAATTAGAATATCGTGCAAATGTTCATTTATGTCAGTACGGCAACTCAAAAGGTGAAACCAATATATGAGATAGACGCATTACATGCAAAGCGAGATATGTCAAGCCTTACTTTGGTATAATTGTGATGATTATGGTGTACAGCTTATGAAAACCCCAAATTCACAATCTCAGAAAATTAGAATATTACATGACATCAATAACACAAGGATTGGAAATAGAACAATATCGGACCTCTGCAAAGTAGAAGCATGCATATGTACTCAGTACTTGGTTTGGGCCCCTTTTGCAGCAATGACTGCCGCAATGCAGCGTGGCATGGATGCTATCAGCCTGTGGCACTGCTGAGGTGTTATGGAAGACCAGGATGCTTCAATAGCGGCCTTCAGCTCCGCTGCATTGTTCGGTCTCATGTCCCTCATCTTTCTCTTGGCAATGCCCCATAGATTCTCTATGGGGTTCAGGTCAGGCGAATTTGCTGGCCAATCAAGCACAGTAATCCCATGGTCATTGAACCAGGTTTTGGTACTTTTGGCAGTGTGGGCTTGTGCCAGGTCCTGCTGGAAAATGAAGTCAGCATCCCCATAAAGCTCGTCTGTGGAAGGAAGCATGAAGTGCTCCAAAATCTCCTGGTAGACAGCTGCATTGACCCTGGACTTAATGAAGCACAGTGGACCAACACCAGCAGATGACATGGCTCCCCAAATCAACACAGACTGTGGAAATTTCACACTGGACTTCAAGCATCGTGCATTGTGTGCCTCTCCATTTTTCCTCCAGACTCTGGGTCCTTGGTTCCCAAATGAGATGCAAAAGTTGCTCTCATCAGAAAAGAGGACTTTGGACCACTGGGCAACAGACCAGTTCTTTTTTTCTGTAGCCCAGGTAAGACGCTTCTGACGTTTGTTGTTCAGGAGCGGCTTGACAAGAGGAATACGACATTTGAAGCCCATGTCCAGGATCCGTCTGTGTGTGGTGGCTCTTGATGCACTAACTCCAGCCTCAGTCCACTCCTTGTGAAAGTCCCCAACACTTTGGAATGGCCTTTTCCTGACAATCCTCTCCAGGCTGTGGTCATCCCTGCTGCTTGTGCACCTTTTTCTACCACACTTTTCCCTTCCACATAACCTTCTATTGATGAGCTTTGATACAGCACTTTGGGAACATCCAACTTCTTTTGAAATTACCTTTTGGGGCTTTCCCTCCTTATGGAGGGTGTCAATGATGGTTTTCTGCACAACTGTCAGGTCAGCAGTCTTTCCCATGCTTGTGATCCCTACTGAACCAGCCTGAGAGACCATTGAAAGGCTCAGGAACCCTTTGCAGGTGTTATGCATTCATTAGCTGATTAGAGTGGGACACTTGGAGCCTAGAATATTGAACCTTTTCACACTATTCTAATTTTCTGAGATTGTGAATTTGGGGTTTTCATAAGCTGTACGCCATAATCATCACAATTATACCAAAGTAAGGCTTGACATATCTCACTTTGCATGTAATGCATCTATCTCATATATTGGTTTCACCTTTTGAGTTGCCATACTGACATAAATGAACATTTGCACGATATTCTAATTTTTCGAGTTTCACCTGTACATGCATAAAAATCCCTCTATATAACATATAACGTTTGTTCTTGTCTCCTCCCTCCCTTCCTGGCTTTATTTCCTTCTCTTTGTTCTGTTCCATTAAACAAATAAAGGCTTTTCTTAAACTCATGTTTTGCTGTCAACTGGAAAAGGAATCTTTCTGCATTCCAAATTAATGGGGTTTGAGTCTTTTTCCAATGAAATGTTTTTACCTCCTGCCTACAACCCTTTTAGGGTTGGTGAGGCCACAGGGTGGTTAATTATGATATAAACCTAACAAAGAGCTTTTTCTGAGATTAGACTCTGCCCTCCTGATCTTTAGTACAGGGAAACGTAAGCCAGAAGAAAGATTCAAATGTCCAAATAAATCTCTTTGCCATCTGTTGCAAGTGAATGAGACATGAACAGAAGCAGGTTGAGCCAAGCAGCAATGCGATTGTTGTCGGCTATGTGGGGAACATTAAAAGATTCTGAAATGCTATATTTCTTTTTCAATAGGCCTCTAAATTAATCTCTTTGGGCCATTAAATAGTAGCAATAAGTCTATTCCAAACCAAGTTACAGGTGAAACTCGAAAAATTAGAATATCGTGCAAATGTTCATTTATGTCAGTAGGGCAACTCAAAAGGTGAAACCAATATATGAGATAGACGCATTACATGCAAAGCGAGATATGTCAAGCCTTACTTTGGTATAATTGTGATGATTATGGTGTACAGCTTATGAAAACCCCAAATTCACAATCTCAGAAAATTAGAATATTACATGACATCAATAACACAAGGATTGGAAATAGAACAATATCAGACCTCTGCAAAGTAGAAGCATGCATATGTACTCAGTACTTGGTTTGGGCCCCTTTTGCAGCAATGACTGCCGCAATGCGGCGTGGCATGGATGCTATCAGCCTGTGGCACTGCTGAGGTGTTATGGAAGACCAGGATGCTTCAATAGCGGCCTTCAGCTCCGCTGCATTGTTCGGTCTCATGTCCCTCATCTTTCTCTTGGCAATGCCCCATAGATTCTCTATGGGGTTCAGGTCAGGCGAATTTGCTGGCCAATCAAGCACAGTAATCCCATCGTCATTGAACCAGGTTTTGGTACTTTTGGCAGTGTGGGCAGGTGCCAAGTCCTGCTGGAAAATGAAGTCAGCATCCCCATAAAGCTCGTCTGCGGAAGGAAGCATGAAGTGCTCCAAAATCTCCTGGTAGATGGCTGCGTTGACCCTGGACTTAATGAAGCACAGTGGACCAACACCAGCAGATGACATGGCTCCCCAAATCAACACAGACTGTGGAAATTTCACACTGGACTTCAAGCATCGTGCATTGTGTGCCTCTCCATTTTTCCTCCAGTCTCTGGGTCCTTGGTTCCCAAATGAGATGCAAAAGTTGCTCTCATCAGAAAAGAGGACTTTGGACCACTGGGCAACAGACCAGTTCTTTTTTTCTGTAGCCCAGGTAAGACGCTTCTGACGTTTGTTGTTCAGGAGCGGCTTGACAAGAGGAATATGACATTTGAAGCCCATGTCCAGGATCCGTCTGTGTGTGGTGGCTCTTGATGCACTAACTCCAGCCTCAGTCTACTCCTTGTGAAAGTCCCCAACACTTTGGAATGGCCTTTTCCTGACAATCCTCTCCAGGCTGCGGTCATCCCTGCTGCTTGGGCACCTTTTTCTACCACACTTTCCCCTTCCACATAACCTTCTATTGATGAGCTTTGATACAGCACTTTGGGAACATCCAACTTCTTTTGCAATTACCTTTTGGGGCTTTCCCTCCTTATGGAGGGTGTCAATGATGGTTTTCTGCACAACTGTCAGGTCAGCAGTCTTTCCCATGCTTGTGATTCCTACTGAACCAGCCCGAGAGACCATTTAAAGGCTCAGGAACCCTTTGCAGGTGTTATGCATTCATTAGCTGATTAGAGGGGGACACTTTGAGCCTAGAATATTGAACCTTTTCACACTATTCTAATTTTCTGAGATTGTGAATTTGGGGTTTTCATAAGTTGTATGCCATAATCATCACAATTATACCAAAGTAAGGCTTGACATATCTCGCTTTGCATGTAATGCGTCTATCTCATATATTGGTTTCACCTTCTGAGTTGCCATACTGACATAAATGAACATTTGCACGATATTCTAATTTTTTGAGTTTCACCTGTATTTTCTGAGTGTGTGCTGTTAGTGAAGAGAAAGGGACTGTGTGCAAAACAGACACACCTACACAATGCTTGCAACCCAGTCCTCAGCCTTTCTTCTCTTTCTTCTTTAATTATTATATAAAAGGGTCTTATGCTTTAGAGTTATTACTTATATAACTTTTCTTTTGGAACCATGCGTCCGGCTGTTATGTCCCGTGACTGCAAGCCACCATGTTCTGAGGGATGGCCCAGAAAAAAGGTTTTAGCTCAGTGCCTTCTACATGCAGTCCACGTTACGTGACTAAGACTTACTTTATTCTACAATATAGGATGAAGTAAGGAAGAAATATCATATTCAAAAACAAAGATGATCATTCAAAGCTGAAACTCCTTTTACCTGATCTAGACCCAGGGGGGATAGAATAAGTCTTCCAGGTGTGGCAACAAATTCCATCCTTTCTTTCTAGAATTGAAAGTGCTGCCATCTTTGTCAGAGCCTAGAGATATTCAGGAAAATACAGATGGCTGAAAGCATATCTGAAGCACACTCAGGTTTAAAATTAATGAAATAATATATTTGAAAAACATTTTGCAAATGGAATGATTTATGGGCTAGTGACCATGGGCACCATGTTACTAGGCTAAATAATAATCATGAGATAAGTCTTCTCCTACATGCATATGAACACAGAATAGTGAAACCCCTGTTTTGGAGCTGTGGTCAGGCGAGGGAGGGAGGGAGGGAATATAATCTAGGTTAGAGTCAAAAAGTTAGATGCAAACTGATATGAGTTTGCCAAAAGTGATCAACAGAGTTAAAATCAGTTGCAAGCCTGTAAACAGAGGCTGCTAAGAAGCTGCTGCTTATTGTTAAGACTCAGGAAAAAATAGGAATCTCTAAAGTTGGGGAGGGGGCAGAGAAACAGGGTAGAGATTAAAAGAGTGAATCTGTTTATTGTGGTCTTAATGGAGTCAGAGAACTCAGCATGGGAGAGATTCTCTTCCTAAGGAGTAAAGAGGTAAAAAGAAAATTTAAAAGGGTTAGGAGGGTAGGAAAGTAGGTGAGTGGTGGGTGTGCAACAAAGACCCCAAAGGGAGAGAAAAGTGGGGCAGGAGTCTAGCCCAGGATATGTTGTCATGGCAAGCTAAGCTTAAAAAAAGCAAAGGAAGAAAGGTTACCTAAAAGAGGCAGCCCAAAGAGATAGGAAGATAAGGAACAAAGTTGAGCAAACTATTCTCTGAAACAGGAGGGAAGGTAAGCTGACTCATGAGTAAGCAAGGAGGGAAGGGAGAAAGCTGAAGGCATTTTTTTCCTTGCAGAACAACAACAACAAAAAGCATAATATGGTTTAATGTTGTGTATGAACTCAGCTATAGCTTGGTAAGGTCCATAACTTCTTCTTCTTCTTCTTCTTTTTTACCTTCAAGTCCGTCTTGACTCTCGGCAACTCCATGGACTAGTCCCCACAGTTTTCTTGGCAAGATTACAGAAGTGGTTTGTCCTTGCGTCCTTCTCAGGGCTGAGAGAGGGAGGGACTGGCCCAAAGTCACCTAGTTGGCTTTGTGCCTAAGGCAGGACTAGAACTCATGGTCTTCTGCTTTCTAACCTGATGCCTTAACCACTACACAAAATTGGCTATCACAACATCTGTTATTTATATTACATATAGTCTTATTTCTGTCATATACCGTGAGGTCTAGTTCCTGTTGTATGCAGAATGCATATGTTTGTAAGCACATTCTTGACTATCTATGCACAACTGAATTATTCAGTTCTTAAAGATAACCAATCACATCTAAATCTTCTTTCATCATGTGCTTTGCAGCCAATATATATTCACTCAGGAGTTAAAAATATGTTATCAGGGATGGCCTATACTGTACTCAGGAAATTTTAGGCAATTACTTGAGATGGCAAAAAGGAGTGGGAAGGAAATGCTCTATGAGTCACCTGCTCTGTCTTGCAAACCCTAAGATAGCCTCTTTTTTGCAGATGGAGGGGGTGATGTTCTCCCACTGGCTGTGATGGAGAACTTTCAACAACTAGTGCAGTTGGGTTTTTTGGATATGGAATGGAAACGGCTTCTAGCTTATTCTTTGCCTTTGATAGCAGAAAGCTTTCTTTGGTTTCTGCCTCAGGCTATAGTCATAGATCAGTTATTCAAACACTTTCAGACAGAAGTGAGCTAAGGAGATAAATGAATTTAATACAGGTGTTTCTGAACTCCAATTTATTCACAGTAGGCTCAGATCTTAGGGACGACCCACACAGTGCCCTTCTTGGCCTTTCACCATCCTTGAAGAACCGCAAATAAATTAGCTAATTCAATACCTCTGAGTAGATACTTCACATTTCAGTCAAGAGCTGGAGTGTGAAGTAATGAACAAACTCTAAACAGTATCAGGCAGATACAGAAAAATGCTGCATTTATATGAATGGAAAATGGCTCCCCTCTTGCTTGTTCTTCCAATAAATGTGAAGTGTTCATTTTTCTTGGCCATGTGTTTTTATTTATGTCGCTACTCTTCATACTAAGAAGCATGGAAAAAAAGATCAACCTCAGCTTTTATTTACAGCCTTGAGTTTGGGAGTGTTCTCACTGTTTGATGGACTTAACAGTAACTGAGTGGAGAACAAACTATATGATCCAACCCTCTTTTTTTCCCCCCCCTGTTTACTGTTCTTCCCTTTTCTTTTTATTTCGAAATAGTTTTAAGTATTATTTGTGTGAGCATCTAATGTGTGGGCATATATGTATATGTGTGCTTGTGTACACAAACACACACAAACACGCACCCTCCTCCTACATGTCTTTATGGGTGGTCATTGAGCCAATTTAAAAAAAAATCCATTGGCTTAAGTGGGCAAGATCTGGCTCAACAAGCCATTTCTCTCAGGTAGTGCTCAGGCCAAGTTACAAAGGCTGCCATTGAGGAAAATGGTAGTGTACCCATAGTTTTGGGGCAGCAGTAGCGACTTCTCACTCTATTAATGGTTACGTATGGATTGCTATGCATTTGATCTTTAGTTTCTCTTATTTAAAGCAGTCCTGGGCAACTGACAGCTTCTCAGACATGTGAATCCCTAAGTCTTGTTTTTACTCTTCTGAAGCCTTCCAAGAATATGCCACCAAAATATGGTAGCTAAATGTGAAATATAGGGAAGGTATCTTTTTTACCAGTTCTTGGTGGAACACGAAAGGACATAAATGCATTTAGCCTCTGATAGGCTTAATGCATCTCAAAGGGTTTTAAAAGATGCACAGCTCTAAAAAAGAGAAAGAAAATCCCATCCACCCTGCCTTTCTCCATGGCTCGTGACCATAAAAAAATTAAGAGCGCATCCCCCATGCTGCAAAATGGTTGCTGACTCTTTTAACCTTTCCACGTGAGATTGGTCCAATTCTTCTACTCCTCTACCCCTGTGGGTAGAAGAAAATTAAGAAATCAGATTGTTAAATTAAGAAATCAGAAATCAATGCCTTCCTTTGTCCACCCATCTCTTTACAGTATCTCTTCTTAAGTTTCCTCGGAAGTCAAGATGGGGAAGAGAACGACAAAAAGGAAGTCAGTGGCTTCTTTTCAGTATGTCCATCCTCTGCACACCTCCTCCTCCCTCCGCCCCACTCCAACATGCATGTGTGTATTTGTATTAGGAAAATGGGATGATGATCAAACTTCAGAATGTTTGGCACTTGAACAGTGACATGATAGGTGTAACTATCCATGTATTCTGAACCCCAGCTAATTAATTTATTAAAAATATATACAGTATTTTGAGAACGACTTTGGTGTAGTGATTAAGGCATCGGGCTAGAAACTGTGAGGCTGTGGGTTTGAGTCCCACCTTAGGCACAAAGCCAACTGGGTGACCTTGGGCCAGTCACTCTCTCTCAGTCCTAGGAAGCAGGGAATGGCAAACCATTTCTGAAATCTTGCCAAGAAAACTGCAGGGACTTGTCCAGGCAGTTGCCAGAGGTCAACACTGACTCAGTTGCCAGAGGTCAACACTGACTCAAAGACACAAAAGAATAATAATATACAATATTTTATCTAAAAATGCCTCAGAGGAGTTACAGTACAACAAAGAAAAAACATTAAAACCTCTAAGAATGATCTGTTAGATGTAAGAGGCAATGGCAGGACATCCTAAAACCTTACCACTAAGGGCAGGAGAGTAAAAATAATTGCACATCTACAATTGCAATGAGAGATTTTAAGCAAAGTTTGGAAATTATTGCTAATCTCTTTACTTTCCTCCCTGTCCCAAACAGTAACCTTGAAGGAGGCATTTGTGTGAGTGTGCTAATATGAAAGCTAATTACTATAGCAGTGAATCCAATAAAAATATGCATGATCTTTAAGGATGATTCTTTAATAAAGCCTTCTTCAAAGCAACATTGTTGTTCTAAACAATCCTTCTCCATCTAGGCCATTACAACATTTTACATGGCAATAGAATACAATTTTCATTGAAAATACAAACAGTTTTTCGAAAGATCAAAGAATGTTTGGAATATGACATTTTGGTGGGGGTCATTTACAGACAGACACGAACAAGAGGATGAAGTTAACAGTCAATATAAACAGGTCAGGGAATACTGGAGCAATGATTTGAAAATTGCACCAGTACACCCTAGATCTCAAGTATGACCAAATGTCAGTAGAAGCAAGAACTGGGGGAGGGCAGAGTAGGAGCATAAAAGTCAGGAGATGCTCTTATTACTTTTCTATTGTAGTTTTAAATAACTTCATTTGATTTTTGTTACAGAAGCCTGGCTATCAAGGCATTGCCACTCGTAAGTCTGGTGTTCAAGCACGGAGTCATGAACCAAGTGCTGCTCCTTGGGGAATTATACATTTGCACAATTCCTCTGTATAGCTCCTAATAAAAATCAGCCCCTTTATTCAGCTGAAGGCAGTCACCATGGAAACATTGGAAGGAAGAATACTTCATCTTGCGGCTGGCTACTGAACAAAGGAGTTCCCTCTTGCTTTAGCTTCATGAGGGAGACCCTAAAGATGAAATCCTGTGTCCTCCACCAACCATTTCAGCTAAGGACTAGGGATGCCACTGCTGCCCTGAATTCAAGCCACTCACATGGCAAAGGAAAAGAGAGAAAAACACAATATTCACTGATCAGCTGCCCCAATAGTTGAGGTGGTCTCACCAACCCAAAAAATTTGCCCACTCCTGGCTTAGGAAGAGCATTTTGGGAAGGGGAGAGATTATTCTGCCCTCTTCTTCAGCCCGACTGTATTTTGTCTGGGATTAATATCTGCATTTTCTACTTTGCTAGAAAGCATTGGAAATTTTCTCGATATAACTCATAAAAAATGTCAATAGATGTAATTGTTAAATGGTGTGACAATAATGGCCATGTTTAAACAAAATAAAATGACAGAGGCTGCAGGTGTATAGCAGAAGTGATGGTAAATTGCACACCAGTGTTAATTTACTTTTTAGAGAAAAGCCTTCAGAGAGAACCATATCAACACCATTAAGCTATAAAAAGCAGTGCTGTCCTGTGGTATTATTGACAAACAATTTACTTAAATAGCTTATGTGCTGCTTCTCTGCTTATAAAACCATTCTGAAATTATTGCATTGACCTCTCATGTTTCAGATCAAAGAACTTTAAGAAATGCTTTATTTAAAAAACATGAAAAACATGACCACTTTTTTCCTTTATGTAATGAAAAGTCTATAGCACACCTTGGCATTTGACAGATTTTTTTTTTATCATCATCATCATCATCATCATGTTTTGTAGCTGATCATTTAACAAGATGAAGGAGTTCCTCTGAAAACAAATTTAAAACAGAACATTGGCTTAATCCTATTTTTTGGTGGAGGTCTCTCTCTATGAGAGGTTTCTAAAATTTACATTTGAAGTTGCATTAAGGGAGTTAAGGGCAGGCAAACAGTTGAAAATATTGTCCTATTCTGCTGATAGCAATTTTATCTCAGTGGAAAGAAAGTAGCTAATTATACATACACACACACACACATTTTCATCCTACATTGGTATGAATTCTCAATGTACAGGACTATGCTTATGCTATGTTGTCCTCATACTGAACAATGCAGAGTACAATAAATCCACTTCCCCCTTCCATGCTTACCAAACCTTTGTTTTTATGTCGCTAAAAACAGTGCAGTAAAATTATGATGTTGCTGAACTTCAATGACATATTGTATATACAAAGTATGCAAATCATTCATAATATAAAACTCTGCGTGGAATAAAGTTCTGCAGAACATCCCCCTTTCAACCCTTCCCTCTCAACACAGGACTTGGAAAGATAGGACTGCTGTATGTTTGCTACAAAAAACCAGATGATGTCTAGATGGGAGCAAAGAGTCAGCGTTTTCTATATCTCTTTTATGCCATCTAGTGGTCATCTGGGATTTTGTAGATCAAATCTGGTAGCCTTAGATTTGTATGTAAATAATAGGTTATGCTCAAAATCCTACAAGCTAGGCTTCAGCAGTACGTGAACCGAGAACTACCGGATGTACAAGCTGGGTTTCAAAGAGGCAGAGGAACTAGAGATCAAATTGCCAACATTCGCTGGATCATGGAGAAAGCACGAGAGTTCCAGAAAAGCATCTACTTCTGCTTCATTGACTATGCAAAAGCCTTTGATTGTGTGGATCACAACAAACTGTGGCAAATTCTTAAAGAGATGGGGATACCAGACCACCTTACCTGTCTCCTGAGAAATCTGTATGCGGGCCAAGAAGCAACAGTTAGAACCGGTCATGGAACAACCGATTGGTTCAAAATAGGGAAAGGAGTACGACAAGGCTGTATACTGTCACCCTGCTTATTTAACCTATATGCAGAGTACATCATGAGAAATGCCAGGCTGGAAGAATCACAAGCCGGAATTAAGATTGCAGGGAGAAACATCAATAACCTCAGATATGCAGACGATACCACCCTAATGGCAGAAAGTGAAGAAGAACTAAAGAGCCTCTTGATGAGGGTGAAAGAGGAGAGTGCGAAAGCTGGCTTGAAACTCAACATTAAAAAAACTAAGATCATGGCATCTGGACCCATCAATCCCTGGCAAATAGAAGGGGTAGAAATGGAAGCAGTAACAGACTTCATTTATTTGGGCTCCAAGATCACCGCAGACGGAGACTGCAGCCATGAAATTAAAAGACGCTTGCTCCTTGGGAGGAAAGCTATGGCAAACCTAGATAGCATATTAAAAAGCAGAGATGTCACCTTGCCGACAAAGATCCGCATAGTCAAAGCTATGGTTTTTCCAGTAGTAATGTATGGCTGTGAGAGCTGGACCATAAAGAAGGCTGAACGCCGAAGAATTGATGCCTTTGAACTGTGGTGCTGGAGAAGGCTCTTAAGAGTCCCCTGGACTGCTAGGAGGTCAAACCAGTCAATCTTAAAGGAAATCAACTCTGATTGCTCATTGGAAGGATTGATAATGAAGCTCAAGCTCAGATACTTTGGTCACCTAATGCGAAGAGAGGACTCTTTGGAAAAGACCCTGATGCTGGGAAAGATGGAAGGCCGAAGGAGAAGAGGACGGCAGAGGATTAGATGGCTGGATAGCATCACTGAAGCAATGAGCATGAAATTGAGCAAACTCAGGGAGGCAGTGAAAGATAGGAAGGCCTGGCGCAATATGGCTCATGGGGTCACGAAGAGTCGGACACGACTTAACGACTAAACAACAACAACAACAACAATGGACAGCCGCTATTAGACCTATAGATAATAACAATACTAACATCAAGTAGATAGACCAGTCCACCTTGAAATAGGGAAGCTTTCTATCAAGCTTTCATTTGGCTCTACAACTTTTCAAACACAACACTTGTTAAGGGCAGCAATTCCCACTTTAGAGTGATTTATCCAGTGCTTAATTATTGAGGATGTTCCACATGTGTGAATCAGCCCAGCATAGCCATTTAACTGGAGTAGGTATCCAATTAGCCGAACTTCACAATATCTTTAGAATTCAGTGATAACCTGTTTCGTTTAATTCATTTTTCAGAAATATTTTTATAAAAGATCTGTTATATTAACTGTCTGTTTTCTGATTACTAAATAGGGAAGTCTCTGTATATAAGCAATAAGTTCAATTCATCAATTTTTCAAAGAAAAATAGGCTTTCTTTTCTTAACTCTGATTTGTTTTTACAAAAACAAAAAAAGTGATATTGGGTATTTAAAAAATCACTGGACTCAGTCCTGCTCTGACATACAAAAAGAAAAAGCCAATAAATGAAAGAACGAGTAATTTTTCTTTTTTATCTGAAACTAATACCAACTTGTTTGTTTCAATTTATTGAAGTGAGAGCCAACAAATTTATATCATATATTACAGAGCAGTTGGCCATCAGCAACTCTCATATGACCCATTGTACAAATGGATGTGAGGACTATGTAATTATTTTGATTACAGTAATTGTACATTTCTTTTCATGTCTTTCCCCCACTCACACTGACTAATTATTCAAAGAGAAGGAAAGGTAGAGGAAAACAAAAGTGACTCACTATTTGTGAATGAACAAATGTGTTCAGAAGAGAAACCAGTGGACAGAATGATCTCTACAAATGCAACTAATTGTACTTTATGCCTCCTACCAAAAATGCATCACAATGGGTTCCTTAATTGCTTAATTAAATTTATAATGTCACTCAAATGCGTGTTTTTTACAGGGGAGTAAAAAAAGCCAAGATGTCAAGCGCAACCATGTGATCCAAGCCCTGCCCTTTTTGTGTGTGTAATGACACATGTAAAAAATGGGCGGGACTTTGATTGCAGAGTCGTGGCTACCATCTTGGCTTTTCTCTCCCCCCCCCCCTACAACCCACGGGCAACTCTACAAATTCTACTATAGATTATGTTGTTTCTGAACTAGTTCCTCATTGGGCAGACAAAGGCAAAATTCAGACATTATCTTATTTTTTATTCAGTTTGGACTTTTAAAAATATTACAATTAACATTATTTAAAAAGCATTACATATAATTATGCAATAGCACATGTAATTATCATGGACTAAATGATATACTTTAAAAGAAAAAAAACCCCTGACTATTATATAACTGAAGCCTGATGCCATTTCAGTGGATTGTGTATGATGAATTATTGAGGGTAAGAGCTTCTGTGGACTTCTTGCCAATAAAGCTGTTAAGATCCTCACATCAATATTTAACAGAGAAACCAGGCTATAGCTTGCACAATGGGTGGGGTCTGGCAATGCAAACTTTATCGTATGAAGTTGGCAGGGCTTTACTAACATAAGATGGACACAATATCTCCAGAAAGATGAAATGGCAGCAACCACTGATCTTTGCAGCATCTCTCTCTCTCTCTCTCTCTCTGTTATGTGGTTCACTTAGTGACCATTTCACTGGAACCAATTGTGGTTGCTAAATGAGGACTACCTGTATTATAATTTTCTATAACATTAGGGATGCTGCTAAATTTTCTGAGTGCATATCTGAAATTTCAGAACAATTTTTTACATTTAAAAAGCATCTATCTGCTTACTAGTCTATCTGCTTACTAGGACAGACTTCTATCAGCTCTATCTGCAAACATCTATCTACTCACTAGGTGCTGAAAAAATGGACTTACAACCGGTCCTTGAAGTTCCGGCCATCTCAGGGCCCCTGAGGTCACACGACCAAAATTTATGTGCTTGGTGACTGGCCCGCATTTCTGGCCACCTTCCTGCCACTGCCCCCAGCTGACCTTGTTGTCTTCTTCACTGCAGCACCTGCCCTGTGTGTGGCTGGGATGCCTGGCGACGATTCTTGGTGGCAGGGCAGCTGCAGCACTAACTTCACTGGGGAGCCTCATGAGCCATGGCCAAGCCGGCGCTTACCCAGGAGGGCATTGGGTGGTGCTGGTGGCGGGAACAGCAGCTGAATGGCCCCCCACTTCCGAGACCTCCTGCCTGCTGCTGTGCTCGCTGAAAAGCAACAAGGGGCCCTGCCCACACTTGGAGGTGGTGCTGCCCTGCTACAAGCACTACTCAGCCAAGGGCTTCCCACGCAGCAAAGCAGCCAGAGGGGGAGGTGGCAGAATGGGGTGAGGGCACCCTGCACAGCATGGCTGAAAGAGCCCCCACACTGTAGGGCTTGAGGCCAGCTGGCATTGGCGAGCCCTGAGGAGGGGAGGGGAGGCAAAGAAGACAACGACAGTGGGGGGGGGGTGGCAGCAGTAGGGGGGACGACAGTGGGTAGGCAGGGCAGCGGCAGCAGGTAGGGGGGTGGAATACAGCAGCCTCTTCATCTTGGCCATGCTGTGCAGGGTGGACTAAAATGGTAGGGAGATAGGCGGGTGGAGGAAGTTGAAGTGGAGGCAGCTCACTTACTTGGGGCAGAGAGCTGTTCATCCTTACTGATCATATATAATGGAGGCCTGCTACAAACAAGGCACTCTGGAAACTCTGTGGATCGGGTTACATCCAGGCTTGGGGAAGCACCAGAGAATTTTAGGCTTTAAGAAGCTGTCATGTGGATCAGGTATGCGGATTGCTATACATGGGGGAATTTATGCCAGGCAGGTTAGATGAGAAGGTCTGAAGTGGGAACAGAACAACCACTTTCAGTGATGCTCTCTACCATCCAATTTACCTTTGCCTTTTTTTTTTTCTGGACAGGTAGGCACACTTTTGAATAAAACACTGGGCTACAGCTGTAATTTTCAATTTTGAAAAATACTTCTGGCATCTACATGGCCCCATGAAGGATTCCTGTGAGTAAACACAATGCTAGAGACAGGCACTTTGTTTGTTTGATATGGAGCAAATAACAATAATATCAAAACTAAATGAAAAGTAAAACATCCTCAACTGTGTCAAACAAATGGCTCTTGAGAATCCTCTGGAACCATCAGAAATGTTTAAATGTCTCTTGAAATTCTTCCTATATCAAATCACAGATAAAATGTGGCTTGGATGAGAAAGCCCGGGGCATCCAACAGTTCCTGATCTTGAACTAGCTAGATGATTGTTTATGCTGTAATATAGCTATTTGGGGTGACTCTTACCTTTCCAAATCTATTCATTGTATCCAGAGGCATCCAGGGTGGAAGGCATAATTGCAGTTGCACAGCATTCAAAGATGAAGTGCTGAATTTCAAGGGTTAGTATACTAGGATAGAAATTCTTTTCTCCCCTTTTCCTCTGTGGTGCATTTACATCCAACTCCCAACATTTTAGAGAAGTGTGCCAATTCATGACATAGGAATTACCAAAGGCTACAGTTGAATGGATGTAATGAGTGTTTGGATCTTCCGGGTTGTGTGGCCGTGGTCTGGAAGTTCTGTTTCCTAACGTTTCGCCAGCATCTGTGACCGGTATCTTCAGAGTGCAGGAGCACAGACAGGAGCAGTTCTCTCTGTGCCCAGGATGGTGTGACCCTTTTGTGGGTATTTATAGAGATGTGGAGGGGGGGGGGTATGGGGTGTTAATGAGTGGCTGCTTGCCCAGGTGTCAGGAGATCTGTGTATCTTCCTGTGGGCCAGGCAGGGTCCCTTCTTCTATTGAGTTGTTAACGAGTGGCTGTTGAGGGTGATTAGCATGTTCATTGTGTGAGTTGTTTGCATGTCCTGGTGGCTGAGCTGAGTTCGTTGACCTTTTGCAGGCTGTATTTCTCAGGATTGGTAGCCAGGTTTTGTTGATTTTTAGACTCTCCTCTTTTTTATTGAAACTGTGCTGGTGTTTGTGAATCTCAATGGCTTCCCGGTATAGCCTGGTGTAGTGGCTGTTTGTGTTGTCCAGTATCTCTGTGTTTTCAAATAGGATTTTGTGTCCAGTGTGCCTGAGAGCATGTTCAGCTACTGCCGATTTTTCTGGTTGCTGTAGTCTGCAGTGTCTTTCGTGTTCTTTTATCCTGGTATGGATGCTGCATGGGACCGCATGGGAAAACTGATGGAAAAACACAATTTCCAAACAATCTTCAGACCCACCAGAAAAATACAACAAGTGCTAAAATCAGCAAAAGACAAAAGGGATCCCCTCACCACCGCAGGAGTATATCGCATACCATGCAGCTGCGGGCAAGTATACATCGGGACCACAAAACGCAGCATCCATACCAGGATAAAAGAACACGAAAGACACTGCAGACTACAGCAACCAGAAAAATCGGCAGTAGCTGAACATGCTCTCAGGCACACTGGACACAAAATCCTATTTGAAAACACAGAGATACTGGACAACACAAACAGCCACTACACCAGGCTATACCGGGAAGCCATTGAGATTCACAAACACCAGCACAGTTTCAATAAAAAAGAGGAGAGTCTAAAAATCAACAAAACCTGGCTACCAATCCTGAGAAATACAGCCTGCAAAAGGTCAACGAACTCAGCTCAGCCACCAGGACATGCGAACAACTCACACAATGAACATGCTAATCACCCTCAACAGCCACTCGTTAACAACTCAATAGAAGAAGGGACCCTGCCTGGCCCACAGGAAGATACACAGATCTCCTGACACCTGGGCAAGCAGCCACTCATTAACACCCCATACCCCCCCCCTCCACATCTCTATAAATACCCACAAAAGGGTCACACCATCCTGGGCACAGAGAGAACTGCTCCTGTCTGTGCTCCTGCACTCTGAAGATGCCGGTCACAGATGCTGGCGAAACGTTAGGAAACAGAACTTCCAGACCACGGCCACACAACCCGGAAGATCCACACCAGCCTTCGTATGCCGGCCGTGAAAGCCTTCGACAATACATAATGAGTGTTTGTTATCCTTCACTTTTATTTCCATAAGTTTGTTTCCACAGTTGTTGTTGGGAAGAAATCTCAGCCTGGTTAGTCCAAGATTTAATTTATCTCTTAGACTAAATCCCTGAATATGTGTATGAATATCTTGAATATAAAATGAATATAAAAAGAATAAGACTATGGAATACAGTTAGTAAAAAACAAGCAAGTAAACACAGGACCTGAATTGTTATGGAGTTTACAGATTTTCAATATACCCTTAGTTACTTATAAAGTTATGTCATATGTTATATCACTTTTTAAAGGAAAGTCTAAAAGTTGCTCTTCAACTTTAACTAAATATATCGGGCTAACATAGTATAAGGCAAGTCTTCCCTTATGCTTAAAATAGCCATCAGCATCCACAGTGCCCAAATTTCACTTTTTCTCCCTAAACTCCTATAAAGCTGCTTCTGCTTCAGGAACACAAACCAGACAATAGATAAATATGGATTTTCTTCTAATCCAACAACTGGACAAACAATAAAGGTAGTGAGATATCTGAATAAACAGATGAATGACAAATATTAGGTCCTTGACCTCCTTCCAGGAGTTCCCCGTATATTCATTTTTCTTCATCATAAACTTCTGATGTTCTCATACTGCAAAAGTTACCCAAATGCATTTCTGTGCCTCAGTGTCTGAGGCACTTAATAAGGTTTATCTCAGGAGTGTGCAGCCTTTTTGGGGCTAGGAGCTGAAACTGGCAAGCGACAGGAGACAGGGTGGTAAGATACCATTACTGATGACACAAGTAGGAGCTTAGAACTCAAAAAGTGGTTACTGATAAACATCTTGGCAAATGATGGCAATTAGGCTCATGAACAGTTAGAATTGACTGAACATCAACAACAGTTGCATTTTTTCACCTTTTGTTAATTAAACTCAAAACATAGGTCTCCTGGAGTTTACTTAATTCCATTTGAAGGAGATCCTATGGCAGGGCCCTGTACCTTCCCAGTTCAACAGTATTATTTCAAAACAGGTGAAATTTTCCATAGGCAGCATAGGTCCATATAGCCTATATAACATGCAGAAACAACCTTTATTCTGGTAACATGTAGGATTAAACAATTAAATGGACAGCTAACCATAGGGTATAATTTCCATTACAGAAACATATGTATTTATTGAAATGGTAATTTTTAGAGCCACTTTATGATAAGAAAATCAACTCTCTAAGGCAATTCTCACCCCCCCTTTTTTTTTTTAGTATGATGGAGTTGCTCTTTCTATCTGGCTAAAATACAACAATCAGTGGTCTGACCTTCGAAATCTTCTGTACCTAAGAAACATGATGTTTCCACAACAACACTGTGGTTGATTTTTTTGTCTCCATCATTTTAAGATTTGCAGTTGGAAACATTTAGATGAACTCTTCTTCTAAGGCTTAAAGAGATCTATTTAATTAGGGTTGGGGAAGACAGGAAATAGATTCTGTGAAGCAATAGCAGAATTTAGTTGCTGCAATTAAACAAAACTACACTAGTTAAATCTCTTTAAATATCAAAGTAACCATGAAAAAGTGTAAAAAAGAAACATCATTAGACAAGCTCATTCAATTGTGGATAGAAAAACCAATAACAAATATCTTAAGCAACCACCCAGTCATTGCAGAATCCAATTCATTTGAATCATATTTTTGTTGGGAAGATGAATACTAAAATATTACCCCGACAGCATATTTTAAAGAGGAAATGATAAAAAAGATAATTTTTAAATTAAAAATATAAAATTACAAAGTTTCACAAAGTCATAACAATAATTATTTTACTTAACTAGATGATATCACGGATGGACTTTCCAATGGGCTATAGCTGCAGTCCTTGAGTGTGCAGGGACCACTGTCATGTTTCAAGACATGTTCATCAGATACAGAAAACAACTTCAGAGCCATGAATCAACATAGCTGAAAGCAGAATATACAATCAGTGTTAACTACTTATTACTTACTTATTTATATTTCTTGCCACTTTACAATCAATTAGATTAAAAAAAATGGAAAATGCAGTAGAAAAGAATATTTGGTTCATATGAAGCAGTAGTTTAGTAACAGTAAATGTGTCAAGTACCATATGCATGAAGGATTCAAACATTTTAATTTTAGGATGGATTCAATGATATCATTCTCCCAGTGCAGCAAATTCTTAATCCCCACCCCATTCCCTGTCCCCAGAATTTACTCCAGTTTGGGGGGACCCTCCAAAGCAAATATGGAGTAAAAAAGAGGAATAGGAGGTCCCGCTGGATGGGAGACAGCTTCAAAGTTAATTGTAGCTCTCTGTTTTATATTACAGAGAAAGTGAAGACTTAACAATGAGATTGAGTAAATCTGTAATTTTGTTTGTCTTTCAAAAAACTTTGAAAGAAACGTCATAAAACTTACAGAGATTTTGATAGGGAAAAAGATGACATTAACCATGCGTTATTTCATCTCTATCTAATAAATGGACTTTTGCAATATTGAGGTTTTAAAACTATTATGAAGGTACTGAAAAAACTGAAGCGAAGGAAAAAATAATTTTCTTTTTTTATGAGCAATCAACAATATAATTATCCCTTTCATGTCTCATTATTTTTGCTCAGGAAATATAGGAGGATTTTTTAATGGTTTTCTTTTCCTTTTCCTTTTGTTTTTTGAAGCAAAAAGAAATAGCAATCTGCCTCCTTCCAATGACTCAAGGAGAAGGGAGGACTAAATCTAAAAAAAAAATAATGTACTTTTATAAAAATGGAACATAGGATGGGAAAATAACACTTTGTACCACTAGAACAAATACATGATGCCAATTTGTGTAGCATTCTTCTGCACAGCAAAAGGGAATTCCTTCCATGTAGTGACATCAGATGCCTGGGGCAGTGAAGAAAACAAATTATTAGTTTTTCTAGTTCAGTAACACCTAGGCCTCATTTAGAAACTGAGTGAAACCAGGCATCTGTGTTATGAGAATATGCTGTCGTGCTGAGTCTTAACAGCTTCCTCCTGTCCTCTGCTTACGTGTGAAGAGTTTAGCTGCACTTTGCCGAAACATTCCCATTTCATTCAAGTACTGGAACCCAAGGCTTGTACAAATCATAGCCAATTCACAAAGAGAAATATTATGCCAAAATGTTGTCACTGTTAAGCAACTACCTTTGGCAGAAATCACACTGTCCTGTATTTGGGTAAAACAGGAAATAACTGTTTGCCACAGACTACCATATCCAGAACTTACCATATTCAGAACTGAGATTTTCCTCCCCCAGGAAGAAGCAAAATGAGGAAGAGGCATTTTTTGTGACGCCAGCAATCATCTCAATTATCTTCACTGAACAGTCATGGGGTGTTAGAACTGCATCTGAATGACATCCAGTATGGAAGAAGAAAACAATTGCTCAGTTGAAAATGCAGCTCGTCACTTCAAAAGTCAATATGAGGCCAAATAAGCAAATGAAAAAATGAAGCTTATGATTGGCTACATAAAAAGAAGACACGGTTTTCTTTGGGGAATTAATATCCAAGTAATGAAAGTGTCTTGGCTGAAGTGACATGAAGGTCTTTTTAAGTGCTTTGTAACCACAGCAGACAATTCAAAACAAGGAACGCTCATGAACAATCTATGGACTTGAAGATATTATTCCAGCTCCCAGGGGAACTCACCGTAGGCTATGCTGGTTGTCAGGGGTATCCTCAGGACATGGTCAAAAAAGTCAAGATGGTGAGTGCAATAGTATGACCAGAAGCCTACCTGTTTTTTGTGTGCAAAGGTCTGTGTATGTGACACATATGAAAACCAGATGGATCTTTGATCGCACAGTCACAGCAACCATCTTGACTTTTTTTACTGTACTCCGTTGCTTGGGATTGTGAAAACTGTAGTTCAGCTAAACCTTAACTGCTACTGGTGTGTAATCCATTGTGTTTTATAACCTGACTGAATAGGTTGTTTATCTAGTAGGGGAAAAATGTGAACTACTCGAGAGACATTAAGCTGCATGTTGTTTTCATTTTGTGTGGCTACTCTGAGTGAACACTAGAATAAGTACGACTGATGTTAAACAAAGCTGCATCTGCCAAGCTGTTTGAATTTTATAAAAGGGTGAAACGTCTCAGGTCATAATACTGTTTTTCTATTTGATCATCTAAAAAATCCCTGGACCATACCACACTTACACTTTCAAGCTCTCCTAGACAATTTCCTTGTTTAGAAACATTTACACTTGTCTGTTTTCTAGCATGTTTGATGATGCCTGTTCAGTATTTCATATCTCAAAAGGAAAGATGCTTTATAGCTTTTGGCAGAGTAAAGGAGTGATGTTTTCCGCTGTCTGAAACCGAGAGACAGACACTGGATTATTTTCATCTCTGATAGGTTTATATCACAAGAAATTAGAAAGATAAGTTGTATCTCATAACAGTACAGGTTTTACTGTACTGTCTCCATTTAAGGAGCTTTCTGTATATTGACTGGCTTCACAGAACATGCAGGGCGTAATGTGGTTGGCATGTTCTGGAATTGTTCTAAATCTTAAACAAAATTCTTTTTCTCTCAGTTCCAATAATGCCAAGTTATCCAAGTCTTTCTCCATCTCTCTATTTATTATTTCTGTCTTACTTTCCAAAACTTCCATTTTGTCAGTAATTTCTAACCCTAACCCTAACCCCAAAAGTCAAAATGGCAGTTGTAGCTGTACAAAGCCCCACCTGCTTTGTATGTGCATTGATAGCACAAAGGGTTAGAGCTTTGATCATGGTACATGGTAACACAGCTACTCTCTAAAAGGTCCCAGATGTTGCAGTTGGTGCAAAATGTAATCTAGAATTGACCATATTGCACCATGGAGAACTGAAGGTAGCCAGATTAGCGTTCTAGATTTCAACAGTGCTGATTTCAACAAGCTTAGAGAAAAAGTAGGAAGGATTTCATGGACAGAAACCCTGAGGGGAAAAATAGTTTAGGAGAATTGGGAAATTCTGAAAAATGAAAATGAAATGAATAGGGTGATTGCCAGAAGTCACCATGGATTTCTCAAAAACAGGTAGTGCCAGACAAATATTATTGCTTTCTTTGATGATGTGACTAGATTATTGGACCAAGAGAAGGCTGTGGCTGTAAGGTACTTAGACTTCAGTGGGGCATTTGATAAAGTAGACCACAGTCTCCTTCTTGATAACCTGGAACAAGGTGGGATGCTGGTCCCACTACCAGATGGATTCACAGTTGGATGAACAACTATAGCCAACATGTGGTCCTTAATTGGTCCCTGACCACATGGAGAGAGGTATGCAGTGGCCTACCTCAGGGTTCTGTCCTGGGCCTAGTACCCTTCAACATCTTCATAAATAATTTAGACGAGGGAACAGAAGGGATCCTCCTAAAATTTGCAGATGACACAAAGGTGGGGGAGGGGGATTACCAGCACTCCAGAAGACAGACTCAAGATTCAAAAGGATCTTGATATACTTGAACATTGGGTCCTTTGTAACTAAGTCTTATGCAGTGGTGAGAAATGTAAGGTTCTGCACTTAGGTAGGAAAAACCAGTTATAAGATAGGTGGTTCCTGGCTTAATGGTAGCACTTGCAAGAAAGATCTAGGTGCCTTGGTAGTCCACAGATTAAACAAGAGCCAGCAATGTGCCAGAGCTGCCAAACACTAATGCAGTTTTGGGCTGCATCAACAGAGATAGAGTGTCAAAATCACAGGAAGTGATAGTACTGCTCTATGTTGCACTGGTCGGACCACACCTGGAACACTGTGTCCACTTCTGGTTGCCCCAATACAAAAAGGATGCTGAGGAACTGGAAAGAGTGCAAAGAAGAGCAACAAAGATGGTAAGAGCTTGGAAACTAAATCCTACAAAGAACAGTTAAAGGAACTTGGCATGTTTAGCCTAAAGAAGAGAATGTTAAGGGCAGACATGATAGTCTTGCAATACATGAATGAATGTAGGGAAATAGGGAAGAGGGTGTGGATTTATTCTCCAGATCACCTGAAGGTAAGATAAGAACCAATGGATGAAAGCTTTACAGTGAATTTGAAATAAGGATGAATTTCCTGATTGTGAGAGCCATTAAGCAATGGAACAGCCTGCCTACTGATGTTGTGGGTGTTCCATCAGTGAAAGTTTTCAAGAAAACATTGAGCTGCCACTTGCTTGGGATGGTCTGAGGATTCCTGAACAGAGCAGGGGGTTGGAAGACCTTCAAGGTCCCTTCCAAACCTAGGATTCTGTGCTAGAGACTGAATCTGGGGCTCCTGGTGTGTCAAGTATGTGACCCACCACTGAACCTCATTCCCTGCTGATATTTGTAAATGCCATCTCTGACACAACATTTTTAGTTTATGGGGGAGTCCCATTAGTTGTTGCAGCTATCACAACTAAGAGCTTGCAGTATTTTAAAGGAAGTGTACTTCAGCAGAAGCTACGATAGTCTTTTCTCAGGCTAAGATACACATACCAACAGCTTAAAAGGAAATGATACCTTTCTGCTATTTGAGGTTTGGCTTAGGGCTAATCCACACTGTCCCTTTAAGCTGCTCCCTTCCTGTGCTCATGACAGCTTAAGTCTAAGTCAGTTTAAGAAAGACCTGTCTGAACTAAGACGATTGGTCAACATCTTGAAAAGGATTCAGTCCAGGCTACAGGCTACTGCAGCATTCCTTGGACAATTTCCCTGCTGAAATTATTCTCTATCCCTTATCACTTTACCTTCTTGCCTTCCTTTTGGACAGGTAGGCATGCCTGACAGAACCCTCTATTCATTTCATTATTCTACTGTTATGGCCCATGCAGCATTAAATGAGCCACAGTTCCATAAACTGCTGCTCATGTTGATGTTTCAGAAGGCCTCTGCCTGCCTTTCTTTCTTTCTTTCTTTCTTTCTTTCTTTCTTTCTTTCTTTCTTTCTTTCTTTCTTTCTTTCTTTCTTTTTCTTTCTTTCTTTCTTTCTTTCTTTCTTTCTTTCTTTTTCAAATTCATCAAATAATAATATATAATAAATAAATACAAATTCAAATGTGTATTTATTTATTATTTATTTATTATTTGTATTTCAAATTCGTCACCACTTATCTCCCTGCAAAGCGACTCTGGGTGGTTTACAGTAAAAGAATAAATATTAATTAAAATAGAATAAATAGTAATTAAAAACAGATTACAGAAGGTTCCTATATGAATAAGAAATAGCATCCAAGCAGCTGATATTAAGTAAGAGTAGACCCAGGAAGCATCTTCAAGGGGAGCATCTTCAAGGCACCAGCTGCCCCCAGGGTTGATTATATCCCCTCTTTGCTTTGTTTTCTTTTTTTTTAATTACAGAACTGGTAAATTGGTATTCGTTTTTTTTTTTAAATCACTGAACTGATTCATAACTGAAATGACAATTGGGGAGGGTCCGTGGTTCAGCACTCAGGTGGTGAAGCTCTTAAAAAGGGGGGGGAGGGAGTTCAACACACAAAATGGGTCTGAAGGGCAATGACCATGGGCCCGTGGGAGGGGCGTGCCTGGAACTCTGGGCACAGCCAATCAGCTGCTGGGGTTGGCCTTTAACAAAGGAGCAGCAGTTGAATCAGACAGCAGGACTTAGTGGCATCACAGGTAGGAAAGCGCTATTTTAAAAGCAGAGCAGGAAAATGCACCCGGAGGTCACCCATGCCATGGCCGAGAGGTGAGAACAAGTCAACACCCTCTGCGGCTGCTCTCCAGCAATGGCTCCTGCCAGCCTGTTCTGGCAAGGCAGATAAGCCCTTAGTCTGTTTTTCCTGAGTGACAAAGCAGCAGGGAAACTCGAGCAGAAGGTCAGATTGCCAGGTTTTGGGCTTCTTCGGGAAACTCAAGCACACCGGTGACAGAGAAAAATGGAACAATCAGAATTACCCACTGACTAGGCTATAAATTACTTTTTCTCTTCTGGTAGCATATGGATCTCATAGGGCCTGAAGCAGGTAAGGCAAAACAAAACAGCTGTTGTGTTTGTAATAATTGAGCTCAGCTGAGAAAGTCCATCAGGAAGAGAATTGGTTCAGGTAAAAAATCAGCTTCCCATATTTAAGAAGATAAATATGAAAGGCTTCAGCTGACAGATAATTTCCCTGCCTCTTGGGGCACAACTCATCTGTTCTAAAACCAGGGAGAGAGAGAGAGAGAGAGAGGCTGGACTCCTGTTTTTTAAATATATGACAGTCCTTATCGCCTCTAGCACATATTTTGCACAAATATGAGCTGCATAGCCAACAAGAAGAGAAGCAAACAAAACAGTTTCCAAATTTGACTCCAGAAGAAATTCATTGGCAACAGTTAAGGTAGGCTAAAAAAAAAGAAAAGAAAAGCGGAATGGTGCAGGCCTTCCAGACAGCTGCATAAAGAACAGAGAGTGTTCAGGAATGCAGAGGCACAGCTTTAGCAAAAACCAGGAGATATTTTTTCCTTCTGTTACATGGTTAGTGCAGACAGATTGTTCCTTTTTCTCTCTGAATGAGGTTGCAAAGACACTCACTTTGACTTAGAATTCCCTATTCCATTTCTCTGCCCTCCTCTTGAGTTCAGCCAGAAAGGAAGAAGGCTTCATCTTCACCCAGTGTTTCTCAATCCCAGTCACATTAAGAAGTGTGGACTTCAACTCCCAGAATTCCCCAGCCAGCATGCTGGCTGGGGAATTCTAGGAGTTGAAGTCCACACTTCTTAATGTGGCTGAGATTGAGAAACACCGTCTTAGTTCCTCAAGACAAAGCAAATTTTAGGTGCAGAGCCAGGATGGATTCAATTATAATCTCTAAAATATGTTGGGAAGCTTAGGAGCCTCAACCTATAGTAACGGGTATGCTGGGAGTTACTGTTCAGTATTATGCGGTTCTAAAACAGAATTAGCCTAGTTGAGCTGGTCAGATAGGCCATAGAGTTACACAATGATTGACTGAACAAGCCATTTCTGGTTCTAGTTCTTTGTGAAGTTCTGGTATTGCTAGAGAGGACTACACAGATGAATCCATACGAGAAAAGCAGATAAGGTTGGCCAGATTCCTAGTGGCCTCAGATGAGTTTTCTGTGGAAAAAGCAAGCTGAGTTACAAGGCACAAAAGTCGCATAACAATGATTTTCTCCCTTTATCGGTGTTTATAATGCAAGCCATTACATGTATTTTAAACTAGCCATAATTTCAATTTTTGCTTTCAGCATCATAGAATGCTTAGTTTACTGAAGTAATTTACGACTTATAAATTATTGGCAGGCAAAGCAGCTGAAACATCACAATTGGAAAGTACAATTAAATTATATGGCCATGGGCAGATATCTAAATACAGAAGAATGTTCAAAAACAATCCAAATTTGATAAGGGTAGTTAAGCTTGGAATTTCACCCTTCTACTTCCATTCTCACAAGGAAGTTTTTCTGATTTTTTTTTTAAAAAAAAATAGGAATGCGATCTTTATTCAGAAAACGCTTGTGGCTTTGAACAATATTTTTATTCAAAGATTGTTTAAGTTAAGAATCGCTGGAGGATTCTTGTTATTGATTAAGCATGCCTGTGATCTTGATCAATTAATTTGGGCTGCTGTAATTCTTGTAGACTAAGCAGAGCATAGAGTTTTTCTAGATGTTTCAGTAAAATAAGTGGCACGATAGCTTACTCCTGCCTCTAGTATTTTGTCTGCTCGGTAGAAAAGATACAACAGTGAAATATGGAGTAAGACATAAAATAATTAATGTTTATTACAGCCACTCTGCTCATAATACTGAGGAAAGAAGTGAGGAGGTTTTAAAGCTGAGTGGGGTTAAAGGGGAATATTTCTGTAAGGTTCACGGCTACCAAGAAAACTTGAAATCAATCAACAGCACAAAATGAAAGACTTCAAAGCAGGGACTTCTCCAAGCAGCATTTTATCTGACCAAACAAAAGTCTGGGTGCCCACACCATGCACCAAGAGAGAGCAGGGTGGCACACCCTTGGAGACAAAAACCACAGCCTTTTATAGTATTTTTAAAAAGGCAGATCTTAGTACCATTATAATGAAGATGAGTTTTACAACCAGTCAAAGAAACTTTAGCAGAATACATTATTCCCCGCCCTTGTTTGCTTACATTAATTTAAAGGAGTTCCTCCTAACTCTTATACCTTGTCAGTCCCTGCAGACCCTTGTTCTGAGTCCTCCCTCCTTATCAGGCCTCAGACTTAGTCTCTTCAGGAGGAGTTTTCCCTATTATCTGAGCTAGCTCGTCTGTGATTAGCTGCTTCCTCTTGCAATTTCGCTAAGTGCTGTTAGTATTGAAGCTTGGCTATAGAGAACTCTGTGCATGCTCTAAAGCTATGAAGTTAACATTGCTAATTTAGATATTGATTCATTGCCAGTTTAGATATTGATGGATCCCTTCATTTAGTAGCCCATCCTATATTTTGACATCCCTTCATAGTAGCCCATCCTATATTTTGACTCCTCTGTTGTACTTCAGAAGCTTGAAAAAAAATTCTGTGCAATTAATAATTATTGAAAGCACTGTGCTTTCCTGACAAATTGGCTTCATTAATATTTTAGGAATTAAATAGCCTTTGGAAAGTAAAGCAAAGCAAAGCTGTGGATTTTATCACTGGTGTCATGTGCCTCCAGACAGATAATTTTTAATCTTTTTCAATATTTGCAAAAACAAGGAGAACTGAATAAATCTGAGCACAAGTCTTTCTGAGTTACTGCATAATTACAAACAGTAGGGCCATGATTAAGAGAACTAAGGGAGAAGATACAAGGTGAATGTGCTTAACTTTGAACATCTTCATTTTCCACCAAGATCAGAGTCTTACCTCCTCCCACCCAACTTTTATCATTTAGGTGGCTGATTTTTTTGTTCTTTGTTAAGTTAAAAATATGCCAGAAAAATGGTCATAAACCTTTTGTAGTCCTACAGAGGTCTTGTATCCAAAGCTGTCCGTGACATTAAAAGAAATGGTAAAGGCCTATATCTCAAAGGCACTATCAATATTCAACAGAACCTCAGGATTAGGATGGTGCTTGCCCTCAAAATAATATTGACAAGTAGGTCACCATAAAGCCTGGCTTTACGTAGGAAAAAAATTCAAACAGATGTAGAAACAAGACAAAATAGATTTTTCCAAACTGTTTAAAGTGCTCAGATAAAAGCTTCAGGGCAATATATTTATTAGCCAACTGAAATTGTGTAAAATCATGGTACACTTTCATGTTTCAAGAACTCTCCATCAGGCCAAAAGTTAGGAAGAATACACAGGCAAGGTGGGGAAAAAAGAGTGGCTGATGTGAAGACTATATCTGTCCCAGATTATAGTGTTACGTGCAGTGACATAACACCTTCAGAGGTAATTTGGTGCTGACCGGTAAAGAATAGTGTTAGGTTCCAACAAGGGTTTTTCCAGTTTGCTGCTATTGGTTTTTATAAAAAAATAGGTCTTTGCTAGGAATAAGATGTTAGGTAACAGGAAGAACATTCATGGCTTTCTGTGTGAATGAATTTTGTTCAACCACTTATTTTTCACTGTGGGTCCCAATGAAAATACATTATTCTACTTAAGCATTATTTCCAATAGTTCTTTTGACTTGTCCTTCTCCGTGAAAAATGTTCTTGACTAAGATCTAAACAGTTGGCTACAGTATACCTTGTGCATGTAGGAATAGGAGCAGCAACTGAATCACGATTGGACTGGGACTGAAGGGGTCGATTCTTAGACTATGTATATTCATGAAGTGGAGGGTGGGGGATGGAGGGAAGAGGGAAATCTGCTACTACTCTCAAATATATGTACTGTATTGTAATTTTAGTTTCTTCAAAACTTCCCTTTGCTTACCTGCCCTATCCAGGATACAAGTTGAGATGACCTCTCTAGCTTCTGTAATGATGCTAAACTAGATACAGGTATTTCCCTTTTTAACATTAACACATTTTTGAATGCAGCTGCTTGCTACTACCAGAAACAGCACTTCATAAAATTCTCCCCACAGTGCAGACAAAATATTTTTCAACACTCCTTGTTAGAGATTTTCACCGAAGCCACTTACTTGGTTTAGAGGTTAAGCTGCTGTATGTGGTGGCTTGGCACACAGTGTTATGAGGAATAACAACTATGGTACCATGTTTCATACCATATAAAGAGCTACCCACTACCTAAAGACCTCCTCTATTTGTAGAGCTGTCCAGTTTGAGTCTAGTTTATAGAGAAAGTATAAAGATGCCTTAAAGATGACCATTAACAATTAGTACCGTACTTGGTCAGAAGACTGGCTACCTGGTCTATCTTTTTTATTAAGCTGAAATGTGTTGAATCCTATTCTCTATTTGTTTTGGACATAATTACTGTATATTTTACTATTCTATCTTACATGTCTTAGTGCATTATATTTTATACCATTTGGAGATGATTTGCATGACAGGTGATATTTATGTAATAACTCAAATGCATATTTTTTAATCAAAGTACTTATTTTCAGATTTGCATCTGAAGCATATGCAAATGTCATCCTATCTTTGCCCTCTTTTTGCAGTCATGCAGAAGTGAGTGCAGTGTTGGGGCAATTTCTTGGTGTTCCAAACCATGTGCTCAGTCCCCATGTGTATCTGATCTGGTGTCTCAGGTTGCAAAAATCTAATATTGCAGCATGTGAATAAATCATGATAAATTCTCTCCATTGTCTACATTATAGCTGTAATAAAACCACTCATTTCAGAAACAGCTGCTACAGTGGATTTAATTGCTTTGTTTTAATTAGGAATCCATATACAACATTTTTTATCAGTTCTGCAGACGCTGCCTGATGGTAACTTACATTGGCGTGTTACATAAACATCCATCCCAGCCCTCCCCCACCCAAAAAAAGAACTTCCAGGAACAGTGGATTGGAACAGCCAAATCAAGTGAACACCTGTTGCTTAGAAGATGTTGCCACAGTACAGCACTAGAACAAGGAATATATATGCCTGAAAAAAGCCACTCCCTTAGTTTTCTTTTCTAATAATTTGTCTGGGCAGTTTTATATAAAAATTGTGGAATAATGAAATAATGAATTAATTTGCACATTGCTCTAATGCTGCTATGGATTCTTACTGTATTTCCAAGATAATATGGATTACTTAATGGAACATGCCATAGAAAAATTATTTCTCATGATCAAAAATAACTTTTGGGAATATTATACTAACGTTGTTGAGTTATTATAAAACTAATATTAGTAGAACAGTGTAAGATTAGATTTGTTCAACCTAGCAGTTGTAATAACTCCTGGGTTTCCAGTGTGGTGCCTGTGGGCACCAGGATCTCCTATCCAAATTGATTTTTTAAAGAGAGCTTTAAGTTTAAAAAATGGGAAACAAGCATGCTGCCAAGCACCAGCCCCAAATATAATCTGTCTTAATGGCAATACCTTTGGGGCCTCACATATACCCCAGAGACATTTGGGACAATAAGATTATATATTATTGCAATCTAGCACTATCCTGAAAGAACGGGGAAAAAATGTTGTGAACATTCTGGAAAGTGATAAGGGTGTGGGAGAGAAGCCTCACCATTTTCCATTCCGGTAAAAATGTGTTTTGTGATTAGTCCCAAATTCAGTAAAATCAAAAGAAATGACTTAATTTCAGTTGCTGACCACCCTTGCATAACATAAAATAACATGGATATAAGTTATAAAGAAAATTAAAAATGAAATGTGATTAGCAAAGGTATCACTTTTTAAAGAGACCATCATAAATTGAAGCAAGAAGCAGGTAAATTGGGTGATGATGGTTAACAATTATTATTACTAAACATCAAGTAAGTTTAATCAAACCAGACCATTCTAGTGAGACCCTGCCAAGCCTTGCTGGCTGTTAAACAGAACTTGGTGTCATTAGAGGAGAGTAAATTACTTTGGTTAACTAAAAGTTAAGATAAAAAGAGTCAGTATGCCTGGGTATTGTGTTCTGTTGCAAACCTAATTTAGTGGGTAATTAGTCACTGCCCACTAAGGTGTCATTCTGTACACATGTCAGTGTTGGTGACATGCTTTCAAAATTCCAGATGTGCCCACTAGTCCAAAAATGTGGGGAATCTTGTAATAGCGAGTAGATGGGGAAATTAGAAAGTCTCTGTTCATTTGCAGACCAAATTATGTCCCTTTCCTGTCCCCCCCTCCCTCCCTTAGGGCACATCTGCTTTTAAGCCTAAGCTGTGCTGTTCCCTGTTGTTTCTTAACCCGACTTCAGAAATTCCAGTCTGGACTGCAGTAGGTTGGCAATGGGGCTGGGCTGGTGCCACGGCCACTGCAAGACCTAATTGGTTGCTCCCTTATTTCTTACCCTTCCTAGCCATGCAGGGAAGGCAAACCTTGCTGACACTTATGCGGACTGGTCTACTTGTGGCTGCCTTTTCCATTTAGAGATTGTTTCCTTCTCATTGTCCTCGTGCTTTTCCTTTTCCAGATGTCTGCACAAATGGATACAAACATACCTCCTTCCCACATTATCTCATTTGACACTAGCACAGTCCCTCCCTCCCTCCCTCCCTCCCTCCCTTCCTTCCTTCCTTCCTTCCCATCATTGCTTTGATGCTACAATAATCAAAGCAAGGGAACAGACTGTTTTTCTGCCTCTGCCTTCCTCTTATAGGTCCATGGAAGGATCTATTAGGATGAACTGACAGTTTACCTACACAGAAATAAGAGAGCATCATTCCTACATTGCAACTTGCAGTACTGTGAGCAGAGGATAGGAAACAAAGGGGAGCATGCTTCATCCAACCTGGGCAGACAATGAGAGGATGCCCACTAGGAGATGTAAAGGTTAAATGTAACATGAGCTTCTAGGGTTGAGAATGTTTCATTGATTTGATGGGCCATTGTTGTGTCAGCCTCAAGATTATACAGGTAGTCCTTGGGTTATGATGGCAATTGGGACTGGAATTGCCATCACTAATCGATATGGTCATAAAGCGTGATGTCATGTGACCACATTGCTTAAGGACAACAATCCCAGCAGTCCCAGTTGCTGTTGTAACCCCAAGACATGCAGGTTGTTAAGTGGGAAGAGGTGGGAGTCCCAGGTAAGGAGTGTAGGGGTTTTGCATGGGGGTACTGTGGGGGGGGGGGGCGAGGCTCTGGGAGGCTCAAAGCAGGCCATGTGTGAATGCAGGGAGGCTGGGAGAAGGAGGCTATGGTGCCATGCAAGTGTAGGGAGGCTGGGGGGAACGAGGCCGTGGCCCAGTGTGAGCACAGGGAGGCCAGAGGGACTTACTGGAGCGACTTGCGACTTTCCCTGTCAGCTTCCCCACTAGCTTTGCTAATGGTGATCACGTGACCGTGGGGTCCTGCACTGTCATAAGTGCAAGCTGGCTGCCAAGTGCCCAAATTGCAGTCATGTGACTGCAGGGGTGGTGCGACAGCTGGAACTTTGAGGA
This sequence comes from Liasis olivaceus, assembly GCA_030867105.1. Taxonomy (NCBI): domain Eukaryota; kingdom Metazoa; phylum Chordata; class Lepidosauria; order Squamata; family Pythonidae; genus Liasis; species Liasis olivaceus. Next base: position 195,023,378 of record CM061349.1, read on the forward strand.
CCAGTTGTAAGTACCACTGGTTCAGCACTGTTGCAACTTTGAACAGTCGCTGAACAAGTGGTTGATTAGTGGGGACTACCTGTAAAACAAAACAGCAACAAAACAAACTGCTAAAAACAAAGCAAAACAATTGCAACTGCTGATCACTAGAAAGCAGCAGCCCAGCAGCCCAGGATGAAATGGCTCTTCAAATCAGCACCTAGCTACTGGTGGGGAGGGGCCTTGCCAGGCACTGCAGCCAATCAGACCTGTGGCTGCCACTTGATTGGAAGAAAGCACTGGAGACCATACACTCCGAAGGCCTTAAGGTGGTTATTGTGAAAATCAGCAGTTTTGAATCAAAATTGGAAAACACAGCTCAGACAGTGCATTGGCAATGAGCTGAGAGCAAAAGGAGGACAATGTCCTTTCCTGCACTCAGAAAGTGATGAATGGCCTATATTGGTGTAGGGCCAAGAAGAAAGTGCAGATCTGCCTTCAGAAAGGCCAGGCTAAATTGGTTGTGATAGTGGCATAACCCAATTTAGATAAAAGGATGCAAGATGGTTTGAAGGTATGCTTCAGCCCAGAGAAGTGAGATCTTGTCTGGGTCTGCTTCCATTCTTTCCTTTACAGGTAATACCTTGTCTTCTTGAGCACTTGGCTGTTCATCAAAAGCAAAGAGACATATTATTCCTTAGATTTATAGCTAATGATCCAGGAGCTCAAGGTGGTGTACATATCACTCCCAACTACAGTGATTCTCACAAGCTTGGTTGGGGGGGGAGTTGGGAGGAGTTAGAGTAACCAGCTCAAAGTCACCCAGTGAGCTTCTGTGGCGGTGGATGCACTTGAACCCGAGTCTTCCTGGTCTTGATCTCAACCACTACACCACACTGGTTCTACAGCGTTTTGTTCCATTAAATATGCACCACACTTCAGACTCAGAGCTAATCCTAAAATCAAATCATTTTCTGTTTATACAGCTGGACTCATGGAGTGGGTTGTGTACGATCCTGGTGAACAGATCAGAAATAATGTTTATCTCAGAAGCTGTTGTTGTAAAGTTATAGAATATAATTAGGGTCAGGATTATATGCAGCTTTGCACAGGCTTGGGATCTTATTCTCTTTCTACTACTGCAGAGAATCATAGATGGATGAGAATGCTATTTCTGTTTTTAACAGCATATTTGCTGCACCACTACCTCCCCATCTTCATATCTCTGAATCTGCGGAAGTATTTGTGAAATTAATTCAGCCCAGTTATAGAAGCAAAGGTTGAGATTAACCATTCTGAGTCATTCAGATCAGAAGCAGAAAACCTGAACAACCAAATAGGCTCTTATCATTGCTGAAAGGGTAGTAAGCATTTCCGATTTCTTACTTAAATTGCACGCTTTCTTTAATAAAGCAGATGTATTAAATTGAAAAGACATATAGCCAGATGTGCACAGCCACATTTCTTTACATACACATAATTAACTAGAAGATTATAAATAGGATGTAAAGATAAAGGCAATCAGTATAATCAGCGAATTCTTAGATTTCATATTCTGCTATGCCACCCGTTATCAGTCACACAAATAGCATCTATTTGACATCTTACGAGAACTATTGAGGAGCTCTGAGCTCGGCTAGTTTCATGGGCAATCCCTTGTGATTTAGCTTGCCCCATCCTCCAGAACAGAGATGTGCAATATTTTCTGCAATGGCTCATGAGTTGGAGTGCTGAGGGCTATACACTCCAAAACAGGAGTTGGAACAGGACAGCATTTCCATTTCCATTTAAAATTTAAATTAAATTGTTAATACATTCATCTATGTTGGAGCACCTAGCTGACCTTGCTTAATTTTAAACATTTAAACAGGTGTGGGCTACTTATTTAAAAAAGATTGGGCCTGCTTATTCCTGCCAATACTGCTTATTGGCTAGAAGATCACCAGGAATTCCCAGGATTGTACACTGGATTGGGAATTAAAAAAAAAAAAAAAAAAGACAGGACAGGACAGGACAGAACAGAACAGAACAGAAGGAAACAGTGGTACATGACTTCTGTGCTGTTGCAGAGAAAAATGCATGGACGTGAAGTTGCTAAGAGTCAAGCTCATTCAGAGGAGCCTTGCATCTTTGCAGTTAGTATGATTATCTCTAGACATGTGTTTAATCATTTTCTCTTCTGTCATAGTTAAAAATACTTTTGGAAGTCCTTGGGGGCTGCAACCAAGGCATTCCAGGAGTGTACATGCCCTTGGGTGTTATTAACCTGTTTTCCGGATTAGTTCAATCCACAGGAAGCCTATTGGCTTAGTAACACTGTATTGGCTCCAGAGGTATAGCTATGTTTGTCTACTAAACAAACCAAAAACAACAGATGTGGCATTTTAAAGATTAACAAATATATTAACATCTAAAATTTCATGGTTCACAGTCCAGCTCATCAGAGGCTTAGAGGCACACCCAGGAACTATGGGCATGATCCATAGGTAATTCTCACTATTTCTGACTTCTCCTTTTACAAACTCCCCCATCTTTTCTCTCCCCTCTTAGAAGGATGGCTAGGTACTGTATATAATTCTGTCCCAGGAAAGACTACGTGCATCAGATGAAGTAATTTATAAAAGCTTATGAAATAATCCATTTATTAGGCACAACAAGAGTCTTCATTGATATGTAGCTGTTTGCCTAGATAGGAGTAAAGTGTTTTTGCCTGCTGTACTTGCTGCCTCTTGGTGAATTCTCCACTACCAGCAATTTTTCTTGGGGGGAGGGGGAAGGTACAGGAATCTGCCTCCTAAATTTGAAGGCTTCTATTTCAAGTCCAATCTTAGGAAAATTCTGTTTTTAATGCAGTGGCTGAGATTTGTATGACTTCTAGCTCTGGTTTATTTAAAAATATAGAGCTGATTGTGTTCAGTCCACACACACCCTCCCTAATCTCAACTTAATGGAGCCAGAAAAACTCACTGTTCTGCTCAGAAAGACTTACCTTATGCTTTATAATAACATATTTGCCAATTAGCCCTATTTACAATAGTTAGAAGTCCTGTTTACAACAGGCAGGCCTCTGTTTGAAGTCTGGTGGCTTAAAGATGAGGAGCTGTAAGTAGGAAGTGGGAGCAGAAAGGGGTCTTGAAATTGCCCGGCAACAGAATTGTACAACTTGAATACCATCCAAGCAGTTCATCAGATGATCTGGTCCCAGTCTTCCACCAGAGAGGTTTGTTGCATTTCTATTAAAATTATACTTTCTAAATTTGCTTCCATGACACTATTTAGAATATGGAAAGATTATGCACATTTTTGACTTCTGTATATGATGCATTTCCTTTCTTTGGGAAATGGTTAAGTCAGTTATCATCCTGCACCTTCTTTAATTAGCTCCTCTTTGTTCTCTATCTTTATCAGTAAAGAAAACCTTACTGTTCAATTCAAAGCTGAAAATCATGCATTTCTCATGGTCTCATCTGCAAGTCTTTTCCATTGCTATGTCCTCCTGATTAATGTATTTCAGCAAATATGTAAGCCATTTGTCCCCCCTGTCTTAACTGGCTTTAAAAAAATGGACTTAAAATTCCAAGAAATGTGTAGCTCTGCAGATTTACATTTATGTTGTTTCAGTTTTTAACATCTAGGGGACAAAACATGTCCTTTAAGTAACCATAAAATGTGGCTTTATGTTTGAATGCTTTGAGTTTCTGTCTTAAAATATATATCCTTGAAAGCAGTATATTTTTCAAATTCTGCCTGTTCACATTGAAACAGATTGCTCTAGCTGAAGTAATCTGTGAGCTTTAGTGAGAAATTGGCATGATGGCCACTGATATTTACAAAAATTTTTAAGTGTTTAAATATTCTGTAGATTTTTGGAAAGAAAGAAATAGGATGCAGGATTAGGAGATGTTTCTATTCTGAATACCTATGATAGGTAGATTAGCCAGAGACAATGACCTCCAAATCTGGACTTAGTACCTGTTATATTTGTGCATCTGCTCTGGCACTCACATTTTCCTGATTCAGGGTAGTAACCATTTTGCATTTCTGCCATGTCCCCAAGTGACACTGGCATTTCAGGCATTCTGGAAAATTAAAATGACAGGTTTACAGCCATCTGCCAATGCCACCAAGGAGCTCCATGACAGAAGAGGAGCTGTCGATGTAGGAGAGTCAGTTAAAAGGCAGTTTGCTAAGGATTCTTCAGCCTTGTACTGGTCCTGGTGATCTATCCTGTCCTTTGTGAATAGCACAGCTGACTGAGAATTAAATCTGCAATTTCTACATCTACATTCAGTATTCTGTCTACAGCACTGCAATTTTTAAAAGTGCTTACTGCCGAAATGTCAACTTCTTGTTTTAGAAATACCATGGACACCACTTAGAGGAACTAAAGAGAGGCATTCCTCTTCCCTATATTTGAAATCACACATTCCTCAACAGCATCTGTCTGTATTACCATACAGTAGTGCATCTGCAGGATCTTTAAATACTCAGCTCAAAATATTCCAGTCTCAGAATATTCTAAGAGTAGTTCTGTTATTCTGAATTTCCCCATTTCCTTAACTGCTTGTCCAAGTTTTATTCCATGTGATTATGAACATGAATTTGAAAAATGTGACTTATGTGAGCTAATAGACTAGGGCAGGCTCAAGGTGTTTTGCTTCCTGAGGCAAGAACAAGATGGTGCCCCAGTATATTCCAGGAACCAACTGGATTTGCAGTTGAATGTGTCTCAGCTATGAGACACACATTCCCCATTACACTTGAGGATGTTGAACAGGCTCATTGAGTAGGTACAGGATAGGCTTTGTAGCTACAATTCTGTACCCCAGGAATGAAAAATTGCTAGGAAGCTCAGGAAAATATTGCTACTGTGTTTCCACATTTGCCATCTGAGATTGTTGCTCCCCTCTGTCTAATGACAGGGCCAGGCTTACAGTAGACATATTCCACAACAAAGTGATCTTTAATGGTCTTGCTGTATTATGGTGCAGTTAGTGGGTTTCAAGGAAGGAGGAGAGTTTGGTTAATTATCCTACATTTTTCTCTTTATCACTTTCCTTTCATGTGTTCAGTTTTTGCTATTCAACAAAATTCAGTGCATTTAACAATGCACTTAATATCTGTGCTGTCAAGTGGAAAAAACTGTTAAGAACAAAAGGTGAATGTAAACGCAAAGCACATTTGAATGTACTGTTAGTAAAATGTGAATACCTCCTTTTGCTGAAAGATTTGTAAGTAAAAATTAAAGCCATCTGGAAAAAAAAGATATCGTATGGAGCTTTGCTTGTGTACATATGGACATACAAACAGGTCATAAATGTTTGATCAATTAGTTGATCAATATTTGAAAAGGGGAATAGAGATCCTAAATACTTTTTAGCTTGATAGATGGATAAATTATAGGAACCATAGTAAACAGTAAGGATGTTGTATAATTTTTTGCGTTGCTTGGGAGAAGGTTCCTTGATCTTTTCTAACCCATTGTTATGGGATTCCAAGATCATGTGTACTTTGATCTCCAGTTGCCTTTGTTCAGTCAATTTTTTTTAATCAACAAGCCAAATGACTTAACCTTTGGACTGAACATTTCTCTAAGCTTTGTGCTGTACTACTTAGTTCTCAAACTGAAAATCTTGTGGAAGGTGCATATCAGAATCAATATTATTTTTGCCTATTTTTGTTTTTGAAACTGCAGATTGATCTGGAAATTGGACAGAACTGACTTATGGAAAGGTGACATACTGTAAATCAGATAAGGACTATTTCAGTCAAAAATGCTTTCTACAAGTCTGAACAGTTTTGATGCCATCATATCTGATGAAGAGTGGGAGCTCTGAAATTTTACTTCATTAATACAATTTTATTTTATTGATTTATATAGGTACTGTACTTAGCATACGATTCATTTGAAGTCTTCAAGCCTTCTATTGAAAAATCATACCATGTGTAATAGAAAGTGGGGCAAAGACGTCCTGAATTTTGTCTATAAATGGCACATCTACTTAAAAGACAGTTATCTAATTTGAAATAGATGGGCAAATTGCTGAGTAAAAGATACCCATGTTTGAAGAACAACATGCCACTTCAGGGCAAGATCAAGTGAATATTGACTGTACGATATAAAACTGGGAAATGATTGTTTTTGATGAATTGGCTTACTTCTTTGTAGCTGGGAATTGCATTTTCAAAAGATGGCTTTCAAACCACAGGGGTAGTAACATCACCTGGAGGATGGAGGCCTCCTATTGGGATTGAGTTTTTCATAGTTTTTGTGTGGAGAGGTGGGATGGAGGATTCCTTTAATCAAAATACATGTATCAAATTTAGTGGAGTGTTAGTACATCTAATTTAATACATTTTAATGGACGGTTAGGATAACCTAACATTAGTGATTTGCTTTCAGTTTTCAGTAGCGCATCTTAGGAAGTTCTGAGGTTCATAATTATGGGCCCTGTAGGTGGTCTGCCTGGGACTGTTGGTTGTCCCCCCAAACCCCACAATCAGTGACCTCCCACTCAGAAAATTTAGGAAGGTAAGAAAGCTGATGCTATTTGTGGGATTTGTGTCTCCCTTCACTTCAGAACAGTGTGAACATGTTCTAAGAAACAAAGAAAGGAAGTGGAGATAGAAAGATAATGAATGAAGAAAATGAGGAGCAGCTTTAACTTGTTTTTTCTGATTTCAAAACTTTAAAGACTGAGAATCTAAAGAGGATTATCTCTCTCTCTCCTCTCCTTTCCCTTCCCAGAGTAGCGTTTTAGAAAGGGTAATGATTATTCTTTTCCTGAAAAAAGAGAATGATTAATGAAGTAATGAATCAGCGAAATGTAGTCACAGTTTAGTTTATGTTAGGGCTGATCTGCCCGAGTAGCAATATCTGTTTCTGTTAATCCCAGTGCCAATTAAAAATTCAGATGGATTCCCCCTTTTCTTTCGCTTGAAACCATATGTCATTTGATTCTTTTGATAATGACGCTAAATCAGCTTTTTTTTCCCTTTTTTTTTTTTTACAAAAGTAGATTTTTTTAAAAATCATCAGTCAAAGGCAATGTTGTGATTCACCAAGTTTTGGTAAAATCCATTTTTGAGAGATTTGGGTTTTTTAAAAACCGTGATAGCTTATACTTATACTTTTTCTCCTTTAGTCTTTCTTTTAAAATTGGCAGAAAATCACTGCATCATGAGTCTGGCAGCCTGTTGCTGAGCTTCTGTGGCTGCTCTGGGTGGAGACAGGACAAAAAAGATGGGGGGGGGGGACTGCAAGCCACCTACTGGTTGTCCTCCACACCATGGTTTGCTTGTTCTCTGAGGGGAGTTTAGCTTGTGCTTCTCAGACTGTCGGACTAGCAACTGACAAACAGACGGATCATCTGGCTCATTTTGTTCATAGACCAGTTGGATTCCTTGGAAAGATGTCCCAGAGAACTGGTGGCTATTTTAGTTGTATGGTGAGGTGACTTGATGCACTAGCCAACATCCTGACAGGATTTTTTTGTTTGTTTGAATATTTTTAAACTTCAGTCTGAAGATTTCAGGATGAAAATGTTGAATAACTAGGATGGGCAAACCCTTCAGATTTATTTTTTTCCTGCAGGATTCTCTCTCTGCATACATTGTTCCTGTCTTATGATATTCAAATCATGCAGAGCTCTCTGGCACTCAGACAACATTTGAGGAGACTTATAGTCCATATTAAAATAAGCAGTGACAATTCTTTGGAATAACTGATTTTATTTAGATCAGCCATAAACGATGTTTCCCCAAGTGAAAACAGATAATGTTCTAAACTGGATGAAATGGTGATTTACTGCAGTTCCCAAAAGTATATGGTTTTCTTATTCTTTCTTGCTTTTTTTTAAAGGCACCAAAATTGTAAACTGCGAGAATTGATGAAAAGGGGGGATTTTTCTTTGAACGCTCTCATTTCTGACTTTCATAATTCATATGCTAAGAAAACGACATAAGAAAAAAAAAGGACATAAAGGCCAGTTTAACTGATATAGATGGTACTGAGTGGGTTATTCATGTACTGTAAATGCGCTTTGCAGCTGTAGAAAAGTGAGAAGCATCATTTGTATACCATTCACAGTTAGTATTAGTGCTGTCCTGAAAATTCTGCATTTGTTGTCCCTATTCATTTGATTTGTTAGAAAAGAAATGGCTTTTTTTTTTCTTTTTCCTTTTTCAAAGGAGATGGAAAAAAGATCTATGAAATTCTTAGAGGTGGATGTGGTTTTCTAGTAATTCCCTTGATTATAAGGTAACTGATACATGTATGGATGGGTGGGAGATCATGACTGGGCTTTTTCAGGTCCGGATCTCTGGCCAACTGTAAAGACTGCGGAGCACTGAAGAGATGCATAAGAGCAATAACCATAAAATGACTACAACTCTCTCTGTCATCTTGGAACAATTTGTCTATCTCAAAAGCACCATGAAAAGAAAATTTGAAGCATCCTGAGAATGAGACAGGCAGCCAAACTGCTTTCATAAAACACAACAACAAAAAACAAAACAGAAAAACAAAAAAAATCAGGAAGCTGGAAGAACATCTTGGGACAATTTTAGGAAGTATTTAATTTGGGAGGACCAATTTGAAGCATACTATGTTCAGGGGTCCTCCAGAGGAGATTTATGATATGTTTTACTGCATAGAAAGTCTAAACCTAAACCTTTCTACAATGGAAACTTCACCCTGGAGGTTTCCCCATGGCACTAGCCCTGCATGGTAATTCTGCATAGGCAAATTTTGACATGCATTTAATAAAGTAAAATTGTGCATTGGGCCATAGTCCAGTTTTTCTGCATGCATAACTTCCTTGGTTCACTTGAGTCACAAAGAGTCATGGTAGAAAGATTGGTGGTAACAGACATGAAACTAGGCAGAAAAAGGATTACTACTTTGTCCACGATAGTTGTTTGCTTTGCTTGACAAAGAGAAATTGAAGTGAAAATTTTTCGCAAGCTGATGATAGGAATGAATATTTTGATATTTATTAAAAAAATAATCAGACCATTCTAGGTTTCCAAGGCCGTATTTAGTGCATCAGTGAAATTTATAATGGAGATGGTTTAAAGAAACAATTCTGCTGAACAACACAAAAATTATGTTAAATTATGCTGAAATGCATAGGCACGAAGCAGACCTAGCCTTCATGATAATGAATAGTAAATTAATGGGTTGAACTAAATGTTGTAAGATTGTTGCCAGTCTTTTTTTTTTTTTGGTGCCCTAATGCCTCAGAAAAAAATGCCTCAGAATTCTAGACTTAATTAACTTGAAATAGAGCCAACAACACATGATAAACATATGGAAGCCATAATGCTTGCACTCTGCAGCACAGGAGAAAAGAAGAAGAAACATCTTAGAATGCATCTATCTATTAGGTATTCTGCCTATGAGAAAGCATTCAGAGCTCAAGGAGGCTGAGTCAAGAAAGAAAGAGAGAAATGTGGAGTCCTTGGGGTTCTCTGAGCTTGGTTGGAGAACCCCAGGGACTCCACAGTTCAATCCTGAGCTACATATATTCTCTTCTGTAAGAAAGGAATAATTCAGAAGGATCCAAGTTCAGGATCCTTCTCACATTCATTCTGGATGGAATACGTTCTTCATTTTTGAGCTATCGTGCTCCAAGTGGAGGATCCAGCTTTATCTAAGATGAGGAAAAGGCACCATGGAAAGTAGCAAATTGACTATGATCATGCGAGCAACAGTCCTGGGGAAGACCTCTGTTCCGTGATACATGTTTTGCATGCATAAGGCTCCAGCTTTTACCTATATTTTTTAAAAAATGTAAGTCACAAGGCTGGGAAAGATTGTGGTCTAAGCCCCTGAGGCATGAGAAACAGGAAAGATGTAGATGCTGGAGAAATGACTATGAGGAAATGAAAAAGAGATGTAACCTAGAACATTCATGCACAACACTCATAAGCTGAAGCTAAGGTGAGTGGAAGAACCCTGAATCCCAAGCATGGGAATTTCATCCGAATTATCTTCTGCTTTGAATAATAATGATGATGATGATTGCGGCGGCGGCGGCAGTGGCACTGGACTATTTTCCTTCTCTCACCCTATTCACTTTCAGCAACCCCCCGCAAAACTGAAGACACGTGACTCTCAGCCCTGAAGCAGCTTCTCCTTGTTCTTCCACAAAGATGGTTTGGTCATGAAGCTAATCTGTTCTTCTGCCCATCCCCACCCTCACCCTGGTTCCCATTCTGCCTTGTCCACTGCTGTAGCCTTGATAGTTTCTTGTTTTCCTGGAGTTAGTATTTGTCCACCTGCCCTATTGCTAATCATACTTTAGTCCTTAATGCTTGCATAGTAAGCACTGAGAAATCCTTATGGAAGGGCTAATTTATGGATGTGAATTTTGTTTGTTGAGTTTCAGACAGGGGTGTTCACAGATTGTTGTAAAAAGTGTCAAGCTGGTGGCCACAACATTGTGATTGAAACTCCACCTGTTTTTTTTACATGTGTCACACACAAAAAACAGGCAGAGCTTTGATCACACCATCATGGCTGATATCTTGACTTTTTTTTTTTTAACCATACCCCGAGGACACTCCTGCTTTCAGAAAGAACACACTGAAATAATAATTGATTTTGTGGAAATCGTTTTTATTAACTTTTCTGGGTTTAAATTTGCCTCCTTATGCACAAATAAGAAACTAACCGCTAAAAGAAATGTTTAAAAATCCATTTTAAAACTTATTCTAGATTTTTAATGAGATGTGCACTAAGGTGATAGATATTTGGCATTTTGTATAGAACTTTATGGCAGAACTCGGGAAGTTGCTTTGTATTCAAATAAGCTAAATTTTCTATCACCTTCCTTGCTCATTTTGTTTCCTTCCAAGGTAGAAGTGCTGACATAACAGTAAAAGACTGATGTGATGGAACAGAAAATGCAGTTTGTAACTTTCCAAGGGACTATAAGAGTGTCCATTAAAAAGCAATAGATCTGAAGTAAACAGTCAGACTTCTAGAAATTCATTCGCAGCAAGGCAGAAGCATGCAGAAATTAATTAACCTCTCTGCTATTCATTTCAGATGGACGTTCTGAATCACTTCTTCTAAGAATATATGCCACTTAATTATCAACAAGGAAAGAAAAATTCATCTCATAGCTATAAGTGAAAAGGAGGGTGGGGGTGAGACTGTACTGTGCATAATTCACATTGGAACTCTTGATTCTTTACCAGAAGCTTCTCAAATTACTACTTTATACAGTGCTGCATTTTCACAGTATTTATTGGTTGTCCTAATTATGCCATTATTCTCCAACACAGGGTTCCTCAACCTTGGCGACTTGAAGATGTGTGGACTTCAACTCCCAGAATTCCCCAGCCAGCATGGCTGGTTGGGGAATTCTGGAAGTTGAAGTCCACACATCTGCAAGTCACCAAGGTTGAGGAACCCTGCTCCAACAGACTCTTTAATATTTGCATGTCATTTCCCTGTGTCTTTCCATGCCATAGAAGGGCTTGTTTGTTTCTCCCCTCAAGCAGACACCCCATTTGCAGAACTTTTCAAGTTTTGGGAGATTTTATAACCCTTCACCATTCCTGAGGCATCCCTTTCTGTGACATTTCTTGTAGGAAACCATCCACACCTGCAAGTGCACACTTCCACAAATCTTTGCCATATAGTTTCTGCCTTTCATGAAGTTTATTTTATTCAAGTATTGGTTGGATTATATTTCTCTCACCTGCTTTCATATATTTAGAATCAGCTTTAAAGCTCCTGGCTAAGTCCTGCAATGCCCAGATGATTATTCCTTTTTTATTCCTTTCCCTTACCGTGTTTCTAATGGCTTTTGTTTACAGTTCATGCACTCAAACCCTCATTAAATAATTTAGCTGCCTTCCGGAGGACTCATGTTGTATCCTCTCTACCAAATTAGATGGATGAGGGGAAGCAAAACACCAGCAAGCTCGTTTTTGTCTTTCTGAAAAGGCCCACACATCATGCAATTTGGGAGAGATCTGTAGATAATAAGGAAGGACAACAATTAATTTGGTCAGCTTGGAGGACCACAGAGACAATCATTAATTGGTTGGTTAGTCATCTCCTAGCATTCTGCACCCACTGAAGTGGATGCACACAGTGGCTTAATGATAAGGTAGCAATGCAGGTTCAGATCCCAGAATTATTCTCAATCCTTTTATATCATATTTGCAAGGCTTGAATAACAGTATAAGCTGCTTATCTGGAAAAACCTTCTATTTCCATTAATTCTCTACAGACTGGCATCAGGCATGTGTTTTTGCTGTGGCCGACAGGGAAAAAGAGGTAATCATTAACCAGACCCTCTAATGTTTCTGTCAATTCCAAATATTCCTGAAGCTAGGCAAATAAATTATTTCCTTCCATTAGCTAGGAATCTGATCAGGTTGACAGATGTTAGAATCCCTACATTCAAGGTTTTCCCAGCTATCTCCATGTTTTCAAATTAGCATTGTAGAATATAATACCCCACAAGAAGGCATGTATGCCTTGACTTCAAAGAATAATCCATTCTTTTTTTGTTTCAGGAATTCGCAACATCCATTAATCTGAGGTCCTCACTAAGCATTACATGACATGTCAAGGACTGCACTGCGAAGGTATGTGAGATCAAGATCTAATGGGGGGGGTGGGGTGCCGTTGCTTAGGCTTCTACAAGACTTAAGGCACCAATCATGTCTCTCAACTCCTAATTGCAAAAACGTTTAAAGCCCAAATTTTTGTTGTCTCTCATTTTAGAGTAGTTCTATGGGCTAGATAAGGGTTGTTGGAAGACCACAGGCAGCCTTTGCTGGCTCACTGAGCCCACCATCATTTAAAATAGCATTGTAATATGATCCAATGTCATTTGTTTCAGGTTTTTCTAAAATTCTAATGACTATAGATCAAAGTACATGCTATATTTCTGACATACAACTCCTGATCTGCATTTTATTTAGTCCAAAATAAATTTAGGACTATTGTGCACCAGTAGGAGAGATTTATTATTCTAACTTTTTTTCTCTGCAAGGATAAAAATTAAAAATAATTAGAAAAAGTTAACAGGGGCTGTGAAAGCATTTTTCTTTTTTTTTAATTAGTTACACAGAAGAATCTCCATGTCCTATTTACAGTGGCCCTAATTTAGAAAAGAACATATATGCTTGCTTTGGACTATATAAAAAGTAAAATAATTAATGTGTGCTATTATATTGACATAATTATGTCCATGAGAATGGGAATTTTCTTGGAATATCTGAAATCTTGCCCCTCTTATTTATATCTGGTGAATTACAGGATATCTCGGAAATTGATGTTTAAATAGATTTCCAAGCTTCAGATAGCAATTTGTATTCATCTAGGTAGATGAGATTAATATTACCGAGGTAAACAGTTGCTTTACCAACTTGCTCTGTGACTGTGAATGACAGAACTATTCTATTAAGATGTTATTTATGCTGAGAGACTGTTAAAGGACCCCTGGGCTAAATCCCTTTTTTTAAAGTCAAGGCATAGTTTTTCTGAGAAGCAAAAAAGAACCTATAATTATGCAGCAATTTAAACTGCTGTGTAATCACATTATGAACAGTTGTATTCTCCACAGATATAATGTCTTCAGCTACAGTGTACTGAGAAATTATTTGTATAAGGGCTGAAGCACCTTATGTCATATATTTCTCCTACATTCCAAATCTTTAGGTGGCACTTCTATGTTAGTGATGTTGAAGGTGCTGACAGAAAGGTCAGTCTCCAGCTGAGGACTGGGTGGACAGAATTACCCAGGGCAAAGATCCCATGCTAATCTATTTCGATTTGTAGCAATACATTTGAGTCAATTGGATGACAGGTTGGAGGTTTCAAACCTCCTTTCTCAGAAACCCTCTGAATATTTATTTATTTATTTATTTATTTATTTATTTATTTATTTATTTATTTATTCAACTTGTATGCCACCCATCTCCCCCAACGGGTGACTCTGGGTGGCTCACAATAAAAACACAGCTCTCACCGAGATGGCTAAAAACTATAAATAATTAAAAACATATTAAAAACCCTAAAAAACCTCCTCTGGTTTATGGCCTTAAAAAACCTGTAAGATGCTGGGGGGGGGGGGAGACAACCCATCATCCCACCAGCCATCTCCACAGGTGCGGGCCCCCCTCTGGCCCCCAGGCCTTCTGGCAGAGCCAGGATTTAATACCTTTCCTGAAGGCCATGAGGGAGGGGGCACACCGCACCTCAGGAGGCAGGATGTTCCATAGGGCGGGCGCTACAGCAGAAAAGGCTCTCTGCCTCGACCCCACCAATCGAAATTCCCTGACTGGTGGGGTCTGCAACCTGCCCCTTCTGCTGGACCGAGTGGGACGGGCTGAAGTGACCAGGGCGAGGCGGTTCCTCAGATAACCTGGTCCTGTGCCATAAAGGGCTTTAAAGGTAATAACCAACACCTTGAATTGGACCCGGAAACAAACCGGTAACCACTCTTATACACTCTTTCTCCCCCTCCTACCTCAGTATAATGGCCTGGGAGTTCTCAGTGCCACCATCTTTCTTTCAGGGAGATACCATTACTGGGCATTCTCCCACATATCCTGGTATGTATGAGACAAAGCGCCAATAAGCCACAACATGTGTCTTATTGGCAAGTAAAAGGGGAAAAATAATTACAAGGGAAATTTATAGCACCATCTCCCGGCCCTGTGATATTGAAGTTTGTGGCTATGGAAATCAGCAATTCCTCTGTATTTTGTGGGGAAATAGAACAACCTCACAGGAGATCAATAGAATCAAACTTTATTTTTGAAAATGAAAAAAAAATGCATAAATCCTTTTTAACTTTAAACACATACAAAACAAATAGTGGAGGAACTAAAAATGTAAGGCTGCTAAAATCACAGACAGCATCTCAGCAGACCTCCAAGAGAAAAGTATGCAGGCAAAGACTCTGAGCAGATCCCAACACGAGTTCCTATTAGAAGCAACTCTGATGTAAATAGGTACCAACTTACACAAACCATACAAGGAGTGAGCTTATAGAGAGATAATAATAATCAGAGACAATAAATTAGACCTAGCCATACAGAAAGAAAAAGAAAGTGAACTGAGCACAGTTCTTCACTTTTACCTATTCCTCTAGAGAATAGATGACCCTTGGAACAGATGTTACATCTGTGCTAATCTTTTACCTAGAAAATTCTTCTTCCTGCAAATTCCAACTTTAATCAGAGGTTGAAGGAAAATCTTGACTTTCTCTTTCTGCTCTCCACCTCAGTACCCAGTTTCTTGCTCCTTTTATCCTGGAGTTTTATCTACAGTTTTCAAAGTTTTCACTTTTTCTCTCTTGCAAAAAGGAAGGGGGTTGGATAATCTGACTTTGTACATGACCCAGGACAGGCAACTCTCCCTCATGAAGATGATTCCATGTCTGAGATGAATGACTGTGGACTGGTATGTCTGAGTCTGCCTGGCAAGGAGGCTGCAGTCTTTTAAAAGCAGACTGGTTATTCACGGCACAGGTTTAAGATCATTTCTGCAACCCTTCTCCCCCACCAAATCTAATATACCTGAGTAAGAGTGACTTTTAATCTGCATTGGGTTTGACATGGGGAATTCGGCAAACTCTATGTTACTTTTTTCTAATTGATTAAGGAAGGAGGCAACTCAAGTATACCTATTGCTTCATTCTATGCCTCTGTGTTTTTTATAAGCTGTCAGATATATCCTATTCTCGAGGGATTCAGAAGGTAGTCTGAACATGTTGAATACGTTCAGGACAACTGTTTCTTCTGAGAACAGTCAGCCCATCAGAATGATAAAATGATGAAACTATGTTGTTACATTATGAAGTCAAAGTTCAAAGGTGCAGCCCTGATGGGACTTCATTCACCACAGTCAGAGGTGATTGTGGTCCCTTTAGGGGCAATGTATGCTGCCAATTAGATCCACTTATGTTGATGAATGATATTGCATATTGTAGAGAGTAAGAGAGATGATCCTGACAGAGATACACAAGATTCATTGCTAGGGCAATGAGGAGTGAAAAATATTTTAAATCCACAGATAATGTTTGGAAATGGCTCAGACAGACACCTCTGTAATACACTGAAGTATAAGAAGAGGGATGGATGTGCAGCACAATAAGACTTGCAAGATTCTGTTATTACTGGTAGTCCTTGTTTAGCAACCACAATTGGGGTCAGCAACTCAGTTGTTAAGTGAAGCAGTCGCTAAGTAAAACCCCAACTGTGCTTACAATCTTCAGCTTTCCTTTGCTTTACAGACCTGTGAAGGTCATAAATGTGAGGATTGGTCGCAGTGTTACTTTTTCATCCCTGCATAACTGTGAATGGTTGCTAAATAAGTCAGTCACTAAATGAGGACTACCTGTATAGCCAATCTCAAAAAAAGTGGTTTTAGCCTTCCTGTGGACTTGATTTCTTGGTCTGGTCTACCTAGCGGGGCTGACATGAATAAATATTCCATTCTCTTGAAATGTTTGAGTTTGTTCTAATGCATTGGATATTTCAGAATCCAAGAAAAAGTGATATAGACCATTTTGCTTAGGACAGTATTATCTAATCTGGTATCTTTGAAGTGTGCAGAGAATACCACTCCCAACATCCTTAGCCAGGTGCAGAGCCCATACATCAGGAAGGTGCCAGGTTGGGATGGAGCTAGTTGAGTGCCTATCAAGACCATGCTGTAGACATTTATATCCAAATGGAATCCCTGAAGTTACTGAAGTGCTGATCTAGCAAAGCCAAGAGGCCAAGAGTACCTGCACACAAGTTTGAAATCAGCACTGGACCTGCCCATTTTCACAAGGTCAGCAAGAGTGCTTTGTGCTGTATTATAGGTGAGACCGCTCCATATGTTGCCTTTTCCCTGAAACTGATGCAGCTCTTTAGAGCTTCTGTGAAGTCTGCTCCCCAGTGGCTCTAATTCTCATTTCACCTCACTTCTGAACCCTCATGGGGGGGGGGGGGTACTTTTACCTTGTCCTATTTTCCAGTGCCTTTCTCTTGCCATAAAGCATCGTGTTCTATGTTTCAAGGTCAGTAGCTAGAAAGATGAATGCAGGAAATAGAATGGTGGCTCTTAGCGTTCTTATTAAGCCTGGCCAATCTGGAAAATCGTATTCTCTGGATGACATATGGCACAAGAAGTCACTGAACAGATTTCTGATCTGATAAGGAGGTCGTTGCAGTCCAGGGTATATCCTAGATAGCGGATAATGTAAGTGGCAAAGAAGGTGAAAAAGTATCATGAAGATTTGCATTTAGAGTTTTGAAACATAACCTAATGGTCAGCACAGAGACAAAGCCTAATCATCATGAACAAAAACCTGACAGAAAACAATAATGTGCCATACATCGAAAAGTGCCAAAAAGGGGAACTTGGTAGATTTCCTCAGGAATCAAAAGGCATTGAACCTGGACACCCTCAAAGAGATCTCTGCTAATAATAGGATGAGAATAATTCGTCTTAGATAGGTTCACAGGGTTAAAGGCCATCCATGTAATTATCTTTCCTGTATCCATTTATAGATTTGACAATTTTCTATTGGCATTTAAATCCAGCTTGGAAATGAAGTGGATAAATAACGTGTAAAACTGATATAAAAATTTTGACTAGTATACTCTTACAAACATCCTGACAAGCCTATTTTGTGCCAACTGCAGTTTCAAATCTGCCTTTTAATGGCTATTTGGGATGTACCCAGTATGGGGGCATCTTCAGTCTTTTCTCCACAGTATCTTAAGGGAAGTTCAATCAACACTTAATCCTTGCTTTTATTTTACACTCACAGTCTAATTTCTACTTGATATTTGTTCTGTTAAATAACATATTTAATGGAGGCTCCATCACATAGACATTTTACTGCCAGTTACTTGTATTACAGGAAACTGCCTGCAAATGGGAAATATTTCAGTGAGAAGAAAGAAATCTAATTGTTTAGGGGTGGGGAGTTAATGAGAAAGAGAGGGGGAGGCAAGAACCTGAGTAAAGCTTAAATCAATTTGCTGAAGCGTGCTTTTACTCATGCTGTTGCAGGCTGTGCTTTAATCAGTACAAGGCTCTACCAATTTCAGATAATTACTGTTACTTTTCTAACAGAAGAAGAATTGGAGCATGATCTTTTATCGGTGCAAGTTGCAGGATAAGGGAACTTTTCACACCCAGGGCACCTAAATGAACTTAAACTCAACACTTAAACATTCGCCCACGAACCTCTTTCAGTCCAAAGGAAGTAAGTTCACTTTACCCTTTGGCACTTGGGATGTCTTGGAGGGCATTTATTGAGTATACCCCATGTACACATGCTTTGTAAGTCATGTGCCAATGATTCCATTGCTCTGCCTGTTTTAGCAATCAATGGAATCTTTGTCAGTATGTTTGAAACTGTTCAGAGCCCTCTTTTGGCCTTTACAGTTTAAATTAATTGCAGAAGAAGTGCAGATAAATTGTGGATATGATTAGGTTGAAAGTGTACTGTGCTTTTTTTCCAGACATTCTCACTGATGTTCAAAGCCTCCAAAGTTTTTGGCAGCTTTTCTGTGCTTGCTCTGCAAGAACAACACTGTCTCCCCTTTACGGCAAATGATTTGCCTTCAGTTGTGTCAGCGTGAACTCAGAATCTGGTAATGAGGTCATTCACACAGGCGCTCTATGCATCCTGCTAGAAGTCACCCAACAAGAGTAAAAAAGAGGAAGCTGATTTGCATTAAAAGGGTTGAACTGTGTGTGTGTATTATCGTTATTATAATTTAAATAGAAATACTGCTCGTATAAGAGGGAAGAATATGACCAGAGAACCTGTGCACGGCTCAGTCTGCTCTCCTGGCACTAATTATTGATGGTATGTCCTTCTGATTGTTCTTTATCTTCTGACAATCTGACAGAACTTCATATAGAGGATTGTTCTTTATGTAGAATACCTGGCTGCTATACCAAACTGTATTTTTTCATTTGTTTCCTGAATGTGCAAGTGTACATTCTTCATGCCACGACAAAATAGCCTTTTACCATAGGTAGATCTAGCTCAGTATTGTCAAACTGACAAATGGAGGTTTTTCAGGATTGCAAGGATTAGCTAGCCTTGCAGGGAGGAGGAGGGACCAGACTGGGGACCCCTTGCATGTAAAGCATGTAATCTTCCACTAAGCCATAAGGTTTCTTATATGGAATCAGGCCACCCGTTCACAAGATCAGTATTGCCAAATCTGGCTGGCGTTGGCTCTCCAAAGTCTTGGGCAGAGATGTTTCCCAACAGCTGGGCTGGTAATGGATTAGATGATCATGATAGGTTGGCCAAAGGGTTGCCACAGGCCACCCACACAGTAGCATTGCATAGAAAATGAAAACTCTGATAATGAAGCTTCAGGATTATCTTTTCAAAACAAAGGCCAATGGGGTAATCATTTGTCCTACCCAAAAACACACAGTTCTATGTTCCAGAAGCCACTCCTCTTGCACTATAACTGAGATCTCAGGCTGAGAAAGAAACAGAGGTGTCTCAAAACATGATTAATGACAAGCAAATGGATATTCCAGGGTTAGTTATATTTGGAAAAAGAACTGTTAGCCGATCAGCTTTGCATTCTGGGAACAAGAGGTTCAAAATGGCTGTTTAGAGACCCTGTCCTAGTGAATTTACTAACAAATGAGTGCTAGAATTCTGGCTTATTCAGTTTCCAAGATTCTGTATATTAATCCCTTACCTTCTTGACAGCAAACCTAACCAATGATGACCATCATGGATCTCTCTTGTTGGGCTGTATTGTGCTTCTGGAGGCCTGACTTGTGCAAAAAGAGAAACGTAGAGAAGTGACTTTAAGACCGTGAACATAAACCAAAGGGGGAAGCCATTAAAAGCATTTATTTCAGCCATGTTTTTGATAGCTTTTACTTCCTGCAGGAAAAGAGAATCTCTGGAAAATAAAATGGTTAGGGACTGTTTTATAACCACCAACCATTTAGAGGAATACCTTTCTTCTTTTCCTTTCATAGTTGTGTTGCATCTATTCCTCACTGCGGTGGACTAGCAGTTCCCACCCCTGCTGTGTTTTTTTTTTTGGATAAAAGTGAGAGAGCTCTGGTTGCAAATGAAGAGCAGTAGATTCTGCAGGACCAGTGGAGGTGAAATCCTACAAAAGAGATGATTAACTCTAAGCACCTCAGTGGATTTCTAGGTGTTAAATTCACACTCTTCTACAGGCACTGTAGAGAGCTGCGGCACCCAAATTTAAGAGATGGAGAAAAGAGACTTCATGCCCATCTTGTCTCCTCTGCTGAGCAATCATGGTAATGCTGGCTGGAGCAATGTTGAGTTTGTGCAACTGTTGCAGGTGCTTAGTAATGGCTAGCTGTTCTATGATAGAAAAGGAAGAAAATGAATAAGCAAGTATGCTGTCCTGTTTATCCTGGGGAGGGTCCTTTAAGTGCTAGGAGAGGTGGGAGATGGGGGTGGCATCATCAGTGAGAGGAGGCTCAAAATCAGTCAGAAGATGGACAGTGCATTGCAATGCAAGCCCTTTCCCTCTTGTACGTGCATCAGTGTTGCACATCTGTTCACTTCTGTCCACCTCCTTGCCAGTTGTGACCCCCTCATGCAGATGCTGTTGGGTGGGGACAATGTCCTCCCTCTCACATCTCTGCTTTTTAATGAGGAATGCTGGGGTGTGACGCCGAGGTTTTCTCTATGCAAAGTATGTGCTACAGTCCCTGCTTTTTTAGGCTTAGACATGTTTTAGAAATATCTAAAGAGACATCTAGAGATGTGCCTTGGGAAAGATAGAATATGAATAAGATTTCACTCTTTAATGTGAATGTTGCCAAGGAGAAAGTGATTTACAATATCTTAATTTTGGGATCCAGACTGTGTAAAATAGTATTTTATAATTTTCATTTAAAACATGTGAAAAAGTACCTGTTTAACTTAGGATATTTTTTCCTTATTCAAGAGTAATACATTCAGAACGAAGGGAGTAGATATAGCCGTAAGTTGCCTGTATTATTCATTGTGTCACTTATGGTATCGGTCTTTCGTGTTTGCATCATCTGTAGGAAACCGGTGGCTAATAATAATTAAATGGGAAGTTAATTTGATCTGAATAATGGCATGACTATATACATAGGCCTGATACTGACATTTAAGCTGTTGTTTGAGATCTTGGGAATAGGTATCTAAAAGTATGTACCTGCAGCGAGTGGAACTATTCCACCACTATAATAGCTGTTGGAGGCATAGTCTGATTCCGAACTATAAGATGCTCTTAATGTGGAAGTTGCTCTTCTGTTCTTGGAAGAGCTACTCTGAATCTGGGTCCCTAAACTTTCCTAGCATGAAGTTTCAGGGATGGACAGAATCTGGCAGCCTTGTTCTTTGTGCAAGAATAAAATCGCTCTGGTGTGGTTGCTTATTTTTTGCTGGTTATTGTTTGTTTGTTTGCTTTATATCTCATTCAGAAGCTCAAGGGGTTCCCTCCTCCTTGTTTTTTCTCAGAACGGCAACCCTGTGAGGTAGGTTGGACTGAGAGACAATGACTGGCCCAAAGTCACCCAGTGAGCTTCTGTGGCTGAGGGTGGACTAGAATCTGGGGGGTCTCCCCTTTCCTAGTTCAGCACCTTAGTCAAGCTGTGGCATGTATGTAAAAGATAGAAATAAGTGGTAGATGTCTGTGATGTGTCTGAGCTACATAGAGTGAGTGAGAAGAAAGGATGGAAGTCAGAATTCAGAGATATTGGTTCTAGCACATTTATTTTATTTTATTTAGTTAGTTTAGTGTCATAGGATTCCATATGGATGCTTCTCATTCCATGTAGTCAATGATGTAGATAGCTAATTTTTAGACACTGGATTTATTGGTTTTACTGGGAAGGAGGTGTCTCGTGATGGTATAATAAAGGAAGGTGACCTCAGGGTCAAACCAGCACCTCCCTCTGAAGTCCTTTTGTTCTGAGGTCACTTTCTTAAAGGTGCCAAAAGAAGAGAAGGTCCCGCAACACACAGTTAAAAAGAGATAAAACACAATTCCAGCTACAGCCAAACCACTCAGTTTCCAACCTTGTCTGCCCTCATCCGTGACTCCAGCCAACTCTCTAAAGCAGGGTTCCTCAACCTTGGCAACTTTAAGACGGGTGAACTTCAACTCCCAGAATTCCCCAGCCAGCCTTTCCCCTGCAAAGGTTGAAGAACTCTGCTCTAAAGACCCAAAAAACCCTTCCCCCACAAGCCTGACGGAGCCCCTTTCTTTTCCTTTATTGGCTCTCCGGGTCATGTGACTACTTCTGGGTACATCAGATCTTAATACTGTCCATCCAACCAAAGGTGCTATATTTGTATATTCCAAAGTTGCCCAAACTGGAAAATTAACACCAATTGTTGACTTCTAGTATTTAATACTTGACAATAGGTAAGCTTGATGATATAATTCCAGATTTGGAAAACCGAATCGTCCCTCATCAATTGGTAATTGCATTTTCTGTAAAGATATTCTCGGAATCAAAGAACCCCATACAAATTTTCTAAACAAGAATTTATTTTCTGAAAATATTTTTCAGATATATGAACTGGAATTCCTCTCAGAATATAAATTAATCTGGGAATAATATTCATTCTGAGAGCATCTAAAGGGTGAGGTTTAGTGACTCCCTTCTATCAATATCTGAAGAAACCTCTTTATACATTTTATTTATATTACATGTTACTGAGTTATATCTTTTGGTATGCGCATACCTAAATATTTAAAGGATTTGGTACAAATACGGAATTAATATTATAAATATTTACTTCTTTAATTTTGGTTATCACAGCTCCAACATGTTAGTAGAATGTTAATCTGGCAAATCTGCATGGAACCTTTAATTATATAAACAATATGCGCGAACAGAAGCAAAAAGCTTTTTTGTAAACCTGTACAACAACGTACTTGGCTGTATTACTTACTAGGGCAAGAAAAAGTACCACCATCAACTTCAGAGTGAATTCAGTGATAATTATCCACACCGTGATGTACAACAGCATTGGCTTTATTGCACAGTTGGATTTAGAGGGTGGCAAGATTGCAAAGCATGTGGAGGGTTCTAACTAATTTTCAATAAAGAATAGAGTTCCTTATTCTTATTTCACAGAGAACTCTCAGGAAGTTCAGAATCAACAAGGGCAAATGATTACTCTGTACCTACTACTTCTAAATGAAGGATATGCCCCTCCATTCCTTAATTCTTTACTGCTTTATTGTATTACTGATGCAGAATGTTTTCCATAATCTAAATCATAGTCTATAGTACTGCTTTTGAATTTTTTTTTTTTAAATGTTATTTTGACTATTTTCCATGATTGTATTGTATTTATTTATGCACTTAGTTTAATTGTTAAACACAATAGATTGCAGAGTTGGGCAACCTTATATATGGTTAAAAAAAATAAAACAATGGGTTCATTTAATTTCTCTAGTATACAATTTGTCAAATATAAGGTAATGTTTCATCTGCAAACAAGCTTCATTCGCAACAATTAATAATGAAGAGCTTTGCACAGGCCCCAATGTTTATCTATCTATTAGTCATTCAAATTTTAATAGAGGAAACTTTTTAAAATGTTTTAGCAGCCAAAAATTAGAGATTACATATCCTAGACCATCCTTCAATGTTCAGCCTTGCTGTCAGCCCACAAATCTCACCCTCGTTGCATTTGGGTATTCATGGCTAGTGAAGTCCCACCCCTGAAAAAAACCCAAACAAAAATCCCTCTTCCCCACTTATTCACAGAAAGTCCAGCAAAGAATGTGCTAGTGGTTAGTTTTGTCTCCCTCCCTCAAACCATAGCTCAGTGGTGATACTTGGCATATTCAAAGACCATAATCAGTTTCTGACATCTCCAGTGTTGGTGTCTGAGCCAACCCAGTTGGGAAAATAAGGGAAATATCCCCATCTACTAGGAGGAAGAGTCCATTGAATCAGCTAACAAGAAGCCTCGATGCCCCCCACCCCAGAGCTGAGACTAAGCCCTCCCATCTTGTCTTGCCTGTTGGAGGTTTGAATTCAGCAGGAGCCCTTCTTAAAGGATACGTTCCTGAGCTTATGTAGAGTGCTATAAGAATGCCAAGAAATTAAGCAGAAGCAGATCCCCTGCAAAAAGGAAACTGCTCATAATATAGTTGTCTTGAATGAAGAATACGGGCTTAGACCTGCTATCAGCGAATGCTAAGAGATAGTCAGTGTATTTGAAATGAAATGTAGGTTTGTTGAGAAATATATAGGATAGGAAAGCCTCGGATCCCTTTAAACTACCACTTGAAGCGAGAGAAAAATGAGAGAGAGGAGGAGGAGAGAGAGACAGACAGGAAGTTCCCTAGAGCAGTGTTTCTCAACCTTGGCAACTTTAAGATGTGTGGACTTCAACTCCCAGAATTCCCCAGCCAGCCATGCTGGCCAGAGCATTCTGGAAGTTGAAGTCCACCTATCTTAAAGTTGCCAAGGTTGAGAAACACTGCCCTAGAGACTCCTTAACTAACAATAGGCCAGAGGAGAGAGAAACCCAGCAACTATGTGTATTAAGACCCTTCCCTTTATCTGTATCTTCCCATTTGCCTTAGTAGCCCAAAGACTCACAAGTACAAAAAGGGGATGTAGTCTCCACCATTGGCACTGGCCCATTGGATGCCCACTGAAAATCACATGCTATAGCAGCCCATTTAGTGCACTCCAGGTATGTTGGTATTACAACTGCCCAAATTCCCAGCCCAATTTTGGCATGGGAATTCTAGGAGTTTTAGCCACCAATCTGCTAAATTGGGAATTAGGGAGGGAGGGTGGAGTAAATTAAGGCAGAGGCTTATTCCAGATAATGGAAGGTATGCCATTATCCCACCATATTCCTGGAGTTCTAGGGAACTGAAATTCAAGAAGGTAACAACTTCTATGTCTGTTTGCTTTTTTTTTTTTTTTTTTTGTACTGGTGGTTCCATGTTTTTTCTGATCAGAAAAAAATCATTTTGCAGAGGAAGGCAGTGCAATATCTTTTTAATTAAGAGTGGAAGGCTCTCTTCAGTCTGGAAATATCCAGTGTCAAAATGATTGAGATATGGGAGGGGAAAACCATACTAAAGGAGCACAGTACTCCATCACCTGTCACTTCATCATCATAACTGGAGTTTGTGCTCCAGTGAGAAATTCAGATACAATCCATTCCCGCTGAAAGAAGAAAAGCATCAACTTTCTGCATTTGTTAATCGTTCCACCTCTTTAACACAAATACACTTTTCAGTTCTTATTGTGATATAATATATACTGACTTTGATAAATGGTGTAAATTACTAATACAAGAGTTATGTAGATATCTGGAGAAGATGATACCCTCCCCCCCCCCACACCATTGGCTCAATGTGTCCATGTGTCTTTGCTCAAAACATCTTCTAGACAATCCCTTTTTTGAAAAGCATGTAATTCAACGTGATCATATTTGACCAGCTCCGAGAAGGGGGGAAAAATCTGCAGACACATTTAGAGTTAAGAAATGGCTCTAATGCTGCGACGACAGAATTAGTCTGCAGTAGAAGACAGAGAGGGTTGTAGTGCATACAGATGGAGGAGGAGGAGTGGGAAGAGACTGCAGTAAAGCTCAGTGTGTAGAAAGAGAAGTGCACTCAGAGGCTGGAAGAATGTACCTTCAATTTAAGAAACAGGCAAGGAAGAAAGAAATTACCAGAAAAAATGAAAGAAAATAAAGTCCTAAAGTAGACATGGTGCACAGACAGATGTGGACTAAATTTGTGCGGAAGAGATGAAATAAACCACTAAGCTAGCTGTTATAAACAATGATCCCAAAGTGGGAGGATGATAATTTCACAATCTGTTTACTGAAATAAAAGGCTAGGCAATTAAAACAAATTTCATGTATGCAATAAATGCTCCTGGACTAGAAGATCTAAAGATGGTAGCTGACCTTGACATGACCTGGCATGACATGAAAAGGCACTTTTCAGTGTGTTCCTATATATTAGCTGGCCCCAACTTGGTTGTCATTTCTGAGAATTAAAGTCCATGCCTCTGGAGGATACCCAGGTTGGAGAAGACTGCAGTAAATCCCTGCTGCTAAGTCCCATTGAATTCACTGAGACTCAATCCAAGGTAACTTCTACTGTTTTATTTTCTTAAGCAAGTGTGGGTATTCTGGAATCAGGTTCACTTAACGCAGACTACTAGTGCCTCAACTCTTGGGGGACCATCAGGATTAGAAAATCAAGAGCGTGGGATTGAAGCCAAGAGCACAGTCCTGCCATAAAATATACCAGCTCTAAATTACATGGGAATGTAATATCCGTCTAATACCCTTGCTTCTTTATTGTTTTTGAAAACAGGTCTGAAACGGCATTATGTGTATTGGCACGCCATGCTCCAATAATCTGCTGCCCTGACATAGAAAAAAAAGCTGCCAACATTTATTTAGGTTTTATCTTCTGGAGTCCTGAAGGGTGAGCCTACTGTTTTTGACTGAAAAGCCTCAATCTGCTTTAACAAGGAGATACATAAAATCCTAAACTTTTTGCCATCTGCAGAACTGGTGACTCATCCAGGTGATTGTAGCCTTATAAGAGTAAGGATGTGGGCCATCAACATTTTGATACATGCTACTAATGCAAAG
Source organism: Liasis olivaceus (assembly GCA_030867105.1). Classification (NCBI taxonomy): domain Eukaryota; kingdom Metazoa; phylum Chordata; class Lepidosauria; order Squamata; family Pythonidae; genus Liasis; species Liasis olivaceus. The sequence goes on from CM061349.1 coordinate 195,049,993, forward strand.
TTTTGTGTGTGATATAGTAATCTTTACAAACAGTCCAATATTTCCATGTTGTATGTGTGGGCAGAAGAGGCTGAGACAGCATTATTTCTTTAAGGTTACCAACTGGAATCAAGGACATCTAACAGTCTTACACATCTTAACGTGAGAGTAAACTTTACAATAGACATTCCTCATGTTTGGATTCGATTCCAGAATGGTCCTTTGGAGCATATGGGGAATGGAAGTGCAGGATATGGATGTAGCATCCACCTGCAGCCCATTAAAGCAGCTGCATCTTTTCCCAGACTTGTAGGGCAACTATGGAAGGTAACTGCACGATCCCCAGAAGAGATGCAAATGCTTTCAATAGTAAAAGAGCAAAAACGTTATGGACCTTACTGCTTTCTTCAAGGTTTTTAAAACCTACTTTGGCTCACCTTTGAATGTTGCCTTAGCTGGACTGCCAGTTCATCTGATATTTTCTCCAGTAATTTTTTATTAGATTTATATCCCACGGTGATTTTTGTACAAGTCCAGGTAGTGTAGCTAATGCTCCCACCTCTTATTTCCCCCACAATCAGTCCTGTGAGGTGGGTTGGGCTGAGAAAGAGGCACTCAGCTGGCTTTCATGTGTACTCACAGTCTTCCACTGTCTAGTTCAATACCTTAACCACTACATCAAGGTAGCTGTCTCAGATAATTAGGCACTTAGGCCACCAGATAAAGATTTGGGGTGGGGGAGAGGGCTTAAAATGCAGTGAGGTAAGATGACACTATCACAGAAAGTGATGCAAAATGAGCTTTAGCTCTAGGCAGGTGCTGGCAGAAATGCACGGCAGGGGAGAGCTTTCCTGGGGCCAACTACTTGTGATCCTGCCAACTGATCAGGGCAGATAAATCTGTAGAGGTGGCCTACTGCACATGTGTTTGCAGTTCTCTATCACACAGCCAGCCTGAATATGCCTGGTAGCCTTACTTCCTCCACCAGAGTTCCTGTGCTAGGCAGGCCAGTTGCTAAGCCCAGTTCTTCTTCATGCAATTCTTAATGGTGTTAGAGCTGCCAGATCTGGGCTGCAGAAATCTGCATGACCAGCAGATCAATGTTTCTTGACCATTTTTCACTCGTGGCCCTGTTCCAACCTTGTTTTTCTTCTATGGCCCTCCGTCCAGGTCCCATTACCAGATATGGACATGGGACAATAATTGGTGCATTTTCTGGTGTCAACGAGGCAGTATTAGCAGTATAGTACACTTTGCTTTTCTGTGGTCTTAGTGGCATATGCTGTGGCCCCCTGTTACATGTTTTTCACCTGTGGCCCCCTTGAAATATCCTAGGACCCCCAGGGGGCCATGTGGCCCCCAGTGGAGATCCACTGCAGTAGATGACAACCGTGTGATGTAGAAGTTCTCACTCTGCTGCCATCTGTTACTCATCTGGATTTTTGCATCTGTGATCTAGAAGTCCTAATGCTAGTGGATCCTGGCATAGACGGCTGATGTATTTCCTTTGCTTCATAGCTTCTAGAAGTCTGGCCTGTGTTTCCTAACTGACTTTGTAACTCCAAGCCAGCTTATAGTTTGGTTTTTCTACAGTCTAATTTGTGGAGCCATGAAAGTTTAGCTAACCTTGATTTGAATGCTTCTCATTATTATTAGCTTTTTTGGGGGGGGGGGGATTTATGGCATGATTATCTCATTTTAAAAATAAGGAATGGTACAGGGAATGCAAACTGTTATACAGCACATGCTTCAGAAATAAACAAGTGTGTTGTCTTTATTAATAGTATACTTCTCAAGGAGGAAGACTGACGGTGACAGCAGTATCAAAGTTTAGTAAAGGCCTTCAGCTTTAGGTTTGGATTAGTGGGAGTGAAATTAGGATTCACAGCTGCTTGCTCTGCATGTAACCTGGGCAATATCACAGCTTTCAGGTTCCTGGAGTGCTTCTAAATCTGTAACCTGCTTAAAAGGGGGAAAAAAAATCCAAATAGAACAACCAATATCTCTGCACATGTATTGAAGTTATAAAAAGGAAAACAGCAAGGAAAGAGCCAGTATTGGATTGGAAATTTGGTTGCTCAATTTATCTATGCATAAGAATATCGGCTTTGATGGAATGACTCAAAACTGGGAATTATTAGCTTGGAAAAGTGACAATTTGCTGTTCTTGTTTATTGTTTTTAAAACAAAATTGTAATGAAGCAAAGGAGCTGCAGATTAAAGTGAATGTGTTTGGAACCTTGATTTATTTAAAGTGTAGGTTTAGGGTTATAAATACTTTTATTCATAAATAAAAAGCTGGACGATTGTAATGTAGGCTTATCATCTTTGGGGGAAAAGGCAATGCCTCTGTGCCTTTTGGAATTGAAAAATGGATTCTGTTTCTCATCATCATGGCTTTTTTTCCAAAAGACTTCCTTGCACATTTCTCTGGGGATGAAAATATATGGAGGATGTACATCTTTTAATATTTTTCAGTTGCCTTTGTTAGCAAGAACAAAGCATTATGCTATGTATCTGATTAACTTGATAAGTGATCAAGATTTAGCAAAATAATAGAGTAAAAGAACCATTAAAATGCATAATAGTTTGTGTTCTCTCTTCTGCCCATCTGAGTTTAGCTGGAGTTTAGCTGGAGACGTGGAGTTAGCTGGAAGTAGTTTGAAGCTGGGGAAATAAAACGAACTTTGTTGATTAGATTAAATTGTCTGAAACTGAAATATCTTTTGTTTTAGATTTTTAATCCCGCCTTTATTATCTTTATAAATAAATTATTTTTATAAATAACACAAGGCGGCGAACATACCTAATACTCCTTCCTCCTCCTATTTCCTCACAACAACAACCCTGTGAGGTGGGCTGGCCTGAGAGCAACTGAGAGCAACTGGTCCAAAGTCACCCAGCCGGCTTTCATGCCTGAGGCGGGATTAGAACTCACCGTCTCCTGCTTTCTAGTCTGGAGCCTTTGCCACTAGACCAAACTGGCTCTCTCTTGCTTTTTTTTTTTTTTTGCTTTTGTATGCATTTACTTTTCAGGGACCTGATGCAAGATTATGCTTGCTATAGGAGGAGTTTCTTCGTGTTTTTTCCTGCTTCTTCATTTAAAAATGAATGGTTATTGCAACAGTATTAGAAGCTTATAGTGGTCTCATTAATCTAAAGGGGATTTGAACCCCTAGATCTACCTTTGTACTTCACATATGTTGTGAATATTATGATTCTCTTCTAGCCATTTTTTTGATTGACCCCAAAGCAAGCAACCGTAGGTATTGTATAAGTGAAAGTAAGCAGATAGCTCACACCCTCTGTTGCCTTTCACACTGTAATTAATTGCAGCCACGTGGCAGCAAAAAGTACACAGAGGGCTCAAATTACTATCTTCTTCTGTTTTGAAAATCCAGCCAATCAACAAGCATATCACACACACACACACACACACACACACACACACACACACGTGTTTTCCATAGAAAAATCAGACCCGATTAATACATATGGAGTTCCATAAAATTAAACTTATAACAAATAAAATCTTCCTCTTTCACACTAAGTAACTTTTATATCTTTTTTTTTTTTTGGTATTCTCTTTATCTTCCAAAAATTATCTTTTAATTTTTCTTTTAAAGTTGTAGTCCCAGAAATAATGAAAAAAACACCAAGAGAATTACTTGTCTGTTGCAAAGGAAGGTCTCTTCTACTTTGAAAAATAGCTATATTCCAAAGTGGGTTAGAAATGGGGTTCGGCCAGCTCTAGTGTCCATATTTAGGCTGCACCACAGCTGTGAATGAAGATGGATCCCCTGCCTCCCAGCTGCTCAGCCATTCACAGAAGCTTCCAATTAGTTATGAGGAACGGCTATCCCAGAGACCAAATGGTTGATTTCTTGCTTCCTCCTTGATTCGGAGGAAGTTGGGCAGCTAGCGCTTGCTGTCAACCACCGATCCAGCTGTGGTGCTGCCTCCCCTCTCACAGAGAGATGAAAAAGCCGCCATTGTCCCCACTGGAAGCGAGATGTACTAGAATTTTCTCAAGGGGATTGTAAAATGAAATCAAGAGAAGATTTGATAACAGAAGAATATTCTTGTCAATGGTTTTCTTATGTACAATTAATAGAAAGGTTTAAAGTGGATAAAAGATTTTATGGTTTTGAACAAAGACAGACTGAAGTTGAAATAGAATTATGTACTAATGAACATGTTATTGCTAAAATGTATAAACGTATGCTGAAATATGAGAATGAGGAAGAACAAGTGAAAGAATGTATGATAACATGAGCTAAAAATTTTGGCTATAATATACAAATGGACCAATGGAAAAATATGTGGTTGAAAGGACTGAAAGTTACATTATTTCTAGCCATAAAGAGAATTTTTATAAAATGATGTATCATTGGTATCTGTCAGTAGAAAAATTGTCTAGAATGTATAAAGGTACTTCAAATCTTTGCTGGAAATGTGAACAACGTGAAGGGACATTTTATCATGTTTGGTGGACGTGTAAAAAAGCCAAAAAATTTTTGGATACAAATACATGCATTAATTCAGAAGATTTTAAAGGTTAAAGTACAGTTGAAACTAGAGGCATTTCTTTTGGGACTAATGGACAAGCAATTAGAAAAAAGTAATGGAACTTTGACAAGACTATTATATGCTCAAAAATGGAAAGATTCAACACTACCTACAACGAAGGACTGGTTGGTGAAGATGATGGAACTTGCAGAGATGGCTAAATTAACCCCTTTGATCAGAGAAAAAACAATATCTACATTTATGGTTGACTGGGAACTTTTGCATGAAACAAGGAAAAACAAAAATCCAGATCCAGGATCTAATTAGATAGGAGTTGAATTGGAATTGGTGGGAAATGCCATTTAATGTCAAAACTCAAGCTTAATAACCGGGTTCCTAAGTATTTCCAAACCAATTTGTCCCTTTCTTTTTTCAGAGCTTTTAAGAAGTTAATAGGTTTGCTCCACTGACTTCATTAATGAAGTTCATTTCAATTTGTCACCTAGAGACCCTCCGCTAGCACCTAACACAGAAATTATATTGACCTGGTATCAGTGTAGGGTTTCTCTCCATAGAGATGTGTCCAGAGCTATAAGCTTCTGGAAGTGCTGGTAATAGCAAAGCATTGTTGTACAGCTCTCAGTTTTTGCTACATTCATTTATTTATTTTAACATGAGGCCTTTCTTAATTCCTAAAAGGCTTAAAGGATTCTTTCCAACCCCTTTACCAGCAGTGGCCATAGGAGCATCCCTGTTTTCTTCTGCATAATGCAGTAACAGGTGGGGTGTATGTGTGTGTGTTTCTGCTGTCCCCACAGATTGCCTCTGTGTTTGTATGTATGTGTGCACTGGGAAGCCCTGGGTGGGCTGCGATGCTCCACTCAGGATCTTTGACCAGAGAGTGGTTAGAATGGCCCAATCAGCAACATTCTCTGCCAAAGAGATTTATTGGTGGGACATTTTTCTCCACAAACCTTGGCCTATTTTCAAACTCAGACTTGGCCTTTGCTGGTTCCTTCACCCCCGCTCCAAATGTAATCCCATTCTGTTCAGTTTTCAGAGAGTTATCCTACCGATGGATAGATAGACCCTGAGCACCTTTACATAATTTCCTTCCAACATTTCACTGGGGTGGAAAGAGTAAAAATGATCCAGGTAGGAGAGAGGGAACATCTGGGAAGAAGAGAATGTTGGATTTCTCTAAAATAAATCTGAATGCAATGCTCACACACTGCATATGGTGTGCGTCATCTAATAGAGACATTTAAGATTAGGACTAGGTTGAAGAAATTACTGGGAGAGGACAGAGATGTTTTCGTTGAGGTTTTTGTCATTTGTGAAAAATACCACCTTCTGTGATTCTTCCCACCAGATAAAATGTACCCATTCAGTATGGGAAAAGAGGATTATCTTCACTCTACATTGTCTGCCTGATATAATTTGCAAAATGAATCTAACTGGATAGAGCTCTATGCCATGAACCTTCTTTGTCTGGAATCACAAAGCAAAAGTATAACTGAGGAACAAAAATGGAACCAAAATAGAAATGGAGAAGGGACGTAGCTCCTGTGGATACCTGCAAAACAGAAGCTATCAGTGGGTTGGGGAGAATACTTCAAATGTCCCAAAGAATATAACTAGCATTTGTTGTAGCTCTAGTTAACATGCTGTTACAAGAAACTTGCCAAATGACCATCATTGTGTCAGGAAAATATTTTATACAAAAAACTGAGTTCTAGTTAGTCCTTTCTTTGGCTAACTGATAAGAGTCTGGGATAACTACAGGTAGAAAGTAGAGCAACCAGAAATGGGCTTTAAAAATCTGGATCATTGTTTGATGGCAGGAAGGAGATACAGTTTTTGGACACTCTTTGCTCCTATCTACTAGTCTTTTGGATATGACAACTCAGAACTTGCGGTCATACTAGAAGATTTTGTGCCTATAAATATTCAGTGTGAACATCAATAACCTCAGATAAATTTTATAACTGTCTAATATGTGTTTGTCTGATAAGTTGGGATAAAAAAAAATTCAGAAATTGACTTATTGGCCAGCATTAATCAGTTCATGAATACTTTTCTGCATTCAGAAGAAAAGAAAGATAAACAGAAGAACATGCACTAAACCAAGATGAAAAGAAAACAAGTGTAGTGCCCATGTTTTATTATGAAATTTCAGTTCTGATTCTTATGAAGGCAATCCTCTTCTTCAAGGGACTCTGAATAACAGAAATTATATTTTTACAGTGTATTCATCCAAATGATAACTACAAATGCATTAAACATTCTTAAACAGTCCGGGCTGTACATAGAGAAACTGAATGCCAAATGAATAGAACAAAGGAATGTATGTTAAAATTTCTGAAACTGAGAAATGTAGAAAGGAAAAATATATTTTCAAACTGAAAGAAGCATAAAAGCATTAGAAATATCTCTGAGCAGAATCCAAATAAACGAAGTACAGTTTAACAGCAGCAATATACATGTTGTGCAAACTTTTGCCGACAATGTAAAAATGCTCCCAATTATACAAAATAGGCAAATACATACTTCTGTGCTACCGATTGTGCCCCCGCCCCACCCCCCACCATGCAGATTACTTTTCCAAGGATAAACTGATAACTTAAAAAAACCAAAAGGTAACTGACGTAAATATAGTACAATAGACATGAGCCTCTAAAGAACTTTACCTGGGTCTCTTTCTGAAGTTACAATTGATGTAAAATGTAAAATGCAGCAGCTAGGCTGCTCACTGATGCAAGATGGCTGCACCTTTAGCCACTATGTTGTCAGTTGGTGCAAGACCGTGGAATATCACGATGCCCTTGATGGAAGATCTGCACTGAGAGTCAGTTGGTTTTGGGGCACCATGTAGTGCTGATGTTCCCTTTTAAAGTCTAAACAGGTTAGGACTATTTATTATTTGTGGGCTTTATTCTATATAAGCTGCCTTGGACCAGGGGCTTCCGACCTGCCTTCATGTAAGCTCTAAAAACTGGTTTTCTTTCTCTTTTTCTTTAATCTGTGAAGTCTCCCAGAGTAGTCCAGAAATGAGTTCAATAAGTACATCTACAGGATGGTCCAAAATTAAAGATGGTGGCCACATTATCAAAGATAAATTTTTAATCTTTGCTTTTTTTGCCCATATGCACACAAACACACACACACACACACATTATACAGACATTGCCTTTTTTACATGTGTAACACACATAAGGCATATAAGAAGGGACATACTGTATAAGCAGGGGTAGGGTTTCAGTCACAGGGTCTTCATTGTCATCTCTACTTTTTTGACCTTCTCCACAGATACCCTTGCTTTGAACAAAAATCGAGTCAACAAATAAACAAGTCAATAAACCCTAACCCTAACCCAAACCCTATTGAATGAGTCTCAATGGGATTTTAAAAATACCTTTTAAAGACCAGTGTAGATGATGTTGCAACACCAAACTAGAATAGGGCTAAAATGTAAAGTGATCCATTGTGTTCTGCTTCATTCCACTCTCAATCAGCAGATTGGGCCTGCCATTCATGGAGGAAGCTGTGTGTCAAATGTCTTCAACTGTTGCAAGACCCTGCCTGTTGGCTGTGGTTGGCGAACAAGAGTGGAGTCCTGAAAATCCCAGAGAATGAAGTTTTCAATTTTAGGTACGAGCCAGACACGGCTGCAAGATTGCACATATTTGCCCGCTGGGCCCCTTGATCTCAGGTCTCCGGGTAGAGACCTCAAAGCCAATGCAGCGTAAAGATTCTCTCTCCTCATCAGAATTTCTAGTAACCTCCCAGTTACCTAGTGCAGATCCAGTGCAAGCGCCAAAGAGAGGTAATGCCACCTTGCTGGTGATATCTGGAGTTAGGGGGCTACTGAAGAAGACTGTAGAAAAGACTGAGTTTAGTTAGGGATAATTTGGGTGCTGCCTGGATGATGAAGCATTCACGCTCATGATAGTGTTGTACTTCAGCCTCTGGCAGGGACCATAGCAACCACAATATAGCTGCTTCCATAGCTGACATTAAGTTCACTGAACCTTTCCCCATGATATGCCATATGAATCTGGCAATATCTGCCCACATGTGGAAGAAAAAACCATTGCCATTCTTGGCTGGTGCACATGAGAAGCTGGACTGAAAACAAAAACAGATTAATTGTCATTTGTGAGAAATACACTGGTACAAGAAATCTCATTTCTTGAGTAGCACCAATATTTATCTCAGCTGCAGCGCCATCTGCTGTCCGGTTCCATTGCTTGTAGATTTCTAGACAAGATGTAACCAAAGGAGGTGAACAACTTTGAAAAATTTTTACAGGTTTCCTGTTTCTTCTCCTTTTTTTCTGCAAAATAATGTGTTAAGTTGTTTAAAATGAGATATGAACAATCAGTATTTCTTCTTGCACTATAGTGCTTCGGGTGGGGAGGGGAGTGCAGTTATAACCATCAACAGGGAAAACCTAATTTTCACTAGCTGAAGTTAATCCAGAATTAAGTAGCAATAGAGTTCAAGATTTCTATTAGTTATTACACTCTCAGCTTGCTGAATAAATAGACACAAGAAGGAAGGAGATATTCTGCACATTTAAATTGCAAGGAAAAATGGACCTTATGTTGAGCTTCCAGATGTGTTGACCTGAATCCTCAGAGTTGTAGTCCCAAGATACTTGGGGGCATCTTGTTTGGGAAGGTTATTGCAAACTGCAGCACTGTATTAAATATATTTCCCTAAGAACAAAACCAATAAGAAGGATTAATTTCTAAAAAATCATACATAAGATTGGACAGGCTGTAATTTTTAGAACAAAAGTAGAGTCAAATTATCAGGTCTCTTCATTATACTGAGACAGGAAGAGCAATAACCAGAACTCTAATGATTGCTACCAAGAGATGCCTCATGCTGGCTGGGGAATTCTGGGAGTTGAAGTCCACCCATCTTAAAGTTGCTGAGGTTGAGAAACACTGTTCTAAAATCTAGAGATTAACAGCAAACTGCAGGAAATATTGTTTAAATCGAACAGAGAATGCAAAATGTATTTATGGTTTCATGGCTTGAATTCACGGTATCTCCCCTTTCCTCATCTTTTTTTTTTTTATCTGCGCTCAGTCGTTATCGACTCTGCAGTGACTGCTTGGACGAGTCCCTGCAGTTTTCAAGGCAAGGAGTTTCGGAAGTGGTTTGCCAGTGCCTCCTTCCTAGAGCAGAGCCCAGCTGGCGAGCGCAGGAGGCGGGGTTTCCGTTGCTTCGCGCCCTTTTTCGGGCGAGCGCGGTTTCGTGCTTACCGGCAACTGCTCCCAACTCCTTTTGCAAGGCACCACCATAATTTTTCTCCCACCAGAGTGAGAGTACCCATTTATCTACTCACGTGAGTTTTCGATCTGTTGGATTGACAGGAACTGGGGAGGAAACAGGAGCTCACCCTGTTAACGCGAAGACTGGACTCAAACCGCTGAAGCGTCGACCATTTCTGGCCGGCAACTTCCAGTTTTGGGACCCTCCTCTCACATGCTGACCCATGGGCACTGCTCTTCAGATTTGGCATGTCTCCTGCAGAGAGGGCTTACACTGTACACACTTGTCATAGACCTTTTTGAATTTAGTAATAGATTACTAGCTAATGAATAGCAAAAATAAAGCACTTTAGATTATTTTAGCTCTTTCAATCATACACCAAAAGCTACTTTCTACAAAATGAATTAGCAAACCATAAATCTTAGAAATAAAACACAGTGAGTTGGCAGGGGTGTGTACGGAACCCTAATACAGCCTTCCACAACTTGGCACACTTAAAGTTTGGACTTCTATCATCCAAAGACTACGCTTCTAGGCTTTACACAGTTGAAATCCAACATGGCTGTGGGGCCCAGGACATAACACATGGTATATTTTGATCCATTCAAGCCCACAGCTAGGCTGTTGGAACTAGGCCACCATAATTCGGATGGCCACCTAGGACTGTACGTGTGTGTGGTGGGGCTCTGAATCTGCAGTTGCTTTGGCCTCCCAAATGTCTTAAATGCTTGATGGCAGTTAACCAATGCAGGAACACCGCTGCCATCTAGTGGCTGTCCAGCATTCTGCAGCCCAGATGGTATCCTTGCCAAAACATGCTTAATAAGCCCCGTGAACATAATATAATCAGCAGAGGCGGGCATTCACAAAGGCTAAATCTGCTAGAACTCTGCCTCCTGCTTTTGCTAACCTCCTGAAAAATATGAAACCATGTTTCATGAGCTGTTTAAGGTGTTCCTTAGGCAAGTTAGTAAAGCTGTCAAAATAACCTCTACTAGGATGCTGAAACAAAGCAGAATATCAACAGTAACATTTTGAAGTCTTTTGCACCGAATGAATGGGCAGCGTTTCACAGGATTTATGTCATAAACCTGTAGAAAGAGGCATTTCCCTTGGCTCTGCTTTGCCTCACACCTCCTCTGGTGCCACCTCTGGTGAAGTTTTGGAAAGGATAAAATGACTGGATTGCCCTGTTGGGGGTGCAATTTTTAAGGACAAAGGAAACCAACCTTTGTTGTGCTATTTAATGGTCCGAAAGTTTCACTGTGATCCACCATGTCTACAGAGTTGCTTTATTGCTTTTTTTATTGATGGAATCGTGATGGTGGGAAATCATGCAATATTTCCCAGCATGCATTTGGATCCCTGCAAGTTTTATCACTGGTATTCATTGCACTCTCTGGGGTGGGAAAAAAATCCTAGAAACACAGGTCTGATTGAGAAATTTGTTGCAAATGGTTTGTTCTCTGCATAAGGCTATAAATGCCAATGTAGTATCATGGACTTAAAGGCTGGCCTCTGAAGCTACTTTAGTTGACAGATTTTCCCTTTTTTGATAGTGTCCTATTCATTATATTCCAAAGCAACAGGAATAGGATTAGATTTCTTAGTATTGCTGATTACCTAATCCTCAAACTAAAACCTTTTCTTTGACTTTGAGGTATGATGTGATTACATAGCAAAGCCTGGTCTGTCCTTTGCAAGGATTTGACTCCTACTTAGTGTAACTTTTTTGTAGCAAATGAGCTACGAGTCTGCTTATTAAACAAGCTGGGAACTATCAGGTTCAGCCCAAGAACAGCAACAAGGCAATCCAATACAGTTCAGTTCCTTTAGTAGCTCGCACCTAATAGACAAAATCTCACCAGACCAAACCTATGGTAAACAACTAATGGCTATAACCCATGAGACTCTGGGGAGAGGCCAGCCTCATCCTCTTCATCTTCCCACACTCTTGTTGTGGGCTGATGAGGCACTTGCCCTGGAATGTCTCTCCCCCCTCCTGACAACTTTGAAGCTCCATTCCAGAATTTTCCCCGCTCATGCCATCCATTACAGGAACTTAGAGTTTGCTGCTGATTGGATATAAAAGCTGAAGCTCTTGAATATAAGTTGTGTAAATATCAATGTGCACTCCCACAATGCTGATCTATCCAGAAAAAAGGCAGTGGAAGACTGGGATAGTAGAGAGCACATTGAGAGATTAGAGGTAGAAGTGGGAAGCAGTCTTATTGGTTTTCTTCATAGGAAATGGGTATTTTGTGATTGACCATCCAGTCACATACAGGTAGTCCTCACTTAACGACTACATTTGGAACTGGCAACTCCATCACTAAGCAACATGGTCATTAAGCAAAACATCATGTGACTGTGCTGGACTTATGTCAGTTCTGCTGTGGTTGTTGAGCAAATTACCCATGGTCATAGTGAGACATTACATGACTGTGACTTGCAAGTCGGAAGCTGGCTGTGAAGCTCACAAATGGCAATTACGTGACCATGGGACACTGCAGCAGTTGTAACTGCTTGCTGGTTGTAGAGCACTCAAATGGTGATCATGTGACCATGGGGACACTGCGATGGTTGTAAGTTCAAGGACTGGTCATAAGGTTACTTTTTTAGCACTATTGTAACTTTGAATGTTGCTAAACAGGGTAGTCATTAACCAAGGACTACCTGTATTTACTTAATTCAGATGACTTCCTTTCAATTCCTGAGCTATTTTTCCAGAATGAGTCAGGAAATGCAATTATGTACAGTTGCAAATTATCCACAGGATACAGGAGTGCCTCATATGGTGTGTGTGTGTAATATTCCATGCTTCAAGCAACAGAAGGATCCAGGTGCTGCTGACATTTTAAAGTTAGGATCTTCATGTCAAAGGAGTCAGTTGGCTCAACTCTTACATGAAGTGGAGTTAGGTCCATTCCCTTCTAAAAATGGTGTAATTCAAATTCCTGTGGGCAGTGCTTCAGTTTCCCAACTGTGTCCCATACCACTTTGCAACTAGGAGCTAGTTTACTTAACCCAGAGATTTGTGCTTGATTGAAGTTTAATTTTTGTCCAATGGTCCAGGCTTCTTCAATAATTTTATATATTTTATTTGGCTTGGAAGAGAATCCTATTGAATAACTGGATGACTTATGGTTTCAATCCAGGTCCATGGGCTATGATCAAACCAGGAAGCTTCTTGGATGCTGAATGTTGAATATAAAATGAGTTATATTTACAGTACATTCGGAAAGTATTCAGACCCCCTTCACATTTTTCAATTTTGTTATGTTGCAGCCTGATACTAGAATCGTTCAAATTCATTTTTTTTCTCATTAATCTATACTCAGTACCCCATAATGACAAAGTGAAAACAGAATTTTAGAAATGTTTGCAAATGTATGAAAAAGAAAAAAACTGAAATATCACATTGGCATAAGTATTCAGACCCTTTGCAACAACACTTGAAATTGAGTTCAGGTGCCTCCCATTTCTCTTGATAGTTGCTGAGCTGTTTCTACACCTTGATTGGAGTGGACCTGTGGTAAATTAAATTGATTGGACATGATTTGGAAAGGCTCACACCTCTCTATAGAAGGCCTCACAGCTGACAATGCATACTGTATCAGAGCAAAAGCCATGAGGTCAAAGGAACTGCCTGCAGAGCTCAGAGACAAGATTATTGCAAGGTACAGATCTGGGGAAGGCTACCAAAAAATTTCTGCTGCACTGAAGGTTCCCAAGAGCACAGTGGCCTCCATAATTCTCAAATAGAAGAAGTTTGGCACAACTAGGACTCTTCCAAGAGCTGGTTGCCTGGCCAAACTGAGCAATCAGGGAAGAAGAGTCTTAGTAAGAGAGGTGACCAAGAACCCAATGGTCACTCTGACTGAGCTCCAGAGATCCTGTGTGGAGATGGGACAAAGTTCCAGAAGGACAACCATCACTGCAGCCCTCCACTGATCTGGCTTTATGGCAGAGTGGCTAGACGGAAGCCTCTCCTCAGTGCAAAACACATGAAAGCCCGCTTGGAGTTTGCAAAAAAGCACCTGAAGGACTCACAGACTGTGAGAAATAAGATTCTCTGGTCTGATGAAACCAAGATTGAACTGTTTGGCCTCAATTCTAAATGTTATGTCTGGAGGAAACCAGGCACCGCTCGTCATCTGCCCAATACCATCCCAACAGTGAAGCGTGGTGGTGGCAGCATCATGCTGTGGGGGTGTTTTTCAGCAGCAGGGACTGTGGTCAGGGTTGAGGGAAAGCTGAATGGAGCAAAGGACAGAGATCTCCTCAATGAAAACCTGTTCCACAGCGCTCAGGACCTCAGACTGGGCCGAAGGTTCACCTTCCAACATGACAACAATCCTAAGCACACAGCCAAGACAACACAGGAATGGCTTAGGGACAACTCTGTGAATATCCTAGAGTGGCCCAGCCAGAGCCCTGACTTGAACCCTATTGAACATCTCTGGAGAGACCTGAAAATGGCTGTCCGCCGACGGTCCCCATCCAACCTGATTGAGCTTGAGAGGATTTGCAAAGAAGAATGGCAGAAAATCCCCCAATCCAGGTGTGCAAAGCTTGTCGCGTCATACTAAAAAAGACTTGAGGCTATAATTGCTGCCAAAGGTGCTTCAGCAAAGTACTGAGAAAGGGTCTGAATACTTATGCCAATGTGATATTTCAGTTTTTCCTTTTTAATAAATTTACAGACATTTCTAAAATTCTGTGTTCACTTTGTCATTATGGGGTACTGAGTGTAGATTAATGAGAAAAAAAAATGAATTTGAACGATTGTAGTATCAGGCTGCAACATAACAAAATTGAAAAAAGTGAAGGGAGTCTGAATACTTTCGGAATGCACTGTAGTTGCTACTGAAGCTAGGTCGTGAGACTGGATCTGAGTCTGCAGTCAGCTAAATATCTTACCACCTTGGGACTCTCTAAGCATTGCAAAGCCTTCTGTCTTGACTTAACATCCTTCCATCTATTGTAGAAGAAGGCCAATTTACTAGGATCTTCTATGAGGAATGTACCTGTCCTTTGGCTCAGGGTGGTCAAAACAGTTGAGCATGTTCTACTATATTGCAAATTCTATAGGGGTCTATAACTTACAGTTACAAACCCATTATACCCTTTCTTGTACATTTTCCAGGACACCCAGATAAATTCCTTCTCTGTTTACTTGTGGACAGGCACTCTGCTAATGATGAAGCAAATGTACCAAAATTCAGCATGGTGGCATATATCCATGGAGCAAAGGATAACAAGAGAGCACTAGTAAAACTGGCAATCTATCTCATTCTCCAGTTGTAATATATAGACCCTCTTACTGCTTCTAGGGTACTATCTGTTTATTATATATTGTGTTGTTGTCTGGAAGGTTTTTTTTGTAGGCTATTTTAAGTTGCTGGCCTTGTGGGCTGTAATACATAAGGAATTCATTCATTCAAACTGAACAAACAGTTCCATCTCATTAGGGTTTCTGACCAGCTTACGTAGGCTCCAAACCATAATGAATCACACCTGTTTTCAATGGCCCCATCTCAATTTATTTTTGCCAAGGACATGGAGGATAAGTTTATCTTACTTTGTTCTTGGAATGCTTTGCCTATTCCTTCCAGGGATGAGACCATCCCAAGATAAAGGAGCATTTGTTTATATTAGGTGGCAATGAGATCATCCCCAGGTTTTGGACTGAAAATTAGAAAGATAATCCTACTCTAGACAGGTGTCCCATATCAAGGACAGGACAAAACAAAGTATACACCTTTGGTGACTAAAATAAATGCTTGCTTAATTCTGTATTGCATACTCAACCATTACAAGGGAATATAAAGTTCTGTGTACCATGCACCTAAAGGAAAGAGGCACACACCACAATCCAATTCCTCCTTGCCAAACTTCCAGTAAAACCATCAACACTACATATTGCAAAAGAAAAGTCCTACACCTGGTTTACCCTGGGCTTGTTGCACACAATTTTATGAAAGTGAACAGAATGTTGAGATTATTTGGAAACAGCCAAGGAAGAATTTCACATCTTTTATTTAGCTAAGAACAAATATTTAGATAAAATCTCTTTCCTTCTTTCTTTCTCTTTTAGTAAATAATTAAGTGAAGAGAAAAACATGGATGCAGGTAAAGTTACATTCAGACTATGGAGAGAGATATGTATATAGTTATTCAAAGATACTTATTACGAAGATATAGTTTGTTCAGAAATGAATTGACAGTGCAATTCATAGGAGTAATAAGGATCTTGGAATTTTTCCAGAGATCAGTCTGCCTGCTGAATTCTGTACTAACTGAAGTTTCCAGATAGCTAGCTAGCTAGCTATCTATCTATCTATCTATCTATCTATCTATCTATCTATCTATCTATCTGTCTGTCTGTCTGTCTGTCTGTCTATCTGTCTATCTGTCTATCTGTCTATCTGTCTATCTGTCTATCATATTTATATGGCTGCCCATCTCACAAAATGTGACTCTCAGTGGCATACAATAAAACTATATATAAAAGCAGCCCCTATTAGAGAGGCTTGCCATAATCAAGTTGGAAAGCGACCAGAGCAAGCACCAAATTTTTAGGTCATTTTCTTTCCAAAGCTAATCTAGATTGTATTAAAATAATAATAATAACAAAGGCAATTTGGGTAATCATGAAATTTTACCATACAAAAGGAGCTGGATTAGTAGAATCAATGTTAAAATTGTTCTGTGGGGAAATTCCTTGAAATGCTGTCTGAAGCAAAAATTCGAGGGTGAAAAGTTTATCATATAAAATCTTTAGAAACCATACAAAATCAGTTCTACAAAAGATTACTGGGACTTTTCACAGACATTGCTACTCATCCTATTTTCAGTTGAAGCTCATACTGATAAAGTTCTGCCTAAATTTTGCATTTAAGAGAACCAAATTCTTGGTTAGCCGATGCATGGATTTAGTAATTTAACATAGTGGTTGGAAACCTGTCCTATATGATTGTTGGATAGATATTCATTCACAAAACCAACTGTCCCTCTGAAATTTAAAGAGCTGTGTGAGTTGGTTTATGATGTAGATTAGTGTTTCTCAACCTTGGTAATTTTAAGATGCATGGACTTCAACTCCCAGAATTCCCCAGCCAGCTCCTGTCACGCCCAGCCCAAGAACAACAGAGAAACAGTCTAGCCAAGTTCAGTTCTATATGGTATTGCTTATACCATATAGACAGAGTCTTGCGAGACTAAATGTATTACTGTAACCTAGTAGATATACCCTGGGAGATTCTAGGGAGTGTCTCTCCTAAATTTCTTCCTCTTCCAGCTCCGGACTGTGTTGTCTCTTGTCTCATCCCCTTTCCTGGAATGTGCTCCCTTCTTCCTGAGAACCTGTTGTGTTACTGTAGTCCATCACAGCTCCCTAGAATTCCCCAGCCAGAATTCCCCAGCCAGACAGCTGGAGAATTCTGAGAGTTGAAGTCCATGCATCTTAAAGTTGCCAAGTTGAAAAACACTGATATCTACATTAGGAGAAATAAGAAACTTATGGTAACATACTTTCGTTTAGGTCTTGATATGGCAGGCTGAAATTGGGCCATGAAAGGGCTAAGTATTTAGCCAATATAACACTTTTATGAATCTCACTTAAGATTGCAAACTATGCCCATAGCAATGATTGAGCATAGATTTTAGTAAACCCCTGTTGAACCAAGACTCTTGGGGTTATTCTCAGATTGAGGATTTACTCCATTATCTTTTTATGTTGCCCTTTATATACAATCTCAGTTCAGTTCAGCTGAAGAAAAAAATATCATCCTTTTATCTAACTTTAATGAAGCCATGTCTGTTTGCCCTTGCTGCATAAAAGATTAAACATGAAAGAGAGAGCCAGTTTGGTGTAGTGGTGAAAGTGCTGGGCTAGAAAAGAGATGATGGGTTCTAGGCCTCCCTTTGGCAAGAAAGCCAGCTTGGTGTTTTGGGGCTAGCCCCTCTCTCTCAGCCCAACCCACCTCACAGGGTTGCTGTTGTGGGGAAAACAGGAGGAAGGAGGATTAGGTATGTTTGATGCCTTGAGCTATACATAAAAAAGGCAGGATAAAAATCTAATAATAATAATTAAAAGAGTAATGTAGAAATGGGAGAAGATGTGGGGCCAGTGTTGAATTAAGGCCTCTGTTTTCATTGTATTCTCATTTCTGTTATTTTTTAAAATTTAATTATTTTATTTTTGTAACATTAACAGATGCAGCCTCCTATACTAGACACATTTAATAAATAACCTCGGTAACCTGGCTTCACTTTTATGTGAAATTGCTGCATGGAAGGAGACCCCTGGAAATTACTCCATGATGACTCCCAAAGTCATGTTGTATTCTATTCTGGATTCATACTAGGAAAGAAGTGTTATGTGGGGATAAAATGAAGAAACTTTCCTTTCAAATGTTAGTTTTATGGGAGCATTTCAAGGGCTGAGATAATTCTCAGGAGCTGATTGCTCTACGTCACTGCTTCTACTTCCAAATGGGTCATCCTTTATAAGCTATTATAAAGGATGAATAGTAGATACCAAAGCTGGCACTGCCTATCTTCTTCTTCTGTTTTTATGTTCCTTCCTAATTTTGGGTTGCTGCATTGTAAAATGTCACTTTTATTCTGAATGTCTCCTCTTTCCTACCCCTTGATATGGCAAAAGAAAGAAATGTTTAAAACTGGCTTTCTGATGTAAACAGAGCAATACAACTGCTTCTGCTGTTAACCCTGTTCGTGTGTGTGTGTGTTTGTGTGCACGCGTGCACGTGTTGCAATTATGCACTACGTTTAGGCTATCTTTCCATCTGTACTGACCTTTAAAAATATTTTTCCTGTAAACAAAACCTTCCCCCCTTCCATTTTCTGTTGCAATAAGATTTGTGTACCGCACGTCTGCAAATAAACAGCAAGTTGTTCGTTGAGGCTTATTTTTAATATAGGTTTTAGGAATATGGGTATGGGATCTAAGTTTTAAAGTTAACTTTAGAGATTCTGAGATGAAACTGGATTCTCTCCAAAGTAAAAGTGAAGTCTCTGTTGAGCTGGGATTGACTTCTAACAACTTAGTGGACACATCCATGAAACTTCCTGGCAATAATACAAAAGTGGTTTGCCAATGTCTTTTTCCTGTCCTCCAGATCTAGTGGTTCCTGAAGGCACTGTGTGTAAGAGATGGTTCAGGGAAACCATGATATGTAAACTACCAACTGTAGCCTTCTTTGTATCGGTGAAGAGAGTCACCTTCTCTCCAGCGCTCTGTGAGGCTGTGAGAAAAAGACTTAGAAAATCTCCACCCTGACCTTAAAGTACACGGAGATAAAATGGTTCTAAACTGAAAACAGTCTGCTTGCTGGAATTCCTGTCGTTACCATGTCTTGCTAAAGCGAACTGACTGTGAGAACTGTGTTCAGAAAAAAATCACTTTCATTTGAGGCTGAAGTCTGCTCTCTTCTCCTTGCTAATTCTGTCTCATCTGAGCTAGAATGTTTGAAAAAAGTTGGTGGAGCCAAAGAGGAGTTATTTGAGGTTGGGCCCTTTCCTGATTTCTTTCTCAACCAGTCTTCATTCCAAATGTTTAGTCCCCCCCACAACCACTCATTCACATCCTCATCTTCTATAGCTGGAAGCTTCCCACCTAGCTTACAGCTACACCGTGTCTCTCTTGGGGGGCAGGGAGGGGAAGTTACCACGGTTAAAAATGCTGGGTAACAGAACCCTTGACACAACGGGTCCAAAGTCGGATAGCGCCTTTTCTAACTAATACTTTTTATTAACAGCTTTTGTGAGCTACAGATCACTTCATCAGACGCAGCTCACAAAGCTTAATAAAATTTGTTAGGCAGACTGCAGCGAGATTATTATATGCACCAAGGTGGAAAGATTTGACATTGCCCACCATGGAGGAATGGATGGCGAAGATGATGGAACTTCCGGAGATGGCCAGATTGGCATCTTTGATCAGAGAAGAGACGGATTTAATATTACGTTTAATGCTGACTGGAAACCCCTTAGAGACTTTTTGCATGAAACAGAACAAAACGAACTGATGATTCATGGTTTTGACGATTAGAAAAAAATAGATTATGGAAAAAATGAAAGTCATGCTGTAACCACAGAGCAAGAGGTTAATTTACATCTATATTTATAACTGCTGTAAAGAAAATCGGAAGCTACTTCTCTGTATTTTCCTTCCTTTTTTTTCTTTTTCTTTTCTGCACTTTTGGCTTTCTTGTCCCTCTTTTTTCTTGTCTTTTCTTTATTCTATTAGTTTCTGTTAGTTTTTATCTTTCTTCATAAAAATTTTAATAAAGTTATAGATATATAAAATGTTAGACAGAAAAGGTGCTACCGGACTCCTGTTTTTTTGCTACCATAGACTAACACAGCTCTCCTCCTATAATTTCTTGACCTTCCCCAGCCATTTCTCCTCAGGGAAGAGTTGTTTTGTGCTGCACTCCAATGAATGGGAAAATTTTCTCCAGTCACTTAAATAGGAGGGAGAGAATGAGAGAGAGAGAGAGAGAGAGAGAGAGAGATTTCTCCCTCTCTTACTTCCTCTATGTTCTGGGTGTGCAAATGAGAGAAAAAGGAATCAGGGGAGGAGGCGTGCATCCCATACATTTATTGACTTAGGTCAAGATATAGTCAATCATAGTCCTCTCCTTGGGAAAATTCTACCCCTGGATATCTGAGCCACCTCGTCCCTCTTACATTTGAGAACAGCCCTAAAGTCTCTGCTCTTCAGAAAAGTATTTGGAGACAACTGAAGCTTTGGTCCACCAGCATGGGAGTGCATCAGCTGATTATTATTGTTATTGTCACTTGCTTACCAGCCCTCTTCTAAGCCACTGAGAGTCTCCAGAAATGGAGTGGCATCTCAGTTTAACTAATGAAATAAAGACTCCCTTGGGTTGAGCAAAACTCCTGGTGACATGCCCATATAGTTTTCTGCTGCCCTTTTCCAAGGGGCTTTCTAAATTTTCCAATCTAATCTGCATCCCATCCGGGAACTAACCAAGTCTGCATCTGCTTAGCTTCTCAAGATCAGCTAGGAACTATCCCATTTTGTGGCTGCTCCCCCTCTATAGCCAGTATACAGCCAGCCCCAGCTACTTCAGTTTTATATTTCACTGCTTTTCTCACTGAGTTCTTTGTATTATGTATAACATGTAATGAGCCATATGTATGTATGTATGTATGTATGTATGTTGGGTATGCTGATTACATGCGTGGTTTTCTGAAATTTTACACATCTACTCCTCTGAGTGAGTCTGTATGTTCTTCTTTTTGTTAATAGTGTAAGTTCTAGCATATTGTTTATAAACCAGTTTTTGTGGTTCCCCTCTCAGAAGAGGAAGAGGTAAAAAAAGCAGAGCGGTTGCTGGCAGTTGTTTATATTGCCTATATGCACTTGTGAGTTCTTTTGCCAAAAATCCAGAGTTTGCACTCACAGTTTGCAAGCAGGAACATTTGGAGAATCTGTATCCAATTATTAGCTTTCATTGAAGGCTAAACTGTTACATATCCCTGTTTTGCACCACTTTGGAATCTGCTTTGACTGAACTGTTTGATCTCCCAGTGTATTCTGTGTTGGGGAGCTGAGTCAATTTGCTTCTGATTCTGTTCCAGTTTACTGGAAACAACAACAAACCTGGCATTTTCTTTTGAATCGCTGTGGCTTTGCAGATCTTATGGGTGATCTGTTTTCCCATTGACAGGATGTCACCTTGCCTTCCAGCTCCTGGGCTGAAGCCAACCACTGTATTCTTGCTTTCTCCCTCCTCCACTCCCCAGCCCCCAGCACAAAGAAAATAGAGGGGAAATGGAAAACCAAGATAAAAAGCAGATCAGTGAAGCAGGACAGCTGAGGATTAAGGAGACACCCCCCCCCCCACTCCAGCATCTTATTCCTGAAGATTCTCTCTTCCTGTATGCATTGTTTAGCACATATCTGCCCCTTCCTCAATCCAGCTGCCATAGCAACATATAACCACGGTCACAGCATTTGAGAGCCTTTAGAGCATTTCAGTGATTTTGTTTACATCTGGGTTAGCATCGGGTTTCCTGTGCACTGCTTCTCATCATAGCACCTTTGCAGAATTTTGTTTTGCAAACCACCAGACAAAGGCATGTCTCTATCTCTGTCTCTGTCTCTGTCTCTGTCTCTGTCTCTATCTCTATCTCTATCTCTATCTCTATCTCTATCTCTATCTCTATCTCTATCTCTATCTCTATCTCATCTGATCTATCTATCTATCTATCTATCTATCTATCTATCTATCTATCATTGGTTAGCAATTTATTTCCTTTCTGTGTGAATTGGAGTGAGAGGAATTTTTGTGACTCCGTAACTTGTGGTAACCTAAGGTACAGGATGCTGACTGGCTGACACTCTCCTGCTGGTCAGTTGGAAGAAAGGAAGTGAGCATTGGTGAGCTATGTGTCTTCACTACAAGTTGAGGTCAGGACAAATGAAGAGAATCAAAACCAGATTCTAAATGGCTATGCAAGGAGGGTTTTAGAAACGAGGATAGTGCAGAAGGCTTTTGTTTTGTATGTGCCTCCAAGTCAGTCTTGACTCCTAGCGACTTTAATATATATAGTTCCCTGCAGTTGCAAGGGATGTACCCATTTTGGGGTGACATAAATAAGAGAGGATTCTACCTTTAATATCATCTTTGATTTTGTGCATAATAATCTGGATATGTCTAAGTATCTGTAAAGATGCTATTGATTAACTGGGCTGTCAAACGTATATGATAGCACTAAATACATAAAGGGCCATTGATGCTGCGGTGAAAGTCTCCTGGTTACTGCATTTATATTCTAGCTCACCAAATTTTCTATGTGCAATTTTAGAAATGAAGTATGTTTTTCTGAGTATTTATTTCTTTACAAATTGGCAGTTTAACCAATTTAGCAATAGGTGCTTGATCTGTAAATAACAATTGTCCAGAAAACCTTGTTGTGGTTTCTAATCCTCAGAGGTTGTTAAAGAAGCAGCTTAGTCTATATGCTGTAAAGATGAAAAGAATATGAATATAAATATATTCGGCTGGAGTGGCTGGATAGCGTAGTGGTTAGAACACCACCCTTGATGTAGGACACCGGGGTTCAAATCCCGGCTGGCACCTACCTTACCAGTAGGGGTCCTTGGGCAAAGACCCCCTAACGCTTCACCTGCCTACCTCAAATATGAGAGTGACACGAACTAAGAGAGTCATGCCAGCTTGGACGTCGCCCGGATTAACAAGGTCCGCGTCAGATGTTGGGGAACCAGGACAATCTGATGTTAAGTGGGCTACTGGAACAAACCATACATGGATGAGACAAGAAAACTTGGAATTGATGGAATGCTACTACAACAGCAGACCTAATGAGAGGGGATATATGAAATGTATGAGGGAATTATGGATAGACAGAAGGCCTACATCCACACTAACTGAGAAACAACTAGTTACCCAGCGCTTCAGCATAGTAAAGAGGAAGCTGCTCTCACAACTCAAGATAGACCAACTCTACATTACAACCCGGACTCAAGCAGACCTGGAAGAACAAGCAGTTGTGCAGCCAACACCTGAAGCTGGAATGTCACTGCCACCCCTTCCATTACAGAGCACAGCAGCTGATATGAGGCATAAGATCATGGATAAACTAGCTATAGTCAACCCTCGAGTCCGATTACCAAGGCTCAGTGGAGAAGTACCATCAGATAGTATGCTAGAAGATGCCAACAGAGCCCTCCAGAATATCCCTACTACCACCATAACTGAAACCAATGAACTGGTATATGCTACAGCCACTGTAATCCTGGAACTGTTTGGCTACACAATCAAGAAGAACAGCAATACATACCCACCCTGGAAAATGAGATTGGAGGCTAAGATCAAGGCAACTCGGAGAGAAGTCAGTCAGCTGGTGGAACTACAGAAGTGTGTGGAGATTAAGGATAAGACTCGGCTACTGAAAAAATACATGGGTCTGACTCCATCTGAAGCCCTAGAGACTGCCAAACAAAGGCTCACAGCACCGGCTGCCAGGCTAAGGAGATACACTAGAGAAGCAGAGGCCAAGAAGATAAATGCCCTGTTCTCCAAAGAACCATCCAAAGTGTAC
The DNA here is from genome assembly GCA_030867105.1 of Liasis olivaceus. Lineage (NCBI taxonomy): Eukaryota > Metazoa > Chordata > Lepidosauria > Squamata > Pythonidae > Liasis > Liasis olivaceus. The sequence goes on from CM061349.1 coordinate 195,073,891, forward strand.
TCCCAACTGCAGTGCAACCACAGAGTAACAGCTGAGCCACCAGCAGCGGAAACTGAACAGTACTGGAAGAACATATGGGAGAAAGAGAAGACACATAACACCAGTGCAAAGTGGCTGCAGGACCTGAAAGCAGACCACAGCAATCTCCCAGAACAGGAACCAGTCACCATCACAGTAGCAGACATCCAACAGCGGGTCAAGAACATGAAAAGCTGGACAGCACCTGGCCTGGACATGATCCACACCTACTGGCTAAAGAAACTAACAGCAGTGCATGAACGCCTAGCAACGCAGATGAATCAACTGCTAGCTGGCTAACACAAGGAAGGACAGTGCTGATCATGAAAGACCCTCACAAAGGAACAGCACCATCCAGCTACCAGCCAATAACCTGCCTCCCCACAACATGGAAAGTTCTATCAGGCATCCTAGCTGATATGGGCCAGTACATGAGCACAGCTCAGAAGGGCATTGGGAACAACACCAGAGGCTCAACCAGACATTGTGGTAGTAGACAAAGACCAGAAGACAGCGGTAGTGATAGATGTAGCAGTGCCAAGTGACAGCAACATCAGGAAGAAGGAGCATGAGAAGCTGGAGAAGTACCAGGGCCTGAAGGAGGAAATCCAACAGATCCCAGGAACAACATCCAAGCTCTCTGTGCAGAAGAGTGCAGTGCTAGGAACAGCTAAGATACTGCGCAGAACCCTTAAACTCCCAGGCCTCTGGTAGAGGACCCGAGATTGAGGAAGACACATACCACTCACAGGGGTGAGAGGGATTTTTTTTTTTTTTTTAATATATATATATCCCTTCTCACCCCTACGGGTGGTATATGTCCCTCAATCTCAGGTCCTCTACCAGAGGCCTGGGAGCTTGAGGGTTCTGTGCAGTATCTGAGCTGTTCCTAGCCCTGCCCTCTTCTAGACAGAGACCTTTGATGGTGTTCCTGGGATCTGTTGGGGCCACTCTCCCAGCTTAGGAGTCATAGCCCTGAGTGCTCCTACCATCACTGGGATCACTTTGGCCTCTACTTTCCACATCCCTTCTAGTTCCTCCTTCAGGCCTTGGTACTTCTCCAGCTTCCCATGCTCCTTCTTCCTGATGTTGCTGTCACTTGGCACTGCTACATCTATCACTACCGCTGTTTTCTGGTCTTTGTCTACTACCACGATGTCTGGTTGATTGGCCAGTGCCTGCCTGTCCGTCTGGATCTCAAAGTCCCACAGGATCTTAGCCCTGTTATTCTCCACGACCTTCATATACATACATATATATATGTATGTATGTTAATTTTGCCTTGGATAAATGCACCAGAGTGTATTTTGTCTTTATAAAAAAAATAAAAAAATAAAATTGGAGATAGGTTAAAATTAAATAATGGCAATGTGCATGCCATGCAGAAATATAACTATGCAGTGTTCAGGAATATTGAAAACCTGAGGAAATTATCTAATATCCTTGATGGATATTTTAGTTATAAATGACTGTGCATATTTGTGAGCCATCTGTCTGTCTATCAATCCATACACAGATAGACGCATTCATACACGATTTATTGGGCAAATGATTTGGCAGATCATTTTACAAATGACTGTCTCTTAAAACAACTTGCTCTACAAGTTCCATTTGGCAAAATATTTAGTAATCTACTGTGAACTATGTATAAATTGAATGTGTGCCTATATGCATGTTTGGTCTTTCTTACTTACTTACTTATTTATTTATTTATTTCTGTTGGAGTGAAAATAAACAAGGATCTTCTTTTGTTGCTTATGTCTGATTTGGGTTTTACTTCTAGCTGACGAAAATGTAGTACATAATTTCCTAAAATGGTTCTTCTAAGTCTTCTTTATTTTCAGCTAGCAATGTACACATTTCAAATTATTATTGTTTTGCCCTCCATGTTTCTTTCCAGGTGTTATCTCCTCCAATCCTGCCATATGTAAAACAGATATGGTGATAATCTCCATCCTTGTCTTACTTCTTTTCCTATTCTGAAACATGCCGTTTCTCTAAATTCAGTTCTTACAGTAGCTTCTAGTCCATTGTAAAGGTTCCTTAGAAGAAGAAGAAGTTGTTCTAATACTTCCATTGGCCTTAATAGGCTCCACATTCTGCCATGATCTGTATAATCCAAGACCTTGCTGTAGTCTGTGAAGCAAAGGTAAATCTTCTCATACACTCTTGATTTCTTCCTTTCACATCTAACATTAATTATTTGGTATCATTTCCAACTCTATTTGTTCATTTAACATTTATCTCACCAGGCATGGTGCTATTCTTCTTTGCAAAATCTTAAGCAATTGAAATGCGTGGCAAAGGTCTTCTTGAGTTTAATGTATTTTGGGATACCACTCATAATCAAAAAATTATATATATACTGGCCAAGGAAGTAAGTGTATTACATCCTTCCCTGATCTGATCTTCTTCACATAGATTGGGTTGCAACCCCCATCATCCCCTGGCCAGCACATAAGGAAACTGTAGTCCAACACACATTTACTACACCAAGTTAGAACAGCTATATATAGACTATTTCCTCCCTTACATAAATTGGCTTACTTGTTTGAGATGAGGTGATTGTGAGATTACTCCAATAACATAAACTATTGGATCTCTCGATTAATGAATAATTCAGAGGCTGGATTTTCATGAAGAGCAGAAATAATTTATGTAGGCATCTTGCAGCATTATCTAATATATTCCGATTAGAATGATGTCAGCCACTGAAACTTATAAGAGTTATTCAGTAGTGGGAGACAAAAAAAAAAACATGTTTATCATTCAAAATGAATACAAAATAAGAAGGCTAGATAAATGACATTATATCCTGGGCAATTTTGTAAAGATTACTAATAACATTTCATATCCTACCTCTTCAGATAAGCTGCAGAGTAAATTATATGTGGAGAAATATTAATGATGGCATTGCCCTAGTTTCTTGACAGGGAAGAGCTATATGCTCAGAGGATACACAATCTGTGAAAACCCAAAGGTCTTCAGAAAGGGAAACAACTCTGAATAATATAATAATTTCCACCAGTTTAAAGCACTTTTGTAATCCATGGGGCTGTTTTATAAAAAAAAAAAAGGGTGGACCATAAAGGTAAGATTATCTTCTTGTGTGTGCAGATTGGTCTTCTGGATCATGTTTATACATACGAGAGAGTAGAAAGTCAGCTTCTCTAACTTTTGTTAGAACTATTGTTTTGTAAAGCCCTAGCATGGGGATCATTCCATGAAACTTGAAGAGAGTCAGCAGGTGAGGGTGGATTCTGGATTTCATCAGAGATCTCCAGCTCTTCCCCCATGATTGGAGCAATGATGGGAAGTGAGTGCTGCAGCTGTATTTCAGTTGTATTCCTTCACCAGCTGTTCTCATCAGATCATCCAGTGTTTATAAGGCAATTGCCACTGGCTGAGAGTACCAATCATTTCTTAATAACCGATTTATTCTGCTAGCAGAAGCACAGAACCAACTTTGTTTTATGGGATAGCAGTAAGAGCAACTCTCAAGTGTGTGTGAAAGTTGCCTTATTCAAGAACTGCAGGGGGGATTTTCCTGGAGGCCCACTGTCTGATGTTGTGGCCAACTCTGCTGTGTGAGAAGAGGGGTGATATGTAATATGCAAATCCTTAGAAAGGGGTGCTTCAGAGTTTATGAGAGGGTGAATGGAGCACCCTTTTTTCTAATTGTTAAATTAACCATGTTGTCTGCAGGTACATGAGCTGCTTCAGAAGCTACATGAATAGGTCAGGCTAACTCTTTATTTTTTGTTTTAGCCACTCAGCAACCCTAGTGGTGTTAAATGGTGATTTGTAATCATCTAATGTCCTACATTCTTTCTAATTGTGCTGCCGTTTTTAATATTTAATTTGAGGGCAGAGAAGTCAGCATGGTTCTCAAAGGCCAGATTCATTCTGAAAGACAGGATACTTACCATGAAGAGTGTCTTGGCTCTCAATTAGCTGAGAATATTATTGAATTCATGTCAAGATACTAAAAGGAGCTGATTGTTTATAACAAAATGACTGTAATAAACTCATTCAGATCACATCTTACTGTAATTAATCTGGCCATCTTTAAATGTTGTGGCCAGAGTGGTAAAACAATTATAGTAATGGGTGACAAAAATGCAAAAAACAAAAAAATGTGCTAGTATCTCTATCACATTTTAATACTTTGCAAATAGGGAAATATCAGATTTCACACATCTCTTATGCGTGTTCAGAGCAAACATATTGATGAAGTAAAACTGGGTCCAATGGTCAATCAACTAAAATGCTTCCAATATGTTCACACTTTCTCTACCTTCAGAGTTAACCTTCTAATTCTGATAATGTAAATCATACGTCAAAGTAAGAATTAGCACATGTTTCCTTATATACATTCTTGTTCAATCAGCCTGATTTCTGGGCCTGATTTTTTTTTAAATTAAAAATCTAACTGGAAATTTGCTGGGTTAGATCCTACAGCAGGATAGAGTTTAATTCGCTTTAGCAAATGAACCAAACTGGCATATTTAAAGCAGCAGCAGCCTCTTAATAATTCCTTGCCTAGGTTTCCTAGAATCTCATAATTCCCACTTACTTTGAATGCTGTCCCTTCTGTTGCCATCGGTTCCAGCAATTACTCCACATCTACTTCACTGATCCCTGCCCAGCATCACCCCTCCTCCAACATAGTCCCAAAAGCCAGGAGACGAGCATTCCCCACCATCCCTGAATGTCAGGCCAGTTTCCCCAAAATAGCCCATAAGAAAAACCCACACTTTTTGCAAGGAAAACAAAGCCTTTAATGAGCAGGAAGCCCAACAGCAAAGGAAACAATCATCCTCCACCATCCTGGAGAGTGGGAAAGGGACGGGAATTTTCCAGACACACAGACTGTCCCCCTGATATGGATTGTTACAGTGCCCTTCAAGTAAATCATTTGTGTCGATTCCTATTATATACAGTGGTCTTACTGTATGTTTACTTCTATCTATGTATCTGGACCCTTTAACTGTTTCTTAATTGTCTCCCTCCCTGCCTTATTCCCACAGGTGTTTCTTATCATTACTTTGATATGCTTATTTTATTAGGGAGCTAGTTTCAGTACTTTCACTTCTGGGGTTGTTCTTAGCTTAGAGAAGAAAGGGGAAGGAGGGAAAAATAACTCTTTCCCGAGCTTCTTGGAATTCCAGCACTTTGGTCAAGCGATCGTCACTGCCCCCTGGCCTGTTCTTTTCAAACACAAAGGCTGCTCTGACCTTGCTCACTTTGCATCATTGCCCTGCCCACTGTGTCCTTTGCTTCTCCTCCCCGGTTGTCCCCAGCTACTAAGAGTCTCCCCGCCACTGGAATTCAACACCCCCTTTTTGCCTTGAGCAAAGCGGACATGCAGACCAGGAAAGGGAACTGGGAATTGTGATGGAAGTATGAAAATGTTAACCTCGTGTGCTGCAGCTGTAATGAAGTTGAATTGGGAGACTGACAATAGAATTGTCAAAATAGGAATGCCCTTAAATAAATCTATTGTGCAGCTGTACCTGTTATACAGTGCCTCTGGTATGCTGGCTAACATATCCCAAAATGGCAATTCTAGAGCTGAAAAAGAACAGAAGAGAGTAACAAACAGAGCAACTCTTCTAGGAGGAAAGAACAAAGCATTTAGAGGTCTTATAGCTTAGACCAGTGTTTCTCAACATGGACAGCTTTAAGTTGTGTGGACTTTAACTCCCAGAATTCCCCAGATATCTATATCTATATAATTACAGAGCACTCTAGTATGGTGAATTAGATGCTCGTGAAGTCTAGTTTATGGCTCAGGTCATCATCCACTGAATTTTAAGTGCTACTGTGTGGCACCTGGCAACATTGCATGTTGTAGCAGGGTTGGTACCTGAAAGCAGCAGGGAAGTGTAGAATTGTGCTGTGTGCCCTGGGTATTTATGCAGAAATGGTGAGACGAGGCTAGCATGAATGTCTCTGTAATACAAGCACTGGAGAAGCACATGCTCTGTTGCTAGGGTACCAGATAGATGTTTGAGGTGATTAAGAAAAGTCAGTAGACTGGGAAATGGATGTATGTTTTGTGTTGGTAAGGAAAGTTACAGTAATGTTTACTAGTTTATAGACAATGCTATTTTTATCTGCATAAGCATGTGTGTGCATGTATAATACATTGTGTAAATATGTTATTATTTATAGCATGATTACCCCTATATGTAATGACTCAAAACTGTAATGGTGCTTATCTGGGTTAAGCAACTAGAGGTCTGCATTTGCAGTCTTAGCCCATTTCTGTATTTGATGAAAAGGGCTGTCCTTCTCAAAAACTGCTGCATAACATGAGATATATTTTTGAATAGATATGTATAGAATCGTGCTGTCAGATAACCCTATCCCTCAGAAGCCACAAATGGGTGTGTGGACAACCACAGGTGTGCTGTTGTTTAACCTGAGCAGATGACTCAACTGAATCATCTCTGTGAATCTGGTTTTTAGAGTGCTGTGGATTCACTGATGGTTAAATGCTGTTCTTCCCTGGCTTTTAATCATTTCAGCTGTTCAATTGCACAGGTGGTTACAAAGTTAGCTGATACTTTATCTGTTTAATAGGACCTTGAAAAATCAACAGGGGAGTATGAATTTGCTTGAGGTGAGAAAACACCCCCCACACTTCCAATTAGTTTATTTTGATATTTTGCTAGGAATGAGCACCATCTTCTGGATCTAAATTGACAGGAACAATTGAAAAGCAGATTTTATGTATATATATTGTTCCTGTTACTTTAATCCAAACTGATTGATCAATCAATCAATTACTGTAAATTGGGGAACAAAGAAGAGAGAAGCCAGAAATTAGATATTTATCTATATTGTTTTTAGGGGTGTTTTTTCTCTTTCCCTCTCTTTTTTACTTTTTTTAACAATTATGAATAATAATAATATAGTAGAGATGTTGCTATTCAGCTCAAAAATTCATATTTAAAAAAAATATCATGAAAACAGCAATGTCATCTGTTTGGTATCTCTTATTAATGTTATATTGCACATTAATTATATAACCTCAGTAACCATCTATAGGTACTTTCTTTTTTGGAAATATTTCTCTGTAAAGAAAAGAAAAAAGAAAAGAAAAGATCCAATAACACTGCATTCTTATAAATGTTTAATTTATAAATTTTAATTGTGAGCCGCTCAGAGTCACCTGTTGGGGGAAATGGGCGGCATACAAACTATATATATACAAGCAGATGTGCAGCCAACACCTGAAGCTGGAATGTCACTCCCACCCCTTCCATTACAGAGCACAGCAGCTGATATGTGGCATAAGATCATGGATAAACTAGCTACAGTCAACCCTCGAGTCCAATTACCAAGGCTCAGTGGAGAAGCACCATCAGATAGTATGCTAGAAGATGCCAACGGAGCCCTCCAGACAATCCCTACTACCACCATAACTGAAACCAATGAATTGGTATATGCTACAGCCGCTGTAATCCTGGAAATGCTTGGCTACACAATCAAGATGAACAGCAGTACATACCCACCCTGGAAAATGAGATTGGAGGCTAAGATCAAGGCAACTCGGAGAGAAGTCAGTCAGCTGGTGGAACTACAGAAGCGTGTGGAGATTAGGGATAAGATTCAACTACTGAAAAAATATATGGGCCTGACTCCATCTGAAGCCCTAGAGACTGCTAAACAAATGCTCACAGCACTGGCTGCCGGGCTAAGGAGATACACTAGAGAAGCAGAGGCCAAGAAGATAAATGCCCTGTTCTCCAAAGAACCATCCAAAGTGTACTCCCAACTGCAGTGCAACCACAGAGTAACAGCTGAGCCACCAGCAGCAGAAACTGAACAGTACTGGAAGAACATATGGGAGAAAGAGAAGACACATAACACCAGTGCAAAGTGGCTGCAGGACCTGAAAGCAGACCACAGCAATCTCCCAGAACAGGAACCAGTCACCATCACAGTAGCAGACATCCAACAGCGGGTCAAGAACATGAAAAGCTGGACAGCACCTGGCCTGGACATGATCCACACCTACTGGCTAAAGAAACTAACAGCAGTGCATGAACGCCTAGCGGCACAGATGAATCAACTGCTAGCAGCAGGCTCCCACCCAGACTGGCTAACACAAGGAAGGACAGTGCTGACCTTCAGCCACCTCCTCTACATGGGTGACATCAAGCTGTATGCTAAGAGTGAACGAGACATCGACTCACTGATCCACCTGACACAGATCTACAGCAAGGACATTGGGATGTCATTCAGACTGGAGAAGTGTGGCAGGATGATAGTAAAGAGAGGGAAGGTAGTTAAGACCGATGGAGTGGAACTACCAGTGGGCCACATAGCAGACATAGAGACCAGCTATAAATACCTTGGTGTCCCACAGTCACACGGGAAATATGAGGAGGAGGCAAGGAAGACAGCAACATCCAAGTACCACCAAAGGATAAGACAGGTCCTGAAGAGCCAGCTCAATGGGAAGAACAAGATCCATGCCATCCGAGCTCTCTGTGCAGAAGAGTGCAGTGCTAGGAACAGCTAAGATACTGCGCAGAACCCTTAAACTCCCAGGCCTCTGGTAGAGGACTTGAGATTGAGGAAGACACGTACCACCCATAAGGGTGAGAGGGGAATTTTTTTTTACACACACACAGAGTTTCCATAGTAAATCCTCTCTTGGCAGGCTGTACATTTTTTTTTCTTTACTTCTGACTTCTAGTGAGGTAAATACACATCATTTTATCACATACACTTTTTAAAATCTGCCTTAATTTAATATCACAGCATTTGTAATGGTTAGATAATGACGCCTGCGCTGGTGAGACACAGAATATAAGGAGATCGCTGTTGGATTTCTATAATGACATAAAATCTGCATAGCTGAATTGTTTTCTTTCCCATAAGGAAATGTGGGAAGCTCCAGATTAAATGCAGCTCTCAATTAGTATCAGTTTCTGGCATTCTTGGACAGTTTCCAGGGTCCCTGGGCTCACTGCTAGCACCTGTCTTGGGATCCTTTTTTAAAATTATTTTTAAGCCGAGCCTGGTGCTCTGACCATCACCAGAAAACAAGGTCTAAATGCCATTTAAATGGCCCGGGGTCTTAGAATGAAGGTACTGGACCCAGACATTTGGTGCTAGAAATGGGGAATAAATTCATTTAATTTAAAGTTTAATGAAAAATTATCTAGTTTCACATTGTGAACTAATCCACAAATCAAGATCCAGTTTTCATTCAAAGTTCCATTTCTAAATTTTGGAGAGCAATTTGCCATTTAAAAAGATCTGTTTGAGAAAAGTCTATGCAGAAGTGCGTATATGCTTCCAAACAATGTACACAAATATATTCGTTAAATGGCTTCTAAAATGGGTGTACCTTTGGCAAAGTTGAAAACAAACTTGTGTACACCTAGAAGGTAGGTGGTGATAGCAGGAGACAAGCCCAAGTATGAAGAACCAGACAGCTTCTGGGAGAGGAGGTTTGATACCTCCAGCTTTTACCCTATGGCTTCAGCCATCCCCAGTTTTATAGAAGACAAGCAAGTGGTTATTTATTTATTTATTTAAGATTTGTTTCTGTTTGCAGTGAGCATGCATATTTTGACCCTCTTCATCTCCACAGTCTCTCATTTACTTAGTAAAATATGTATTGTGACTCACTTTTGGATTCCATGCTACAACTTAAACAAATTATAGTAAAGCATCAGATAGTTAGAAAAACAATAAAATATTCATATCCACCTCCCCAAGCCTAAAGGAGCGAAGAGAAGGGGTCCAATTTGACCATTTCAGGTGCCATGAGCAAGGAGAGTGTCCATCACACTTGCAGATGATATCCCACATAGTATTAGAACATGGAGCAAGGCCTCTTGTAGGGCCCAAGATGTGCAGGCAGCATTATGCAAACATAGTAGATCAGCCACCTAGACTGTCTTGCAAGATTCTGTTAATATAACCTTACAATAAAGATAGAGTTAGTACAGTACTCATGGTTGTGCTTCTTGTCTGGACTACCTTGAAAGGCTAACATCAATCTTGTAAGACTGAAAGTATTTCTCCCCTCCTTCCCTTTTACTCTTCAGAAAACTAGGGAGAGTCCCTTTGGAAATGTTTCCTATGCTCTTCCTCCTTTTGTGGGCTGAGATATCTTTTACATACTGGTTGTCCAGTCTGTGGCTCTCCCTCCTGTCTTCCAAGGTCATTCCCACATACCATTATACTTACTTACCTTTTCCAGGGGCCTTCTGCCTGCCTTCCTCCCCTGTTTCTTGACTAGCTCATCTTGGGCAAACAGAACTCAACAGACAATATATGATTCTAATATTCCAGATGGAATGTTCATAAAGCTATGTTTGTTTTCTCCCATTTTTAATATCAGCTGAGGTCAAACTCTTCTGATGATGGGGTCAGCTTGTAATGAACACTCTGTCATCATTTCCTGGTTGAAATGCTTTAAAGCTGAGACTTCTGCTGTTGCTTTGTTGAACCAAAATCATCACTATCCTGTACATGGGAAGAGTGAATTTAGAAAACACCAAACTTTGGCTGCTGTATGCCACAGTTCACTGCTTGCATGTGACTGACACATACTGAAGTTTCTGATCCTATAGGTGATAATTAGATTAGAATATATGTGTACTTTCCTATGTTTAATTCTCAGTACTGTGACTTTCTCCAGGTCAGACCTAACTAATCTAGATAAGAAGAAACACAGTTCTCTGCAACAGGCTACCTATTACCCCCTTTTAGATCTACTAGGGTGAAAATAATTAAGGAACATTGATTTAATCCTGAATTATGTTTTCATTTTCATCTTGCCATAGTCAGTTTTGGCACAGTTAATGTATGAAAGTGATATTTTGTCCTTTAGAAGCTGTAAAAGCAAGAAGACAAAATGGAAAGCTATTTCCCAACAATGTCCATAACGGGAGAGCTTACACGTAATAGAGGGCACAGACAGGTTAAGTAGAGCATGCGTGCTTGAAGCATTTATTGTGCTTCAGGGGGATTTACAGAGATTATTTATGTTTTCTTTTCATGAAGCTAGCAGCATACAGATGGTTACTTTAAGGATTCATAATAAATACCAAGAAACCCCAGTTTAACCCCTACATCCAAACCCTGTTCTTTTTCTTGATAAATGCTCTGACCATTTTTTTTTTCATAATGGTTCAGTAAAAGATAATTTTGAAACTACTGTGCATTCTGTAATGTCCCTAATTTCCTCTCCAATGGGAGGTTTCCTCTGGCCAGTATTAATGAAGCTCTTTGCTCTTTGCTTATTTAAATAACAGACTGCATAGGATTGGCTTTCTCTCTCTTTTTTTTTTTTACAAACTGTTGAGTAGATTGTTTTGTATACATAAAACCAACAAGTGGATGACCCAGCCCTGAAAATTAACTTACCCTGGAAAAAGGTAGAATGAGGTTCACCCATGCAATCATGATCTTTTCAACAACTATCACAAAAAGCACAAAATGATTTCGATGCAATCTGCAGGTAATGTAGGATTCTTCTCTGCCATCCTTCAGTGTCAGAATCTTCCTAGACCACAGCCATTATGAAGTGTGTAGATACGACATACAGCATACTCTTGATAAACTTTTGAACAATTAGATGTTCCAGGAATCTGTGGAAATATTTTAAATGAAAACAACTCAAACAGACTGGAATAAATCTTACATTATTACTTTGAAAATTATAGTTATATGGAGGTGGCATATGACCAGTTTCATCCTTATTAGGACTCAGCAGATGTACATAACGAGATCTGTTCCCTGGGGTTCAGACCCTCTACTCATGGACCATTGCACTTGAGATGAATATATACAATGTTTAGCTTTAGGAGCTATCCAGGTTCTCGTGTGGCAGGAAGAATTATATAGTGTAGAATCTATCAGAATAGTACATACAGTCTACCTTCCCTTAAGCTCTCAGAGTAGAGAGATATGGATGTTACATTATATCTTGTCCCCATGTACACATTTTTACACAATATATACTTCTCTAAATAACAGAGTTTTTTTTAAACATAATATATACTGTCTAAAAATAGAGAAATCCCCCTACAAGGGAGGGTGGAAGTCATGTAAAACTTTATACGCAGGGATATGACATAATGTAACATCTGAATCTCTCTACTCTGAGAGCTGAAAGGAAGATGGACCAAATATACCATTCCGACAGATTTGAAAATTATAATATAACTATGTACTGATCAGGGAGAGAATAATACATTCGTGGAGTCAAAATTACTATGGAAATTATCTTAAGAATAAAGGATAACCTCACCTGGAGCTATCTTCCCTGAACTGGAACTAATGGTTGCAGGGACCCGTGTGCAAATTCTACTGAAATCAATAGCATTCATGTTCATAATAATTCAGAAGTCCCCCTAGTTCTAAGGTATAAGCCATGGATTCATGATTTAGACATTCTGCCGAAACTAACCAGATCTGGATCACTGGATCAGGTTAATATTTGGGAACCCCATCTTGAACTTCCCATGATAGAAGGGGGGAAAAGAAATAGAAAGGTGTTAGATAAAAATATAGTTTAAATGTAATCCAGAATAAATTGAGGTTGAACTTTTGGGGAATATGTTTCACTCAATTTAATGAGATTTACTTTTGTATACAATACTTGGGTTGTTACTATACAATATTATGAATGTTTATTCAACTGTAATTTACAATATGACCAATGTGGCTTACACCCTTGTAGATATATCTGGAATTATAGCTCATTTATTTAAATAGGTATAAATAAATAGGTATAAATAAATTACCTAATTCTGTGCTTGATTATATGTGAAGATTGTTCTCGCAAGATCAGAAGCAAACAGACTGAAACCAATCTAGTCAGTTGCAATAACAACTATTCCTCCACTAAAGGCATGAGTTAGATCATGTAGGCAGGAGAAAGAGGCACAATAATTTAACCTTGATTTTACTGTATATAGGGCTTGAGTTTTATACTTGGCAGTTAATGGAATTCACTCTTAACAGATTTCCTTTGTTTTTGCAGTTTTGTTGGACGGCAAAGCAGAGAGGGAACACATTAAAGTCTAGCAAGATAACAGTGTTGTATATTGCAAAATACAGGAGGAATGATGAAAGCAGCATCTTGCTGCTGTGATGCAAGCCCCATCCCTTCTGTACATGCAGCATGATGTGCACGCATGTACACAAGGGGTAGAACTTGCAGTGCAATGGCACTACCCTGCTTTTGTTGCATGATAACCTCTCTTCTGCCTCTGTCTTCAGGGCAGGGCAGAACTCTGTCCCATCATTAGTTCTGTTTCTCATTGGTTTGTCTTTTAGATAAAGAATAGATTCCGTTTTTGCTTCAAATAATGACATTTTGAAGACTGGCTCTGCCTAACAGCCAAGCATGTATTTCACTTAATGTTCATGCCTTTGAAATGTGTGCTTTCCCATGATTCTCCAGATCTTACCCCCCTCCCCCGTTAATCACAATTCAGAGTAATGGCAACAAACAGATTAACATACAATAAAGAATTGTAGTTATAAATTATAATTATGCAATATATAATTAGAAAGTCAGATAGTCATCCTGATCATAACCACTTTATTGGAAATGAAGCTGCATTTATTTATATAAAATTTCCAAGAAAATGATTTTAGAACTAATTATTTAAATACATACATACATGCATGCTAATCTGAAATAAGTCACACTTTAAAATCAAGAATACAAACTAAAATTATTCTCAGGGTCTGTATGACAAGGAGTTAAGTTCTGACGAGACATTTTCTCCCTCCCACCCCCGATCCCAGATTTAAATAGCTTACTATTTATTTATTCATCACACTTGCCATCTTTTATTTTTATCTTTTATGTTTTATTGATTTTATTGACATTTCTTTGTTTGATTGTTGTGAGCCACCCAGAGTTGTTCAAAATTGGGCAGCATGCAAGTTTAATAAATTATTATTATTGGTTGCACAGTCAGCCAGATGTTTAGACAGGATTTGGCATTTTTATCCACCTATCGAGTCCTTCCCAAGGACCTGGGACAGGCAGATGTTGTTTGATGGTGTTAAAGGTATTGTCGCAGGTTATAAGCTGTCCCAAGTAAATCTGCCTTTTGCAATTGACTGATGGTGATTTTGTCAATGCTGATGGTCTTCAAGTGGTGCTCCAGATGTTTTGGGATTGCACCCAAGGTGCCTATTACTATTGGTACTATCTTTGCTTTCTTTTGCCACAGTCGTCCTACTTCTATTTGCAGGTCTTTGTATTTTGTGATTTTCTCCAGTTCTTTCTCTTCTGCTATCTCCAGGTATTGCAATGTCCACTATCCAGACGTTTTTGTCTATCTTATCAACAATTGTTGAGTCTGGGGTGTTGTATGGCAGGTGCTTGTCTATTTGAATTCTAAAGTCCCAGAGCACTTAAGCATCTTCATTTTCTACTGCTTTGTCTGTTTTGTGGTCCCACCAGTTCTTGCTTGCAGCAAATGGTATTTCTTGCAGATATTCCAATGTACCATTGTTGCTACTTTGTCATGCTGCTGTTGTTGTCAGTCTGTGCAATCTTCTTGCAGCAGCTAACTAGGTGATCTACTGTCTCTTCAGCTTCTTTGTAGAGGTGGCATTTGTCGTTTGTTGCTGTCTTCTCAATTCTGGCTTTGTATGCATTTGTTTTTAAGGCTTGGTCTTGTGCAGCCAGAATTAGCCCCTCTGTCTCTTTCTTCAACTTTCCTGCTCTTAGCCATTGCCAGGTCTTGTTGTCATCTGCTTTGCATGCTGGTTGTATGTGTGTATGTGTGCTGGCCATGTAATAATTTGCCTTCCCAAATCTCTTTTTTATTCTATTCTGAAGAGTTTGGCATCTTCAGTATTCAGTAAGCCTTCATGTTGTTGTTGTTGTTATGTCTTTTGATTTTTTTTGAATCTGAAAATGTGGAAGGAATTCTTTTGTCAATGAAACATCTTGAAATGAGGCAAAGGCATTTACCAATCTCATACTATCCACTAGATGGCACAATTTTCCAATCCTCTATACTGAATCCTAATTTTAGCTCTAAAAAAAGTACTACATTATTTCCTGTTCTTTGGTAGATAATATGAACAATTTACCCATATATGGGAATGAGAACACAGCAACGGTAAGAGGCTAAATTAAATGAAAAAGAGATCAGACAGTCCAACAGCTATTAGGGAAGACGCATGATACTATTTTAGAGTTGGGATGAGCGTTTACAATGCGTTCAGATTTGCAATTTGTATGTTGAAGGAGCTTCATACTGGAACTCTGCCTAAACTATTGTCAGCAACATCTCTCAGACAGCAGTTCTTCCCAGAGTAGCTTTCTGAAATATGAGAACTTTAAATCCTGGGGAGTTAAGCTGAGACCAGATGCATCCAAGACATTTGTTGGTTTTAAAAACCATGTATACCCCCAAGAGATCTTAGTTGCTCATTGCAAAATCAGTCATGTAAAAATGGGGGGGAAATGCACCCTTTCAATTTACAACACAACAGGACACACAAAACACAAAGCTGAAGTCCTTGGGGCATTTTTGGCCGCAATATGAAATCCTGGCCAGACCAGGTGACCTCAGTTGGAATGCCTACGGATCTCCTCCCATGTTCCGGCTTGGGGTTTGGACTGTGCAGAGCTCAGGACTTCAGATCTAGTCAGTTTTACCTTCTTTCTCTCCTCCCTCACCCTACTGCTTTCGAAATTATTTTACTGGCTTAAGCAATCTGCAGATCTCACAAACTTGCAGGTTTTTGTGAGAGATACCTGAGCCCATCCCGTAAACATATTATCCTAATACAGATTTTAAAATAATGGAATGATTATAAAAACAGGGAGCAGTAAAAATAGCAAAATCACATTACCTGTTTGAATGCCTTGTTTAAAATGAAGGGCTTTGCTAGGTGAGACAGGCTTCCCTTGGAAAGAATTCCGGAGTTTAGGTGCAGCCACTGAACAGTCCTATTTCTTGCAACAGAGACCATGGCTGATCTCAAAAAGCTACACAGAGTTGGATCTGGTTAGTAATTGGGTGTGAGATCATCAGAAGGTTAACCGTCACTAACTGAGAAACCAGAAAGCATCCAAACGGAAGGCAATAGTAAAAAATCATTTATGTGTGTCTGCCAAAAGGCTACATGGATGTGCTCTTGTAATCACTAGGAATAGTGCTTGACTTGAAGGAGAGTCTCGCATACAAAGCCACCAGGGCAATACTTTATTTTTTTTGTAACTTCCCACTTATGACAGGGTACAAGTCAGACACTGACAGACTCTCCTTCCTCCTTTTTTTCTCCCACCTCATTTTTTAATATAAAGTTGGCCAGCACACTGAGGGATATGAGTCCCCATGACACTTTAAGCACTAAGAACATTTGAGTGCTATTTTAAGAGGCACACTTAATTTATTTGCATCAGAAAAATGTTAACAAGATTTTTAAAAGAGGCATTCATACAGCCTATCAATGAAAAATCCGCCTTAATCCAATTTGAATCCATTTGAATATAGACATCATGGAAGTTTAACCCTGCAATGGTATGTGGGAATGACCTTGGGAGACTGGGCCCAGAGACTCTGTCATGGGAACAGTCAGATAAGAGACAGCATAGCCCACAGCTGGATAATGGGAAGGGCAAAGGCTCAGAAGAGACCTTCCCTAATTTCTTGGGGTATAAAGGAGATGGGGGGAAGAACTGTACTTTCAGACTTGCAAGATTCTGTTAATGTAGCCTTACAATAAAGTAGAATTAGCTCATCTGGTTGTGTTTCCTGCCTGGTCTTCCTGATAAGGCTGACAAGCCCTAACCCAAACTGCAGATTTTTGCTCATAATACATTTTAAACTAAGTTTTTCCCCAGGAGTAAAACTTAGAAAAAAATGGAAATGTAAAACTAACTCAAATTTTAACCTTAACCGTTAACCCAAACCTTGTCTAAATCTGATCCATATCCCTAAACCTAAAGCTAAGGACAATATTAGCCATATCCCCAACTCTAATATAAAGCTAATCCTAACCACAGATCTAACTCTAAGCTAAATCTAGCTCTAACCCTAATAATTAATCTATTCCTTACCCTAACTATCCATAAAAATTTGATCCTTCTCTTACCACACTAGTTTTGAACATCGAATTCAAGAAACTTTAACCCTAATCCTTAATGCAGATTTTCATTCATAATATTTTCCCTAAGTTTCCCTAACCCTAACAGTAAAATTTACCAAAAATGGAAATGTAAGGTCTAACCCTAACCTCAACCCTAACCCTAACCATTAATGTTCAGACTTATTCACAGAGTCGAGGGTAGTGGCAGCAGTGAAACCAGTCACAGCAGCAACCCCAGTGTCATCTGCGACTGCTGCCATGACACCAGGATGGTCAGTCAGATGCATTCTGGCCAGCGCCCTGGTTCACAACATGGCTGTTGCTCCTTCTCATCCTCCAGGCTCTGGTGACCCTTCAATGGGAGCAGAAGTGACAGTCTGTATCAGTGGAGGCCTTTGATCTGGCAGTTGAGCAGGCTCACTGGGAGAGACAGCCAACGGCGGCATCATCCATTTTTGCAAACTGTGCTGAGGTGAGCGCGACTGTTTGAACTTTGCCAAATTGCAATGTTTGTGGCCTTGGGAGGTGCAGGAATTGGACGCTCCCATAACGTAGTGGATCTGCTACTGGAGAACACGGACTAGATTGCCTTTTCATTTCTAATTTGGTTTGCTTTGGTTGTGACGGCTTTGTCGTCTGGACATATGGGTGTTGGGGAACCAGGAGGTGGGGATAAGGGGAGGGTTAGGGTACTTAAGTGGGATATTGTAGGGGTTTGGCTCACCCATCTCAGATTTTAGGGAGCAGGTGTTGCATTTGTAGCAGGGTTATATTTTTTAATTTAAAAATTGTAATTTCTTATCCATTAACCATTAATGTAGCTACCCTTGAACCCACCCATAAATCTAACCCTAATCTTACCCAAGCCCTTCCCATAATCCTAACCCCCAACAGGGCAGCAAAGGAGAAGGATATGGTGTAGCACTGTTCTGTCCTTAAAACCACAGGCTTTTGGAGAAAAAGCTGGGAAACTTTGGTTGAAGAGGATGGGAGAAAGGGTTGGAGACTTTAGGGAGAGTGGGAAGATGTGGGAGGGTTGGTTTTTTCCCCTTGTATTTGGGGAGTTTATATTCTTTTCCCTGGTTTTCCACTTACCTCTTTAGCAGAACATGTAAGTAGAGCTTCAAAGTTTTCAGATGCTCTTTTGCATGCTCAGGAAGGTTCTGGGACCCTGGAACTGGAGGGGGTCTGGCCATCTGAAGGTGGAGGTAAGGGACCTCAAGAACTGAAGGGGTTTTTCATGTTTTAGAGGCAGTAAGCCATGCTTTTTTGGTTTCTCCATTGGTTTCAATGGCAGAGGAATAGCAGGCTGACCTACCACTTTTGCAAGAGGAAGCTGTAAGTTTTCAAGAACGCCTGCAGCTACTGGAAAGGAGCTGGTAACTCAGAATAGTAATATTAACCAAGAGTATAGGCCTCCTCCCCATTGTGAGGGAGGATTACAACCTTTTAGTGGAAAATGGGATTGGGGGCAAGAGTGAGAACAAGGGGCACAGATGGTGAAGTTGCCAGTTAGTATGCCAGTGGATACCATAGGATTTGTAGTGTCTGAGGCGGTTTCTAAAAAGTGGAAACCTTGTTGCTATGCAATCCCAGGTCCAGGCACTGTAGTTCATCTTTTAGCTAAGCGTGACAGAACCTGAGAAGTATGGGTCTTTCTGACTGGAATAAGATTTCCATTCTCCTGCCCTGTCATTGTCTGCCCCAGGATCCACTTTGGAGTCCAAGGCTTTAAGGGGGATGTTTTCAGATCTGGGTAGCATCTTTGGGGGGAAGGCTCTGAAAATTTCCAGTGGGACCATTTCCCTCATATCACATGGAGGGATCTGCATGTAAGAAGGAAAGATTGGCAGGAAAATATATGTTCTAGAATGAAGGGATGGGTCTGTGGACATAGTCCAGCAAGTTTATGGAGAATAGGGGGGTAGAGCCTGAAGAATTCATTTCTTGATAGGGAGGTATTAGAAATGATTGGAAGTGCCAGTTATCTTCCATTTGAGGTCCTTCTGAACTTGCTTGGAAGTGATACAGCAGTTCCTTCCTTGCTGCCAATTCAGCTCTGTGGGTTGCTGTTGCCCATCTTCCCTTGACTGAGGTCCCTATATCAGATTTCAGCAAGTGCAGCCAGAAGCAGTTTTGGGCAGAGTTGGAAGGTTCTTGTGCACCCTTCCACCCTGTCCTCTTGGGATTGTTCCCTGAAGGAACAAAAGTGGTGGCAGTGGATGGCCCAACACTAACCCTAACTGTAGATTATCCCTGCCAATGAGTTTTTCCTGTAGCTATTCCCCAGGAGGAAAGGTGCTCCAGATCAGAAATGCAAGAGGTGCACTATCCACAAAAAGATACCCCGAATCTACTTGTAATGGTTGTTTTGAGCCTAGACTTCAGCGAGGCCCTAACTGCACATGGTCCCTCCGAATAGATTTTTCCCATCACTTTTCCCAAGGAGGAAAGTTATACCAAGACAGAAATGTAAAACGTAATCTGTAATAGGTCATCCTGAATCTCAGCATCATGCTCGCTTTGAGCCTAGACTTCAACGCAGAGACCTGAACTACAGATTTTCCCTCCCGATGGGTGTTTCCCGCAGTTTTTCTCAAGGAAGAAAACTGTGACAAAACAAACATGCACAAAATCAGCTGGAGTCTCATGGTCACACTCATTCTGAACCTTCATTCCGAGGAAGCCTAGCTCTAACACTGACAGCAGATTTTCCCTCCCAGTTTTTTTTTTTAGTAGCTTTTCTCCCAGAGGTAAGCTAAGCCAAAATGTAAAAGAGGCCTGCTTTTCTTAAAAAGGCAACCTGAATCATGCTGATTTTGAGGCTAGCTTTGAAGGAACCCTAACCCTGACCCTCACTGCAGATTTTGTCTCCCAAACTGCTTTTCCAATAGCTTTTCCCGAGAAAAGCCAAATTAATGAGGCCCACTGTCCATAAAAATGTCACCCCAATTTGTCATGTTTGTTTTGAGGCTAGACTTCAAGGAAGCTGAACCCTAACTCTAAGTGTGGATCCTGTGTCATAATACATTTTCCCCTAAGTTTTTCCCTAGGACTAAAATACACCAAAAATGGAAATAGAAGATTTCCACTATATATGATATGTCACTAATTCTAAATGAGGTGCCTTTTTTTTTTTTGTCTTAGACTTCAAAGAAATTTAACTCTACCTGCAACTGAAGTTTTTTTGACATAATGTATTTTTTTTCCTTAAATTTTTCCCCAGGACTAAAAGTTACAAAAAAGGAGGATGTATCCCTGTATCCTAAATACATACATACATACATAAATCATCCCTAATCTAACCATCATGGTAATTTGTTGCATAGACTTCAAGGACCCAGCCCTAACTGCAGATATTCTCTCCTAATGCATTTTCCCCATTTTTCCTACCCAGAACTAAAAGTTACAGAAGGAAGGGAGGGAGGGAGGAATGTTAGACTCCCACCATCCATAAAAAATATCTCCAAATCTAACAGTTATGCCAGCAAAGACATCAAGGATGCTTATGCTAGCCATGGCTGCTCATGATAATTTTTTCCCTAAATTTTTCTCCATCTACTTACAATGGTGGAGGAGAATCATTTGAATTTTCCAATAATTACAAACATAACTCATCTTATCTGTTCTTTCCTCTTCTATAACAAACCTTCAATCTCAGAGGACAGTCATCTTACAATTTTTGAAGAACGAAACCTATATTTCTAAATTAGGATTGCTGAAATGTTAATGTTCTTGTAGGAGGCAGGAAGTGGAATGTTTATATAGCACTGGTGGAGAAAAAAAAACATGCTGTGGCTTCTTTTGCACAGTTGGTAGGTAAATTTGCCTCTAAATTTCAGAATTAGAATTCCATGATGAAGGGAACAGGGTTTACTGCAGGCATCCCATAGGTTCCAGTGTGGGCTTTAGGACAGAATAATCTCCACTGTGCAAATAAATTGGTAAGTACAAGGCACGTCTTTATCAAAAGAATAGCCACTATCACAAGAATCTCCCAAAGACAATTAAATCGGTTCTTTTGGATTGATAGAGATCTCAGGAAAGTGTTGTTGTGATTAGTAAAAATAGTCATTACCAGCTTACTTAGGAGATAAAACAGTCTGAAGCTGCACTGAAATTATCCTAGCATAAGTGGTTCTGGAACCATCCTTTCCTGTAGAATTTTCTTAACAAGAAAGTCTTCCTTCATAGTGATATCACTACCACCAGTATTAACTTCTAACTAAGCTAAGCAAGTTCCTCCATGTGTTAACTTACACGCCAGAGTTGACAGAAAGCTGCCAATTCCTCATGCTAGCACAACAAACTCATGTAATAGCCTGTTTTCTAGTGATACATTAGCCTGACTCCATTTGAAGTCTTCTTTCTAACAAGAGAGTCAGCAAGGGTGACAAAGAAACTTTGACTCAGAAATAGCCTTATCAGAGGGACCGAAGGTTACTCCAACAGCTGCCCCAAGCGACAGTGCTACCATCCTACTACAACAACGTACTTTGTCCTAGTTTTGGCACTACTTTGGAACAGCTTAAAGAGAGCTTTGACTTCAGTGACTGCATATTAATAACTCTTGTACTTAGCAGAGCTGAAATAAGCCAGTGAGTGTTAACAGTGTCAGAAATAGTGAGTCCTCCCACACTATCCTCTATTGGATCTTAAACTGTTGCAAGACCTTATAATGGATGGTTAACACAGCCTGTGTCAATCTCATCCAAAGTCATTTTCAAACCACTTTCTTGAGGTCACTGGGAAGCAGGGGATGTGGTGGGAAGTCAACCTCTCCAATGGAGAGGCTACAGACAGGTGAAATGCACCTGAAAAACACTTCCCTTGGAAAGCATCCTGGCAATTGCAAAACAGCCATTATTGGCTGCCCGTAGTTTTGGAGGGTAGGTATCTGTGAACAATGGGGGTGCCTTTTGGTTCAGAGTCAGAGTTTTTTCCTGGCATGGCAGACCTCAATTACAGCAAGTCATGTTTTATTTCTGAACCATAGCAACTTCTCCTTTTTAGTGGGCACTATAGCAACAATCTGGAAGACTGAGAAAAATCTCTGCTACGGCTACTTGAAAACTGGTCAGATCTGCAGAACGGAACCCACAGATCACTACAAATGACCTGCTAAAAAGCATAGCTGACACCGGAGTAGTATACACTGTATCTGCAATTATCTACAATGCTACAATGCAGTTGAGCATTGCTTATGCAAACGTGACCTGCATGGGAGAGTTGTCTGACTTCATCACAAAAGAAGTATGCAGAAGGGAACCTTGATAAGCCTGAAATGATGTTGGAATAAAGTGCTGTGGACTGATGAAACAAAAATTCATCTTGATAGCACAGCCACACAAGATACACGGAGAAAAAAGAGCGAAACATTTGAAGAAAAGAACACCTTGCCAATTATTAGGCATGGAGTGATTCTTCTGGGGTTGTGTGGCAGCCAATGGAACAGGAAACATTATACAGGTGGAAAGAATAGATTGAATTAAATATCAACTTCTTCTAGAAGCTCACGTCCCAGAGTCGGTGAAGAAACGGAAACCTAAAAGAGGTGGAATATTTCAGCAAGACAATGATCAGAAACATAAGTATGAAATGAGCCATGAAGTACTTATGGGAAACTCTGGAACAGTTTCACAGTCCTTAAGCATTCTTAAATATCCCTGGGAAAAATCTCATGCCTGCAGTGCATGCAGGAAGACCTAAGGATATTTCAGAGTTAGAAGACATCTTCCAGAAAAAGTGGGTAAACATTCTGAAAGAAAGAATAGAAAACCCTTAGCTGGCTCAGGAAGCATTTGGAAGCTTCTATTTTTGCCCAGGAAGGTGTTACAAAGCACTGACCAAAAAGAGCATCCAAACGTCTGCACCTGCCAAAATCACTATTGTCTTATGCTGAATCAGGAAGCAACTGTGCCATAAATAGTAAGCATGCATTCAAATTTGCAAAATGACATCATATTTAACTTTGTGTTATGTAGAGAATGTGTCACATCATGGAGAAAAATCTGTCTATGTGGTCGCTAGGAGTTGAAAACGACTTGGTCAATCAATATTCAATGGGGTTGTGTCAGCTTTTGTTCAACTTTGGGATTCATTGAAGCATGCAAGGTGATCTGGAGTGCCTGAACTTTTGCATGCAACTGTAAAAGAGATATACAGTGTCCACAATTCTGGTCCTGACCGCACTGCTGGTTTAAAGTCCAAAAGGTGTGAAGGAGTGATTTTACTATTGTGTTATGGAGCCAGACTGAGTTTTGGTCAATAATACTTTGAGACCTTTTACAACACTGAGAGTTGAAAAATCAAATCTGGAATATGATGGAGTAGTTAGATAAACGTCATGCTTATAAAGTTATTTTTAGGTTATAAAGCACAGTGTTTGCTCAGAATGATAAGATCAGATTTAGGCACATAAACTGGTTCCATCATGTATCACTTTTGGAACTGATTTTTTTTTTTTAAATATTTGAAATTATTCCTGACTCCAGCTGGCTGGGGAATTCTGGGATTTGAAGTCCACACATCTTAAAGTTGCTAAGGTTGAGAAACATTGGATTAATTTCATACAAAATGTTAAGTGGCAAACCAGGAATGGACAACTAGCCCAGGCTTAGCATTGTTTGAAAAAATGAGTACAGTTCCTCCATCTGCTCCAAAAACTCAGGGGGAAAACACTGAAAATCCCATCCCCATCTGTGTATGTAATCCCTACCCACTTATGGGTAGCATTCTTATGTTTATTGTGTCCCTTATCTGCCCCCTCCCTATTTTTAGTGTGGTTCCCAGCCACCCTGTTTTACAAATTCAAATGGCTGGATTAAACCAAAATCAAACCACATTAGGGTTTAGCTTGTTGTGTGAATGAGAATAATATGCTATCAGATTAGAGTTCCTATTGTTGGATCTAGTTCTGATGGAAGTCCTAGTGCAGCAGTGTCAAGACAGCCACAGGATCCTCCTCTCTCGTTTTCATGATATACAGTATAGAAAGCTCCAAGTAGGGCGAACCTTAGTTGTGACTACTGCTTCTTTCTAATTTTTCTGCATTATGTTATTATTATTATTTCCTGCAGGTTCTTGTTCTTTACTCATAAAACCACATGTGCATCTGTTTTCTCTCTGAAATGAAGTTCATAAATCTGGGATACAGAATGTTAGTGTGGCAAATGCATTATATAATATAATTTAATATAATTTGGTAGAGTCACTCTATTCTGGGGAGATACTGCAATTAACCCAGTAATACAGGAATTATACACAGGAAGCAAAATGTTTCAGAAAGTGTGTGTGGGGTGGGGGGAACAGCAGTGACTGGATTGCCTTTGAAGTAGTCCAAAAAGCAATTTTGGGGGAGTGAAAGTTATGGTTTCAGGGGGAAAAAAAACATCATGCATTTGCCCTGTCTCATTCACAGAATTTTAATTGGGGGGGCGGGGCGGGGAGTCCAAAGAAGTGTTTACCTCACATAAACCTCTGATGTTTTGCCATCATTTTTAGCTATTTACTTTCTATAGGGGAAAAAAAAAAAGATTACTGAAGAATAAATTGAATTGCTGAACCATAATATTTGACTAGTAGCCCTCTATCTGGAAGCACCTTACATTCATACTCTGGATTTACAAAACATGTTAAATAATAATCTGGTTTGTTTGGTTTACATTAAGGAACTTAGACACAGCGACTAATAAACAACAGTTTATGGCTCAGCATGTTGTTTGAACTCAGCCAGTTATGGTTCATTTATTGAATAAACCATGTTAAACAAGTCATATCTTAACACAATGTGTTCAGTGTTAATGTCTTCAGTAAGACATCATTCTAGAGCTATCAGAACTGGCCTGCTAAGGTCCACATGACTGCTAGATGCTAGCAAAGTATAAGAACTCCCCATATCTCTTTGCTGCCATCTAATGCTCATCTGGATCTTTGCAGCCCTCCTCTGGTACTCTGAATGCTCACAGAGGCAGAAAAGATGGTTAATTATTTCAGCCCAGGACATCTTAAACAGCACCTCCCCCTTATAGGACTTCCTAGTCTTCAGCAGAGGGACCTGTAATATATCCTACCACCATGAGGATCTAGGTTGGAAGAGCTTCCAATACATGAACCAGGACATACTCTTTCAGAAGGCTAACCTGATGACGGAACATTAGAGAGAGGTCAGGTTGGTTATGCTAAGATACTAGGGAAAACTGTATTGCTTCACATTATTGTTTAAAGCATTTTGTCTTTATTTGGGATACTTTATTATATTACTGGGAATACCAATTTGGTGTTGTGGTTAAAGACATCAATCTAAAAACCAGGAGACCATGAGTTCTAGCCCTGCCTTAGGCACAGAACCTGTTTGATGACTTTGGGGCTGTGATTCTTTTTCAGCCCTAGGAAGAAAGCAAAGGAAAACCACTTCCAAAAATGTTGCAAAAAAGCTTCACAGACTTGCCTGGGCAGTTGCCAGGAGTCAAGTCTGATTTGAAGACACATGAAAGAAAGAAAGAAAGAAAGAAAGAAAGAAAGAAAGAAAGAAAGAAAGAAAGAAATTATTTTATAAATAGCAACCAAATTACTCTGTAGCAGGTCAGACTAATGTGAAAATATGCTCTTCCATAGCAAAAAAAAGAAAAAAACAGGTGGGTGAGGGAGGATGTACCCATTAACCTCTTTTGGAGTGGGCAGGTGTAATAAATTTTAAAAATAACAACAACAACAACATGCATTGCCAAGCAGTTTAACAACATACTGCAAGTAGGTAAAATTGAAGATTGGTTAACATCTGGCAAAACCTACCTGATAATGAAAGAACCAGCAAAAGGGGGAGCACCAGGCATCTACAGACCAATTTTACCTGCTTACCAATAACTTTCAGATTGCTAACTGGTGTAGTAGCTGATGCAATCCAACAGCATCTAGCTGAAAACAAGCTCTTTCCATCTGAGCAGAAAGGAAATCGCCCAAACAGCAGAGGGACAAAAGATCAGCTCCTAATTGACAAGATCTTTCTGGAAAACTGCAAGAGAAGGAAGACCAACTTGAATGTAGCTTGGATTAATTACAAGAAGGTGTTTGACTCCCTGCCACATGACTGGATAATCAAGTGCCTAGAAATAACAGGAGTCAGTGGAAACATCAGAAGCTTTGTGCACAGATCAATGGCACAATGGAAGACACAGTTGCTGGTCAGTGGTGATAGACTGGGAGAGGTTAATATCAAGAGAGGAATCTTTCAGGGAGACTCACTATCACCACTACTGTTTGTTATTGCACTAATTCCTCTGTCAACAATACTGAACAGGTCAGGCCATGGCTATCAAACCTCAAAACCATCTGCCAGGCTATCCCACCTCCTTTACATGGATGATCTGAAGCTGTATGGAAAAATACCATCTGAAATAGAATCGCTGCTCAACACTGTCCGAATATACAGCCAAGATATTACAATGGAGTTTGGACTGGACAAATGTCCCACCCTGACCATCAACAGGGGAAAAATAGTGAAAACTGAAGGAATCAAGATGCCCAATGGAAATAACATCAAGAGTCTGGATGAAGAAGATCACTATAAATACTTAGGCATCCTTCAAGCTGACAAGCACATTGATGTCACAAAGAAGGTTAGTAGTGAATACATCATGAGACTGAAGAAGATCTTAAAATCCAAACTCAGTGGAGGAAATACCATCAAGGCAATTAACACCTGGGCAATTCCAGTCATTAGATACACAGCTGGAATAGTGGATTGGACTCAAGCAGAACTAGAAGTTCTGGATAGGAAGACCAGAAAAATAATCACAATGAATCATGCCCTTCATCCATGCAGTGACATTGACAGACTTTACTTACCAAGAAGCACAGGTGGGTGTGGAATGTTGCAAGTACATCAGACAATTGAAGAAGAAAAGGCATTAGAAGAATATTTGAAGGACGGTGAAGAACATGCACTGAAGCTAGTATATCATGAAGGCTTACTGAATACTGGAGAGACCAAACTGGCTTATAAGAAAGAGCAAATGAAGAACAGAAAAGAGACATGGCAAGGCAAAGTATTACATGGCCAGTACACAAAAAAACTAGTAGGCAAAGCAGATAACAAGAAGACCTGACAATGGCTAAGAGCAGGAAAGTTGAAGAATGAGACAGAGGGGCTAATTCTGGCTGCATAAGACCAAGCCTTAAGAACAAATGCATACAAAGCCAGAATTGAGAAGACAGCAATAGACAGCAAATGCCGCCTCTGCAAAGAAGCTGAAGAAACAGTGGACTACCTAGTTAGCTGCTGCAAGAAGATCACACAGACTGACTACAAACAACAGCATGACAAAGTAGCAACAATGGTGCATTGGAATATCTGCAAGAAATACCATTTGCCTGCAAGCAAGAACTGGTGGGAGAACAAAACAGATAAAGTAATAGAAAATGAAGAAGCTAAAATGCTCTGGGACTTTAGAATTCAGACAAGTGCCTGCCACATAATGCCCCAGACTTAACAATTGTTGATAAGAAAGACAAAAAAAATCTGGATATTGGACATTGAAATACCTGGAGACAGCAGAAGATAAGAGAAAGAACTGGAGAAAATCACAAAATTCAAAGACCTGCAAATAGAAATGGAATGACTATGGCAAAAGAAAGCAAAGATAGTACCAATAGTAATAGGTGCCTTAGGTGCAATCCCAAAACATCTGGAGCACCACTTGAAGACCATCGGCATTGACAAAATCACCATCAGTCAATTGCAGAAGGCAGCTTTACTTTTAACACCTTACATCCTGTGATGATACCTTTAACACCATCAACCAAGAACATCTGCCTATCCCAGGTCCTTGAGAAGGACTTGATAGGTGGATAAGAATGCCAAATCCAGTCTAAACATCTGGCTGACTTTGTGACGAACAATAATAATAATGTCTTTGTAAGTATACTCCTTGCAAAGCAACATCTTTGCAAAGTACAACACAAAATATAAACATTTTTTAAAAAAAACATTAACCATGATTTTTAAAATATGTCCAAAAACAAGTGTGCATATGAAAAGAATTATGAGGTAGGCATGAAAGACACTTTTTTAAAAAAATAACTGGTCTTTTCTTCCTCTTCTTCTCCTGATAGTCACCTTCTCTTTGTCCTGATTCACCCTTTTTCTGACTCAGCTTTTTCTCCCTCTGGATTCTGTCCTTCTCTACCCCTGCTTGCCTCTTTGCCACCTAGATCTACCTTCATCTCCAACTTATTTTTTTGTTCACTTGACTCAGTGACAAAAGCAGGAAAAGGGGGCAGAACTGCTCTGTCCTTTTGCTAGTGGCTTCAGAAGGAAAGCAGAAGAAAGGAAGAATAGCCCTCTTCAGGCTGCTGTGCTTCAGAAATGAATTGATCAGGACACTGATCAGTTCTTTACTGCTGAAGCTAGAAGGGACAAACTCTGCCAAATTTCCCACTAAAACTCTCAGGTAGGAAATACGGCAACCTGTCCTTGGCTTTAGCACTTTGGAGATTGAAAAGTTCAGTTATTTCAGGGAGGAAAAGTATTTTTTTTTCCTTTTATTTTTTGGAGGAAAAAAATGAAACAAGACTTTTTAATAAAGTTTGTAGATCTAGTCACCTCATGAATGTAGTCTAGCTTTAGTTTTGATCTACATGCTTAGAAGTGTGGTTGATTTCATAAGCATCCATAGTAAGCTACAATGACAGCACATGCCTCATGTTGTACAAGTAGCACAGTTATGTAATGTCATCAGGACCCCGATGCAAGTATATAAGTTAGGTCATTTGAGTCAAATTTCTAACTTTTTGTTGCTGTCTAGTGGAGTAGTAAGGGAGATTCAAACGCAAGTCAACCATCACCATGGAAGATGATTTTGGAGTAGTCACTAATGTTCAGCCCAGCCTGCCTTGAAGGAGGAAGTACTATGTATGATGCCTTCAGTTCCTGGAGGAAAGGCGGGATATAAATCAAGTAAGCATAATAAATGAATGAATAGACTTATGAATAAATAGATAGCAAGGAGGTGGAATGCTGAAGGACAGTATGGATGAGTCAAAACCCAGAAGCAGACTTCCACAGATATCCAGTTGAGCTCAGGTGACTAGCTTGAGGATTGGAGCTGACTGAGGACTGTATCCTCTCCTACCTTCACCTTTGGTCTAAGGATTAACATTGGCACTTGTCTACTGCTGTTGGCCAACAGCAATATTCTTTGGTAACCTTAGTCACACTGACCACCATGAGGCAGGCACTGTGTGACAGGTTTTGTCCTTATTGGGACTCTTCAGATGTAGGTGGCCAGTTGTTATTCTATGGTTCCAGCCTTCTACTGGGAATTGAACTTGGGGACTTTCACATTTTAGATGACTATAAACAGTGCATTACTTTTAGAAGCTATCCAGGTCCTGGCACTCAACAGTTGTAGAAAGGGATATCTAGAAGCATTATCACAATAGTATACTCCATCCATGGGGGCATGGCATAATGTAACACCTGTGTCTCTCTTCTCTGAGAGCTTAAGGGAACTGTGCATACCACACTGATAACATTGGTGACCTTAGAACACAATTGAGTACAAAGGTTTGTACTCTTTGCAGAATCCCTCTTCTACTCTGCACCAGTCTAGTGTGTACTTTTAATCAGCACTACTCTAGCCAGAACCCCTCACATGGATTCTGACTTTACAATAGACAGATAGGTACTATTTGGTTCTGTTTGTTTGATTTAATCAGTCCCCTTTCCAAAAGCTTTTGCCCAGTGTAATTTACAATAAATTCAATTGGCATAAAGTCAGTCATGAAGCTCTGGGGATTAAGCTGGTCCTCTGCAAATGTACTACTATAAAGTGTGCTCGAGTAGTAATTTCTACAGTAGAAATTAAATGAAGATGGAAGAAGCTCCACGCTCATTTTAGAAAACAAGCACAGCCTCCTTAATTGTAGATTTTTTCCCCTGAGGAAAAAATTAATGCTAGCTAGATGTTGCATTGGTCTTGTCATGAAGCCATTGGGAGGGGAGACCCAAATTTGCTCTCTGCAGTTTCTGTGGCAGAATTATTTTTGATATATAGTTGAGATTACCACTCCTAGAATTCCTATTAGTAGGACCAGTTAAACTGCTGGGAGATGTTATCTCAGCCTATCTGGAGGATGCAGAGTTGTGCAAAGCTAATATCCATTGTTACAAAAATGAAAAAATTTGTGCAAAATGTGCAAAATTTACAAGAGAATGCATTAGTGATTCAAAGCCAGTGCTCTTAAAAGAATTCTAGAGATTGCAGAATTTTTCCAGTGAAACATTTCTGGTTCTATATTGCCTACTAACTATTCCAAAGCCAGTGCTAGTGACAATTTTCTGGAGAGGTATTGGTGATATTTCATTGATTTTGAGTAGATTTTGTATTATGAAGAACTCTGCACCAAGCAACTTTTTGCAATTACTGAGAATGCAAAGACTTTAAAAAGTGACTGTGCTCTTGCAGAGTTATACGGTTTACTCAGAGGTCTGCTCATACATGAATCTGCAAATGCAAATCAGTACTACAAATGCACCATACCTAAGTGATAATTATAAAACCTGTGGTGCTTAACATATCACTATCCTATTTCTGATCATTTTAATCTGAAATAACAGGAAGGAAAGTACAGCAGATTTAAAAAAAAAAAAAAAAATAGCAGTCCCTGGGAGTGGAAGTTTATTCTGTCTTTCCTGTTTTGCATCTATGTATGTTTACAGGCACTGAGCTAAATTGTAGTTAAAACTCTCCACCCAGAACATGCGTAGGCTTTGTGGTCATCATCTGCATTAGTTCTCTGATCCCACCAAAGTGTTTCAGAGACAGATGGTTTTAGATAGGAAAAGAAACTACCTTTTGAGTTGTTTATATGCCGTTTTGTCATAATGGACATTGTCATTTTGTACAGTAATCATCTCTATACAGCTTTTTTTCCAAGCTCTTCAGCAAGATACACAGCAGAGAAATGAATTCAGGCATAGCAATGTGAGGATTTGCAACGATTTTAAGAGGTAGGCTTACAATCTATATGGAAATTCTAGTCTAATTCAATTTAAATCAAGCACTACAATGTACATATGCAACCTAATTTGCATCAAAAGGCATATTCAGCCAGTTACTTTGAATATATTTTAAAATGCAGTTATAAATAATGTCTGCATCAGATGCATGAGCAGAAACTTATACCTGTGAATTTCTTTTACTAGAGGATGTTTTTCCATGGAGGCTGTGTTTTGCCATTAATAGGTTCTGGGATTTGAGCACACCCAAAATCCCAAATCCCACTGGGGAAGAGATTATATTAACAGAAACAGAGTAACAATCGTATACACAGCAAATGGCATGTTACATCCCTTCTGCTTGTCAGGAACACCAAAGATGATGGCAGATGAACCTCTTAGCTAGCATGTGTGTAGCATCTTCCCAGGATCCATGTCTACACTGAGATTCATTAGTATCATGGTGCCCTACTAACATATACTTTTAAATGCTCATTAATTACACCAGGTGAAGATCTAATGGTGTACTTTCATATCAATGTATGTTCAAGACCCACATGTCCTTATCTCTTGAGCAGCAGCCAAGGGCATTTCAAGCAGAGATACTGTCCTTAGTTTATATCCCTCTTCCCCAAGGGGGTCATCCTTAAGGTACATCTCAGGAGTATGTTTTAATTAAATATCATCTCTGCCTTGCACAGTTCTAGGTTGTGCATAAATTCCAAACATGAACACGAAGAATGAAGATGATTACCAGGTTACTAGTGAAACCTACAAAACCTACAGTGTATTCTTTGTGTACAGAGAAATCTACAAAAATCCTATATGCACCAAGAGAGAAGAGGTTCATACTATTAAACTTCCTCATCATTCCTCCTCAGTGTCATTACAGACAAGTATCAGGTTTATCAGTAAAATAATAAGTAACTCATTCCTTTTATAGTTTTTCTTTATTTGCTAATAACCACAAAATTGTGATCCTTAGTTGCTGTCCCCCTTTTGTGGAACAGCATTCCTCTGGGTATCCAAATAGCCCCCTCTCCCCTGGTTTTTAGGAAGTCCATTAAAATGTGGCTATTTCCAAGGCTGGAATGGTATAATCTGTTCCCTCTAGCAACAGAAAATGTTTTTTGCTTCAAGAATATATTTGCTGATTGGGTTCACAACTCTGCATGGATTAACTTTTCACACATTGCTGGAGATTTCTGAAAAGCAGAATATCTTCTCCAAAACATTTTTAACCTTTTACCCTGGAACTGAAAGCATCATCATTTTTTTAAAAAAACTGCAAAATAAAATCAGAAGGCGATATATTTTTAAAAAATACACCTAAAGCTTGCATAACTTATATGTATTCGAAAAGTAGTAAGAATCTATCAAATTATAGACAGACCTATTTGATTTCATGGACTCTTATTACTTTGATCTGCTTTGAATGGGACTTCAGCATTGGATATTTTGTATTTTAACTTTGTTTTTTAGTCTACACTGTACTAATTTTAAAAAGAATCAAATCATTTTTGACAGCTATTTTTAATGGGATTTTTCAGAAAATATTGCTTTTCCCCGAGATTATTTTATTGTACAGAAAGGGAACACATTTTCTGAGACAGAGAGTGTAGCATCGGAATGTCTGGATGAACACTGTTGCACCCCTAGCCCAAGGCAGTAACTACGCAATCTAGTCAGGAGTGTGCACCATTGGCTGCTAAGCCACAAGGTCTACTGGGAATTTCATTGGGATGATAAGCAAGGATGGCATTTTACTTTTATGCTGTAGAGGTTCCTTTGATAAAAGTGTTAAAGTGTTCTTTTTTCCCACATATTTAGGTTCCGTCAGAACTAAATCTAACATATATGTTGCTTTATTATCCAATTTTTGGAAAAAGTGTGGATAAACAATACGTGTTTGCATTTGTTGCTGCACAACTGAAAAATCTGTCAATCTGAATTTAATTTTTAATGGATCAAACATATTAAGAAAAATGAATAGCACTATCTTGGATGTAAGTTTTTTTTTTTTTTTTGCTGTGTGCTTAAAGCTTTGATTTTGAGGGCCCTGAACTAGCATTTTGCAGTCAGTTGCATACAATAAACAGAATATAGTCAAAGATCCAAAAATGTAATGCTGTTGCCAAGGTTACATTTTCTAAATGCAGCTGAAAATGTGTTTTTCCAAAGTAAATGAAATCAGTTTGGGAACATGGTAATATTAATATGATTTAAGTAAATATGACAGTTCTATTGAACAACATCTGGCAATATTATTAACAATAATCTTTAATTTATTAGCCAATTCAAAGAATTTTCTTTATCCGTAACAGAATATAATTTATGCTATTTATATTCTGGCCAGATCAGCTGTTGCTATGGTACAGCCATCACACTCTATATTTTGCATGCATTTTTCTTATCCAATGGAAGGTTTACGCATCTTTAATGATTAATCATTGCTTAATTTCCTCAAATTTTATTACTGCGGGACGGCAACTATATAAATCTTTTCTGAATGTCTGCGTGCATACACATTTTGTTTTGTATTGTTCCATTGCAACTGTGGAGTTTGAGATTAAATTTTTGCAAATAGATTTGCAGTGATTTAATATCTTCTGCGTCTGCATGGGGCATACTAATAGTTCTGTGTGTAGGAGACGACCTGTTTTTGAAAAAGACGCTGTTGCCAACAGCAGAGTGCTATTTTTGACCAAGCTGTGGATGAGCCTGCAACTAAGCAGCTTTCTTCAAACTGGCAACCTTGAGTTAGAATGCAACTCTCACAACATTCAGCATGCAGCTTTTAGGCTGATGATAGCTTACTAGTTGATTAGCTCATAGACAACATAGGCTCTTTATCAGGATGAACTTGCATGAGGATTCTGCAATTTTAAGGAGAAGTAAGACTAGCAAAGCATAGAAGGGGAAGCAGTATGTGTCTATAAAATGGCAGATCGGGAAAACCTGGGGAAACTCAAGTTTGGGAAGAGGGCAGATGCAAAAATTGGGCAGACATGTATGGCAAAGTAAGAACATCCTTTCACTGTGGTTAGTGCAGTTTCCAAGAGCAGGAAATTACCTTCCACTTGCTTTGCCTTCCCTTAGACTCCTGATTGCTTATGCTTGTGTGCTGATTGTCCATTGTTGCTGTTGCTGGACACACATTTCCACCCCATTTTCTCGAAGTAGTGTTGCTCCTGACACTTCGATCCCAGCTTCTTCTGATTTAAGCCATGTGGAGATGACAGTGAATAGCCGAGCTGTGTAATCAGCCCAGTTGTCTTCCTTGTACCAAACATACAAGCTGGCGTAGATCTAATTATTTCCACTGAGATTGATAATCACCTGTCATTCTTGCTTCGGTAGTTGTATAGCTAGAACTGTAACAAAATCTAAGCCTGCCTATATTGACAATGAATATCTTTTCACAGGTTACCTGTGTTCGGACATTTTCACTGAGATATTGACTCCTGGGGATCCTTATTCAGGAACCTTTTTGTTTAGAGCACGACTATGAAAGATATGACCTTCCAACATCCCTTTTGCAGCCCTTGGAAACAGATGCCCCCAGAATAGGTGCAACCAAAATTTGGCCTGTCTTTGGAAATATTGATTCCTTCTCTCCAGAGCAGGTTCTTTTGGTCCTTACCCTTGATGACCCGGTGCTCTCGGGCAAACAGGAAATGCTCACTGGTGATTTACAGCATCACTGTTCTTGCAGACAGAAGGGATTATGTTCAATCAGATTTTAATATCAAGACCTAATAGCCATATTCTAGAACAAATCTATGTCTTAAATGTGAGAAACGAAGTTTGTAACAGGCTTGCGATTCTGAGAAATCTTTTAATTAACAAACCAACCTGTCCCCCCTAAGCGGTTCTTAGGCTAGGTATAGTGAACTGTAAATTGGGGTTTATGAAATCACAATATATCTTAAACGATTTGAACTAGAGCAGATATTTACTGAAATTAATTTGGTATCACCAACCATTTGGTAGGATTCCTATTTGTGTAACAAGACGTGAGACCCTTTAATAATGTGTGTTTGTTCTTTTTTGTTATTGTGAGCTGCCCAGAGTCACCCGTTGGGGGAGATGGGCGGCATACCAGTTTAATAATAAATAAATAAATAAAATAAATAAATAATGGCACGGAGAGCAAGAATTTAGTATATGAAGCTTTTCTTGTTTGGAAAAGGTTTGCTTGCAATTTTGTTTTGTTTGTATACTTATTATCATAATGAACTGTTTTTAAATGTTCAGATTAGAAGCTGGCTTAGAACGTATGTGGAAAGATAGGTTAGAAATGTAAAAAATAAATATTTTTCTCTCCCTTAGCTTTATAGGAACAGCAGTCCTATAGAATTTAGCAACACTGTATGATGACTAATTAGGAGTGAGAGAGTCATCCTTTATGCTAGAACCAGAGACATAATTCCTGATGGGGATAGAGAAGTGCATTTTTCTTCATTAATATTTTTGTTTGCAATATATAACTGCATTTGAATGCAGAAACTAATAATTTAATAATTCAGATAGCTCAACAGTTCAAAATCATATCTCTAACATAGAGAAAAGAAATAAATGGCTAGACTTTAAGCTGAAATTTAACATTACAAAAGTTTATGATGACAGTTTTTGAATAAATGTCATTTGAGTTATGTTGGCAAAGTATGTTAATTTTATAAGCATATAGTATGTTTATAAGTATGTAAATTTCCATATTTCCTATAAATATAGGTGTTACAACCATGGATGTGTCCTTGTGTGCATGCTATTGTCATAGGTGAAAAAGGCAATACTAAAATACAGGACTGCAATTCTTTTTTCTCCTATATAATGATGTTATAGAACTTATTACCAAGCTTCCCTTTAGGCTATAGTGATTTAAAATAACTATGTCATGGCTGTGTTCATCTGAGAAGATTTAATGTGAACCATATATCAGCTCTGGATAACACCAGAGCTGGAGTTGGGCAAACTGTTTTCAGCCATTTTAGCTCTCTTCCCTTTTCTTTGTTCACTGTAGGCCTTTTAGATCCCATCCTCCCGTTATGTTAATGTGGTTATTGGAAAGATATGCTGAATTTGGCATGCCTACATTGAGCTGCTGTGCATGATACATGCTTAATTGGAAGAAAGAATTACTGAATTCAGTTGGGCCTACTTCCAAATAAAAGATAGATTCTTAGCTCATTTAGTAATGGTCAGTTATGAGTGTATATGATCTTTGTCTATGTTTTCAAAATGTGAAGTGTATGTTCAGAAGACAAAATATGTGTTCAGAAGTCATATTCAATAAATCCCAAATGTATTGTGGCTTAACTGCAAAGGAAATATATTCTCTTGCATGTTGTGGTTATTCTTTTTCATTTTTTGTAGATAAAGGGTAGGCAATGAGCTTGTGAACCTCCCTTAGTGTTTGTGATAATTCATGTCCCACCTTAACTTTAAAAAAAAATAGATTTTTTTTTAAAGATTGAGCTGACATCTTGCAAAGGAAACCATCAGTCTCTAACGTGTTTCCATTTCTGAATTGTTCTCTATAATTGGATAGCCACAGTATCTGTACTAGGTTATTTTGTAGGCCAGGAGACACTCAGGAATGGGTGTAGCACTATAACTATGATTTGGGGGGTGGGGGGGCAAGTAACCCACCGAACAATAAGAGTTCTTCAGGGAAGCTGGAGAAAAAAGTGAACAAAGGTTCTGAAAACAAAGTCAATCAACAAGGAATAAAGTTTTGGAAAATACGGAATGATGGGCTAAAGGCAGGGAGCCAGAAAACTTTAAAAAATCATATATAAGAGTGTATAGACACACAGAGAGAGTTTCTCACATTTCTTAGTCAGGACTGAATACAACTGTCTCTTAAGGAATAAGAATATAGTTGAGGGTGTTCAGGGGCCTCAAAGAATGCTAGTGGGACCCCTCCTTAATATGAATGGAGACCACAAATGAACAGTCACAAAATGCTTGGGCTGTAGCAATGGTATTTCAGGGAAAGAAGACTATACAACCTAAAGTATGCGAAAGGAACACCTCCAGGTTTTCAATCTGGTGTGACATTATGGTTATAGTTCCTCTTGAATCATAGAAACCACATAGGCATGCTTAATGAAAAGAAAAAAAACAAGGTGGATGGCTGCTATGGCAGTTTCCTTCAAAAATGACAAGAAGCTTGTTGGAAATGAAATGAAGTCCCTTCTTAATCTGTTGGGGCAACCTCCGTGAGGCTGCTTTGAGGATTTTCAAGGTGGTTATCACCATAGGTATGCACAGCTGTTTTGTTTTGCTGGCAGTCCAAGGGGAAATGCTGTTTATTCAACAGATACTCAGACAACCTGGGAAAGGTCATGAAGCAGCTATGTTAGGGAGCAACCTGAGGCATAGGGTCATGCCAATACATAAGCGGGGAGGGATGTTTTATCACTTGCCCCCTCCCGTTGCCTTCCATGGATGCTCATGTCCAAAGATGCTAGAAGGTAGCAAGGAACGATCTCATCACTTTATTTTATTTGATAAATTGGTATTTTGTGATTCTACACAGCTACCATGGCGGGCATTTAGTAGATAGAAAACTCCATAGTGACAGCCACAGGGAACCTTCAGCACATTCTTAACATTTCACACAGCCCCTCAAAGGTTTCTAACCTTTGTTGCACACTTTCCCCTCTATAGTTACAGATTTCTGGGCCCCAAAACCCTTTCTGTAATAAATGTCAGCTGTTTAGAGTTACCTGGCTATGTGGCTGTAGGGTATATGGCTTTATATTTAATAGGAACTGGTGGTAAGTTGTATTTTTAAATAATTGCTTTAGGATATTTTGAACCACTCTTAAAGCTGAAAGATATTTTATAGGGATGGCCTTAAATTTCTACACATTGTTTATCTAGAAGTGACATAGGAGATACCATGTTGATAGGTATCAAAATACCAAGAGGGGAAGGAACCAAAAGCTTTGAAAGGAGGGAAGGTTTCACATCCCCTGTGCTATTCCGCCATTAATACATTAAGCATGCAGACATAGCACACAAATATGCTTTCTCTCTCTCATGTGCACACACTGGCAGGGAACCCGTTGCACTAATATCCTGTCATAGCTAGGTTGGCACTAGATTGCAGCATTTATTTTTCCATATCCATTTTTTCCCCCAACGTTATGAGCGAGCCTGCTCACAACTTTTATTGGAGTGCGTGGCCATGTTTCACGTGGCACGCAGGGCTGAGCCGCGACAACCCACCCGTGAGCGCCGGTGCACGCGCGCGCCTCGGCTCCAGAGGGGGCTGCGTTCGTGCCCCCTTGGCAAGGGAGGGAGGCGGCGTCTGTGGCGGTCGCCGCTCGGGGAGGAAAGAGGGCCGCGCGCGCCCTGACTGACAGCGGCACGGAGCGCCTCCCCCCAGACGCCAAATACAGAGGGGAGGGAAAGGAGAAGCTGCTCTCGGGGAGTGTCCCGCCCGCTTGCCCGCGCCTCCTCCCTCCTCATCACCTCCCTTCCCCCGCGTTTGCAGAGCTAAGTCGGGTCACTCTGGCGAGCGTCGGCTGGGCATGGCTCAGCATTCCCCGGTCTGCTGCGGGGCCGAGGCAAGGCGAGCAGGTAGGGGCAGCGGGCGCGGGAGCCAGAGCAGGGGTAGGGTGCGAGGAGGAGGCAGACGCGGCTCTTCGCCGGGGTGAGGAAGGCGGGAGCGGCAGGCAGGGAGGGAAGGAAGGGGCCCGGCCTGCGATGCGCAGCCTGGTGGGGAGACCTCGCTGCGAGCTGGCGGGTGGGAGAAGAGCGCGCCCCGGCTGACTGGGAACGGACGCAGCTGCGCGGGAGCGGTTCCAGACCTCGCGGCTTGCGCTGGGCACCGTCTCGCTCAGCATCTAACCCAGGCTTGCTTTTCTTCGTGGGAGGCTGCGGATTGCCCTCCTGATCACCATCTTTAATGAGACCCCACCTTCCCCGGGGAGTGCTTCGGGTGTACCTTGGCCACCCTCTCTCGGCCAGGGCAGCCCTGTCCCGCCGCGTGTTTTACTTGGAGGGTGCAACCCCCCGACGCTCCCCCGAAGGTTGTTTCCTGATAACCGTGAACGGGTTGAGAGTTGGGCGGGGGAGGAGAAGACACCTGTTGCTGATTTTGCTGCTTTCCCTTCCTCCCGGCTGTGACCTCTGGTTCAACTGTGATTTGGAGGGAAAGGATTGTGGAGGTTGCGGTTCCTTTTATGCCTCCCTCCACCCCCTTCGTAATGAAGTTATTCATGTGCCTGCGTGTGTGTGTGTGTGAGATGCTCCCCGGTTATGTTAGTTATAGGCCTTGGAGGAAGCCTTCTCTGTTCTCTTCATCCACCCTGTTGCAGGTGGAATGAATGACGTAGTTTGCGTTTAAAATCAGTTTGGGTTTGATCTTGCTTCCTCCTGTCATGTGCAGCACCGGAAACCTCTCAGTGGCAGTGGTGTTAATTTTTCATGTTTGTGTGAACTTTTTCTTGGTGAATTCAGGTAGACCTAAGGCCAAGTACAGGGATTTGTTTGATGGTGTGGGTTAAACTGACTGCATCCAGTCCGTCTGTCCGTCCATCGGTCGTGTGGGCTGGCAGAGCTTGAGGGAGATGTTGTAGGAGATTCATATGTATTCATGCTATAGGTGCAGCTGACTTAAAATGATTGCAAGGGAGGACTGCGGCTGTCAAAGGCTCTTGCTGCTGCATGGCAGGAGCTCCACACCACATTTTTATCATTGGGATATGGCAGCTGGGTGGACTTTGTTTTGAATGCCTAACTATAATGAGGCCATTGATGCCTCTGGGGGAAGGGGGCCATCATGGAAAATGGATTTTTGTGTTATGGCAAAATTCATGGTGCTTGCACACGGTCCAAGTTAGCAAAAAGTCATTTCAGATGTCCAGAAGAGATTCAGAAGGCTGTCCCCCAGAAAGTATCCCATATGCATTCTGATCTTTTACAAGCCTGTGATAGGGTTAGACTGTGTCTAAAGGAGTATATTTTAAATGTATTAAGGGTTAAACTGACATAAATAAATGTCTTTGTTAGCATGTACTCTAAATTAATAGCATGAAGTTATTGTTCCACCTTTTTTATAAGGAAATTCTGTGGATGGATTTCCTGGTCTTTCTGTTTTTGTTGCAGACTCCAAATTTGATTGAAGTGGTAGTGTGGGAGAGACAAGGTCAAAATGTTGCTGTTTTTGTTTTGTTTCCTCAGTCCAGATGTTCTGTGTCAAGAACTGGTGTTTGCTACCTCCTTCTCCTCCACCCCAGAAAGCTTTTGGTGGAGGTGGGATTTTGACCAAGGGAAGTAACTCTTAAATGTTGTTTCGCCCATCTCAGTTAAATTCCATATGTTTTTAAGAGCAAAAATGTAAGGTTACTAGTTATAGCTATAATCTAGTCTGCTTCCGTTGCTTGGTTGTTGTTGTTTACACCATACACATTTTCCCATGTGTATTGAAAGACAGCTGACCGTTACAGTACAGTTTACCCCTTCATTGTATCTTAGGTGGTCTTGCTAATTAGGACATTTTGGACCTGAAATTTCAATATGGTGTTGTCAAATTATCACACCAGTTAATATATGTGTGAGCCTCTCCCTAGCACCCTTCTTTTATCTCATGGAATTAAAATCATTGTTGAAACAGGAATATTATTGATACAGCGTCAGTTCTTTAGCAGCATCTCTCAATAATTACGTGAATGCCAAATCTGTCACTCCTTTTGCTCTTTGCATTGAGCAGATAGCTATTAATTAAGAATTATTTTAAGTTATTGTTTTACTTTGACTCCTTTGATTTGAAATGTTTTTGAAAAAACAGGACTTGGCAGAGTTTGTTCTGCCTCCATATAACTTGCATTCCACTCTTAGTCATGAATGTTAAAATCTTCTTAGTTCTTAAAACAGAGTTTGGCTTCAGGATTAAGACCTTTAAGAAACTTACAAATACAATAAAAGTTTTCTTTTGGGAGGTATCATGAGTTGATAATGTGGCTAAGATCCTTTCTAGTGGTTATGACTTATTTGGGTCATAGTGATGCGTTGTAGTGCCAACAAGGGTTTCTGTGTTCCCGCTTTGTCATTAATACATTAGCCAAGAGATGGAAAAATCCATTTCCCAGACAGTTTGCTGTCTTGTGCCAGGCCATTCTAGAGGCACAAGGCCAGCAAAAAATGATAGAGTGAAGATTTTTGATAAGGAAAGCAAGCAAATGCTGTTCAATTAGTATTATTTTTTTAGGTGAACCATTTTCTGCTTCAGCATTTGAATTTTCTCTTTTCTATATCTGCAATGAGCAGAGGGAACCCAAATCTTAGCGAGTATTTATTTTTCTTTATATATTCATATTAATGTATTTCATATGTTTATTTATTAGATTTTTACTCCACCTTTATATAAAAAGAGCTGTTATACTGAAAAAGGCATTTTCCAACTTGAAATGCAAAAATCTGGCATTGATTGGTATCCATTTTACTCCTAAAATGGAGCTATATCTTAATCACTTTTTTCAGCCTGTTTACCTTTTGCTTGTTATTAAAAGTGGTTGGACACAACTAGATTCTTTCCTTGTCTAAAATAACACAATTTTGCATTGTATATATGGGAGGCAAAGATACCTCACAAAAGCTTCTTTGTAATAGCAACTGTGTTTTGAATGCAATCCCTTTTTTCTGTTTGTGCATTAATACATTTCTTGGGGAGTTGACTTTGGGTTTGTTTTTAATTATTTCTCTTTCCCAAATTTAGTTGTATAGAATTCTGTGTGTTGTTTAGGATACTGGTCTCCTATCATCACTGTATTCAGCTTTATGATATACAGGAGTAACTGTATGTATATAAAATGACAACTGTATGGGGAACTTTTTAAAAAGTACTTTCTATTTTCATGTTCTTTTATTCTTAGTATTCTGTCTCCACTTCACACAACCCCCTCCCCAGCCACCTCTTCTCATTATCCGATCTTTGTTCAGAAATAGATGGGGGGGGGGGATGATATAAGAGAGAGTGAGAGAGAGATCTTGAAGCAAGCAGCATCTTTCAAATGCAAGGGAAAGCTTACTTTTCTCCTTTGTTGTGTTAGTGCAGCTTTCCCTAAGTTGGTACCATTCAGGTTTCTGTATTAGTACATAAATTTGGTTCACGTTTACTTTGTGAATGGCAAGAAAGTCAAAATGAAATTTCTGTTACTGTATGTAATTGCATATAAGCCCATCAGGTAAGCTCAAATTTTTAACCAAAATACCATGAAAAATGTGCCACCTTTGGATAAGCTGACCCTCAACATTTTTGTATGTTTTAATTTTCACAATTGGCTTATCCACAGGTGGCACATTTGTCATGGTAATGTGAGGGCTGGCTTATATGCAAGTATATAAAAAAGTATTGCTGTATATTCTTGCACTTAAGCCCATCCATGGATAAGCTGAACCCAATTTTTTTGAGTGTATTTTGGAACCTAAAATCCTTTGCTTATTCACAAGTATATTTGGTATTTCTCCCATTCTATAATTTGGTCCTTTTTGCATTTATGATCTATGTTCAGAGTATATATTGCAGTGTATATTCTGTATTAAGAGCTGCTTATTAAGAATAACACTCTGCATGCTGCCCCCTGCGTGGGCAGATCCTCAGTCTGAGGCTCCTCTTGGGCTTCAGCTTGTGCTCAGAAATAGGTGGAGGTGGTAGCCGGAAGGGGCCATGAACAACTCAGTTGTGACTGTTTCTGAAATGGGAAGTTATAAGGACATTCACTCATGTCCTTATCATCTCACACCAGGTTTACTATATTTCACTGTAGTTGGTTATATCCTTGAAGATCATTTGAAAACTGATCCAGAATGTAGCAGCCTAGGTAGTAATGGG
This sequence comes from Liasis olivaceus, assembly GCA_030867105.1. Lineage (NCBI taxonomy): Eukaryota > Metazoa > Chordata > Lepidosauria > Squamata > Pythonidae > Liasis > Liasis olivaceus. The sequence goes on from CM061349.1 coordinate 195,116,862, forward strand.
CTCAGTTTGTTTTGCCCATGTAACACCTCTATTTCACGAGCTGTGCTGGTTACCAGTAGGCTTCTGGGTGCAATTCAAGGTGCTTGTTGTTATCTATAAAGCCCTCTGTGGCTTAAGATGTGGATATTTTTGAGACCACCTACTTCACATGGAAACTGCCGATTCGTTGAGAGCTTGCTACGCATACCTGCTCCAAGGGAAAGTTGATACCAGGATCCCAAGGGCACACCTTTCTGTGGCAGTCTGGAATCAGCCCTGCCCCTGTTAGTATTCTGATAGGCAGTGCAGACCTACTTTTTTGGAGAGCCTATGGAGAAGGAATGCAGTGTTAATTATTGCTCCCAAGGATGTGGTGTCAAGTGATGGGGTGAGAGAGTGGTGCTAATATGACTGATGTTCTGATTTGTTATATTTTAAACTTGAATTACTGAAGAATTTCCCGAGTTCACTGCTTTATCAATAAATCTGGGGATTATATTGTTTCATTTCCTACACTACTGCTGCACATAACTAACTGTACCAGTGTGATAACATTGGAATTATCCTGTTTCTTATTTCTATTTCAGAGAATGGTGGGTGGCACTGGAGCATATTTACTGCATGTAAGAAAGTAAAGGTTCCTGAACCCAAATATACTTATAAGCAATTATCAGAAAATTCTGGGAGCACTGCTGGTGTTTTACTAGATTCTAGTGTTTATATTTTAGTCTGACATCTTTAATATTTTGGGACTGCATTTTGGTTTGCAGTGATAGTAATTCACACTTGCTCAACTGGTACTTCTTATCCTAGATGCATAAACATGAAAGTTATTCTATTATAAGCTCCACTACACCACAGTATACTTTTATTACTTAGGTATAATTTTAGGATTGTCTGTAGCCAGTCTACTTGAGTATTTTTTTCTTCTGACTTTGTAAAACTCAATTCTCCACATCTGTCTCACAGTAGTTAACTTTTGGAATATATAATTGCATGCTATAATTAAAATTGGAAGTTCACTGGAGGAAAACTAGTTGGTTTGCCATATGCAGTATTGAGCAATGTCTAGTCCTCCAGATATATTGGACTGAAACATCCATCATCCTTAATCATTGGGTATTCAGACTAGTGCTGATGGGAACTGGAGTTGAACAATATTGGTTGTCCATATCTTGCCCATCTCTCCCATAATGACAGTACGTTCCAAAATCAAGCAGGGTTTATATATAATTTTCTTTACTCCAAATCTAGGGAATATATGAATTCTTTACAAATATGCATGCTTCCAGAATCACATTTTTATTAGCCAGAGATAATTGTTACAAAACATATCAAGTGACTTCACTCATACCTTTCTGTATGAATGAACTAACTTTAAAATAGTGATACTATCAGTCTCAACTTCAATTCTTGTCAAATACCAGACTTACTATACAGTGTACACAGGAAATACAGGTTTGTTATGGAAACAGTAACACAAAATAGCCAAATTTTGGTTATATGCTTGCTGTTAATTAGTTATTTTTCTATTTCAGTGTTTTATACATTTCCTTGGTTTCTGTCTTTCAGATATTTGCTTACTTATCATCCTATTGATCCAGTTTAAAATTGATCGTGTCTCCTTTAATTTGACCCAATTTCAATCATGCATTTTCTTCCCTCTAGTAAATTTTGAGTTATTTTATTACTCATACTGGATATACTATTGAATATTGTAATATCCTAATTTCAAATTCATGGAGAAAATCTATGTGGTCGCTAGGAGTTGAAAATGACTTGATGGCACATAATCAAATTCTGGTAATCAGTGAAGTGTATTTGAACTTGTTCTTTATTATGACTGCAGATTTTCAAATCTCAGAGAGTTAGATTGCTACAAGCAATTAAATAAATATTGACTAAAATATTTAATTAACAAAGCAAATTTCTCAATTTTGCCCAGGTGTTTTAAATATATGAGATGCTGGTGGTTTAAAACTCTGTTCTTTATACCATCTTCTGTGTTTCATGTTGATGAACAGAAGATATAGAAAACATTTAAAATGCTTTTGTTATAATTCATTATCATATTTGAATTAGGATATTAGTCTAATTGTAACTCAGTGGTTCCCACACTGAGTTCACAGTGATGTTTTGGAGGAGCTGAATAGAAATTCCATAACAAAAGTTTATTGAATGCCCAATCACCTGGTAATCAAGAGTTTTGGATGGGCAACTGGTTGAGAAAGAATTTGGTTTGTTTTTTACTTAAATGTGGTTTGGAAGCTGTGCATATCTTTATTTTTGCTTCAACAGGCTGCAGATTTAAAAGCTGCAGCCATTTTGATTTCTCTATGAAAAAGGATCTAACTTCCTATTTTACTGTAGCAAGTATATAAGTTGTTGCTTATTACCAGACAGGAAGATTTTCATATTCAGCAGATTTATGTTCTACAGATGCAAAATGCTCATCTTAATAAATATGTTTTTTGTGTGTGTGTGATGAAACAGGCAATCAACATAGGGCATTTCTGTGGCACACCCAAATGAAGTAGCTATTGCAAGATGAAGTACTTGTAAGACTATTTAAGATTTACCAGTACTGTATTTGTGCCCACTGATTCAAAAGTTTAACTAGCTATTAATTTATATATGTGTTTGTGTGATTTTTTTTCAGTATAAAAACCTTTCTCTCAACTAGCATGCGTACATTCCATCAATATATTTAAAACACTGATGGAAATGATGCTTCAAAGCCTTACCAGTTTGAGACATAGTTACACAGTTCGAAGTCAGTGGCAGTGGGATCCACTGTCTTCCATATCAGTGTGACCACATCAGTTTATCCACTTTATCCAAATTATACATCTATTTGAAAAAACAGTTCACTTCTTTAGAATTTAAGTAAATGTAGAGCTCTTTTGAACTCAAGGAAGGGCAATTTTGGATGAGTCTTAAAGGTTCTTGTTGTATCTTTGAATTGTAGATTTTTTATTCTTGCATAATCTTATATTTATTGGAATTATCATGAAGTGAGAATTTTGGAGAAAGAATTGAAGTGGCAGCTAGCATCAGACAAAATATATGAATTGCAAGCAGCTTAGAAATTAATCCAGTAGTAGAAATGCTTCCGCTGTTGTGAGTATTACATATAGCAGTGGTTATTTGCAGTATGATTAAATTCACCTATGTGTTGCTAATTCTCCTGGTAGGTATATATAATGTATGAAGTTACCCCTAATAGTTATTGCTTTCCTTTTTATGTGCTCGCTATAATAGTTACGTAGTTCTATAGACCATCAAGCTATGACAGTCTAATTAAGCAGATACAGCACTTACACAAATGGAGACAGTGCACACTAGGCCTTCCACTGAAAAATTACTGAGTGTAATGTAAATAGAACAGCAACAGTAGCATCTTCATAGTTTATGATAATATTGGCATTTCTAGTTTGCTCTGGAAATACAGAATTTAACTATACTTCAGTTATTAAAGTTTATATTGTGGAAGATTGCTGGTGATATCACTGACAACGTTTCTAGTACCATGAAAAAATTTCCCTGTTTTTCTTTATGTACTGAATGTTTTTTTTATGCTGTACTCTAAAGCCATCTTTTGTAGTTAAAATGTGTTATTTATTTATTTCACAGGATTTATATGCTTCCCTAATCATAGTATTATTAGTGAGGCATAATGTTTTCTTTTGCCGCATGTTTAGGATAGGACAAATTTGGGGTTACTATATTCAAATTTTTAAATTATTTAACTATCATATTTGTGTCACATTTTCTTTTATTGAAAGGTGTCATTCTTTTATCACATCTTCTCATGCTTTATCACATCTAAAATATTTTATGGTTGTGAGTTTCCAAGAAGTGGCTCAGTACTAAAGTTATTTCCATGGTATCCTTGATGGTATTAATAATATTAATTCATTCATTTAACTTAAACGATAATGGTGATGATGTATACAGTGAAATGTTCCTTCTATCTTTGACATATTTTAAACAGGATATAATTTAGGATTCCTTCAGCTTCCTTTGTTCTTTCTTAAACTTATCTATTGTTACAGTTTTTCACCTTTAGCATTGAGATGGCTAATTTCCAAAGAAGGCATTCCAGAAGAGCAGTGTATTACAGTATTTCTTGTAGAGCCAAGGTTTAGCAAATGCCCTGTGACAACTATCATGGAATTCTGTGTGGATGCAACAGCTGAACCATTGATAGTAGCTACAGTTGATTTATTGAGAGAGAGGAATATACTCTTAAATAGCACTGTTCCTTTCATATTATTTTAGGAATGGAGTTACAGGGGACAATTTTATCTGCACGTAGTAAAGTTAGGAGTATTTGAATAGCGTTAGCTATCATGCATTCAGATGGAAGCATTTTCATATGGAAGATCTCTTCCAGAAGAAAGTACATGATTCATTATCTTTATTTGTTGGATGCTTTTCATTTCCTAAGTCTACAACAAGATGTCAGTATAAGATCTGCGCAGTATAAATTTTGAGTGTCAGATAGAAAAAAAATGAGCACAGGTAAGAAAAAACGAGAGATGAAACAGCTTTTAATTCAAGAATATGAAGCTTTCTTGTAATAAAGCTTATGGAAGGTTCAAGACAGATGAAAATAAGGCCTTCTAATAATAAAGGCACTACCACTCTTAACACTTGTTGTAGTTGAGCATGAATGGGGTATTATGTACTATTTATGTCCTCTTTGGCCACAGTGGGAACAGAGTGTTGGGCTACATTAACTTTTGGTCAGATTCAGCCAGGTTTTTCTGATGTTCTACATGAAGCAGAACAGACGTTCTAAAGTGGGAGGAGTGAGTGGCTATCTCACAGCGCATGAAAATTGTGGTGAAAATTGCAATATTTGCAACTATTAACTTATTCAAACTCAGCATTTCTAGAAAGTACCTAATTTGATGTAGCATAGTAACTAAGAAACTGATTGCGTGATGTTGTTTGTCTACTCAAAAATAAATCCTCTTGAATACAATCTTGTTTATTTCTAGATTTGTGTGTATAGAATAGCTGCTTCAGATTTGGAGAAGTATCTGTTTCATTTCACTCCTCAGTTTGGATCACACAATGGTAAACCACTTTTTCTACATGGTTTGTTGGACAAGCCATAATGGCCTGGTTTGTACATACTATTAAAACTGTAGTAGTGAGTTCACACATCGTATAAGCCCAAAACAAATAACATGGCTTAGTATAATATGTACACCCAGCCACTGACTCAGTCAGGATCCATATAGGAGCCTGGCTCTCTGAGGCTGTATTAGTAACACTCACTGTTTGGGGTTGTGGAATGAGCTTAATAAAAATAAAAAATAAGTATGTTATGATGGTGAAAATGGCAGATTTCCAGTTGATGTATTAGGAATGAATATGCAATGAACAGAATTCCAACATTCTTATAGTGATCTAGTATGCAATCACATCTGTGATACAGTATAGTGTGAAAATTACATTGACAAGCTGGAAAATGAGCAGAAAATGGCTTTAAAAATTATCAAGTGCTTGGAATACACATAAGAAAAGACAAATTTTATTTGTTTTTGTTGTGTTTTTTTTAAAAGCCATTTTATAAAATAGGACTGTGCAAATCCTTTGAAATTGATGCTCTGCAACATGCAGGAGCATGTTTGAAGCCCCTCTCTTTGAATAAATGAAACAGTCATGTCCTTTTCCATGCCAGCACAGCTATTTTTGTAAGCTGTTCCCAGCCGACTCTCCATGCACCTGCATGTGAAGCAAAGTGGCTGTGCATGCACATTCATGCAAAGACAGCTAGAAAGAATTGTTGACATCACCATGCAAGCCCGGAAAAACATATAGGTCCTTTATTGATTCAAAGAGAGGTGCTTTGTACACATACTCTTTTGAAGGATTTGTACTGCCCTGTTATAAATTAACAGTAAGCAAGGATATGCAAGTTGGTGCATTCTAGATGTTATAGACCACTGTTTCCATAATCCTTTGTGTGGGACTGGCTGGTTGGACTTGATTAGAGTTGACATCCAGAACATTTCAAGAGCATCAGCTTGCCTATCCTTGATGCAAGCAGAAAGAATATTTCCATGGTAAAACAGATTTTAAGGCATTTTATTCATGTTTTTATTAGTTTAGTTTAGAAAAATTCTGTACCTTCCTTGAAATAATAAATGATTAAAGCAATAACATGGATTTAATTATCTCCAGCAGCTTTCCTCAATATTTTCTCCCTCCAGATGTATGACCTTAATTTCCCAGTCAGCATGGTCATCCCTGAAAATTCTGGGAGTTGAAGTCCACACATCTAGTGTGTCCTCAGATTAGGGTACAATTTTATTATGCTATTTAGTATGTTTAAACATTGAAGCTTGTATTACAGCTATAGTTAATGGAGTTTGACATGATTATACTATATGGTGCATGATGAAGCTGTTGATCCAGTATTGTGACTTCAAATTATTTTCAAATACAAGTAGTCCTCGCTTAATGACCCTTATTGGGACCAGAATTTCTGTCACTAAGTGAAGTGGTCATTAGGTGAAACATCACATGATCGCACCACTTAGCAACAGCAATTCCAGTAGTCCCAGTCACAGTTGTTTGAGGATCTCATGCTTCTCCTGCCCTGCCATACTTGCCTCTGCTTCACCTCCCCCCACCTACCTGTCTCCCTCCCATCTCTGCCCTTTTGGCTGCCCTGCACTCCACTGCCTACCCCTGCCGCTTCACCTCCCCCAGCTGACCTTCGCCATCTTCTTTCTCCCGCTGCTGACAAGACGCGCCTGGCTAAGGTAGCTGCTGGCCCTTCATGAGGCCTTTGCACCTCGTCAGCAGGGGGAGAAAGAAGTTAGCAAGGGTCAGCTGGGGACAGTGGAGGAAATGGGTGGGCAGTGCAGGACAGGGCAGCCAAAAAGGTAGAAATGGGGGCAGGAACTAGGCGGGTGGGGAGACTTGAAGCGCATGCTGTGGTCATAAATGCGGTTGGGCTGTCAAGCACCTGAATTTTGATCACATGACTGCAGGTGTGCAGTGGCCATAACTTCAAGGACCAGTTGTAACTACAATTCATTCAGCACCGTCATAACTTTGAATGGTCACTGAATGAATGGTTGTTAAGCAAGGACTTCCTGTAAGGAATTAAGGATATTTTTGAATAGATTTGTGTGGGATTGCTCTGTTTGTCTTTTCAACAGTCATTTAGTAGCTTACTACCAGGGCTTATTTCAGTTTTGTATGTTTTAAAAATGTGTTTTACAGCTGTTACCATTTATAGATATAGGTGATTGCTTGATTCTTGAAAGCAAAGCAGAGGAATCAACCATTACTCTTTCCACTCCTGCAATAGAGAGGTTGTAGCAGAGTACCACACAGTGCAGCACCAGTGACATAAGCATGGGCACTGATGCTATTTAATCTATTTAACTCCAAAAACAGCATTTTCTCAGAATGTAAATATACATAAGAATGGGAACCTTTGTTGACATAGGTCTGTTGAATGACTCCCTGGTTTTCTTCAGTAACTTTTTTTGTTCAGACTGCTAACTATTTTGGTATCCTCTAAAACTGTCTTCATCCTGTATTGTAAATCTGAATCCTGCTTCAACTTGCAATGTAAATCTTTTGTAGATCATTATGTTCTTGCTGAAAGAGCCAGGGAGCTGCTTTCTCTTCTGACATAATATATTTGGTCTCTTATCTTGAAAGTTCTTTTCTGAACACTTGCATGTTATCTCATTCTTGAATCCTGTTAGAGACTCTCTCAGATTCTTCCTTTGCTGCCCATAATCCCCAATAGTAAAATTGGACTAAATTGTGTTGTCTCAACTTCATTCATTTTCTATAATTCTTTGGAGTGTATCCCTTTTGGCGTTACAGTTGTGGTTTTTGCTGCAAGAAAGGATACTTTGCAGCATTCATGGTTATATGAAAGGAGTAGAAGAAATGAAACTTGTGGGGAAGGCTGCTTGTGGGATTTAAACTTTGGCTGTATTGGCAGGCGACTTGGCCAGCCACAAGCAGAGATATAGCTAGTTTAGGGTTAGTAATAGATGTCTTGAATTGGCAGACATGAAGTGCATGTTTTTGCTTTTGTTATAGCAAAGTGATCTTACATGAGTTAACTAGTAAACCTATGCAAAAGTAATTATATTTTTATAAATATAAGGAACATAGTTTAGGAGGGAAGTAGGCATGGTGGATCTCCTTGTCCATGCTGTATAGAAAGTCTTTAAAGGGTACAGTAACTGAGCTTTGGGCATATTGACTAGGAATCTGTTATAACTAGTTGCCAGTCCTGCCCTTGAGAGTGCCTTCTGTTTGGGTGTTTTGTGTTATTTCTCTACTATCTATTTATCTAGCATATGGACTGGATTAGTTTCCTCTTCACTGTCCAGCTTCCAGGAAAACTTCAGTAGGCTAACAAATGCAAGAGATGAAGTAGTCTTTGTGTGATTCTATATGAAATATTCTATCTTGAAGCATATGTAGTGCTCTCTATCATTGTTGTCTTATGCTTTTATTTCAGAATGATTGTAATTAACGTAGTAGTTCTGTGATTTTGTTATATGTTGCTAGTGGCTTTCTCTTTTTTTACATTTTACAATGTAAGAATTACTGAAATGATAAAATTGCATTAACCTTTGTATTATTTTTGTTATTTTCTTGATTTAAAAATGACTTAATCATATCCTATATGATTCCTGCATCCCTTTTTGTTTTTTATTGTATCGTATTGGTGAATTTAGCAAGCAAAAATAAAAACAGTACAACAGTGATGTAGACAAAAAGAAAAATGTATATATAGTAGTGATAAAAATGAACTAAAACTTTTAAAGAGGGAAGAAGAAAAAAAAATCAGCTTTGATGGAGTTTGTGTGAAGCTAGCATTTTTTATGTTGAGGGGTGATGTTTTGGTTTATTTATTTGTGTTATTTTTGGAGATGTTTCTCCACACAAGGAAAACCTTGCCTTACCCTTCCTCCTGGTTCCTGAGCTTCTTCCCCCTTTGCTCTTTGTTCTTAGCATTTCAAGGCAGAAAAAGTGAAGGCAATCAAAGACCACCATCAAATTGCTCTGAGTATTTGGGGAGTGAAAATGATGGTTGTTTGGAAACTGCCTTATGGCTAACTGAATCAACCAAACTTACATTCTGTGCTTATACACTTAGTTATAGCTATTCATGTTATGCACTGAAATATATTATCATAATGAAATTCCACAAAGATAAAAACAATATAATAGTGGTAATACAATCAGAGGAAAAATTATACCTAATGGTTATTAAAATGAACTAAAACTTTTAAAAAGTTCCATATTTTATATATTTGTATCTCTGTCTCTCATGCCTTCAAGTCAGTTTTGACTCCTGGCAACTGCCTGGATGAGTCTCTGTAGTTTTTTGGGCAAGATTTTGGAAGTGGTTTGCTGTTGCCTTCTTCCCAGGGCTGAGAGAGAGTGAGTGGCTCAAAATCACCCAGCTGGCTTCGTGCCTAAGACAAGACTAAAACTCACCATCTCTAGTCTGGTGCCTTAACAACTACATCAAACTGGCTCTCATAATATTAATATAGAACTAGCTTAATCCTGTTATCAGGATTCATTTTATTAAATCTAGGCCATACAGAAACATGTTGCTTCATCTTCTCATTATTATAACATAAAGACATTTTAAAGTTCAAGAGGGAACATGTATGTGAATCCACTCTTTAACATGTCATTTCCACTTAGGTGGGATAATTCTCTTTGCCAACTCTCAGACTCAATAGAGCCAATTCTTCATAAAATTCCATATTTTTGGAGTATAATTCAGCATCTCATTTACATCTCTAACTGCTGTGGTTTTCCCCAAAGTTATATTAACAGATGTAATCACTTGAAAACAAAAAAGAGTCATAAAGAAACATGACCAAATCATATGAGTCAGAGAACCCTCAGATTACAATGCCAACACAAAAATTCTGATATCCATCCTTTTAAAACCATTTTTGAGGAGTTCAGTATACATAGAACAAGATTTTCTGATGAATTAACTTTAGTCGTTAGTCATAAGTATATTTTACATTTTTCTTAAAATTTTGGTCTATTGATGTTCTAAACTTGAACATTTCAGTTCCTTATTCTGTGTATGTGTGTACTTGTGTGTGTGTGTGTGTGTTCAATATTAACCTGAAGCTGCTAAAGCACTGGAGAGACATTGTTTTATCAGTACACGTTTGATTTGTACATACTGCCAAGTAGATGTATTTGTGCAAGTTATATTTAAAACTGAACTTTTCAAAATCCTTAAAATAGCCAATGCTAATTAGTTGGTTCACTTAAAGGTAATATTTTTTTAAAGTAAATAGTTTTATTGATGCAAATATGCATTTGTTTATAATTTCAATCTAAACATACAACAATGCGTTGTCTAGTTGGTGAGAGTATGTTATAACACCTGAACTGGGTTTACATATTTGTGACCCGCTAAGTTGACCACATCTCAAGAGCCACATATTTTTGCCTTTTCTGTCTCATCAGTTTCCAAAGCAAACCAGAGAACTGGAGTGTTGAGCTTGGCTTTAGAAACCCTCATTTCAATCTCTGCTGGCTGTGAAACTGATCAGAGGGCAACTCATGAATCATACGTGATCTCCCCAACTACCCTATTTGTTGCCCATAAGCACTCTGAAATTGTGCCAAAATTCAGTGGCAAAATGGCTTAATTTCCGGTGGGGGGAAATTCGGAATTTAAGAGTGAGGTGAGAACACTTCACTCTTGAGAGGCCTCCCACTCCCATATACACAGTTAAAATTGCCAAAAGGGGGACAGTTTTTGACCATAGTATCACTGAATTGCTTTCTGTAGCCATTTAGAAGGTTATGATTCCTCAGAAGTTGCCAGCCCTGGACTAGAGGATCTTAATTGTGTCACTGTCTCCCTCATAAGCAGCTAGAATACAATTATTTCTTCTTTGACCTGCTTAGAAGTAAAGAATACAATTCAACAATCTGTAGATTTCTTAGCTACAGACAACGTTGTATGAAAAATCTGCATTCCTTCTTTTTAGCTGAGCCTTCACATAGAAGTCATTCCCAACCTATTGTCCTTCAGAAGTGTTGGACTCTACTTTTCATTATTGCCTTAGCCAGTTGAAGGGTGATGGATGTTATAATTCTATTATTGTTTGGTATATCTGACAATACTGAATTGAGGAAAGCTTCCATAAAAATTTGAATTTCTTCCCCATTATCTGTTCTGTGCAGGAGTAGGTGGTCTAGTGACAATTGTATTGGTTTGATACTAGAGACTAAAGATAAGAATTAATTGCAGTACACAGTTGTTCATTCTTTATTTGTCATCAAGCTTTTTTGTTCTTGTTTTTCCTTAAAGTGGCTGGATGATGGCCTGTTGTCCTATCCCTGACCTTTTGACTCTGATATCCAGGCTGTTTCTGAGGTTTGATTTATACCTCATTAGAAAGGGGTGTGGATGGATTTTTTTTTTTATCAAGTGAAATAATTAGAAATACATAAATATTGTTTTCACCAGAAAAAAATAATCTCTGGTACCATACATACTGATATGTCACTCTTTCATATACAGTACTATCAAATCCAGTTGCATATGATCTAAATTAGGACATCTAAACCAGGACATAACGAGATGCTTCTAGCCCCTGGGGAAATTGCTTCTGTAATATTCCCAATGCTTGCACAAGCTGACTAATAATGGATTTTTAATTAGTTTTTCAGCTTTTTTTTTTCCTAGTTGTGTTAAGATACCTTTTTTCTGAACAAAGGCAACATTTAGCATGTTGATTGAGGGAGACATTGTAGGACATCTGTAAAAACTGTAAATAGCAGATAATGCATATGTGCATTTTTGCTACTCTTCTATTCAGCTTAATCTGTTTAAAAGAAGAGTCAAATACTAATGATAAAGCTATGAGCACACTTAAATCACTATGAATGCTAATATATAGAATGTATTTGTGCCACTTATTTTTAAAGTATTTCTATTCCAGGTTACTAAGGAACAAGATCTAACTCATTGAATATTTGAGAAGACAATAATAAAGTGTTTTGTTTTGTTTTTAATTTCAGGGTGTCTGCATTTTCACCAAGGGAAGGGGAGGGAGAGTTGCATTTCAACTTGCTGGGTTTTTTTTTTAAAGTGAGTGCCTGAAATGAGCAGTTTATTGAACTGAATTGTCTTCCTTCTTCTTGTCCATAAAAGGAGAAAAGCACTGCCATGTGACTTGTGATTTTTTTCCACTTAAGATGAGGTATTGAGGTTTTGACCAGCATTGTCACAGTTAAATTCTGTACAATTAACTTTAGGAGTTCCTAAAATACAGAATGTGTTTCACTGAGGTTTGCCTTCCATTTTTTAATGGTAATCTATAGGGTTTTAAAGATATCTTTTACAATATTAACTTTTGACTGTTTTCAGCATAATGCTGCTTATATGAGAATTATGCACGCTGTGCTGGATTCCTATTTTATTATGGTGATAGGAATCACCATAGGATATAATAGAAAGGATAGGAATAAATGCAACTAAAACTAAATAATCTTTATTTCAGCATTTCTTCACTCTTAGGCTTCTTGTTTTTTTTTTAAATGGCTGCTGTTTACAACAATAAACATTCAGTTAGCTTGTTCAAGTATTTTGCTGAACTTCAGAACAATTTTATGCTGCTTATTTGATGATCAGTCAACAGTTGATCAACAATTCTGTGCAGCCTTTAGTTCTTAGAAGAGGAACCTTGTGATGAAGTATCATAATCTAAAAATTATCTAATTTCATTCTTACATGTATTTGAAAGCATGTACGATTTACAAAGATTACTTTGCCTGCCAGCATGTGCATCTTAGTCACAGGGCCAACCTGTCCTGATTCTCTGAGACTAGAGAGTTAATTTCCAGGAAATGTTATTACTTATCCTGACGAGATTAACTGCTTGGCTGTCAGTTCCAGTCACACATCAGATATATCCAAAATGTAATTTTCTATTAGTTGCTCTGTTTGAGTTATTGTACAGGTGGTCCCCAGTTTAAAAATGAATTCCGTTCCCAAGGGCTGTCCTTAAGTTGAATTTGTATGTAAGCCAGAACAGTATTATTGTATAATACTGTATAAGTAGTATTGTGTAATTAACTCAAACCATTGTGTATTTAACTTGAATCTTGCTACAGTAGACTCCGTTCTTATCTATGGGTCGTCCTTAAACCAGGCATTCTTAAGCTGGGGACTACCTGTATAGTACAAGGAGAAGACAAGAAGAAAAATATAAAAATATACAAAAACTAGAATCCTTGTTTTTAAAAAAAAAAAAAATCTGGAAAAATTTTCTCCTGAAATTATGACTGAATTGAGAAAGAAGGTGACAGCTAAGGCTGTTTGGCCCAGCAGCACAATAATATTGATCACTAGTGTGTTTTTTTATTGTGTTACTGTTATATTTAATTACATGCTGGTGGCAAGTACAGAGTTGAAGGCTGTGGATGGAATCTATTCTGCACTTCACATTAACATGGGTGTCAAAGAAATACCTTATTGTTTTTAGCATATACTACTGTGCAAAAGTTTTAGGCAGGTGTGAAAAAATGCTGTAAAGTAAGAATGCTTTCAAAAATATACATTGAAATTGTTTATGTTTATCAATTTACAAAATGCAAAGTGAGCGAATAGAAGAGAAATCCAAATCAAATCAATATTTGGCGTGACTACCCTTTGGCTTCAAACCAGCATCAATTCTTACACTTGCACACTTTGTACACTTGCACAGAGTCTTGTAGGATTAGAGTCAGGTGTACGATTAACCAATTATACCAAGCAGGTATTAATGATCATCAATTTCATATGTAGGTTGAAACAGTCATTAACTGTAACAGAAACAGCTGTGCAGGAAGCTTAAAACTGGTTGAGGAACAGCTAAACTCTGCTACTAAGGTGAGGTTGTGGAGGACAGTTTCATGTCACAGGTCATACACCATGGCAAGACTGAGCACAGCAACAAGACACAAGGTAGTTATACTGTATCAGCAAGGTCTCTCCCCAGCAAAAATTTCAAAGCAGACGGGTTTCAAGATGTGCTCAAGCTCTTTTGAAGAAGCACAAAGAAATGGGCACTGTTGAGGACCATGGATGCAGTGTTCGGCCAAGGAAACTTAATGCAGCAGATGGAAGACACATCATACTTACTTCCCTTTGACATTGGAAAATGTCCAGCAGTGCCATCAGCAGAGAACTGGTGGAAACCAGTGGGACCCAGGTATACCCATCCACTGTCTGGAGAAGTCTGGACAGAAGTGGTCTTAATGGAAGAATTATGGCCAAAAAGCCATACCTCCAATGTGGAAACAAGGTTAAGTGACTCAACTATGCACGAAAACATAGGACCTAGGGTACGGAAAAATGGCAGCAGGTGCTCTGGACTGATGAGTCAAACTTTGAAATATTTGGCTGTAGCAGGAGTCAGTTTGTTCGCCGAAGGGCTGGAGAGTGGTACAATAATGAGTGTCTGCAGGCAACAGTGAAGCATGGTGGAGGTTCCTTACAAATTTGGGGCTGCATTTCTGCAAATGGAGTTGGGGATCTCGTCAGGATCAGTGGTGTCCTCAATGCTAAGAAATACAGGCAGATACTTATCCATCATGCCATACCATCAGGGAGGCATGTGATTGGCCCCAAATTGATTCTGCAGCAGGACAGCGACCCCAAACATACAGCCAATGTCATTAAGAACTATCTTCAGCATAAAGAAGAACAAGGAGTCCTGGAAGTAATGGTTTGGCCCCCACAGAGCCCTGATCTCAACATCATCAAGTCTGTCTGGGATTATGTGAAGAGACAGAAGGATTTGAGGCAGCCTACATGCACAGGAGATCTGTGGTTGGTTCTCCAAGACATTTGGAACAACCTACCTGCCGAGTTCCTTCAAAAACTGTGTGCAAGTGTACCTAGAAGAATTGATACTGTTTTAAAGATTTGGTGGTCACACCAAATATTGATTTGATTTGGATTTCTCTTCTGTTCGCTCACTTTGCATTTTGTAAATTGATAAACATAAACAATTACAGTGTATATTTTTGAAAGCATTCTTTACAGCATTTTTTCACACCTGCCTAAAACTTTTGCACAGTACGGTATCTTTTACGCAGCTGCCAGGATACCCACAACTTCCTGAGATTCCATGTGAGAATGCTGGGAAGTCAATAATTCTCATTTTAAAATTGTGGGGCAGTCAGCTTGCTAATTACTGTGTTAATATATCTGTAATCCATCCCATAGGAGCTGCTATTTGGTTAGAGAAAGACTTTCATGACAATAAACTTAAACTAAAGCTAAACATAATTTTTCAGTCTCCCATAGGTCTAACATGACTCCTTGTGCCTTTATGCTAGTGGCTTGCCATTGCTTTCTTCCAAGATGGTGCTTTAAACTTCCCTGTCTAGTCTACAAACTGAATATTTCTTGGAAGACTTGGAATTTTCTTGGAAGACTTCCACCCAAGTACTAAGCAGGCCCAATCATCCTTGGCTTCTGAGCCAGAAAAGATCAGCAAGTGTTAAAAAAAAAAAACTGTTTACATAATATAAAAGAAGAATTAAGGTACATATTTATTGTCTATTTTTAGGTAACTCCATTTGCAGCTGGAGATGGGAAGGTTAAGGAAGAAAGCTTAAGTACATTGTATCTTAACCTAGCTTCTATATACAAGAAGTGTTTACTCACCTGCAGAGTAAAGAGAACATTAAGATAAGCTTAAAATTCTGTGTCTCACCTTTCATCAGATGTTGAATGAACTAGAGATGGAAGGCCAGCATTATAATTGCTAAAGCACACTGGCTCCACCTTGAAACCATCCATTTACAGCGGGTGTTAATGTTATATTCCTATATCAAGTCAAGATCAGTAAGAGAAGGGTAGAAAGGCTGGGTAACCCATATTTCCTGATGGACACGTTCTTTTGCTTCTGTTTAATGTGCCATTTTGAAAACAGGAGAGAGAATAATAATTGAGGACAAACAAAATTTTACAGGAGACTTTTTGGGGCCTAGAAATTTTTTTTGGAATATTTTATCTTGTTAGTCACTGTGTAAGTTGTTTTTAACTATGCTGTTGCATGGACAACCCCCCCCCCGCCCTTTTGGGGGGATAATGACTTCATTTTTAATGCATGCTGGAAGTCTAATCATATGGCCTTCATTATTTCTTCCACAGCAGGAAACTTCCAAAGCAGCAGTTGTGTATTGCCCTCAGTTAAATTGAGTGTACAGTGTGATTGCTCAAACTTGGCATGTATACTAAGCTTTTTTCTCAGAACACATAGTTGACTGCTGTGCTACAGGTTCTGAATTGGCCATTTAGAAAATACGGTTAAATGGATTTGTTCACTGTCACTTAAGTGTTACACTGTTAAAGTTTACCATTCTTGTAGACCAAGAACTTAAAACTATGCATCTTGAATTTTGAAGTACCTGAACAAATTACAAATTTGTGTCTTCCTTCCCTTATGACTGACCATACACTGCCAACTGCTTCTGAAACAACTAGGAGTTTGAAAAGCAGTGTGTAATATAACACAAGGAATTACTGTTTGAAGAAAAAAGTTTTTAAAAGTAGTTCAAGTAATTCTTTGGACAACAATACCAATAGTTTATATTTGGCTGGGAGGGGACGGAGCTTTTTTGAAGGCTTTTGTTGGTTGAAAATGAGCATTTAATAAAAAGAACTACAGTTGAATGGTATAAGGGTTAGGAATGGTAGTGACTACACACACACACACATACACATATATAAAATAACTTCATTAATTTTTTTAAAAAACAGTAAAACCTAACAAGAACTACTATTAAGAAAAAGAATGAGAAGAAAAAAAAGAAATTAGAAAAAAAGAGGTTAATAAAGATCAAGAGTGCAGAAAAAAAGGAAAGATGAGAAAGGCAAAAAAAAAAAAAAGAATTGACTTCCAACCCTCCTTGCAACAGATATAAGTAACAATGTACATCAAACTCTTGCTCTAAATTTACAACATAACTTCCATTATTTCTATTAACCCATATTATTTCTAATAATCAAATCCATACAACGTAATTTCATTTTTTTCTGTTTCCTGAAAAAAGTCCAAAGTTTCCAGTTACCATTAAAATTACACAATCTCTTGTCTCGAATCAAAGTCATTGATTTCCCCATTTCAGCCAGCTCTATCAGCTTCACCATCCTTTCTTCCATTGTAGGTAGTATCGTATCTTTCCACCCCTGTGCATATAAAAGTCTTGCTGCTGTTATCATATATAAAAACAAAGTTCCATAAGTTTTTTTTCCAGCTGTTTATCCATCAAGCCCAAAAGGAAGGTCTCTGGTTTGGATTGAATGTTAATCTTTTAAATCTTCTATATTAAAATATGTATCTGATTCCAATTTTTTTTTTTTTGCTTTTTTACAAGTCCACCAGAGATGATAAAATGTTTCTTTTTGTTGTTCACATTGCCAACATACATTTGAAGTACTTTTGTACATTTTAGATAATTTTTCTGGTGACAGAAACCAACAATATATCATTTTATAAAAGTTCTCTGTATGGTTATAACACAATGTGAGTTTCAGTCCTTTCTGCCACATATTTTCCCATTGTTCGATCTGCATGTTATAGCCAAAGTTTTAGCCCATTTTATCAGAAAGTAGATGTAGTGGTTCTGGCAAATTACATAATACAGAACATTTGGTGCATAGAGGTTATTATATCAAGCTTATATCTCCTAGTAGATATCCAATGGATGGCAGTTGAGAAGTAGCTCCACATTTGTTCAAAGCTCAAAGAAGGGTCATGGAGTTGATCAGTACAGATACAGATAGTTCCAGGAACACCAAGCAAAATGTTATTTCTCCACAAGCTGGAGACTCAGCATACCTTTTATCTAATTGATAGTCACTATTATGAACAACTGAGAACCAAACACTTTTCATGCTGTCAGAAATTAAATTGCATAAAATGAAAACTCAGGGTCACCTAGAAGGACAAGGACATTGCTATGACATTTAAATGACTGAAATGTTCTTGGTTTAAGAGGGAAACTCACAATAATAATGTATTGACCTAATTGGAGCTTCACCCTGAATCTGAGACATTTCTCCATCCCTGTAGGAAGGTTAGAAAAATAAAACTTGCCTGTTTCAGCTGTCATATTCTCAGTGAATATAAGATAACTTTGCATTTTAAAAATACTTATTGGGTAAGGGGCAAAATTATTCTTCCTAGATAAATAAATCATAGTGACTGCTGCAACATGCTCTACATGGGCTGCCCTTGAAGACCACACAAAATGTGGCAGGATGGGTAGTGATGGGCATACCTTGGTATGCCCATGTAAAACCCCTGCTTGATGAGCTGCACTGGTTGACAGTTTGTTCTGGGTGCGATTCAAGGTACTGGTTGTTACCTGTAAAGCCCTACATAGCATAGGGTTTATCCCCCGTAGTATCTGCCCAGCCAATTCAATCTAATGGGTTGTCCCACTCCAGGTTCCTTCATTTAAACCATGTCATTTGTCAGGGCCCTGGAAGCACTCCTTCTCTGTCACAGTGCCTGCTCTCTGGAATGAGATCCAGATGGTCCCCGTCCTGCTGGTGTTTTGAACAGCCTTGAAGACCTAGCTCTTTGCCTAGGCCTTCAGCAAGGGTAATTGAAAGCCCCTTTAAGTTGTGTGGGTTTGGTTTTGCTCCTGTCCGGTTTGTCCTCTTGTATTCTTTGTTCTTGTTTATTATTGTATGGTTTTATTCCTTTTAATGTTGTTTATTTGTGAACCACCCAGAGCCATTGGGAGTTGGGTGGAATGAGGAGGAGGCAGAGAATATGGTGCTCATTTACCTCTGCTGGGGTCTTTTAAAGATTGGAGATCAGTTTTATCACCTGTTTAAGGAAAGTGCTCTTGTTGTTCTTATAATGGTGTAGAGGACACTTGTTTTTCTTGATGATGGTTAAGCTTAACCCAACAAGACAGCAAAGGAATGTGGCTGTTCCACCTTGTCTATATGATTCTGAGAACAGACAGCAGTACTGTAGTTGAATCACTGATGATGAGTAAGAGATGACCAAGTTATCGGAACATGTTTGAGTTCAGAAGCTGGGCCCTTGACTGGAAATAACCCTTGTAAATCCTAGTTCTGTATTTCAAAAATATTTTCTAAGTATGCATTTAATAGGGGAAAAGAGATAAGGAAGTAGAAAGTTTAAGAATGACACAGGAGGAATATTTTAAATGTAATGCCAAACTGTAGAACACTAAATGAGATAATTTGTATGGAAGGGATATTCCCAGTGTGTTAATCAGCCTGTACTTTGATGAAAAACTTCCAAATGCCAAATAATACTTGCTAGTATTTTTCAGCATGTGTACATAAAATGGATTACTTATTCTACCTTTTTTTAAATAGTGGATTTCCTTAAATTAACGAATTATGATAAATTAACATTCTGAATTTAAATTTGCAGGTTTCATTTTCTTCTTAGATCTCTAGGAGAATTTGGATAATCTCTAAACAGGTAAGATTGCAAAGTTGAATATATTCTTTGGGGGAGGATACTTCTTTTCTTAAATCTCTTTTCCTGAAAAAAAAAAGAATGGTATAGTTATTATATTACTATTTTGATCTAAAAAGACGTTATTGAGAACATATGAGCACTCTCACAAAAGGCTGCTGTAATGAGTGTATCCAAACATTAAATGTTTATGACACACGGTCTTTTTTTAAAATGGATATAGGAAACTAAGTGTGATAACATACTACTACCCAGCATTATCAGTCTGGAGGCATTATAAAGTTTATTTATTTGTTTCATTTACACCACACCTTTAATAAGTATAGAGAAACTTTCTTTGATATAATGTGTCTGTAGAAACTTTGATTCAGGGTAGACGGATTTACTGTGGTGCTAGGATATAGCAGGTTTTTCATTTATAAGTCTAAATTTAAATGTTATTAGTTGCCTATTGGAAATTGTCATGATTTTCAAAATGCATATAATGATTTGAAAACATGGAGTTTTTTTCCTACATCGATTTCCTCATTGATGTACTTCCAGATTTCCCCTATTCTCTAACCAGTTTTACTGAATGCGTATACTTCCTCTATAATAAATGCTGACAGACAGATATAATTAGGGTACTAGCAAAATAGAAATTTGCCCTTCCTCTTTTATAACTATTTAAATTCTGGGAAGTGATAGTGATGCTGGTGGAAAAAACTCATGACTCTTAGTGACTTGAAGATGAAGAATTCTGAGATTGTAGAAGCACACACCACATGCCTGTTTGTAGTTTTGTTGTTGTTTTAATGGCTGGATGTCCTGCAAAAGGTTTGGATTGCATCTTGTTTATTAAGATTGAAACAGAGCATGTGCCTTTGATTTTATGTCTTTTAATGAAATGTTATAAGTATTAGGAATAAATGGGAGAAAAGAGTATCACAGTTGGTGGTTTTACAATATCTCTTCTAATAGTTCTACTATTCTAGTAGTCTGTTTTGTGCTGAGAATAAAGTTGTGAAATGAAAGTGGGAAGAAGCATAGACCATGATATCAGATTGTTTCAAGCTTGACTTTCAGATTGGGGCTCTGCCCCATGAAAGAGGCTTGGATTGTTTCTCTTGAGTTCTGTGAGATAGGTAAAGATAATCTGATTTCAGATTTACACTCTGCCCTTCCAGCTCACAGTGCTGATGGCAGCTTCTAATGGTAAAATCACAAGTGAGACAATGTTAGCATTTCAAACATTAGCATTTAAATATTATTAAAATTTAACAATTCTAAAAAAAAAAAAAATTAAAACCATTTTTTAAGTCACTCAGATTTCAGGAGTGCCAGAGGTTTGAATTCATTAGTGTTAGAATCCATCCTATTAAACTCAATGGGCTTATTTCTTAAGAGTCATGTGGCATTCTGTCTCGATCGTCTCTTTTAACTCTTTGCTGTGGCAGTGGAATTTTAGTGACACACTCTGATCTGGCTCATTCCTCGCACTCAGCCATAATGTGGTTTGGTTTGTTTGGGCTAAGTGCACTGGGTGAACTCTACTGACTGCTGTTTGTAAGCAAGTTGTTCGATTTAGTGTGTTGTTTGTATCCAACCAGTTGTGGGTTATTCAATATCTTAACTAAAGAAATGACTTGCTATCATAAGCAAACCTAATCTCAGTTTTTCTGGGAATATTTCTTCTAAATATAGACACACATCCATGTAATTTTTTGTGTCTGACAGTAAATAAGATGCTTCTTTCCCTCTTATCCATCCATTCATTACAATGTTATAAAAATTATGAATGTTGAAATAAATATATATTGATAGCAAGCAAGTTTTTTAATACCCCAAAAAGAATCTGTACAATGCATGAAGACAAAGAAAATGTTTGAGCATGGTTTATCACCATACACATAACCATTCCTTATGTGGTGTAATTGATTATACACTTCTGTTTTTACAGATTGGTGAACTTGATTCAAAAGAAATACATTATCAGGTAAGAAAATAGTCATTGTATCAAGTATATCAGTGTAAACTGCATATTGTTTTTAGCTATGTTTTCTGAATCTAGTCTGTCTTATTTATATATAAATGTACACCCCCAATTCAAGACTTTTAGGTCCTGTTCCTTTGTGGTTCTCTGTGTAATTAATGGTATCTTTATATATACATATTACTGAATATGTCTTTAGCTCTGAACTAATTGAGAAATCTCTGATCTCTTCAAATTTCATTAACTTATTAGCACTTCAGGTACATATCTCCTAAAGCATATAATGCCAAAACTGCTTATTTAGGATCAATAGCTAATTAAACTATTGGAAGAGTGTATTTTAACAAAATGTGTAACTTCAGTGTTCTTAAATTAGGAAACTGCTTATGTTACTAATACTGCTGAGACAGTCAAAACTTCCATAGCTAATATAAAACATGCTAGTTTCTAGCATTGGTTATAACTGAGGTCAAAAATATAAAATGAAGCAGAAAAATGGGAAGCATTGGTACTTTCCCAGTCCTGTAATTAATCTTTCAGGTGCCTGTCAATATCCTGTTCTCTCTTCCTAACCAATGTAGTCATGAGGTTTCAGATCTCATTTATGTAAATGATGCTTACACAAATTTGATAGAATTCCTGCATAGGAAACAGGCGCTAAAATGCAGGTCTGTGAACACATTAAATCATGAATGTTGAAGCAAGGCATCTTAGATACTGTGTTATCACCAATCAGGAAAATAATCTTAGGGTTGTAATGCTCATCACCCAATAAATGTCTGTTTATGTCTAGGGGGAAAAAAAAGCAACTAACAGATTTATATTGAAGATTAGGGAAGAGATCAGAAATTAAACTAACGGTATCATAATCCCTCTATATAAATCAATGGTGTGACCCAACTTGGAATACTTGTATTGTTACAGTATATTAAAAGGATATTGTAAATTAGTGCAAGGCAGATGACCTAGAGATCAAACTATTTTCCCTTAAAGAAATATGGTAACTTTTCTGCTTAGTCAAGAATCAAGTGAGTTGGGGGTGGAGAGTGATTTGGATTCCTTTATAGTCTTTAAACGTAGGAAGGTTTTTAAACTGGCTCAGTGTGACATATTCCATGTGCGCTTTTGGAAGGATAATAGAGAAGAAGAGGCAAGGACATGTGTGCCTGTCCATTTGGATAGAGAGAAGTGGAGACAATAATTCACACCCTACTGTTCTGTGAATTTAAGGAAGTGGCTTATCCTACCATTATTATGAAGCATCTGGTAGAGGTTCTAAATTCTACAAAGCATACCTAATTAAGGGATCATATTATTGTTATGATATTGCAGGCCAGGAAAAGAAAAATTAGAATTTGAGATTTTAAGCGGGCCTGATACATTTTTTTGAATCATTGGATTATATATTTTATTGATTTATTTCCAGCATTTTTATACTATCCACTTGCAAAATTGGTAGGATACAATAAAGCACAATAAGATACTAATGCAAACATGTTGCTAAAATAATGGTCAGTATATATGGAACTATCATTAAAACATAAAGTCATGTGAAGTGTGTATGCCTTGATATACTCAGTTTTTTTCTTATTTGTAGAATGATGTATTTATGCATGTTCTTGTTTTTGCAACAGTCTGCACTGCAGCAAATACATTTTTATGGAAATATTTAAATTCATGCATGATGCAGAAAATGTGGGGAAAGTGAATCTCTCTTACATAATACTAGAATCTGAGTCACTGATTAAAGATGAGTGGTGGAAGCTCCAGAACAAATAAAAGAAGATGGATCTTCACAACTTACCCTAAAATATAAAGCCACTTGGGTGGCTTTAAATAAGGTTTAAGATAGGTTTGTATTTCATGAATTAATCAGCAACTACTAGAAATGATGACCGTGTATTTTCTCTAGTATCAGAAGAAATATGCCTCTTATTTATTTTTATTATTTACATCCCATATTTTGCCCATAAGGCATTGTTAATATGTTACTGGGGAAATCAGCCAGAAGGACACTATTACATTCATGTCTTCTCTGTGTGGATTTACCTGAGTCATCTGAATCTTGGCCATTTCTGGAATGACTTACTAGAGCAAATATGCATTTGGCCTGAACCAACATGGCTCTTCTTAGGTGTTTTTGATATTTAGGTGTAAAATATCCACTTTCTTTTCGTTAGTAACCACTGCAGAAGTGGTTTATAGGGAGAAGGTTTATCTTTTCCCTGTATTTGCACCAACAAATAGTCCTCTCCCCCGCTCCCCAATAAACCCATTACTGGGGGAAATAATTTGGAAGACATTTTATCAGGATAGCAGTTCAACCCCTCTTTGTCATTTATAGTCCTTTTGTTTGTTCTCCTTTCACAGGGCTGTATATTTAAAGGAATCAAAATAAACACATGAAATGAAATTGCACAATTAGTGTGTCATAGCTGGCCCTCACATCCCACCCATGTAGCTGAATTACTTTATTAAAATCTTCCTATTCCATTCTGGAATCAAAACCAAACCAAAGGGATTAATTCATTTATAGTACAGAATTCAAGTAGCCATCATAATAATGTTGTCATCCCCTTTCATGTACAACAAATATTGTCTTTATTCTGGAATGCCATTCCTTTAAGTCAAAAACTCAAGACTTCTAGAATACAGTGAGGGCCATCACTGCTCCAGAGTGTCCTTATTGTTTACATTTTGTTGTTGGGTTTAATGTCCTGTCCTGCTAAATTCTAGTAGTTGGTTTGGTTTTGGCTTTTATTCCAACATTGGTGTTTATAAACAGTACTGATTATGATTTAGCACAGGATAAGTTTTGGGAAGAATGAGAACCACCATGGGTGGGGCTCTATGTGGGAACAGCAAAGATTTCTGTTTTTTAGGGGGGATTATTAAACTTATGATAGTGTTTATGCTACAGTTTCCATGCTTATCTACCTAAGAAGGGTGGGAAACTGCTCCCATTTTCACAGTTGAAGGGGAGGGGGGGTCCCCTGCCCCCCAAAGCTTTGGGACTACATATGGTTCTGGGACTTCCTATTTCTACTCTATCCATATATTACTGTGAACAGTGATTTATTTTAGTAAAGTACTTGGGAATTAATTTATTTTGCTATCTTTTTAGCTGTTTCTGCCTTGTTACCAGTTCTATTAAGCTGGTAATAATAATAAACCAATAACAACAAGCCTTGGTTTCAAGCTGCAGCATACTCCCTTAAACCATGGCTTATGAACTGTGGTTTGTCACATCACATTAAGTCAGGAAACAAACCACAGTGTGATTCAGTGTGTTGTATGAATCCAACCTGTATCTAGTAATTGTTTAATGATTTGGGTATATGGTTTTACATATGCATAAAAACATTGTATTAGTAAAGTTCAGGGCTAGTTTGGACAACAAAATCTTGTTCATAGTCTGCTAAGAAGAAGAAAGAAAAGCCAAACACCAGAGTGTTTTTGCTGTGCGGTATGAACAGATCTGGATCTTTATTCTTGCCAGACGTATTGCCAGAAATGGATACAGAACTCCACCCAACACAGGTACAAAATAGATATGCCCTGAACAATTACTCCAGAGATTGGCAGTGAAGAAATGGCTCAGAATATTGCCAACTGTTCCATTCTGAGCACCTCCTCGCCTTCATTCCCAGATAGCTGATCCTGAGCTTTCAGGGCACATATACACAAAGACAATGCAATATGAGCGGAGGGCGGATACACAAACACACATCCACACGTGTACACAAAGCACCTAGGAATTCACCTTGATTATACTGTTTCAGACAAACACATACAACAGTATGCACGCACACTGATTAGTCCTTGGGAGAAAGTGTGTGTGCGCACACACATTCCCCCCCCCCAATGTTATTTTGTTACACAGAAGAAAATAACAGGCGCATCCCTATGGCCATTTCCAAAGGGTTGGAAATTATTCCTGCAGTCAGGCTCAGCAGGATTTCCTTGCCTTGTTTTTTCATCCCTTATTCTTACTGACAGTGTTTTTTTTTTTTTTTCCTATTCCTGCTGATGTTTCATTTTAAACTATAGCATATCATAGGTGCAGCCTTTAATCGTTGTCTGTGGTATTGAGTGTCCGAGATGCCACCTACATTTTTGTTCTAAGATCAGGTATCTGCAATGCGCTGGGGTGGTTGGGTGGGTGGGTAGAGAATATTTTTGGTGTTTTGTTTTTTTTAACTTTGGCAGGCTAAGATTGCCACTTAGTGGACAGATCTTCTAATGACAATCTTTTCCCGGTAACAATGAGGCCTTTAAATTGTTTGACTTTTGGTTTACTTTTGTATTGAAGGAATTGGCCTTGATTGTCAAGTTTCTTCAATAGCATCCACTTTGTGTCCAGTATGAATGCCTGCATTTTGTTTACATTTGTGAGAATTCATCCCAGTGCCTATAAATGGAATGTTAAATAACATCAAACTCCTCCACAAATAAGATAAAGGCACCAGGACAATGATCTGCATGGCTGCTGATTCCACTTCTACCATCATTTTTATTCAGTTAAAATAATTGAATGAAAAATAAATTACAGCAACAGTAATAAAATATTTTACATTTTAATAAATTGTATAACATGATGATGAAATTCTAATTTAAAAATAAATATTAGATTTTTGTTCTTGTTGTAAACCATAGTGAGCTGAAGAGATTCAGTAACATACACATTTAATGAATAACTATTATGTTTACATTGCTTCTTAATTAGCACACTTGTATCATGGAAGTTCAGTGCAGCACACTTGAGGGCATTTTCTCATTTTATTCTCACTACACCAGTCCTTTGAGAAGTGTTACACAGAAAGATGCTGACTAGCTCAAAATCAACTATATAGTCAAGTGGGTTCTTGAACCCTTGTCACCCTGATCCCTCCCATGGTAAGTCCAAAATATAAAATATTCTCAAGTATATGTGGAGATTTCTTGCCCAATCTTTTGCCCTTTTCTCTTCCTAATTAGATCAAAAAGTTGACTGGGATTAAGAAAGTTCCAGAGGAGAATTTAAAGAGTTAATTACTGTTACAAGCTTACTGAGAAACACAAATGATAAAATAATGTATACCCACTCACTCAGCTTTCCATCTTAAATTACACAAATAAAAAAGGACATTATATCACTGTATTTATAGGCTTTACACAAAATAAGTTTTAATATACTTGAATACTATTCCGTCAGTAAAATTGATGGCTAGGTTCATTCGTTGCACTAAACAATGATTTGTTTTAACTGTGCGTTGTTGAGTAAGGTACAGCAGCCTGATCTACCTGTAACATTAAGACATAAAGCATCATTGTAAACCACAGTGGCTTGGTTCACATGTGGCTCTTAACAAAAATAAAACTCATAGCTCAGTTTGTTAACCTGGAGATAAGATTTGGAAGGATTGATGCCTTATGTCACTTGAATCCATAGCAGTCCTAAATTGAAAATGGGAAGATAATAATTTGTAATGATGTCATATTACCCCTCCCTTCAAGTTCATTTTGTATGGAGCTTAACTTTCAGTACTTTGGTAGTCCTTCTTGTCATTTTTGAAATCTCTTCCAGTTTATTGGAATCCTTCTCAAAATGTGACCTGAACAGGATACAGTACTTAGGTTTGATGAGTGTAGAGCAAGTAGAACAATTATTTTCCACGATTTAGAAATTATTGTTCTATTGACATACTGAGAGAAGAGAATATGTGATACGTCATAGCTTATTCATAGTATGTAGTATATTCATTATTCTGTTTTTTTGGCAAACATTCTGTAAAGAACCATTGACAGATTCCAGTGAGATCCCAGTAAT
Source organism: Liasis olivaceus (assembly GCA_030867105.1). Taxonomy (NCBI): domain Eukaryota; kingdom Metazoa; phylum Chordata; class Lepidosauria; order Squamata; family Pythonidae; genus Liasis; species Liasis olivaceus. The sequence continues at coordinate 195,144,139 of CM061349.1, forward strand.
AAATATTGTTTATCAGGCTATTTATGCTCTTTAGTTAATTTCAGTATGTAATTTCTGAATGCAAGAGACTTATTATACCCAATCACAACATGTTGGCCATGTTGACTGCCATCATTTCACATTGTTTCAGACAGGAATCTTTCTTAGAATCTGGAGATGGCTTGGACTTTTTGCTAGGATGGGTGAGAATATATATCACATCTGCACACACACACACACACACACCTCTTTTTATAAATATGAGAATAAGAATAAGACTATTTTTTAAAAGTAAAGAATTTGGGGAAAAAACTATTATCTATCTTCTTTATGCAAGAAGGGGTATGAGATAGAGAGTCTGTATGTTGTACTATTGTTCTGTATACATATCTACTGAGAATCTATCAGTAGATAGACTTGGCCAAATATGCTTTTGCAACACAGGAAGTAAATTGTTGTATATGTGTGACATAAGGACAATCCCAATTATGAAGCTTTAAGTCAGTTTATAAAAGCTCAGAAATTACGTCCCATGTAAAATGGCCAACCATTTACCAACTGATCTGTGGTGCCAAGACTTTATATTCTTTTTAGCATGGAAAGCTTATGCACGTTTGCATGTAAAATCAGTGGTTCTACTTCCCTCAACAGCAAAACTTGTTAGAAATACTTTTTCCAAGTGCTATATTTCTCTAGCTTTTAGGGCTGGCATTGATCAGAGAAGCCATACATTTTGGTTCCATGTTTCCTTGTGTGCCAGTGCATCTCTTAAGATCAACCAGTACTATTCCCTGTGATTAAAATTTACCTTAGAAAAAATACTTCCACTCTGCTTCCTCTTCAGATTTTGCCATATGGAAACCCAGTAAAATACTTCATGTATTAAAACTTACTGAAGGACAGGGTAGATGAGACAAAATGGGTGTAAACTGTAGTTAGCCTATCTGGTTTTGGTTTAGTCTGTTGGGTGAACCTTAGCCAACAGGTGCTTTTCAGTAAGCTATGGTTAAACAAACCATGACTTAGTATGAAGTGTGAGCCAGAAATATGTGAGGACCAATGAAACCATGGCTCCTACAAATGATAAATAGTAAGTCCTATTGTAGTCACTGGGAATTACTTTTGAGCAGATTCATATAGGACTGTGCTGACAGATTATCCAGCCTATAATGCAATAGGCTGATGTTTAGAAATGCTTGTTTCCATTAATATTTTTATGTTAATTTCTATATAACATATAATAACTGAAATTTCCAGAAAGCTTAATAATGTAAGATAGTATCATATTATGCTGCTGTTTATCAGCATTGCTGTCTAAATGCACAATTATGTGTCTAGTTAGTGGGCAAGGGAGGACAAATTTTATTAGTTATAAAGGCTAATTGACTAGATTGAATATATTTTAAGATGAGCACTTGGTTCGCATCTTCCTTCTATTTTAGGTTGTTCTTTGTCCCATTTTCCTGAAGAGAATGTAGATAAAACTTGTTCTTTTTTTGCTTTTTTATTAATGATCTGATTAAAACTGTACTCTTAATCTATTTTTCCATGAGATCCCCAAAGAATATCATTGTAGAAGCTACTTGGAAGTCTTCTATTTCCATATTTTTTGTTTTCAAGTTTTTTAATTTTAAGTGTAACTTGTATTTATCCCCCTAGTGACTATATAACACTAGAAGAGATAAATGTTTAATTGGACTAAAAATGTTAAGATAGAAAAGACATTTTTCTTTTATCCTTAAAGTCAAACAGCAGAGGGCACTCTGTCACTAACAAAATCCATTCTGAGCTTCTGTTACTCCCTTTTTAAAATTCTTCCTTCATGTGAAGCCATGTTGAATGAGCAAATGTCTATAGACTGGTCTGTGAGTTTTAAATGTCTCCTTCACAGGAAATCCACTGTGTAGCACTGCAGGGTTGTCCAAACATCAGCACAATGTCCACTTCTGTGCATATGTTTAACTTTGCTCATATCACTGAACAATGTCTGTTTTCTTTGAATAATAGATCACTTTAACCACGTGCTTCTCTAATATTATGAAAGGAGCAAGTGATATTTGCTATAAAGGTTGTCTGTGTGTGATTAATCATCATGTAGATTTGTCATGGCTTAAAACTAACCATTTTAGAACAAATCTGATCTTGAATATATAAGTGGACCTTTGAACAACTTAATTGTCTTAATAAGATATTAGTATATAGCTTTTACTGCTGAACTAACTTTAGTTTCTAGTTGCTTCCTATTAAACAGAACAACTTTAAAAATACTGTTCTGCACACTGTATAATTTTTAAGTTGGAATATGTCCTTGCTTGTATTTGGCAGTGTTTTTAATCAGCTGTTGGAGTTTGGTTTGGCTTGTTTAATTGCTAAGCTAGCAATTACTTGCCTTTTTAGGGAATTGATTCCTGTTTCAAGTTACAATAAGAAATTTTGTCCTGTAAATTGATTAACAGGACTGACTGATTTTAAGCCTTTCTTTAGATAAACCTGATTTATGCCTTGCCCAGGAATTTCTATTGGTTCAGCCAGAATACGTTTTTGCTTATTAATTTATGTTGAAAAGTTCTATCATCTGTTTGCTATTAATAACAAAAAGAGCTGTGCATAGACTGGGCAGTTCCAGATTTTCCTGCTTTATGTAGATATCTGTTGCTCTCCTCTAGGCTATCTATGAAAAACAAGTAAGTATTTTTAAAAAGAAGGAACTGACATACACAAATTCACATGCTAAATCAACTAAATTTTGATTTAGTTGACGTTGTTTTCAAAAGTACCATTTTGGAATTCAGAGTTGAAGTTCTATGTACCTTTACTTTGGGAGGAGGCCACATTAAACTTGGGAGTGATGAGTAAATGTGACAAGGTACAAACTAGAGAGAGTAAGGAAGATTACCTTGATTGAGATATGCAAGAGCCATTACCTAGGCCAAAGAGGCTGAACAAGTTTTAAGCCCAGAGAAATGAGATAACATTCAGCAGTAGCTCAGGCAGGTGCTGTCCTGATTCGCTGGAGTATAAGAAGGGGGAAGGAGGTACAGCACAATCAGACTTGCAAGATTCTGTCATTATAGCCAATCTCAATAAACATAGTTTTAGCTTTCTTGTGGAATTGATTTCTTGGTCTGGTTCACCTAGTGGAGCTGACACAAACTGCACAAGGATGAGAAGTTAACGCTACTTGTTTCCATTTATTTCCCTTTTATACTCTAGTTTTATTTAAACCTTTGGTTGAGTGTGGGGACTGCTTCCATTTTCTCTCGTGCTAAGTTAATTCATAAAAACCTTATTTGACTTAGAGAACATGCTGGGTCAGCCCTGTAAATAATTTCTTAATGAGCTTGCTAGCATGTAATTTTCTGTTATGGCTCTCCTGATGGATTCCTGCCACAAAGGGAAACAGAAACAGAGGCCCAGGAGGTGTCTGTAGATACCTTCTATTGGAGCAGGGTGCTGATTCAAGCAGCACTATAGAAAATACAACAGTTCATCTTGATGAAGAGAATGAACTTTTCTCCCTCCCAGGCCCTAAAGAAAGAAGATTCCTGAAAAGGCAAGGGCAGAGATGATGAGGTTTCTCAAGACCAGATGCTCCCCTAGAGGTTCATATACTGCTAACAACTGTGTCAATGTGGGAGTTGCTTTAAGGTTTTGTTTATAGAGGGGTTGAGAGCCAGTTTGGTGCAGTGGTTAAAGGTGTCAGGCTAGAAACTGGGAGACCATGTGTTCTAGTCCTGCCTTGGTGACCTTGGGCCAGTCACTCTGTCTCAGCCCTAGGGAACTAATCACTGCAAGCCACTCCAAAAGATGTTGCCAAGAACAGTGTATGGACTTGTCCAGGTAGTCACCAAGAGTCAAGGCTGACTCAAAGGATATGGAGATTTATTTATTTTTATATTTATCTGTTTATCTATCTGTCTCCAGCTCATAATGCTATAGGCAACCAACGCCTTGGCTCTGTTGTTCAGTCCCCCTGCCTTGCCATAAACCTGGGTTCCTAGATTCTTTGAGCTTTCCTGCTTCAGCTTCTGGCTTTTATGGAGATCTGTTCATATGGTCTGTTTTAGTTAGTGAAATACATTTGTTTTGCTTTCCTGGCTTTTCAACCTCTGACTTTGAAAATGGCTGCCTTCCTATTCTTATTACTTCTTAGTTGAACAGCTCCTTGAAAGTGTTTTATTGCTGACTTTAGGCCATAAAATGGGACAGATTGAAGCCGTAAAACACCTCAACTAGCTACAAGGAGGTTTTCAAATAATAGAATAAACTTTTACAAATGTAGCTGGCTCAGTTAGCTGTTGCTATAGATGCTTCACATCTGTGCAGCTGGCACAGCCCTGGCCCTTACCCTCGTTCACCCAAATGATGGCCTCGGAAACTTGAGGTCCCTCCTAGTTGCTTCCCTGTATTTTTAGTGGAATGCAGATTGTACATGTCTCTGTAAGATTTTTTCTAGATGACCAAATTAAAGTGGGATTTTTATCATCCTGATGTCCTCTAAGTGGACCACTCCTTATCTACTCTGGCAGATAAAGAACCTGAATGAGTTTGTGGGCTTCAGTGGTCAGTTGCACTTGATTTACAGAGGTCTTTGAAGGCTGCTGCTGCCAGTAAAAAATTAAAAAAAAAAATCTCTGGTGAGTTCAACTGGTAAGTGCTTATATTGAGGGATGAATGGGCAGGGATAAAATGTTCTCTCATTCTCATCTTGCAAGATCCATTTTAGATGGGCCTGTATATTGATGAGTGGGTGGAGGGATGAAGAATGAGACCCTGTCAGATGATGAGGCGTGAGATTTCTACCTGCCATCATTGCCCTAAGGAACTAGCCCATTCTGGATTACTTCCCTGAGAAGAACTGATGCAATTTCAAGGGCCAGATTTATCCTAAAGGAAACAGATCAGCAGCCTAAGAACAGTCTCCACGTATACTATGGGGACGTTTTCTAGTTCAAGGCTAGGAAACAAGTCTCAGTCTCTTGTGGAATCCGGATACTGGAGTGTCCGAATTTCCATCCAAGAACCCCCAAGTTTAAACATGCCATATCTATATTTTGATAAACATTTTGGGGAATTAATGCTAGGAATATGGTTTCTTTTTAGAAAGTATGAAAAGCTTAAATTAGTTAGTGCCAGTAGATACTTTAGTGTTATGTTTTGTTTTGCAGTGTGCTTTTGAATTTATGTCCAGTAAAGCCAGAAAAATGGGACATTTCTCCTGAATAAAGCAACATTCATAAACTGACTGAAGTATTTTAAATTGTTGTTGTTGTTCAGTCGTTAAGTTGTGTCCGACTCTTCGTGACCCCATGAACCATATTGTGCCAGGCCTTCCTATCTTTCACTGCCTCCCTGAGTTTGCTCAGTTTCATGCTCATTGCTTCAGTGATGCTATCTAGCCATCTCATCCTCTGCCGTCCTCTTCTCCTTTTACCTTCAATCTTTCCCAGCATCAGGGTCTTTTCCAAAGAGTCCTCTCTTCGCATTAGGTGACCAAAGTATCTGTCAAGTCCTCCCCGTCTGACTCCCAATTCCGAAGTATTCTCATGCAACCAGGCTTGGTTCAGAAAAATACTCTTTATTGAGTGGTACAGGTAGCTTGTAAACAGAACATTGCTAAAACTAAAGCCTTGGTTAAACTTCCCTCTATTTATCCCCCCTCCCTTGATTGCCTGGCGTCTTGAGTCTTCTCCACCGGGTGGTGACCTTTTTCCTTCCTCCCCCCTCCTCCCCGAGCCTCTTCCTGGCTCTTTGGGGCCCCAGCTGCCTTGCCGGCAATCAAGCCAGGCGAAATTGCCCATATATGGTTAAGCTGCTTCCCAGCTCCCATTACAACCATTAACAGAACCCCCCCCCCCTTTAGTTACTAGTGGCAGAACCAATTCACTCTAACTCCCAATGACTGCAATACAATGGCAAACAACAACAGATGGGTGATGCAGGTTCTGACAGTATCTGAGCTTGAGCTTCATTATCAATCCTTCCAATGAGCAATCAGAGTTGATTTCCTTTAAGATTGACTGGTTTGACCTCCTAGCAGTCCAGGGGACTCTTAAGAGTCTTCTCCAGCACCACTGTTCAAAGGCATCAATTCTTCGGCGTTCAGCCTTCTTTATGGTCCAGCTCTCACAGCCATACATTACTACTGGAAATTTTAAATAGTAGTTAGATTATAAAAGGTTTAATACTTTTGCTCATGGGGATCAGGTGGAAGTAAGTTAAAATGATTACCCATGAATCTTCAGGCAATAATAACTATTATTTCTGTAAGCCATATTTCTTTCTGAACTATTTGAAAATACATTCAAATGTGCATTTGCTTGCATACTAACAAGCGTATGGGTCTATAAATAAATTCTGAATGGCCTAGATCACTGAGTGTGCTTTTGGTGTTCATGACCAAATTGCTCTGCAGTATAATGGAATTCCCATTAAAAAGCCTTTTTCCTATAGCTTTGATGAAAATTGCAGTATTAGCAAAATTATAGGATAAAGCAAGATTAATCTCCTAATATTCTCAGTTACCATTAGAGTACGGGTAGTCCACGGGTTAAGAATGGCGTATTACAGATGACCCATAGTTAAGAATGGAGCCTACTGTAGCAAAATTTGAGTTAAATACACAATGATTCTAGTTAAATACACAATGGTTCAAGTTCATTACACAATACTATTTATACAGTATTATACAATAATACTGTTCCGACTTATGTACAAATTCGACTTAAGGACAGGCCTTGGGAACAGAACTTGTTCTTAAACTAGGGACTACCTGTATCTGGAAGGGCTTCTGTATAAACAAGAGTCTTGATTAACACAGAGGCTACCAGTAACTTTAGATTAAGTTTGTCCACCAAAGTTTCTGGCATCATGGTTCAGAAAATCAGTCTTCTGGTGCTAGAACTTTGGGAAGAGCCATCAGGAAGAGATATATGGCAACAACACCTCACTTACCTGTGATCCTAAGAATAGTCTGGCTGAAACTCCATGACTGCAAATTTTTTGGTCTACCAGTCAGGTGCCTTTCAAGTCTTCCCATTGTCAGGAATACTTCTGCCCCAAGAAGGAGATGCTGACTACCAGACAAGGGAGTCAAAATGCTTGCTAAAAGAAATCTAAGGAGTTTCAGGATGTGTTTGGAAACTAAGAAACCAATAGCTACCTTACCATCCTTATTATTACCCAGAATCCTGAACCCAGAGGGAAAAAATCCAGGACGGATTTCTTCCTTGTCTGGGCCTGAACTGATGGCATGAAGACATTTTATTTACAAGAATTGCTTTTGTTTTCTGGTGGGGAAAAAAAAAGGGATGGAGAACTCTGTATTTGTTATAATTATAGGACCCCAATAAAATCACAATTCATAACCAGTAGCTACTGAATTTCATTCTGGATTTCATTGCGGATATACTAAGGATGGACTACATTTTAGCTGTGGTGGATTTGTTCATCAATACAGTTCGTTCCTTGCTCAGGACTCCCCTTGCTTGTCTGTTTATTTCACACATATTCCATGGGCTCTCTAGAACACTATCTCAGGTGATTTCCAAAACTTCATGACCTGTTCCTAGAAATAGTATTCTGATAATCAGACATCAGGGCTGTTGGTTGTTCTGTTGTCACTCACAGGCAGACATCTAGATGGAGCATGACAGTGTAACTCTGAAGTAAGATTTGCATAATGTGTCATGCTTGTAGGGCAATTGGGTTAGATTCTTGGCTCTTACGGAGTTCACAGATAGTAATGTTTTTCATTCATCTATGCAGCAAACACTTTTTTGCATATAATTGATATAGTTCTTGCTTTTTTTTTCCCCCTTCAGCCTTGCACTTGCCTACAGTCCCTAAAGTTCATCTGGCCTTGCAAGAACTACAAGTTCTTCAAAGATTAATCACACCAGGTCAAAAGTACACTGTAACAGAGGGCCCTTAGAGGGGAAAAATATCACACTTCTCCTGGAGGATTCCTCCTGCAAACAGAAAAAGCAAAGGTCTGGGCCCAGGATATGTCTGCACATTTACATCTTCTAGTAGAATATTGTTCCAGCCCAAGCAGTGCTACATAAAATACAATCAAAATGTTAATCTTGATTGTCAAGATGAGCCCCCTCTTGTCTTAACTAAACAGCCCCTTGAAAGTGTTTTATCAGCATTAGGCCATAAAATGGGATAGAAGCATTGACTTTTATCTCACATTCTCTGATATTCTCTTTGGACTACAGATATGGTTCATTATATTAAATGAATGTGTGAAACATCTCCCACTGTTTTTCAAAATTTATTTTGTAAATTATGTTTTAAGAAGCTGAGAATTACTTTCATTAGATAGGATGTGGAACAATGTGTAGGGTGGGAGAAATGCTTAAGTAATAGTTGATTTGTACAGTAGAGGCTAAATTGTTTTAGAGGTAATTTATTAGCAGGTATAGTAGATTTATATTCTGCTTTCCTTAGCTAATGAAGGGATAGAGATGACTGAATTAAAGAATGGTGTCATTTTTTTCACTAATATGTTAAGGAACAAATATTTTTCCATGAAATAAAAAACTTATATAAATATAAAACTTTCAGTCTAAGGGCCGCACATGGACTTTAGATGATAGGCTAATACCCTAATTCTCTGAAGTAGTTAGGCAGGCAGGGCAGACAAAGACTTGGATAGGGCAAGAACAAATATTAAATTCAATCTAAATTTAAGATTACATTGAAGTAAAACACATATTTTTCCTCTTTTTGCAACATTAAAAATTATAATTTTTGGATGGGTTGGAGGGCTGAATTCTATTGTGCCTCATAATTTGTGCAGCCCAATTCCTTCCTTCCTTTCATGTAGGTAAGGTTCCTATAGTGAATTACAGGTAGTCCTCGCTTAACAACTGTTCGTTTAATGATGGTTTGGAGTGAAGATGGCCTTGGAAAAAGTGCTTTACGACCTGTACCCACACTTACAACCATTGCAAACTGTCGCATCCCCCCATGGTCACATGATTGTGATTTGTGACCTTTTTTATGATGGTTGTTAAGCAAATCACCACAGTCATTAAGCAAATCACATGGTTGTTAAGTGAATTACATCATTAAGCAAATCATGTGGTCATTAAGCGAATTCCGGCAAATATGTCCATTGGGGAAGCTGGATTCAATTAACAACCATGTTATTTGCTTAACAACCATGTGATTCATTTAACGACCATGTGATTCGCTTAACAGCTGTCATAAAAAAGATTGTAAAATCAGCTCCAATCATGTGAAATTCACTTAACCACCAAATCGCTTAGCAACCTAAATTCCAGTCCCTATGGTGGTTGGATAGCAAGGACTTCCTGTAGTCATGATATTTCCTGTTGCCACTGAAAAATATTTTAAACTTTTCATTCATTTTTTCTCTGTTACAGACAGTCCCCTACTTATGAACAGGTTACGTTCCAAGAGGCTGTTCGTAAATCCATTTTGTTCATAAGTCCAACCAAGTAAAAAGTGCTGTAAAAAATAAAAAAAAGAGGCAGGGCAGCCATGTGGGCAGAGGAGCTCTGTCTTCTGCTGCCAACGTGAGGAGCGATAGCACACAGACTGTGGAGAGGTCAGTGGGATGAGCCAGTGGGGTGTGGGGTGCTTTTGCCAGGCAAGGCAGGAGAGGCAGCAGTGGCTTCCTGGGCAAACGGGGTGGCTGTGCAGGAGGTGCTGTTCAGGGTGGCAGTGGAACTGGAGGAAGCAGAGGGACAAGCGCAGGTACAGCGTGCGCTCTGCAGCTTGTGTTGGAAACTGCTGGCTCTTGCAGGAGGAAGGCTGAAGATTGTAGCCTCCCAACGCACGTAGTAAACTCTATCGCAAACCTCCAACCTCCCAGAAGGTGGGAGAAGGCGGGAAAGGATTAGTTTATGGCACTCTGCAAATAGGAGGTGGGAGGTTTGTGTTGGGGTTCCTGGAAAGGGTTAGTTTACCAGGTGAGGCAAGAGAGGCAGTGGTGGCTCCCTGGGTGAAGGGATGAGCCAGTGGGGTGTGGTGCACTCTGTTGCCGGGTGAGGCAGGAGAGGCGGCAGTGACTCCCTGGGCAAAGGGACGTGCCAGTGGGGTGTGGTGCGTTCCATCGCTGTGTGAGGCAGGAAAGGGGGTGGTGGCTCCTGCGTGAAGGGGGCAGCTGTGTGGGAGCCACCGCCGCCCCTCCTGCCTCACCTGGTGACAGAGCATGCTGGGCCCCACTGGCTCGTCCTTTTGCCCAGGGAACCACCACTGCCTCTTCTGCTTCACCCGGTAAACTAACTCTTTCCAGGAACTCCAACTCCAATGCAAGCCTCCAATCTTCCGGAAGGCAGGAGAAGGCAGGAAAGGGTTAGTTTGCAGTACACCAGAAACTAACCCTTTCCCGCCTTCTTCTGACTTCCAGGTCCATCTTGTCCATATTGGTGATAGTTCGCAATTCGAAAGTTCGTAAGGGGACTGTCTGTGCTTAATTCCTAAGTGTAATTTTTCATTGTACTGAGTCATCTGAAAGGTCTCAATGATCTTCACTAGGAATTATTTATATTTAATGAGATGGAGAATATTTTTCTTGGAACCTCTATAGTATGAGAGTTCAGCTTACAAAAATTAGCATAGACTCATTAAGTGCTTAATATCATACCTGTTATTCAATGTATCTTCTGTGAAAAATTAAGTATGCACATTTTACTTACAGTAGGGATGAAACTCCAGGTGGCAGGCCTAGAAAATTTAATTTAAAATAATTTATCCTTTTCTGTTACTTAATTAATAATTTAAATGCTTCAAAGTATCGCTGAGTCAATAGCCATGTGTTAATTTCCATCCCTGTGTTTCTTGTTAGGGAGTGTGTATAGAAGAAGACAGGTTAAATACAAAGAACGTAGTTCTGAATACCAATTATTGTAGAACAATGGGGGGGATGTCCTTGTTTTCATTTCCTACTTACCGGCTTTCTGGAGGATCATGACTGACCATATATGGAGACAGGCTAGACTTTCGGAGTTAAATTCTTGTGAATGGTTTTTGTCTGTTAACGGTAGTTGAGGATAACCAGGATTTTCCTCAATTCAGTCTAGAAAGCGATGGCTTTACAGGAAGAATTCAGGACTTATATTCCGAGAAAACTCAGGCTTAATGGTAGCGAAATGGGATATTCATTTTTTTAAGTGAAGCATAAAAACCACATTATTATCAACACAGTGATAACACAATCAGAAAAAAAGGCATAGTGGTGATTAAAATAGGAATATTCATTTAGTGGGTTTGTAAAGTTTGTAAACTCAAATGAGTTAACAAACTACTTCATGTCATGTCATGCCTGTTTCCTCTCTAGTGGCTAATGTAGTAAGAGGGAGAAATCTAAACTATCCAAGGTAGTTAGACCTTAACACCCTCCTGTTTGTAAGGGATTCCAAACGTGCCAATTCCAGGAGGGCTGTGAGACCACATTTCCAGTAAGTAAAATCTGCCATTCATTAACCTAAAAGGGAGAATGTGCTTTGTGATACAAACTTCCATTTGGAAAATTAAAACCTCTTTTTCTATCATTTAATGTTCCCTGAGTTAAAAATGAAAGGGGGAACTTCCACAAAGAAAACTTTAAAATAGTGCATAAAATTTCTGAAAATGTTTTAGAATTCCCTCTATAATGTATTCTGACCTCATGAGACTATAGATGTGGACTCTGGAATTTCCCCAAGCAGCATTAATTTGTATCCTTCCAGCAGTTTTTTATAGTCCAGAATAAGTTTCTTGCTTATGTTAAGTTCAAGCTGAAGACATTCCAGTTACAGGAGCAGTGGAAATGTAGATGAAAATCCTCTTGTTTCGAGGCAAATGCTGGTTTCAGAGATGAAGTGAGATGATGAAATGAGAAGTTACAGAATAACAAGGTGAAAAGAAGTTTGGGCTTCAGTTGATGCCGATGGCTGTTGATCCTGATAATCACATCTCAAAAGAGGATCCCGGGATGTCTGGTATATAGAGAGTACTCTAGGATCTCTTTGGGTCAGGTTGAAACCAGGCATAGTGAAACACCAGAAGATTTTATGATTTAAGGGGTTGTAATGTGGATTTGTCTCTGCTATATTATCCATGTCTAAGTCGCCTGCAGGCTAAGCGCCAATGGAGGCAATCAGGACAGCATGGCAAACCCGTCATCTTTAAAAGACATAATACTGTGCCAGAGTCTCAAACTGAGCAAGGCCTGTATGATCTGTAGCTCTTCTAATAACAGCATAGTTAATTCAATGTGTTTAGTAAATTCAGTATATTTAAATCTCTAAGTACTCACAGCCCAAGAAAAATTACCCACTGAAACTATCCAGAAAAGGCTAGTTTTGGTAACATGTAAGCCTCCAAAGGCACTGTTCGGATTTAGATCAGTTTATGTGATACCTAGAAAAGACTCCAAAGCCATGAATCTTGATAATTTTGGTATTAGATCAATAACAGATGAAATGTAAAGAGAACAACTTTAGAATCCTTCTCTGAATATATAAACCTCGGTACTTTTTCTGATGATGCACCTCAAATGCATATCAAACAAGAAAGGAAAACAAGGACAACTGTACAGTATGCCCCCCCCCCCCCAAAAAAAAAAAGAGAATATAATATTTTCCTGTTCGTCTTCACTTAAGTTTTGGAGAAAAATTGAAGTGTTTCAGTTTCAGTTCCTGGTGAAAAGAAAAGAAAATTCTGAAAGATTTTTTTTTTTTTTTAAAGAGGCTTGCTAATAAATTTGATTTAGCATTTCTGCATCTAATGAAATAATTACAGTAGGATCCACCTTAATGTTTCTTAAAACTATAAGATTTTCTAAAGTCTGTAGTAGGGTGCCTGAGTCTGGAATTCCTGGAATTCTCATATGCAATATATCTATTGAGCGGGATGCGGGGGGAGTGGCTATGTATGGAGTGTATGTGACAGAGAGCCATCTCTCCCTCATGGGAACATTCATTCTGACTGAAACGAGGTAATATTTATTCTCTCTGAGCCTGTCTGCCATGGAAGATACAGCATCTGCCCCTTATATTGTTCTCTGGAAAACCAGAAGTCTTTGGCATTTAACCATCTCTCAGGTTTTCAATAGTATAATTCTATATTTTGCTTAAATAGGCATAAATACAGCTTTTTTCCTTGGCTATCCAGACATTGAAGGTTCATTTGAAAAGGGGAAGTGGGGGGACTCTTAATTCATTTTCCATGATATCCTAATCTTTTTTGTAAAGTTTTGGATAAATTTCTTGAAATCTTAAAATTATGTCATCAGGCATTAGATATACATTATGACCATCCAGAATTATTGGAATAGAACTCCAGCATTACTGTTTGAATTGATATAACAGTTCCCAGATTCTCAAAATTTCTGCTGTAGAACAATCCACTTTATCTAATTAGACGTGGTTCATAATTATGGTGAACCTTTATTTGTTTAACCATGGTTTGTTGAATAAGTCATAGATGACTGCATTTGTACATTGCATTTGCCAAAATTAAATATATAATATTATGACTTAGTATGATATGTGAACTCAGTTTTATAGGGAAGAAGGGAGAATTTAAGTGATGTAATAACAAAGAGACATATACTTGATATGTGTGAAAGAGTAAGTGAGCTTTGAACAATGGAGCCATAATTTTATGCCATTTGTATAGAACATCAAACAAAATGATCTTCCAAGTCCAGAATAGAAAAGTATCTTCCTAGCAACATTTTATTTAGGGGAATAGAAAGTGCAGAGTTGCACAGTCTAGGATTCTGCATAGAAGTACAGAAAGCACATAACATTATCTTTCATACTCAGTTTTGAGGAGAAGCTACTTGAAGTAGTAGCAAATTTCAGAGCAAAAAATATCAATAATCATGTTAATACAGTTAGTTTTTCTTCAAAATGCAAATAGCCATCTTATTTTGATGATTAGGGAAGAATGTAGGGAACCATAGTGCATTCCAAAACAATTAAGGAATCATTTTATATATTAAGGTATGGTAATGACTTCCTCAAATTGATCTAGACTTCTGGAAATGGACACAATTGTGCTGTTTTCTCGGGAAAATACAGAAGTAATTTCCTTTTGCCCTTACCAGGAGATAGGCAGATAGAATAGAACAGAGGAAATTTTATTATGACCAGTGCAAGATAGGTAGGTAGGTAGGTAGGTAGGTAGGTAGGTAGGTAGGTAGATGATAGGAAGGAAGAAAGGAAGGAGGGACGGATGGATGGACGGACTTTATTATGGTCAGTGATCAATGTAAGATAGAAAGATAGATAAATTTCCTATATAGTCCAGGTGTCCCATGATGGTGTCCCATCTAAATACTTACCAGACATGACCAATGTATTGAGACATTTTATACATTACTTATCAAGTACTGTCAGTTGCTGTCTTGCCAGGGAACCACATTTTATTCTGGCCATATGAATTTTATCTGCAGAATGGGGCAGGGCCATCTAGTTCTGGTCTCTTTCTCCTGGGAAAACTGCTGCTATGGTAGAACAAATGGCTGTTCATGGCAGTGGTGGCCATAGTTGTGTGATATCATGGGTGAGGAATCTGTGCTCCTGCTGAACTAGAACTCATACAGTCCATCACCACCGGGCCATCCTGGCCAGAATAAGTGGAATATATCATTCAGCATCATTTTGGAGAGCTGCAGGTTCCCCTGCCCTTGATAATGTGGTCATAAGAACAGAAGCAATAACATTATAAGAAGTTAAGAAAATCTCTGCTGGAAATCACATCAAAGGTTTACCTAGTGTAGCATTTTGTTTCAAGGGTAGCCAAACAGCATTTGAGAGCCCATGTTTGCTCATGCTTCTCAGCAACTCGCATTCAGAGACATACTGCCTCTGATATTGGAGGCAATATAGTCAACACGACTAGCAGTTATTGATAGCTTGTTTGCTTTTAATAAGGATGCCTTGAGATTAAGAGCTTGTTGAGAATAACTCTCATGGTTTAGAACAAAAATACAGTGGGATTATACTGTGGCTTCATTTTTTTAATGAGGTAAGTTGTGCCTTTAAATTAAGGTTGGAAGCATGTCGTCCTTAATTGTATTGTACTGTATTTGAAAATCCATTTTAAGCATGATTCTTGTGTTTCGTACAGTGGCATTTATGCATGGTATATAAAAGTGTTGCTGGGTTCAGAGTTAAGTTTACATAATCAGTTATAATTGTATTTTTAAATTGTATTTCACCATGTTGCCAACACTGAGAAAAATAGACTTCATTTCATCCTCCCTTGCTTCCTTCTTACCTGGTTATCCATTCTCTAGTATTTGTTAATATATTGTATGCAAAATATTGCTAATGGAAAAGCTTTGACATAGTTACTGTTAGAGTAAGACTGTGGCATACATCCAGAAATTTTTAAGCCTTAGTGTGCTTGAAATTCATTGAAAGGAGTAAATTTGTTTAGCAGGATCACAAATTAACAATTAATTTTACCAGTAGATTTGTTCAGGTGTATTGTTCAGAGATCTTAAATACAGAATCAGAGTAGCACCTGTACCTGATGTGAGAAGTAGTACTGTAAACCCTTCTGAGTCATTGTTCTTTCATTCCTGAAACCAGGTTCATTGGGTTTCCATGAACAAAATAATGACATGTAAAACCAATTCCAGATTAGATCATTGTGTCAAATAAATCAACAGAAGTTGCTTAGGGCTAATTTTACTACACTATGCGCAACAATGGAAGCCACTTATGACCTGACAATGGCCTCTCTCTTTATCTAATTATAATTAAATAATAGTTATTTACTTCCCAAAATAATATGCAATAGTAATTCTTAAAGAAAATCTGTCAGACTTGATTTGCTGAATAGAAAAATGATTAAGAAATAAACAAATGCTATAATTTAAATTATGTCCAGCTATGTTTTGCATTTATACACTAGAACAGGGGTATTTTTTTTTTTTTATGTTTATATTGAATATATTGAGTTTCTTCCAGTGGTGTCTATCTTCCAAAGAAATTGATTTGCTTCCTGGTGAAACCCCCAGCATGCCTCCTGAAATCTGTTCTGGAGCAATGGATGAAACACAGAAAAGAAAAGGGGGAAAGGATATCCTTTTGCAGAATCCTGTACTAAACTAGTAGCTTTAAGAATCAGATGCATTAAAAGATAATATTGTATGTTCACTTTCATTAAAGTAGTCAAAACCTACAAAATGCTGCTTGTCCAAATACAGCAGCAATACAAGGAAAGAACGTGCACACCACTGGAAATTCTACCTTTATTACATGTTTCTCTCAGTAATGAAGTATGGTTTCTGTATATACTTTCCATATTTGGTCAATACTCCCAATATGTTTACTGTGACATTTATTGTTAAATACTTTGGTAAACAGTCTGAATGTTCCTGTTTCAGTTTGAACTAGCAGTGCATGCCAAGCCCTTACTTTTTCAGCTTCTACTTTTGCATATATAACTCTTTATGATTTTGTTGCATTCACTAGGTTTTGCTGGTATGGGTAATCTTCTTAAAGTCCTTACCAGAGAAATTGAAAACTACCCACATTTTTTCCTGGATTTTGAAAGTAAGTTCAAAGATTGGAACATTGTTTTCCCTGACTTAGGAGCTAGTTGAGAAGGAATGTTTAAGCCTGATTTGCCTTGACAGATAAACATGTTCAAGCAGTACAAAAGAGATAACAGTGCTTTCAAGGTTTGTTCCTGAATACCTTTTCTGTTCCTTTTCTGTTTTTCAGAAACCAAATGGGAAATCTTTTAAAAGTTCTCAATTGTACAGACTTTGATCAAGGGCCCATTTTTTTCCTAGACTTTGAAAGTGAGCAAAGTTTGGCCTGCATTATTTTGGGGAGGTTTTTTTTTTTTTAAAGTATAATAAAAGGCATGTATTAATCTACCATGCAAGTACTATAGCACACGCCACTTGGACTTCTCCTGTTTCATCCTGAAAAGTCACTACTCAGTTCATCCAAAATCCCAATAATATTGCTTGTGGTCATTAGCGTTAGCTAAAAGAACTTGGCTCATGGGCTCACTTTGTGACAAATTCTGATTATTTCAGCAGCCTGCATTTTAAAAAGTGTTCTTAGCGTGGGTGAAGACTACAGCCTGTAGAGAGTGGATTAAGTGCCTCTTAGTTCACAGATCCAAATTTTGTCACTGGGTTGCATCTTTACAAAAAGAAGAATTGGGCCTCGAAATCACCACAGGCTATACAGAATCGATCATTATAAGTGGCTTGTGCTATATTTAAAAGAAACTTGCAAGGAAATTATTTTGGCTCTTGCGTTATTGGTGTGTCTAAAAGCACATTACTAAAATTTTGTGGTATATTATTTCAAAACTTAAATAGTATATGAAGGGAAACAGGCAAATTCAAAGGTTCTCATATAATTAAATGAAAAGAACAAAAATCCTGTTCAATGCTCTTCTATCTTGTCAACCTAATGTTTCCAACTCAGGGAGTGTGTGTATTTGACACACTTCTATTTCTCCACCTAAAAAAAAGGGGGAGGGCAGGGCCAGGATAGCAAAAAAATAAATTGATTGAATTGATTAAAATTAATTAATTGCTTATAAAATAAGATACCCATTTACAAAATTAATGGATCCCCATCTGCGTGTAGAACTTTTCTCTTACACACATATAAGCAAGTCTGCTGTGCATATGCCTGTACACACACACACCCTCTTTCTCCTTCCAGCAGAAACAGCAATGAAAAAAAGAAAAAGAAAGAAAAAAAAACAGGGGAAGATGGGGTAAGAGTAGTAAGGACAATTGCACTGAGAAGAAAAGAAAAGAGGACAAAACTGAATGGAGCTAAAGAGAGGTGAAGAAGTAACTGGCTAGAGAGAGAAAAGAGACGCCTTATTAAGCATTACGAACAGCCTCTCCCAGGCAACAGCTAAACGTCAGGCTAATCTTCAAAAGCATCTATCCTTTCACTCATTCTTTTGTTTTCAGTAGCTCCTTCTGTTCTTATCAGTGAATGTAAGACAACCCCTCCCCCATTCACAAGTAATAACAATAATTTATTAAAATTGTATGCTGCCTGACTCTCAACAACTCTTATTACAAGGGGGGAATCTTCCTTTTAGATGAAGTATAAAATTCTTAATTTTATACCTGTCCTTTAATGGATATACCTAAATCAGTTTGTTTATTTGTATTTCAAATTTAGTCACCGCCCATCTCACTCAAAGAGCAAGTGACAAAATTATGTGGTGTTCGTCTTGCTTTCTTCTACTGTTGAATAACTGACAACTGAGCATTGGACAAGTGAATTCCCATTCTTTTCATTTCTCTCTCATTCACACACAGAAACCCACAACTTGTTTATTCATCTTTTCCTTCCCAATTTTAGTACTTGCAGGGATTTAAACATTTATTTTTGGCTTGTTCAGAGTGAAGTAATTAGCTGACATAATGGTGGCTGATTCACTTCTGTCTCCTCTTATTTGAATTTCCTCCCACTGCTGCCTAGTTGATTACTATTAGGAGGGGGGTCCAGTGTTTGCATGGAAATCAGCTGAGGACCACGTGTAGACTACTGGCAGTCCATAGGAGAATTAATCTCTATTATCCATATAAACAAAGCAAAATACAGCAATTGAAGTGAGCCCTTGACTGCATTTCCTGTAGCTTTGTATCAAAGTGGGTGAAATAATATACTTTTCCACATTAATTTTTTTACTACATCTTTCAATGTACTAAGTTTGCAGTTTGCATGTAGCTTGAGCTTTCCTTTGAAAAGTGATCAACTAGTGTATTAAATTTCCTTCATCCAATAAGTTGTGTTCTATCTCTGCGTGCTACTTAATTTCTTATTTTAAAAACAGTAAGACAACTGTGTGCTGCTTTTCAATACAAGCAGTTATATTTCATAATAATAATTTGATTGGAAGTTCTTCTAAGGGCTGTTTATCACTTTCAGGCTTATTGGAACTTCCTTTTCAATGTATTCAATAATTTCTTTATACTTGGATTTTCTCAGAGTCCTGAAAATTATTTACATGAGTACTTGTATGGGATGCAGAGATTCTAGGTATTTAGACTCATATTCAAAATTAATACCAGTACTACATGAGACTTTTAGATTTGCTGATGCATGAAATATATTATCAAGACAGTGGTACAAAATTAAAGAAGCTAATCATACCAGAACTACAGAATAGAACATGATATGTAATGATCTTCTAAAAAAAAATGGAAAGAGGAATGCTAAAATTAACATTTTTTTCTGAAGAACTTTGTTAATAAATATAACTTGGAATCATTACAGAAAATCTACTTCTGTGTAACTAATATAAAACTTGTCATATTCTAATAATTATCTTGAATTTAAATGAGATTACATTGATACATTTATCTAAAGCATGATGCTTTCCCTGCAATGCATACCGTATTTTTCCAACTATAAAACGATACTTTTTTCTAAAATCCTTACTCTAAAAATTGAAGGGCGTCTTATTCAAGGAAGTCAGCCGAAAATCACGCGGTTGCAAAACTGCCCATACTTTGTTTCTGCAGAGAGGCTTCCTCCTATTGCTAGCCTCCAATCACGAGTGAAATAGCTTGTCTCCCAAACAGACTTCCTCCAATCACGAGCCTTATGTAACTGATGTCAGCTGATGCTGAACAAACCAATTAGAGGAAGGCTGTCTGCAGAGAGAAGCTATCGGCAGTTTCACTCGTGCTTTGTCAGGTTTAGCCCAGGAAACTCCAGGAGATAATACAGATTCAATCCAGCAAGGTTTATTTGGCTTCACACTATACACAGAATCTTCCCAGACTGAGAGTAGTTCCCAGGGTCAATCCATAAACATCACTAGCATTCCTCAGGGAGGTGCCAGTCTCATCCTCTTATCTCTCCCCTGCTCTTCGGGGGATGAGAGTACATTCTTCACCCCCCTATTCCATACTCTCACATGCTTGAATGTAATCAGTTATGCAAAAGGGCCTGGAAATAGAGCTGCAGAGAGACAGTTTGGACCTCCTCCCACCGAGTGTATCAGGTCAATGTTACCTAATTACTAAATAAAAATGTGTTCTGCACTATCTTTAAAATATTGATTTCTTAATTTGGGGTTGGAAAAATGGGGGGCGTCTTGTACATGGGGGCGTCTTATTGTCGGAAAAATACGGTATATAATAGTGTAACTCAGAAATGGGAAACTGGTGACTGTCAGATGTTGTTGGATTCCTATTTGCATCAGCCCAGCAGTCAGGGAACATAGAAGCTATTAACCAACATATGGTTGGCTTCACATTGTCTTCTGCTGTAAAGCATTTCAAAATTGATATTACTGCTGAAATGCCAAATAGAAACTGTTATATGTTACTGTTTCCATTTGAAGTTAGCAAATTACAGCACAGTTCATCTTGTGTTTAGCTGGACCCTATAGAGTTTTCATTATAAAATTAGGAAGAAAAAGAACTGTACATATGTTTTATGACAGAAGTTGACATCCAAAGTAGCATGAGAGAATATGCAAGAACATAGTACAAGCTTCCCCAAATAGTATAATATTAAGAAATTCATGTTACTTGTATGAAAGTGCCTTCTCCACATCATAATCCCCCAGCCCATAGAAAATTGTTTGGAAAATACTGAATATATTTCTCTAAGATTTTAGATATGATGCATGTGAATTTTACTATGATGCACAAGGATTTGAACTTTGCATCAATGCACATTTTGCCCATATTAAAGGCTTGTCAGGTTTCATGGATAGAAGAGGATTGCTGATAACAATACAATTCTGGATCTGCATCAGATTGGGGTGGGGACCTCACTTTCTGTAGTGGCTGTGTCAAACCTTGTCAGAGACATTGGAAAGATTTTATACCCATTCTAGCCATTCTCCCCAGTTCCTTGCTTGATTTGTCTCACTGGGATGAGTAGAAGATGTTAAAGTGATGAGTGAAAAATCTTAGTTTAGATCCTCCAGATTTATTTACTAAACCTATAGCCATCCATCTACCCAAAGGAACTCTGGGTGACAAACAAGTACAAGATTTGACTTCTTTTTTTCTCACGAAGGTTTTTCCTTTGCACCTTAAGTATATTTCACTGTTGCATTGTTACAGGTAAAGATTTTTAGACATTGTTCCTGCCTAATTAATAACTGGCAAACTGCATTTTGAACATTTAAGACTTTGCAGCAAGCATTTCTCTCATAAGATGTGTACTGTTGCATTTCACAACTGCACTTTAATTTGATGTACATGAAGCAGGAGGAAATTGATTCTTGGGAAATGCTTTTTACAATTCTCAGAGTTGATCTCTAAGACTTGTTTATGTGAACATTTGGAATCTTAAATACACATTTTTTATTGGGGCAACACTGAGTGAACAGATACTAGTTATTATGCTGAGTCAACAGGTACATGCAGACAGTGTGGTCTCTTCTATTAGAAGATGATACATGAAGGATGGGATTCGTGTCATCTTTTTCTTTCCTGATTACCTTTGCAGAATTCAGGAAAGGTATTTTTGACAGTGGAACCAATCCAGAAGATTGGCTTTCCTGGGTATGGATCATTATGCTTTTACCTCCATCTTCTTCTGGTGATATAATATTCAGTTTCTAAAAATAGTGACCCACATATCCAGTTTTATGTAGCTAATGATGAACTTCAAGTACTATAGTTATGAGGAATTGGCACTTGGAGAACATCAGTGTGTACTGGGAAGCCTTTATCCAGAAAAACTCTCCTTCCATCCCATGATTTAGAACACTGTTTTTCTATGAATAGAGGAGGCTTCTCTCTGCTACTGTCACTTGCTACAAGTATGGTAGACAGTGCCACACTCCTTTTTTTTGCATGTAGAGATTACAGCTGCTCTCTCTTCAGTTCTGTTGACTGAGCTGACCTTAATATGGTACCTTTCTGTCACTTTCAGTTTCTTACCATCTCAGTACCTATTAATCTGTGTCTTACTCCAATTGTATTTTAGTAGCACTCTGGTCTAAGACCATAATAAAGCTTTCATTCATTTAGTTTCATTATAGCATGGACAAACAACCCAACAAATTTGTCATAAGGATTCTGACGTGCACAGAGAAATGTTTTTGGTTCACATTGTGCTGGAGTTAGTACCTGGATTCTTGATAAGGATGGTTTCCCACCACTAGGCTCATTCCTAAGATATTTTCAGAAAAGAAAAAAGATATATATAACATGTCACATGTCAAGCAAATGTCTGGTTTAAATTATATTTGAGGGAGACAAGGAGGCTTCTAGTATTGCCAACCTCTTGAAGATGTTACTCTTGTGGGTGGACTTTTGGATCCCAAGAAGACTTGCTAATTTTGAATTCTATTTTTTTTTTAAATGGATTATTCCAACAGATACTTTTAATCAATTGTGATGATATTTTCTAAACCTGATGTTATGGGGCAATAACTTTTGCTACTGAATATATTTATGTTAAAGATGAAAAAATGAAAAGAGTAAGTCATGGGAAAGATACCAGTTTAACACTGGACTATTATTTAGACTGGGGACGCGGTGGCGCAGCGGCTTAAGGACGCTGAAAGTTGCTGGCCAGAAATGGCTGACGCTTCGGCGGTTCGAGTCCAGCCTTCGCGTTAACAGGGTGAGCTCCTGTTTCCTCCCCAGCTCCTGTCAACCCAACAGGTCGAAAACTCACATGAGTAGATAAATGGGTACTCTCACTCCGGTGAGAGGAAAAATGCTGGCAGCGCCTTGCACGGAGAGACGGGACCAGTTGCCGGTAAGCGCGAAACCGCGCTCGCCCGAAAAGGGCGCGAAGCAACGGAAATCCCGCCTCCTGTGCTCGCCAGCTGGGCTATGCTCTAGGAAGGAGGCTCTGGCAAACCACTTCTGAAAAACAATTGCCTTGAAAACTGTAAGGATTTGTCCGGGCAGTCACTGCAGGGTCAGTAATGACTGAGCGCAGACAAAAAAAAAAAAAATTATTTAGACTGGAAACAAAGGGAGAACTCTTGAGTAGTATTCACTCTTACTATAGAATATCTGTCACATTCCTGGGGGTGAATATAAAGCTGCATAAAAAATTTAGAAGTTCATCTTCCTTACCTAGACTGAATTTAGTCCATGGTGTCTTTGATGTAAAGTAAATCAGTTACATTAAAAAAAAAAAAAATTGTAAAGAGTTCTTCCTATTTGTGTGTGAGTGTCAGGAGGCAGTAATTTTAATCCTTATTATGCTTTAATATAATATCAAGACATGTATCTGAAAATGGATAAAGTGTCACCTGAACTATATGAAAGTAATAAAATACGTATCAAATAACCAATAAATTTTAGTTGACAGTAATTGTGCTTCATATGACTGTTCTGGTTACAGTCAGTTGCTTTTTGCAATACTTGCTGTTTATGTTTTATCTAGATGCTCAGCCTACTGATGGAGAAAGGGAGATATGGAACCAAGTCAACGCTGTTTTACAGGACTCAGAAAGTATGCTTTCAGACCTGCAGTCTTACAAAGGAGCTGGACAAGAGATTAGAGATGTGCGTTAAATCATATTATAGGAAAACAATATATTCTAAAGAAGGAAATTAAACACAAGTGGGTGATTTACATAGTTTTCAGCATTGAAACAATAGTCAGAATTTCTTTCTTTAGTGTTGGGATTATAATCTGCAAAACTGAAAATTTAAAACTAAGAACTGTGTACATTTTCAGAGACATTTTGAGAGATCTCCTTTTTGGAGATAGATAAATTATCACTACAGCCAATTACCGTATGAAATTATCAAAATGATAATATTAATTATCAAATCTTACTTAACTTACAGTGCCATGCTTTGCCATTCTGAAATAAAAACTAGAAGTACGGTCTGGCACATGAGTACATGCGGATGCATAGATTTGGATCAGACAAGATTTTGTTCCTAAGGTTATTATTTCTTACTGACCTGGATTATAATGGGACCTGAGCATTGAATATTGGCTGAAAAGTTTCTAGCATACTCGCCAGACCAGCAGCTGATCTGTGTATGTTTTTGTTTTCTTTACAAGTTCCCTTGAATGATCATGTTCTCCTAAAGTATAAGGCGCCATCAGTGCTTAAGGCACTTTATAGAATAACACACAGTATGGAGGAGGATAAAAAAATCAGACTTCTATCACCTTCACTCTAAACAGGCATATTTTTAATTTTTATTTTATTTATACAGAGAAGTAAAGACAGGGGAGAAAGGGAAGAGCAAGGGTATGAAAAAGTAAGAAATCTGCTGGAATAATTGGATCTTTCAGTAAAGTACATCCTAATAAATCAGGATATATATATATATTTTTTTCTTGACACATCCACTCTCCCCCCACACAGAGACATTTCCTCTCATTCATCCAGTTAGTTCCTAAAGTAGGGGCAAATTGCTCTTGCCAAAAGTTGGAACAGATTTCTTGTAAAAGCTTCTGGGATTAAAAAATGGGACACAAAAAATTCTTCAAGCAGATCATTTTCAAGTATAAAGACAGATACCATACTGTATTAGAGTTAACTTTCTTTCTGACTGTTGTTTATGTGCATGAGAAGGGCAGGATAGACATCTTAACATAAATGAAGTTATTCAAGTTATTACTGTCTTCCAGGCAATACAGAACCCGAATGATATTCAGCTTCAGGAAAGAGCATGGAATTCAGTATGCCCTCTGGTTGTGAGGTTAAAGCGGTTCTATGAATTTTCTCTCAGACTAGGTGAGGTTCTGTCTTTTATGCTGTCAAGAACTGGATAGTTCCTGAATGTTTGTGAATATTATCAGATATTTTCTGCTCTCCTGTTACATTTTTTTCTCTAGATATATGCATATCTGAACATTGTGTGCGTGCATTCTTAGAAGAATGTAGTTAGAGCAGGGACAGGTAATTTGGGGGTTGACAGAGTTAAGCTTCTTAGTTATTTTTTTTCAACTGCTAGAACTGCATTCTAGAACATAGAATGATATCACATCACACAAGGTGGTCTGAATTTTTCAAGTTTGAAATATGGTGGTTCTTAATGTGTTTTAGAAGGATGTTCATTTTTAGTTCTGCTAAGCTTTTCCCAAGGTTTACAACTTATTTGGTTTTGTTTGCTGCCAAAAAACTGGCACAAAGTTATTATTTGTCAGTTTGTTACCAAATTTTAGCAGCATAACTTCTGGGGGCCCTGAAAGCTCCAAAAAGAAGAGTTTGTGAATGGCAGGCTGCCAATTACTCATCCCTGTTGGAAATCCAGAAAGAAGTAGTAAGACAGAAATTTGAAAACAAGATAAAACTTGCAAAGGAGGAGACGTGTTGATTTGCTGCAACAAAAACTGAGAAGGAAACCTGTGGCACTTGAAGACTAATAAATATTATAGAATTAGCTTTCATAGAACAAATTCAACTCCATCAGATGAATCAGTTGCAGACTGACCATAGTTATCTATATCAGTTTTATCAAATTCAGGCAGGAAGAGTGCTAACCTTTACTTTTTCCACCTGTTTGAATTGCACGCCCATGTAATTCCACACATGGTCTTTTTTCCTCTTTCCCTTCCCCACCCCAGTCCCTGTTACTGGTTGAGTTCACAACAAGCATCAGCTTCCAGATTTCAAATCTCTAAGATTTCACTTGTTGAAACCATACTACTGTGCTGCTGTAAGACTCCATAGTCCTTACTGAATAGTAAATGGTAAATAGTGAAAAGTAAGGATTAAAGGTTGTACTTTCTCTAACGGTCTTGTAACTTTTTTTAGTAAATTACAAGTTATTTCATATTTAAAACAGTTTGCTCTTTTCCTCCAAGTGGTCTTCATTTGAATATACAATTGTAAATGTATTTACATGTTTAATCAGCAAATCAATACATTTTTTAAATGTTTAAGAGGTAGTTTTTCTAAAGCAGCAGGAAGATTCCTTTACAAAATGAAACAACCCTGAATGATTTTGTTCTGTTTTGTTTTTTTCAGAAAAAGCATTACAGAGCTTATTAGAATCCTTGACTTGTCCGCCCTACACACCAACTCAGCACTTGGAGCGAGAGCAAGCACTAGCAAAGCAGTTTGCAGAGATTTTGCATTTTACTCTCCGCTTTGATGAACTTAAGGTTAGTAAGGAGAAAGTAATACTCAGCTAATACAGAGAGTTTTAGTTGTCTTTCTAAGAACACTGAAGTTGATCTTCCTTTTGTTCTTTCAGATGAGAAACCCAGCAATTCAAAATGACTTTAGCTACTATAGAAGGACATTAAGTCGCAACAGAATAAACAACATGCATGTAAGTAAAATGTTTCTTTCCAGAGTTTGGGATTTCATTTATGCGACAACTAGATAGCAACATAGGAAACTACTTCGTACTAAGTTAGGGAATCAACTTGGCCTATTTATCTCAGTATTATCTAAACTGACTGGGCTATACTACCTTTCCTCCCTATGCCATATTCATTCCTGTGTAATTTTTGTAGTTATGCCAAAGGCAGATTTCATATACATTTATGTGGGTTAAGTTGAAGAATTTTGTTTTTGCTCGTTTTGCTTAAAAGTGTTGTAGCGTGGAACTTTTTTTAAAGGATCCACTGCTGTAGATGCAGCTGATATCGGAGGGAGGCAAGGTTTCTAAATGGCATGCTTATAACTTTATAAATACATTGCGTTTTTTATAGATCATGAAACATTTGCTGTACTTGATGTCAGTCACTTTTACTTTTTGAGATTCTGCCTTTAGATTTCTGTTGTGCTGCTATGCCTTCTTTTACAATAATCAAAACACATCCACAATCCCTCTGTGTATTGACGCAATGGGGATGGTGTTTTCTTCTGATCGCTAACTAGATAAAGTGATTAGTATGAAAAAGCCATATGTTAGTGGTAAGAAAAATTATAAAAGATATTAATAGTTACCATACAGGTTCATAATAATTAAAAATAGCACTGGTAAGTTTTTCTTTAAACATAACTTTCATAGGGTCATACAATGCTTTTGAAAGTCCACTTCAAACGCTGTTTCCCTAAAGGAGGAATGGTGTTTACAAAACCAGAATTCCAACTTTCCTTAGGACACAGTGGTTGTGTAGTTTGTTTGGATCTTGGTTACAAGGTTTGGAACACGTTATGCTTTGAATATGAGGGTCATTAGATAAGGCTGGAACTTTTCATGTGCTTCTGTACAGCAGTGGGACAAATTTAAAGTTCTAAAAGAACAAAGAAACCCACCCGTCTTTTCTTATGTTTTAAACAGCTTGACATTGAGAGTGAAGTGAACAATGAGATGGCTAACAGAATGTCCCTGTTCTACGCAGAAGCTACACCAGTCCTGAAAACGCTGAGTAATGCTACCACCCATTTTGTTGTAGAAGTGAGTGATAGTTTTAATTCTTTCAGAAAATTGAAAGTCATATCAGAGAGAAGTCTAGACTGACCTAACTCTTGTTGGCTTGTTTTAACTTTTGTAGAATAAAACCTTGCCAATTGAGAATACAACAGATTGTCTAAGTACGATGGCCAGTGTATGTAAAGTCATGCTGGAAACACCGTAAGTTATGAGCAATGGACTTATGTATCAATGTTGCTATAATAGGAAATGATTCAGAGAAATCAAGTTATAATTTGCCAGGATTCTGGCTTAGCAGTGAATGAGCAGCTTGCTGGTGGCAGTGCTCCAGTAGCTTCCAATGGCTGTTCCACCAGCAGGAGCAATTAAGCGAGTCACTGATGAAAGCTGCACAGCAATCCAGATTCGAAAGAGAAAGGCAATTGGAAGCACATGGAACACCTTTCAACACTTCCTTAAATCAGACAAAACTTTTACTGAGTCTTTACTGTAACCGGGAAATGACACAGCCTTGTTAAGGAGTTGCCAGCAGGTGCTACATGGATGATTTGAATCATCTTTTCTCTTTCAAATATGAATCACTCCACAGCCCTAACATAAACTGGCCTGTATGTAATTAGTTTAGCAATCTGAACCATAGTGAAATAAAACAAAGTTCAATCACATGCTAGCTAGGGGTGGGAAACTTTTGTGGGGCTTCCTGGGACTGGTTTGATCATTTTTGAGAGGCTAAAAGCCACAGTGGTTTGGGCAACTAGGCAAAATGAGTAGGCTTGTATCACACACAAAGGTACGTCTGTGATTTTCTAGAGGACTATTTCCTATCTGAAAAGGAAAGGAGCTGAAGATTTTCAGCACTTGTGGTCATAGGAGGCTCTGGTGGCTTTACAAGAGGAGTTTGGGGCTGCATGTGGCCCTGGTGCTGCAGGTTGCCTACTCCTTCCTGCATTAAAAAATCACAGTGGGAGCTGTCCATGGTTTGCTGGCAGAAGAGTAAGCCGAGGCCATTGAAGTAATGTAGGCCAACATGCTGATCATTCACTACTGACCCAGCATGTCTGTGAATTCTGGCTTGCTGCGTCATTTAGAAGCAGCTTATGCATAATGCTGCCTCTTGCAGAGATGGCCTTGCTTTGAATTCCTCAAGGCAGAACTAAACAGAAAGCAGAAAATAATAATATCATTACATTGCTTGTATCTAGAGATAATCTGTATACAGCATGTCATGTTTGGTAGTAACTTGAGACGTTTCTAATGTCTAGTTCTAGTTTGGTCTCTTCAGGAATTTAGATAAAGTACAAGATACGTCAAAACCCTTTTGGTTCTACTCTGGGGCATTTCTTGTCCATGGAACCTATACCTATACAGTATACTTCTTACTTTTAGTTATGAAATCAACCCTCCTTCAAATTTCAGGCACGAAAGCCAGCTGGGTGACTTTGGGCCGGTCCCTCTCTCTCAGCCCAACTCACCTCACAGGGTGGTTGTTGTGGAGAAAATAGGAGGAAGGAGGAGTAGGTATGTTTGCCACCTTGAGTATTTATAAAAATAATAAAGGCGGCATAAAAAAAAATCTTTAAAACAATTGAGTTCAACTTCTGGTGGCTTCATGAACACAGCAGCATAGTTTTCTGGACCTCCTTGTAGAATGGCTTGCTTTTGCCTTCCTCTGAGATGGCCATGGCAGTCTCTCATACAAGTAGTAAGAGGGCCTGTCCCCTGTTAGGTTCTAGGTGCCAGCAAGATCACACAGGGACTGTCTCCTGCTGAGGCCATCATAACATAAGGAGAGCCCTGCTGAAAACAGATTAAAGGCCTGTGGAAACTTGCTTTCTGTTCACACAGTGACTTTAAAGATATATATGGGTAGTTCACCAAAAGGAATGGTATTTTCTTCTCCTTCCTTCCAATCAAATGATATCCAAAGTTATGTTGCTACTGGCGTCAGTTCTAATAGACAGGTTTTTATTTTTACTTCAGCAAGTCACTTTTCTGAGTGTGCTTTTTCTTAAAGGAAAGGCTAAAGCATTTTAAAAATACTTTTGAATATTGAAACAGGCAATGCTGCATTATAAATTAATTGTTAAGTGAATTACACTGGCTTGTTATCCTTATTTTTTTAAAGTCTCAATATTTAGTTGGGGAGAGTGGAAAATTATATGGCAGGATGAAAAGGTTAAAGATCTTTAAAACAGGTCACTTTCCACATGACTTATCCTTTTAGCCAATTGTGTATTTTTACAAGCTTTGATGTTTGAAGATTGGTCACTCTGTCAGGGAAACTCAGTGAACCTTGCTCCGATCATCCATGCTGAAATGGCTATATATAGAAAATGCCAACAGTTACTCTTCTTCATCGTCTATCTATATATCTACCTATTCATCCATCCTTTTCCCCCACTTTTCAAATGGCTCTCAGAAATAGAATAGTGTTTAAAGCAAAAGTATTTTTAAATGGAATAGTGTTAAAAGGATTTGTTTTTACAGACACTTCATTTTTATTGATCCAGTAACTTTCAGATTGCTGATGCATAGGTTTCTTAAAGTCATTGTAAAATAACAATTCTGTAGCCTAAGGTATTCAGGATTAAAATTACACATTGTTACATATTCCCTTCACTTTCCCGACTTATGAATTTCCTGTGGCAGGTTTTAATTTCCTCTGAAAGTTCTGAATACCCAAGATTACTTTAAAAGATTTGTTTAATGTTAAAAGATACACGTAAGCCATACTGGAGGCCAGTAGCATAGCTTTTAATCTTGCATCAGATCCCAAGAAAAAACAGTTATTCCCCAAAGACATTGCAACAAATGGTCAGTTCACGATCTCTTTCCTATCGCTACCTCACTTCAAAAAACAAATCTGGCTCACTGTGTTCCTCTACACCCTCCTACCAGCTGAAGATACCAGTTTTCTGTGAAGGTGTTACTTTCCCAATGCTGGAAGAGATTCCCAACTTATCAAAGCATATTAATGTTATATTACAGTGATTGTGCAAAACCAAAGTGACAATGAGAGATTAATCCTCCTTCACAACTCTCCATTTTAAATATATTATGATTTAAGGATACAGCACAGTATTCTAAAAGTCAATGTTGTGTGTAGTAATTTTAGCCAAATCAGGGGCAATGAAATTTGTGTTTGTGCAAAGGTGTGCACCTGTGGGTACTGACACACTTATATTGATTTGTGTTTTACAGTCATTTTATGACTGAACCAAATGCTCCGAATTCCTTTTAGCAGTACACTCAGGATCAACCATGTGAAATAAATGTTCACTGGAAAGGAAACAAACCTTTGTGTTCATTCTGTGTTCTGTCTTGTTTGCTCTTCTCCTCACCCTTTTTGAACAAAGCCTTCTATTTTGCCAGTGACTACTGGTGCTAATCTTTGCAGTCATTGATATTGACCTCTGCATTATTCTGTCATGAGTAATGCTTTCTACATGGCATTGAAAGTAAAGCATTTTTAATTTGAAAGATGGAAAAAAATTAAAACAATACTGATTTTAAAAATACTGACGCTAATACCGTTGTTGTTTTTTTAAAAAAATCTTGTTTCAGAGAATATAGAAGTAGATTCACCAGTGAAGAAACCCTCATGTTCTGCATGAGAGTAATGGTTGGTGTAATTATTCTCTACGACCACGTTCATCCTGTGGGAGCTTTCTCAAAGGCTTCAAAGATAGATGTAAGGATAATGACTGGCAAGGTCTTCTTTTCCTCAACAAAAGTTCACGGGTCTTGTGGAAGAAGACACTTAAACCGTCTTCAGTGGTGGTTTAATGCATACCATATTTGTATGGTAGGAGGGAAATCTTTATTTTGGGTGTTTGCTCTTAATAATACTTAATTGAAATCTCTGTGCTGACATACAGGATTGCAAGAATTTCAAAGCAGTTTGCAGCACTCAATAAAACATGGTGAAATGTTGTGTTAACACACAAAGAAGTAGTAGAAACTTGGAAAATTGCTAGTATCCCCTACCATGGGAAAATAATTTTCAATAATTTCCTAAAGACAACCTATGTCTTATCCAAATGTTAACATTTTAGATAATTAATTACTGAATATAAAACTCAGTGCAATAATATTACAATAAAAGCAAACAATAAAATTTAGCAGCTATAAAACCCAGCCAAGCTATATCAGAATCGTGTTTAAATGCCTTGAGTTAAAAGGATTATAGGACCAGTGCAGTCCCGCCAAATGGCAGTCGCTGTTCTCAGATTTACAATTTAAAATGATACAGCACAGAAAGAAATGGGGATGGAAAAGGTAAACTAGCTGACTCAGGCACTTCAATGTTCTGTGGTACTTATAAAGTGGATTGGCCCAAAAAGCCCAGTTGATACCTTCAGAACATACAGGTGAAACTCGAAAAATTAGAATATCGTGCAAATGTTCATTTATGTCAGTATGGCAACTCAAAAGGTGAAACCAATATATGAGATAGACGCATTACATGCAAAGCAAGATATGTCAAGCCTTACTTTGGTATAATTGTGATGATTATGGCGTACAGCTTATGAAAACCCCAAATTCACAATCTCAGAAAATTAGAATAGTGTGAAAAGGTTCAATATTCTAGGCTCCAAGTGTCCCACTCTAATCAGCTAATGAATCCATAACACCTGCAAAGGGTTCCTGAGCCTTTCAATGGTCTCTCAGGCTGGTTCAGTAGGAATCACAAGCATGGGAAAGACTGCTGACCTGACAGTTGTGCAGAAAACCATCACTGACACCGTCCATGAGGAGGGAAAGCCCCAAAAGGTAATTGCAAAAGAAGTTGGATGTTCCCAAAGTGCTGTATCAAAGCACATCAATAGAAGGTTATGTGGAAGGGAAAAGTGTGGTAGAAAAAGGTGCACAAGCAGCAGGGATGACCGCAGCCTGGAGAGGATTGTCAGGAAAAGGCCATTCAAAAGTGTTGGGGACTTTCACAAGGGGTGGACTGAGGCTGGAGTTAGTGCATCAAGAGCCACCACACACAGACAGATCCTGGACATGGGCTTCAAATGTCGTATTCCTCTTGTCAAGCCGCTCCTGAACAACAAACAACGTCAGAAGCGTCTTACCTGGCCTACAGAAAAAAAGAACTGGTCTGTTGCCCAGTGGTCCCAAGTCCTCTTTTCTGATGAGAGCAACTTTTGCATCTCATTTGGGAACCAAGGACCCAGAGTCTGGAGGAAGAATGGAGAGGCACACAATGCACGATGCTTGAAGTCCAGTGTGAAGTTTCCACAGTCTCTGTTGATTTGGGGAGCCATGTCATCTGCTGGTGTTGGTCCACTGTGCTTCATTAAGTCCAGGGTCAACGCAGCCGTCTACCAGGAGATTTTGGAGCGCTTCATGCTTCCTTCCGCAGACGAGCTTTATGGGGATGCTGACTTCACTTTCCAGCAGGACTTGGCACCTGCCCACACTGCCAAAAGTACCAAAACCTGGTTCAATGACCATGGGATTACTGTGCTTGATTGGCCAGCAAACTCACCTGACCTGAACCCCATAGAGAATCTATGGGGCATTGCCAAGAGAAAGATGAGGGACATGAGACCGAACAATGCAGCGGAGCTGAAGGCCGCCATTGAAGCATCCTGGTCTTCCATAACACCTCAGCAGTGCCACAGGCTGATAGCATCCATGCCACGCCGCATTGTGGCAGTCATTGCTGCAAAAGGGGCCCAGACCAAGTACTGAGTACATATGCATGCTTCTACTTTGCAGAGGTCCGATATTGTTCTATTTCCAATCCTTGTGTTATTGATGTCATGTAATAATCTAATTTTCTGAGATTGTGAATTTGGGGTTTTCATAAGCTGTACGCCATAATCATCACAATTATACCAAAGTAAGGCTTGACATATCTTGCTTTGCATGTAATGCGTCTATCTCATATATTGGTTTCACCTTTTGAGTTGCCATACTGACATAAATGAACATTTGCACGATATTCTAATTTTTCGAGTTTCACCTGTATAGTTCTGTTGCTTTTCCTTGTAGAGCATTTGGTCTTCACATACTCTTTGGGTTGGGAGGCAAGTCCCCAGTTCTATTAATAACTTCAGCAGCTAATGAAGATAATAGTTTGTCACTTGCTACTGTGGCTGCTGCTTTTTCTCTCCTCATGGTGGAAGATCCCACCCCAGCTGATAAGAGGAGCCATCAGCTATTGGAGCCCAAGGCTGTGCTATAAATGTAAGGTTCAGAATTTACAGCCAGTTTATCAAATCTCTACTATATGGGGACAAGGGTAAAATTAGGAGCACTTCCCAGTGCAACATTTTCTTTGTCCCACTTTTCTTTCTATATTGCTAACATTTCAAATGTGTATGCATGCCTCTGTCTCCACCATTCAGATATCTCTTTCTCTCAAAGCGATATTGAGAGATTAAGCTGTAGGTAACCCCCCATTGCAGAAGCTGAAGGCAAGAGGTCTGGAAGATACTGGTGGTGGTGTTCCTTAGATAAAAGTACTTATAGCTCCTATGGTTGGAATCATTTATGGAGTTTCAGCTCTGCTTAATAGCTCTAAATAGCATTCAAAACTATGTGAAGACTTTGAGGCATGGATTCAAGGAGATAATGTAATTGTATTTATAAAAATTGTTATCTTGTTGGAAAATATGTGAAATGCTTTGCATAATCAAAGTATAATTTGCTGAGAGAGGCCTATTTCAGGAAGACTTGATTTGAAGGCAGCAAGGCTCTCTGTGTACGGTAGACATTATTTCCTAACTTTTCCTGCCACATAAGACAGGCAGAGGAGGTCTTGTTCTTTTGGAAAAATACTCAAGGAAAACACACCATTCTGACAGAATTCAGTGTTTTTCATTCCATACCTTTGGGTATTTTGCATGCATCCAAATTCAGGTTTTGTTCTTGCACATTTCTTTTTTCACAGATGAAAGGTTGCATAAAGGTTTTAAGAGAACAGCCACCAGACACTGTTGAAGGGCTTTTGAATGCTCTCAGGTATCTCCTGGACCAACCATTTTTATTTTTATAGACATAATGCATGATTTTCCCCTTCCCTTCTATGTACTAATACTAATTGCAAAACTGTAGCCCACCAAGGAATGAGTTCAGCCCTCAGATTGGGTTATGTTCACCACCTGAAGAGGCTGCTGGGAAAGATTCCCTTTCTCGTTTTAAATGGGAGGGGAGGAAGGAGGAGGAGGAGAAGGATAAAATGAAGAGAGCTCACTGGGGCCACTTCTTCCCCATCTTGAATTTGACACATGTAAAAATATTTTAGAAACTGGCACTTGCTTCGTTAGAGGAAAGCTGCTTGTGGTCAAAAGCGTCAGGAGTTTCCCATGCAGCTATGACCTTACTTCACCCATGTTGCACTTTCTTCCATTGTGGAAGGTGTAAATTGGCTGAAGCAGAATCCTGTCTTCCGTATTCCAGGTGCATTCAGTTCTCCATTCCTGTAAAGGACAGGCATGAGCTGCATGCTGGCTCAGAACAGTTACTCATTGCACGGGATCTTCAGGCTTTAAAACATCAGTTATGGAGAACTGTGGTTGACTATTTAAGTATATTGCAGTCAAGACAGTGGGTCTAAGGTTGCAAAGAAATGAGTCTGCAGAGAGAAGCATGGAAGGAGGGAAACGAGGACAAGGCTGGAGAAAAATGGGGAAAGTAGATGTGCTTGCAGTATACAATATCTGCATTAGAGAAGCAATACCACAAGTTCATTTCTAGTGTAAGTTTATAGTAAAAACAGCAAGCCACATTTCAGTCCATGAAGTTCATACGATTTCTCATTACATGCTCGTATTGCATATGTGATAGTCTAATGTGAGTATAATGGTGGGGTGATGTTGTTATTTATTTTGTAAGTCTATACTTGTTGTTTCTATATTGACCAGTTTTAATCTTGTGCCTTTCAGTGCATTTGGTATCAGTTACCAGTTATTCCCAAGATGATCTTGGAGGAATGTATTATATACTGTAATTAAGGCTGAAAGCCATACATATTGCATCTGGGAGTCAGCTCTGTTGAACACAATAGTACTTCTCTGAAGAGATGCATAGGATTGCACTTCCCCATGGAAGTAATTCCTGTTCCTGTTCTAAGGACAGCCTTTTGATTGTGTCTTTGTCACTTCTAGGTTCACCACAAAACACCTGAATGATGAATCCACTTCAAAGCAAGTTCGAGCTATGCTTCAGTAATGCCCACCTTTGAGAAATGGACTTTTAAATTATTTAGAGAAGGTGTTTGTTTACATAATTTAATAGTTTGTGGTGGTGTTAGTAAATATGCATAATTCACATGATATAACAATTGATTTCTTCCTGTTGCTGCAGTGTGTGGATTTGTATCAATAACATGACTGACTTCGTAATGCACGACATCCATTTATGTGCTTGTATTACCATTCAAAAAGTTTAAGAGGTACCTTTTAATTTGAATATATAAATAATGAAAGTGTCTACGTGCCTTTGTTTTTTGTTATGTTAGGGGGTTACATTTTGGGGGGGTGTTTTTTGTGGATGTATGCAGAGTAACTCTTTGGGGTAATCTCTAAACAGTCATAACTCTTGACTGTGTGCCTGTGAAGACCTTGGTGCAAAACCCTCCAGGGGTCTCCACGTTCCCTTAACTTTTGCAACACCAAGTGCATGTGTAGTGTGAAACAAGGAGGCCAGATCTTTCTGAGACTGGTAGGCTCCTTTTCTAACAGATTTAGCAGGGTTTGCACCAAGGCCTGCACGTGTATATACAATAATTTTGTTAAGTTTTTAAATTTATATGCGTAATGCTTGCATTGTGCCTTTGGGCAGTTAAGTGAGATATGAATTATGGATGTATACCAATACCAGCCCAGTTTTGATGTACAACTTCAGCTTATTAAGCCAAGATAGGATTTGTGTAAGACTTGTACCCTTGCATTCTCTCATTATGCTATCTTCTCTTTTTTTCCTTGTAAGCCATAATCAGTGCTTCATGAATTAATTAGCCATGGTTTCCTACTATGTCCAAACCTGGAAATTTTGTTCATGGTATCAGAACAAGCCCCAATCTTACAACAGACCTACAACTAGAGAGAAGGAGCAGTGCAAGGACATATAAGCAGCACAAGGCTTATGTATCTCTTGACTCAGTAACCCAAGAGATAGGTACATTCAGACCAGGCCAGAATGTAAGACTGTGCAGAAACCTAATGAGAGGCAATACTGTTGTATATAGTATCACCTGTGTTTGTATGCTTATGACCATACCAACAGCACTGAGTAGCTTTGTGGTATAAGGCACTTTCTTGCTTTCTTCTTCATACTTCTCTCTGCTCTTGAAAGATTGAAACATGACCTACCACAGTTATTCCTTAATCATGCACAGCATCTTGGAATGGATATTTGTGCCATTTTTTATTTAGGCCTTCCTTAATGCCTAGCTCTTCCTTTGTACTAAATTCACTAGGAAACTAGGGGGGGAAAGGCTCTAAGATTCTTTTATTTTTGACACCATTTTAAAAAATGTATTTAATAGGTGTTTCACAACTCAAGCAACTTGAAGTTGTAGTTCAGCTGTCTCTATTAACTGTGTTGTGCATTCTAATGCTGAATGTAAGAGTGGCTCAGCAGAGCCACATTGTAAGTTTTTTTATATAAAAAAAATAAGTAATTTTATTTGGGGCATTGGAAGGGAACTTAAGTAGAAAGAGATTCTGTCATGGGAACCTTGTTTGGCTGACTGCATGGCATGATTAACCCTTAATATACCTGTTCCTAGGAATACAACTTGTAAAATTAACATTTCTGCCTTTTCTGAGTAACAGCCATATCTGATCTTTCTTTGCTGATATTGCTGGAGGTTGTTACGGTTATCTCCTTTCACAGATTCCACCTATATATAATAGAAAGAAATACTTCTGAAAAACAAATGTGAGTTTACACTCCGTGGGCCCAAAGTCAGGCTGTCTAAACAATAGTCAGTAGTTTTTAAAGACACTGCAGTTGCTGCCAATTTCCCATTTTCTTAGATGGTTTTATGTTACCCAACACTACTGACTTGGGAATGCAGCTCTTGGTACTCACAGATCTCCTTAAGTCCAGAAACATAGTGCAGATTGTGTAACTCAAAATGCTTGGCATGGCATTGTCTTGATTTTTCCATATTCATCAGTTTCAGCTAGTTAGTATCTTTAATGCGATGCTGGAATCTTCATGGAGCTGCAGTTGTTTTCATTCATACTGGGGTCCTTAGCTAAGGAACAATGAACTTTGTGCCTGTTCCTCTTTTGAATGTTTCTTCTAAATGATGAGCTGCAGCTGTGAGATGCTTAGCTTGTAAGATTTCTGAGAAAACATGCTAACTTTGTATATGGAATATGGTATTCATATATTTAAATTTGCTGATTTAAATGTGTGTCTAACTTTGACTAAGTTTGTGCAGATCAGCTAGAATAAATATTTGTATGTTTGTAGAAACTTGGGCCCCTCAGAAAGTTAGGAGATAAAAGGGCCTACATTGGAAGCATCATTTTTCTTGCTACAAATTTAGAAATCGGGTACTTAAGAGCAGTCCCAGCGATGTTGGCTTGACCTCATAAGGTTATGCTATTTAGGATTCCAGACTTTTAGGCCTTGTTGGAAGTTATTTAAGACAGGTGGAAATTCTCTATTTTTATATCACTTGTTGGATTTAGAAGTTTGTTGTGTGGATCTGAAATCACCACCATTGCTACTTCATGATGCCAGGCAGGCAGTTCTTAAATGAAGAATCCCAGAGTTTTGGCTTCAAGTGCTGCTGAACTACATCTTGCAGTAGGTCCAGCCAGCTTGGCCAAAGTAATATCGAGATTTTATCTCATCACCACTCTAGCTCTGAATGTACTCCATTTCCCACCTATTATTTTTAGGAGGAAAATAGACAGTTGTAGCAGTGAGTCCTTGAGCATATATAGTTTTCCCCCCTCTCTCTTTGTGGTTGTTTGGATTTGACAGTTTTATCACAAAGTAATTTTATTTAGGTTTCAGAACTCTAGAAAACATTGCACATTTTATTACAAAATATAGCTTGATGAAATATTATTTTCTCCTATTGTACAATCAAGCTAATATATTGAAATATGTATATTCATACAGAAAACAACCTAGAACAGTATGATTAAAATAAATTCAGTTAGAAATATTGCTTGATGCATTAAATCAAACCATTGTTTCTCATCACCCTTCCTCCTCCTGTTCATACACACACACATGTATGCACATACATGTGCTATGCAGGGAGCTTTTATTCATTTTCAGCCAGTTCTGCCTATGCTAGAAACAACTAGCAAATGAACTGGATAGAGCTGTCCTGGCTTTTTGTTTGATAGCAATAAAAAAATTCTTGCCTGATCACTGCAGAACTGTCTCTTAACAACTATTCACAGAAGAGCCTGCTGCTTTCAGCACATGAAAACCCACTAACAATCTCTCTGTTCTGTGGCAGTAAAAGATGCTGGGGATTAACTTTCAGCAGCATGTGGAGGGCCAAGGGTTCACCACCTTTGGTTTAGAAGGACAAGTCTTCCGGATGGTTATTTTTACATAGAGATAATCCAGACACCGCTGAGAGGGTACACTGTTGCAATGCATGATTCTCCATGAAGTGACCCTTGCTTCTTAAGGCAAATGCTTGGTGTACTTCATAATGCATCAAAGACTGAGTTGTTCATCTCTTGCCTCTTTCCCCATTTTAGACAGACAATCCCTCTTTTCCTATTTTCCTTGTGTTGTATGTATGGGTAAAGGAGGTCATTATTACACCATCTATTGCACCATCTCTCTTGTGTTCAGAGTGATTTTGTTGTATTCACATGGAACTGGTTACCCCCAGAGCTTGATCAAGAAGAGGAGATGGTATCTCCTAAAAAAAAAAGCCCATAGGGTCCATTCATAGCAGATTCACTACTCAAGTGAGGAACACCTATACTAGCTTCAGAGTAATATTCTCCCTGCCATTGGAAAATCAACAGTCCATACAGATTTATACACATGCAGTAGTGTGATACACTTCATTACTTTTATTCATAGTGGAATATTCAGATTTTACTGTAATTAGAATTAATGTTTTAACAATGGAATTCTGTTAAAAAAAACCCCCAAAAGAACAATTATTTGCCTTCTGTATAATAAAAACATTAAAAAACCAATTGTGTTACTGTTGCAACTTGTTCCTGTTAGAATTGACTTGTTGCAGAGGTCTACTTGAAAAAATGCAATTCTTAAAAACCTGGACAGCTGTTTTGTAGTGGTTTACCATAGTAGGAAGGCAAAAAGCAATAAAAGACTCAATTAAAGCATATAAAATAAGCATAAAATCATAAGTATCATTTTTAGAACTCTGCATTGCTTTGAAGGAGTGCTTTTTCCACAAAGTTTCAGGCAAATCATCGTACTCAAGTAGATTTGCTAGTCAAACTCAGCAAGTTGAAACAGGTGACTTCAAAGCACTTTGTATATCTGATGGCTTCCTGGTTGCTTCTGTGATTGTTACACAAGGTAGACAATACTGCAGTCTCAGTCCCAGGTATGGAGAATGTGAAAGGATGAGGTGAAGTAGGGTAGGAACAATGTGATGGGCCCTCTGACATTAATGTAGGTTGCCTGTCACTCAGTTTCATCTCTCATTAATCTGTCTGCCACAGCACTTTTGCAATGGGAAGGCTAATATTACATTGGGCTTCATTCACTTTCTCAGCACTCAAATTTCTTTAAAATGGCCATAAGCCCTAACAGTGTTCTTTATTCTGCCCGTGCCATGTTAAGCTTCTAGACTGGTCCTGCCATCACAACTCAGAGCACAGCTCAGCTTTTAGCATTCTCAATATATGCTGAAGGCTGCCCTAACTTTTAAATTATGCCTCTTGGGGTATGTTTAAGTCTCTTCACCATGACAAGTGGGTGCTCAACTATCAACTGGCCCAATTTTTTTATTGCTCTAAAATAGGCACAGGGTAAAAAGGCTACAAATTCCTGCCTATTTCTTTATGGCTTGACTATATCTGGGGCGTTGTATCTTGCTGGGCCGTTCTGCTTCTGCTAACACAGATTATTGCAAGCCAGCCATGATCCTGATATAGCTGAGTCTTGCCAAGTGGGGAGGGGATTTTCCAGGAGGGGTCAAACTTGCCATTTGTAATGCCAACCCTCATTGCACCTAGACATTCTAGACTTGCCGGTGTGCCATGTCCAGCCTGGCATTTCATTAAAGCCAGTGATGAGAGAATCCTTATACAAGAGGCCAAGTTTACTAATGAGCCATTTTCATTTTCTGTTTTTATTTGTAGCTTTCTGTTTGGGTGGTGGTGTTTTATTGTTTTTATAGTTGTTACATGGTGCTTATTTCCTGGGTTTTTAAGCTCTATGTAAGCCACTGAGAGTTTCTGGATTGCAGCGAGGTAGAAATGTGGAAAATATATAAGTAAATGAGCCATGCCAACTCTTCTTGTACTCCAAAAATCCCAGTTATCAGAGGCAGCAAGATTATACCATCCCACAAGGGCAAGTCAGTGGTCTTTCACTGGAGTCTTCCATAGAAAGTTGCTTTGCCAATGTACCCTACAGAGTTTGGCACTGAAACTGGCAATGAAGGGGTTCTTACCAAACAGATACACCAACTCTCCTGACATCCCAAAGGATCCTCTTATTTAAGACCACAAAGTGCATTTTCAAATTGGAGGAGGATTCTTTCTGCATTGAGTTCAACCAGCTTCTGTTTAGGGTTTCTGCTGGAAAATTTGGAAGCTGATGTACTGTTCTCATCTCTGCTATCTTTGTCCTAAAAGAGGCTACCATCTCTGCTATTTTCATCACATTCTGCCACAAAATGAAGCAGCAGCAGGTATTCTGAAGTTTCCCCATTATAGGTCACGTACCAGACTTCCTTTCAAACAAATCTTGAAGTGTCTCAGACTGAATCTGGTTGCCCTTGACTCTTGAATCATAAACTCATATTGAATCATGTCTTCTCTCAAATTTCTTAATTCAAACCAGGGCTAATTTGGACAGAAATAATATTGACAATTGCCCTCTTGATGTTTTCTACTTGCTGTGTTCACACATGAATCAAATACTTGTTGAACTCTTTCCATGATCTACAGTGGTACCTCGAGTTACGAACTTAATCCGTTCCGTGACTCTGATTGCAACTCGAGTTGGTCGCAACTCGAGGTAAATTTTCCCATAAGGTTCAATGTAAATACGGTTAATCTGTTCCGCCCTCCGAATTTGGTCGCACCACGAGGCAAATTTCCCCATAAGGTTCAATGTACATACATTCTTGCCAAGCCTGCTCTGCATTTTCTTTGGAGCCATGCTGACAAGCACACTAAAAACCTTCCAAACGCCACAAAACACACCACAAGCCTCACCGAACGTCTCCTTGCTACCACGAACTCGCCCACAGGAAGCCGCAACCACGTGGCAGCAGGGCAAATGGCCGCGGATCTGGTTCATAGCTTGAGGTGGAGTTCGCATGTCAAGGTAAATTTTTGGGGCCGGAGCTGGTCGTATCTCAAAAAATTCTTAAGGAGGGGCGTTCGTAACCCGAGGTACCACTGTAGTTCCTTATGGCTTGCTGCTTTAAGCAAAATACGAAAAAAACATATTTTGATGAAGGACTGAAAATTCCAGCATTATCAGTAGGCATCAGTTACTGAATATAGCGGGCAAAGTTTGTTGTTATAGACCCAATGCATTATTTAATCGCCAGGTCTAAAAAGGAGGACATGGTTTGATATTGCAACAGAAACCTGAATTTAGAGCTACCTAGTTACCATAAAAGAAATCTTAGTGCTAATGGTTGAACACATTTTCCTAGTTATAAAAAACATATAAAAAGTTTAAAGCATCAAATAAAAAATCTCCCACCCCAGCATAGACAAAGCAAATGTTTTAAACTTACTTGTTACCATACTTCCTGGTGATCTGAAGTTTTCTATATAGCCATAGAGGCCTGAGCAATGCAATGACAAGCCCCTCCTTCATAGAGTAATGTTCTCTTTGGTTGGGTGTATGCACACTTGACTTCAGAGTCTAGAGGCTCTGAAGCCAAGAACCCCTAGATCTGTTCTCTTGCTCCTCACCCAGGAGGAGAAGACAAGTGGAAACTCTGCTTTTAACTTTTTTTTGGCAGTGCCTACACCCTTGAGTGAACAGGCAGGAGAAAAAGCTGGGGCTTGGTAGAACACTTAATTTATTTTTTAATTAACTAACTACCCAAAACAAAGACAAAAAACCCCCCACAAAATTGTTACATACCTATTTCAGTGTGATATCTAGGCTACGGTAGCAGAAGCACCTAATCACAATCCCAGACACTCATGCTACAAATGGACAAACTAGGTAGCCAAGCCTGAAAGGATGCAGTGAGAATGATAAGATTGTTTGCTCCAGAATGTTGTTATCCCTTCTCATATGGGTACTTATACACCAAAGAAGCACCTTTTCTTCCATTTGCAGATTTTGAAACCTGCAGATTGAATGCATATGCTTAGCACGTATTGCTGGAGTGGAGAGGCATACGGTCTGCTGCATAAATTTTGTTGTGCTATAACAGCCTTCTTGAACTAGACATTCTCCAGATTGGACTATTATTTCTTCTTCTGAAGAAAACTAACACAGAAAAAAAAAATAATGTAAGCCTTCAAGCCAGTTGCTAACACCCTTTCCTTGGATTAGATGTTCCAGTAAGTGGTTGCAAACCAACTCCAGCACTTAGATTACATTGTTCTAGATCCATTTCAGATCAGTTCTGTGTCTAGTTCTGGGGCAGTAACTGCCTTCATTGTTGAATTCAACCCTGATGTTTCTCGGGGTTGATGTTTCCACTATCAACCCTGATAGTAGTTTTAACATAATCAAGAATTGTATCCTTCTGAAATAGCTTACTTGGGGTAAGATTCCTACTTATTGCTCAATTCCTTCTCCACCCATACACACACATGCATGCATAATATTATTAACTAGCTCTATGAAATCAGTTCTAGAAGAGAACTGGTTGTCATCAATATGGAGATAATATCAAGGGTTACCTAATCTTTTCACCTAACCAGGTGAGGCAATGGATGTTCCGAATTGACACCTGAGCAAGATAAGTTAACAAGAGGCTTAAGTTAAAGCTCAATCCATATGGAAGTACTATTGCATGGTCCAGTTGCCCAGATGAGTTGTGTTCCACCTTTTGGAAGAGTGTTGAGCTTCCAATAGGAAAAAAAAAAATCAGGTTTGCAATTTGGGGTGCTCTTCATTCCACTGGAAGCACATATAACTTCAGTGATGAGGGCCTTTTATCAGCTCAAGCAGACATACCATCTGCCACCCGCAATCATTATACATGCTCTGGTAAATACTATGAGATTCAAAAAACAGCAAGTCCAAAACAGAGTACAAGATTTCAAGACTAGTTGGTATGTGATATCAGTACTGAAAGCTAATTGCAGATAGATGAAAAGAGCCTAATAGCATCTGTACCACATATTTGATAAATAGAAAGCTAGGGAACAAGAAGGATAAAAGAGTATTGAATTGAAGAAATGTAGAAAGAACAAACCAGATTTTTAAAAAGCAAAATAATGAATCCAGGTGTGTCTCTTTCTCCAAGTGAACCTGCCTAAACAAATCCTAACAGAACATTGAGAAAGACAAGCAGCAAAGCAGCACTGTCTCAAGTGCTCTGATAGGTAAATTAATGGAGGTGATAAAATTAATTAGCTAGCTCCTCATCAATATCAGAGAGCCTATTATGCCATTCAACCCATCTCCCTCCTTTGGCTAAATATCGAAAGAAAGCTACAATCGACTGAGATTTTGCAAAATTAGAAAGCACCATGATATTCACTGACTCTCTGGATTGCCTTTGAATCTCTTCAAAGTGATTAAAATGCACTTGATTTGAAAATCAGTTTGAATTTTAGGAGTTGAATCAACCCTTTGAAGCTTTATAGAGGCTTCTCTTCCAGGAATGTAAGTTTTGATAGTTTTATTTTAAATACCTGCATTATAATGTAATACATGCTTTTGTAGAATTTTATTTCCTGTGCTATTGATATATTTACTGTATTTTAAACCTTTTCACTATTTTATTCTTTTAAAAGACTTTGTAAACTGCACAAAGAACTCTGGTTATTAGATGTAATACAATAGTAAATAAATTATCATCCCCAAACATTACTGACATGCTATATGCAAAGTGTCTTGCAAAACCTTATTCTTGTTTTATCCAATTTCTTCTCATCTGACATATTGTTCCATTTTGCTTTATTTCGTTTATTTTACTTTTATTCAATAGCTTAGCGTACCACAAAATTTATCATGCATTTCTCAGCAGTCAAAACTTCTAAATGTTAAAAATCAAAGTTTTCCCATTGTATATGCTTCAAAGTGATTTTTGGGGTGGCACAGGGGAAAAATCTCACTGTTGTTTTGCATTTCAACTCAGGGTAATGTTTATTTGCTGGGGGCA
The DNA here is from genome assembly GCA_030867105.1 of Liasis olivaceus. Lineage (NCBI taxonomy): Eukaryota > Metazoa > Chordata > Lepidosauria > Squamata > Pythonidae > Liasis > Liasis olivaceus. The sequence continues at coordinate 195,188,838 of CM061349.1, forward strand.
AAGGAAGAACTGGTTAAAGAAAAAAGGAAAATGTCAAAAATGAATAATAAAATGATATATAAACAGAAGCAGATTTACTGTGATACGTTTCCTCCCAATAAACCTGATAATGTTTCCCAAATGTGTTGGTTGGAATCAGAGCCAAAATGACTGGTCAGGTTTTATGTGCTATTTTTAATTTGACTGCTTAAGAAACTTGACATCATCCTGGAGGAATTCCCTCCTACTGCATAGCTGTATCTAGTTATTTGTAGGGTAAAATTCATCTTAATATAGCTTCATATGAAACACATGTTAGCACCAAAGCAGATATGGGTGGGTAAAACATCCAAGGCCTGCAAAGAGACCATATTTCTGTTTGGGGGCTTGAGGGTTTGTTTTCCTCTATCTCCCCACCCCCTCAGGAATATGTTTCTCTTTCAGGTCACCTCTCCATTTGATATAGTAGACTCTGAGGTCTCTGCTCCGTAAACTTCCCCTGCCCTGTATGAAGTGAAATCAGGCTGTGCGGTGGGAATACAAGCAGCCTAAGAAAGGAAAGTAAGGAGACATTTTATTTTTATTTTCATGGAATTCACAGAAAACGTCTGGCACACTGCTGTGATTCCAGCTTGACAAAATCATTTAGTGTATTGCCCTTATACAAATAAGGGCACCGTTCTCCTCTGTTTCGTATGTATCACCATCAGGGCAGATGGCGTGGGTTCTAGTATTAGAATTCAGAAATCTGTAACTCGAGGAGGAGCGAGCGCTAACTCCTATCAGCCACAACCAGCACGGCCAATGAGGATACCTATAACTGGGCCCTGACCATCAGAGTAGTGGTCAAAAGCAACTTCCATTTTTTGAAGGAAGATTCCCCTTTCAAACCTAATAGCTTAGGGTAGCTTGCAGAATGACTATGATGCTTCTTTCTGCTTGAAGAGAAGTACTTCCGTTGGGGAGGAGCTACAGTATGCTGCAGCATTTTTATCATGGTGAATAAGTACCAGTGGAGATTTCCTCACTGAATTTGTCTGATTGATCTTCAAGCAGAACTTAGAATTCTTAGCAGGACCATACAAAGTGGGGGCCCATCTCATGTTAGCTACCTTTCAGTATTTGCCTAGGCTTTTGTTCCGTTTTTGCTCTCCAGAAAGTTTTTGACCACCAGTGAGTTCACACCCCGAACAATTACATCCGCTTATTTCGGCAGTCTCGCCCTTTTTTTCTGCCAAATGGGTTGTGGTTATCTATCAGTGATGGTTACCTCTACAAATTTGTAATCACTACAAGGGTATCACACTAATCGACTGCATCCCTGGTGGGCAAAAACTTCAGACGTGAGATTTGAACACTAGTGGTGGGCAATAAAGGCTTTGCCTGTTTTGATTTTGTTCAGTAGCAAAGCATAGTGGAGTAAACTTAATTGCCTTCATAGCAATATGCTTTCACTCAAGACCGAGCATTCTTAGCATAAAGCAAAGCAGCCTGGCTAATATTTATAGGGGCAAAAAAGCCCACCAATTTTATAGCAAGCTTGATAGTCCAGGAAACATTCCACCTTAATGACTGGCTCTGCTTAAGAGGCTGCTTAATTCATAAGCATGGACACCATCTGCCTCCACTTTGATGAATGGGAAAACCAGCGCAGCAGCTTCAGCAGGACCTTGAGAACCGATCTAACTTTGGGGCCTAGAAGTCAATGGCACAAGCTGCGTTCCACAGTATTTGTTCTACCCCAATGACACCTAGGTAGCTGTGGATTTCATAGCACTTCATGTCAGAGGTCCCAAAGAAGAATTTAGCAATAATGGATTTGTCTCTGGCAGGTGTCAGCCCTTTGATAAATATTCAGCCAAGGAAAGGGGGAAAACTTCCAATTCTTTAAGGTTAGCTCTTCCAGCTGTTGGGACTCATCCGCCTGCTGGAAATATGTGTGGGTACTCACAGAGGCAAGAAGAAAAGCTCTCTGTCAGCTCTCTTGCTCTTAGAATAGAAATGGCACACCCAGCCTAGGAAGAGGGTGGACAGTGCACATTCAGTGTAATCTCTTGGCTCCTGCCCAAGGCCATCAGCTGCTAGCTGGCAAGGCAGATATGCCCTTCACCTGTTTTTGCAGCTGTCGGCATGTGACTGGAAGCGAGAGCTAACTGGCTTCAGCTTCTGGCATCTCCTGCTTAACATTTGACATGATTCAGTCTTTGTCCAAACCATTCATAACATGTCCATGTTGACCCAGATACTTGACATTGGGCAATGCCAAGAAGGGTAATAGGCAGAGCTTCCTTTTTCCAAGGGAGGCTTGTTTCACTGGCCTAGACAGAGACATATTATCTGCCAAAGGGGAAGAAACTCACCCTATAGAAATGTCTGTTCTCCAACAACAGTCAATGTTTGTAAGCAATGATAAAATCTCATGACCCGCACTCATTGCAGGGTCTGCATAGGAAAGGTTGTGTAGGAAAATTCATCCTAGAAGTTCCAATTAATATCTTTAAATGATTCATCTCCTTTCTTTGCTAACCAGATAGGCCTTAGCCTATAAATGGTACATGTTTAGGACCAATGGAATATAGTTACTGGAAATGTAATAGTGAAGTCCCTAGTTCACATTTCATTTCCACTACAAGCTTGCTAGTGGAGCTTGGCCAACCCAGTATTCACTCAACTTCTGTTTGCAATATTGCTATTACAGTATGTAAGTAAAACTACTAGGGCCTACTGGCTTTAATACCTATCTTGAATCACCTGTGTTGGGTGGAGGGGGTCTGGGAACTGACACTCAAGGTCCTGTTGGATGTTTCAAGACAAAGTCAAAATTGCTGTATCCCAGATGCCTGGAATGGGCAGATCTTGAGGACCATCTCTATGAATGAAAAGAACTTCTTCAAGTTTAGAACTTTCTTTTATGATAAAGGACTGTCTCTTAAGACCATTAAGGAAGTATCTGAAACTCTGAATACTTTAAGCGGGCTAAATAGTAAGACTAGCCTTCCATTTTGAATTTTCCCCTGGTTAATTCCTCTGGTGAGAATTCTAGGAAGAGACTGATAAAAATACAAGGTGTTACGTTCTACAGTTATGTATTAAAAGATGGATTTTCTTTCCTTTCTGCACTCAGACTGAAACGTCACTTCTTTCTTTCTTGCTAATGAGCACAGTGAGGGCACAATCCAGCCAAAGTAAAGTAACTTTCAGTCCCACTGGTTTCAGCAAGAGAGAAGTTTGAAGTTCAACTTCCCTACTGAAATCAATCAGTGAATTTTAAATTGCTCCAACAAAACTTTGGGAATATTATTATTGTTATATGGCACAAGAACCACAACAAAAAAAGCCTTGTGGGAGAAGATGGACTCTACATCTCCTCTACCAGGATCCATTCTTGAGTCTAACTAATCTTATGTATAAGAGTGATGGATCACTGGCATAAAATATGGAAGATAAATATGATGCCCTTGATTTAAATCCCGTCCTCTTAAATTGCCCAGCTATATTAATTTACATCCATCTCACTTTTAGCCAAATCAAACAGGCAGGCTGAGCAGCTCTGCATGTGCTTTCCAGACATGGTGACTAATTGCATTTATTTGCTTAAATTTATTTCCCACCTTTCTGCAGAAAATGTTTTGCTATGTTCTTAAAAAGTGAACATTAAAGTATTAAAAATGAGCCATAATGGGAAAGGCAGATGATAAAGGAGCACTGTTTGAGGAGAAGCACACTGGAATAAAATTTTCACCACCTGCTATGGGAAACAACGAAGCCAGAAGTCAGTTTGGCTAGTATAAGAGAGAAGGCATTTCTCTGATGCCCGCTCATCAGACATCAAGGGCCCACCATCATTATGATAAAACTGGACTTTGGAGTCAGAAAAGAGGGAGTATGCCACGGTTAAGAAAGTCAGTCTTAACCTACTAAGAAAGAGCCTACCCCAGTGAAGATGAGAAGCTGTCCCCACCCCAGAGCTGGCTTGAAAGAAGAGCTGCCATTTCTCAGCTGTTCGAACACCCAGAACCTCTCTCTGTTTTGAAAGAGGAAAGCAACCTGAAGTTATCTTACTCAGAAGATGCTGACTTTAATTTATGTTGCATTCATATATTGGGGGCTATGAGTTATGTCCATCGCTCTTGAGCAAAGATCTTGCTGATTTGGTTTGATGTTGGTGAGTTAAAAGCAGAGGGATTATTCCATCTTGAGCAAGCATGTCATTCAGCTACCCAACTTGGACTCTGGCCATAGTTTAAGTGTTAACATTCCTCACCTGAAAAACACTTTAGGGAATTATTTATGAGCTCCAGTTGTCAATGACTTCCTTTAAGAATGAGCTGAATGGAAGCACCTCCTGTGGTGCTTTAGCCTATATACCATGTTGGTCAGTGCACCCAATAGCTTTCTCCCAACAGCAGGAGTCGTGTTTTCATTGCTGTCAACGGAAGGAAAAATATGCATGCCTCTATGAGGTTGGTCATCGGATTATTCCAACATAGCCAACCTTAGGGACTGTTGTTAGGCAAGAACTCTTCAGTAACTATGACTGGGGGTCTAGGCAAGTCTTGCTGCCAAAGGTGCTTCCCCTCTCCCCTGCTGAAACATAGGATATTGCATGCAAAGCTGGGGCTCAACTATTTATCTCAAGGGTACAGACTAGGACTTCGACAGGTGCTGGGACCAAGTTGGAATTGTAGGACTGTTAGACCAGAGGGTTTTCTGGATTGTGACCTGGCAACAGCTTAACTAGGACTAGTAAGTCCCAGTGAACTCAAATCAGTTTACTTCTGAATAGATATAGAGGCCAGAAGATTCAGGAAAATTGCAAATAGGTATCAGGATCTTATATTTCTCCATGCCAGAGCCTCAGAAAGGCTTATGACACAGAGTGGACCAACTGTTTCAGCAGTCGAGAAACTAGCAGGATTCCTTAACATGAATAGTGATTCTGGGATCCAAAAACAACTGCTGTCAGAAATTCTGACCTCAAGATTTGGAAAAGAGAATAGACATATAATTGTGAGCTCATACACATCTCCTGGTTGCTGTAGTGTGAAAATGACCCTCTTAACATTTACCACAAGCATTTCCTCACAATGGAACCTCCATCTCCTTGCCAGCCCATTGCTGAGACAGACTGAAATCTGGCTAAGGTGTTCCAACATAAAGCTACGCTAGAAGAAGACATCCCATGTGGACATTCTAGGTCTCATAGGAGCAGACCCTTCAGAGGTCAGCAATCTGTTGGTCTCCAATTGGTCTTCTGCTGGACTGCCCCACCTTCTGTCCCACCACTGGGCTCTGCACCTCCATGGCTGTTTTCACTGTGGCTACCAGAGGGCCAGATACCTCACTAGCACTGTCTATGTCAGCCCTTCAAAGTAGACCAGATTAGGAAACCAAAATCATGCAGGCCAATACTATAAGGTTATAGTAACAAAATATTATACATAATATTATAACATACAATATTGTAAGGTTACAGTAACAAAATCTTTCAAGTCTGAATGTACTTCCCCCCCTCCCTTCCTTTATCTGTGGGAGAAATAGGGGGGGTCTTGTCTGATATGTTTACTCAGATTACAGTTCTGTCCTGCAGTAAAGTTTCTTTTGACCACTGTCTTGGTAGCAGACAATGCTTGTCTTCTTCCTGTCCCCAAAGGTCGTTCTTTCTGTCCATTACAGTTTCTTCTAATGTTTGTTGTTCAGCCATGGGAATACTGATCTTATTGAAGTCCAACCACAGGCTGACAGGTTGATACTCCCATAAATAAGCAAAAATAAAGAAAGCATAATTTCACCCAGCATCCTTTTTCTCCTGTTGGCAGATGAAGAGAGGGAGCAAGTGGAGAAGAGCAGCAATTCTGAATATGGGCACACGAAAGTGTCTACACATCTGTGGGTGTATGCATGTATGCACATTATAGGAATGTATATGTGTGAATTCATGTGAAAGAGAGAGAGAGTGAGAAACAAAAAAAAAAACTATGGTAGAGAAGGTGTCTGAAACATTCTTCCTGTCCCTGTGTCCAGGAAGCACGAGGCAGGTCTTCTAGCCACTGCATTCCTCAAGATTGTCTTCCCATCAATATAAAGGCAGAAAGAATCTGGGCATATTTATTCTGAAGTGAGTCCAGTGTATTCAGTACAAGCATTTCCTTCAGCCACAGCAACTTAAGAATGGGGATGGGGCGTGGTGGTGGGGAATGTCAGATGGAAAGAATCTTATAATAGGCCAGTTTTGTAAGCAAGAAGGCTTGTTCCAACTGGGAAAGAGGGAGTGCCACACAGTTCAGGGAGGCCCAGCAATCCTCTTCCATTCACAAGAAGAAGAGGTGCTCAGAGACTCCCCAGATGGATGAAGGAATGCCTGAAGGAGAGAATCTCACTTTTCTGGATCTGTGACACTCCATTCCATTGGGATCATTCATCTCCACTAACACTTGTAGCAGGAAAGAGAGGAAAGCGACACTCTTCGGTTCTCATCTGGCCAGCACCCCAACAAGCAAGAGAAACACTGAACCGTTCATAACTGGGGAAGCCCTTAGGAGGTCCCACGTGGGAGCCCCTATCCCCTACCTCAGCATTTCTCTTCTTCCAGGGGCTGGAAATCATATAACGTTTCAAAAAAGTGCTATCACTAGTGCAGGGATAGTCTACTGGCAAAGTAGGGCAAAATTAAGCAAGCAATGAAAATGACAGTGGGAGCAATTGGTGGCTGGTCTTCCTGCTGGTAGATGTTGGGCGGGAAGGGAAAAGTTGTCAGGGAAGCCACTAATAGCTGCTCAGAAACTATCTTGAACTGAACTGGCAGCAAACCTTTCCGGCTTGCAGCAATGGTGGCCTTGAGCCAGGCTTTCTGCATCAGCATACTTTCCTCTTGACTCAAGGACAGGAGACAGGTCCATGGCCACAGATGGGAGGAAGTGTCCTGTAACTTGCAGAGGGAAGAAAAAAAAATCATCAGACCCAGATATAAAACAACACAAGGGGTGAAGCAAAGGAGAAAATAAAGATGACGTGATGAGAAGATCAGGAAGGGTTATAAAGGAGTTGTAGCTGCAGCCCAGTGGTGTGAGCGCAAAAGTCCAGCAGGAGAATGATGATGGGGAGGGATCCATGAGCAAGGCAGGCTGGGAGAAAAGCAGGAGTGAAGCAGGCAGGGTAAATGGGAAGACACCAATGTACCAATTTTGAGGGATCAGATCTGAGGCGGTAGCCACATGCATGAAGACTGTGGGTCCCAGCTTGGATCTTTCTGCTTTGGGGCAACATGTTGAGGCAACTGGGTGCTCTGGAGAACCCCAAGTAATTGTTTCCAGTTGAAGGAAGGAAGGAAGGAAGGAAGGAAGGAAGGAAGGAAGGAAGGAAGGAAGGAAGGAAGGAAGGAGCAGGTACTGCTCTGCTCTTGTTCTCAGAGTCCCTTCTTCTGAGGGAGGCATTGTCTAAGATAATCATCTTGCCCACAGCCTCCTGCTCCTCTTTTTTTTTTTTTTAAGCCTAACTTTTGCCTGGGAAATGTTAAATATGAATCAAGCTAGTGCAGGAGATGGATGTTTCTCATGCTGTGGCCAAAACAGGCACGCATTCCAGGTTTGGCATACCAGGGGGCGAGGGGAAAGAAACTCAGAGAATTTGCTTTGAAGTAGAGAAGCCACTGCCGGGAAGGGGAAAAGGCAATGTCTCGCTGCCCCCGTCCCCAACCCCCGTGGCCTCTCTCTGCTGCCTTTCCAGGGTTAGTATTGATCTTGAAATGATTCGTGAATAATGTTGTGACTTAATTCAAGACATATCCATCAAGGTCAACAAAGGGCCTGGCTGAGTTATTTATTGGTACTTTTCCCGTCACAGTGTTATGCCTCTGATTGTTTGGATACAGGTGCAAATGGCTCCATTTCTGAATATTCTGAAGGGGGGTGGATGACTTTTTTTTGTAAATTATGTACCGCAATGGCAAATAGTAGAAAAAGCAGCTGCCTGCTTTAATTGGATTTTCAGAGAAAGTAATATTTAGAAAAATACCAACTTTTAAAACACACACACATAAACAACCTGATAAAGCTGTCTCCTGTCTCTTTGCAGTATAGAAACAGGTAGTCCTCACTTAACTGTCCTGTTTAGTGACTGTTCAAAGTTACGACAGCACTGAAAAAGTAACTTTATGACCAGTCCTACCACTTACAACCATCTCAGCATCCCCATAGTCACGTGATTGAGTTTCAGGTGCTTCGCAACTGGCGAGCATTTATGGCCTTTGCAGTGTCCCATGGTCACATGATCACCATTTGTGCACTTCACAGCTGACTTCCAACAAGCAGGATCAATGGAGAAACCAGCAGTAAAATTGCAAGTTGCGGTCATGTGATGTCTCGCTTAACTACTGTGGGTGATTTGCTTAATGACCACAACATATAGACTCCCCCTTACAAAGATCTTTCTTTTTAAATGATAGTCAGATTGTCAGTCTAGTCCTGCTTTAGTTGCATGCAATGGGATGTGGCTCCAGATGACAACACACATCAAAAGATACATCCATTCAGTTCAGTCAGAGAGATGGCCAAGAAGAAGATATAGAGCAAGGAATATATCTCCCAGACAGATCTTCTTTGATAGTTCTGAGACCCCTTTTTTAATCTAAGTGTAGTTTTACTCAACCGAATGGATTAATCTCTCCTACTCATAGGAGCGTGATATCTGAACCCAGTCCTCTAAACCAGAGATGGGCAACCTTTTTGCTCTTTCCAACCCAATACAATGTTGAAAATAAATTATGTAAAGGGACACAGATCACCATCTGTCTAACAGCAAGACAACTCTCTGAAAATTGAATGGAACAAGACTAAATGTGGTCTAGTGGGAGAAGCTGGTAAAAGAAAGATTGAGATTGAAAGTGGGCCAGATCCAGCTGGGGACTGGAGAGGAAAAGAATCCAGAAAACTCCAAGTATCCTGATAAGAGAGAGAGTTGGGCAGTGGCTCAGAATGTTGCTGATTACTCCCTTCTAAGCCACCTCCCTCCTGGTCACGTGACCCAGAGTGGAATTGTTATTAAGAATTGGGAAGAATTCCAGAAGCCCCTCTCTGTAGGCTTTCATAAAGAGCCACATTCTCACTGGAGTAATGTGTTGGAAACTGTATGCCAGTGATGGGCAGAGCTGAAGAAAAGGTGAGTGGGTGAGTATGGCTACCACTCACTTTCTGAGACCATCTGACACACCACTACTGCCAGAAATCTGAACTGATCATCTGCAGAAAAGCAATTAGGTTGAGATTGCAGGTTGCCCCCCATATTTTATTTAAATTATGGGTTAGGTTAGCCACCTCCAATTAATCATTCCACATGTGCTGGGACTAGGATGCCCAGAATTCCCAAGTAGCATGGCCAAAACATTTGTAGAGCATGAGGTTAGAGCAAGTGAAGAGCCTCAAATTCTGTACTTTCCTATATTAAAGTATTATTAATATATAAATATGTTACTCACACTGTACAAACAGAATCATTACAGCAAAGAGAAGAACGCTGAATGTTAACTTGAACTGTATTATTTCAAAACATTTTAAATACAGTTTATTTTTCAACAAATAAATGTGTTTATGACATGTTTCATTATGTTCAGTCAGTTTTGCTCTTTTATCTATATTCCAAATTAACTGACAGGTTAATTCTTGGCAGGGATTTCTTTTCCAGTCAGCTGTAACACATATCTCAATTGTAATAAGCAAATTCACAAAAACTTCCAAATCACTATTATTAATCAGAGCAATACAATAATATTATTTTTGGGATTCTGCAGCACTGACTTTACTGTAATTTAATCAAAACTCTAACAATGGTCTACATGAACAACCTTACCACTCAAGAATCCTTGTACTATTATGGGTTGATATTATGAAGGGACGGTGATGATGATGATGACCATCACCACCTATGACCACAGTTTTTACAAGGGTGTTTTGGCTATGTGGAATATAAAGATGAAGAAAAGAATATCAATTTGAAGATCTGACTGATTAAATGATGTCATCCAAACCTTATAGCAGATGCTCTTAAATTAGTAAGTTTCCAATGAGAACAGGTACTTAACTGTACCCCTTCCATTGGGGTACAGTTCACTCCACCAGCAGCTTGCAGGAGACCAAGTGGGCATTTTAAATAACAAAAGTATGTAATTTTACAGAACAAAATGACATAAAAAGACATTATACATATTTCCAACAGTGACAGTCAGTTTGCCTAGTTCTGTGTATTTGGAGCGTCCTTCTAAGGCCCCAGCATAACAGGAAGCTTGGCAGAGTTCCTGATTAAGGTTCAGCAAAACAGTTAATGCAAGTCGTGAGTACAGATAAAGGCAAATGTAGGTTGCTAGGTGTTTCACACCCATGCACACCCAGGGACACTTTTGCATATTCAGTGGGGGACTGTAATTTTAGATGTTATTATATTTTAGGTAAATTTCAGACACTATCTTACTTATACCTTAGACATAGACTGCTTCGTCTGAATTCTACCTATGGTTTTGTGCCAGGTTGCTTTATATATGTATCCTAAATATGTATTAAATGTTATCTAAAGATTTCTTAGTTTTATAAGTGAACATAGCTCACTCATGAACAAACTTATTGTACTGGTCTAAGACTGTAATAAACTCCATCCATCCATCCATCCATCCATCCATCCATCCATCCATCCATTCAGTGGAGGACCCAGGTGGCTTTATCAGGCCCCTGATTAGTTGCCCTAAAAGTCATGCGTGAGTGAATTCTGGTTGGCGGGTCAGAACTTAGGGAACCCTAGCAATAAAATGCACTATATAATGCTAGTGCTGCATTCGGGCAGGATTATGTACCTAAATACAACATTGGGTACTTGTGGTGATCGTAATTAGGGATGTCAGACTAATGCAACCCCAATTCGCTTTACTTCCCACTTTGCAAAAATCAATTTCCTCTCCAGGAGGTTTTCCTCTTTCTCTCTTTTTAATTTAAACACCTTTTGTAAAAATATTTTTTAAAAAAATCCACATCACTCTTGATAAATAGAAAGATATTTACATGATTTAAAAATACTATTTCATTATTCTGAGGTAGCAATGACGTTTTACAACCATAGGAAGTGCCAGCTGGCTGGGGAATTCTGGGAGTTGAAGTCCACCTGCCTTAAAGTTGCTGAAGTTGAGAAACACCGATACAAGGACAGTGGCATTTATATAAGCAGCTGCTGATCCGGCGGTGGTGTATGATGCCATTATATTTCCAGTAGCGTCAGGCCCTCCCTGGATTATGAAGATCACCTGGTGAGTCTAGGCCAGCCCCCGCCACTCTCTCCCTCCTTGTCTCGCTTGCTCGGTGTAACCTACCTCACAAGCTTGTTGTACAGATGACATGGAAGGAGTCCTGAGCTGTGGGGTGGGGCAGGAGGAGGATGCATATATCGCCCCCAAAGAGCAGGCACCGTGTTTAGTCATGCTTTAGATGAAGGACTGAGAGGAGCAGTCGGTCTCCTCGTACGCGCCCGCGGTGCTTTGGGAGCGGCTTCCTCCTCCCTGCATCCCTTTGTCCGGCCGGCCAGCTGGTCCCAGGCCCACAATGTCCCCTTTTACCGATAGCCAGAATGGCTGTTCGGTGGCTGCTGCAGGGAGGGGTGGAGGCGGGCGCGCCATCTGTTAGCAGAAATGTAACTGGCTGGCACCAAGGGCTGAATGCCGCCAACCGCACCCCCATCCAGACAAAGAAACGCGCCCAGAGCAGCCGCGTGTGCAAAGAAGGCTGTGCCCCAGCCTAGCCTGCGCCTGAGCCTCAGCCGCTAATCTTGCTCTCCAGCAACTCATCTGCAATGCAGATCCTACCCATTTTCCTGCTGGGGCAGCAGCCGGCGAGATGCTGATTAAGGGGATTCCCGCGGCCTTGGCGGGAGAGGGAAGGATAAACGGAGGAGAAGGCTTCGGCAGCGAGAGGAAAAGAGCTGGATTAAGGAACGCAGGCCCTGCGAGAGGCAGAAGAATGGGCACAGTGTGCCTGAAGATAAACTGTACAGGGTTTCTATGAAGACATTAGGAAGTTGTGTTAGTTTCTGCTAATCCATCACCTGTCAAGGGGCTGTTTCAACAGGCCTGAGATTAAAGAAAGCACCATTGTCTATTGTCTTGATTACTGGTCATTCTGGAGCAGTTCCCACTTCAGAGCCTTGAAGTTAATCCCAGTTTAGTAGGGGGGCTTTCAAGCAAAACATTCCTTTTAACTGCTGCAATTTTGTAACACGAAAGAGAGCGAGTGGGGGGCGGGGGGGGGCAAGGAGGGAGAAATCATTTTGGGGGTAGACTCTCCGCTGAGCTATCTTCCTGATCACACTGCTTGGTGTGCGAGGCCAGCAGGCCTAATCTTTTCTCCATCAGCGGCAGGGCAGCTGGGCCACTTTGTACTCTGTCCCCCTCTCACCCCAAGGAATCCCCAGTGGGATCGTTGCAATTATGGACTGTGAAAAATCTTCACACCACTTCCTGAGCAGTCAAGCTGGGGGGTGGGGGGAGAACCACTCTGAAGTGCCAAAGATCTGCTACAAAAAGTACAGAACTGAGACAGCTTGGAAACGTAAGCCTGTTTAGCTCTTTGACCCACAGAGTTTTCCCCTTTTTACCTATATTATTTTAACCCAGTTTTTTTCCGAACCAGGAACTGACACGCAGCATCCTTGCCCCAGGGGAACAATGTAGTCCACACTAGAACCTGTATGCTTGCAGTAGTCATTTATTTTATTTTGTTTTATGTTAAAAATGGCCCTCAGCCTACTACTGTACCTGCTGTTTTATGACAAAATTGTAAGGCAAAACTGGTTTTCTTGGGAGTAAGTCACATATAAGTCAGTGCAACTTACTTCTCTGGGTAGCTAAATTCATAACCCACCCGTTCCATTCACTATCGTTGACAAATGTAGAATATGAAAGAAAATGATTGACAAGTTCATATCTTCAACTGGAAACAAAATTCTCCCAGTTTAGTAACAAATGAAGTCCTAAGATAGTCAAGGACAGCCCTCCACACCCTAATAAATTGCATATCTATTGCAAGTACAATTTCTAGCTGGCCTCTTCAGCACAGTCCGATAGGAGCTGTAATCTGAATATATTAGGAGGGTATCAGGTGGATGCACAGAATTAGGGTGTGGTTAGAAACAGACAGCTAAATTTGGGTTAGGGTGAGAGGTTGGGGGGAGTCTGAGAAAGAATTGGGAGAACAGATATAAACCTTTAAGAGATAGAAGGCATGTATGTTAGTGGTTCATCTCATAAATGGCAACTCAGCAATTTCAAATAATTCAAGGAGATTCCTCTGTAGTGAATGCACTAGAAATGATGCTAGAAAATTGCTCTGTACTTTGCCCCATGCATTGCTGCCCCCCCATCATCTGGGTGCATTTCCTGCTCCACTTTCAAAGTAATGTTTACATGCTTCAGTTGGCCCAAGCACTGCCATTCATTTTGTCTGCTGTGCTTTGCTTTCTTCTAGGCCAACTTCAGTTTGACTATTTTATAGAGTCAAGGAAAGCCCCCTCATCTAATTTTCCTCAGTAAAATCTGCCACAGTGCCTGTTGCAGCAGATATATCCTATGAGCATAATGGTTATAACACTTGCCTAACACAGAGAACTTTTTTTGTTCAAAACTCAGCAGGATTTTTTAAAAAAATTACTATTTTTCTTTCCCTGAGCTACCAACTTTTCTGCTGGGCTGTTTTATTTTTCCCTTTAAAAAAATAAGTTCACTGTCTACTGTGAAAGTGATGAAATGGTACACCGGTAAACTTATTTATAAAAAACCAAAATAGCCGACCAGAAAAGTAGGTGGCTTTGGAAGAAAAACAATATTTCTGCTGGGGATATTCTACAGATTAGACAAATGCTATAACCACTATGCTAGTGAAAAAAAGCTTGATATAATGGGCTCTGCAACAGACTTTATTCAACAAAATAAAGCAAACAAGATTTTTTTTATTTTAAATCTGGTTCTTGTGTCTGCATATATGTGCATTTTTGTTATTTCAATTTTGCATATACAGTATAAGCTTAATTTTGTATAGATATATTCCTATCTATCTATCTGTCATCTGTCTATCATCTATCTGTTTCCAGGTTCTCTTGTCTCATCAAGTTCTTGACTATGAGAAGGTAGAAAAGTACCAGGCCTGAAAGAGGAACTAGAGAGGATGTGGAAAGTAGAGGCCAAAGTGGTCCCAGCGGTGGTAGGAGCACTCGGGGCCGTGACTCCTAAGCTGGGAGAGTGGCTCCAACAGATCCCAGGAACAACATCAGAGCTCTCTGTGCAGAAGAGTGCAGTGCCAGGAACAGCTAAGATACTGCACAGAGCCCTCAAACTCCCAGGCCTCTGGTAGAGGACCCGAGATTGAGGAAGACACGTACCACCCATAGGGGTGAGAGGGGATTTTTTAATATACTGTATACATGCAAAGGTATATATATATGTGTGTCCAGTAAGACCCACCCACAGGAAGGAAATCAATTGGCTATTACTTTCCTGCAACACAAAGTTGGGAGGGCACCACAGCAAGGAAATTATCCAGTGGGAAGGCCTGGTATCCTGCAGTCTGGAGGGAATATTTTTGTAAGTGCTACTAATGTGTATCAGTCTGCAGAGGATTTTCTTAAATCGGCTTAGAGTCAAGCCTAGCAGAGGAGCAGCTTTAGAATATGGTGCAGCTGTGCCTTTATGGAGGAACTACAACTCTGCTGAAACACGTTTAAAAGAAAAAACAAAGTCCCAACCCATCCTCATTATCCTAGCTTTTCTGGTCACTAACATTTCTGCCTAGCAACCTGTTGTATTTTTAGAGCAAAGTGCTTGTGACAGTAATATCCTGTTGTCTCCTAGGAAGAATGGATCTTTTTTTCCCTTTTCTTGCTCTCTGGTTATCTGTCTCCTCCATGTATTGATTACAGATTGAGACAGGACGCAAATACATCTGTCTCAGGTAGCTTGATGAGTGCAACATTTTGCAAAGCAGCACTCTCCTTGGAGACTCTTCGGATGGGTGGTGAAGCCTCTGTGCCCAGGGCAAGAAAATGCCTGCTTTGTCCATGGAATGGGAGGGAACAGATTTCTTTGACCAAAAATAATGTTCAGAAATATTTTCCACAGAATAATGGGTTGCTACCCATTAACCTCAGAAGAGTATCTCTGCAGCAGTGTAACAGAAGTCCAGCTAGTCACTCCCATCACATGAAAGGAAACACTTCAATCCTGCCTGTCACTAAAACAACCATGCAATGCATCTAAAATGGTTCTGTCAGAATCCTCGCAAGATTTTATAATAGATTATTATATGGCTAGTTTAAAAAATGGCTTTTTACATGCTGCGGTTCTGCCATTGTAAAAGGGGGTGGGGGGAGAAGGAATGAGAAACCGTTTAAAGCAGATGGCTCCTTATCACAGGCTCTGGCATGCTCAAGGCCATGCCAGCAAGGGAATCAGGAGACCAAGAACTAAGGGCGATGTAAGGGGGGGGGGGGAGTAAGAAAAACAGCTTTTGGCGCGCTTTTGCTCAGTCTTAGCAATGCTTTGGATCTGTACACTTATTCTCAATAAATGAACTTTCTTTTGAATCAATATTGGTTGCAAGGAAAGTTACTGGATTTGGGATCAACAGGTGGCAGTTCGTTACAGGTTCGTTCTTTAATGTAGCCCCTCCTTGTTGCCCTGCAGCTCATCCCCAGACATACAGAATTTGGATACAATGACAATTAGTTGCTGCTTTTGGTCAAACTTTATATTGGTCAGAACTGTGTATTCACAACAATGAACACTCTAATGAGGAAGCAACAGACTAGTGTGTGCATAGGTTATGGGCCTTTGCTTTGATTATTTGCCAGGGGAACATAACATTCATAACATTGTTTATAGTTAATAGAAGTGCAGCTGCATCAGCAGTTAGGTGTTTGCCAAGCAATGCTAAGCAGTAGTGGTGAAGGCACCAGGCTAGAAACCAGGAGATTGAGAGTTCTAGTCCTGCCTTGGGCACAAAGCCAGCTGGGTGACTTTGGGACAGTCCTCTCTCAGCTCTGGGAAGAAGGCAACAGCAAACCACTTCTGAATATCTTGCCAGAAACTGCAGGGACCTATCTAGGCAGTCGCCGGAAGTCAACACTGACTTGAAGGCATAAATCCATCCATCCGTCTAGCCACCCACCCACCCGAGTTGGAGGACAGAGAGAAACACAGAGATCGGGCCAGCAGTAAAGGAGGCAAGGGGGTCTGACTGACGAAAGCAACAGTGCAGCATTGCAATGCAAGACCTCCCTCCCCTCCCTCCCCATTTTCTACAAGCGTTGCAATATTGCACGTAACAATTTGCCAGTTGGAGGAAAGCAGAAAAATCCTGCAGGCACTGCTGTCTGAGACATCCAAAGGGAGGATCTCAATTGAATAGCAATAGGCTCGATCAATGGGTCATGCAGAGACACAACAGACAGTTGTAACTCTGTGAGAGACAAAAAAGTGCTTTATCCACATTTTCCATACCATGCATAATTTTATATATCTCTGTCATGCCTTCCATTACTGACTCTTGCTCTAAGCATAAAATTGCTGTAGCCTTTCTTCACAGAAGGATAACTTAAGTCCTCTAATAGTTTTGGTTGTCTTGTTTGCATTTTCAGTAGCAATTATTGAAGCAACAATTACATGCTGAAAATGATATTTCTTTCATTTTATTCCCTTGACCGTGACATCTTCCTGAGCTGTATAAGTTTCTTAATTGGGGATACTGTTGTTTATATGTACATATTCCCTAAAAAAATCAGAAGAAGAGGCAGTTTGAAATTCCTTCTTCCTAAGCACCTTTAGAGATATCTAAGGAACACCCTTCGCAAACTGATCTGATTTTTTTCAAGTTTTTCCCCTTAGAGTCACTATGATGGTGTATGCAGTTTTCAGGCACATTCACTTAAAAATATGTAAATCAGAGGGTAATGGACCATTTTGGAATTCTCAGATTAAGAACTCTGGACTTAGTGTGCATGGAGTGCATGATGAAAATATTGTTTTATTTCAATAGAAAGAACAGATGTAAAATTCTGGTTTGAAGATAAGTGCTCCTCTGGCCATGGTTTGGTTTACTGGCAATGAAAGGTAATTATAAAGCTTCAGATTTCTGATTTGGACCAAAATCAAAGAATGTGGTCATTGAAGTGACCAGAGTTGAATCAGATTGCTTTCCAAATCATCAGAGCCGAACCAAACTGAATCTACTCTCCTTTCATATCTAGGTTACTTTTTACTTTTATTTATTTATATCCCTTCTATCTCACTTTTCTACCCTGTTCAAAGAAACATCTTATCTTCTTGACAGTCATACTCTAAATAACGCTCTGTAAGTAAGTATGCTGTGTTTATTAACGAAGCGATCCTGCCCTTAATTCAAGCAAGGGTTCTGCCTTAGGATCAATCTGTACATGTTATTTAATTCATAGTATATAGCTGACCCTGTTCCTTTCATCATTAATAGAAGTACAGGTAGTCCTCATTTAGCAACTGCCTCATTTGGTGACTGTTCGCAGTTACGACAAGCAGTAACTTTGCAGCCAGTCCTTGAATTTATGACCTTTGCAAGTCTGTTAAGCAAAGGAAAGCTGAAATAACAGCTTTCCTTTGCTTAACAGACTTGCAAAGGTCATAAGCACAGTCATGGTTTTACTTAGTGACGGCTTCGCTTAACGATCGAGTTGCCGGTCCCCATTATGGTTGCTAAATGAGAACTACCTGTGTACAGAATCCTAGACTCAGTTGGGATGACTATGTATGTATGTACAAGGGCTTTAATATTCTGTCTAACCTCTTCATTTCTGAGTCCTACCCCTCCCCCCAAACATACCTATGGGAGGTTCTTTTTCTTTTATTAATTTTGGTGGGTTTCTGGGAGGGAAGATTAAAAAATGAAGCAGCTGAGAGGGAGGGTTTAAAGCTCCCCAACCAGTATACAGTGATTCCAATCCCAACTGGAAGCATCATGAGGGAAGCTGGGTCAGAAGACATATGGGACTATCTGCCTCAGGTACCATGGTCCATAGCCAGTCCTAGCTAAAGATCTATCCAAACCCTGACTTATATTTATTATGCACAAATAAAGAGATGTTTAAAGGTGTTCAGGTAAACACTATGGAGGTAAAAAGACTGTAGAAAATATTTGCAATAGGCCAGATCATCCCTTTCATTGTTCAATCCCAGTGTCGTTGGGTCAGGAGAGAGATGAAAATCACTGCCCGTGGCTTTTTAAGAACAATAAGCTCAGACAATGTTTTATGACCTCAGTATGCAAAATCTAGCTGAATCTTAACCTGAGGTGTCATGTGCAGCTCTCTTCATGTCAGCTAAATGGACTGTTTGGGGATTTCCGCTGAAAGGCTTGACTAAAGCAATCTCAGGAATGCTGGAGAGGTCAATTGCATGGATCCTGGTCTGACTTTTCTCCTGAAGATGAGAGGGCTGCTGCAATCCCTGTGTTAACAGTCAAACATTTGTTAAGGAAGGATAGAGAAAGATCAAGAAAGGCCATCTTTTCATCAGCCATCATTGCTTCATTTTACAGCACTCACCCTAACCTGCTAAAGGCATAATGCCAGCAAATGATGTTCCTTAATGCGTACAGGGCATGTTCCCCTAGCTGTGTTATCCTCCTCTCTCATCAAATATCACCAACTGGAAGGAAAACATACAACAATCAGGCTCCTTAACATGGGATGGGGCTGGGAAGGAGAAGAATTGTGGCAGATGGCTACAGTGACAGTTTTTTGCCATTTGTTAACATTTGCTTTAATTACGCTCAACTGTTTTGCATGAGACTATTCCAAGGGAATAGCACTACTCTGGAATAACACTACATCTGTATTCAAAGGCATCTCAAAGAACAGCTGACAGGCACAGGGAGCATTGCACCATGAAACAGCGGGGGGGGGGGGGGAGAGAGAGAGAGAGACGTTCCTGCTTCATCAGACAGCTTGCACCCTCACTGTCAATTTGGTCAACTGCTTTTCAGGCTGATCCAGGCCTTTGAGCTTGGACACCAGGTGAGAGCAGGAGAAAGTAGGATTTTAAGGCCTGGATTTTCCTGCTACCCAAAGGAGAATGGCCTTGGATGACAATGCCCAGTGACTGGAGGGGAGGCCCATGGCCCCACCAGGCCATTGTGGCCAGTAGGTGATGGATAATCCCACCTGTGAGTGTGGAAACAGCTGACGGGTTGACGAAGTACCTCAAAATATAGCAATGACAAAACTGCCATGCCTGCTTAATAAGGAGTGCACGATTTTAAGCTGTTGGGGGTGAAATAAAACAATGTCATGATGACATGGCAATGAAAAAAAAATTCTTGGGCATGTTTATGCCATGACTAAGTGCAAGGGGGACAAATGTACCCTGACTTAGTCCTGTTGAATTCTACTCCACATCCAACTCCGCTTATTTTTTTCCACATTAGTCAAGGTTGGCTAGGTGTTGCCACCTGTTGTAGGCTTAAACACGCTAGGCCACTGGTATTTATATTTTTGTCATTTTTAATAGTTTCTTAATCATTTAGCTCCTCCCTCCATGAAAATTTCCAAGCCCAATGACTGTTTCTTCTTCTCCATCTGCTCTTGATTCAAGTCTGCCACAGCCATGCCTATACTATCTGTGGCATCCTTGCCCTTTATCTCCAGGAGATGTTCCTTCACACAGAATAATCTAAACAATTCCTTTCCCCCTCAAACCTCCTATGTTCTCAGAAAGGTCAAAATGCAGGCCTGAAATTATCTGGGGCCTGACAATATCAGAGTGCAATAGACTCTGATGACATAGATGTAGCTCATCTTGAATAAGGTTAGTAGAGAAGGAAAGGTGGTGAGAAAGGAGACTGTGATTTGTTGTATGCATGGGTGAACTAGCTATAGATGCTGTATAGGATTACATCTCTTCAACTCAAATATTTCCGGTACAATCTCATCATATGAAAATGATGCTCTCTAATGAATGAGCTTTTTAACATGAAAAATGGTAGCCTTTACAGCACCATGACAGGATCTCCATTAATGACTTATAGTATCTTTTGGAGTCATCCAACCATGGTTGTACCTATTCTAATAGCAAAGAGAATAGGTTTTATATCTCACCAGTGATGCTGGGGTAATGCTGTTAAGATGCTTTTAAGTCACTAGTAGGGATCTGGCAGTGGCCTACAAATGAAACAGAGGACTAGAAGGAAGCCAGCAGGAAATGGCAAACCACCTTCATGTTGTTGCCCCCAAACTCAATATGGCCATAGCCATGAAGTCACCAGGAGCTTTACTTAAGGGAATTTTTCCTAGTATGAAGAGTTAACACTTAAGCATTATTTAAAAAATGGATACTTTTAAAAATAACTCTGATATACAGTGAAGGAAAGCATAAATCATGAGATATTAAATGTACATTCTGTTGTTTATAGATGCAATGTGTGCCTTTATTTAATGTGTAATTTAAAAACAAGCAGAAGCATAATCTCAGGTAACAGATGGGGATCTAATAAACAACAAGCAGTTGATTATGAGGAAAGGAAGAAATATTCTTCTCCGAGATGCCTTCTCAAACCAAAGGTTCATGCATGGAGGAGCAATGTCACATTTCTTGTGACATTGAAGCAAAACAAAGCTGAAAGTGAGGCATGGCTATATACTGTAAGCCTTACTCCCACTCTGTGAAGATTGCAATCGATCTGCCTCAATGAGGCACTTTGCTTCATGGAAATTTGCTTCATCCCCACAAAACTCCTCCCTGAGGTGAGACCCTTTGCCTCTGCAAATTAGCCACCTTGATTTGATGGAAGTGGCATAGGCACATTTGCTGCAGCTTCTATTTCAGCTACGAGCCCGCAGGTAGAGAAGCCCCACCAGGAGAGCCACAAAGGGCAAAGCTATAAATTGGGCAGGGATGGAGAACATCCAGTTGGTACCGAACTACAACTTCCAGAATCCCTCACCATTCTTCTCAGTTGGA
This sequence comes from Liasis olivaceus, assembly GCA_030867105.1. Taxonomy (NCBI): domain Eukaryota; kingdom Metazoa; phylum Chordata; class Lepidosauria; order Squamata; family Pythonidae; genus Liasis; species Liasis olivaceus. The sequence continues at coordinate 195,209,821 of CM061349.1, forward strand.
GTTCCTGGAAATCATAGCACAGCAACAGCTGGAGGACCACAACTTCCCTACCATAAAATTGGAGAAGAGGTTCTGAAAAGTAAAAACAATAAACACTATTATAGAAAATGCTGAACTATCCAGCTGTGCTTCCCTTTTGTTGAATGTTCAAAATCAATCTTATTTTTCAGGTGCTCGAATTATCTGGGAAGAAGGGAAACCTTTTTTAAAAATCCTGACCAGTGTACCAAAATGGAAAGGGGACCTTTTAAGTCTGTCTTATCTATGAAAGGAAGAGATTCATTACAAGCCAGTAAAAGCTCCTGAATCTAAAAATAATTTCTCTTTCAGTCTATCCATTCCTCATGCTAATCATTCAATGGCCTGCTTCACACTAAGCTATAATGTGATTTGTTTGATTTTGGGTTAGGACATTGTGTGAACCCAGCTGCTGTAGTTTCCAAATCAGGACTTGTGCTGTACCATTGTGTCTCAACACACAAAACTGTGACTTCATTTGTGATTTACAAAGGCTTGGCACAATGTGGAAATTCAGGTGTAGCGATTTAAGCACCAGTGGGTTCTGACACTCTAAACATTTCTTCCAATGACAAGTCTTTCCCCATCATGAATACCCCTACTTGGGGGGCATTTTGTCACCTTCTCAAAATCTACCAGTCTATTTAAGAAGCCGTGGTGTGTATGGCTACCTTTTCCAAGATATATCTACCATTCCTCCAATGACCAGATGGTGGTGGTGTCTGCATTGCTTTCATCAACAAAGGACATTGTTGTTATTGTTATAAAATGGGAGAGTTTATATTCTGCTGATAAGATGGGAGTGGGGTGAGGGGGGGTGCATACCAGGACTCACATTCATTTCTGTCTGACTGAACACTGTCGGCATATTGTATTTCCTGCTTAGTTACAGCCTGGCACATCTCCTTGGTGTACGGTTTATATTCTCATAACTCCCTGAACTGCAAGAGTGAATAGTTTCTGAGTGGAAGCCTTACACTGGCTTAGGGAGGAAAAAGGAAGGGTGAGAGAGAAAAGTTATTGTGGATGCTGAAGGATAGCTTTATATTTCTTTCTAATGGTATTATACTTCACTCTTACTATTAAGGAAAGAGACCCGGACATTTGGAAAAAGAACAGGTTACTGGTCCGATCTAGAGGATCCTCCCAAGGCTAATGTTAGCATTGCGCTCCTTATTTATATACTCACATGTGTACATGGCAGTGTGTACAAGCAGCACAAGAAGATGATGGAAGGAATGAAAAGTCCAGGCATGGGTCTTCCCATCTCTTCGACTTTTCCTCCATCTGTTCTAGTGCACCTGTATAGAATATGTTGGCACTACCTCCTGGAAGAAAACAATTTGGGGGGTGGGAGGGGGCGGGGGGTGGCGGCGGTGGTGGTGCTTCATTAATCTGCAACCTGAAATATTTCAAACATCTTTTTGTCATACCCAGAAAGTGTTCATATTATGTGTAAAAGCAGTGCTGTTGTAAAGATCTTGCTTTTGCCATTTTAGGATGGAGGGTGTACACAAATTTCGGAATTAAAAAGCTTTTTTAAAAACTCCTTTAATATATTTGTGCTCCTTTTTGTCTCACAGGTTATTTTACCTGTGGATTTGCTTGATTATGATTCACATGCTTTTCCTGGATAAGTATACCTTGATGTGGAATTGGCCTACTTTATACACTTTATCGGTGAGCATCTGACTAGGGTAAAGGGCCTAAAAATTCTCTTATGACCCATAATGCTGTCACAAGTACATTCCAAGGTTGTATTTATTTCTCCTGAGGATTGTCATATTGCCCAGCATCAGTTGTGGCAGGGAGCTGTTCCAAATGAAGCTATCCCACCAAGCAACAAGAATAAATCCAGGAATAAAGACATGCAAGTTTAGCTCTGGATGCTGAATAGCACCCATAATGTTTGCAAGAAATTACAAAAAGAGTTGGCCAAACAGAGATCAAACAATTATTTAAGTCAGATTGTTTAGGGTCTTGATCATAGCCATTCATGAGTTTCAAAAAGAGTAAGATTTTTAACAGGAAAATCAGGAAGGCAAATGTTCTGTAAGAACAATGGGGAATTGAATCTAGTCTGTGGGCTGGATTCAGCCCCATTTCCTTGACAGGCTTGCTTCCTTGCTTGCTTGCTTGTTTGTTTGAATAATTTTTAGGGCCACCCATCTCCTAAAAGTGACTTTGCGTGGTATACAAGGGTTAAAGCCACCACAACAAATTTTACAAAAACCCAATGCCCAAGGCCATAACACAATCCAACTCATAAAGAATAACCACATTAACCAGCAGAGCTCGTCTAACTACATGGCCCCAAATGCCTGGGGAACAGCCAGATCTTTAGTGCTTTACAAAAGTCTAACAGGGCTGAAACCATCCTAATTCCTGGAGGGCTGCTGTTCCATACGATAAGGGCTGCCCTAGAGAAGACACAACTTGTATCCAATAAGATGACATTGTTTAATAGAAAAGCCCTGGAGCATGTGCTCCATGCCCTAGATTTAGTGGGGTGAGCAGACACAATGGGGGACAGGCAGTCCTGCAAATAGTCTGGCCCTATGCCATGTAGGAATCGCACCTAGAAGCCCACTGGAAGCCAGTGCAGCTCACAGAGCCTATACAGGCGTAATGAGAAACACCCAAAACTACCCATGCCACTGCATTCTGGACCAGCTGCATCTTCTGAATGCTCTTCTGCAGCTTCTGAATGTTCTGAGCAGCCCCATGTACAATGTGTTATAGTAATCCAAACAGGAGGTGACTAAGGCATGAGTCACCATGAGCAAGACCTTCCAGTCCAGGAAGAGGGGTGGTTGATGCAGAAGATGAACCTATCCAAATGTCCTCCTAGCCACAGCTACTACCTGCTCCCCAGGCAGGATTTGTGAGTCCAGGAGGACCCCAAAGTTCCCTCAAGTAATTTAAGGGACTGGAGCATTCAGGAAGGAAGTATTATTTGTATTCTTATGCAAGAAGAGATGAGGAATGATGCCCCCTCACCGCCTTTTGTAGGAAAGATGCCAGAGCACAGGGTTGTACTTGTACTCCAGCTATGGAAAAAAATAGCATGCCCCAAACAAAATCACCTGTCCAGTCGCTGCTGCAGAACTGCCTACAAGGGTGGTTCTTGTTGACGTCCCAATAGGGAAATGCAGAGTTCTATTTGCAGACATTGCAACTGGGCTGCCTGCAGGCGCTGCTCTTGAAGATCTTGCCTGTGCTGCATCTTCCCACTCTGGGGAAGCTCTGGGGTGGCCAAAAAGAGCCATTCTTGCAAACGTGTGAGAAGCACTTGCTGCAGATGAAGAAAGAGATGGCGTTTTGTGGGAGGAACTTGTATTGAGGCCCAAAGATCAAATGGGTTGACCTGGAGAACCACATTAGGCCCTGGGCTGGAGGTTTCCCAGGGCTGTTCTACAAATAGCTGAATTTGTAGGTCATAATTTCATGATCACAGAATTTCTAACATAATTTAATTAAGAATAAGGAGCTAACACTGCCCTCATGAATACTGTCTGCATAACAAATCTAATTTATATTCTGAGTCAGTGATAGCTTCTCGATGAAATTATGCTTGACTATAATAGATTCAGATATTACATGCTGGACAAAGTTGTAATCTGAACTACTCAATTGTGTACTTCTCTATGCCTTACCTTAATCCTGTCTTTATAGTCTGAAGTGTACATTTGCATGGGATTAAACAGCTAAGCCAATTTAGTAATTTTATCTTTTAGCAAAAAATATTTCTTAATTGCTGTGTTGGTGTCCTAGTGTTCTGCAAAGGTGGAATTATAGGAAAGAAATTGTTTGAGTCTGATCCTTCCCCATCTATTTTAAGCAGAAATTCTGAATTCAACTTGCTAACTGTGATCATGAGGACATTTCCAAAAACACACGAAACAAGGCAGTTGTATAACCAGGGTGACTTAATACCTTTTAAATAATGTTCTTCTTGAATGAAATATTTTATAATACAAGAATGCACCTTTCAGCTTGAAGAATATAGTTTATCTATTTATTTATTTTTGATTTTATATCCACTTTTCTCCAGGACCTTGAGGTCCCATTGTATGGATTACCCTTGAAACCACCCTGGGGGTAAAATGGAGAGATGGTGACTGACCCAAATCATCCAGTGATCCACTTGGCTGTATACGGATTTGCCATTGGTCTCCCCAGTCCTTGGGTGGGTGGCTCACTTTTTCACTGACTTACTTGATTTAATAAGGTTTTTAAAAACAGCTTCATGCTCCTCTAGCTCTATATTCTAAACCACATCATCCCTAAGTTCTCTGTTCTTTGGAAACTAATCAGCCAGAATTCTGTCAGGGGAACCCCATAAACTGCAGCTGGAAATGAGCCTAAAGCCAGTAGCTTTAGAAGAAGTCATTAGTCAGAACAAGAGAGGAGGTCAAGACTGAGGGAAACTTAAGACAGAACAGAATAATTTGAGATATAGGAGCAGGCCACAGTTCAGGAAGACAAGGATTAAATAGAGCAGGAAAACCTGTCCATGATGATCCAATAACCAGTTAGAATGGGTAGGAATGAGTCCAAGTCTCTCCTGATCTGATATCATCCTTACAAGGTAGACCAGACTAAGAAACAAATGACATATAAGTCAGGACTACAGTACTTTTATTGTATCAGCTATAGTAACAGGATCTTGCAAATCTGAATGTGCTTCCCCCCTCCCTCACTTTATCTTTGTGCGAACTAGTGAGAAGCTGTTTGAGACATTTTCTCTTGTCAGTTTCTTGGCCTGGGCTCAAGCCCCACTTATCTAACCATTGCCTTGGTAGCAGCTCTTCCTCCTGTCCTTCAAGGCCATTCCCTATGTCTTCTATATCTTTTCCATGCTTTTATACCTTCATTGGGTGGGACTGTTGAATCCACTACTCAGTGATGAGAAGGATACTTCATGGTAAGTCCAGCTACCATTCTTGGTCAATAGAAGATTGGTCAACTTTATTTCATTAGGAGGGAGGCTAGATATTCTTTATAGGATTCTACAAGTTTAAGAGCTAAAATTAACAAGGCAGGAAAACCTGGACAGAAATGTTGTGTAAACACGGAGTCGATATTAACCTTCAGAGCAGGAAAAAGAACAGCTAACAAGCAATCAATCTGAAAAAAAAAACATGAAAAAGGGGCTTGGAAATAAACCCTGGATCTGACATATACATATATAGGGCTGAATTCCTATGCTCTAGAGTTGGCTGATTTTCTGCACATATGTTACTTCTTTTGTATCTATAATAATAATGTATCTAGATCATATCATGTCTCTGAAGCTTTTGTAGTTAGCTACAAGTGAAAGTGAGATCATGTTTCTAGAGAGAGGTTATTTATTGCCACATCTGGTATGAAATCTGACCATAAAATTGTGCGGCCCAAACCTGCATCTGATGAGACCCACTTGCTTATCTTGTAATGGCTGACAAACATGGAAGAGGTAACCCATGTGACTATATTATAGTTGTCTATTAGTGGGACTCCTGATCCTAGGGCTGCTGATGTGACAATCCACTCCACTGAATTTGTGGTTGTCCCTTGGGAAACTGTTTGTTACTAGCCAGTGCAATGCACACTCTCATCCACGGGCTAATGGTGAAATAAGATACCTGTTTGCCTTGGTCTCCTGGTGTCAGCCCTCCCAGATAAACCAGACAGTAAACAAGACTAGATGAACTAATTCTTCTTTATTGTAAGGCTACATTAACAGAATCTTGCAAATCTGAAAGTATAAATCTCCCGCCCTCCCTATTTACCACCTGAGTAGTTAGGGCGGGTCCTTCCTAAGTTTCTTTCTTTGACCATTACGCTGTTGTGGATTCCTTTCTCTTTTATCTGATCATTCCCTAGGTGGCATCTCTTCCCCCCATCTTCCGAGGCCACCCTCACATTCCATCATACCTGGTTTGTATGACACAAACAGACTGTCTGACCATTTTCTAGCATGTGCTTTGGGTATATCCTAAGCACCATGCATACACTGCATAAGTCAAGCAGCCTTCTTTGAAGTGACCTAAATTTAGAACCTCCTGGCAATTTGTATGGGCTGTTGTTGAGATATAGCCCATGCACATCAATATATGATGTCTCTTGACTTGTTCTTCCAGCCTCAGTTCTAGTTCTCTGATGGGAATTATTGTGTCATAATGAGTCCATGAGCCTTATACTGATCTATTCTGGTGGTGGGCTCCCCAGCCTCTCAGGCTGACATCTATAATTATCTATATTCTGACCAGTTTCCTGAATGGCAATCTCTGAAAAGTTCATGGGTTCCAGCTAATTGGTGTAATGAACACTTAGTTCCACCAGTACTTGCATTTGGGCATATGTCTTACTGGATGTCATTGTGCTGATGAGAGGGAAAACAGGTCCACAGAATCAATTGTATGTCTCCAAAGGTCATGTCTTGAGTGGTTGTCAGTTTCACAATCGGCATGCTGAAGCTAGAATCTGACCCTTTCTATATCTTGTCCTTTTGTTCTTGTGCCAAGAAGAATTTTCAGGTCACTGTGTCTATTATAGAAGCAAGACTAATTTGGATGTATTAGTGAGATCTTTGTTCAGTATCCTTCCAGGGATCCTACCATATCTATTGGAGGCTATCTGAAGCACTGGCCATAGATGAGGCTCTGATTAGATTGTGTAAATATACATGCACATATATACACCTTGTCATGGAGACCTTCTTAGGGCACTCATCATTTGATGGAAACTCAGGGGGTGGATGCAAAGCCAGAGGAAGGGCCCTAAAGCGATACCAGATGTTGTTTTAGGTAAATCTGAGAAATCTGTGATGTACAAGTCTAAATGGAATGTATAAATAGGCCTCCATCAAAACCACTTCGGAAAAGTCTTCCAACGAGGAGAAGGTGATACTGCTTCAGGCGAGTATTGTTGGGAGTCTGGAAAATTAGTCACCTGTCTGAGAAAAACTGAAAGGAAATGCCTTTGCAGAAGCAGAAACTGATGGAGATTAAGAGTGGTTAGAACCTCTTCCCCTCCATCCAGTCCTAGAGAGCAAATATTACTTACACTGCAAGGGCTGTAAGACGTAGTGAGTGACTAAAGCTAAGAGCTGGCAGGAACAGGAGTGCCCTGGCTAATTAATCAAGCAGCAGTGGAGAGACATACAACCCACCAGATTTAATCAGACTTAGTGTTCCTCTCAGAGTTATTTGCAATTGAAATGCATGCTCGATGCTTCATGATCTCTCTCTGAATGTCTGAATGTTGGATGGTTCTATCTACAACCTTCTCTGCTGGCTTGCTCCTTCAACCTGACTGCTGCCTGAAGAATCCAGACACAACCGAGCTGCAAGCACTGTTCACTCTTATCTGTAAATTACTTTCTTACTCCATGCTCTCTGCTTGCTCTTCTCCAGATAGTGATTTCCCTGCCAGATGAATATATAGCTATTGTGGCTATAAAAGAGGAGACCCTGATAAGTCCACTGATGGAAAGAGGTCATTTGGCAAGATGGCCCCTGCAATTGATGGTTCCAGGTTCTCTCAATGTTGGCAAGTTATTCCTAACATTTCATAAAGTCTGCTTTTGTGGGACTTACATTTTTAGTTTCTTAATTGCCTTCTAGAATGAAGAACCAGTGTGTCTTCTCAAGCCTGAAGAAGGATAACTCTGTAAGACTGTATCCTAATGTTCCACCAGCACACATAACAGGAAATGGCAACATTTCTGAGAATCTTCTCTGCTATCGGAGATAGCAGGTGTTGCATCAGGGAACTGTTATGCTTTTTGTTCACTTCCTCAAAGTAATGACACGCCCTGCAGTTTGACAAAGAGAAAGAGGATGAAAGCTCCATGAGGAATTCTGAGTGTGGTGTTTATGGAGTGTTGTTATACATAATCTATATATATATATATATATATATATATATATATATATATATATATAACATCACTACCAGGAAAACTGCAGTTTCTCTAGACATAACATGGAAATCAATGCAGTACACTTTTCTCTCCTACATCAAATAGTTCAAAACCAGGCTTGCGCTACTATTAGAGAAAGTAGAGTGAGGGGCAGTTACCTCAGGCAGCAGACTTGGGAAGGTGACAGCAATGCATTGGAACCAGAAGGAAGAACTGTCTATATCATAAATGAAGATTTACTTCCCACTCTCAATAGTTTGGGCACAGAATGGAAGGAGATGCCATCTTAGACAGAAAAATGTCCTGGACTATCTATGATTTATATTCCCTCACTGCTGCATTTCTTAGAGCGGACTCACTATCTCCTCACTTTTGCATATTTGCTTGCCCTTTCTGTATGGCTCAAACTCCATAGATGTCCAGGGTGAAGGGGCAGGATAAGGCCAGGCTTCTGCTCCCACTGGGCATTCCAATGTCTAATCAATCGGTTAAAAAGGGACATGTTCACCCAAGGCTTCTCAATCTTTTTGGGCCAGCGAATATTTGTGAATAGATAGTGACATCTGCAGAATCACATTTTGTCAAAATGATGCCATGTCACAAGCTCTTCCCCTTTGGGGCATACATATGATGTCATAAGGCATGTGGGAAAGAGGTGGAGTTTGCATCAAGATGCTGCTTTTATCATTCTGATTCTCCTGGCTCCCCCTATGGGCACCACTGAGAATATGTCATGAGCACTCCCACAACATGGATACTATGGAGAGGGGGACTAGTCATGAGTAATGCGAAGACCAGGATGCAAACTGATTGGTTCCTCCTTTCTCCTCCTCTAGTCCTCTAGGTTACTCACCTCTGACAAATTTCTGGCCAGGTAAGGTCAAATAAAATTCCAAATAAATCCCTGGGATTCAGAGATAGCAATGTTATTTACTAAGGATGCTTCTGGGTACTCCATGGGACCAATTTAATGTATGTTTTAATTTAAAAAAATTTTTTTTAAAAAATCAGGTGGGGACTGGAGCCTGCTGGGCCCCCAAGCAGTCTCATCGGGGTATTCTTTGGTCCATATGCACCACAGTAAATTAAGAACTAGTGACTGGGAAGGGATGGCCTATGATCGTACAGGCCTTTGCCAGTGCACAAGAATGCTGAATTCTATTTTTCTCATGAAACCATCAATAACTCCCTAGACCAGGTGCACAAATGACTTAGAGCCACCGATTCTATGGGGTCATTAGGGTTATCTTTTGTAAGGGGGAAAAAAGAAGTAAGCAAGCCCAAGTAGCAGTTCTTTTAGTAAAGAAGCTTGATGCTAACACTTCCAATGTGTTATTGGTCATATATGCTGAACTCCCTCTAGGGATGAGGAACAAGAACTACCTGCAAGAGCCGCTCAGGGGACAGGGCCTTTTGAGGGCTGGCACCAGCACTGGCTGATTTGATGAGAAACCTGAGCACCCATTTCTATAAGCAAACATTTCCTCTTTAATTTTTGCACTTTATCTCTTTGACTTAGGGGCAATAGCTTGGGGAGTTTAGTGTGCTTTAATTGCAATGATTTATTGCTTCACTGTTTGATATGATACTGTTATTAATTGATGTTAATTGTTGATGTTTAATGCTCCCAAGAATCACTGAGATTCGGTGGCATGCAAATTTGATGAATAAATAATATTTAACATTGTATTGTAAACTGACTGGCAATACCAGGAGTATATGGGTGCACATTAATCAATCAATCAATCAATCAATCAAGCTTTAATTTCTTTCTTAACCTGCAGTGTTTCCTTTTGCTTCCATGCCTGAAAGCTTTTCCTGTAGGCAAATAAAGAGAAAATGCATCATGGCCAGGGGTGTCTGCAGTCAATGGTACAAAAGGTCAAGGTGGCAACCGCAGCAGCGCAATCAAAGCTTTGCCTGCTTTTTATGTGTAGTGCATGGGCATGGACGATGCACGGGCAGAGCTTTGATCGCACCATTGCAATTATCTTGACTTTTTTAACACACCTGATCATGGCATGATACACAGTAAGAGTGGCCATGTACCTGAGAGGGGGAGAGGGTCTGAGCCAAAGAGCTCAACTCAGTGAAGTGATTAATCTCTTATATTCAACAGCTTTAAATCTAGTTTGGAGAGAAGTCGATATTTTTTTAAAAGTTAGATTAAGCAAAACAAACAGAGAACTAAATACCTACTGCTCCAACCTTGTAATTCTAGGAATAAATGTATCCCCTTTAAAGCCATGGCATTATTTTCAGGACCAAAAAGAAGGGGAGATTATGTAATGCTGGAGGGGGCAACCTGCAGCCTTAGGCACATGATGGAGCCTTTGGTCCTTTTGGAAAACTCCTACCCATGAGAGAGCTTCCAAGCACCATCTTTGCTTCTTGCAGAGAGCTGTTTGGAAAGAGACATAGAACAGGGAGTTAAAGGGAGATGTCAGAGGAAGAGAAAAGATGGTCCCAACAAACTCTCTTTGACAAAATGAGGCCCTGGATAGGAAAATAGCTATCATTCACCCTGGTGTAACTTATTAAAAATGAAGGTACCTGTGTGGTCCCAAGGAGGAAAAGAACATCACATTAATTCAGTACTTTTATTAGACCCACTCTACATTTATGAAAGAATGAACAAAAAGGGAGCTTTCCACTTTTCAGCAAAGAAGACGGGGAAAAAAAGAAGTGACTGAAACATCAGCCACTCTCCTCTCTTTGCTCACTTAATAGAAAAATGGTCTTTGCACCCAGCTTGCTCTGAAAATCATTCTGCTTTGTTCATTTGTTCCAGTTTTTAGACTGAGCAAATCCGTCTTCCGGACGGTCTGGTGCGCTGCTTGGTTTCCTGCTCAATGCTGCAGCTTCACCTGAACTTCCTAAACAAAAGAGTTACCTCAGATTAGTTACCATTCCTCTCTCCACTGTCTGAATTTAGCTAAGGAAGTATGGAGCTTCTTCAAGTGCATACTATTTTGTTCTGGGGGGAGAAAAAGAGAGGCGATAATCTGCAGGTAGCTGAAGCCAGGAGCTCATTCTGTTCCGTCAAACATAAACTCTACAAATACCTCTGGTGTTCTTCTTCTCGACTGCCGAATTAGCAAATATTCCACAAGAGACCATTTCCTTTGCAATAGTTATTAAAGCCAGTCCTCTTAGCCCGTTAGCAAAAGGGCTGTCCAAGTGATGAAGTGCTGATCAGAATTAATGTTATTTTGGTCATAGGTGGACAGAGCGAAGAGAGAGGAGCTGAAGATGGACCCCAGGCCCGCCCTTACAACATGACTTTCCTTGGGCCAAGAAGTATGCCAGCCTTTAAATGGCCGGGTGGAGGCCACACTGCAAGAGGGAGCAAGGTCACAGAAAAAGATTTAAAAAGTGGGTGGGGTTGGGCATGGAATGAACTGAGTACTAGAGTTATTCCTTTTAAGCCATATCATTTGAACCGTGAGCAAAAAGGGGAAAAGCACATTTTCTCATGCAGGGTCCCATATGCACACACCATTTGTATACAGGGGAGGCAATTGGACAATTCAGAGCAATGGGGAGATTATTCCCGGGGGCATCAGATGTTGGGAGCACGTAGGAAACAACAACTGTTCTCTGGCATTCTGGTGCTGCTTGTTACTTCTTAGAGGGATTTCTGGCCAGCAGCCCATAGCCTTATCAAGGCCTTGCTGATGGGGAGAAAACCATAAGCAGATCATCTTTACAGTATTGCTATCCTGAATCACATTTTCTGGCTTCATGAATATATTTACTCATACACTAAATAAATGCCCTAGGTTTGTATGACTAAGCCACCTGGAAAGACACCAAAAAACCCCAACCCAGGCTAACACTAGTACGCTCCAGATGTTTTTCAAATTCAGCCTCTAGGATTTCACCTGGCTTGTTGTGTGAATACAGCCTTGAATTCTCAGAATGAAGCAGAGCTAATTTGCCACACTGAGGCACAGGGGCAACACACTTCTCTTTGATTTGGTGTTCACAGTGTGAAACATCACTTCTGGTGCTTCCCTGAGCCAGGGATGGCCTTCTACACATGCACAGAAGCCCCACTTCCTCAGCAAAGTGAAGCACAGCAATTTAAAAGCATGTTTTTCACACGGCTTTGTTGAAATGAAGCACCCCTTTGAGGATTTCCGCATCCTTATGAAAGATCACTGATGTTCATCTGGTTTCTTTATAGGAGGTTGTATTTCCGTAACGGCTATTCATTCTCCTGCAGTTTCTTACAACCTGCGGTGTGTAGGGATAGCTTGAGGGGAGACCAGAAGGAACTAAAATCCATTGTACTACCTTGCAGACCCTTTTTTCTTCCTCTTTTCTTTCCCCCAAGCATTGGTCTATTTATAGAAATATGCTCTGCTACTTATTTGGAAGCAGAAATAGCCAGAAAGTTGGATGAAGACCGCAAGCCAATTTACTTGGCAAAAACATCCATTAAATTCATCACCACTGGATGCTGCAAAATAATCAATTAGCATGCTTCACTTGGGAATGACTAATTGAACTGCTATGTATATAGGCAGTGGAGTCACTTGTGTAGGCTAAATATTAATATCTTTAGAAGGCAGGAAATGTGTTTTAGATAAATTGCTGATCTTCATAGTTTGCATCCCATCACCTACTCCCGCATTCACCCTTCCCTCTGTTCGGTCTAAAGGCTCACTGATCAAAATGCCTTCTGTTTAAAGTGGATTTTTTTCTTCGTTCACTTTGATTCAGTGTCACACGGACCAATCACTGTGGGGTGCAAATGGTCCGTCTGGGACAACGGTTGCAATTACTCCCTTTTCAGCGCACTTTCTTGGAGGAAGCAAGAGTTTAAAGCAACATGACTGTCAGACCAGGTATAGCATAATCCAGGCTTAGCTACAAGGTGGCATGAAAAATAGGATCTGAAATTTCCTAATAAACGTTGAATTGGGAACATCTGTAACATGGAGCTGAGCATACTCCCATCAGTTCAGTGGGGACATCAATCTAAGAAATATTCATGTCGGTTCAAGGAGCACATGGATCTTTTCTGTAGGCAATTTGCCCAATTCATTCCAATAATGAGCAAATAAATAAATCTGCGTCTTCTGTTTGAATGAAAGAGGAAGCCATTATGGCATGCACTGAACTCCTGAACCCATAAAAAGCGAATTAGTCAGGTCCAAAATCTGCAACAAATCATATCCTCTCATAGAATATTTTATAGCTAACCATATCTTCTTTTTCTTTACTTGCCCCCAGGTGGACCAATTATTCCTTACTACAGAAAAAGAATCTCTACTGTGATGCCTTCGTAACACACACATGCACACACACACAGGCACACCGAGAGAAAGGCACACATACATGCATCCTTATTCATCCTAAAGGTAGTGGGTTTGACCTACGCACGATGATGGGTCAGCGTCATCTAGTGGCTCCATATTTCAGTACTGGGGGCATGGTGGCCCAGTTCATGTACCACGAACCATTTCTGGAATGGTGAAGTGGGGAAGAGCCATACAGAAAGAAAACCCCCGTCAGTTTATGCACCGGTAACTTCTGACGTGGATTACTGCAGTGCCCTTTCTGCAGGCATCTGGGACTGCTTTGGGAGTTTTGACAAATGCGGAAGCTAGATCATGGGCTAAGGAACCATACCGTGTGCCTATTGCATCTACGCTAAAAGCTGTGCTGCTGAGCCAGGTCGCTGATAGTACCTAAAACCCTAAAATACTTGGGATCAGATTACTTTCAAGGTTTTGTCTCTATATAATCTGAAATTTACAATCTACCTCATTTAATAATAAAAGATAGCCTGCCCATGCTCTATAGCAGTGTTTCTCAACTTTGGCAAGTTTAAGATGTGTGGACTTCAACTCCCAGAATTCCCCAGTCAGCATCTCCCCAGCATCTCCATGCTGGCTGGGGAATTCTGGGAGTTGAAGTCCACACATCTTAAACTTGCCAAGGTTGAGAAACACTGCTATAGAGCATGCTAACCGATTACAGTGAGAGATGGTTATGCTTCCCCCCCCCCCCCGCCCCCCGGTTCTTTGCATTCTAAACAGTCTCTTGGCATATTTATATATACTTTTGTCTAAGTATGACCTTCATCCCCTGGTTCCATTTTTCTCAAGTGCTTCTCAGGAAGAAAGGTTTTTACCACTGAAATGCAATGAAGACCCGAACAAAACGTCATTAAAGTCAGACGAAGTCCTTGTGCTGGCCTTCCCATACGTTGGGGACACCCTGGAATGTTTCACAGAGTTAGGGTTAGCTAATTGAAAAGCTAACTGTGCCAAGCACAAAAAGTCAGTGTTTTCATACTGAAACCTAAGTTTTGGAATTCTCTGCTTTCTACATCCATATAGGGATATATAAACTACTCTCAAAAATATATATATATAGGGATTTGGCTTAGCACAAAACCAAGTAAAAGTATTTCATGCATTGTGGATCTTCAGTATCCCACAATTTGAACCATCAACCTGATATAAAAAATAAGAAATATATCTGTTAAACGCTCTCCTCCACACATCCTTGAGCTGACAGAAAACAACCTTGAGTTGTACCAGCTTCAAATTTGATGCCCCCACCGCCAAGCCTCTGTTGCATCTGATCTTATTTCCCGCTGAACGGTGCTGGCTGATGTTCCTGTGCAGCGCTGGATAAGGAGTTGATTCCTCCAGCTTTGCTATCCTTCCTCTTCTGCTCGTCACCAGCCAGTGAAAAAGTATCCACCAATCATGGGGTACAGCAAGAATGGGACAGGTCTAGCTGAAAGACTGCCCATCATTCCTGGGCTCCTTTATGTGTACCCTTTCCTACACCCCAGACATCCAAATCTGTTGCAACTCAGGAAGGAGGAGGAGGAAGGGGAGGAGCTCAGCCACAGATGGCACTTTTACTTAGGATTTCACCCCCTTATTTACATCGGGGGGGGGGTGTGTGTGTCAAGATAACAGCTGCACATAAAAAGGGGTGGGGCTTCAATCATGTGGCCGCAGCCATCATCTTGACTTTTCTGACAACCGTCCCTTTCAGATGCCCCTGGACTGTAATATTGCTTTATTAATATACACATACAAACACAATCACAAAGGGCAACATTTAGCGTAAACAAAGGCAGTCAGATTATTCAGGGATCTGTGGCAGAAAATACCATGATCATCTCTGCCACTCCCTGGCAACATTTGCTACCCTTTCATGATATCCCACATCATCTACCGGAGAAAGCCTCCTCTCTCTGCCCAGGTGGAAGTCTGCCTCTGTGTGCAGAAAAGACCCCGCTTGGCCTTGACGCCCCTCTCATCAAAGCCATGCCTACAGCTGCAGCTATATCTGGTGCCTGTTTCTGAGAACCAGGACAGCGAGGGAGGAAGTTTCATTTGCGGCCAGAATATCTCCTCGTCTTTCTCATTACAAATGGCAGACAAAAGAATAATGCCATTTAAGTAATTAGGTTAGGAATTACCTAATTACAACAGTCAAAGATGATGATGAGGGATTAATAGAAGCTTATTGTCCTTCCAGGCTGATAATTCTGGAGTCATTTACCTGAGCAGTGGCTAATGAGGTACACACACACACACACACACACACACAAACACACACACCTTTTCATCATAGAGTTTATTCAAAAATCAGAAGGAGACTGGTTGCATCTTTTCAGACTCACACATTTTATTAAGAGCCCTAAGCTTTCCTCCTATACAGGTAGTCCTCATTTAGTGCCACCAATTGGGGCTGGCAACTCTGTCGCTAAGCAACATGGTTGCAAATTGAAACATCACATGACCGCGACAGGCTTATGACCTCACTTCCGCCACAGTCATTAAGTGAATCACTGAGGGTCGTTAAGTGAGACATCACACGATCGCAACTTGCAATTTTACTGCCGGCTTCTCCACTGACTCTGCTTGTCAGAAGCCAGCTGTGAAGCACATAAATGGCAGTCACATGACTGTGGGATGCTGTGACAGTCATAAATGCAAGAACTGTTTGTAAAGTTACTTTTTCAGTGCTGTTGTAATTTCAAGCAGTCCCTAAACAGGCAGTCATTATGTGAGGTCTACCTGTATACTTTATTCAGTATTCCTCACTACTGATAAAGGGGAAATTGAAATACTGAGAAACTCTTACAAAGTTACATTTCAGCTTGTACATTTGAGATTTGATGGACTTCTCTGGCAAAAAGACCTCCCCCCCTTTTTTTTTAACCTGTGAGCTTCTAGCCCCTAGACTCAACACCTCTCAAGAAGACTTCCTTATTCTGCCACACAATATACTTCAATACCATGGTAGTCTAAAGGGAGCTCCTTCAGCAATGATGAAGTAGGTCACTCAACATATTGGCCTGTTGCCTTTAACTGACAACATTTGCTTTTCTTTGCTTTTCCTATTTACTTGGAGAAAGGGATTTTTTGCAACCTTTTCTCTTGCTTCATTATGGTTAGGCATTGCAAGGATGGCTTGACATGGCTTTCAGTTCATTGAGTTGTCTGAAAAGGACTGAGGTGGGCACTTGATGAAATTAAATCCTCTTGCATGCCTTGCCACAATGCATTTTAGGATTAGAGAGCCAAAGTTTGTCCACTAAAGGAATCATCTTTAATTCAGAATCTATTTATATAGATGGAAGTTAATACATCAACTTCATATTACCTGTGGCATCTTCATGGTTGCACTCACTAAGAGCCTATGACATTGCTGACAGTCTCCCTCTTGTTCAGGATAACAAGAAACTGTAATTTTCTGAGCCCTGATTTTTAAATGGTAAACCAAGGTTTAACCAGGCATTGTGGAACTTCCAGAACTGCTGCTAATTTATATCTCTTCCCCTTTCTTCAGCAGGTGAAACACAATGCAAGTTAAACCCACTGCAAGATGTTATTACTGGAAAGAATATTTTTCCACCCTTGCTTTGCATCCCTGACACTTAGCCGTAGAAGTGGGACAGTATATAATGCAGTGACACCAGATACACAAATGAAATATTTGCAAAGGATTGTTGCATACATTCGACTGTATTCAACACTACAGTTTAGGACCATTTTAAATAAGAATGACTGCTGTAGCTTAATGTCACCGGCAAAAAAACATTTCCTATTGCACAAATAGATAGAAGCCCCCACAATGGTTATGTAAGAAAAATCATTGCCAATGTTGCACTATTGGTGTAACTCACAGGCCGTGAGTTTGCAAAGTTTAAGACAAGAGCCTTTCTTAAGCCTAGCAGAGATGGTAAAGCAACATGGAACAGCACGTTCTAGAAAAAGCCAAAAACTGCTTTGAATATTCATTTCAACAGGGCAACCATGTACATTACTGGATAATCTGGATAGGAAACCACTGATGCAAATCATTCACCACACAATAATCTCTACTAGGAAGAATGATTTAAAGCTTTGTCTAGCAGACATATCACATCTGGAAAATTTAGAGATTTATGAATCAAAAGATGGAATCTGTTATGACTTATTAGGTGTAAGAAGTTAAAGTTGAGTTTCAAACTGTCAACATGATGCAACAGGGACTGAAGCGATGAACCTACATAAGAACAATTGGAGTTTGATAAGGGTGTGGCTAAATAGTGGGAAAGGGATGGAAAGGGAAGGAAAAAAAAAGAAAATTGTGTATGATGAATGCTGTCACCCAAGTAGGAAAAAGGAATTGACTCATCACATCCATTTCAAACCCTATCTTGCCAGCTGTTTATTCAGAGTCTTCAATTAATCAATTGATTAATGAAAATGAAGCACTTAATCTGAACATTTATGTGTCTTGACTCCCATTTGAAAGCATTGGGCAATGGGCAGGGCATTCATCAGAATACTTCAATCAATGCTGGCGCTCAAACATATTGCTTTGTAAAACAAGGAATGACAGTATTGGCTCAGGGCCCCTGTATTGTAGCAACACTGCCATATGCCAGCATCAGGCTACATATTGTAAAGATGCGACAATAGAATTATTGGGGACATCTGTCAGTAGCCTAGGCTACATCTGGGATTAGCATTTACAAAAGCATCTGTCAAGAAGGAGAAGCCTAGTCATATTTTGTTGAGTGGTTTTTCCAGGCTTGGGACCAAATAAATGATCCTGGCCAGTGCTTCCTCCTATGAAGCAATGTTCCTATGCTGTATCCTGAAAGCTGGTGACCAAGCTAAAGATTTTGAGGGACAAGGGGTGGGGAACAATACATTTAAATAAGCAGGAGACAAGCGTGATCACTTCCAAGAGCTATCGTCCTCAGTGCTGACTTGTAGCAATGTTTCATGAACTGATTCTGATTTCAGCCATGGGGATGTCCCATTCCTTCACAACCATTCTAATATGCTTATTGTTGTTATGCTTTTGCAATGCTATGATTGTAAGCTGCCTAGAGTTTATTTATAAATAAGCAAATGTTTCTTAAATCAGACCTGCTTCTGATGATCAAGCCCACAAAAATCTTAGCTTTTTCACTGGTTCCTCGGGACATGTGGCATTCAATCTGTTTGGCCTTTATAATTTACCATGAAACAGAAATTTCATATATCAGCCTCACCACTGCATTTTCTGCTTTATTAGAATTTCAGCTGAAGCTCAGTTTTGGACAGTCATGCAACACAATGCCAGAGCAAGGAGGCGCTGTATTGTTCTTTTAACAGAAATCTCACTCCTGCAAGTGAATGCTGGCCCGGCACCACCCTGAGAACTTTATAGGAGGTACAAATTATTTTTGAAAAGCTGAGAAGAAATGAAAATAGGAGGTGAAATCAGTGTGGGGAAGACAAGGTTTTTTGAAACATCAACAATCACACTTTATTATTCCTATTTTTCATGAAAGGAATTGGAGCACTGAAATAGCACCTACAGAGTAATTTATGGCAAAGCTGATAACAAAGCCTGAGCATTTCCTCTGAGATATTCATAATGGAAAAATCTGGATCAGGACAGGCCTTCCTAATGTTTCAAAGTAGGACAGAGTACACATTTAGTAGTGACCAAAGATTGTAAAGGGCCAGGAGATTCCAGGGCACCACGTTGAAGGAAAACTTAATTTGCTAGCCAATTGGGTCTGGCGTTTGGTCTTAAAAGCAGCTCTTGCATTGTTCTAGGCAATCATAAGTGTTATGGCAGCACACTGACTTCGAACTAGATCTCATCTCTGCAGTATTTCTCACTAAAAGCCTATTGTATCGGGGGTCACATAAACATGTACAGTGGTACCTCGGGTCACGAACGCTTCTGTTCCCGACCAATTCGGGTCACAAACAGCTCCGGTCGCAAAATTTTGCCTCCGTTCGCGAACTCCGCATCGGGTGACGAACGGGATCCGCGGCCATTTTCCCTGCTGTGACACGTGGTCGTGGCTTCCTGTAGGGAGGGGACTCTCCCTCCAAGCAGTAACCGCCTCCCCACCCGCCTTCCTGTCCTCCAAGCCAGCCAGAAGTCGCCTCGAGCAAGGTTAGCACTCTCTCTCTTCGTACTGTACTTTGTGTCATATTTTTGTGGTTTAAAAAAAAAACACATATGGTTCAGAACGGATTATCCGTATTTACATTGAACCTTATGGGAAAATTTGATTCGGGTCGCGACCAATTCGGGTCACGACCAGAGTCGCGGAACGAATTAAGTTCGTGACCCGAGGTACCATTGTACCACTATTCTCTCTCTCTCTCTCTCTCTCTCTCTCTCTCTCTCTCTCGGGGGGTGTGTGCGTGTGTGTTTTCCTCATCCACCTAGCCTTCTGGAAGAGGAATTTAGAACTGACACACACACACACTCACACTCTCTCTCTCTTTTAAAATCAGTTTTGAATCTCCAGCATTTTCTTCTACTGTTATTACCATGAAGTATTTTAGCGCTTTCGGAATGACGTTTGTTTTGCCAGTGACTTTTAATGTTTGCTATGACATTCCCGTTTCATCTACAACAAAAAGACGAGGATCTAATGAAGGGTTTTCTGGGGGAAGTGAATGACGCCACGGGAACATCTGTCCTCCACAGCAAGAGGGAACTAGGCCCCTTCCCCTGTGGTCCCCTGCATGCCCTCCCAATTCCGTTCCTCTTGCCACCCACTTCCCCACGGCTTCCGACGTGCGCCAGAAGGTTAGGTGGCCGGTTGGAGCACCCTGGAAGGGCGCTGCAGCTGCTGGAGGAGCAAAAGGTTCTACTGTGCAAATCGGCTTAGGAACCGATAGGCGTTGCTTCCCCTCCCCCGCCTCGAAACAGGATTTTTCTAATAAAATACATTCAGCCATTTTCTTTCTTTCAATTTCTTTGTCATGCTTTTCTATAAAATGTTTATACAAAACATTTTATAGAGAAGTATTGCATTGCTCCTGTTTTCGGATCATGGATTATACATATACATACAGTATGCGCACACACTCACACACACATATAAATGCATTTCCCCCTTTTTTTCAACCACAGATCTCAAACCAGGTTCAAAATTTGTGGTTTAATATCATGTTTGTTTTAAACAATGCTAGTGTTTGTACAGAGATCCAGTTTGATGCAGTGGTGAAGGCACCAGGCTAGAAACTGGGAGACGGTGAGTTCTAGTCCCGCTTGAGGCACAAAGCCAGCTGGTGACCTTGGGCCAGTCCCTCTCTCTCTGTCCTGGGAAGGAGGCAATGGCAAACCACCTCTGAGAAACCTGCCAGGAGTCAGCACTGACTTGAAGGCATGCACAAGCACACACACACATGGCTGAAAGTATTAGAGTCAGTTTGGTGTAGTGGTTCAGGCAACAGGCTAGAAATCAGGAGACCGTGAGTTCTAGTCCCACCTTAGGCACAAAGCCAGCTGGGTGACCTTAGGCCAGTTCCTCTCTCTCAGCCCTGGGAAGAAGGCGGGGCAAACCACTTCCAAAAAACTTTGCCAAGAAAGCTGCAGGGACTTGTCCAGGCAGTCGCCAGGAGTCAGCACTGACTTGAAGGCACCAAAAAAATAAATAAATAATGAAACAACGTGTTTGTACAAACCTGTTTCTCATAAAAGTCCCTTGACTCCTGATGACTACATGGATGGCTTCTTGTTTTTTTGGGCAAAATAGGAAACAGTGGCCTTTTATGAACAATGGTAAGAAACCTAAATAATTAAAGGCACAGAAGTTAGGAAAGAGCGGTGGGGGGGGGATTTCTTACCACGGATATTGCAGCACATTGTGGTAATGCTTACGCACAATTAGCATTAGACTTGGTTATGATCATAAAGTCCATTCTTTTCTATTCTTTAGACCCCGATCCTCTTCATTTCAGCTATTTCTTTAGCAGAATATAAAAGAAATGGCATTATTTTTCCCCCTTCAATTCCAAATGAAAGAACAAAGAACAAGGATTTGGGTTAAAGCTAGAAGAAGAAAAAAAGTTTGCTTGCTTCCTTCCATAAAGGTTAGCTGATTTTTGTTGTCAAACACTGGTATCTATTTTCTTATTAATAAATGTCCTCTCACTGCATTTTTACAGCTTTTGCAGTTAAGACTAGTGGGCATTTGCTTTGTACTGAACTATAATCCTCTCATTCCACATATAGTATAGTAATGATACATACTGCTTAAATGTTAAGTCCGTCTAGAAAAGAGACCATTCAGAGCAGATCACAGAATGCAATATTTTTTTTAGAAACTTGGCTGATGAGCAAGGCCACTGGTGGCTGAGTTTCTAAGTCTGGGCCTCATGTGCTGGTATATGTACATAACCCTGGTGCTTTTTTCATTACACTGTCAGTGCTCCTGTTGAAATGTGAAGAAGAAGTAGAGGATGGAGAGACTGAAAAAAAAATATAATTATACCAGATGATTCATGTAGGCGTCTGTCGCCACTCAGGCCCTATTTTAAACAACATCCCATTGAAGTTTATAAGCAAAAACTTACATTTTTTTCTTCTGTAAGGTATTAGTAAGCAATGCTCCTTTTGTCTGCTCTCCTTAAATAAAAAGCCAACTGTTGTTCCAGGTTGTTCCAGATCTAGGTAGAGGGCCCTTTGTTTATACTTATGCTGGTAGTTATGACTATTTTTTTTTTTAAGTTCACTGCAGTTACATTTACATTGGCAAGTTGAAGGATTGCTGTTTGCCAGGAGAAAATTCACAGGAGGGGAGCAGGAGGTGGGGAGACATATTCAATATCTACAGAACTGATGGATACAGTTGATAAAATGAATTAGACATTATTTGGTTCCATTTCCAACTGGGCTTTTTACTGAGTAGTAGTAGAGGTAGCAAGACAAATTCTACTGAGAAAAAACTGAAAATCCAGTTCATGCAAATTGTCTTCTCCTTCTCCTTCTCCTTCTCCTTCTTCTCATCCCCTCCTTTTTCTGGCTATACAAATCTCAACTCTAGTATAACTGCTCTTATGTCAAGGAGAAAGTCTTTGGAATTCTCCTGTTTATGCTTCATGAAATGAGTTTAAGCTCCTATATGAGAAAACTTTGTTCTAAAATGAATTTAGTTCTCAGAAAACAATAGTGTACTTTCTGACAGTGGGCTTCTCTGAGATCAACAGGACTTTCAAATCAATGCATTACTCTTTGAAAGTCATATTCTGAAGGCCTGTGTATATGCTTTAAATTCCTTCACACAGGAGATTCCCAAGGGAACAGCTCCATGAAGGAAAGGCAACACAAGCCGAAGGATCATAACTGAGATGAACCACTTCCCAGTGGCAGCTTGTCTGAGTGAGACAGCTGAAAAATATGTAGCCTTGCTCATATTAATTGCCACAGAATAGCAGAGCCTCTCCGTGTTATTGTACTAGTGAATATCTTTCCTACTCATTGTGGATGTCTGCAGAGCAACTGGGAAGATTTTATAACAGATAATGGAGCACAATTAAATCATATCCAGATCAATTTTGCTGTGCATATATATTACTGTGAATATTAAAAAAAAAAACAGATGTTATATATCATGACCAGGATGAACTATTTTCTGGAAAATCACAGTTCCATAAGAATTGCTTGGTGGCCTGATGTGCCATTGTTGCACGGTGAATAAGGATAGCTAAAGCCAGACAAAGCATTCATTTATTGGATATTGATAACAGGCAAACTTAGATTTTGGAAAACCAATCCTATTTAATAGGTTGAGTACTTAAATTATTATTCTTTAATGAAATATGTACAGGTTACCTGGGTGGACTGATTGGCTGCAAGTACAGAAAAAAATCCTGCTTTTCGTTCCACTCTCCACAAGGAAAACTCAAGGTTGGAATGTGGCCATCTTCAATACAGACATCTTGGGTCACCCAGACATCACTGAAGTAACGTTCCACTTGTCCTCATTACTGTAATATCAGCATAACAATGGTTGGATAATTCCAGAAAACATTATGAGTCACTGATGGGAAAACAGCCTATATCTGTCCTTGCCATAATGGATATTTATCACTAGGACATATCCTTTTTTGCTCATGGTACAAAGATCTGAGATATGGCTTTATTTATTTCTTGTTTAAAGACTTTTCAGGGAGACCATCCCATTTTTATGTAATATTCTTCCTTCAAGAGGCTAGATCTCTGGTAGTGATTATACACAATACACTAGGTATGAAATTGTATAGATTTCATTTTAATCATTGTTCACTCTCACTGCTTTTCTTGGTGTGTTAATGGCTTGTCTATATTTTTAATTCTTTCAGAATTGATGCTTGTAATTTTATAGTATTACTTATTTGATTTATTTTCATACTGATCTCCTAGATTTTACCTTTTCTTGTAGACCATAAAGTCCTCCTTGAGATCAGCTCACTTCCTGGTGACTTCATGAAGAGGTCCTTGTTGTTTTCTTGACAGTAATATAGAATTTGTTGGTCTATGCCTTCTGGGATGTTTTTTCAAAGTCCCAATCTAGCCTAAAGACTAGGGATTTCCTGTTGATCTCCCTACCAAATATAACCAGGCCTGGTACTGCTTAAGGTTCTGAGCTCAGCCAAGGTTTTCTAGATGCAGCTATCTACTTAGACCAAAAAACCCACCTATAATAAAACACAGGACCAAAGCTAAGGGTGCTTTTAACTTTTGTTAACCTAGTTACTTTTTTCAAGCATGCTGGACTGAGAGAAAGCAACTGGCCCAGAGTCACACGGTGAGTTTTCCAATGCCAGTCCATCATCTTAACCACAACAGAGCACTATTTTTTCATGATATACCACGGAAAATTTGGGGCTGAGAAAAAGTAAGTAAAGGCAGTGTCTTGTATGAATCATCGTATAAGCCTTGGCCAAACAGTGAACAACAAAATACTCATGCTTCTTGGGGTTTCCTCTTACAAGGCATGTGTAACTCTCAGGTACATTAAAACCTATCTGAATATACTCCATGATTCCCTTAACAATAAGGAAATCATTGAATTCCTGGATACATAATGTCTGCAGATCACTTCCCTGCCACAGAATGCTCTTGTGATTTCTCATTAGCATGCATGTCTGCCTTCTGCCACTAACAGACTTAAGTTCTTTCCATCTGTTACATATCTAATTTAATTATACATCAGTACTAAGGAAGCAAGATAAATTCTCAGCACCAGCAACATGCAAGCTTTTTAAAAAGGCAGCATAATATGGAACCATTTGTTTCAGACAGCAGTGAAATATGCAAACAACTCCCAGCAGAATTGCTAATTTTAAAAATTTGGCTATATTGTACCATCAGGCTCTGATAACATACAATGTATGGCAGGCAACATTGCTGACACATGACTCTTGATCATCTCGCACTGCAAACGTACATCTCCCAGTTAGAAGTGGTCTGTGTTTTCAAATGAGTGTGCGTAGGATTTAAACCCAAATGTCCTATTTTGAATATTTTACATTTTTGCTGCACATTTTGGTGGATGTTGTACTGATTTATATACAAATTGTATACTGCTTTCATTTAAAACAAATTACCAAAGTGCTTATTAAAAAGGATCTCATTAGACAACAAACACAATAACATACAAATACTGTATGTTTATTCTCCATGATATTCTTTTTTTTTTTTCCATACATTAACAATTCCTTTTTAGTTTTTCCTTTCTGCTAAGGGTTACAGTTGATTTTTTTCAACAAAGAAATACTTTTTATTTATACAAAAGATAGTTACTACAATTCCTTTAAGTTAACAGATAGTCACTCCACTTCTTTTAGCTAGTAGATAAGAGGATGTATAGTTAAATAACAATAATTTTAAGTGGACATTTCAGATAATTGAATTGTGATCCATGAGAGATGTTTTTAGAACTCCTTAATACCAAATACTTGCCTGAATGTTGTTTGCAGAATGTCATTTCAAAATAGAACATGGTTTTTAAAATGTGGTCATTTTTAGTTATGGATGAAAGGAATGCAAAAACTGATTGAGTGCATTGATAACCTATCTCAGGATTGAAACATTTATGCTGGTTTACATTATGCTGTAGTCAAAAATGGAATTCCCTCCCATTTAAAAGGCTCACCCAGTGCAAATGTTTATTTACTGCATTGGTATAACATGGAACAGCCATAAAATAGCCTCAGACATGTTGACACAATAAACCTCAATATTCATTTTTAAAATTGTCTTTGATAAGCTGCATCCAAATACTCAAACTTCCAAGTCTTTACGTTTAAACATTTCTTAGAAATCTTCAGAAAGTATAAAGTGATACACAAACATTGTTATTTCCCCTACAGCTTATGCATTCAGATTCTAAATACAGATAGTTCATTCCATAGATTTGATCAATACAACCCACTTGCTGCCTCTGGAATTTAGTCTATTGAAAGATTGTCTAGTTTCATGTGACACTGTCCCAAGGAGGCCTCCCTGTCTGGTTCCAAATCTAAATTGATCACCACAATTGGGATTTTCATTGGCTATTTTCAAAGTGTGAAATTCTCTACTCCCCAAAGTTCATCGGTTTCCAGCACCTCTCATGTTCAAACATAAAGCACAAATGTGTTTTTTCACCTAAGGAAGAAAGTATGGTTTAATGGCCTCTTCATTTTGCTTTTTAAAACATTATCTTAGGGATTGTAACATTGTAAGAATTTCAATTTACTTTTAGTTCTTTTGATCACCTTTCTAAGATAGAAAAGCAGAGTAAAAAAATGCATATACACTGAATTCTATTATTTGTTCTCAAAAATAACCTCACGGGTTTATTAACAGGCATAATAACACTGACATATGAGGTCATTTGACTGAGAATATACTTGTTCTGTCTTAAGTGCTTCTGTGGCACTAATATGACATCCACAGGAATTGGACATCCATCTTCAAATAGCAAGGCCAACCTGCAGTTTGAATTTTCTTTGAACAATTAGGGCAAAACAAAATTTAGTTTCCAATCTGGTATTTGATCATCTTTTCAAAATTTCACCTTAACTTTGGTACCAGGTGACCTGAGACCAAATGAGCTCCTAACAGGATCTTTCCTACATCCCCAACACTTGGAGATGTCTTGTAATTCTTGAATGTCTGGATGCAAAAAATAGGTATTCACATTATTCAAGAACTGGGCAAACAGATGGTTGTGGT
The DNA here is from genome assembly GCA_030867105.1 of Liasis olivaceus. NCBI lineage: Eukaryota > Metazoa > Chordata > Lepidosauria > Squamata > Pythonidae > Liasis > Liasis olivaceus. The sequence continues at coordinate 195,236,225 of CM061349.1, forward strand.
GTATTTTCATAGTCACGTATAGTATAACTAAATTAAAACAGCATTCAAAATTCAGAGAGAATTATCAATTAGATATAGAATACAAAGCTTCATGATTATATTATTTATAGTATGCATATACACCGCATATAATAGGTAATGTAATCATAAAACTATATACACACAAAGACAAAATATACAGTCTATGTGCTGATATTATCTATTCCATTTCTTCTCCAGAGCTTCCTCCCCTGTAACTTCTCTTGAGGCTGAATTATTGTATTACACATACTCACTAGCAATCCTATATACTACTCATTCTCTTTTAGAAATCAAACAGCCCCCATCAATGGGAAACCACAAATAATGTTACTAGCCTACAGCTATCTGCTGAGTTCACCCAGTACATTAAACCATCATTTGCTTAGCCATAGTTTATTGAATAAATTACAACTGGCTAGTTCAAAACAATTTGTAGTTTAGCACAAAACCATACAATTTGTAGTTCAGCACAATGTATGATCCCAGCCCCTCCATAGATGGAAAATGCCAGCATCTTCACCTCATGTCAGTAATAGTCTCTGAGAATCTTAATGTATATTTTTATAAGGGACACAGATACACACAGAACTTACATCTACGCTCACTGATCACAACTGGAATTGTGATCCTTGGGTTGCAAGAGTAGCAGGATAATTCTGAAGCAAATCAGGCTGTGTTTCAAATCTCAGGATTAGAATTCAAAATGAATGTTATGATCTATGCATCCCTTTTACATTCTGCAGTATAGAACTCTAGTAAACCATTTTAAATAAATAATGCTGAAACTATGTTCTGTAACAGAAACATTAGCACACAGTACAAGAGCATACCTTTCAGTTTAAAAATATTGAAAATATATTTGAAACCATCTCACTATTTCAAAAGGTGTAGCTGGCAGATCTCCTAAAAGTTATCAGTTGGGAACACATTGTTATGTATGACTTAACTGACTTTTACCTAGATGGAAACTCCATTCTGCTTCAAGGAAGAGTAATGTGATGGGGAAGCCCTGCTGGATGTGGTCACTTTACTCCTGGATCCAAAGAAGTACAAATTTCTTGAAAGAAATTTCTTTCCTTTTTAAAAAGTGGGCAATCCTGCTCTAGTGATTGATTGTTTGTTTATCTGGTAGGGAAACCTGAAAGAAGGAAGATAGCCTTTTACTTAGAGAAGGAAAACCACAGCTCGTAATTCTTTCATAAGCACACAATGGCCAAGTTTGTATTTTTCAAACCATCTAGACGTCCATGTCTGATTAGATTATACATGTTTAAGTGTGTTTTCTAAGTCAGTATGTCATTAAAAAAATCTAGTAGTCCTACCAAAACAAATATTAACAAAACCTAAGTTGTGGCAGCCTGTATAATGCCTCCTGCATTTTTTTAAAAAATCTCTTTATGTATCTCTCCCTGTTTGAACAGCCTCAAAAGGAAAAGGCATTCTTAGAAGCAGAGTTAAACTGATGGGGGTTTACTGAAGGTAGCTAATCTTGGAAAAGTTAGGCAGGGTTGGTACTTGGATGGGAGATGACCAAGGAGTTCTAGGGTCTAAGCTAGACTGGGAAGAACAAATGAATGAATGAACAAGCAAACCAACCAACCAGAGAAAGGCAAATCACTTCCATGTTGCTGCCACAAAAACTATTTGGATGTGTCCATGAAAACACCAGAAGTCAAACTCAGGCAGAAGAAGACTATTCTTTTTTACTGGCTAAAGATGCACCCTAATTGATTGAGGGTTTTGTTGTATCAAAACCTGATGCCCATGTATATTCCATCCCCTCTCCCCATTTTATCCTATCTCAGTGTTTCTCAACCTTAACAGCTTAAAATGTGGGACTTCAACTCCCAGAATTCCCCAACTAGCATGCTGGCTGAGGAATTCTGGGAGTTGAAGTCCACACATCTTAAAGTTGCTAAGGTTGAGAAACACTCAATGTCATATTTACATTAATAAGAGCTCTATTTTTAAAATGAAGGCTTCTAATAAAATGCTTAGTCCATACTAATTTATATAGTCTTTCAAGTAGAACAGCAGTGGCAGAATGTCAGAAGAAGGTAGGATTGAGATCTTCCTGCCTTCCTCATGGGAGAGCCTGCATAGGGTAATGGTTTAGAAGAGATTGTATGAAGAGCAGGAAGACCCATTTATCCTTGGCCATGGATGTTTTCTGGATTATTTTGGGCCAGTCACTCTCTCAGCCAATACAATCACACAGATAGTTGTTGGGAGGAAATATTGGAAGAGGATGTGCAATGGATATTGCCTGAAGTTCTGGAGGAAAGGCCAGGTAAAATTAAATAAATCAAGGGATGAATGCATGATGTCCTGGGGACTGGTTCTGAGAGACCACAAGGGAGAAGAGTCTACCAAGGGCAGCTGGGCTGGCATAATCTTCAGGTGTGTGCTGGAGACTCCTTTATGATACAGCACATCAGGATGAAAGAGAAAGGTTGAAAGGCAAGGACAAGGAAACGAACAAAACTGATTTGGGGATAGGAAATGGCTGGGAGAGTTATTCAGGCACTGGCTTGGGTACATTCACACATTTACTTAGCTATGGTTTGATATAACTCTGGTTTTTTGAGCAAGTCATGATCAGGCTCAAACACTGTGCTAAGCCTTAAAGGTTGTAAACCAGAATGGTTGATTTCCTAACTCCTGCTAAGTCAAAGCCAAGCAAATTACATTATGTCTTAACACAATGTGTGAAGCTAGCACCGTCTTACGTTCGCCTATTGAATATATTGTTGCTATCTGAAAGCTAACAAGACTTGCAGTATAGCACAAACATGTCCTTTAAAGCAGCAGAATGTCACTGTTTATAGATATTTGACACTGGGACTATCAGCTCAAAATTTCAAGAATATGGGGCCCTTCTTCAGTGCTTAAGTTTCTTTTTTTTTTTTAAATAGCTTTATTCATTACATATATATCATACCTTTCCTCTAAAAAGCTGAAGTTAAGTGGTCATCCTTCATATTTTGTCCTATACTGTAGGATAGGTTGGGCTAAAAGATTGTGGCTGGTCCAAAGTCACTCAGTGACTTCCATAGCTAAATGGGTACTTGAACCTAGGTCTAACAATTTCAGACACACAGTTTAACCACTACATCATGTTGGCTCTGCATTGCTCCTGTTACTTTTGGGAAAGCCAATTGCTCTGCACCACAGCATTTGCTTGGCATGCATGAGGTTTTTATGTATACATTAATGATATATCATACTTTCACTTTATCATCGTATTCATCTGGATAGTGTTAATATCCAAAGCAATGACTTCAACAGATACTTATATTTCATCTGGTTGATGTTTATACTTTTCCAGTTGGGATCAAGATAGTCTCATAGTCCATCTCTTGAACTTATTTAGGAGATCATCCAAGCGGGTGTGTTAATTGTAGGGCCATCACCATGTACTTTCTGTGTCCACCTATTGTCATACAGTGTGCCCTTCCATTTATATTTCCATGTTATTTTATTTTGCCTTGTTTAATGATGTAAGGCCTAAAATATATTAGAAGCTCAGATTTTATGGCTCCGGTTGTCTGCTGAATTCTTTAAATTGATAAAGAAAATGACTTTTGAACTTGGGAAAGATTTCAAGCATTCATTTTGATAACCTAGGAAAAGGAGCTGCAGCATTTTTGGCATGTGGCAAACCCATGGCTTTGTCATTTGGACAAAGAACCAGTATTTTCTGAGTGGCAGTCTTGACATCAGCTTTTCCAATGGGTGTAATACGATTTACATAGTTAGATCTCCCTGTAAACTGTCCGTTTTCTTTTTTTAAACACCAAGTTATTCTTGAAAAGTCCTTGTAAAATGAATTGAACCAATGAAATTAAGCTGAAAGGTAAAAAAAGGTGCTGAGTGTTAAATAAGCTATAGTGGGTGGGGGGGAGAGAAAGAGGGAAATTGCTTAATCGTTTTATTTGTATTTTTCTTTCAGCAAGTCTTTGGAAATCAGACTAATTCCTTACAGCTGACAAGCTGCTGCTCATGAGAGAAAGAAAAGCTGTTCTTCCCAATCATGGTCCTGTGTTGTTTTGATTCTCTCAGTTCTAGTTCAAAAACCCTGTGAAATATGTTCTGGGGCATGAAATTGAAAAAAAAAAAAATTTTTAACATCTGTCCAGACCATTTTATTTTGACAATGTCCATTTCAGTGGAAATCCCTATTTTAGATGCTGAGATGTCAAAGAGATGGGTGAGAGATGATTGCCCATAATATCCTCAATGTCCTGCAACTTTCTCCTGCATCGACTTAGCCGAGAAAAGACGTTAGTTCATGATACTACACTTCAGCTGGATTCATACATTACACTAAATCAAAATGCGGCTTGGTTGCTTTTACCCTAGTGTGCTATCCAAATCCTAGGGCTGGAGGGGACCTTGGAGGTTTTCTGGTCCAACCCCCTGCCCGAGACAGGTATTCTCATATGCCCCAGGCAAATGGCTGTCCAGCCTTTGCTTTAAAACTTCCAGTGATGGAGCACCTATGACTTCAGCAGACAGGTTGTTTCACTGCTTAATAGCTCTCACAGTCAGGAAATCCCTGTTTACTAAGTTTGCATCTTCCTCTATAAAGCTTCCACCCATCTATAAAGCCTTCTCTTCTTTAGGCCTAACATACCTAGAGCATGTTTCACCTAAACCTAACCACTATGTTTGGTTTACCATGTAAACCACGATATACGGCTTCACATTATGTATGAACTAAACCACCATGGCTTATTCACTGAATCATAAAACAAACCATGATTAGCCCAAAGTGTATAGCCAGTCTGTGCATCTATTTAATTGTGGTAAATATTCTTTGTGCTATGGGCATTTTTTATGCTAGCTGAAGTACTGGTTTGATTCAGCTTCAGATCTACTGATCAAACCATAATTTGACAGGTCGGAATTGGCTTTGGGTTCAACCCACTTTCTCCTTTCATCTTTTCTAATGCCTGATTTAAGAAAACGACTGTGTAATTTGGTGTTCACATCAGCTAGAACACAGATGCATGAGTCTTAATTTGTCTTGAAACAAGTGATGGGCATTATAGCCCATATGTTTGAACTGGGAGATTGGGATATACATTGCAGGACATGCTACAATTTGGAGAAAACAGCTATGGCAAAAGATGGAGGAACATCTTCCATCATCTGCAAATGGAACTATAAATGCAATAGCATCAACCTATATGTGAAACTTACAAGTGGTTGCATGATCTTCCTATTTATTTATCTGTGTTCCACCAGCAATAAAGATGATGCTTTTAAAACAAGCTTTCAGCTCTGCTTTCAATTTTGCCACTCTTTTGAGTATATTCCATATGCTTTAATAGTGGGATATTGTCACTGGATTTTTCTGTAATCTGAAGCTGCTTTGAACAACTCTTTTTAAAAGAAAAAAATGGGGTATACGTTTCTTAAATACAATAAATGATAAACTGGAGAAGAGAAAGATATGGCTTTAGGAAATATAGTAGAAATCTCAGGACCTGACTAACCAAGTGGGGTTAGACCCAGTTAGTATTTGTTTGGGAGATCCCCAGGGTTTAGGCTAAGCTGGGAAATTAAAAAAAAAAAAAAATTGTAGAAGGCAGTGGCAAACCACTTCCATACAGTTGCCAAAAAAAAAAAAAAAATCACCAAGAGTCAAATTTAATTTAACAGTGCCTAGGGCTGATGAGAATAGAGATAAGACATAATCATGCAGTCATAGGGAAGAATTGAAGAAAGAATATATATTATTAACGAATCTTGCAAATCTGGATGTGCTTTTTCCTCCCTCACTCTATCTTTGTGTGAACTAGGGAAGGGTTTGTCTGAGATATTTTCTCATGTTATTTTTTTGGCAGGGGCTTAAGCCCTTCTTATCTGACCGTTGCTTTGGCAGTGGCTCTTTCTTCTGTCCTCCAAGGCCGTTCCCTCTGTTCTCTACATCAACTGAATCAAAATAGTGAAGAGTGTAAGCATTAAGTACAAACCACAACGAGGGGGAAAAAAATCATGGAACGTGTTGTAACCACACAACAGAAACTCCAGCCTTTCATATTTATAAACCAATGCTGGACAGAAGTATATAAATCTTATTATCTGCACTGCAACATTGCAATACATCATCTGCCTCCCTGCAGAGAATCAGGGAGGAGCCTGACTGAATCTCTTCTGAATACCACCAGGACTTAAGGAATGTTTCAGCCCTCTTTCCTTATGTAATAGGTCTTGCCTATTTCCCTCAAGATCATCTCTCTCTACACATACACCCCATGCCTATGGCAAATCAGGTGGATTTCAAGTGCTTCATAGTCTTTCAAAGTGACTCCAAGATTCCATTTTTGCTGCTTCTGACATTGGTACAGGCAATGCTACAACTTCGCTTTCATATATGGAGAATATGGGGGTGGGGGTTGTCTAAAAAGTGTGGTGGGCTCTTTGACATTGATATGAGTAGCCACCCAATCTGGCTTATCGCCCGCATTACGCTCTGCCCATCAAAGCTCTGTTGAGATGGCAAGGCTAGCATTGCTTGGGGTTTCATTTGCTTTCTCAGCTCACAGTTTCTTTATTGTTGCCAGAGGCCTTAATGTTTTTATTTTTCATTTTGCTTTTTCTTATGTTGACAGAATGACACATTTCAGTGCTGATCCTGCTAACACAACTGGGAGTTCAGCTTAGCTGTCTGCATACTGAAAAGGCTGATCAGCTCATTACATACTCTTGGGTCAAAATGGACTTCAAATTTGGTGTGACTGGAACAAGGATAAGTCTCACAACCAAGAGGGAATGGATGCTAGGCTAATACAAATAAGTACTAGCCTAAACATTTACTGTATTTAAGAATGCAAGTGGCGAGGCTATGAATTCAGCTTGTTTTGTGCCAGCCTCTATCTCTGGGGCATTGTGTTTCACTGTGACATCCTGCTTCTGCTGCCTTTGCTAACTGACATAGAGCTCTGAGAGCAAACTACAATGCTGGCACGATCAAGTCCCACCGCTGTTGAGAGGGTTTTTCCCAGAAAGGGCTAAATTTGACTGTGATCTATGCCAAACCCCCTGTTACTCCAGAAATGAGTAGAAGGCAGCAAGGGATTAGAGGCAACAAAACTGTACCACCATATAAGGGCAGGTCAGTGGTTATTCCTTTGAGTTCTGTGCAGAAGAAGCCAAGCTTTGCCCATATTGTCTTACCTGCCTGGGATCCCACTGGGGCAAGTGATGAGGGGCCTTTCCCAGGGGGTCAAGCGTATCAATATGCTAGGTCAACCCTCCAGGCGCTCCAGAAATTCTAGCGATCACAGGCAGCATCTCAAAAGGGGTGATGAAATTCTTCAGTACGGTACCAAGCCTGGCACCCTAGAAAAACAAGTGAAAAGGTAACAATTTGCTTTTTAAACTGTTTTTAAAGTTTGGGATGGGATATCTGCTGTATTACTTTGGCCCAGTTTCGGCTTTTTGCTGGATAAGTTGGAAGCTGCTGTGCTGACCATTCCCTATCCTTACCACTCTTCCCTTAAAAGAGCTGAAACCCTCGCAAATGTCTAGCTAAAATCTGATTGCGTTAATATTGACTAAATAGTCCACCATCCTTGCTATTTTCATCTCATTCTGCCACAGATTGAAGCAGCTATCAGCACTTTGATGCTTCCCCATTACAGCCTAAGGACAAATCTTTTTTCAAATCGAATTTCAAAATGGCTTGAATTGAATCAACTTGCCCTCAAATCAAATCATGGCATCTTTTATTCTCAAATATCCAATTTGAATCAAATCAGGTATTATTTGCACAGACTTACTGGCCCCAGTAATGGACTAGATGAGGGCCAACAAATTGAAGTTCAATACAGACAAGACATCAATGCTGTTAATGGATGGTTTATCTGTCCAGGTACCCAATCAATTCTGGTTAGGGTTTCATTCTTCCTAAAAGATCAAGTTCATAGCTTGGGGGTGCTTCCGTTTTTAACCATGTGCCTTGGTAACCAAAAGCATCTTTTACCAGCTTGGACTGGTATACCAGCTGTAGAGAGTTAGTTTTGTGATGGTCATTCATGCCCTGGTAATCTCTTTTATAGATTATTGCAATGCATTGTGTGTGGGGCTGCCCTTGAAGACTGTCTGGAAATGTCAGTTAGTACAACATACTACAACAAGTGTATTGACTGGAATGGAGATTGTGAACGTGTAACACCTGTTTTCTATGAGCTTCACCGGCTTCTATCTCATGGCTTAGGGAGGAAACTGATGTCCCTATCCATACCGTGAGTCACGAGATCAACTTCAAAGGCCATGATGAGCTGCAGCAAGCAGCAATATGCAAGCAGGCCTTTTTCAGTCTCTGGAATGCCTTCCCCTGTGCGTGGAACCAACGTAACTGCATTTTCATTGCCAGACAAAGATGAATTTATTTTCCCAGGCGTTCTAATCAGTGTGTTGACTTTGAATATGTTACTGTCATAAACTGTTTCATTTGGACTGCTGCTTTTTTCTCCTCTTTCTCCCTATTTTCTTCTCTTCTTTGATGCTTGTAATGTTATGCATTTCAATTATTGGGTTTCCCTGAACGTTATCATTTTGTCTGACTTCAGTCTGTTGTAAGATGCCCTGCAAAAATCTGGTTTTGATGGCTGACACACAGATAAATAAATAAAAGATGCTCCACTCCAAAATTTTAGGTGGCTTTCCCCAAACTCCTCCAAATGTTATTACCAAATTGTAATGTTTAAGGAAAATCCAAACCAATGCAATCCTGGATTCATACTTTCATTTGCATAGCCACTGAGGCGCTACTCCATGGCGAAGTGCAGATCTTAGACTGAAAATGGTTGTGCACCCCCATGGAGGATTCTCAGACCTTTGCTACCAACTCATAGTTGTCTGGATTTTTGCAGTCTAGATCTGGGAGCCCTTTCCTTGTATGAGTACTCCTTGAGTGAGCTTGGTACAAGTGGTCTCTTCTCCTCCTCTCTTACCTATGAAATGGCAGAAGAGTGTGAATAATAAACACTATATGCTAGGTGTGCAAGTCCTGTTACTGGGGTAAAAACCATGTGAAAACTCATTTGGGCAGCAGTCCCTTCTGTTTTCAAAGTCCTAAACCCCTATCTAGAAAAGAGGGAAACTTCATATAATTCCCTTCATCTGTGTTGCTGAGTAGGGAATTTTGATAAAGCTTCCAAATGCTTCAGATTCTCAGATAGTAAGTACAGATGTATCAAGGAGACCATTATTATGCACTGCTCAGTATTACTCTCTAGCACAACTGAGCTATAATAGTGCAAACAGATGAGGCTGCTTTCAAATTCTGAAAAAAAAGAGAGACAGAGAGGCCTGATAGCGGATCTTTGTTAAATGTTGTGTGTGCACTTACATGAAAACTGGGGCATATATAGATCAAAGTTTGAAGAGAAGCTTATAAATGTGAAAAGTCCATGGTCTAAGGATGACAGCAAATATCCATAACAAAATTTACAGACCAAGTTTTTGAGAATATATCAAAACAATTCATTTCAATTCTGAGATGGGCTGCAAGTTGTGAGTTGTTAGTGCACTGTGTAAGAGGTGAAAAGGAGTAGGAAGAGGCTAAGCAGAGCTGAGGGAAAGAAAATTTCCCATATCTTTATTTGAAGCTGCAAGGAAGGTACAGGACTACAGAAACAAGCTGATAACTGCCTAGAAGGCAGGCATAGCAAATATCCACTGATATGAGTGATCATATGCCCACTAGGCTTCCTAGCTAGTCAGTTGATACGTATCATTTGGATTGAAGTGTCAGCACACATTAGTGTGTGGGAGGCCAATACTAGTATGAACTTTTGGCACAGGGTTTTGGAGAGATAGATAGCAGAGTAAGAGAGCCAGTTTAGTCTAGTGGTTAAGGCACTAAGCTAGAAAGCAGGAGACTGTGAGTTCTAGTTCCGCCTTAGGCACAAAGCTGGGTGGGTGACTTTGGGCCAGTCACTCTCTCTCAGCCCACAACATCAGGCTCGGGCAACAAGCTGGTTGGTCAATTCCTGTTGCAACCAATGGATCAACATTTGTTTGATCCGGGGGGGGGGGGGGGGAGGCGGACCATGCACCTGCTAGAAAATTCTAGGAAGAAAAAAAAAGGATGACAGAGTTAGTCTGGAGATGATCAGATGGATTCCTGACTGGTTTTATTAGTTAACCTAACTGAGTAGCCACACCAACTCAGGCTTGGTGGTCCAAAAGTAGCACAAAACTTCCCCATACCTGTTGAGTCCATAGAACAATGTTATTCTGGACAGCTTTAACTAGGTATGAGATTAGGCATAACATGCTAAAAAGGGGCTGCAGCACCTAATCTGGAATTTGAGGCACTAAAGTAGCAAAACAACAAGAATAACAACAAACAAACACCTTTAGAATAGCTGGTATTGTACCAAAATTCGGGTTCTAGCTACTTAACAGGCCTTCCCTTGAGCACTGTCATATTTTTCCTTCCCTTTCCTACCCACTGAGTTAACTCATCATCTGGCAAGTCTACGGTTGTAATCTAACCCATCTGGACAGGACAAGGTTGCAGAAGGCTGACAAGGTGCTACAGTATTCCTTACAAATGTTTCTCCAACATGAAGGTTTCCCTGAAGCTGGTATTTTCCAATGTAAAAAACAACAACAAAAAAATTGAGTTATCCATAGTCCAGTTACTAATGTCAAATAACAATCACAATCAGTAACAACAATAACGGTCCATGCACGTAGTGCTGCTAAACCTAATAGCAGCTATCTTGCTTTATGATTGTAAGTATGACCTTACTGTAATCTTCCCAAAGTTTGGGCACCATAAAATATATGGCCATAATCTTCCTTGAAGAAGGATTTTTTTATGGCTTCAAACAAATAAAACCTTAACCATTACCTTAAACTTTGGCTTCTCCCTAAATGCTCATGTTTGCCGAAGAAAGACATACATATTGTTGCTGGTCTGCCCTGCAATAAAGCACCTAGCCACTTGGTTTTATCAACTGCTAGTACGCCTTTAACAAATCACAATTAAACATTAACAGCCCGGAGAGCAATGTGGAGGAGTCTCTTCTACAAGCCTTTGAAGATGTATTTGCCAATTAAGCAACGTCTGACATGAGAGTAAAGGTGGCAGGGATCCAAGCCAGAGAAATGAAAGTCAACCACTTCAGTGGCATTCATTAGCTCGACAGACATTCTTTGTGTAGCCCTGTTTCTTGACTAGTGCCAAATCCACACCCTGTTCAGGAACTCACAGAGGCTCTGGGAAAGTTTGCTCAGATAAGCTCATTATGGAAATAACACTTTGTCGCCCTTTACAATTTGCTCCTTGTTAAATCATTTTTTATCTGCTCTCGGGACTATTTGCCACCTCTCTGAAGGTGCCGTTAGCGAGACGAGGGAAGGGAAATTCCATTGTGTTTGATTTGCATGCTTCCATTCATACTAGCTGAGGAGATAACTTTTTTTAAAGAAAGCTTTTAGGTGTGCGCTCTTTGTATTTGTGCATGAGTCCATTTTCATAACTAACAGAAAGGCTGTGGAACAACCAGAGGGGGAGGTGTGTAGATTTTGGCCATCTGCGCAATGTATCTTACTTCACAGTGTTATTCCTGAGTGGGCAGACTATGATCTGCAGGCTAGATGTGACCCCAAACCCATTTTTGCAGACGTTCCTAGCAGCATACTATTATTATTCCATGGGAAAATGCTATTTTTAAAATTTGTGTGTGTGTTTATATTTATAGTTTATCAAATTTATATCAACCATTCATGACTTCATACATAGACTTTCTTCAAGAAGACCTGTCCCCAGCCTGGCTCTTCAGGTCTTCCAGTGGTGCACCTATCATTGCTGTAATTGAGTCCGTTCACCTTGTTGCTGGTTGTCCTCTTCTTCTCTTTCCTTCCATGTTTCCCAGCCTAATAGACTTCTCTAGAGAGCTCGGTCTTCATATAATGTTTACAAAATATTATAATCTGTGCCTTGAATAAGGACCCTGGATTGATTTGTTCCATGATTCATTTGGGGTTTTTTTGGCTATCCATGGTATTCCCAGGAGTCTTCTCCAGCACCAAAGTTCAAAAGCATTGATATTCTTTTTATTCTGCTTCTTCGAAGTCCAACTTCTATAGAGTGTCACAGGAAAGCCACTGCCTGCAGAGTTCTGATTTTTGTAGGTATACATACGGTATCTGAATATCTTTTCCACGCCTTCATTGCTACACTCCTAAGAGTTAGTCTGCAATGTATTTCTTGACTACTGTTTCCTTTCCTGTTGATAGCCAATCCTAAAAGGCAGAAATTATCCACCACTTCAGTCTCTTCATTGTCAGTTCTAAGACTAGTTATTGTACCTGTTGCCATTAGTTTTGCAGTTTTTATATTTCATCTTGGCTACATTTTTTCACTATGCTCCTTGACTTCCATTACCAGAGCATGCAGATCATTTACATTTTCAGCCGTCAGAGTAAGAAGTTATTGATGGTTTTTCCTCCAGTTTTAAAATCACATTCATTTTCTTCCATTCCAGCCACCCTAGAAATATATTCAGCATGTAGGTTGAATATATAAGGAGAGAGTATTCAACCTTGTCTCATTTCTTTACCAACTGAGAGCCAGTCTTTTTTGCCATCTTCCATCTAGACTATGGCTTTCTGTCCTATGCACAGTTTTGCATGAGGACAATGAAATGTTTTGGGATTTTCATTTCCCTAAGGATGTTCCACAGCTTGACATGGTTGACACAATCAAATATCTTTCTGTAACCAATGAAGCACATATGAACTTTTTGGTATTCTTTGGCTTTCTCAATTACCCAGTGTGCATCAGTAATAATGTCTCTTGTTTCTCATTCTCTTTTCTAAAGCCAGCTTGAATATCTGCATTTCCCTTCCCATGTAGGGCTCTAATCTATGTTGGATGATCCTCAATATTATTTTGCAAGCATGTGAAATTAACTATTGCACTATCGTGCAATAGTTTGCATACTTTGTTAAGTCTCGTTTCTTTGGTATTAGTATGTAGATAGACTTCTTCCGAACTGTGGACTGCTGTGTTGTTCTTCAGATTTGCTGGCATAGTTTGCTTAGAACTTTTACTGATTTTTTTCTATTACATGTAATCTTTCTGTAGTTACCCCATCAAGTCCTGTCATCTTTTGACTTGGTAATGACTGGAGTGCTGATATAACTTCATCTTCTAGCTATAGAAGTTCTTGTAAATAGGGAATATCTTCTAAGGTATCTTGGATATTGACATACTCCATTGTACAGAATTTCAGTATACTCCTTCCAAATTTTTAACATTTTATTTGAATCCATTACTATCTGTCCAGTACTTTGGCATACCAGTTCAAGGTTGGAAACTCTTTCTGAGTTGAAAATCTTTCGAAATACTTCTTTTGTCTTTCCATGTCTGTTTCTATCTTTGGTATCTTTACAGATGTCACTGTAATACTGCTTCTTGTCTCTTCTAATAGCTGTCTGACAGGGGCTCATCATCCAGCACTATATCGTCAGTCAATTTCTATTGTCTGTTCATGTGATTTACTTGGTAAAATATAGGAGTGGCTTACTATTGCCTTCTTCCATGCATTATAATATTATAACTTTGTGTTGTCACTAAAGTGATCATGTATTATCACTGCTGCCCCAATATAGGTGCCTAACTAGCTCTAGCTGCATAGCTGGGATGACCTTTGTGCCCTGAGTGGCCCTTCTGGGATTATATACCTTTGGTGTACACTCCCGCCATTCTTCACTCATCCCTCTCAGGAACACCCACACAGACCCTGTCTCCCAGCCACATGATGAGAGCATAGCAGGACGTGAGGGATGATATATAACTCTGCCCATTCTGGTAATATGATTGTGTCACTGCCAGACCCTGTAGCTCTCAGAAACTAAAAATAATAATCAAAATAAAGGATAATCATGAGCCAAAAAATGACCTGCTTCTAGTTAATCCAGGATATCTTTTGCAGACAAAACCAGAGTAAAAGGGAATGCAAGCAATACTGTCTTTGGCTGCATTTTGTATGGTTCAAGCAATTACCACCTGCTCAATTACAAATAGCCTTACCTACTGAGTCCCAGTGTAAGTATAACTGAGTGTACCTGAGTCCTACATGTAAAAATGCATGTGTCCAGCCCTCCTGTTCTGCATTTTGCAGGCAAAGCTTTTTCTAATCAGATGGTATCAATAGGATCATAAACTTGCAGATCCTACTTCTCTTAGTAGTTCATCACTGCCTACTGCCTTACTCTCAAGTTGTCTTGATTCATCAGGGAAAGTCCCTGTTTTTCTGAAAACTGTTCTTAGTATCCTCTTTAAAACTTCTTGTTGCTGTTTATTTATAGCACTTATTTTTTAGGGTTTGGCTTCCTTCATAGAATCTCTAGAAGCTGAATCTCTGAGAGATTGGGAAAAGGAAATAGATCCATATTCTTCCTGAATGCACATGTGTGCAGATAGATGTACATGCAAACAATACTGCATAACATGAAGCCTCACATTCACATTCAATAGTTGTCAAGCTTAACTTTAACACAGTTAAGGTCAGCTAATGCAGTATTTTTCAATCTGGTGCAATGCTGATATGTTGAATTACAAATTGCTTTATTATATGATTTTATTTCTTTCTTGGTCTTATATGTCACTTCAGTCTCTTGACTCTAAGCTCACATGAATCCCCTTACAGTAATTATATGCTTACATATATAAATGCAACTTATGCTAGCTAGCTATGACAAAAGCCTTAGATTTACAGAAGCCATTGTAGTTTATGAGTGTGAAATATGTGGACATTTCCCAGTGAGGCTGGGAAAATGCTGAAGGCCAAAGAATAGGAACAGAGAGATCTGTCAATAAATATATGAAATATTAATAAAATGTGATATAGACCTAAGCAAACACTATGTTCCAGAACCATCTCATGCACTAGAAAAGGGAAATAATCAGAACAAGGATGCTGGCATGGTGGCAAGGAACATCATGATGATCTTGTCAGCAGCTACCAATCTATGAAATGGAAAAAATCATGATCAGATAGCAGAAGGTGATCAAGAACTGGCTTAGAGCAGTGTGAGAAAAGGTAACAGTAGCAAAGTCTCCTTCTCCTTCTCCTTCTCCTTCTCCTTCTCCTTCTCCTTCTCCTTCTCCTTCTCCTTCTCCTTCTCCTTCTCCTTCTCCTTTTCCTTCCCTAGACTCTTTCAACAATTGAAATAAAACATGACATCTTCCCAAGTGTGGAGCCAATAAGTTTAGATAAACAATAATCATTTGAGAGGTAATTGATAAGACAGCATCATCTTGAGGAAGCTGGACAATAACAGGGCTCTTGCTTCCTTCTTCCCCACAAGACATCTCGGGTACACATATATCTGAACAGGGAATCATGTCTTAGACATCTTGTAATAGTAAGAATGAACAGGGAACATCAATATTGCATTTTTGCTAAAGTATTTATTTTGAAGCAATAAAATACCATTACAGTATATTTCGTGTTAATCTTCTATCTAGTTTCCCTTACTAGCCTTATTCAGATAATCCAGCAAAGCAGATGACCAACTTGTTTTGTTTTGATAAATAAATAAATAAATGAATGAAATTATTTTCCAAGTCTGCAATGCTTCTTTCTCAGCCAGTATAGCCAATGAGCATGCAAGCCAAAGTTGACAGGAAATGTGGTCCAACACAACAGGAGGACATCAAGTTGTAGAAATTTGTTTAAATATGTCTTTGACACATATTGAAAACAACACCTGGTTTTTAAAACCAGTGGAAGATAGTTTATTACAGAAAAAATTATATAGATTTTTAGCAAGGTATAATGGAGGGGAGGGGAGGGGAGGAGAGGAACTTGGATCAGTGATGCCTGGGCTGAAAACTGTTGGCTTTGGCAATTAATCTGCCATTTGCACATCACCAAAGAACCCTAAAAAGCAGGGGGAGGAAAGATGAAGCTCCAAAAGAAAGGATAGAAAAGGATATTGATTCCCATGAGATTGGCATATGTATTTTTTTTTTTGCCCGTAGACATACTTGTAAAATTCTTTCTAAAAACAACTTGAAATAATTGAATGAATGAATTGTTGGTTTAAATAATTAAAATAAAAACATGTAACATCCCCTATTCAGAGGAAAACCGACCGCTAACCAGTATCCGTACTTGATCTGCTGCCAAATACTATAGCAGATGAAGATCAACCCTCCAGGTCTCCCTCTGATGTTTGAGGATGTTTAAGTTGGATTCAGGTTCTGCAGCATTTCAAACAGAGGACTTTTCTCTGTACCATTGGACATTTGGCTACCCCAGATATAGATATCGATCTATTTCTGCCCTTAAAATGTTGCTGGTTTCTTGCAAAGATCATGAGGCTCATACAAGGCACTCTTGGGATAAGGCAGTGTTGTCCAAACTTGGCCACTTTAAGATGAGTAG
This sequence comes from Liasis olivaceus, assembly GCA_030867105.1. Taxonomy (NCBI): domain Eukaryota; kingdom Metazoa; phylum Chordata; class Lepidosauria; order Squamata; family Pythonidae; genus Liasis; species Liasis olivaceus. The sequence continues at coordinate 195,252,673 of CM061349.1, forward strand.
ACTTCAACTCCCAGAATTCCTGGGAGGAATGGCTGGCTGGGGAATTCTGGGAGTTGAAGTCCACTCATCTTAAAGTGGCCAAGTTTGGACAACACTGGGATAAGGAGACAGCTCCTTGTGCAGTGAAACATCCTTCAGTGCACTCCTGCTGAAATAGTAAATGTCAATGGATTTTTCTGAGTGCAATAGAAGAAGAAGAATTGCTTTGTAGAAAGCCTTATTATGTAGTGTCAAAGCTCTAATTTTTAAGCATAATTGGCCCATTAAGAGGATGTCTTATTTCCATGTTTATAACTTTAGACTGTCCTTGAGAAGCAAGCAGCTCTGAGTTATGTACCACAAATAATGATCAAGGATGTTTTCCTATCAACGTGATATCCTGCCAACACGAGTGTGTTTATTATCCTATTGCCTTGCATCAAGTTAAAGAATCCATCTACGCTGTTAATAGTTCTCCCATCACAAAATCTCAGAACATGCTTTGCAAAAACAAGGTGAGGTTAATTCATCCAATCTGTTAGACTGGACAGTAACTACATTTGTTGTTATATTTATAGCTAGGCCTTCCTCCAAGATTGGAATGGTACTGATACTATCACATCATCGAAGTAGTTAAGCCCATATTTCTTTCAAAAATTGGGCTGTCCTAAGCAACTTCAGGCAACTTTTTCTAGAATCATTATATATGGGGCAGGCAGGCCATGAATTTGGAAAACATCAGCTTCAAATAACTGACGTCAACACAATGGACTCACTTTGCTCTTTATTCTCACATAAAGGACATTTATTAGGGCACGTGAGTTTATTGCAGTAGAACAAATAGGTGCTATAACAATATGTTGCTGAATGAAGGATCCCTGTTCAAGGTTCTAGCTAGTTGTGAGCTGTTTCTTTTCCCATGATGCTTTCTCAAGAGTTAACTAGAACTCCATGATCACTAAATCTTCTTCATGCAGTTACTAGACTTTCTCCCCCAACATATTTTTTTCCCCTCCTAAAAGTGCATTTGTACTTTGCAAACCTTGGAATTCCACTGAGCCACTAGGGTTATTTACTGTTTGTGGCGTCCAGACTTAAATGGATCTTTATTTGTAAGGTCTGGTTTTGCTGGAAAGGTTTTTCTTTCCTTTTGCTTTTCTGAGGCACATCTCTTTGTTCGTTTATTTTATTGCTCTCGCTTTTTATAGTGGAAAGGGCCCAGAGTCATTGGAAGTCGGGTTCTTTTTTAAAAAAATCTAAACAAACAAACAAATAAATAAATAAAATGGATATTACAATGAGCTTTATTAAGAAGAAACAAACAAACAGTAGAAATCTTTCATCTGAATGAGCTGTTTCAAAGCCGGTTAGACATTATACATTAAGTCAGCATTTTGCAACCTGAGTACCTTTCAGATGCATCTTTGACTTCCAGGGCTTCACAGCCATCATGGCCATTGCTGAGCATTATGGGAATTGGAATCCACCTATCTGGTAGGTGCCAGCTTGGGAAGCTGCGTTAAACCCTGCTGTGCTTGGCTTTTCTATTCTCAGGTGAACTCGATTAGGGCCAAGACTGCAATTAGGCCTCCCAGTTTTAACCACAGTATTGTCCTGACTTCTGTTTTGTTTTTTTCTGTTCTGGTCATGGTTTCCCATGGCGGTTAATTTACGCTTAAGCATGTAGCCATTAGTCCACCCAGAAAAAGAGGTGGAGCAACCACAGTGGGGAACAATTTCTGCAATATCTCTGCTGCTCCAGTTTATTTTCCACCCTTGTCCTTCAGTGGGTGGGTGGTAAATTTGGTTAAAAGATAAAGAGACCAAGAGAAAGATGCAGTAATTTGGATTCTGGTCAGGCCTGGATTAAGGCCAACTGATGCCCTTAGCATAGCTCAACCATGGTGCCCCTCAGCCCTTCCATTGCTTAACTGACAAACGTTAAGATTCAGTAGGTGCTGAAAACTGAAGTTGAGCGTGGCAGGGAAAGCGTTAAAGGTATGAAAACTAGGGGAAAAATCTCTGTGATAACCTCCTTCCCCTGGTGCTTATTTTGTCTGATGGTTAATCGAGGGATGATTCTGGTACTGTCAGCCCTTCGAGGTAGTCCAAACAAAAAGCACAACCATGAGTATGAACATTACCTTTATTGTAAGGTTTGTTTAACAGAATCTGAGTCAATCTGGTACCTTTTGCATGACTTGTTGTCATTGTTGTCTAGTCTGTGGCTCTTCCTCCTCTTTCCCAAGGTCATTCCCGCAGACCATTACCAGTACTGAGCAGGGAGGTGGCCTTGCTAGCCTGTGATGCACTTAGAGGAAGAGAAGAGAGTGACATGGTGTGTTCCTCAAATTGGAGAGGAACAAAAGAGGAGGTTGGGAGAGGAGGCTAGAATGAGGGAACAGCACTACAGAATAAGTTTCTTCCTGTTGTTGTTGTTACAGCAATATAACCGCTCCGTAACTCCTGCTTGAAGAAGCTCCTTGACATCTTTTCATGTGGGATAGTATAGAACTGCTCTCAGATGAGACCTGCAAGATCCAAAATGACAAAAGGAGCATCATGCTGCTGTGACACAAGCTTTGCTCTTTCAGATGGGTGTGCAATGTCCAGTCACACATATAAAAGGGGAGGGGTGAGCTTGTGCCGCATTGGGTGTGACTTTGCTTTTGTCACTGGTGCTCCCTCAGGTGGACACTGATGTCTGCCCCCTTTCCAGTCTCCATTACACAACCCTAAGAACCTGCCAATTGTGACAATTATTCCCCTCATATATACCAGAAGCAAGAAGGCTCTTGAAAATGGAAGACACAAATGAGGGAACATCTGACAGGCAAGCCCACAATTTCATGAGGAAAAAAGAGAAGATAAGGAAGAGTATTTTTCTCTGTATCATGGGCTTTACACATTTGATAATATTTTGCCTATTATTACCAAGCTATTGTATCTATGGTAATAAATCCAAGCACATATGGAAGTGTATATGTGTTTTGTACATACAGACACACCCACACTGTATAGGAAGGAAGCATGGGACTGAAGCAAAGACACCTGGCCAAGTCCTTCCTGAAAAATTAAGGATGCAAGAAAAGGGCAAATTGAAAATAGCTGCCACAGCCATGTTCACAGAGGCTATTCACATGAAATCTGTGTAATTATCTTCTCCGTTGTTGAAGTAAAAATAGTTCTTCACTATTAATGGAATATCAGTGGCAACATACAGGGATATTTGCTATCTCGGGTCTGCAGGCCTCTCATGAAGAGACCTCAGTCGCCCAGTTTGGATGGTGAAAGTTTGACCTTTCTATGTCTGCTGGAGAAAAAAATGTTTCACTGCTTCTGTTTTGCACAACATAAACAAGTGTGGAAGGAAAATAAAATATTTTATATTAATATGCCCGATCTGGTTGTATTTCACCTTCACTGGAATTTGAAATGTAGGTAGCATATTTTAATATTTCTGACTGTTAACAAATTCATGGGCATTTGACTGCACATGATTTCTAATGGGCAGTCCTATCATTTTTTCCAACTGTTTTTATCAAAACTGGAGTAAATGGACCTTTGAAATGGGTGGATGGGGAAACAAATGAAGTATTCAATATTTTTTCCATTTTATTTGGTTTTGAAAGAAGCATCCAAACTAGTCTCAATATTATTTAAATCACATAATTTCTTGTAAGGATTTATTAGAAATCTTTAACAAAGAATTCTAAGCATATTTATAAAATGATAGAATTGAAAAAAAAATGTTTCAAACAGATATCCTTAAAAAACAATTTGCTTGTAAGCAGTGTAAGTTCATTCTCATCTGGTCTTAGACTTTGCTTAAAGAATGTTTAAAAGTTTTTTACAATTCTCTGTCATTCTTTATAAGGAACCTAATGGGACTTTGGAGAGGAAAGGAAACATTAACGTACAGTGAGACTGATGGATAGAATTGCTAGTACAATTTTAGCCTTGTGTGGGATTTACAATGCAAGCATTTAACTTATGGCCACAAACTACGGAGAATGTCACCTGTTATTTTGTAAGTAGTGTCATATTGTAAAATTGCATCATTGCCTCTAAACCACTACACAATGATTTGAGCTCCTTCAGTATGTTCTTTGGTAGCTGGCTAGCCTAAATCCTTGTTTAGGAGACTCTAAAAAAAGTGTGTGTACATTTTTCAATTAATTTTTAATTTAAACAATAGATGAATACAAAAGCCTTCCTCAAATTTTGTTTTAAATAATATTATTTAAAATTTAAATAATAAAATTGTATATTATTAAAAATAGTAAACATTTAAAATGTTTAAAACAGGAAAGGGCTCAAATCCTGGCTCTGCCAGAAGGCCTGGGGGCCAGAGGGGGACCCGCACCTGTGGAGATGGCTGGTGGGATGATGGGTTGTCCCCCCCCCCCCCCCCCCAGCATCTTACAGGTTTTTTAGGGCTAAAATCATAGGAGGTTTTTAGGGCATTTTTAATATATGTTTTTTTAATTATTTATAGATTTTAGCCATGTCCGGAGAGACCTGTGTTTTTTCTTCTTTTTTATTATTGTGAGCCGCCCAGAGTCACCCGTTGGGGGAGATGGGAGGCATACAAGCCTGAAAAATAAATAAATAAATAAATAAATAAATAAATAAATAAAATTTTAAATAATAAAATTTAAAATGATTCAGATATATCACTTAAAAAGACAGAAGTGGTAGATCTTCACTGGTCGCTAACATGGTCACAGATATTAGATAATAGGTTCATGGCACTAAGCCAATCTTAGTCCATACAGCACACAGAATTTGATTTCAGTTTTAGGCACAGAAAGTGAAAAGACATTGTTTTAAAAACTATATATATTCCATGAAAATGGGCAGCTGTCCTAACACACATTGATTTTAAAATGATAGGCCTGCAAGGAACCAGAAAAAGTATTTCATGCCCCAGGTTCAGTCAAAGGGCGCAATGGATAATACCCCAAAACAAAACAAAGCAAAAGAAGTAAAATGGACGCCTATTAGAATTGGAAATCCTACCAAGTTTAGCACATACACAAAATAAAGCTTGCTTGCAGTTTTAATCAAAAGGGAAGAGAAGTATTTGCAAGCCATAAAAAGTAAAGATATGACATAGTTTATTACAGCTTTCTTCTGGATATACCTATCTGGATGCATATATACATCCTAACTTTGAAATTTCTACTGCTAAGTGATACCAATACTGCTAGGCTGTGTCAGGCCTAGTCCAAGGAACTCCAGGAGACCGTGCAGATTCAGTTCAGCAATGTTTATTAGCTACAACCTCTAGCAAGAATCTTCCCAGACTGAAACTGGTTCCCACAGCAGCCAGTGGAAACAGAGTGAATTCCTCAGGGAGGTGCCAGCCTCATCCTCTTATCTCTTCCCCGCCCCTCAGGAGATGAAAGAGCATGTTTCCCTCCCTGAGTCTGGCCTTCATAATTCCATTCCATCACAGGCTGATTGATAGGAATGAGTCTTTCATTGCACCTGTATGTCTGAAATACAGACGGTGTTCATACGTTTCTGTAAAAAAGAATGCTTGCTTTTTTGTTGCATAGTATGTTGCATTAACTCAGCCATAGTGGTTTGTAAATCGTGATTTATAGAAATTGTGGTTAAGCAAAACATGGCTTGATATGCTGTGCACAAGCAGTGGACTAGTAGTCTATTAAAGGAACAAGGTGGCCACCTCTCAGTGATGATCACTAATAAATCTATGATTTTGTGTGATACAAAGAGTAAGAAGTATAATCTGCAACCACAAATTAGGTAGCAGCTAGCAGTCTTCTGATCTGTTGCAACTTAACATCAAATTGGGTCATGTAGAAATAGTTTCATTGCCGTCCACTGGTCTTCCCTAGCAGATTTTGCTTCTGCCTTTATGTCAAGCTTGACACATAGTGGTGGTGGAGGGTAACTGAAGACACTAGTGGAGAGGGTGATCCTGTACCAACCCAATATGCTCTGCAACAGGTCATCTGACCTCGCCACCACAGTAATAGGTGGTGAAGTGTTTTAGATTTTGCATACTTTAACATTGATGAGTCAATATCATATGATGGTGTATGTGTATGTGTGACTAGGAGTTACTTCTATTACAGTACAAGAAATGATGACCTAAGACTAAGATGAGATCAGTGTTGTGTTACCAAAGGGAATTATTTGGGGTTGTCACAGCCTTATGGTGCTGATCTAAGCTGCAATTGGAGAAGGAGTCTTTGGCTGTTAATTTCCATTGATGTAAATAGGAAGCCTTCAGTGAATCATAACTTTGTCACACAGTGATTAATTTTGCAAATGATTAAATATAGGCTTAAAAATAGATAGGTTTAAAAATTCTTGGCTTTAGGTTTGCCTCTGTATAGGTATAGCATGACCATTTTGTCCTTTTTGTAGTGTCAGCAAAGCTTTGAAGCTGATCTTTCTGAGAAGCAGCCCTAGCCCAGGAAATATCCACACGAAGCTTCTCCAAATATTTGCACAAATGAGTCCCCTAAAATGTAAAAGCACATCATGAAAAATTAAGGACAAGTTCTATATTCGTGGTTCATCTGCCTAACCACCAGACTTCAGCAAAATGAATCAGACATACCTCTCAAGAAATAGGGAAGGAAAGATGATAGACCATGTATGAAATACGGGTGCTATGAATGGTCAAGGGCCTGGAAATTATTTATCTGGCTCTTCATTAAAGCCTGGAATTATTAGTAATAAAAAAGGAAATGTACAGTGTGTTTTTGTGGTGGTTTCATTTAATATCTAGGTAGAATGAAGACACTTTAAAGCTTTTATGAAGCATTTATGTCTTGTTACCATTTTTTTTAACCTTTAGCTAATTACAAGACAGTCTTTTACAAGTCATAGGGGTTGACATGAAAGAAACCACTAATAAGATGCTTATTTCTTCCCATTAAAATTGCCATATGCAAGTTTTGTTAAAGCATTGTATATATGTTTAAAAGCAAAGTCATTTTATGGTGAAAAGCCTCTGGTCAAACGATAGGTTCTTCCTCTTTTTAAATGTTTTTAAAGCTTAATTTGCAATAGTTAACTTTATGGTGTGTGTTAACAGATGTATTTGAAAAGCAGGAGTGTTGTATATTTTTGCGTTAAGTTGTTTCTTAATGGTTACATTATCCCTCTGAGTAGGTTTGCTTTCAGTTATTGAAACTTCACCTAATACAACTTCATAGAAAATGATAGATTTATCTCAAACATGGCAATTTCTCAAAAGGTGAAACAAATGTGAAATAGCTGAAGATAGACTGCAGTTTTACTCATAAGGTAAAATACACTTTGCAATAATGTGTCCTAGTCCATAAGCAACAAAACGTTGAAATGTGCCCTTCCTTTTCAGAAAAGTGAAAAGAAAGAGCTATAGTCCAAGATGTATGCGCTCATAAGAACTTTCAAAGATTCTACTGGATCAAACTGAACATACATCTGCTCCAGAATCCTGCACCACAGATGATGAGTCCTAGAGATCCATCAGTGGTTCTTGAAAGATGCAGCTGATCCGGCAATTAGTATTCAGTATTATGATGTCATATAACCAATCTCCATAACTATATCTAATATATTTTTCAAAATAACAGAATTAGTTCTATTGCCAGTGAAGTGGACAACAATATGCTGAGTTAAAGTGTAGACTCTAGTTTAAGGTTCCTAGCTTGCATGGAATAGCATGAACTTGCTTGGAATAAAACTGGGCTTTGGTAGTGCTTGTGGAATACTGCACAAAATGTGCTAAAACTGACTGATAATGTGTGCTTACCACTAGCAGTGAATGGTGCAGGAGACAGGGATACAATTAGGGTTGCTAATCTAGTCTGCTTACTAAATCTTACTAATCTAGTCTCTCTTACTAAAAGGCATTAAGTGGAAGTTTTGATTGACCAAAGCCAGGATGGGCAATGAGGTCAATATCTATGGCCCACCTGGTGACCCCATGAAAGATTATAACTTGGAATGTAAGGGGAATAAATAGTAAAAGCCTGAATTAATAAATGAGATTAAAAAACAAAACAGATATGTTGTATACCTGTAAAAGGAAAATAATGGAATAATAGATCTGAATGATGGTGGTTAAATTGTGTGGAGTGGGGTTTAGTACCTGCATGGAAGTGAAGATATAGGTTTAATTATGAATGAACAGTGTAAAGCAGAAAATATGAATTGTTGTCATCTGGATTGTTGTGGGTATTTATGAGAATAGGAATTTGTAGACTGAAGATTGTATTGCATGTTGTATACCAGTGAATGGTGCTAATGAACGCCTCATGAGGTTTTCAGGGTGTGAATGAGAGAGTAGGCCTTCTCTATAATAGTCCCCTACCCACTTTATGGTATTCAGTACTCTCTCCCCAGAAATATATGTAGCCTCCACTTTGCTGCATTTCTGTAAAGAAGTTAAAAATGTTTAAATGCAATGTGTGGGCACCTATCTTCAATTTTATTTGGGGTTTTGTCCTTGCATTTCTTTGTAATTATCTTTTGTTGTTGATGTTTATTTGGATGTAGATGATGATGATGATGATGATGACGATGATGTTTGATGTTGTTTACCCAGAGTTCTTGTGGGATTGGGGCAGGTTATAAGCATTGTAGAATGAATGAACACATTTTGAGAAAAAAAATTGTGCAGCATCCTGAATGAATGTGATCTGAGATAAAGGTTATTTGTTGAATGACATGAATGGATGGGTGAGAATGAGACTGAGTACAGAAGAAGTGATTGAGACACTCAAGAGATGAAGAATGAATGAAGATGGTGAAAAAGTCTGTGGATGAGAAAGAAAAACATGACATATAATAAAACCTTGATTTAGTTGACTAATAGAATGGGAACAAGTGCACATTAAAGTCCAATATCCATTAAATCAGGACTTTTTCCAAACTTCGACAACAACAATAGAGCAAGACTAATGAGGAAGGCTGGCACATTGCCCCCTCTCTCCTCCCAATGCTCAGCAGTTCCTAGCATGGCATACCCTATCAGCCAGTCCACCCCAACCTTCCAGCGCCCTCCCTTCCCCCAACCGCTGTTGCTGCTGCTGCCAGTGTCCAAATGTTGCACATTCCTGTTTTCAGCAGATGTGATCTGCTAAATCTGAAACCCGCTTCACTGAGCTCCATTAAATGGGAGTGTGGCAAAAAATGAGTATAAGATAAAATTATTATTTGCAAAAATGGAATCAAAGAAAGTGACGAATGGTTAAGATTAACATACAGAAAATACTTATTTATTTATTTATTTATTAATTAAATTTACCCCCCCGCCCATTTCCCCCTAATGGGGGACTCTGGGCGGCTCACAACTCATTAAAACAATAAATAAATATACAATTTATATTTATATAATATAAAACATACAATATAGAGCAATTTTGATGAAAATAGAAACATGTTTTGGAAGTAGGTGATAAGGGCTAAATAATGAGACTTCAACAAGGAATTAAGAATAAAGGTGACAAAGGAAGTGCTAGAAGGACTGTTTTAGAGATCTGAATGGGAATGATAGCGATATGCTGAGAGCAGAACTGAAATGAAGGCTATAAATGTTAGGGTACAAAAATGATGAAGAGGAAAGAAGTGCTATGGAAATATAGAAAAATAGCAAGGCTGCATGTGTAGACGGTCTAAGTTAAAAAAAATAAAATATGGATGTGGTTCACTTATGGAATAGTTATGCAACTTTTTAAATATGTGTGTGAAGGCTGCATGTGGGGCTGACAGTTGGAAGAACGCCGTTACTACAGTGAATAATGATGCTGTAAATTAGAATTAATTAGATTTCCTGCCTTTGAATTCCTTTTGCTTACTCTTTTTTCCCCTGTACATTGTGTTACATTACTTATTCCAGAAAGGCTCTGCATGAGGGACATCTATGTATTATGCCTAGAGCTGAAGAAACGTTGCTATGATACATCTCTATCACATGGCGTATCAGAAGAACATGGGAATTTTTAAAGGAATCCAAATACTTCATGGAACAGTTGAAATATTTATTATAAAATTACAATTTTATTATTTATAAAAATAAATATTTATTTATTAAATATATTGCTTTTTATATTCTCAGTGGCTTGGTAGGTACATGCTGATTTCTTTAGTCTGGACTACCATCTTATGCTATCTGAATTATAGATAACCCTGCAACAAAAATGCTTAGTTATATCAGGAAAGGGCAACCTGTAACCCTCCAGATGTTGCTGAACTGCAATGTCCAGCAATCCTGGCATACACAGCTAATTGTGTTGGATGCTGGAAATTGTAGTTTAACATCATGGTATATGGACCTTTTACCAAAGAGAGACCAGTTCTATTTTGATCTGCGTACAAATGAAATCTTCAAAAACTTCCACATTGATTGTGGGCAGAAACTGGGGGGAGGAGGGGAGGAGAACAACCATTTCACTACCATTTTTCCAGAGGAAAGATAAACTCTCCAATAGATATAAGGTAGATTGTGTAGGTATTATGTTTATTTTGAACTCCAGGCACTTTGTTTGCAAACTCCTCTCTCTGGTGGGGGTGGGGGGGTGGGGGGGCAGGTTGGGTGTAATTCATTCAAAGAAATCTTAGCTGATTAATCATGCAAGTTTTAGGCTGTATTCCAGATCTGTCCAGCATGACCCGAAATGCACTGTTTCTTTCACGTAAAGAGAAATCTACTCATTCTGCCAATGCTTCATTCTGCAATGTCTTGCACTACATTTCAGGTAATTCCAAAGAGCCTCCACACTTCTCAACCACCTGGTAAGGGCCATTAGCAACTATAAGATGGAGAAGGTGGAGAAAACTGTATCCTTATGGTTCATAGAATTCAATTAATCTATGAAATCAGTGCATATATTTGCATAGGAATAAAATAATGGCCTGGAAGAAAGTAAAGCTTTCCATTCTGATTTTGGAATGGAATCATAGGGCAAGAAGCAACAGTTCCTTACATTTGAAAGAGAGGATGTCACTTCTTTGAAGAATGCTTCTTATCCCCTAAAGTATTTGTATTAAAATAATTAAGTTATTAAGCTTAATTATTAAATAATTAAGCCTGCTTGATTTAATTTTTAGTCCAAAAAACAAACCAATATAGTGCCTGAAACAACAAGCCTTGCACATTTACCAGAGAGGAGGTCTCAGTAAACTCAGTGGGATTCATTTCTGAATAGACATGCATAGGATTGCATGGAAGGCTGCAGCGTTTCTGCTGGAAGAGTTTCTTTTGCTCCTAGATGGCTCGGCACCCATGTTTCTGCACACCATTGACTCTCTTTGGCAACTGTCATTCTCTGTTGTGATGAGAACTTTTGTGTCACTCATCCTCCCTGACCCTTTGCTTCAGCTACCCTGGCAGGTCCTAAGGGCAATGCTGGATTTAGGGCTTCACATTCCCCTCTCCTTAACCCATTAGTTGCAAAGCTGACAGGAATCTGTCACTTTCTTCCTCATTGAGCACAGGCTGTTTTCTTTCTTTTGTTTTCAGGGTGGGGCAGTGATTTTTGCTTATTCTCCTCCATAACTCAGAATAAGCAAGGCAATCACAGACTGTTTTCAAATTACTTTTAAGGAATTGGGAAGTGGACATGGTGATGGTGGTAGTGGTGCGGAAGTGCCCTTGATCAACCTTCCTCAAATTATTGCCTTTCGGGAATGGTGGACTTCATCTGTCATAATCCCTGAATTAGTTGTGTTTGGCAACATAACTATATCTATTTTAAAAGCTTAGTATTTCTGAAGAATATTAATCCAGTCTTCAACTTCACCCCAAATTCTTTTCTCCCACTGATTCTTTTCCTTAACTTTTATAGCACTTTTTTTTTTTTAACCACAACAAAAATTTAGCTTAAGGAAAACATTAGAAAAACCTTTTCATCATCCAAACAAATCCTTCTAACAACTGCTTCATTCTTATCTGAACTTTCAAATCTTCTCTAGTAACAGAATAAAAATGGAGAGCTAGGACAGCTATGAAGTCCAGAATGAATAGTACTGTAATCTTTTAAATAAGGCTATAACCTTTTAAAACAATAGATGTAATTTAATTGTTTTCAATAATAATTTTAAAATTAGATTTTAAGAAATGAAAAATTAATTCAAAGAAATTCTACATATATAATACATACTTATCATGTAATATCTTATGGGGTAAGCACTGTTATGCAAAGTATAGAAACAGAGTAATAAATAATAAGCAAAGGAAATTAAAGATATGAGATTTTTAAAAAAAGAGGAAAAATAATCTGGTTTACAATAACACCACTCATTATATCTTTTTATCCTCCCAACCATCCTTACTTCCACCACACTCCCATACCTTTGCCTTTTGCTCTTTTAGCTACTTACCTCTCTCTTTTTGAGGATCTCATTAATTCCATCCAATCATGACTTTCTTAACCTTCCCTTTCCTCTCAACCCATACACTCTTCCTTTATGTATTTGTTCATTTGTTTCGGAAGCTGTCTGATTCTAGAATGACTCTATGCAGGTTGCAGTTTAAAAGAAAAAAAAACAATGAAAGAAAATCTGAAGCATCTAGACGATCATATCCCTTATAAAAGCCAAACCCAGCAGGGCTCCACAGTGACCCTACCCCATGGCCTGACAGAATAGCCACCTTTTTAAAACTACAAAACTACCTTGGCATCCTTCTTTCACATTGGTTCCTTTTGTAGTCAGTCCACATTCATTCAGCACCCACTCATTTATGACTCTATCACTTCTGATTTTACCATGCACACTTCTTATATAACCCATTCCCACTGCATTCAATTTACTTTTATGTTGCTCCTGACATACCCAGCTCTCATTTCACAAAGCAAATTGGGCTGAAGCATGCATGACCCTTTTCACTTATTTTGAGAAACATTCATTCCTCACAACAGACCACACACCCAACAGAAGAGAATATATGTAGCTCAGGGTTGAACTGTGGAGTTTGTGGTGTTTTGAACTACCTCAAAGCAGAAGATAGAGCAGACCTCAAGACCATCACAATCCTCCCCATGGACAAAGGCCAAACCACTGTTATCATAGACAGAACACAAAACATACAGAAAGCCAAAGCCAACTACTGAAGGACAAGGAAACCTACATCCCGGTAAACACCAATCCAATACAGAAACTGGACAACCTGATCAAAAGAACCCTCAATGACCTAACCAAGAAAGGTCAAATCACAAAAGAAGAACAGTGGCAGAGGAAAATCAGTGGACCCATCCTCCCACATGTCAATGGATGCCCAAAAATACACAAGCCCAACATACTTCTTTGTCCAATTACATCATTACCAGGGACCCCAACATACAACATAGCCAAAGAACTTACAAAAAACCTGGACATCTCATGGAAGGGAGCAAATATTCCATCAACTCCCCACTACAGTGTCTCCAGAAAAGACCTAAGAATAGAAGAAGATGAAATGATGGTTTCATTCAATATCACAGCACTCTTCATGTCCATAGATCCAGAACTAGTGAAAGAATCGATTGTAGCAGTACTGTACAGTACACCCAATCTAACCAAATAAACTAAGATTGAAATACCCAGACTCATTGAACTCATAAACTTTTGCCTCACTACCTACTTTCAGTTTGATGGACAAATATACCAGCAAATCAGAGGAACTCCCATGGGATCACAACTCTCAGGATTCATAGCAGAGACCAGGATGCAGTATCTAGAAGCTATGGATCCATTATGTAGATGACACCTTCATCATAATAAAAAAAGAACAACTAGAGAAGGTACATGATACAATCAACAACATCTTCAAAAGAATAAAATTCACAAGGGAAGAAGAAAACCAAAACACACTACCCTTCCTGGATATCCTCACCAACAGAGGAAACAATGGCAAATTAGAAACTCAAGTCTACTACAACCACTTGACATCACTGTAGCATGCAAATCAACTAAAGCCCTCCAAAATGTCTCAAGCAAACTAAAAGACCCAATAGCCCAAGAAGAAAATACAAGAGTCATCTACAACTTACAATGCAAGGACTGAAACCAACACTATGTAGATCAGACAGACAGAAGACTAGCACAGCGCATGCACAAACACCAACTAGCAGTCAGAAGACATTATGAAAACTCCTTAATCTCACAACACATGGACAGACTCAATCACAGTTTCAACTGTGATACTATCAGCATTTTAGATCAAGCCAAATCCAAAAGTGCTAGGGAATTCCTAGAAACCTGGCATTCAGATAAATCAGCCATCAATAGACACATAGAGATAAACCACATATACATACCATTCAAAAGAGACCAATAGAAAACTAGGAAAGAAACAAAAAGATTAGACCACTTCCCCTTCAGCAGCCAACGTTCAGATAAGCAGGAATAAATAGCAGACAAACAATCAGGCAGAAAACAATATTCTAATCAAGGAACCACCAAGGAATAAACTACACCCCCCACAAAAATGGCAGGGCAAGCCATTATATATAAACAGGCAGCAAACCCCACATTCACTCGCACTGATGATGTTATCTAGTTGGGAAATGAAATGTCTGCAAGCAAATAACCAAGCTCAGAGAGCACCAAGGACTCCACAGACTACCCACTACCTTTTTGCCAGATTCTGCATGTTTTAATTTTTTTCCATCCGTCATCCCATCTTTAGTAGATATTCTACCATGGTACAAAATTACTTGCTTTAGTTTTTCTCCATGTAATATTAAATAATATATTAATAATAATACTAATAATATGTTAATAATAATATATATTATAAAAATAATAATAATATATATTAAATAACCAAGGGTGCATCACATACAATTTTCTTACACTTTGTTCAAAGTTCAGTCGTTCACTAAACATGCTGTTTATTCTCACGCTTGCTTTTCTTCCATCATATAAGGCATTAAGCAATCAACCTTCAACTTCATATTTACACAAAACATTCTATAATTCAAACCTATTCACGTTCTCATACACTTTTTCTAAATCAACAGATATAGCATAAAGTTTTCCTTCTCACATTCATACATTTCTCAATAATCTGTTGAAGAGCAAAAATCTGCCTAGCATAAAGCTGCACTGCAGTTCCCAAATGTTGCTCACTGATACTCTCATACGCTTTCATTCAGAATTCTGCCAAATACCTTCCCACACACACTTAACAACCTAATCATGCTGTAGTTTTTGCATTCACTCTTGCTGTCTTTCCCTTTGTATAGGTGATAATGATTGTGTCCTTTCAAACATCAGGCACATGCTAAACATATTTTAACATTTCACCTGGGAAGTGGTCAATGCTTCTTTGGGAGAAGGAATACTGCTACCTGCCTTGAAAGAGGCAATGGTGTGCCTACTCCTGAAGAAGCCTTCTCTCAGTCCAGATGTTTTAGAAAATTTCTGTCTGATGTCCAGTCTTCCCGTTTTGGGGAAGATTTTGGAGAAGGTGGTGTGACATCAGTTGTAGAGCATCTTAAAGACACAGATTATCTGGTCCCCTTTTGGTGGGATTTAGACCTATGTGTGGGATGGAAATCACATTGGTCACTGTAATGGGCGTTCTGCATTGGGACTTGAATAGGTGGAATGTGGTCCTTCTGGTGCAGGTAGAACTCCCTTATGCCATCAATCACAGTATCCTTTTGGAGAACCTAGAGAATTGAGAGTTGGTAGCACCATTTTATGATGATTCAATTCTAATAAGAATAGACACTTCTAGTCAGTAGTGGTGGGGGAAAGGTGGTTGAGCTTAGTGCTCCTTTGTGAGATGCCCTAGGGCTTGGTTTTCTCCCCTGCTGTTTCACATCTATATAAAACTGCTGGGGGAAGTCATTTGTCAGTTTGGGGTAAGGTATCATCAATATGCTGATGATACTAAATCATACCCGGATTAAAATGGAGATACAGTGATGGTCTTGACTGAAGGTTTGGGGGATCCAATGGAACAAAACAAGTTGAAACTACAACTTTGCAAGCTGGAGCTTCTGTCTATCCCCAGATCATGTCTCTCTATGGACTCCAGTGTTGGTTCTGGCTGGGGTTGCAGGTCCACAGCTTGGGAGTTCTCCTGGATTCAAAGCTGTTGCTTGATCAGCTGGTGGAGTGTGTGACCATGGAAGCCTTTGCCCAGCTTAGGCTGATGCACCAGTTGCAACCCTTAATGGAGGGCAGGATGTGGTAACAATAACTCACACTATCATTACCTCCACTGCACTGTACGTGCGGAGGGTTTGGAAGAATACTCAGACCTTGCAACTGATGCAGAATGCAACAGCCTGTCTGATGGTGAATGAGACTTGCTTCAGCCATATGACAGCTGTTTTGCAGGCACTTTATTAGCTACCATTAGGTTTCTGAATATAATTCAAACGGCTGGTTTTAATTTCTAAAGCCCTATGTGGCTTGGTTCCCAGGTACTTCAGAACTGTTTCTTTCAAATAGAATCTGCCCACCCTGGGTGATCAACCTGGGAGAGGATGCTTCAGGTTTTCCTCTCCAAGCAGTTTGGGGAAAAGGATAGTGGCCCCAATGTTTTGGAGGAGCTTCCCTCCAAAGATTCTATCCACCCCTATCCTACTATCTTTCTGGAAGACAGCAAAGACTGTTTTAGTCTGTGGGGACATTTGTGAACATGGTTTATAGGGACAGCTGATGAAGACTGGTTGACTTTTGTTAAAATCTTTCAGACACTACTGGGCTTTTAATAGTTTTATGCTATTGTACTATTTTGCTTGTTTTCTCCGTTTTTATGACTGTTAATTAATTAGAAACTTATGGAATAGATGATAGATCAGTAATGAAAATGAATAAATAAACCCACTTTCATTGCATCCTTCTTTCTTTCAACAGATACACAATATATCTATTTTAGTTTCATTTCACTTTGTTCATTCATGCTCTTTACTTCTTATTCATCTTAGATTCCAGGTCAGTTTTCCATATGCCACAGTCATCACCAGATAGTCCCAAGATATTGACCACTACACTTTTCATGGCTTTGTTCAATCCAAGTTTCACATAATGCTTTAGGTTACCAGTCTTGGTCACACCTGTGTTATGTGCACCAAGGATCTCTAATCTAAGTTTAACTTGCAAGTCAACATAACTGTTGTCTGCATCCCAACCACTACAGAATACTTATGGCGTATTGTCACACACTGAAGGAAATTCTAGTGTGTTTAATTCTGCCTCATGACTAACTCTCAGACAAAAGGTGCCACTCACTAAAGGGCTTCTGTGGGCCACCTATAAAAAAAACTGCATGGTACGACTGCTCTGCCTTTCCCTCTTTAAAGGATATTTTGTGGAAAGGGGAAAAATATGGCAGAGAAAACATGGCAGAGCTACAAGTAGAAGACAGCCTGTAATCACCCTAAAATAACATGAATAAGGAAGGGTGATTGAAAGATAAAAGCCCTTGAATATGCGCACAATATGGTAAAATTAATATTACTTAATATTCTAACACAGAGGCAACGTGTTTATTTCCCTGTATGTTAGTTGACTGGCGACTCCCTCCTTTACCCTTGCCATCATTTCAAGACTCTGCAAATTCCATTTTGTTGTTGTTGTTTGTTGTTATGAAAACAATAACAAGCCACAAGCCAAAACGGCTTGAGCAGGTACCTTCAAAATCAGATCTCATTGGAATGCAAGGCCTGCCTTTGTTCCAAGCCACTTAAAATGCTTTTAGCTACAGCTTTCCTTTGAACAAAATCCTGTCCAAATTGTATTAAAACCAAAGATAAATCTTCCCTTTCAGATTGTGTGTGGGTTGTTCCCCCCCCCCCCGCCCCAAACTTCTGTGCACTGAAGAGAGAAAGAGAGAGAGACCCGAATTCTTGCCTACTTCAAGAAACCTTCTTCGAGTAATCCCTTGAGCTTCCCTACAGGGCTTAGATTTCCTAATGGGTGCTTTGATGACAGAAGATAAGAGGCAAAGGTACCTTTATTCTCTCAGAAATGGCTCCGAATAAACAACCTTGATGATTAAGGCTCATAGAAATACCTGGAAGATTGATAGCTTGAAACCACTGCTGAGTGAATGAATAACTTCCCCCTTTCGTTTCAAAAGCTAATATTTGCCCACATTTGCTGCCTTTTAAGAAAGTGCAACTTTTCTCTCCCGCTCCACTCCTTTAGTAACGAGTGTGGGTCAGGAACAAACAGACACCGGTCAGCCTGGTATGTGAATTTTCAGCAGAGTTTGACTCCTTCAGTTATTCGTTCTCTGCCGGTTTTGTTGTTGCAGTTCAAACAGTGCACAAGCAAGGTTGTTAAAGGAAGAGATGTATAAGCTTGAATCTGATCCCCCTGCAAAGTGTACACTAATGGGACTGGAGATAGAGCTGAAAGCATGTTCTATGGAGGTTTTAAATTGCACAAAGTAGCTGGACATAGTCTATGCCAGTGTTTCTCAACCTTGGCAACTTTAAGATGTGTGGACTTAAGCTCCCAGAATTCCCCATCTTAAAGTTGGCAAGGTTAAGAAACACTGGTCTACTCACTGAACACACTGAAGCTTAAATTTATTCCCCACCCCACCCCACCCCTTTTATTTGCAAGATTCATTTGCAGTGCTCAGTTCTTACATAGTGTTTCAAATGGAGTCTTTTAATTATTATTTTGGTTCCCTTATCTTACTGAAATCGCTGCATGCCAATGCCAAAGAAAGCACTCAGCTGTGAGCATTTGGCAACCTAAGCTACCCTCCATGGCAACCACACTTTTTAAAACAGATGTGAGGATGGAATTTGATGCACCACCTACTATATAAAAAGGGCTGAGGAAAGTGAGACTTCCAATAACATATCATAACCCAAGCAGTGTACAGCACCACCACCTTTAAGTCTCAAGAACACAGTCTAGATCAGTGTTCCTCAACCTCAGCATCTTTAAGATGGGTAGACTTCAACTCTCAGAATTCCCCAGCCAGCATGCTGGCTTGGGAATTCTGAGAGTTGAAGTCCACACATCTTAAAGTTGCAATGGTTGAGAAACACTGGTCTAGATAAATGCCAGAAGAGACATCTCAAAAAGTGGGATATTATTGGATTTGAATCATTAAATGGAAGGCTGGAAGGGATCTTGGAGGTCATCTAGTCCATCCCTTGACAGATGCAGAAATCCACTACTAGAGCATTCCTGACAGATGGCCATCCACCCTAGTTAAATACTTCCAATGAAGGAGAGTCCACCACCTCCTGAGGCAATCTGTACCATTTTTGAACAGCTCTAACCCTTGGGAAATTTTTCCTAGTGTCCAATGGAAGTCCTTCTTGTGATTTAAACCCACTGTTTCTTCTTCTATCTTCTAGGAGAATTCTGAAGAGTTCTGCCCTGCCTTCTCTATGGCAGCCCATCAGATACTTGGAACCAGCTATCAAGTCTCTTCACAGTCTTCTCTTCTTCATGCTAAACAGGTCCAATACCTGTAGCCATTCCTCATAAGCTTTCCTTCCTGGCCCTTTATCTTTTCAGTTACTCTCCTCTGGGGAAAGTTTGAGTTCAGCTTGTGATGTCTAGGTAGACAGAGTTATGCAGGTTTTGGGGCAGCAGAACAGAAGTGATCTCTGACTTCTTCAGAGATATTTTTCTGCTTCCAGCCTTCAGCGTGACATGGTCATCTCTTATTCAGATACTTACCAAAACCAGACAAGGTTTGGCATCTGCTGCCCCAGCTGAGATGCTCTGGAAAAAAGGTTCTCTAACTTTGTGCCTGTCTCTGTTCTGAATGACTAGATAGTGTATAATTGTGGCGCACAAGTTGTTGAAAAATTAAGCTACCAGCATCCCTCAAAATGGGCATGGTTGGCTTGATCCATTGAAAGCCCCAGTTCTACCACAGATTCCTTCACTTCCCTCCAGGCTAAAAGAAGGACATTATCTTGTTAAAAAAAAAAAAAAGCCCTCTGCAAGTACCAGAAATTCAATCTTATTCTCCCCACCACCCAGCCCCAAATCAATGAGTAGACATGATTGAGGAGAGGCAGTCCTGTAAATAACCTGGCCTCCATGCCATGGAGCACTTTATGGGTAACCACCAGCACCTTCAATTGAACTCAGACGCTTATTGGCAACCCATGCAGAGGTGTAACATCCACAGATCAAGAAGCACCCATAACTGCCTGTGCTACTGTATTTTGACCAACTGCAGCTTCTGGATGCTGCTCAAGGATACCCCTGTGGAGAGTGCTTTGCAATAGTCTATCCAGGAGGTGATTAAGGCATGAATGAGAGCAAGCAGAGCCTCCCAGTCCAGTAAAAGGCACACAATGCAAAGCTGTGCAAAAGTTGTCCTGGTCTTGGCCATCACCTGTTCCTTGAACAGAAGCCACGAATTGAAGAGGACCTCCAAATTGCACACACCAGTTTTGTGTACAATTTTATCTTCCCTCTTTTATTCTCATGTAAATTGGAGGTGGGGGGGCTGTCTGAGGTATTTTCATAAACCACTTTCTTGGTCTGAAATCAAATTACATTATCTGATTGTTGTCTTGGTAAGGGATCTTCCCTCTGTCCTTCAAGGCCATCCTCTCACTCTCTGCAATAGCATCTCTGGCTCATGCTCAGTCAGTTTGTTCCTCTTTGTCCTCCAGTGTGCTCTGAAGAATGCTTCATGTTTGAAGAATATAGGAATGCAGGAATCTCTATGATGACATGGTTTGTATTATTGTTTTCTTTGGGGACAATGATTTAATGTCTTATGTTTTATGTGTGTACCCTGAGCCTGTACAGAGTTGGCAGTCTAAGACAGACACGCAGACAGGATAGATGGTAGGTAGGTAGGTAGGTAGGTAGGTAGGTAGGTAGATAGATAGATAGATAGATAGATAGATAGATAGATAGATAGATAGACAGTCAACCAACCTACAATGGAAAGAACTGAAAGGGGCAGCTAAACAAACATGATACATAATGTCAGAGATAGCTTCAGTTTGCCTTTGAGGAAGATAGTTAATCCTTTTCTCTCGTACATTTTTTTCCAAGAGATATTATCCCCCAAAGCTAATGCCATGGATTTCCAACAGATTGTAAATCACCTTTGAAGGGGCATATTTCATTAGAAAAATTAATGCCCCAGTCCAGTACCTTCTTATCTACCCACCCAAAATAAACTAATTTTGTTTTTAAAAAGACAAGCAGTCTGTTCATAGAAGTTGCATATTACAAATAGCCTAAATTTTGTCCCCAAAACTAAGAAAACAGCACAATGGGGACGTTCTATGGTCACATGGCCCCTAAGGACTGGATTGATTGAACTAATTAAACTTGTCCCTAATACACATGTATGAGCAATAATTTCTGCTCTTCAACCCTGGAGGTGGCTAGCACCTTGAAGATGCTCCTGTAGGCTAATGACCTTATCTACCGTCAGTACTTTGGAAGACATTATTATTTATGTATGAATACAGTTTTCATTGTATTTTAATTAATATTTATTCTTGTTTTTACTGTAAACTGCTCAGAGTCATTCCTTAGTGAGATGGGCAGTGACCAAATTTGATTGATTGATAGATAGATAGATAGATAGATAGATAGATAGATAGATATAAAGCAAGCAAGCAAGCAAGCTGAGGGAGGAGGGTTTCTTATTCAAATTAATTTTAATCAATTAAATATTGCAGTGCTACTTAAAAATCTGAAAATAATCAAATACAATATTTTGGGAAAGGGCTCTGGTGGTGTGCTTATGGCAGACTTCAGGGTAACCAAGTATTAAATTAAAAAGTTAGCAACCAAAGAGCTGTGTTGGAATGACAGCATTCTTGAACACTGTGATGCATGTTAAACTAAGAGCTAGCTGTTCTGTTCCTAGCCTCAAACTATAGTCTGCAGAACATCTTGGCCAAACCTGACTCCTGAGTTCAACTTGTCTTCCATCTCCTCTCTTTACCCCACCCTTTCCACACCTCTGATCATCCACCCACTGCAGAACTCTGCTGCCATGTCAGTGCAAGCAAGACAATATAGTTAATCCTAAGAGTGGGATGTACATCTTCATTAGTATTATTATCAGTGATTACCCTGTATCAGATAGCTTCCTCTTCATTAAGAACCAATGGGTAGGTGTAGTTCCTGATCCTCCCAGAGTCAGATATTCACCTCTCCCTCTAGCACCCTTTTCTTCCCTTTTGGGAGTCTTCAATATTGTAATATGTGGTATATTTTTTAGCTAGTGGAACTGAGTGGCGTGCTTGTATGCTCTGACCTGGATATAGGAATTGACTGGAAAGGTGCTACAGTAGGTGCAAGCTAAAGTGGAAATTACCCACCGTAATAAGTTTAAGCATCCTACCTCATTTCACAGGGGCATCGAGAAGACAGGACAATGAAAGACACACCACAAATCACATCATCAGGATTCAAACACATAACTAGTCTACCATTGGTATAAGGCAACACCTTTTGTTCAAATGATGCTTTTAATACTAAACATGGCTGTAGATGTGAAGCCTTAACCATAGCAACGTTCCTCTAGATTTTGGTATCTAGAAATCTTGACAATGTGCAAGAATATACATTCAGGCTGCTAAGCTGTCACCCAAAATGACACTCAAAGACATAAATTTCTTGCTCAGAGAGCTATGAATTTCCCTGCTGCTGGATAAAGTTTGCAATGCATTAGCAAGAACATTAAAGGTCAATTAAGGCAAGAAAATTTCAAATAAGCAAGGAAAATAAATGCTGTCTGATTCCTTATCCTTAAGCTACCTTATTATGCAAATGAGAACCAAGTGAGGAAAATCCCCGCCATGCATGCGAATTTACACAATAGATTAATGCCAGAAGCCCTCCTCTACGACAAGCTTACTGGGTGTAAGTAACACTTACTAGTACATTCAAACATTCCACATGCAGGTGGTGGAACAGTTTCTTTTCTTTTCTTTCTTTTTTTATGTGGTAAATAATTAACACTTTTCAAAACTGTCTCAATTTGCCATTAGCTAAAAAAAAATTGTCAACACCTTCAGAATTTTTTAAATGTGCTAGTACAAGGGAAGTTTTTGTTGCTGTTAAAAATGAATTAATTTCAGACGGAAACTTTGTTTGAGAAGCAACGTTATCCTCTTAATTGACTACCCAACTGCAGTAGACGGAAAACATTTGAGTTGCCCAGACCTTGGGCAATAAAACACAAAAAAGGAATGGATAATGCGAAGTGTTTTTCTCTCCCCCTACTCTAATATGACTATCAAACAGTTTCATTTCTTCCAGGATACTAAGAGATCTGCCAGGATACTAAGAGACCAACCATGGCAATCAATCAATCAGTCAGTCAGTCAGTCAGTCAGTCAGTCAGTCAGTCAGTCAGTCAAGCAATCAGATTCCTGCAGGTGAGAAAGAAAAACCTGTCTGGATTTATTTATTTGTTTATTTATTTATCCTGGAGGGGAGGATTTGGGAGTATCAATTGCCAAAGGCTTCTCAAAAATAACCCTGACAAATATTCCACCTGACTGGCCATCAGAATGTAAGAGGGACACAGGATGAAGTGGGAGGGAGCACCCAGAGTCCCCAACCCCTCTCAGCCACACATTCAGGACAGCCATTGGTAGGAGGAGATGCTGGGTGGGAGAGGAAAGGACGGCAGAGACTCAATCACTGCCCCGAAACTAGCCTATCTTACTTGGCATGAGAGCAGCAATACTGCCCAGGCTCTCTGCTAAGACACAGTAGAAGTTGGCTGTGAGGACCATACAGCTGATGTTGCCATAGCTTCTTCTTGACTCAAGGATGGGAGGAAGCGTTGTGACAGTGGCTGTCTGGATGATGCCATAAAGGAACAAAAGGTCAGCCTTACATTTATGTAGCACCAGCAATCTCTGGATAGAGGACTGATGTCAGGAGCAGGTTTTAAAATTTTATGGAGTAGATTATGTGACATCCATAGCATACAACAGCAACAGCAACAAAACATTGAATGGCAAAACATTCCCTCTTTTGCCTGGTTCTTTTTCCTCATCACCCCCGCCCCAACCATAAAATAAAATAAAGTCCAACTCACCTCTTTACCATCAAGATATACAACTGATTTATTTATCTTTTTTACAAAAAACTTGATCTGCTCCCTTAACTCACGGCACTTTTTCCTCCTGTCAACCCCCACAAGTGAAAATCACAATCCCCCTTGCAAAAAACAAACAATCCACAACTGATTTATTGATATTAAAATGTGGCCTCTAGTGCCTTAAATCCTGGTTCTCCTTCCTCCCTGCCCCCTCTTCCCAATTGCCTGAGCATGCTATCCTCCAGCCCTTCAGTCTGTGGAAACATACGTTGGTATAAACTGCACTTACCCCCAACTTTATTCTGCTTTAGGAACAAGGCTAGTAACTGTCCTTACAGTTTTTGTGTGGGGTAAGTCAATGAAAATGATTGGTGGATTCCCCTTGCATCATTTGTCATCCCCCCAGCATCCCCTGCCAGTGGGAAGATCAACCACCAATCAGTCTCCTTAACATGTGGGGGGTCAGGGCTGAACGAGGGTAGGCAGGGCCCGAGACAGAGAGATTAGCCGCCATTCAAATTCCCTGAGTGACAGAGGTGCTCCATGCTTGTTACCTGTCGGTTGGGCTATTATTTCTGAACATGAGTCTAGTGCTCTTTTGAATGAGTGCTAAAGTGGGAGGGGACTGTCTTGGAACATGAGGGTGTCCCCTCTTGCTTCATCATATGTCCCTCTTCCATGTTTATGACCTGACAGCCTGCCAGGGCCCTGAAATTCCAGAGGATTTTTCTGCAGGAGGAAACTCTCTGAGGTGGGTTGGGTTGGTGCTAGTAAAGGCAGGGGAAGGCAGGATGACATTCAGGGCAGAGAGAGACCACTGCACTTTCTGCCCTAGAGCAAGGACTGGCTAGAGGCTTTTCCAAGAAAACAGCTGATGTTTTTCCTTGCCTTCTATCACCCACAGGGAACAGCTTGGCTGTGCAGTCAAAGCAGCTTACAGAAAGAGGAGGAAAAGAGTGATTTCTTGGACTTCAGAAGTACCATGGACCCCATCTCTGCAGTCTGTTTTAGGCTGAGTTGCTACTCCCCTAGCTGCAGGACCCAGAAGAGAATTCCAACCAAGAGTGGTTTGAAAAAATAAAGGCAAAATGGTTGTTTAATAAATCAGAACCTATTATAATCCAGAGAGGGCAAAGTTGTAGAACTTATCTGAAAAAGAGCAAGTTCCCTTTGATTTAAACCAGCCTGGGGAAACCCAGACTTTGCTCTATCTCTGAAGGTTACACCCCTGATACCCCCTTTTTTCTCATACACACATGGCTACTATGCATAGTCAGGAGCAAGTTGTGACAGATAACTTAATCTACCGAATAAACAATATCAACAAAACAATAATGACAATTGTTTAGACAGCTAACCTGGCTCCTGGCTTTGCTTGTTTAAGCCACTGGTGAGTTTTCAAGCTCTCCTGAAACAAAAAGTAGAATGATAGTGAAGATGGAGAAGAGTGTCCGGTGACCAGACAGTGGAGATGTGCCCACACCAGTCTAAAATGGCCAAAAAGACTTGGCCAGTACCCCATCTCTGACTGTGTCATCACCACCATTGCTGATGAAGCAGAAACAGCTAAGGGATAGGAATTAGACAAAGCGATATCATAAAGTCATGGCACTTAAACATGGTTAGTTGAACACGTTCACGCCACAGTGAGAAGCTTATGGCTTAGAATTAGAGAGATGTGATCATGAGTCCAAAGCCACTTCTCCAGAATTCAATCTCAATCAGAGTCACAGAAAAGCAGTTCAGGAAAGATCTCATTCCTTGTGTGAATGCATTCATCCTAAAGCAGTCTGGACGCACACACTTTGCAACCCAGAGGAGTGGCAATGCTGTGGAATCACAGTCACATACAGAAGAGCAAGCTGCAGGCAGGTTCTTTGTCTGAACCAGCTTGGACCATACCATTTGGCCCAGAGAAAAGAGGGGAGGGCAAAAGGAACATGCGGGCACTCCTCTAACCCCTGACCTACAAGCCTCCTAAGGCAGTCCATATGACAAGTGGTTTTCACATGTCACAGCTGTTGCTGTGGAAACACTTTCCCATGGCCTTTCCATTTGGCAGTTGTAATGTAAGATCCAGCCTAGTATGTGTCAAACTAAGTGTGGGCTATGGCTCCATGATTTCCCCCCCTTATCAGTGTGAATGCAGTGTGTGAGTTCAGAAGAGAGGGGAACCATTGAATTCCACAGCCAGATAACTCCCATCAACAGTATACAAAGCCAGGAAGAAACAACCAATACATCTTCTACACCAGTGTTGGAGATCTCTGTGAACAAACATGCCTGTCAGCTAAGGCCCTCAACTCCTTCACCAACATGTATAGGAGAAATGCCATTAGAAAGCTGAAGCAGGAAGAGCAGATAGCATTTCAACTTTGGGGGATCTGTGGGACGTAACCCACAAGCCAAAAATTTAATTTTCCATCTGTGAATGGCTTACTCTTTCACAGTACAGCTAAGGACCCTTGAACCATAATTAACAAACAGATTAATTATCCTCAATGTCTTTGCCTTATTGGCATATTGGAAATTTCTGAGTATAAACAAAATGTTCCACTGTTCAGGCCCCCCCCCCCCAATTTATGGGCATCTTGTTATTAAGCAATAATTGGCTACAATATGCTGGAGTAGTGCAGAGTGTGAAGAATCACTGGATCTTAGTGTACTGTATAGTGATAGTCCATGGCAATTAAATACTTCAAGAATACTTGTGAGGCATCTGTGAGGGAGAGGTAAAAAAAGTCAAGATGGCAGCTGGGACTGCAGTTGAAGCCTTGACCCTTTTTTATGTGCAATGCTGCCACCATCCTGGCTTTTTTTTTAATCCCCCCCCCACCTGTCAGATGCCCCCAACTTTATTTCAATGTGACCATAATGAGAAGAGTTAGGATGCTGAAGATCCAAGGCTGGACGTAGCCTCTGAAGTTAAAGTTCATCTACTGCCAGGAATTATTAAAGTTCGAATTAAAGTTCATCTAGAGCTGAATTATTAGGTAAATTTGGAGCTGTTGTCTTAAAAGCCCACTCTAAAGGACTACAATTGTTTTAGTCTGCTGACCTACATCTGAACTTTTGTGGCCTTTTAAAATCCTGGATCGACACCAAGAAAAGCATATGCCTAGTTCCTATTATGGGCTAATAACTTGTATCATTTTGTTTTCAAATCAAAGTTATTTTTTGAATTAGAGGAACTTTTAATGAAATGTTGGAAAATGTCAACATGGATGATTTGAACAGCTTTAAAAAACAGGCCAATCCCATTTTACCGCCTTTATAAAGTCTGAAACTGCAATGACTAGCTGCCAAGTTTAAGGCTGGAACCTATTTTTACCATACTTTTAAACCACTGAAAAAGTAGATTTACAATGGAGGTGCTGACAGACCTTTAACTCTCACAGCTATTCTAATAGCTCAGCTGTATTTATTTTTCATTATACTTAAATATAATTGGCAGAAGCTTAGCCGTGGTTCAAGCTGATGAGAACCTTTTTCATTTCAGCATCACTTCTCAAAAACTGGTTCCTTTTCGGATGCCGTTTTTATTATTGAGTCTTTCCTTCTTGGCTGCCTTTCATACTTCATTGCTTGTTAGTGTGTCTGCACTACTGTATTTTTCAAAAAAGCATGTCAAGAGAGTATTTATGTTTTTAAAATTGTGTCATCCTCTGGCCTGAAGAACATCGTTTTGGGAAAAATCTCACTAGGAGGGTTTCAGTTGTGTTAAGAGTCGCCAGTGCAGAAGGCAGAGAGCATCACTAAACAAAACGGAGAGCATTTTTTGTTTATTTCTGAGCAAAGACAGACATGTTCTTAGATTAGGATTAAGGGATTTCTAGATTGGGATTTTGATATCTAAATCAGTAGGAATACAAGGATATGTCATTTTTTAAATTAGGAGTGCCTGCCCTTAGCTGTTTCTGGCAGTCTTGGACTCTAAAAGTAGAGAAACAGAAGCAGCTTGTGAAGGCTGACCTATCCATGTTTCCATCTTCTTTGGGCTAGAACTACAATGAGGACTGCACCCAGTTTGCTTGGAGAGGAAAATATCCAATTATCCCAGTTTTGTTATATAAATTACTTATATATGGCCAATAGTGTTAACTCCTGTCAACCCAACAGGTCGAAAACTCACGTGAGTAGATAAATGGGTACTCTCACTCCGATGGGAGGAAAAATGCTGGCAGCGCCTTGCACAGAGAGACGGGACCAGTTGCCGGTAAGCGCGAAACCGTGCTCGCCTGAAAAGGGCGCGAAGCAACGGAAATCCCGCCTCCTGCGCTCGCCAGCTGGGCCCTGCTCTAGGAAGGAGGCTCTGGCAAACCACTTCCGAAAAACAATTGCCTTGAAAACTGCAAGGATTCGTCCAGGCAGTCACTGCAGGGTCAGTAATGACTGAGCGCAGACCAAAAAAAATAAAATAAAATTGTTAACTGTGTCTCAAGTAATGCTATTTCTCTACCAGTGTACAATAGAATATAGAATACAGAAGGAGCAGAAGTACTTTATTACATCTGTGGAGGAAAACATTGGTCTGTGTCAATTCTGTCACAACTATTTCCCACAAAAAGCTCCTTATAGGAATGTTGACCCAGTCTTTTTATCTCCAGCCTGGTGCCACTCCTCAGAAGTTGATATTTTCTTCCATTTGGCAACTGGAATCCCAGTTTTTATAGACTGGGTTCAAGGTTGCCCAAGTAGCCAAGTTTAGAATATACTGACATTTTTTATAAAAGGAAGAGGTATTTATTGTGTGATAATAAATAGCTACATGAAATCTGGGCTTGGCTACTAATACATTCTTTCTCAGTCTCTGTTTCATTCACTCTCACACAGAGATGATGATTAGAATATGACAAGAAGCATATTCCTGTTATGTATTATGACCTTTAGCTTCTAATTTGCAGGTGATGAAGCCATAAATTCTGATGAGAGATTGTGCTGAGAGGAAATTGACCTCAGAGCCAACCTGGATATTTCTGTTGCCCTCAAAGTCCTAAAGCGAGAAGAATTTGTTCTACAAACACCTCTCCCCATTGAGGACATAACATGTCCTTCCTCTGACTCTGAAGTCTGTAAACTTCCCAATTGTAGAGTCAAGGATTGCTAATGCCCTCAGACTCCCTTAAGAACCTTCTTTCACTGGCAGTGGTACTAGCCATTAAAATTGAACTGCACCTTTTATGTATGCCTCCATATGAGCTGCTAAAGTAACAATGTCTAGCTTGCTTCTTCATTACATAAGCTTCTTTGGGCCAAGGGCCATACTCAGCTTTGGAAGGGTTACTGAGGTCTAGGGACAACACTACCCCTTAAAATAGGTTGGACCAAGTCAAAGTGGTTAAAATCAGGACCAACATTAAATTTGTCTTAAGTTAAATTATATTTAAAATAATATCATTCTTCCTCTCCATATATTTAATAATGTTTCCCTCCAGGTACATTAAAAGGTAAGTTTGATAGCAACTTTAGTAAGCTGGTAGTGTAATTACCTTGCCCAAAAGACTAGTGATTATAAGCACTCACATCTCTGGAGTAACAAGCTGATAATAAACCCACCTGGTGGAAAGTTGAGTTTTAAGTTTATCAAATAAATAAAATATATAAATGGTTATTCTGTGAGACAGGTGTATAATGCTGATTACTTTTGGAGATGTTCATTTCATCCATGATTTTGCAGTGAATTTAGCTAAACCATAAGTGTGAGTAAGTCTTAGCTATTGGAAAACATCAGTAAATTGAGGCTCCCCACCAAGGACTTTCCATAACAAATTCCTCTTGCCATCAACATTTGATCCCTCCTCAATCCTTTTAACACAAATACAATGTGAGTTCCTATACACAAGTCACCAAATTCTTAAGAAGAGATCTTTTCATAGGGAAAAATGTCTTATTGCTAAAACTGTGGATATTCTAGCCCAGAAAAAAAGATAAATTAAGATAAAACTTTTCCTTATTGGCTGAAAGCCTTGTGAAATATTTTAGGAATGTCCCGCTCCTGTTTCAGTTTCACTCCTAGTGGTTTAGTTCCCACTGTCAAAATACTGGCAGGGACAGTTGCTATGGTGAGTAAGAAAGTGCCTTGCCTGGCACTGGGAACAAAAGACAGCTCTGTACACACTTTATTTGGCTATCCGTGCTGGGTGATGCCCAGCTATGCCCCCAACGCCCTCCTTCTCAGCCACCTTCCTACAAAGCACCAGCAAACTTGGATCATTGCAACTAGTTATTTCACTCAGTAGTGGCTGCGCTCCATCCCATGTGGTTCACCAACTGCTTTCCCAACCTTTTGTAAACTTTATACCTGTTTAGTAAAAGAGATGCTAAACAATCTCACATCCCATGCACCCAGACAAAACAAGAAATCCACTCAGATGTTCTCTTATCCCAAGGTTGCTTTCTCAGCAATAGTGTCCTTTAAAGCAAAATACATTTATAAATGCAAGCTACATTTGTTTCCTTCCTTCCTTGGTGCCTTCCATAGTCCATATCACAACAATTTTTCTCTTTCCCTCTTAAATTTACATAGCATCAAATTCTACACAGTAATGATTTAAAGAAAAAAGATCAAACAAAGATGAAACAAGTATACTGAAATTCTGTACAGTAGAGATCTCAACATCCAAAATACCTTAGAAGATATTCCCTACTTATAAGAACTTCTAATACTGGAACGTGAAGTTAGATCAGCACTCTGGTCATTACCAAGTCAGAAGGCTAAAGGAATTAATGAGGTATCTATAGGAATATGATGAGCAACTGAAGAAGAATCAGTAAAGGTTCTAAACAACCTGTGTAAACAAATGTGGAAATGACACAGTAGCCAACACATTGGAAGAGGCCAATCTCTACACCAATACCAAAGAAAGGAGACTTAAAGGAGTGTGCAAACTATCATTCAATACTTTTAATTTCATATGCTAGCAAACTAATGCTTAGGATAATCCAATGCATATTAGAGCCCTAAATGGAAAGGGAGATGCCGGATATTCAAGATGGCTTTAGAAAAGGCCAAAGAACATGAGATATTAATGCCGATACATGCACACTGGATAATTGAGAAAGCCAAAAATCAAAAAGAAGTCAATAGGTGCTTCATTGATTACAGAAAAGCCTTCAGTTGTATGGATCATGTCGAGCTATGGAAGGTGCTTAGAAAAATGGGAATCCCAGAACATTTCATTGTCCTCATGCAAAACCTATACGTGCATCAGGAAGCCACAGTCCAGGCAGAACATGGTGAAACGGACTGGCTCCAGATTGCCAAAGGAGTAAGACAAGGCTATATACCCTCCTCTTACTTATTCAACCTCTATGCAGAATATATACTGGGAGAAGCTGGACTGGAAGAAAATGAGTGTGATTTTAAAACTGGAAGAAGAAACATCAATGACCTGTGCTATGCTGATGACACTATTCCAACAGCCAAAAATGCAAAGAATTTGCAAGCTCTAGTAATGGAATTCCCCATGCTGGCTGGGGAATTCTGGGAGTTGAAGTCCACACATCTTAGAGTTGCCAAGGTTGAGAAACACTGCTCTAATCCAATGCATACTTAGCTGAAGTAAATCCCATTTCTGATTCTTCAGAGTGGAACCATGCCTAACATCATGATGTAATTTTTTCTGTCTCACTTATGATTCTACCAACTTTCAAGAAAGTGACCAATAGTATTGTTTCTCCAACTCATGGTTGCCCAGATTGAAACAACTTGTTCAGTCCTCCATGTGATAGTGCTATGATCACAAATTGATTTTCTATGAGTAAGGCTGCCTTAGGTGTGACCAGGTCAACTGCCCCTGTACTCCTGAATACTTGAGTAAAAATCACAAATAATTATAGACTGCTTTCTTCTCTGCTTTTATCCATTTTCTTGGCAACTGTGTTTGCTGATAATGATAAACTGTAATGGATGGCATGAGTGGGGAAGATTCTGGAATGGAGCTTCTAGGTTGTCAGGAGGGAGGAGAGACATTCCAGGGCAAGCGCCTCCTCAGCCCGCAGCAAGAGTGTGGGAAGACAAAGAGGATGAGGCTGGCCTCTCCCCAGAGTCTCACGGGTTATAGCCACTAGTTGCTTTAGCATAGGTTTAGTCTGGCGAGATTTTGTCTATTAAGTGCGAGCTACTAAAGGAACTGAACTGTACTGGATTGGCTCATTGCTGTTCTTGGGCTGAACCTGACAAAACAGGCTTTCAGCCACCATTCCCCAACCTGGGATCCTATATCTGTAGCCAGCATGGCGACTCCTGAGAATTATGGGAGTTGAAACCCACACATGAGCACACCCAGGTTGGGGGAGGGTTTTTTTAAACCAAGTGTTTTGTAAAAAACATGTGTAGGGTGTGTGTGTGCATGAGATAGAGATAGAGAGAGAGAGAGAGATCCTTAAATACCTGTGTAACAACCTAGTAGGTATGAGTTTGCTAAACTATTTAGATAAAAATGCAATAAAACAATTATTTGGCTAAATTGGAAGGATATTAGAGACAGATTACTATGTGCGTTAGGAAAATTGCTCTGACGAGGAAGAAGACGTTATTGCTTGACCTAAACCTTAAGACATAATATTCTTTACAAACTGATGCAAAATGAAACAGAAAACTAACACTGAATACATTCTTTTCTTGCTGTGCATTAAGACCATCCTATCAGAGTTAAATCCAACCCTCTTCAAGACTTCTACAGAAGAGGAGAAAAATCTGTGGAATTTTAATCCTTGGGATGGAGTGGCATACATTTTCTTTACTTGAAAACTTATTTACGATGTGATTAATGAGTTTCTTGGATGAGTTGTGCTTTTGGGGCTTCAATTTCCATTCATTGCTTATGAGAACACCCACAACATAAAAAGAGAACTTTACTGCTGTGCACTTTCTAAGACCTACATCTGCCTTTGATACCTTAAATGTGCCCCTGTGAGGAATGATACGTTGAACATTCATTCCTCATACAGAACGGAAAACCTATAATAGACAAACCGTAATACAAGTTGACCAGATCATATAATTTCTGAGGGTATTTTTTCTGTGTTCTTCTTTACTTACTATGATTAAACATTATTTTAAGAATTCTAAGCTTAAGTAGGGAAAACCTTGGGTTTTTTTTTTCCCTGTTTTTAAATTAAGCTTCTCTGAGGACCTTTCACCACTGCTGAGACCACCCATCCTTGAGTTAGCAGAAAACTATACCAGCATGACATTTCCTGCCCCATTTCTGATCCCGGTGCCCCTGTTGCTGCTGTTTCAAGTCACTGCAGTAAGAGGAAAACTACTTTAACACTGGAACAGCTACGGATGACTTTACACTGTGTCAGTTACAGGATGAGATAAAGGCAAGATCATGATGATGTGGAAGAAAAAAAAGAGGTTTCCAGAGCTTGTTTACGCTGTGGTTGGTTAGGTGCAAGTGTGGAAAGGTGACAGTTTGCAACATTAGAAAAGAAGAATTTCCATACCACAGGATTTCCACAAAGTCAACTCTCTGTTCTTTCCCCTTTCAATACAGGCTGCCTTCTACTACACATGTGCGCATTTCAGTTTTCTTCCTTTATAATGTGGAGGAAGAAAAGCAAGTCATTTCCATGATTCGCTTATCTTCCTGAGAAGAGAAGATCTCCTGAAAACACAGTTAAGTTATCAACTGTATTTTTGTCAAGTCTCAAGCAGCCCTGCAATGGGGCACTCAGACGGATATCACTACTCACAAAAATCTGCAGCTCTACTCGGAGTTATCTTACCATGAAAAATGACAAAGTCAAGAGGGATCCTGCGATAACCTTGAACAACCCCAAACCAATTTCATTCTCTTTTCTCTTTCCCTATATATATTGCTTAACTGCCAGTGGCAAAGATAGCTCTAGAGCCTCCATTGCCAGATGTGGAGGGCAGGGAGACATTTGGGTGTGTTGGGAGTAACTTCAAAGTATATCATCACATGTTAGTTTTGGGAAGTAGACATGAGACTCCTCTGCAGAACCACAAAGAAAATCCTAAAATAAACAGAAGTAACATACGATTAACCACCATCGAGTGCTTCAATGAAATTTCCAAACAGAAGTTCTTCTCTTCCTGTCAATCAGCAGAAAGTAATAGCTAATAGCACTTCAAACTTTGAGGAGGAGAAGGATGTGCAACACAATTAGTAGAAGATGGTGTGAGACAGAGGGAACAAAGAAACCCAGTAAAAATTTTTGTTACTCCCTTTTTTTAAAAGTGTGTATTTGACTTTCCCTATCCAGCATGTCATTTCAAGCTGCCTCCCTGATATACATCCACACACCCTATCATGACTGCATGTGGCATCTTGAGGGAGGATATTAGGGAAAACACAACTTCCAGAATGTAAGCTGTCTTCAGGCTGTCTCAGCTGCAGGAGAACTCTGAGATACAGGAAGAGGCCTGTAGGTGGGTGTCCTCGGGCAAGGAAGTTCTGTGGATTTGTCCCTTGGCAAATGCTTTACTGAGGTCAAGATGGGATGTTCTTTGGGGTGTTTGTTCCTTCTGGATGCTCAGGAATTCTCATTATCTTCTTTTTCTTTTTATTGTTTGCTATCTTATCATGTAAGCCAACCAGAGTTGTCTGGAGTTGGGTGGCCTCTAAATTTAATTAATTAATTAATTAGATAAATAAAATGCACTATGTGTATCTACAGCTACAGAACTAGTTATTTGACCATTAAAATAGTAACATTAGTATGACATGGCTGGTTCTTGACAAACCTATGCTGGCTCTTGGTAATAGTGGCAGTCTTTTCTAAGTGCTTGTAGATATGCTGCTTGATGATCTGGTCTAGTACTTTGCTTAGTAGAGACATGAAACTAATTTGTCTGTAGTTTCCTGAGTCCTCCCTTTTTTCCTTTTTGAATACTAGGACTCTATTTGTTCTTCCTCAGAGCTCCAGCACCTCACTGCTTCTCTAATGTTCAAACATTACAGTCAATGCTTCTGGCAGCCTTTCAATGCAGTGGGGTGTAATCTGCCGGGCTCTGAAGACTTGAATTCATGTAAGGTACGACAGTGGATTTTTACTCTCCCTTTCTCATTCCTATTTCTTTAATCGTGTTAAGAAAGATTCTCTCTCTCTCTCTCTCTCTGTTCTGAGAGAAGACAGAATTCCCTACCTTTAACACACAACAGACCCACAGCCTCCTTGGCTCTTGATTTATTGAGGATGTACTGGGATGTTATCTAAATTAAGCCACAATTGGTTCCAGCTTCTCTTCCTCCCATCTCCCCCTTCTTTGCAATGGGACCAAAATACCTTGCCTAAGTGCACACACATATACCTGCCTCATTAAACCAGTGTTACTGGTACATGGTCATGCTACTACCATTCCCTCACCCACAAGCACAGAAGATCAGCTATGGTACTTATTCCCAACCTCCACCCCATACCACATTTGACTATAGCAGGACTGAAAGCTCTTTTGCAACCTAATACAAGAGAGGTTACACCAAGCTGCAGAGCACTCGGGCCTCCCATTACAAGCTGTTCTCCTGCAAGAAGTGGAAGAGGTGTAGTGTTCAGACAGCCTGGACTGGGCTGCAAGCTCACTGCCAGGATCTCAAGAAGGAGCCCAGGAAAAAGAGGGGAGAAAATCCCTAGTTCTCACAAAATGGACCAAACCAGGTAGATAAAGTCCCTGAGGCATACCTCTCAATCACTACTCCCTATTTACATTGTGAATCCCTTACCAGCCTCATTTCATCTAAACTTCAGCTTTGACTCTACCCCAATAGGCTTGAGTTACCAGTTTGTATTCCTCCTTAGTTATTAGTTCCTGTTTCCATTTCCTGAATTTTCTCACCCTGACAGTAAGTTATTCATCCATACGGGCCTTGTAAAGCCTTTCCTATTTATCTTTTTCAGGGAAGTGTTTGCCATGGTATGCTGTCCACCTTAGGCTTGAGTTCATTAAAATCTGTCTTCCTGGAATCCAAGGTGCATGACTGACTTCTCTCAGTTATCTTGAACTCTAATGTAGTAGAGTGTATATTCCCTTAAGATGTCTATTGAACAATTCCTATTTGTTGGTCAGGATTAGGTCCAGGATAGTGAGTCTCCTTGTTTCTTCTACCTTCTGAAAAAATGAAATTGTCAGTAAGTGAAATCAGAAGTCTGTTAGTCCTCCCTTTCCTAGGTGAATTAATTTTCCAGAAGTTATCTGCATATTGGAGTCTGCTATTATCATTACAGCTTGTCCTCCTGAGAATTTAGTAAGTTGATTTAGAAAGGCATTCTCTACGTTTTCTACCTGGGCTGCGGTAAACTCTGACCAGGGCTCACAGTTTACTGGTCTCTGTATAGCTATGTGTTAAGGACCTCTGAGTTCCCTTTCATGCCACATGCCTCTTCCATTTTCATGTACAACCGTGTTCACAAACACCAACATTTCTCTACCTGAGCCAGTACCTTTGCCTTTCATCCCCTTGCAGTTTAGTTTAAAACTCTCCTGATAAGGCTAGCAATGTTCTTCCCAAATACATTTCTCCTGTTTTGGCAAGATGCAGCTCATCACAGCCTTAATAGTGGTAATGAGGGCCATGTTCTAGAAATCCAAAACTTTCTGGGCAATACCATCTTTTTGCTCCATTGTTCTAGGATCCTTTTTTTTTTCTCTTCTAGCCTTCTCATTATCAAAGGGAGGAAGAATGGGAACACTGTTTGCACCTTCCAGCTCCTTTACCTTCCTACTCGGGGCTTTCTAATCACTCATAATGCTCTGAGGTGAATTTTGTCCTCTTCTTGCAGTATTTGTTCCTACATAGAAATGCATAAGAATCAGTTGGTTTGATGAACCTTGGTAATCTTCCATCACCTCCTGGATATGTGCATCAGAAAGGCAGCACACTTCTCACAATAACTTTCCTTATCTATACACAGCTGCTTCTATACCCAATCAGCATCACTGTTCTTTTCCTCCTTAGAGACAAGCTTTGGTTTAGTTAATTTCTGTGAAGCTGAGCAACTTCTCCATTGTTCTCAAAAAAATAGGATTATAGGCTGTTGCAGCTCAGCCTCAGTGCCCAGAGCTTCAAACCAGTTGGTCAGTTCCAATGGAATGGACTGCTTCCTGGTTCATCCACTCTTTCTTGCTACGTGATTCTAAGTACTCACTACTTCCACTGGGCTGCTTTCTGGGCCTCTTCTCCCACCTCCTGTACTCCTAGAGAGTTTCCTGTGCCCTGGAGGTTTCATTCTGCTGGCCTCCATAGAGAGGTCTCAGTTTAACCCTTGTGTCCTTGCCTCTTTCCTTGATTAATTTTAAAGAAGAAATTTTGGCCTTCAGTACTTTCACCTTCTCCTCCAACAAGAATGCAAGCTTACATCTGAAAAAGGTGTAATTAGCATACTCTGAGCTGGTTAGTAAGGTTCTTACCCTACTTCTGGTAAGAAGACAAACAGCACACAAATGGCAAGTCACAACTGCTGCTCTTTCTTTTCAGTAAGATGCATGGTTTTCTTCCTATCACTCATCCTCCTCGCATAATTTCCCTGTTCCTGTTCCTTCTCCAGGTTGCAAACTCCCAGTTACCTGTCCTCTTTGTAAAGTGTCTTGGCTGAGAGTGAACTACTACCTCTGTCTTAGTTCCAATATTACATTGTAACAAGTGCCTAATCATGAAATGAGGTTTTACCAATATGATGAAGTGATGTGTGATAAAAGTCCCCACTTTTGCACAACTTTTCTCAGTAGGGGTCACCATCATTCTCTCATCGCTGATTATGCAATTTAGTGAATTAGCTAAACAACCCTCAGTGCATTATCTCAATGTGCTATTTCTGCACTGTGCAAAATGAAGATCTTTATTTGGAACAAACTGGTCAGGAGTGGTTCACTCAATATAGCCTGAGACTAGAATAAATCATCAAAACTGTATGAACTGGCCAGCTCTTATTTATTATACTTCCTTGCATGTGGGAATGGCTGATTCAGAAATATGAGATTGGGATGGTAAAGACTGAAAAATGAAATTGCTGTTGATGATGAATCCATAGTTGAAGGAAATGCCTGTAGAAAAACAAATTTAAGGGTGATGTGGGTGCAATTATAATGGATGAAGTTACAATGAAGGCCTTATTAAATATTTTCTGAATTGGGGCTGGACTTGCCTATGAACATGGCCAGCCATCTAGTCTTGTTCTCTTAATTCTTGCTCTGCCTTACCTCATCACTTTTTGATGGTTCATTATGCTTTACCCATTACAGCCATTGCACTCAGAATTATTGTTTTCCACACTGAGAGCAAAGCCTTCTCTCTTTGTCCTATAAAGCTTGAAGAGGACAATTGGAAATTGAGTTTTTACGAAATTGTCATAATTAGTAACATAATATCCTAAATGCTTTAACAATAATCAGTGGGAAGTGGCTGGTTAACTGCATTATGGTAACATGATTATGGTAATATGTTTCGGAAGCTATTCTGAATCATTTCATGTTAAGTACTTCTAAACTAGAATAAAGATGCCTCTTCAATGTTCTTTTGTTTTTTGTTTTAGGCAAAACAAATAAGGTGGTTTCTTTTATAGAAGGACTTACCAAATCCTTTGATTCAGAATCCTAACTTGAATTTCCTTTGAATGCTTTAATGAGTTCACTTAATTATTCCAAAACATTCAGAACACCTCCATGTTATTTTTGAAACATGAACTCAAAAACACAAGAATGGGTATTGAGGTAGCCCTAGAGAAGCCAACCTTTAAGTACCAAGAATTTAACATTTCTCACAAGGCCTATCTTTTACAACTAAATGGTAATTATAAAACCTAACAGACCGTTATGCTGACTTTAAATTAAAGATGACCATGACAAGGTACAATCACTTGTATCACTGTGCACTCCACTGGAGAGATTTTTAAATATAAGTAATGGAGAGAAAGCATATTTTATTGAGCTTCATTCCACAGCAACCAAGGCTGTCTAATAATATTTTAATCTCAATTTTTAAAAGGCAATTTATTTGGAGCTTGTGTAATAAATCTCATATTGTCATAAGCCAACTATTATCTTGAAATGACAACACTACTTCTGTCCTCAATGACTGAGCCATATCTTTTGGCTGATTCAGGACATATCCAGATGGCTGTATTAAATAGTTTTCCTCCACTTTGTAAACTGAGCATAAATTATGTTGCCATCATTGCTTTCATTCTTCCTCAGTAACAAAGCACAGGAGCACTACTGTCCTTACTTTTTTAATGTGAGCAAGTTAAGGAAAGTTAATGGTGGATTGCCCCGGCTTCACTCCCCCTCCCACTAAGTTCACCTGGTGGGAAAAGCAATCACCAGTTTGTTTGTAGCAATCCTTAATGTGTGGCAGAGCCGGGATAGGCGAATGTAGCCATGTTTAGTCATCTGTTAAGTGGCCTGACTACCAGATTGCAGGCATGGAGGAGCTCTGCATCTGTCGCCTGTAAGCTATTTCTGAAGATGAGTTTAACATCATCAGAAACAATACTAAACCCACATCCAAAAATAGCCCAGTTGACATGTCCCAGGCATGGAAGAGCGATGTGAGGTGCATTTGATTCCTGTTACCATAACATGCTCAACTAGGTGAGTGGGGAAGTTAGAATGTCATGTGAAGGAAGAGGTATTACACACCTACACTGGGTATTGCTCCCTTAGGTCCTCTGGTGGTATACTCAGCGTTTTATAATCAGAATAGAATAGCACACCTAAAGTTGTACCACCTGTTTAGAAAATTATTTTCATTCCAGTTTGGGGGAGAAAAAAGGCGGGGGGAGGGAAGGGTGTGTTAGCCTGGTTAACCCAAACTAGTTTGCAGAAGCTAGGAAGAATTTTAAAATACTGCCAAAATGCAGACCATCTAGTTTTGACTTTGTGCTGCTGGTATACAATGGTGAGGCTGCTGATCACCAGAGGGGTTCATTAGGATTTTATCGTATTCCACTATTCTTCCAAAGCTAGCCATGAATACAGCTGCTGTATCTGAGCTGCAATCTTCCAGAAAACTTAGAGGGCAGCAAAGCGCTGGAAGTATTTGTACCACTTTGATGCCATCTAGTGGTCATCTAGAACACTAGATCACTAGAGACCATCTACTGGTCATCTAGAGCAGGGTTCCTCAACCTCAGCAACTTTAAGATGGGTAGACTTCAACTCCCAGAATTCCCCAGCCAGCCATGAATTCTGGGAGTTGAAGTCCACCCATCTTAAAGTTGCTAAGGTTGAGGAACCCTGATCTAGAGAGCCAGTTTGGTGTAGTAGTGAAAGCATCAGGCTAGAAACGAGGAGACCGTGAGTTCTAGTCCCGCCTTAGGCACAAAACCAGCTGGCTGACTTTGGCCCAGTCACTCTCTCTCAGCCCTGGGAAGGAGGCAAGGGCAAACCACTTCTGAAAAACCCTGCCAATAAAACTGAATGGACTTGTCCAGGCAATCTCCCACAATTGGACATGGTTGAACAGACAGAAAAAAAAAAAAGTGGGCATCTAGATTTTTGCACCCCATATATGATAGTCCTAGGTTTACAAAAATTACTGTGAGGTAGCTTATACCGGTTAGACTGGCCTTCTCATTATGCAATGATGTAATGAAATGATAATAAATAAAATCACATCTCTGGCAATATGCTTATGTCAGTAAGGGCAATCTAAGAAATTGAAATAAATTGAGATTAAAAAGGTCATTTCAAGGGGAAGCACTGTGCATACTGCTAAAAATAGTTATGCAAAGTGGAGAATACATTTAACATGTACCTACCAAAGACACGTAAGCTTATCTGTAGAGCTGTGAACTTAGAGTGTTCTTCTTCTTCTTCTTCTTCTTCTTCTTCTTCTTCTGCTGCTGCTGCTGCTGCTGCTGCTGCTGCTGCTGCTGCTGCTGCTGCTGCTCCTGCTCCTGCTCCTGCTCCTGCTCCTGCTTCGTTTAAAAGAAAACCTTCTCTGAAAGTCAATGTATGTGTTGTGTGGTAGTATACAACTGTCAGATGCCTACCATAAATTGATCCAGCATATAGGCTGGAATGTAACAAGACAGTGCCATTGCTCTTTCAGAATGAACAATTCAAGCAAGTTAAATTTAGCATTTAAACTTGCAGTGTTTTAAAATATAAATACAACAAATACATGGAAAAGGTAAATACCACAGTGCAGTAAACGTTAGTGATTATACATAAGGCCATCATATATTCACAATCCCATGACAAGCTGTTACATTTAAAAAATCCAAGTGTTTCCAAAATCTGCTACATTAGAAATGGTGCTCTTCAAAATCTAATAACATCAAATTTTATTTGTATCCTTAAGGCAATTTTCATCTCTTTCTTTGCAGACATGCTTCCAAACACTCAAGGCAATAACTATACTCAACTCCTTAAATGGAGGTGCCATTCCATCTAAAAGTTCAATCCTTGTAGCATAGTGAGATGAGATCTCTGTTGATCACATAATATAACCAGGAGTTTGCAATTGTGCCATATCTCTATACCAGTCAAGTTCTATTTGTGCCAAGGGAAATGCCATTTTACGACTTAAATGCCACTTCTGAAAAGGCAATACAGATAGTCCTCATTTAGTGACTGCCTACTACAGCAACCGTTTGCAGTTACGACGGTGATGAAAAAGTAATTTTGCGACCAATCCTTGCATTTACGACTTTTGCAGATCTGTAAAGCAAAGGAAGGCTGAAGTAAGATCATAAGCATGGTTGTGGTTTCACTTAGTGACTGCTTCACTTAACGAAGAGTTGCTGGCCCCAACTGTGGTCATTAAACACTGCCTTGCACTTCAAAATATAGCCACTGAACAATTGTACCTAGCAAGTGTGCTTCAATGGCTCCACATTAAGTTGGAGGAAAGCATGGAGTAGTATCCTGCAGAACTCCATTCTGGGCCTGTGCTGCTTAACATATTAATAAATGACTTGATTAACACAATTTGGGATTCAGAAAAAAAAAATCTCACTTATACTTTTGAAACCTTGTTTTATCTAAAGGGGAAGGGACAACTGTTCACTTGGTATGCAGAACCATTAGTCTGCCTTTGCAACAGTCAAGGTAAGGGCAGGGAGGTGCTTAGAAGGTGGTAGAGCTAATGGGAAGCATTGGCTCACCTGAAGTGGGGGGCGTCCTTCCACTGCAAAGTAGCCAAGGAACTGTTGAGGGTATCTGGAAACAAATTGAAGCAAACTGCAAAATGTTCACAAATTCATCAGTACCAAAAGTGTATTGGTATAGGAAAGGGTGAATATACCTTGGATGAAGTGAGGAAAGGAGGTTCATTTAGGCCAGAGGGAGTAGACTGAGCACCTCGTGATTGGCTACCTTGATGTGTTCTGCAAAAATATAGTTATGACCATGCAGACAGCGGCTTCATGTCTAAATAGATCTGCATGAGGCCAAAACAGCTTGAACCTGTCTTGGGTACATTTTAAACTAGATCTGGAAACACTGAGAAATGGAAATACTGATTGTCTGGAAGACATCACATGCCATAACCTCCACAGAAGATTCATCTTCAGAGAAGCAGGAGAACCCATGACAGATCTTGCAGATTGTTAATGGCTATAAATGAAGGTCCACTAGGGCATATTGGAAAAACTAGCCCCAGCTAATGAGATACCTTTGGCCCTAGCTTTTGCTACAGATACTTCAAAGCACCCTCTAGGACTGCTGGAGCAATATAATGTTGGGTAAAAAAAGCAGAGGGTTTAGATGCACAGGGACAAAATCCTTGGGTGTAATGGTCTACTGGGGAATCACTGTTGCTTTCAAGCATTTTCTGAGCTAATCAAACACAATCCAGGTAGAGATTAAGTCACAAGTTGGAAGCCCGGGATATAAAGCTTCCCATTTGGAAGCATTTTAGTACTGGAAACAGTATCAGTCCACATTGTGTTTCTGTGATAACTGCTTGAAATCCTGCCCTGAGCCTTCAGACCAGTGTTTCTTAACCTTGGCAGCTTGAAGATGCCCCAGATACCAGCATGCTGTCTGGGGAATTCTGGGAGTTGACGTCCACACATCTTCAAGCTGCCAAGGTTGAGAAACACCGCTTTAGACTAATTGTATGACTTCTGCCTGGTTTGTGCCTGTTCACTGTTACGTTTGTTTGTTTGTTTGTTTGGCTTTGACACTTAAAACTGCTTTGCCTCATTAAAATACTGAACTGCCCTT
Source organism: Liasis olivaceus (assembly GCA_030867105.1). Classification (NCBI taxonomy): domain Eukaryota; kingdom Metazoa; phylum Chordata; class Lepidosauria; order Squamata; family Pythonidae; genus Liasis; species Liasis olivaceus. The sequence continues at coordinate 195,295,776 of CM061349.1, forward strand.
GGATCATGTTTCTGCTTAACTCTCTGCCTGGTAATAATAGTTTGGAAAGAATATTGACTGCTCAGCCTAACCTGTCTGACTGGAACAGACATCATTATTCCATGAGATTATTTTTAGCACAATGTGGATTGCCATATTTATCATTTTGATTGTGGAAATCTCCAAATCTGTGGATACTAACTGGTATAAAGAAAAGTCACTGCACCAAATGATGAAATATACACCTTGCAGAGTTATGTCCATTGCCAGTAGGTTCTCAACACTGTTTTCCCTCACTGAGCAAAGCTCATTGCATAGAGGTTTTTGTTGTTGTTGTTGGTATTATAACTCCATGAAAAGCTAATGCAAACATCTCTCAGCGATGTATAATATACAATCATTTAAATAACTGAATCAGGCAATATTATTGGTGCCCTTCTTTGCCTTGCTTCTTTTTAAGCTTGGATTTCCATTCCAGCTCATTTTCTTCCATCCTTTTCTTTGATATAGGTGAATCATTGCACCCTCTTTTTCAATCATGCATTTTGATAGCACTTTCAGTTACATTGGCATCGGGAAAGCCCAACAAGTTTGGAAACAAGAAGATGGAATCATTTGCATCAGTAGCTATTGCTAAGAAAACTTGCACAAATGCAGCCTTCCCAGTAGAAACACACAATTTAGAACCTGGTAAAATTGGACAAGTCCCTCAATTGAACGTTCATCAGTGCACCTGCTTAAACGTGCTTTATTCTCCTGAGCCAAAGAGAGGAATAGTTTTGCCCCACTTAATTTCATGCTTAAGTAACTAACTGAACTCTTCAGGAAATGTATTCCCACTCACCACGAGTTACACTGAGGATGTAGTCAGTATTAGTGATCCCATCCTTCATAAGATGTTTCAATTATAGTAGCGCAGATTATAACATGGAATAAGTTAGAAAGGTATTCTGGGTTGGTAAAGACTGCTGTCCCTCTGCTTTCTTCCTGGTATTAGAAAAACTACATCATCAAATGCCTTCACATTATACCACTATAGTACTTGTGAAGGAATACAAGGTGCCCATTGTGATTATGATATCACATCAAGACTAATAAAATGGTGCTTTGTATTCATTGACAATGGCAAATTCTGTGATATAAAGAATGTTCTTGGTGAAAAAGGAGAAAAAGAGACATATTTAGGTTATTGCCATATTGCTCATCCCCATTGCTTCCATCTTTGGATATAGCAAGTGTTGAGTAGCATTACCTTCTGACCAATCTTAACAGAGCCTGCTAGAGTGATAGATTTATAGAAATCTTAATATAGATTACCAGAATAACAGACTGGAGGAACCATAAATGGGCCTCTTATATCAGATCTCAAAGTATTAGAATATTAATAACATTATATTTCCCCCATCCAGTTTTTCTGATAAATGTGAGAAGTAGCTGTGTTGATGCGCATCAAATAAAACTTATAGTCCATCCTCCATTCCAGACTCTCTCTCCATGCATGCTTATCCTCGATAGCATAGTGTGGTGAGAGGCTAGGATACAGTAAGCATGGATTCAACAGATAGAGAAGGAGTTCGATGGTTTTTTAATGTGCCATATTAGAATGATGATTTCCCACCTTCTCAGATCTTCTGCAGATGATGTCTCAATGAACTAGCATTTCACTTGGTCAAAAAGAAGGCCCCCTACTAAATCCCCAATAACTAGCTAATTGTTAGCCAATGGAAATGATAGCTGACTTTTTCCATCATTGCTGGTCTATGCTCTACAGTGATATTTTTTTTTATCCATCCTTCCCTTGTGGCTATCATAGGATGCTGTTGATGAGTTCCAATAGGAGTTTTTAAAAAGCTGAAAGAAAATACAAGAGATAGCAAAGTCCATATAGAGCCAGCCTGTTTTTTTTTTTTAAAAAACAAAACAAAAACAAAAACAAAACAGAACAGATGCAAATTCTAAACAAGTTAACAAAGACCAGGCCATTCTATGTTTTCTTTGCCTCAGTGTGAGAACTTCAATGTCCCAATGTCTCTTAAAGCATTTGATGAGAGACTAATAGCATGACAGGCTAACACTTCACTTCCTTCCAATTAGGAGACTTTAACATCAAAGCTAAGGTCCTCCACTCAACAAGGGCTTACTTGAATGAATTAGAGGAGAGAATAAGTCCGGTAGTTTCTTGTTCCTTTCCACCACTGCCCCCTCCCTTGTGGAAACGTAGTTCAGCATTGTCTTTAATAAGATGTTTGAGGTCAAAAGGTTTAGGTCCCTCACTGTGAGCATTAGGAAACTGCCAGAGTGTTTCAAGATGTGTGGTGGAGGTAATGGAATCCGGCAAAGCTGCAAATTCTGTTACAGAATGGCATACAGCTCACTTCCACTTGTAATGTTCTGTTTGCTGTTAAGAGCCAAGAATATCGGTGCTTTTAGTACACCATGAATCTTACCTGTTGCTGTTGCAGCGTGCTGGAATGAAATATTGCACCACCATTTGGAGGCAAATTGAGAGGAGCCATGCAAACGGGCGAGATTGCTTTAGTGGTAATATACAGGCTGGTTCCATCAAGGCAGGCAACATAATTCCAAACCTCAGAGGAATGCGATGTGAAAATCATGAAAACATTTACTCCTTTGTATTTTTTGCTTGGTTCATAAATGGTAACCAAGAGAAATGCAGTTTATCAAATCCAAGCTACGAACCTGAATGCATTTCTAAAGAAGAAAAGTTAATGATCAGCCTAGAAGCATTACTGGAACCTTTATTAAAAGATGAATGGTTATGTAGGAGCTATCGGTGCAGCTCTGTAATGTATGCAGAGAAGTCGCTTTCTCACCTTGTATCAGATATTTCAAAATTTGCAACATCAGTTGCTTCGTTTGTTTGTTTTAATGGCAAAACGACTATCACTTTAATTTGATGCCTTGGTGATCTCTCTGTGTTCTCAATATTCACATCGAGTGCCAATTTCAGTAAGAGATATAGTGATAGCGTGACTTTTGTACAACGATAATCTAAAGACATTGCTATTGTTCTAGCAATTTCCCACACAGCATGAGTTCATATACCTAGGTAGGCTAAAATCACTTTTCCCCCCAATGTGCTTATTTGGTGTTGTTAACCGAATGTCACCAATGTGAACTATGTGCAGTTCGATTCCATTATTTTGCCTCATATAAAAGTGGCCTAGGGAGTGTCAAGATAGGATGATCCCTATGAAATTATACAACTGAATTGCTGTACCAATGAACCTTCATGTTTTCAGTTTCTAGTTTTATTATTCCCATCTTAAAATATATCTGAGTAGGTAAGGGCTACTGATGTACAGTACCTTGAGCCAAAGTAACTATTTTACCATACATTGAAGAGTTAGTGATAGCTTGACAAATATTACCTGGCAATGTGATACACAAATTTGCCTCAGTTGCTCTGTCCCTCACAAGTTAGAGCAGTAATTCTTAACCTTGGCAACTTGAAGATGTGTGGACTTCAACTCCCAGAATTCTGGGAGTTGAAGCCCATACATCTTCAAGTTGCCAAACTGGAGAAAAACTGAGTTAGAGGGAATGTTTCTGAGTAAGACCAGTCTCAGGTTTGGGATGGATGCAAAAGACAGGAAGAGACAGATTCCTGCTCTCCCTCACACGCTTGTTAATTGTATGAAGGAGAAAATGCCTGAGGAGGCCTGTAATCAGATACAGAATTGGTGATAGCTTTACGTTGATGTGGTTTAATTTTCCTGGTATTAGTGCCACTTCTGAATGTGGTTTGAGTGGGTTTTTGCTAATTGTCCCCAATTAAGAGAATTTGCAGGTTTCTTATTCCAAGCTGTGTCCCAAGGAGCTTCTAAGAGCTGGGCCAAAATGTGGGTTTTTTTTTCTTAGAGGGTTCTTAACAGAGAGATCAGAGTAAGTTGTCAACTTTTTATTACAGTGTACCTAACACTTTTAGACATAGCACACTCACAGTTCTCCCTCTTGTCTCCCTTCCTTTCCTCTCCTAAGTCCTTCCTCTGGCTGTCTGCTGCAATGTCTTCTGGGACTTGTAGTACTAGACTATACAGAGTATTCCAATATAGTAAGCTATATATCACACAAACTGTATATTGAAATTTGGTATTATTGAAATTCTTGTGTAAATTGTGTTTACACATATACATATAGGAAAAGGCTATATAATTTTGATGTTGTTTTGTTCTCTTTTTTCTTTTCCTTTTGATTTTCCTCCTTTTCTGTTCTATTTAATTAAACAAAGGCATTTTTAAAATGTAAACGATTAGGTGGGAACCATTGGGGATATCTAGAAGCACAAACTGGGGCCACAAGGGTCACATTAGGGGGCCCTTGTAGAAAGTTTGGAACTAGATGAACATACTGCCACTTTATTTTTATAGTGAAAATACCTGTAAGTTGTGTTGATACAGATCACTCAACAAGAGACAAACCTTTAGATCAAAGTAGGAGCAATTAGATAGTTCTAGGCTGTAGATTAAACTAATGGCAACCCCTTCTTTAGCTGAAAATAGGAATTGCCTCCCTTATTTCATTAAGCCATTGGGAATCTTTCTGCTACGTCAGCTGAGTAAAGCCCAGGATATCTGCCTCAAAGTCTTGCCCTTAATGGCCTCATTAAGGGCTACATGCAGGATAGGAGCAGACCCACAGTGCTTTTTCACTACTGTCTGGATACCCCCCCACCCAACATACACATGCATACAAACACACACATACACACACTTCTGTTTTTGTTTTCTTTCTATTCAGCAGACTGCTAAAGGAGGAACACATTGTCCTTGAAAAAGGTGGAACTTGATTGCTTCAAAAAGGGTCTTGACATTTGCAAGGGACCACATGATATTAAGCTGAAATCTCCAGTTTAGCCAGTTCAGAATGTTATATACATTATCCTTTTCATGTAACGAATAGACCTCATAAAGCTCGCATTCCTTGGATGTGGACATAATAATGATAATAATGTATGTGAAAGAACATAGGTATTTTCCCCCACCCAGATACCTGTTACATTTTTCAACCATCTATTGTCCTAATCAGGATGGGGATCCTTTTTATATAATTAATGTGCTGGAAGTGCTTTAAGTCAACTTGCACGTAATTCAGGATATATTAAATAAGAATGTATTTAAAAAGAGTTATCAGTAAATCTCTTTTCCAGCAACCCGGTTAAGCCAATGAAATTTACATAGAAATTGGAAAAAAAAAAGTTTGACTTATGTACTTGAACTTACAGCAAAACATGTCTTTGAACTGGTTGTTGTTATCTTGAATCTTTATAGTGGTTGTATCTGAATGAAAAGATATTCAGAGAACCATTTTCAGCATTGGTCAGCAAACCTTGTTATTCCCCTCCCCAAAAAAGAACCACTTAATTTGCCACTTCCTCAGTCATAAAAGACAATAATTCTCATGTTGTAACTGTGGATAGTGTTCTTTCAGAAGAAGGAATGTCATGGTTTAATAACAACGCATCTTCCAATTTCTTAAATGATTTTTGATTACTTATTGCTCTGCAGGAAGGCCACAGAGCTGCTCTAATGGAAAGAGACACTTCAGCCTGTCCTTTGCTGTGCCTGTTCGTCTCCTGTGCACTCAGCTGCCTTTTTGCCCCTTTCTCTTTCTTTGCCTTCTCAAAGGCATGACAAGATCCAGCGGTAACGGACCTGGGCTGCTATCTCGCATCTCCAGCTGGCGCTCTGTTTCAAAAGATGAAAGATCTGATAACTCAGCAGTAATCCGGGCTAGGGTTTCACTTCAGCAGACCGAAAGGGCAGCGGTACTAAAAAGTTCCACAAATCATTGGATTATGCATGTAGATATCAAACCCTGTGGTATGTCACCTCATCTGACAACCATCAATAACCAATAAATTATGATAATCAGAGACAGCATCAAAAGGGAGAAGACCAGTTTCAAGTAGTAAACTTTCAATAAGTTACTCCCATGGGTTTAAAAAGCTCTTTTACAGGAATATAAATTTGAACCCCACTTCACTTTTCTTGGTGTTAGAGGCTTGAGAGGTGGTGTCACCTCACTGCCCACTGCAGTGTTTATCAGTGTCATGAACTACTTCTGAATGTGGCTAATCCACTCTCTACTAGTATTTTACACACATGCTCCATTTTTTGTTTCAATATATGGCTGTGTACCTCAGTACAAGAAGTACCAGTGATGATGGACAATTAGAAATGTGTGAGGGACATAAAATGTGATAGTAGGATGGGCAGTTCCTACAATCTAATCTGGTAGTAACTGAGTGTATACAACAATATCAACATATCAACTTTTTTTTTTGCGTTCCTTGTCATACATACATAATTTTTTAAAATATCTGTCCATCCATCTCTTTGGAATAATTTGCATACTCCTGGTGTATTCTGGGAAGTGGGCGGAAGATCATTATGAGCAGCAGAGAAATTGTACTAGCAATCCAATAAGTTATAGTTATCTAGAGTTTATTTAGGTATAAAGAAAAATGTATTTTTAAAGATTTTTAAAATCCCTCTTATTTTTATAAATAACTGAAGGCAGGAAACATACCTAATACTCCTTCCTCCTCCTATTTTCCCCACAACCTGTGAGGTGAGTTGGGCTGAGAGAGAGAGACTGGCCCAAAGTCACCCAGCCGACCTTCAGGCCTAAGGCGAGACCAGAACTTCCAGTCTCCTGCTTTCTAGCCTGTAGCCTTCACCATTAGGCCAAACTAAATTTTATTGTACAAAATTTGTACAACAGTGGAATGATGCTTCCTCCATCGCTGAGATTTTAAGAAGAAGCTAGACAGATGTCTCTCATGTACCCTTTATTTATTTATTTTTGCACAAGTTGGACTAGATGGTTGTTGTGTCCTTTCCAACTCTACAGTTTTATGTTAATTCTATGATATTCATTGTACGATTCCCTTTCAGGGTAAGCAACATTATGCAAAGCACAAAAATTAATAAGTAATGGTTAGCAAAATAAATTCAAGGCAGAAGATAAAAGAAAAAGGTATACATTAACATTACACTTCGTCATACAATTCTGTCCTTACAACCATCTTATTTCCACCATATCCACACAACTCTCCATAGATTGTTGTCTTTTATCCTTTCAACTACTCACCTTTCTCTTTTTTGAGGATCTCATCAGTTCCATCCAACCATGATTTTCCCGGCCTTCCTCTCAACCCTCTCATTTTTACTTCATATAGTTCTTCTGCAATTCACTCCTCTTTCTTTATATGTCCAAACCACCTCAAAAACTCATTTCATACTGGTTGTGAATTTTTGTATTCAGTCCACATTCATTTAGCACCCATTCATTCTTGACTCTTATGTTCTTGGCAGCAAAAAGTTACAAATTTTCTGTATCTCTTTGTTGCCACCTAGTGATAGTCCTGCTTTGTGCAGCCCAGATTTGTTTATTAATAATTTTTTTATTTTGCAAATTTGTAAGACTACCAGACTCCATAATGACCCTGGACAGTGCACACTATTAAAAACAATTTGCAACAATAAAAAAATAAAAAAATACATAGAAGAAGAACAAACATCTAGGAAGAACACACCCTTTAGCATAAAACTTCCCACAATGGTCCCACCACCCAACTTTGCCCAAGCCTCGGGGAGGATCCAGGTTTTAAGGGTCCGTTTAAACAGTGTCAGGTAGGGGCCACATATATCTCTGGGGGGATACTGCTCTACTGGGCAGGTGCTGCAACGGAGAAGACCCACTTCCTGGGTCCTATCAGTGTCAAGTCCTCCCCGTCTGACTCCCAATTCCGAAGTATTCTCATGCAACTAGGCTTGGTTCAGAAAAATACTCTTTATTGAGTGGTACAGGTAGCTTGTAAACAGAACATTGCTAAAACTAAAGCCTTGGTTAAACTTCCCTCTATTTATCCCCCCTCCCTTGATTGCCTGGCGTCTTGAGTCTTCTCCACCGGGTGGTGACCTTTTTCCTTCCTCCCCCCTCCTCCCCGAGCCTCTTCCTGGCTCTTTGGGGCCCCAGCTGCCTCGCCGGCAATCAAGCCAGGCAAAATTGCCCATATATGGTTAAGCTGCTTCCCAGCTCCCATTACAACCATTAACAGAACCCCCCCCCCCCCTTTAGTTACTAGTGGCAGAACCAATTCACTCTAACTCCCAACGACTGCAATACAATGGCAAACAACAACAGATGGGTGATGCAGGTTCTGACAATCAGATGACACTGTTTAATGGATGGTTCCTTAAACATGCCAACTCTTTTGGATTGAACAGGATGGGCAGTCACTACAGGAGATAGTTGGTCCCTGAGACAGTCAGGGTCTATGCCACAAAGGGATTTAAACCAGTGATGTCGAACCTTTTGGGTTCAGCCTGTCAAAAATTCAAAAAATGCCCAGCTTGGCTCTGTTGGTGTGTCACCCCTCCCTTCAAACAAAAGAGAAACAATTCTTTACATATTCATTTATTTTAAAAAAAATACTGTCCAATTGTGTGTGGTGCTACGTATTATATAAAGAAATGTCAAATAATTACAAAAATGAAATACAAATAAAACAAACTCAGTTTCTTTGGTAACTCAAACAGGGAGAATGGTTGTTGTCAGCTGTTGGTAAATGCTGGCGTGTTGCCCAAAATGTTGCGGTGTGTCACTTTTGACACGCGTGTCATAGGTTCGCCATCACTGATTTAAACACAGCACCTTGAATTGCACTGGAAGCCTACTGGTAACTAGTTCAGCTCATGAAGCAGAAGTGTTATATGGGTATACCATGGCCTACCCCTAATTGCCCATGCTGTCACATTCTCGAGCAACTGCAGCTTCTGTATGGTCTTCAAGGGCAGCCCCATGTAGAGCAAATTGCAGTAGTCTACACAAAGGGTGATCAAAGCATGAGGAACTGTTCAGAGGGCCTTCTGGTCCAGAAACAGGCAGAGTCAGTACACAAGATGAATCTGTCCAAAGGCCTTCCTGGCTACAGCTGCCAGTTGCTCCTTGAGCAAGAGCTTCAAGTCCAGAAAGACCCCCAAATTGCACACCTATCCTGAACAAGGAAATTAAACCCCATGCAGGACTAAAGAGGGAAAGTCTCTAGTTCCAGGTGTTGCAAATACCCACAGCCATTCAGTCTGGCTAGGGATGAACCTGACTCGTGTTTTGGGGAAGAATTGTATCCAGGATACCTGGCAAACTGGGGTTCCCGGTCACCATAATAGATCTGACTTGTTGCAAAAATGGAGGGCTGAAAAGCTGACAAACCACCTTATTCCATAGCCTCTATAACCTATGATGATGATGACATTAGAAAGAAAAACAGCTGATTTTGACTGGTTTTCCCTCCCTCCCTTCTGACCAGCACCAGTTCACCTGTCTTTCTCTTGACCTACCAACACAATGTGCACATGGCTTTGACCATTTACCTTACTCCCTGCATCATGCCCTGCTGTGATTCCTGTACACTACACATAAGTGCCCTTTTTATTTTTCTCCCCCCATATATTTGGACAGCCTCAGTCCCTAATGGGGCCAAGAGGTAGAAGGTATGCTGGAGAAGTCTACTTGCATGGCCCCCCTCAGCCACACCACCGGCATCCTTGTAGTTGAAGGCTTCCTTGGCTCACCTGACAGCTGCCACCCTCCGACACACGCACACTCAGGGATTCTAGTGTTCGCCTGAGTGGCCCCACCAGTCCCACAGAAGCCTTGGCCTCATCTGCACCTGTCCTCCCACAGTGAGCCCCTAGTAGCAAAACAGGGAAGGGGTGTATGGTTGCCTTGCTCAGTATATACAAAGGGCTCCCTCACCAGAACAAGAAGCACGTGCGTGTTCGGCTTTGTTTATTTATACTGTTTGGAACTAGGAGGGAAGTGAATGGAAGGGGAGAGAGATCACCACCCTTTTGGACAATTTGAGCAGGTGGACAGGCAGGTCCTACCTTGAACAGGAAAACAATGACTTTCTGCAGACTGATTAAATATTCATATATATGTAACACTATTTTTCCAATGGATGTAGATCATATTATGATGAATAAAGCACAAATTTATTTAAAAGCATTACCATGACTACTGAATTTTGGGTAATGGGGCAAGTTTTATTTCAGTCAATAGATATCAACAGCTGGTGGTGGTGTGTGTTTGTGTGTGTGTGTGTGTTGGTGCCTTTGAGACACTCTTGACTCCTGGTGACTGCCTGGACTAGTCCCTGCAGGTTTTTTGGCAAGGTTTTTTGGAAGTGGTTTGCCGTTGCCTGCTCCTTCCCTAGGCTGAGAGAGAGTGACCACTACACCAAACTGGCTCTCCTATTGAAAGTACAAGTACTATAATATCATACAGAGATTTGCTATTTGTTAAAAGGGGATCTTCATACTAAAAAGTTCCAGAACTGCTATCCTAGCTCTTGCACTTATTCTTAATACTAACAAACCACAAGTGAAACAACAACCAAAGGAAGGGAAGGGAAGGGAAGGGAAGGGAAGGGAAAAATGACATGGCTACAATTGCCAAAACGTATACATTATTATTACTATTGCTGTTGTTGTAGTAAATGCCAAATGGCAGAGGCTGTTCTTACACCCCAGCACACCCCCCCCCACCCCCAACATGACATCGGTCTAAATCTGTTAGTTGATATTTGGCAGGACTGATCCCCTCAGAACCAGCAGCTTTATCTTCAAATTTCTTCCAGTTCTGCCAAAAAAAGACAGCTATGCATTAAAAAAAAAAAATCAGAATTTTCCTGCAGCTATTTTTCTAAACTTTGGCAGACCTCTTCTCCATTTTGGGTCTACTGTCATTACAGATTTCACTCACTTTTGTGAAAGAGGAAAAAAAATAGCAATTTGTTGATTTCCAGTGTTAGTGGAAGGCCATAATGGCCTTTGGGTGCCTGATTAGGATTTAGATTTGCAAATTGTAAGTGGAGGGCTACAAATCAATCTGAGTCAGATTGAGTTGTTACCAAATTATTGGTCCCTACTAACCTTGGCTGATCTTGAAAATCTAAGAAAGGGTTAGACTACCCATCCTATCCCAGGATCTAGACCAGAAAGTAAAGTAAAAAATAAAATTAAAAAAAAAATCCCCAGAGGCTGCAACAGCAAACCATTTCTGTGTTGCTGCCAAGAAAACAACGTGAACATGTCTATGTTGTCACTAGGAGTTGAGCTTGACTGAAGGGAAACTTTAATTTTCACTTAATCTTGTATTATTTTAACTTCTGCAGGGCTATATTTCAATATGTTTTGGCTCTACATGACAAAGAAAGCATTGCAGTGACAAAAATGCAGAAGATCTCTCTTTTCATGCCTGACACAGAGACAAAAACATGGAAGAAAACTGATAAGAGGAAACAGGTTAAAATGAACTGATGCCACTGGATTCAGTTCAGAAAGAAGGAGTGAAAGAATCCCCTTTGGAAGTTGGGAGATTCTTCCTCGTTTTGGGAGAATTAGAAATTATCATCAACAAATGAAGAGCCAGTGAATAAAATGTGGAAATAGGCTGTGATCTTCCACCGCCTGAGACCTGGGGATAATCTTCCTTGAGTCAGAATTGTGATCCACTTGTGACCAAAACAGGAAATAAAATAAATTTGAGGCAAGTTAAGATGCAGTTAATCTTCATTACAATTAAATTATTAAATGAAGTTGATAGGATGGGTTATATTAGCCACATTGCCTTTTAGAATGTGTGTTCCCCTCCTGTTTGTTTTCTTTTTTTGAAAGCGTTGGGAAAAGAGCACGTGGATAGACAACCCCAAACAGGTAAAAAAGGAAGTGATTTCAAGGTCTTCATTTTTTTTGCAATTTGAGCTTTGCCAGGGAAGCAAATTGGGGGATTTCTTCCATTTGCTCAGGCTCCAATTCTGCCAATACACTTAACTTTTTCCTCTCAGCTACCCAATTCCTCCTGCAGGTGTTCTGTTTTCTTCTCAAAATGAGACCATGAACCAGCAGCAGTTGCCATGGCAATAGAATGCAAAAGAACAATTAAAAAAAAAAGTCGTGTCCTGATGAAATTTCACAGCAGGTCTCAACACTGCTTCACAAGACTGTAATTAGGGTTGTGTTGAAACATCTCTTTTTTTCTCCTGCCATGAGCACTAGGGTGTAATCTTTGTGATTTCTTTTTTATATTATCTCTGACATAGATTCTCTTCAAGTGAGCATAGACACACAGAGATGGTTCAAACTGGCTTAAAATAGTGTTTTACTAAAGAAGAAAGAAAGAAAGAAAGAAAGAAAGAAAGAAAGAAAGAAAGAAAGAAAGAAAGAAAGAAAGAGGGAGGGAGGGAGGGAGGGAGGGAGGGAGGGAGGGAGGGAGGGAGGGAGGAGCAAATCATACAAATTATATATCATGTGAAAATTCTAATATCAAGCTATGAAGGGTCCCCAGTGCTACCAGTCAAAAGATACCATGGAGCCATTCTGAGATTCCCTCCTTTATAGATTTTTTTTTTTTTTCTGGCAAGAAAAAAGATGAAAGAAATAATGGAGAAACATTGCAGAGTTGAGTACAACAAATTTAGGGGGTGATTTGTAATTAAAAAAAAAATCCTTTGGAAGTACCCTATGTCTTCTGTGGGCATCCTATGCCAGAAGCAAAATTTGCTAGAATCAAAGGTTGCAATGAAGACCTTGATTTATACACAGCATACTAATAGAAATATCTAATAAAGTGGTACTTGAAAGGAGTTTCTCAGGATTGTACCACAGGCTCCGAAGTGGGAAGCCCAGGTAGAGTAGGCTTCACTGCTAGTCACGGGCCAGCAGAATTAACTGGAGTCATACCAGATCTGTTCCAGGGCTCTGATTCTTTTTCTTTACCTGAATACTCACAGGGTGTCTGTTATGCTCCAAATTCATGAAATGTTAAATCAGGTGAATTAGATTTTCTAAATTGATTTGGGGAAAACACTCTTTGTGCATGCAAATGGGCAGTTCTGAATTGTTGAATCAGTTGAAATGATCTGATTCCTTGACTCAGCTAGAAAGTCAACTCAGTTTGGAGATACCACTGAATCAGGTTAGAATTAAGGCTTTACAAGCCATCCTACCTAATCCATATCATGAATCACTTCTGAGCAGATGGTTTAGCTGCAACTGTGCAAGTATAATCTGGTGCCACTGTAGCTAATGAAGTACAAGAAAGTAATTCCAAGGGCAGAATAAAAAAACTTGCTAAATTGATAGATGGATGAAATGGTTGCTGATCTTAAAAGGATATGGAGGTTCAGGAACCATTATGATACCTCCTGTATCTTTCTTTCAGAATTAGTTAGAAAGGTGCCATAATCTATCATGCCATAATAAAGTAAAACAAAATCCCCTTTTGCAAAATTCAATAGCCTTGCCATCTTAGATACAAAGGTCCATCAAGCAGAAATATGGTCTAAAGATGAACTATAAGAAGATATCGTTTCATCCACATTTCCTGGAAAGGCAAAATGCAACTTCTTTTGGCAACTTTGCAAAGTCTTACTGGTGAAAAGAGTCATCCATTTAGTGCAGTGTTTCTTCAACTGGGGGTAATCACCCCCAAGGGGATAATTTGGGCATATCCTGGGAGTAATGGAGCAATTTGTAATTGCTTATTTGTAAGTCGAGAATCCAGTTTTGGACTGCCACTGCCAAGACACTTGTGTAAAACAACAGAGTCTGGCTTTGTTTTGGTTTTTTGGGGTGGAGTGGAGTGGGGTGGGGGTAATGACATTATTCAAGACTGGGAAAAGGGGTAATTGGATCAAATAGTTTAAGAACCACCAATTTAGTGTAAACGAAGTATTTAAGAAGTATTGCTCCCCTCAGTTCGTTTAGCTTGTTCTAAGTAGCCATGCCATATAGACAATTTCATGTTGAGCATATGTGGGCATCTTCAAAAATAAAGTCTTTTTTGAGTCAAACTCAACTCCTGGTGACTTCGTGAGGTTTTTTTGATCGGTGTCCTGTTGCCTTCTTCAAGATTTCTTTTATCTCTCTCTCTCTCTCATTTTTTTTGAAGAAAATATTTTACAAAGTTAAAAGCTACAGAAAAATAAAAAATATAGAAAAGCAAAAAAGATATAAAGAGAGAGAGAGAGAAGTGAACAACAGTATAGGTCCAGAAAAAAAAAAAGGAAAAAATAAAAAATAAATATTTGAAGAAGCGACTTCTAATCTTCTTTACAGCAGTTACAAATATAGTTAATACTGTTTCTGTCCTCCCAAATTACATAATATGATTCCCTTCTCCCCATATACAATAAATCCAGAGATCATCAGTTCATTTTTATCCATTTTCACCAAGAAGTCCATAAAGGGTTTCCAGTATTTTATAAAAGTAGTTATTGCACCTTTTCTAATCAAGCAAATCAATTTAGCCATTTCTGCAAGTTCTGCCATCTTCATGATCCACTCTTCCATTGTGGGTATTTCTATATTGTTCCATCTTTGTGCATAAAATAGCCTCACTGCAGTTTCCATATATAAAACCAATCTTCCATGAGTCTTTTCTAGTTGGGTATCCATCAGTCCTAGTAAGAAAAGTTCTAGTTTCAACTGAATATTAATTTTTAAAATTCTCTGCATCATCATATGTATTTGTATCCAGTATTTTTTCGCTTTCTCACCATTTGTGGTAAAATGTCCCTCTGTGCTTTCACATTTCCAACAACAATTAGAGGTATCTTTATACATTTTAGATAATCTCTTTGGTGAGATATACCAACAGTACATCATTTTATAAAAATTCTCTCTTAAATTATAAGACAATGTGAATTTCAATCCTTTTAACCACATTCTTTCCCACTGATCCATCTGTGTATTGTAACCAAAATTCTTAGCCCATTTTATCATGCATTCTTTAACTTGTTCATCTTCCATTTCAAATCTCAGCAATAATTTATACATTTTAGCAATTACATGTTCATCGTTTGTACATAATTCCCCTTCAAATTCTGTTACACATTGTTCTATACCTGGTAGCTTTTTATCCATATTAAAACTCTCCCTTCTCTGTGCATATGAAAACCATTGAAAAGTAAATCCCTCTGCAGTCAGTTTTCTTAATTTCATCTTAAATTCTCCATTTTCCTGTATTAACAAATCTTGATATGTTCACCATTATTTTTTTTTTTGGCCCGCTGTTTCTTTTCTATAAAATGCTTCTTCTGCTGATGCCAATAAAATTATTTTTGAGCACAGCCTGAGTTTATATTTATTCCAAATTTGTAATATGGCACTCCTAATATAATGATTTTTAAAGTATACATTAATTTTAATTTTATCATACCATAAAAAACCATGCCACCCCCTTCTTCAAGATTTATTTTCAACTTCTTATTCTAACCTACAGTTGTGGTATTTCTTGGTGATATCCTTTCCAAGAACAAACCAGGTCCAATCCTGCTTAGCTTTATGATATCAACCAAGGGTAAGGTTAAAGCAATTCTGACCACCAATATTATTGGAGAGTCCAAAACGAACCAAGTGCCAGATCCAGGGGTACTCCTAGATTGTAAACCTGATATTTCAATGGGAATGTGTCTTAAAATCTTTTCACTGCATGCTGTATTGTACTAATAAGGAGAATTCTTGTTTTGTTTCAACTGAGCATCATAAATTTAAATGCTTATCTGTTTCCACAATTTGAAAAAATGAGTTTGAAAACCAAATATTATAAGACTTGGGCTACATTCAACATATTTAAGGAGATTCCTCTCAGTTCAAATCTCCCCACCTCCCATCCCATGAAACGTGCTTTGAAGATATGCCCAAATCCTAAAGAGATTTGGGGGGATATTTACAGTAAAGATAACACCCTACTGTTCCTGTCCACCCACCCACCCCCAAGACCTTTTAAGGAGGAGGAGAAACTTACAAACTTACAAATAATTTAGACCTAAAGCATTATATTCAGTTTTTTGAGCAGTGTTCACTGTATTATCTGCAACTTTGGAGTGCTATACATTTGAACTTAACAGATGAGCTGGGAGTGGAAAAAACAAGAGGAGTTGGATTCACAAATACTCTGTAGAATAATTCAGAGACAAGAGTATTGAAATTTGTACTGACAGTCTTTGCTAATTATCTGATGTAGGATGTCTGCTTTGCCTCAGGTAGTCATCTTTGGTGTGATGAAGTACAGAAAGATAATGATATCAGATTCCTGTAATGATGTCTAAGGTCCTCTCATCTCCATCACTCACCTTTTATAATCAGCAGGAAATCTCGGCATTCCTTCTGTAAAAGACCTACAGAGAGAAAGAGAGAGAGAAAGAGACTGGTGTTCCTTGGTTACTGATTGACAAACATTAGTCTTTAGTCTAATCTTCCAGTCACTATGGAAATTTCGATGAATCTTAGGTTAGACAGATATGAACAAACTATGTAACTGTACTTTGCATTATCTTTGATGCATGATTTTAAAATATTCTGATCTTTGTGTTGACTTTTCTTTGAGACAGGGTGTTCTTCTCCTCCTCAGTCAACTGATACCTTTAGCAATCATGTAGGGTCCATATTCATTGAATGACAATTCCCAATTCTTTTGCTCCTTTTAGAAGTGTTACTGTCTTCCTACAGAAGAAGACAGAAAGCAAGAAACCATAGCTGCCTTCTGCCATACAACCTATCCATAACTACGCTCAAGTCGTGGGCCAACATTGGTCTGCAAAGATATTGCAGGTCCTAGGGCAGTGTTGTCCAAACTTGGCCACTTTAAGATGAGTGGACTTCAACTCCCAGAATTCCCCAGCCAGCCATGCTCAGCAGTGGCAGCTTCCTGATAGCCTGATACCTTCCTGATAGCTACAGCCACCTTGCTAAATTTCAAGTCTTCGGCAACTTTCTCTGGGACGTACTTCCAGTGATTATTATTAAATCCCTTTGCAAAAAAAAAAAAAGGTTTTTAATTCCAGTATTTAAAAAAACACGCTAGGCAGAGTATTGCTGACTAATACCCTTTTAAGGGACTATTAAGGTTTATTTATTTATTTATTTATTTATTTATTTATACATTTGATTTATTCTCCACCCATCTCCCCCAATGGGGAACTCTGGGCGGCTCACAAAGTACATATATAATCCTAACAGTGAGAAACAGTGAGATGTCTTACAATTATACAATTAGTGCTATTATGCTATGTGACCAGCAGGGGTAGATAGGGGGTCATCCGGGCTTTTTTCCTCCTCCGTAGATCTTTCTCGCCACTCGCATCGATCGTCGCTTGTGCTGGCTGCGTTTGGAGTTCGGCCAGCACCGGTATTTTGCTCCCCCGCGCAGCACCGCTGGTTCCTCCCATCTAAACGGGAGTCCCCATTTATCTACTCGCAGATGGAATAGCTTTCGAACTGCTGGGTGGGCAGGAGCTAGGACAAGGGACAGGAGCTCACCCCGTCCCGCAGAGCCGGGCCCGAACTGCTGGAGTGCCGACCATTTCATGATCGTTTATAAACAACAACAGATCCCTTGAAAATCAATCTACTGCAGCAGCAAAACCTTTTGCTGCCTAAGACCAAGGAATAATAAAGAACAGACACCCAAATTAAGGACGCCAAGCAACCCAAGCCAGAGATATCATTATAAAGGCTGAGGAAGAAAATCCCCAAAGCATCTCTCCCAATTTCTGGCAATAAAATACCTTTTCACTCAGCCTATGGTAGAGTTGGGTCTGTCTGAACTCGGCTGCGAGAGGGAAATGATTTCTTTCCAGGTTTGGATGCTATATGGTAAGCTGTCTTCTACAGTTAGTATCAGTTGGTAGACAACCTAGGGCTACTGTAGCCGGCTCACAAAAATTCGGGTTTTTGTCCACTAGTTGATAGCTAGGAAATACAGAAATCTCTAAAATCCTGCTACCATCTAGTAGTTCTCTGGACTTTTGCAGCCAAGATATAGTGGTCCTATCCAGATCCTGATGGAATCTGATCAGTCTAGTTCTTACAATTATACACCCTTTAGCGATCATTGTCTTGATTGGATCATTCCTTTCAGTACTTAAAAAAAACTTCAGAATTTGTATGAAATTACCTGGATTGGATTGCTTCTTTGCATCCTTCTTTTTCTAACCTCAAAAGTTTTATCAATAATCAATCAATCAATCAATCAATCCTCTTTTCCTGGATTTTCTTACCTGTTTTCCTGTCAGCAGTCAGTGAGTTACTCCTTTTGAAAGAAAGCGAAGGCCTTCACTGTTCTCTCAGGCACAGAAAGGAAAAACGCTGAGCCTTATCCATTTTTATAATGCCATTAAGGATTATTGTCAATGTTTATAAATCTATAAGCCACCCATTCTCTAAAGACTCATTCTTTTTGGTAGCCAGTGGAGCTGGTCACTCAGCAGGGTGAAATCTTGTGATCCTATAGCAGAAATGTGCCATCTTTAATGTAGTTTTGCTAACTGCTAGTCTTGCTGACTTAAATGACTGAAGAAGAAAAGACATGAAACTTTGTGTTGTATGCCTCCCTCACATACACCAGTGCACCACATGTCTGTATAATAAAAGTGTGGGCATGCTCTTGTTCATGGTTTAGGAAAACTTCAAGATTCATATTATTTGTTTAAGGCATTTTCACCCTGTTTTTCAGCCAAAATATCTCCCAAAGTGTCTTACAAAGGTAAAAAGACCAAGATTACAATCTAAAAGGTATCAGGTAAAGAATTGGGCATAGGGGTGGAGAACAACCTCAAGCACCAGTATAATAAGTTGCCATTGATATCATGACCTGGTAGAATGCCAATAGTTTAGGTAGCTTGAAAACTCTGGCCCACGGGGAGGCTCTTTAGGAATACCCAACAGCAGTTGATATCAGTATAGTGGCAAAGGGTTCGTTCTGCTCTTCTTTTCCCCATCTGCTGTGGATCCTCTGTAACTGGACTGATTCATAGTCGTCACCCTGAAAAGCTCATGATCAAAATGCATCCTTAAACAAAGGAAGGAAGTACCTTAAAAATGATATTGTGAGCCACCTAGAGTCATTGTATGAGATAGGCAGCCATATAAGTCCTGTAAATAAATAGCCCTGGATCTCTGGGCAACAGTAAATTGTGTCCCTTTTTCACCATATTTAGCTCTGGTGGAGGCTGCTAATATATTCATTAATTCATTAAATTCCATTCTTAGTAAAAGTCTTAACAAACATTATCTAATTCAGCTCTGTAGCAAAACTGGTATCTACAGACACAACAGGACCACCCTTCCTACGTTTATAATAACAAAGACCAAATGTTTGCCCCATATTTTGATCTGAGGATGAAAATATTAGGATTGTAAGGAAAGTCACAGGCCTAATGCTTATGTCAAGACTGAACAATTTATGATCCAACAATTCAGGTACATCACTATTTGCTTTGAGTTGTATCCAATGGTGGCTCTGTACTATCTGAAAACATTTCTACTCCTGGAAGGAGAGGATTTTGTTTCTCTGCTGTAACTTCAGTGCCCCTTAGAATCTGCATTTGAGCATTCAGGGCCAGGACCTGAAAGTGTATGAGAAAAGGCTGGATGTCTGCATTAAATCGGGGATGACAAACAGGAATAATCAAATGCCTTACTTTGTATGTGGAAGTGCTTTTCTGAAAATGTAAAGCCACCATTAGATATAACTATTTCTATATTTAATTTTAAAACTTGCAACATGGTTTAATGCTCTAAGGCAAAGTCCACACAATTTGTTTTCCAGCCTGGGGAACCATGCTTTTAAATTTAATCTAATCATTGAATATTGTTTTTATTTTGTGTTATTGTTATTTGGCCAAAGATCACAATAAACAGGGCAATAATGTAGAGAAGTCATTGTGTAGATGTATTAAGAATAGGTATAACCTACGCTTCCTTCCTTCCATGCATCCATCCATCTTCCTTTCCTTGTGATTTCTATCAAATCCCAAGAAAACTGGGCAATTAAATTTCAGCAGCCTGGTCTCAAGGACTTCTCAGGGGGGTACAGATTGCCCAAACCTGCTCTAAAGAAAACAGGAAATGCTAAAAATGCATTGAGGAGAGTTTAGCTGCTAGTGCTACAACCAAGTCAAATAGGTTTTTGTAACAATAAAGTGGTATCGGTGTGCTTCCAGAACAGATCAGCTCCTCAATGTATTTGTCCCTATTTGCACTATTAAACCATAAGGTCCTAAGGAAAGACAAAATGCCTCATTCCTTGCGTAACTGTAGATACGACACAATTAATCATGCTGGCTGTGGAGGGCAAGTCAGCTATCAGAATAACGACATAAAAGCAAACCATGTAGAGAAGTCCCACCATGTAATTCAAGACACCAGTAAAAAGCAGCCTTGCCTTCTTCTGTGTAACACACCTTCTGCTGCTCCCGCTTTGGATGAATTGCAGGCTCTTTAGCCTTTCCTTCCTGCCCCCACCCCACCCCCCAATACAGAACCTATTGCAGACTCCTGAGTATTAGGATAAGTGAACAAAGAGGAGGAAAATCAATCTCACTCCCCTGATAATGGGCTGGTACAGATGGTCACCGAACACTAAGGGGCTCGGTGGCAGACTTTTCCTTGAATATGCCAGTGAATTCCCTCAGGAAACAAGCAAACAGAAAATTCTGTTTTGTTTGCATGAGGTATTAGTTGTTCTTGTTCCCCCATCAGCAGGGGGACCTTCTCTGGCTTGCTCTCCCCTTATTTCAGACTCATATAAAAGAGCTAGGGCTTTATTATTTTGAAAATTGTCTCAAAAGGTAATGCTGAAGAAGTTCCCTTCATGACCCAAAGGTCTAGTTTAAATTCTTTGCATACAATCCATCTCACCCCCAAGCCAAGAGAATTTTGTATGAACAAAAGTAGATCAGCAAGAGCAGAATAAATTATGATTTTGGCCAACTGAGGAGAGGACCTCTGTGTGTGCCATTTCATACCATTTATCTGTGACATAAGAGTCAAGTGTCTCTATTGTGGTTGGATTAGAAGGGTAGAGAAACTTTTGTTTGGGGGAAAAGGTTGCAATCTGATGATTCAGAACATACTCTGGTTGCAAAAAGGTCCCGATTTGATGCCTGTGATTCTCATTAAATAATAGAATATATCAGCTGACAGGGTCATTATAAACCAGCTAGTGCAGCCCTCTGCCTGGTGCAGGAATCTGCTAAACCATCCCCAGCCAGTGGCCATCCTGCCCCTGCCCTGTTTGAAAACTTGCAGTGTTGTTTTTTTTATTATCCGCACTCAATCGTGACCAATTCTGCGGTGACCGCCTGGACGCGTCCCTGCAGTTTTCAAGGCAAGTGTTTCGGAAGTGGTTTGCCACGGCCTCCTTCCTAGAGAGGAGCCCAGCTGGCGAGCGCAGGAGGCGGGGTTTCTGTTGCTTCACGCCTTTTTTGGGCGTGCGCGGCTTCCACGTCACTGGCAACTTGGTCCCGTCTCCCATGCAAGGCGTCACCAGCATTTTTCCTCCCACCGGGGTGAGAGTCCCCATTTACCTACTCATGTGAGTTTTCGAGCTGCTGGGTTGGCAGGAGCTGGGGAGGAAGCAGGAGCTCGCTCTGCTGCGCGGAGCTGGGCTCGAACTGCTGAAGTGCCGACCATTTCCGGCTGGCAACGTTTCAGCGTCATTAAGCCGCTGCGCCACCGCGTCCCCAAACTTGCAGTGAGAGGGAGTTTAATAGGAGCCTTGGTTGCATTGTGTTATTGTTTGTATATATTGCGTTGTATATTTTATATATTGTTAGCTAGCCAGAGCCATTCGATTTGTTGATATGTGTTTTTATCATTTTATTATTCTGAGCTGCCCAGGATTGTTTTAAGATGGGTAGCCAGACAAATCTTTTAAATAAATAAGTAAGTAAGTAAGTAAGTAAGCAAATAAATAAGGTTGAGATAGCTGGCCATATAAATGCTATAAATAAATACATAATAAATAAAATAAAATAAAAATAAAAAGGAACCTACCTCTGTTATAGGCAGACTGTACCACTGTTTAACAGCTCCTACAATCAAGGTACTTCTACGATTCAGTGTGAATCTCTTTTAATTTCAGCGTATTGGTGTTTGATTGGTCCTTGCACTGCTCTTGGTTTCAACAGAGAACAGGTCCACCTTTCATATGTTTATAAACTATCATATTTCCCCTCTGTCCTCTCTTTTGCAAACTAAACATGCTCAACTCCTTCTTCCCCATGCCCTTTAAAGTATGGTGTCCATAACTGGATGTGGTATTCCAAATATGGTCAAACCAATACATTATGCAGTTCAGTTATTGCCTCCTGAGATCTGGATACAATACTTCTGTTAATGTAGCCCAAGATTACTTTGATCTTTTTAGCTGCTGTCTCACACCTCTTTTCTCATGGTCAGGTGGTAGTCCTCTAAGACTCCCAGATTCACCAGCATCTGCAGTAGAAATCAACACAGCCAAGATGGTGGGGCTTTGATTTTACTGCTTCATCTTGCATGTTTGGATACCCGCCCCGCCCCCCCCCCCCCCCATAGACACCATTGCCTAGATTCTTCTCATACAAGTGAAGATATTGGCATTTATAAACAGTTGAATCTGCACATGTTATGGGGAACAGTAGTATGTTTCTTGCAACATGTTAAGTTTCTTTTTGTCTCATATGAAAGTTGAGTCCAGTACTAAACAAAGTCACTTAATTTCTTGGATCATTGGTTACTTATAAATGAACAACATAAATATGCAGCTCCTTCTTAAATAGATCAAACTTCTTGAACAGGGCTAGGGGAGTTTCCTTCCTGAAATCCTGGGAAGCCACTCTAGTCAGGGCCAGCAATACTGAACCAGGTAGACAAATGGGACTGATGCAATATAGTTTTCTATTTTTAAAAAAAAATGGAATTGCTGTATGTTATTATAAGTGTTTGGATGGTAACTAGCTTAGCTTTGGAGTGTTTAGGGAAGATGGCCAGGAATAAATTTGTGAAAGCAAAGCTTCACATTTCAATAGCTTTCTTTCTTTTCCTCCTCGCCCGCCCGTATTTATTGTTGTTTTTATTGTTAGCCGCCCAGAGTCACATGTCAGTTGGGTGACCATAAAGACCATAAGTCTATATAATAAAATATAAAAATATTACACATAACTAAATATACTAACCCTTCATATTTTAGTAGTAAAGAATTCTCCTAGGACTCCGAAAGATCAAATGTGGATCTGGTAAGATCTAGTGTTTGGTCAACACCAATTATGCCAGTTTTCACATCCTGCCAAAGATGCATATGTAACAACCCTTGCTGGTTTGTTTAATGCTTACTGTCTGCCAGCAACTTCTGCCCTCCTTGCACATACAGGCTGAAACAAAAAATCATTCCTGATTGCTTTTGGCTTGTTTCTCTGGTTGGCAGAATTGAGAGACACACAAATGGTAAGTTTTAAACTGCCCAATGGCTCCAGTCAGTTCTAAAGGAAAGTCTAATGACAGCAGCATTGATGAAGAAGAGGTCAAAACTGGAAAGAAAGGTGGTTGCAAACCCCTTCCCTTTTGTATATGCATCAACTGCATTTTTCAAGTAAATGGACAAATGCTGAAATGCTGATGCTTTAACTTCTTATATAAATTTGACTTTACTTTGTGTAGATAGGGTAATTGTCCAATGAGAGCTCGCGCTAGTCTGCAGTCCAATCTGAGTACCTTGCAAACTGTTGCCAAAGTGTCTCAGTTTGGACATGTTTTTCTTAAGTGGGTTTAGACTTAAGCAACATTGAGCCCAAGGTAGAAGCACATAGTGTGGTCTAATATGCCCTTGTACTGTTTGCTCTGACTAGCAACAGGCCTAAGGCAATGGGTTGGTATAGATGGTCACTGAACACCAAAGGCTCCACAACAGACTTTTTAGCCATCTGCAAATTCGTTTCTCTCCCAGTTCTGCACTCTTTGTGAATTCATTCCCCCTCCCCAATTGGTGCATAAATATCACACACTTGGTGTGTGTCATTCCCCCCCCCCCCCCCCACCAACATAAATAGCTTCCATGCATATTTCCCCCTAATATATTCATCTTTGAGTTGCAAACCACACCATAAAAATTCTGGAAAGTATGGATTGGCTGAGTTTGTATAAAACTGAAATACACTTTGTCACTCTTCTATTGCTTGCTACCTGTCAGCTGGAGATACCAGGGGTTGATTCTGGGACCTTCTGCAAGCAATTCAGATTCCCTTTCATCCAACCACACAGTAGCTTCCCCACCGTAAGAGCTCCATAAGACTCTTCCTTTAGGAAGAGCCACAGAGAAACATTAAATTGGGGAGGGGGGGGGGCTCCTCTGACAGAAAGATGAACATCAGCAGCTGTTGCAGCAGAAGAGTTCAGGAGAAGCTTCTCAAGTGAGGAAAAGTGATGACTGATTTTTCTGGCATGTGAGTTCTTTGAGCAACCAGATCAGGAAATGAAGTCACTTGTATACAACTTGACTTAGAAATAACTGCTTGTCAGCTCACTAAAGTGTGTGATACAAATAGCACTATCCCCATGACACTACTGGGAATTAATCTCAAAGGAAAGGTTCCATGAATATTTTCACATCTCCTGGCACGGGTTGAGGCAAGTTAATTAATGCTATTTGCAGAGTAAGAGCCATTGTAGTTCCTCTTCGCCCCCTGCTTACTCCCAGCTTCCCAAAGTGCAAAGCAAGCAAATGCAGAGCACTTAAGCAACCGATCAATAAGCAACTATACGTTAGAGACTTTAAAAGGTTGCTAAAAAAGATATCATAAAAGAATATGCTTTCTGAAGATAGGTAGATTTCAGGGGCAATGAGGAAAGAGGCCTGATCTTTCATATCAAAGAATAACTATAAATGTTGATACAAATAATGGTTGTTGTTGTCTCCAGTTTTTCATGCCTATTACCTAATGTTACAATCTATTTCTTTGTCTTAGGAGAGAAATAGTATCTTTCCATCTACTTGAATTCAACCTGTGGTATGTTATGACAACTCATGTCATGTTATATGGGTTACCTTGGGTTTGGTTTTTTTTTTGAGTGGGGGCCTTTGAGTCAGTCTTGACTCCTGGCAACTGGAGTTTTCTTGACAAGATTTCTGAAGTGGTTTGCCCTTGCCTCCTTCCTAGGGCTGAGAGAGAGGGACTGGCCCAAGGTCACCCAGCTGGCTTTGTGCCAGAAAGGATTGTCCAACTGTCAGATACCTAGCAGATGATTGGGAGGTTGGTGGGAACAAAGGATAGAGCACCCTGGCCATTCTTGTCAGCTGGCACTGCAACCTCTGATTGACTGGGATTCATATCAGCCGGTTGGCCATGTTGCCTCGTCAATTTAACCTCATCATTATCTTTAGCTTAGAAACTCCAAGGAAAGTACTTTACTATGGTCCTTGTAAGACAGAGGAGAGACAGTCCTGCTATAAAATAGGATGAATTTGGATTGCTTCAGGTGGGACAGATTTAGAGAGACAAATTGAGATATATAATAAATTGTACAGCACGATCCTGTATCTTCTGCATGTTCATGTCAGTACAACGGGGTCAGCATGAATACAGAACTGTCTAATGATGTGGCAGCTGTACGAGTCTGTGGTCTTGCAGGCTGATCAAAGGTAGAGCTTCTCTTTTTCAGGAAAGGAAAATGCTCATATTAAAATTTTAGCTTGAGCTTTAATGTTGGACAAATTTGATGGTGAATACAAAAATATTAACTCTCTGATTCCCAAGGGCTAAGATGTGCTCAGAGCATTGAAACTGCAGGCGCTCAGTTAGTAGTAGACAGCTCATTAAGGACATTCAGCAAAAATTTGCAGGGCATTCTTTTTCAACCCGCATCAAGTCCCTGTGTATAGAAAGCTTTATAGACATATTAAGAATTTATCAGCTGTGCACAACTTAGCTGTGATCGTGGTGATGTCTGGGCACCTCTGCATAACACTTTTGGTGTGCAATTGTATATTACAGTATTTTACTTCGTTCTTCTGCCCTGTGTTTATTACACCATCAACTGAGACAAGTTGCAGCAGTGTTACTGTTAGCACTTTCCATATGTCTGTGTATGTGTGTTATGCATGTAGTTATATATCTATAGCCATAAATGGAAAGAGAAAGTTGCTGGGGGAGAGAAGCAAGAAAGAGGGAGGAAAAAATAAACAATAAAGAGGGATTTAAAAAAAAGAATAGTCACAGCACTTCCTTTTGTTGCTTTAAAAAAGAAAATAATTACAGTGTCAGTTTTTAACTTTAGTAACATGTGCTGAGAAAGTGACCCATATTTTGCCTAAGTTCACATTCAGAGCATCCAATCTGTTGTCCCTGGTGAAAGCAAAACAGGCACACTGACTGACTGACTGACTGACTGACTGACTGACTATATGGCAGAGCAGTTGCCAGTTTTCATGATCCAACTCATCAGCGAACTGCCCGACCAGATCTAGTGTCCAGATAAACATGGTCTTCATGCTAACCATCTGCTTATGGGTCAGTAGAGAGAACAGTTTAAAATAATTACCCTAATGAATGACTATACGATGACACTCCTGGGTGAGGTAGAATATCATCAGTGCACACACAAACGCAAGGTAAAAGAGCATTGGTTCTTGAATGGGGACACTGTTGCTAGGTTTTAAATCTACTATGATGTTATCTTGACTCTATATGCCACGAATGGTGCATCGTTGCGAATGAAATAGCACATTGTTCTCTAATAATAATGATAATTGTCTCATACTTCTACCTTGGGAATGGTTAGTCGTATTTGCAGGATTTTGTCACAACTGGTGTTACGTAAACAAGGCTACATACATCAGCAAGGAAAATGGAGATGTCCCACAGCCACCCCTCAAATTCTGTGTTAATTAATCCTTGTCCATTTTGTCCAATAAATAAATAAATCTATAGCGCGGAATTAAATTATTGCAAAGAAAAAGCTGCCAGAGGGCTATTTCCATTTCAGTTTATTCTGTCCCATTGAATGCGATACATCCAAACTTGTCT
The DNA here is from genome assembly GCA_030867105.1 of Liasis olivaceus. Classification (NCBI taxonomy): domain Eukaryota; kingdom Metazoa; phylum Chordata; class Lepidosauria; order Squamata; family Pythonidae; genus Liasis; species Liasis olivaceus. Next base: position 195,322,630 of record CM061349.1, read on the forward strand.
TAAATAAGATGCTGGTCTTAAATTATTTCTCGATTAAGATGCAAATGAATGATTCAAAGAGCCGCTGTATGCTTGCCAGATCAGGTGACGGGCGCAGTAGAAGTGCTGGTAGCAGAGAGGACCACTAAGATGACCTTCACTGCCAAAGATTAGCTGGTCTGCAGGCAGAAAGTGCCGACAGGGGAGTCATTCTACAGTCAGTATTCCTAGATGATAAGGTGGGGAAACGAGACCTGCTTTAGGTGGGTGGGGGTGGTCATGGACCCAGCAAGACTTTCCTCCTTTTCCTAACTCATTCACAAAAAGTACAGAGGCTGATCTTGTTAATATATGCTTTTAACCTGCAAAGACTCATATAAGTTTTCTGATCCTTTTTGTGGATTTCCCAGCATCAGTACTTCCGTTGAGGATGGTAATACATGTGATTTTGTTCAGAAATCTCCCTTTATAAATGTGTGTGAGTAGCACAGGATGCACTTTTAAGATCTTTAAGAGAATTTACTTGGATTACCACTGTGTTTTCCTGAATGTTTCCAAAATTGAATGAATTGCAATTATTTCTCCTCCTCCTCCTCCTCCCCTACCAGCACTTTAACTGTACTCAGTACTTAACCAAGTGGTCAGTTAAAGCCCCTTACATACTCCGCATGTGCAAACAGCTCCTCTCCCTTAATCATTTCCCTGCAGAACATGATCAACTGGAATGATCATTTATGTTTAGCCTAAGAATAAAGAAAGGCAACTTTCATTTTTTCCCCTTGGGGTTTATTCCACCATGTGTTCCATTGAGAAACTCAGCTGTCGAAATGTAAGGCTGCACTCCTTTGGGCCTTTGCCCACTGTTTTGGAAAATGAAAAACATGTGCTCAGACTCCTGTCCCTGTAACCTTCATTTACATTGTGCATTCATTCAGTTCATGCTTCACGGACAAATGATGTCCATGGCCAATAGCTTACTTGTTACACAATATCCAGTAACCTGGTCATTTTCATGAATTTCTTATTCATACTTTGCCATGCAGGCTGTCATCTGGACAGTGCCCAATGATCCTAGCTTGGGGTTTGTTGTTGTTGTTGTTGTTTGCTATTTCAGGTATCTCAGTAATGAAAGAGATCTCTCTTTCTAGCACCTTCCATACCAAACTGTGATTAAGCAGACTGGTGTATTTGTTTCCCAGCTGCTGGTATTCCTGTACTGGCAATGGGCAGGATGCAGAACACATTTCACATAGTGTCATGCTGGCTGCTCATCTAAAGCCTATTGTTGCTCAGGACTCATGCCCAGAACAAAAGGTTTGGTTGGCTAGTATCTACTTGGGCACCATTCCATCTCAACAGATGGGTATCAATGGAGACAATCAAGAAAGTATACTTGTTCATCAGAAAAGAGGGTGAGGACATTTTTTCCAACTGAGATGGTCAAAGCAGCTGTCTTCCCAAAACATGTGCAGCTAAGCTATGATTACTACAGTCTATGGATGCTTTCAGACTTGGTCAGAAGAACTCATGCCTTCCCAAGCGACTTATAGGCTCATAATAATTCGAGCCAATGGAACATCTAGCCCAATGATCTTTATGCAGATGGCAGGAACCATCCAGGCCTTGAGGAAACAAGGCACTGAATCCTGTGTTCTGTCCAAGGAAAAATCGTTTCCAAAATAAACCCCAAACTTACTGATTTCTTGATACCTGGTTACCCCCCTTCTCCAATAAACAGAATGCAAAATAATATCATCTTCCACTATTTATATAATTCCTAATTTGTGCTTGGCATTGTTTAGAATAGTAGTAGTAGTAGTAGTAACAACAACAACAATAACAATAATAATAATAATAAAGCCCAGGGGATCCCAATTTAAACAAACTGTAAGACAAAAGGAGCAGGGATCCTTGAATACAAAGTGAAAACTTTGCACAAGCTGGAGAGGGAGTGAAAAAAGAAAATGGGGTTTTAAAGTTAACATGGAGAAGATATACAGCTATTGGGCTGCAAAAGACCACAAGGCCACTAGATGGCACCAAGGAGGTACAGAAACTCTAAGTCTTTGCTGCCCCCTAATGTTCTCTGGATCTTTGCAGCTCAGATCTGGTTGCCCTAAAATAAATAAACAACAGCATCCAAGCATATGTAAGGGAGAAACATGAGCATTTAATAATATCTTAGCATAAGACAACAGAAGAGGCTGGGCAAGTATTTTAAGGGAGAAATTTTCAGATAGATGAGCTCCAGAAGAAATGTGTAGATGAGAGCTAATGGAGAAAAGGGAGATAGTAAAAAAGATAAGAAAGGGGAATACCAAAAAGTGATAAAGGGTTAATAGAAAACATTTAAACTTCATATAGAATAATAGAGAAAACAGTTTTTTTAAAAAAATCATTTTTGCATGTCATTACTTCCTTTCCAAACCAGCCTTTTCCAGAGCAGACTGCAAATTGTTTATGGTATAAATTGATAAGCGCATGATGCATTAGAACCATTGTAATGCGGGTGGGGTGCAAAAAAGAAGGAAATAGAACCACTCCATTAGTGAGAAACCAGAAATGTTTTAAATAAAAGAAATGCATCCTTTTCTTTGACTACTTTAATTGCTATTAATATAACCTTCTGCATGCTGTTTTCATTGACCTGGATTTTACAGGGGTTGGTTTCACAGAACTGAAGTAGGCACCAAACTGGAGAAGGTAGCTATAAAACTTTATAACTAAGAAATCGTGGATGAGGTTCCTTTTTCCATCCTCTCTCCATCCATTTTCCTTTTTTGTATATAAGGACCTCAAAATTTTGCAGTTGTAAGGTGACCTGTTGGGGATTTTATATTATCCCCCCTGTCATGGTCAGATCACTCCCTGGTGGTGGCAGGATTCTCCTATGCTGCTCCCCTCTGCAGGGAGGTGGGACCTATTTGAACAGTCCGCCCCTGGCGCCTGATGGACCCCCACGGGTTCCAAAGGGAGCTGGGGGTTGTTCCTGAGGCCTTGCTGCACGGCCCAGCGGAGGCTCTGGCCGCAGCCTGGAACAAGGAGGCGGCTGGGGCCTTGGACAGGATCGCGCCTGTGCGTCCTCTCTTGGCCCATCACTCCCGGCGCTCCCCATGGTTCACAGAGGAGTTGAGGGAGCTGAAAAGGGCTAAGAGACGGCTAGAGCACCGCTGGCGGAAAACTGGGGACAAATCAGACCGAATACGAGTTAGAGCTGCTATTAAGGCCTACCTAGTGGCGGTAAGGGCGGCGAAACATCAATATTTCTCCGCTCTTATTGCATCCTCAGAGTGTCACCCTGCAGCCCTGTTTAGGGTCACCCGGGCCCTCCTGGGAAAAGGGGGGACGGAGGACTACTTGCAGGGTCGTGCAGAGGAATTTGCTGAACACCTGATGGATAAAATTGCTCAGATCCGTTCTCAGTTGGAAGCCAAGCGTGGAGTAGGTCCAGAGGAGTTGTCCAGGGAGCGTTCTTGCCCAGTTATCTGGGAATGGTTTGATCCTGTTGTCCCTGAGGAAGTGGACAGGGTCCTCAGGGCTGTCAGTGCGACCACCTGTGATTTAGATCCGTGTCCCTTCTGGTTAGTTAAATCTACCAAGGAGGTGACCTTAGGGTGGGTCCTGGCGGTGGTTAATTCATCCTTGCAGGAGGGGGTGTTCCCGAAGCCTTTCAAAGAGGCTTTGGTCCGCCCACTCCTCAAGAAACCGTCGCTAGACCCCACCCTCCTGGACAACTTTCGTCCAGTCTCCCACCTCCCCTTTTTAGGGAAAGTGGTAGAAAAGGTGGTCGCGCGGCAGCTTCAGAGGATCCTGGAGGAAACAGATTATCTGGACCCCTATCAGTCAGGATTCAGGCCCGGTTATGGGACAGAAACAGCATTGGTCGCACTTTTAGATGATCTCTGGCGAGAGCAGGATGAGGGGAGTGCATCCATCCTTGCTCTTCTTGACCTCTCGGCGGCTTTCGATACCATCAACCATGGTATCCTTTTGGGTTGGCTGCAGGAGTTGGGGTTGGGTGGCACAATGTTGTGCTGGTTCAGCTCCTTTCTCCAAGGCCGAACCCAATCGGTGTTGATAGGGAGCGAGAGGTCCAGCCCCCGGCCCCTACTTTGTGGGGTGCCACAGGGGTCAGTGCTTTCACCGCTCCTATTTAACATCTACATGAAACTGCTGGGTGAGATCATCCGGCACCATGGGGTGAGGTATCGTCAGTATGCTGATGATACCCAACTATACATCTCCATCCCAGGTGCCCTAAGTGATGCTGTGACTGCCCTTTCGCGGTGCCTGGAGGCTGTGGGGGCCTGGATGGGGGACAACAGGCTTCGGCTGAACCCTGGTAAGACGGAATGGCTGTGGATACGGGAAGCCTCAAGATCTAGGACTTTGTCATCTTTGGTTCTTGACGGGGTTGCACTACCCCAGACAGACCTGGTGCGTAATCTGGGGGTTCTCCTGGACTCACGACTCCTGCTCGAAGAGCAGGTGGCAGTCGTGGCTAGGAGGGCCTTTGCACAACTTCGTGTGGTGCGGCAGTTACGCCCCTTCCTGGATCAGGGGGACCTCTGCACAGTCACTCATGCCCTGGTCACCTCCGGGTTGGACTACTGTAATGCGCTCTACATGGGGCTAACCTTGAAGAGTATCCAGAAGCTACAGCTGGTGCAGAATGTGGTGGCGTGGACAGTTCTTAATGCCCCTAGGAGGGCACATATAACACCGCTGTTGCGTGAGCTGCATTGGTTATCGGTTTGTTTCCAGGTCCAATTCAAGGTGTTGGTCATTACCTTTAAAGCCCTTCATGGCACGGGACCAGGTTATCTGAGGAACCCCCTCACCCTGGTCACTTCAGCCCGTCCCACTCGGTCCAGCAGAAGGGGCAGGTTGCAGACCCCACCAGTCAGGGAATTTTGATTGGTGGGGTCTAGGCAGAGAGCCTTTTCTGCTGCAGCGCCCGCCCTATGGAACATCCTGCCTCCTGAGGTCCGGTGTGTCCCCTCCCTCATGGCCTTCAGGAAAGGTATCAAATCCTGGCTCTGCCAGAAGGCCTGGGGGCCAGAGGAGGGCCCGCACCTGTGGAGATGGCTGGTGGGATGATGGGTTGTCCCCCCCCCAGCATCTTACAGGTTTTTTTTTTTTTTTAGGGCCAAAATCAGAGGAGGTTTTTTAGGGCATTTTTGATATGTTTTTTAATTATTTATAGATTTTACCCAACTTTGGAGAGAACTGTGTTTTTTCTTTTTATTGTGAGCCGTCCAGAGTCACCCGTTGGGGGAGATGGGCGGCATACAAGCCAAATAAATAAATAAAATAAAATAAAATAAAATAAAATAAAATAAAATAAAATAAAATAAAATAAAATAATATATATAAATATAAATATAAATATAAATATAAATATAAATATAAATAAATAAATAAATAAATGAATAGATAAATATGCATACAATCTAAACATACCCAGATTAACAGTTCTATGATTTTAACGTATGGGATTAAAAATTATCAGATGGGGAGTAGGGTGAAAACAGAATGTGCATCAAAAAGACAATCACATTATTCAAACATTTATTTTTACTTTAAGCTGAATCTGTAGACACATGGATTTGGTTCACAGAACATCCTAGACTAGCACACAGTTAGATCTACAGAACTGTGATGTTCACATTCAAAACATGATTTAAACTGTGACTTAATTTATATTTGTATCCATAAATTGCAGTAGATTTACTTAAGCCATTCATGGTTGGCATCTTATCCCAATCCAGATTGGGGGATACTTCTGGCCAGTGTACACGGAAACAGGAGTACTGCAAAATGGATTTGTGCCAGTTGGGTCAACTCTACTCCCCAACAATTTTTCTCACATCTCCTAGGTACCAAAGAGGTAGAGAGGACTTAGCCTGTTCCATCTGATGTTTAATCCAGATCAGACACTGTGTTTTTTTTTTTCCTTAAGCAGTTCCCTAAAAGAAAGCTAGCCAGCCATGGAAAAAGTGACTGCGATACCAGCTGACATGAAGTCAAACTGAGACCAAGAAGGGTTTTCTGTGTGATATTACCCATGCTTAGCACCCAGCAACACTTTATGCAATGTGGAAACATACACATCAACTGGCTAAAACCATAGTGCTAAGCAATAATCCAAACTTATAAACCGTCACAAATTCCCTAAGGCTGCTGTGTTATTCAAAGCACAGTGCCACAGTAAAGCCCTTTTGTGGAAGACATCTCAGGCCCCAACAGCTGAAATCAATACACTTACTTTGAACAGCCTCATGCTGTTCCTCCCACACGCCATTTGTTTCATTTTATTTTTATTTTCTCCATATGGGCCTTTTTCTGGCCATTTTATCAATGGTGGATTTATCTTTCTCCTGCTCATGATCTTTTTGTAGCCAGCTAAGGTCAACGACGATCTGGTAATAGTAAAAAAAGAAAATGGCAGCAACCTCAGGCGTTTGCTTCCCATCCACGGCTGAAGCCTGGCTATTCCTGTTGCCCCCAGGACCTCAGGAGTTGGCTTACTAGTTTCAGCCATGGCTAGGAGCAGAGCAGTGAGATTAGTGAGTGAGCCTAGCTAGCTTTGGAAAAGTCCTGAGGAGGCCAACCCAGGACGCGAAATATAAAGGCCTTTTAAATAACATTTCATTTATATATTAAAAACCAATGGTCAGGAGGCAGCAGAGTAAAGTTCTTCGGAGCTCCTGCAAATGTGCTAATTGTTCTTTAAGATGGCTGTTCCCCTACTAGCCTCTCAACTGGGAATAAGCCTAATTGAACTCCATGGAACTCTCACACTGTGCAAATAGCAATTTATCCAGACATTTCTATAGGGAACCGCAGCTTTTGTAGCCGACTTCGTATTGGCTGGGAAGGAAAAGGTGGGGAGGGGTAGCGGGAACTGCTGCTGTTTTATTTGCACGATGAGCTGTAATCCTGAATATGCTGACCTGGGAATACAACACTCGGAATCTAATGAGGCTGATTTCTGAGCAGGCATGCAAAGGGGCAGCTTTTTAACTGATGCCCTTGATTGCTTCTGAGTAGGCATGGAGGAGAAAGCTATCTTCAGCTAAAGTCCTTGCTTATTTGAGAAGTGTCCTCCTCCTCCTCCAATGTTGGATTCATCAAACTGGAATGTAGCCCTTGGAGTCTTTCTAGAAATGGGCAAAATCAAGGTGCATAAATAAACATAAAGGCCGTGATTTAGCTGTCTTTTCTTACTGGATTAGATATTGAGAGACAGAACACGTTCCCGTGTGGGGAGGGAGGAGCACAATCCACATGTTATGCTACGCGAGGCACACTGTCATAAACACGTCCCTATTTCTGATTTTGAACTGTAGGTAGATAGGATAATGTGATTGATTTGGTTGTAGCTTAGGTGTCATGGGAACCGAAAAATGGTGCTTTCTATATATGGTTTATGGCTTACTGGGATCTGTGAACTCTTCCATGGAGCTTTATTCCACAGACCATGGTTAAAACAGGGTATAGTATAGCACAATGTATGCATGGACTCAGGCACTGTTTCCAAAATGGTAGAAATATCACAACACCGTGTTCAACAAAGCTGTCTGGACTGCTAGAGTCAGTTCTAGGCACCAGAATTCAATCGCATGATTAGAACTGAGAGTAAATGTGTCAGAATGATTTCTGACTGGAGGCTTGTTTATGAGTCACACTTGACTCCTGGCAAATGCCTGGACAAGTCCCTGCAGTTTTCTTGGCAGCGTTTTCTCAGAAGTGGTTTGCCATTGCTTCCTTCCCAGGGCTGAGAGAGAGTGACTGGCCCAAGATTGCCTAGCTGGTTTTGTGCCTAAGGCAGGACTAGAACTTGCAGTCTCCTGATTTCTAGCCTGGTGCCTTAACTGCTACACCAAACTGGCTGCCTGTCAGAATAAGAGGCCTAAAGCCAAATAGTAAGATGGAAAGAAATCAACTTATCATCCTAAAGCCAATTTGGTACTTTCCTAGCATGTTAATAGTACAATTCCCAGTTTCCATGCCTTACCCTGGGAGAGGGCTAGGTTAAGAAAAGATGACTTAGAGAAGAGTGAAGAGGGGGATGTGTCATATTTATACTTCTCAAATATTTTGAATGTTGCAGTTGATCTGGAAAAGAAAAAAAGAAGAAGAAGTTCATCTTGCCCATTATGGATGTCTCAAAACCCTTTAAAAAATTGCAGTTTGGTGTGAACACATTCAAATTTCAAAGGCTTCCCAAGCATGCAAAGAATCTAGCATGAAAACAAGCTGCCTAAGGAGGCTGCAGAACTTAATTTTGTTGATTTTCTTAGTTTAAAAAAAAGGAAAGGAAAAAAGGTGGCCTCCTTTCCTTTTTTAAACCAGAAGAACAATGTAGGCCATCTGCATTCAGGAGCACTGAGCTTACTCCTGAATACAATGTGTACACAGAATTATGCACACTCACAAACTCACTGGAGACATTCAAACCTCCACTATATACCCTCACAAGTGGATGATAAACCTCTGTCTTGAGAACCTCTCCATAAACAGACTATAATCAAAGCTGAAGAACCGTCAGCTAAATATTCTGTGGAAGAAGACACCCTCCACAGCAGTAAAAATATAATAATGAAAAGAATAATTGAGCATATATTTTCCTTTCATAGCATGCCAAAAACTGGATGCCTCATCCTTCCTACGGAAGAAGCAAGCTTGGTTTGGTGATTGTACATCTTGATGTCGGAATGCTTGCCAGTGACAAATCTGTATGTATCTAGTTGCTAATTATACTATGCTTTGCTAATTCAAGGAGATTTCTTATCTTATTTAAGGGATATCCAGTCTTTCTTTAAAGGTTTCCTTTTCTATCAGTGATGCAAGATTTCACTTCAAAGGAACAGAAACACTCCTTAGCTCTGTCCAGTTTATTGCTGATTTTCTACATCTTGGGAACAGTTTTGCGTCAGTACGCAGCCTGTGACATGACCATTCCCAGCCTTCCGAGGAAGTATGGGCAACAAGGAGGAGGAGGAGGAGGAGGAGGAGGAGGAGATTTGTAGCTCCACTGTGTTTGGAATGTCACAGATAGCCCACTCATGTGGCAATGTCTCTGTAGGACTTGGTTGTCTATGAGATGTCACTGCTTTCCAATGATTGTATACTGACAGCAGAGTTTGTAATGGCGACTGATGAGGGACCAAATTAGATGGATGGTTATTTTAGTGATTAAACATGTGTTCATTGGTTTGGCAATCACACAGGGATGAAAAGTTTAACTTTAAACATTGAATAGCCTATGGGATGTGAGGCCCTCCTTTTTCTCCTCCTAAACGGCTGATTTAGGACATGTTGTATTCCAATTCTCTAAATATAGACAGCCTAATCTGAATTACATTGTTAATTATGAACATTAATCGGTGATTTTGAAAAGCAATTATGGCTCCCTGCACTGCTTGTTTATCCCAAACTCACTTTTCTAAAGTTGATTATTTATTTAGAAAGAAACACTTTTTTTTAACCTACCTTGTCATGCAAAGGTAGGGCTAAATGCCAGACCATTATAATTCCACACATAGTAAGGAATCTAATTCTGCAACCTGTATACACTTCCTTGGGAATAAGCTTTACAAAATGCATGAATACATCCTTTTGCACCTACACACGTAAAATAGCACTTTTGCTTTAAGAAACAACTTTCAGCTCACTTGCAAAGGCCACAATCACCTTCCTCATCTGTCTTGTCTTACATATGGAAATCCGTTGTTGTATTTTTCAATGTTTGTTGTTTAATATTTCCTTTTTTCTATTTTTTTAAGTGTCATTTTTTACTCTCAAGCTTTGATAATAACAATACCTGTCATTTTAGAAAAGCAAGATTAGGTGAAGCTAAGTTAGAACATTTAGTGGAAGCTCAGCAGACAAAACTGCATTGCATTCCATTGCCTTGAGCTCAGTGGGCAAAAAACAATGCAGGAAAAGATTCCTTTGATGAGAGAGAAGGGGAAGGGGGCTTAAATGAAACTTAAGCATCTCAATATCTCATAAAGGCCCTGAATTAGATTCCTAGTCAAGCTACTCTGATGGTTGAAATGCCAGCCTTGGGGATGCAGGACAAACAGTCCTTTGAGCACATCCTCAGTTAGGCAGGAGGCAAGCAACAGCAACAACCAGGTGGAATGCCTACCTAGTTTTCTCTGAAGAATGGCAACACTCAGCTCCACTCTGATCTGCCCAGGAATCTAGAATGAAGGGAAAGCTCTACCAGACTCAACAATGATTGGATGTCAAGGGCCACCCACAACGCTGGATTTTCTCCCATTCTTCCTCCCCTCCCCCCCCATCTTATTGCATAAAAGGAAGTGAACTCAAATGTCCCTTATGATCTTCTCCTTTATCTGAAGACCATGACGGTGAGAAGATTTGCCCTTTTCTGTCTATTGGTCAGTCTCACCCACTCAGTGAATCAAACCAAGGGAGCCCTTTAAAAGGTGGCAGGCAACTTTTTTCTCAGAGGCTGATTCCTTTATATTGATCTGAGTGTTAAATTCCAGCTGGAAACTGTCATGGCATGGAGGAGGAGGAGGAGGAGGAGGAGGAGGAGGAGGAGGAGGAGGAGGCGGCGGCGGCGGCAGGCCTACCTACCCACCCGTGATGTGTAAAAAGTTCACAAGAAGCAACCAAGGAAGGCAGGAAGGAAGAAAGAAATTCTAATTTCTTCTATAGGTTGCATTGTAGTACAAACACACATAATTAATAATAATTTGGCTAGTTATATCAAGGCTCTTTTTGAATCCCTTGCTCGCCTTTCCTTCTGCTGTTTCTTCTCCATTTCCATTAATGCCACATGTTAATAAGAGTAAAAGAAGTCTTCTCCATCATGTGTGTCCATGAATATGTGCACATGTAGTAAAGAAAGAGTGCAAGAGACGGCAGATTTGTACAGGGAGGTGGCAAGGAATTCTGAAAAAGGGACAGCGTACCCTCCAGACACTATTCCACTGATAATCAGTCTTTTCCCCCCTTATTGACTGAGTCTATGGCCCTTACATTCTAACACATTACATTCTAACACATTACATTCTAACACCATTTCTTAATTCTATCCTATGTTATTGTCGTGGGCTTTTTCATCCCCTATTTTTATCTGATTAGTTAGCTGAATAGGAACACCATGTGGGATTTCCTCCAACATAAACATGCTCAGCTATTAATATACACGCGAGTGGAGTTTCTGTCAGGATAGGTTGCCTTACTTGGTTGGATCCTTAGGCTTTAATCCTCTTTCCAATGCAACTTAGTCATCTTTTTTGTTGTTGTTGTTACAGACATTAGCCTGAGCGGTTCCCAGTATCTTGCTATAACAGAGGCTAAGGAAATGGCAAGAAGATGAGAACCATTTTGTGGGGGGGAAATGGGCCATTGGTTGGAGATGAGGTCAACAAATTATCGTGTTCATAAAGAAATGGCACTTTTGGCAATGACTGAGCAAAGTAGCTATTTCAGATAATGGAATATAATGAAAGGGCAGCAAATGGTTAGTTCTTTAATTTATTATTGTTGTATTTTCATAGCCAGGGAGAGGGAGAGGTGCTTTGGTGATTTCCTGCCTCAGGTGCTAAAATAACTTTAATGTACTTTAGTGCTCTTACACTCTACAAAAACAGATTGGCCCTGGGCGATAGGCAAACTGAGAACATGTAGAGAGCTGAGACAGCTCTGTAAGGTGCATTGGAGGGAAGGCTGTTTCTCAGGACACAGAAGAGGGTGGAATGTGCTTGAGATACCTGTTGGCTCTTCAATCTTCAATGTGTAATGGGTGTTAGTGAAAACCAGTTTTTTAGAAACATCATAAATCTCTGGTAACCCCATTTTAAAAAAAACCAAACGCTGGGAATCTTGAGAATGGAACAATATTTCTAAAGCCAGAGGAAGCTTTTTAACACACTTCCATATTTATCACATTTGTTTATTTATTTTATGGGCAAAGGCTGCAGAGTGCTGGACAGTCATAAAATGACATTCCTGCAGAAGGCAGAGATAAGAGATTTCATCCTATTCTTTCCCTATAAAGAAGTGGTGGTGTGCCCATGCCTCAAGAAGCCATTGCTAACCCCAAATGTCCTGGACAATTTTCATCCAGCTCCAACCTTCCTTTTTTAGAGAAGCACTCAGGCACCATCACCAGGAAATGCTGGAGGAAGCCGATTATCTGGATTCCTTTCAGTCAGGATTCAAGCCTGGGCACAGGACTGAGGCAGCATTGATCGCATGTGTGGATGACCTCTGGCAGAAGCAGGATGAAGGTGATGCATCCATTCTTACTCTTCTTGACTCTCCACCAGCCTTCGATACAATCAATTGTGGTATCCACCTGGATCAGCTTCAGGGTTTGGGAATGGACTGCACTGTGTTGCACTGGTTCTTTTCCTTCCTCTTGGGGCTGACTGCAGTTGGTGTTGATGGGGGAAAGAGGTCTAGCCTATGGACCTTGCTTTGTGGGGTTTTGCATGGCTTGGCTTTCTCCCCACTCATTTTCAACATCTACATGAAGCCATTGGATGAGGTCATTGGATGGCATGAGGTGAAGTATCATCAATATGCTGATGATACCCAGCTTTATATCTCCACCCCTGGCTGGCCAAGCAATGCCATGGAGGCTATCTCTTGGTATCTGGAGGCTGTGGGGTGGGGAAGAATAGATTTCAGCTCAACCCTAGCAAGACTGAGCGGCTCTGGGTTTTAGGGTTCTGAGGATTTTCCTTTGTTAGTTGTGGATCGGATTGCAGTGCCCCAAACAGAACCTGTACACAGCTTGAGGGTCCTCCTGACTGAATCACAGCAGGCTGGTTTCAATTCAAGGTGCTGGTAATTACTCTTCATGACATGGGGCCAGGTTATTTGAAGGACTGCCTCTCCCTGATTGTGTCTACCTGTCCCATCAGATCCAGCAGGAGAGGCATGCTACAGGTCCTGTCTATTAAAAACTTTTCGGTTATGGTGACTGCTCTTTGGAACATTATTACCCCAACCCTGGTGGCCTTTTGGATGGCTTTGAAGGTCTGGCTATGCTGCTGGGCATGGGGGTCAAAATGTATGACACAACCCATGGGATGGTGGTGTTGATGGTTAGAACAGTTTTCTACCTTGGCTGCCAAGTCGTACTTATTGCAATATTGTTGCTATTTTATGTTTTTAACTGCTGCACACTGCCCAGAGTCAGGAGGTTGAGATTTTAATATTAATTAAAATAATAAAATAAATAATTTTATTTTGGGTTAGGAGGGATTCTTATTACACCGATGTGCTGAAAGTATTAGACGTTTAACACAAAAACTTTCTTTTATTTCCCACGAAAAACTGATGTTGTTTTCTGAGGCTTTGTGGGGCATAGATAAGGGCAGGGAATGGGTTGCCCATGGCGGCATTATGTCAGGATCAAGATTCTAGCCCTCATATATGCAATGCTCAATCCTCAGCATTTATTCCTTTCCCGCCTATTTTATAACTTCAAATATCTTCTACCCGTTTCCTGAATAAAACGTTAGACAACTGGAAGAAATCTCTGCCACTTTTGTTAAGGGTGCCAGATTTTGTGTGATAATATTTAGGGCTGATATAAACCGTGACCTAGATTCTTCTGCCAGTACTTGACAGCAGTGCTAATTGTAAGCACCGGGGCTGGAAAACTGCTACAGCTATGCCTTGTGCTTCAATCCCACTCTCTTTTAAGAAATGCTAGGCAGAATAATAATCTCAATTAAAAAAACACAGCTCAGTGCTGACACTGATTATGACTGAAGTTGGTATCTACCAAGAATATCCATTCTAAGCATGTGTTATATTCTTGTTCCTTGTATAATCTTTGGATGCTGGCATGCTAATTTTTTGAGCCATATGGAGCTCTCTTGCTTCCTCAACAAGTGTGTAAAATAAGAATATGAGATAATAATTGTGCTGGACAGTAGTAATGGAGCTTTAGTATTGCACATGACCATGCATCCTCCGTTTGTGTTAATTCCACATTTATTGGAATTTAAATTGGAATCTCTTTGGGGCCAAGGTCTGGTTTATAGTTGCATTGCTCAATAACTGCCAGTGAACAGTGGACTTGTTTTCCTTTTGAGCAGAAATGTAAATAGGTGATCACATGAATCAGTTTTGGATTCCCATTCTTAGGCAGTGATTCTCTTATTCCAGCCCTATAGTACCTCTTCCAGTTTAAGCCTATTACAGCCTCTGAGTTTTTGATGTGTGGTTCTTGTCCCAATCAGAAGACAGAACAAAAGCACAGAGTTTTATTGTGTAAACAAACCAAAGGAAACTTCAAAGTCATCTCGCCAACCTCCACAAAAATTTGGCTTCTGTTCAGTTCCAAGAATGAAGGATGGTTCTTGTTAGTTTACTTGTACTTAAAACACATGGATAATTAAAGAGGCAACAAGACACCACCCAGGGTGATTATGGTAGAATTAAAACTCCATAGATTAGAGAGAACATTTGCTCCATGTCTCATCGCTAATGTGAAAAACACTCTGTAGCCGCTACTTTTGAAAAGATTGTTGGGGAAAAAGCAGCATAATCTTGTGGTAAAGTGTGGATGGGGGGTTGAGGGGAGGTATACACTCATTTCCTGGCTCTGCCACAGATTTCCTGTCTGATCCAGGCTGAATCACCTAAATTATGTGCCTTTGTCCATAATATCTCAAAAATGCAGATTGGCAAGTTCCGTTGTGATTAGAAGTGTGTATCCTGATGTACAACTCTTCTGATCAAACGTCTGGAAGGTCGAACTCACAGAACACATTCAAAAGATTCCACAATCAATCTCCATCAAGTTCTAGTAGAACTCAGAAAGATTCTTGAGTGAAACCTTGAAAAGCCACTGCCAGCCACTGTAATCGAAATTTAGCTCCTTCCATTTATATGTAAAAATAACTTCCATAATCCCCAGGCAACATGACTATATTGACTTGCATAAGTAAGCCTCACTGGGTTCAGTGGAGCTGTCTGTCCATTCAACAAGCTGAAGTCTCAATTATCTGGTATTTCCAAATCCATTTCCAAAGAACAAATATGATATAACTAAACTCTTGCCTGCAACCAGGCAGTGGAAACACTGATGATGATGAAAGCAAGTTACCCCTGGATGAAAAAGAAAAGGCCCAGTTTGGTTAAAGTTTATGTCTAAAGCCCCACTGATTGCACTGACTGAGGCTGAATTCAATAAGATATAGTCTTAATTAACTTTAGATAGATTGGAGCCATGGTAGTCTCTGGTTGTTATGAAATGACTGGGGTGGAAGGGAAGATCATCTGAGACTTCTGTTTGGATGTTGACAGGCAAGACTTCCTTACTTCCTGTTCCTTTACCTTACTGGAGCACTAACCACACAATTGTGTAAGATGTAAAGGATAAGTGAAAGCCAGTCTCTCTGGCAAGATTGTTGCTTTGCCCTGTCGAACAAAATGCTCCATCCCCTATGTCATGAGTTTAGCCAATAAATCCAAAAATAATTTAGCAGCCGAACCCATCTTCTTAACAATCCTGTGATTGAAGGCTAAAGAAGCTGGCAGGTTTTCATCAGTTGTGCCATTGTATAAAAATGATTATATGGAAGATTCATTTTCAGTAAGCAAAATATGAGTTCTGTCTATTCAAGCCTCTCAGTGTGGAATCAATTTATTAGATGAACTAGATGCTTTAGAAGGCACTATTTTGTCACAATGGTCCCCTGCAAAAGTCTTCTATTTGTCTAGGAGCTGACTTCCATGTTGTCTTCACAGAACTCCCCATTGTGGGGAGATGGGCGGGGACAAGTCAAATAAATAAACAAACAAACAAACAAACAAACAAACTACTTCACCTACAAGTAGAACTGGAGCCACATTGTTGTAGAAATTTCCCCAAAGGTCACCAAGTGGTCATCTACCTATTGATGAGTATGAAATCTCATTTTGCTTTCACTATGCATAGTGAAAGCCAGTTTGGTGTAGTGGTAAAGGGACAAGGCTAGAAACCAGGAGACCATGAGTTCTAGTCCCGCCTTAGCACAAAGCCAGCTGGGTGACCTTGGGCCAGTCCTTTTCTTTCAGCCCTGAGAAGAAGTCAATGGCAAACCACTTCCAAAATCTTGCCAAGAAACTGCAGGGACTTCTCCAGGCAGTCACCAGGAGTCAACACTGACTTGAAGGCACAGGAAAAGAAAAGAAAAGAAAAGAAAAGAAAAGAAAAGAAAAGAAAAGAAAAGAAAAGAAAAGAAAAGAAAAGAAAAGAAAAGAAAAGAAAAGAATCATAGTGAACCTAAGGTATCTCAGGGGGTTTTGTGGATACCTCAGGACAGGAATAGCACATCCAATAAACTGATGCATTCAGTCTATTGCTGGATTCACATTGCGCTAAACTAGGGGGAGCACAATCTGTAGACCATGAGCCAGGCATGCCCAGAGCATACTGCTGAAATTCAGTGGCAGAAATGCACATTTTTAGTTACTCTTTGGTTAAATTAAGGGACAAAATCAACATTTGGCATGTCCTTTTTCTGACCCTTTAAACTCTCTCTAACTCCCCTAAACAATGAGAAAATAGAACAAACACTTTTAACCTTGGCCACCCCGTGACACCATCCCTGTCATGCTCTCTTCAGCCCTCCATGCCAAGTAGCATGCCTGCATGACCATAAAAAAGAAAAGATGATCTGAGAATGACAAGGAAAGAACAGTTTGGGAGCCTCACAAGTTTGCCATGTACGAAAAGAGTATTTGTGACAGGCCCATACTTGCCATGGCAACAGTCAACAACTTGGCAAACATTTTGCATGAATATTCTCACATGCTCTCAAAATTCCAAATAGGCTCACCAGCCCCAAAGGGTTGGGGGACACCTGCTAAAAAGTTATGGAGCTCAATCATCTGCTTCAGGACCCTAAGATGCAACAGTTTCCTGAGGCTAATTAGTATTGGTTCACGTTGGCTTGCCCAGTAACCTAAGCTAAAATAGTCCTTTACGGTCTCTTATGAGAGCCAGGGTGGTGTAGTGGTTAAGGTGTTGGACTTGGAGCAGGAGGTTGAGGTTCTAGTCCACCCTTAGCCACAGAACCTCCCTGGGTGACTTTGGGCTAAGTACTCTCACTTGTCCAATCTACCTCACAGGGTTTTTGTTGCAGAGAAAATCAGAAAAGGGAGCACTATGTACACTGCCTTGAGGCTTTGTACAAAAGGTGGGATACAAATCAAATCAATATGTAAATGAGGGACTAAGGGCAATCACCGAGCGATTAAGGCCAGGGAAGGATGACCATCTAATGGTAGAGCACCTGCTTTGTATGCAGCGTGTGCAAATACCCCTGTATCAGGTCAGGAGATAGACCGAGACTCTGGAAAACTGCTAAAAGTCACAGGAGACTGGCTGTGCTACATGTGCTTGTTGAAAGGCAATATCCTATTTTATGAAGCAGAACGTTTTTACATCCCCTACAATTCAAGTGAGATCAGCTCTATCCCTAAAATCCCTGGAACCGTCCCACTGAAATCAGTACTAACCAAACAAGAAACAAACAACATGCATGATTAAGTAACATTGCAGGGACGGTTAAATCTTCCCAGCACTAGCATGTTCCCTTCCTGTCCGTCTTCCTCCTCGCTACCACCATTAGATATAACAGTAATTTCAATGAGTAGCTAATGCTGACACCTAATCTCTTCAGCTTTCTTCTATTACACCCTCCTCTGCCAGACAGGTCCCTTTTGCTTCACTAACAAAGACTTGGGCCACAGAAGATCAGTGTAGAAAAAGTCTATCTGATGTCTGTGTGTGTGCATGTGTGTGTGGTATATTTGAATATGTGGTGGGTGGGGAGAGAGAGAGAAATTACTTTAATAGATAGGAATGCATTTGTAAAAGGGGTAAAAAAAACCCAGTTTCTGGAAACTGAAACACAGGGTCCACTATAAAGCAGAAGAAGCATCTGTACATCAGAACTGGAAAGATAAACATACATGAGGTTGAGATCAGAGGACTGGGTTAAGCCAGCTGCAGTACTAGAAACCATATAGATCAGGATCCATCTGTAAGCAACGGAGTAAGATAATGCTGCTACGCATTAACAGCATCTAAAAAACTCCAAAGGCAAACATGAAGTATCATTTAGTGGAGCAATTTATTCCACTGGTGGTCATAATGTTCTGTTTCAAGTCTATGCAGGCCAATAACTGTCCTTTTGAGCTGGAGACACCCTGTATTTCTGTCCCATTGTTCTGACGTTTATGGTAATCGTTTGTTCCTTTGGCATGCCATTCCATATATTTGAGAGCGTTCTCTGGCTCAGCCGTTCCCCAACCTGGGGCCCTCTAAATGGGTTGGGACTTCAGCTTATCTGGAAGACACTATGTCAGGGAAGACTGTTCTAGCTGACTTCAAGGCATATAGGGAAATGTGGAAGTGCCTGGAAGTGCCAAAAAGATGGTTAATCAATGGTCTGCTGTTTACCTGCACACTCTAGGAAGGGAAATATTGGAAAGGGACCCTATTTTTTGTCTTGAGAAGCCTGCTATAAATTCTGGAAAAACATATATGTCTGCATTTGACACAGTAAACTGAAATGCAGGCCAAAACCAACAATTGCTATATATAGCAGTGGGAAACTTATCTTTTTGGCTTCTGCTAAATGCTCACCATTCTTTGCACCCTGGGCTCCCACTGGACAGTTCGCTCCTAAGATATTCCCATTATTCCTGACAATAGACACTCACAGTAGTGTCATGATGATCCATATGAAATGTCATGAGAAAAAACAGATTTTTAAAAAACTTTATTCTGCATTAAGATGCTTTGAGAATGCTAACTATTACTTCTCCATTTTTATAGTAGTTTGGCTGGAAAAAATGTGAGAATGTTTGGTTTCTCCCCCTTCCACCCCCCTTTCCTTTCCCATTATTTCCAATACAAAGTCCCTGAGAATATTCTAAGATAGAAGACTTCAGAGTTCCAGAATAGATCTGGACACAGAATACTAAAGCATGTCTCTGGTTGACATTGGGGAGATGTGTGATCTGTCCTTGCTGTGCTCTGGATGTTTTAATGGAAAGAGTTTTATATGAAATGTTGTTCACATTTGAGTTAACACAATCTTTGTCTGAAATAGCCAATTCATTTTCTTTATCAGTCAAGACTTACACTTGGAGTAAACAAGGATGAGGGTCTTTTGCCAGGGTGGTGTTTGCATAATTAATCAGAAAATTCTAGTTGCCCTTTTCTTGGTGTCCTGGACTTGGTGGAACTGAGCTGCAGAACAGTGGTTAGGATGGTAAATAGAAATAGTGGGAGATCAAAATAAAAGTATTCCAGCAAAAGAAGACATAACAAACATAAAAGAAGACATAACAAATACATTCACTACATACAAGCCAGCAAACGTAGAAAGATTGCATTTCTTGCATGTGATTTGGCAACCTACAGATAATGCTGGTATCCAAATTTCTTTCCAATGTCCCCTAAACTCTTTGGCAAGTTTGCTGCGTTTTTCACATTTTCTGCATGCCTTTGGAGCTACCTTTATCTCCTGACTACAGGAAGCAGATGTTTCCAGCAGCAAAGGTTTTTTGTTTGTTCTCATATGCGTGTATCTGGCTGGACCCCAATCCATTATCTTGAACTACTAGGATAGTGGGTGAACTACTAGAAGGCTATCTTCCTAACTTTAAGAAGAGGAAACAAAGAGGACCCAGGGCAGTATAGGCTACTCAGTCTGATGCTGATATCTGGGAAGATTCTAACGCTGATCATAGAGAGATCGATCTGCAAGGATTGCTAGTCAGCATGGAATTGTTTAGAAAGAATCTTTCATTTTTTTTGTTCAAGTAACTTCTTTAGCAGAGCATGGGAATCGAGGGATATATCTTCTCTTCAGTAAAGCATTTGAAAAAATGCCCAATGACATTCTAGTTAGCAAACCAATTTAATATGGGCTAGATTGCATGCATTTTAGATGATCTTGCAAGAGCTTAAAGCTCACATTCAGAGAATGTACAGCAACAAATCTTCACTAAGAATGTACACCAACAAATCTTCACTAGGGTAAGATATTGCATAGGGTGAATAGGTAATGGTCCTAGGACCAGTACTCTTCAACATTTGAATAAATTACTTGAATAAAGAGGTAGTGAGAATGCTTATCATCATAGACTGGTAACAAAACTGGAATAGCTAATACTATAAGAGACAAAACAACATTCAAAATGATCACGAGCCTGTTCCTCTTATCTTGACCCTGACAGCCTCCAGGCACCAGGTCCAGACTTCTACTGCACCTCCCCATCAGCTGGGAGCGGGAATATATAATTGGGCGTCAACACATTGGTACGATCAACTTCTTCTTCCCTGCAGCTACAGACTGGACGTATCCACTCAGGAAGGAGCAGAACACCCCAATTATTTATTTATTTATTTATTTATATGTCACATTTATATAGCCACCCATCTCACACAAAGCAACTCTGTCCCTTATTCCCCACCCTCACAAGCAACCCAGAAAGGTACAGTGGTAGGTAGTGTTGAAAAGTGGCAGCAGGACAAGGACGGGTGCCATCTGTGAAAGGAATACGAATGTCTCAATCTTCCATATCTTCCTGGAGATCAAGAGACTGCTCTTCATAAAATTTAGACTTGAACTGCTTACAATAATTACACCACAGAAGCCGTGTTTGCGGTTTCCTTCTTTCAGAGCACCTCATTCCTCATTGTTAAGAAAAACAGTTAAAGGATGAAACTTACAATGCTGAGAGAATTGACTTTGGGATGATTGCATTTATAATGAAAAGCCCAGTGATAAATCTCACAAATCAAGGAGAACTCAGTGGGACCCCAGTTCTGATTAAGATTAGTTTACAATCGCCTTGCGTAGTAGAAACAGGCTGGGGAGCTTGACCTGATGAGCATTTACTCAGAAAGGTCCCTCCCAGAATTCAGTCTGACTTGGTCTGGGTAAATACGCGTGCATGGCAGGCTCCATCTGAAGGCTGCTTGCGTTGTACTTAAGCTGCACACCTGACTGCTTTCAGGAGGACTTGAAGTCTAAGCAACAGCCTCAAGTGTATTTGCTTAGCCGTGGGGTTTTTAAGTGTGTTTCCTTGGAATCAATGCATGATTAAGAAGAGACTGTTGACATTTTGGTCATGATCCTATACCTCCAGAAGTTGGAAGCACTCTTGAGAGTCTAAGGAGGCAAAAGGTTGGGGTGTTGACTTATTCTTTGCAACAAAAGTAATTAGGTTATGTGGATGAATCAACATTGCCTGAATTGAGTGGACTGAGAATCTCAAACATTCATCCAAAATAGCCAAAATAGAACCAATAGATGTCCTCTAGTTTTGCCTGGGTATTATGGACAGATGCCCAGCATTAACACCACCAATTTCAGATGTAGTTTTGCCACGGGAATCTAGATCTCTTGAGATATTGGTATTTCCATGGCTTGGACATTTAAAAAACTGTTCCCTTGTAAAAATTCCATCCGGTACAAAGGGAGCTTCTGGAAAAGACCTTTTGGGGAGGAGGGGGAAATGACATGCAAATAACCATCTCCAAGGAGATCAACAGACCTGTAAAATAAAAATCTGAAGTAGGAGGCTTCCCCAGGAATCCTCCAGCACTTCCCCACCATGTTTTCAAGTGGGGGATGGGTGGTGTTTTTTCTCACTGATAGGCGACTCTGGCTGGGAGGGGAAAGGACGTCAGGGAATCCAGGCACCAGAGCTCTGAACTCTCCCACAACAAAAACTGTAAGGACAGCAACATTGCCTGAGCGCATTGCTGAAGCACAGGACAGCTGGGCAGTGGAAACAGTTGGCTTGTGCTGACATCCTTTCCCGCCGACTTAAGGATGTGAGGAAGCGCCTTGAAACAGACACAAGGAAACACAACCAGAATGACCATGGGACTAGACATAAAGCCTTTGCAGAAGAGACTGAAGGAAATGAACGTGTTTTCGCTTTGAGAAAAGATGACTAAGGGAAAAGGGGGCACAATAGCAATTTTCAAGTAGTGAAGTACTATCACATATACAAAAGCCAAGGCCTATTCTCTCTTGGTTATAGGAAGGCAGATCCCAGTTGAAAGTTAGGAAAAACTTCCTAAGAGTAAGAGCAGACAGTGGAACAGACAGTGACGGCCTTCCTTTCATGGGGTGTGTTCAGGCTGAGCAAACAACCGGAGAGGCTTCCATTTGGAGTCCTGCCTGGCATGTAGGGCTGGACTCCATGGCTTAAATGGCCTATTTCAATTCCACGGTTCTTCTCACTACGGAATAGATTCTGCATGCTATTTCTGAGTAGCCCTGATGCTTAATTAGGGCCTTTTGACTCAAGCACCACTGGTGCAGAACTTGCTTGAGTCCAGTTCTCTTTTTAGGGAGGGCACCGGAGGGAGACTGATGATATTTCATAATATACAGGTTTCTGTAAAAATACACAGATCGAGCAGATTGCTTAAAACTATAGTTCATTTCAAATATAGGTCTTGTGGGGAAAACATATGCTCCCTACCTCATTCTCTAATTAATATTTTTTCCCTATTCAGAACATCTCAGAATGATCATCTTTCAAGAAGTAATTTTCTAAGAATCACTCCCCATATAAAGTGAACATTGTCAGCTATTAGTGCTCCAATTCTGCTCTGGCACTACATTAGGAACAAGAATGCATGATTTTTCCAGGCTGTGGGCAGGGTGTGAGCTGACTACAGGAGCTGGGTTCCCCAAAGTAGTGAGTGGAGCCAAACACAAATTAAAATGGTTTTATTTCATTTCCATTTAGATTTAATTACAATTTAAGCATTGTCAATATAATTGTTTTTTGGTGTAGAGGAATGGGGAGATAAACTGGACGAAGGAAGGGATGGGTGTTAAAGGAGGAAAAACTCAGTCCTGGAAAAGTGTGAAAAAGAAACTAAAAATTAATCCCACCTTGATTCTGTTGGTATAAGAGGGAGCAGAGAGAAACTGGCAGAATTTCAAGATTTTATATTATACCATAATAATAAAAGAGCATTCCTGTCATTTGTGCAGAGTCTGTTTCCTGACATGGCCTACTTTAAAGGGCTGACATTTAGCCACATATTTCATATTTTCCTCTTCTGTCACATTAAACTTTATAATTTCATGACAACTTTTGGAGATCCTTAGGGGCTGTTCCCCAAAGCTTTGGGGTATTATATTTAGCCCTAGGATTAACTAAGAGTGCAGATTCTGTTCTAAGAATCTAATAGAATACTCATAACAACGTATTCATTATATACACATTTACAACACAATGTAATCAATGATTGTTTCCTGCATTTACTGGCTGGTTATTAAAAACCATCACATTTTCATATTAATTCACAACACAATAAAGAGTCTTAAGAAGATATTTCTATGCATAAATCACTGGCAGTCTGAAAGAGTTTTGCGGTGACCAGAAGATGGCACTGCACTGTAAATTAGTTAAAATTATTACAAGGGGGAATGGAGCTTGGGGGGGGGGGGGGGGAAACAACCTTTCTGAGGTGTTTGTATATATACATATATCAAAAGGAATGAAAAAAGGAGACATTTTCTAAATGCATTTTGAAAAATAAAGAAACCAAGATGAAAAATGATTTTTTTTTTTCATTTCCCTGATTCCTTATTTTTGTGTCTCAGGGAGTGGTATCAAATCTCCATATCCTGATGGCATCTTTATCTGCAAGAACCTCTCCTCTTATAGGCAGAGACTTTTCCAGATACTGTCCATGTTTCTCAGCACTTCCAATTGCTCTATACAATTGCTAAAGCAAACAAGCAAATAAAAACAGAGAGGATTTTTCTGTACAAATGGTAACTGTGACTGACTCACAGGCATTTGGGGAGGATCATCAAGAACATTGCTACGAGCTGGAATACCCTGCTTAAATACACCTTCTGTCACTGCGTAGATGTACCCACGGTGTTTTTCCTTTCAGAATCACTGGAAGCTTTCAGTCCTGCATATTTCCTGAACTATGGGGTAGGGAGATTCTGTTATCTAGCACCTGAAGCTTACCTTGCCTATGTTAGTAAATTTTTCCTGGAATATTATTTGCCAAGGATGGTGTGAGGAACATGTTAACAAATGTAGGTTTTAGGCTACTGGTCATGAAAGAGTTGAAATGCCCCTGTAATCCTCTAGAGTTGGACATGTTGAAACAGAAGCTTATTGCTGCTGTTTTTGAAGCATTAAAATAGAAATTTGTATGCCATGTTTCACGCTGCTTTCTATTGTTCATGGACTGCCTTGGGAAACATGGGTCCTGGAACATGGCAGTCACTGGAGCAACGGGTGCACAGAAGAGACCATGAATTAGCTAGTTACAAGCAACAATTCAACTGGTTAATCAGTATCCCTGCCTTCATAACTTCAAAGCTGAATGATCATACCAGAACCAATTATAAGGATACTGTTAATTAATTATTGTTCACTATCCGCATATTGCTGAATGCCCCAGTCCTAGCTAATGATTCTCAAATATTCTGCCTTTTAACCTTTTTTTTTCTTAAGCAAGGCCACAGTTTCCAAGATCAAAAGTCCCAACTCAATATGCCATGTATCCTTTTACTATTGCAATTCCATTGTGTAACTCTTAAAATGAAAAACAGCAGATTGGGCTGAAGCTTTCTAGTGGTCACTAACAGAAGCTAAAGAAATCAGTGGTGATGAAGGGAAAGAGACAGAGGTTCGGCATGCAATCATCAGTTCTGTTTTTCAGAACTGGCCAGCTGTTTCAGGTGGCCACTTCCAGATTTAACTATTTATCCTGGCAAAGCCGAAGAAGACACCTTTCTTTCATGTTGCATAAAATTTCCTTGGAATAGAAATCAATGTTCTAAGCCATCATGTGCTTTGTTGATTTTGGTTTACTGTGCTGATCATGAAACTATTCAAAATAACTGTTAATCACTTATGAAATGTATTGTACAATGTATGAACTCAAACCAAGATTACACAAACTCAGAATAATGCATAGACTCAGCCATTATGGTTTATTCAGCCAATGGTGGGTTGGTTCAGAGAATGAGTGTATTCATCCATTATATCCATGCTATGCTTTGTCATTTCCATGCTGAAGAAGTATAAGGAAGGAAGGAAGGAAGGAAGGAAGGAAGGAAGGAAGGAAGGAAGGAAGGAAGGAAGGAAGGAAGGAAGGAAGGAAGGAAGGAAGGAAGGAAGGAAGGATCAGTTTCTCTTTAGCAATCCCAGAACCAGTGATGAAAACTTCATGATGATCCTTGGGGATAGTTATGATTTTGATTCCTTGTAATATATCATACATACAGAGACATCTATATTTATAATCTCTCCCCCCCCCCCCCCCCACACACACATCAATCTACTGCAAGGTATTCTGCAGTGGAAGGATGCATAATTACATAGGATAGACAAAAATGGAAACATTTAATGAAAAAAGAAAAAAGGGATGGGAAAAGAAAATAATAATCTTGAAAAGCACAAACAGATGAAGATAATTTTCCTGTTTATACAACTATACAAGTGTCAACAATAATGCAACTCAGAACAGTGTCCTACAGTAAAACAAAGTGTAAATATTAGCAGATCTAGAAAAACTGGGATCCAGTTCTTATAGACTTGGCATCTCATTTCCTTTTGATTTTTGTTCCATGGCGAAAAAAATGAGAATAATGGCAAACCCTGGGTCAGGGGATCAAAACATACAGCCTAGGGACTGCATGTAGCCCACTAGCATCCATTCTGCATCTCCTAGCAGCCCTCCAGAATAGGTGGGCTGCCTGGCCTTGCCTTTCCATGTCCTGCATATATTTCTGAATGTGGCCTTTGTCATATTCTGCAAAATGTGATCCTGCTCTCAAACTGAGGGATGTTGTGCCCTAGTCGAAACGCTTTACAGCAAGAAAGCACTAATGTCATGCTCTTTGTTAAATGCCTACAGTCAAAACCATTATTCTCACAGAGTTCCCTTTAGGAAATTTTATTGAGAAAAATAGAAATGGGATCACAAGAATTCCAGCAACTGAATTGTCATTTAGAACTATTATATCCCCCATTGATCTTAGGGTGGAAACTTTTTTATTTTATTTTTTTTCCTAACAGCCTTCCAATGATCCAGGGAGGAAGCAGGTCTTTTTGGCGAAAAAAAGTTTACAGGTGGTCTTTGGGGGCCGGACTAGAAGATCTACAAGGTCCCTTCCAACCCTATGATTCTGTGATTCTGAATCGTTATCAGTCTGGGAGTCAACCATTTACAGCTATAGATATGAAGTCAGCAACTAATATTCAGAGGTCAATTACAATATTTCCCTTAGTAGAAATAGCAAAACCCATCTTTATCCACTTCAAATTTGTCTAATTTAATTTCAAACACATCCCAATTGGCTATCATTTCATCCTAATCTAGCAAATCCCATAGTTTAACTACACCATGCGGGAAGAAGTACTTTCTTTTACCTACTGACACTTCCGTTATTCAGCTTAATGGCTGATTCTAGGTTCTTCTAGTATTCTAAAAGAGAGAGGGGGGAAAGTTATCTGGTTCCTCCATACACCACTGTCATGTTCTCCATAATAGTACCAATAATAATGAACAACATTATTTGCCATGATTTGTAATGAACAATAATGATTAGTGGCTATGATTAATAGATAGGATTATGATAAATTGTGTTTAAAGCTATTGAAAAGATACATTCCAGTAGTTATGCCTCTTCCCTTCTCTTATAAAACCTACATCTTCCATTGGGGCCATAAATGCATTCTGACAGGGGCTGGCAGATGGACTTGGCCAGCTAGTATGTGTTCCTCACCATGTTCTACTTTATGTCTTTGAATAAGCGACTGCAGCTGAAATAAACACAGACAATAACTTAAGCAGGCTAGAGAGATATTTGCTTGCTTCCACCTATCAAAGAACTGCTCAGTACAGATGGTGCTGGAGACTTGAACTGCAGTACAGTTCAGCTGTTTTGACAGAGAATGTTAATATCTTCTGCCAATCTAGGGACATTTTTGAAGCCTCTCTTATTATACCCTTCTAATTAAATTAAAATTGAGCATGGTTTGCAACACATGCCTACCAACAAAAACGTCTAGAAGCTATGTGATATTTGAGAGCATCAACAGAGCTAATGAGACTATCGACTTCACATTCAGATTATTACACCAACTAATTTTGCTGTTTTTTAAAATGTTTAGAAAGGTTTATTATGCATGCTATCTAAAGGGCAAATGATATTTAAACAAATAATTGTATCTCAGATGCATGCAGGAATTCACATGAAATAATAATCTGCAGTCTCGATATTGGCATTAGCTTACCTAATGAGATTTCCTGAATTAATATAATTGGCTATAAAATTAGACCGCATCTCAATGAACACTTTAAGTTCACCAGCACAAAACTTCCCACTGGATTATTATTTGCAGGCTTGTCAATCAGGTGCTCACCATTCCTTTAAAGTTTAAGCCTTATTAACCTACACACTGGATTTGACTGATGATAGGCCATAACAAACAAAGAGAACCCAATCTCAGGTTCCAAATCCTGTCATCCCAGTTCAGAGGGTCTCCACAAACCCTCTTGAAAGAGATGAAAGGATCACTCAAATGTCTGATTATTCAGACATACAAGCTATGAGGGGGCGCTTTTTTATATAATGTTTGCTGAGTTCCCTGAGGAATGGAATATCTTTTTCTTTTTTCTTTTTGGTTAATTGCTCTGTATCAATCTCAACACAAAGCTAGCATTGGCTCTGAAGACCTGGTCTTCATGGGCAGTGTCAAATACATGCTGGGAACACCATATGCAAGATCTGGATTTAACACACGGTTGGCAAAAGCAGCAGAATTCAAGCTGAACCATGCCAAGGTTGCCCAGATACAGGCAGAAAATGGAATCTTTTTAGATGCTTAGCAGCTATTTGGAGAACTTAAGAAATTTGTAAAGTGATAAAGTCCAAAAGGATTTTTATCTTGGTATTTCAATGATACAATTATTTTAGGCAAAGTTACAGAATAGTTATTCAATATATGTAGCCTTAGGCCCATGTTGATGGTCACTGGATTCAGAGTCAACACTTTGTTGGCACCCAGGGTCTGATTCTAGTTCTGTCTTGGCTCTTCATAGAAGTCCCAGATTAAACCCTTTCTTTAATTTATACTTCCCATAATTTCATGGAACTGTGGATGGTTAGCAAAGTGCCTCTGTATAAACAGACAGAATCCCATGAAATAAGGCTGGATTACCAATGTGCTTCAGTGGGCATTAATGTGCCCATGGACACCTCCTTTGGAAGAACCATCAGCTCTGCCCCACTTCAAACAAAATTAAAAGGAAAGCATTCATCTCCAGAATCATTTTTGTTCCCAAGAAGACCTAAATGAAAAGCCTTCGTATTCAAAATAGACTCCTTAAAAATACAAATGGTGGGTTGGTGAAGCCTGGTGTAAGTGTGCCCTCCTGCTTAGAAAAAAAGGCAGAGGTAAGCAGCTCACCAATCTGCCTGTTACCATTTTGGCAGCCCTGTGACTGGACCAAGCTCCCTTGGTTGTCTCATATTAAATAATTGATAGAACTTCAGTCTTCTTCGCATCCAAGATAAATTTTGAAAGCAAGTCCTCTTTCATCAAACTGAAGGAATTAGATGCTCAAAATGACATTTTGATAGGTTGGCTGAAGGGACAGATTCTTCTTCCTGCCTCCACCACCTAGTATCAATCACTGCTGTTCACCATTCCTGATGTTGTCTGAACGTGCTACAATTAGCCAGAGACTGGCTAGAGTCACTACGTATCTCACTGGTGATGCCTGCTGATCCAGTGTGCCCAATACTGATGAAAGCCCCTTTGTTATGAAGGGACCACAGAAAATTCCTTAACTGAGCTCATTGCCTGAAAAAGAAATGCAGTTGAGAAGGTTGCTCTCCACCATGCTCCTCAATGCAGATGGTGCTGTTTGAAAAAGTCCATCATTTGGTCTGCTTTTATCCATTTCATGGTGCCTGCTTCCTGCTGGGGATAACATTCCGTAGATTGTCGATGAACGTGGCTGGTTTGAAGCAGAACACTTCTGAATTTTTTAATTGGAGTTCTTACTGAGTTCTGAGAAGCCACTTTCAACACCTTTGTGTTGCAGCCAAAACTGAAATATTTTTCATAGCCTTTGATTAGATGGATGGATGGATGGATGGATGGATGATGGATGATGATAGATAGATAGATATACTTTGAGTGATTGTGATACTGACATCAGTATATGTGTGTTGTCAAATTCAGAAGCTAGAACTCACCACAGCAAAAGTGTGGAATCATTCTAACCTTAGACATAGGCTTTATGTTATAGTTTGTTGTTTATGCCCATACAGAGGTGTCCGCAGGACAAACAAAGGGGTCAGTCAGACTGATGACAGCATAATCATGGGATCTTGATGCAGGCCCCACCCATTTTCTACATGTATCACAATGATGCACCCACTCCTGAAAGAGGTGGAGCTTATGGTACAATGCCCCAAAGCTGCTTTTGTCATTCAGATGAAAGCAGTGAGATGCTGCACTCACAAATCAGCATGGTTCTTCTGTTGTCAGGCTAATACAAATCCTGGGAGGGACTCTGTGCAGAGCTCAGGGGCAGTCTGAAATCAGTGCAGATTTGACATAAAGGCTGCAGACATATGAGACACTAAGCTCTCAACTGGTCAATTTTAGCTAATTGGGTTGTATGAACCAAGCCCATGGGGTCAGTGTATAGTTTATTGTGTCGTGTGAAGCCAGAAAATTAGGTGAACTCTGAAAGAATTAGAGGTAAATTACACAAACACAGCCAAATATTACATGGGTATCTATGCATATGTGTGCATGCTACAGTGAATTGCTGGTTTTAAAAGAAGCCATTCCACATGAATTTGTCTGCTGACAAGTACAAAATATAACATCCTGTTACATGTTATGTCATTGTCTAGACAAGGCAGAGAATGAAGGGAACATCCCTGTGTATCTGTCATGAAACCCTTGTGTCTTGCAGAGGACTGGGGGCTGTATTCTAGAGTCTGAGCATTGTACTGGCTCTGGACTTAGTGAGCCTAATAGTCTTTCCACGGGAAGTATGATTGTCCTCAAAGTTCTATCATGCTCCCTTTCCCTATAGCAGTGTTGTCCAAACTTGGCCACTTTAAGATGAGTGGACTTCAACTCCCAGAATTCCCCAGTCAGCCATTCCTCCCAGAAATTCTGGGAGTTGAAGTCCACTCATCTTAAAGTGGCCAAGTTTGGACAACACTGCCCTATAGCTAAGTATCACAGGGAAAAAATAGCAATGGTGGACAAGCTGCCTCTCACACTGTTTTTTACTTCTTTTTTTCCTCTCTCTTAACCAGGAGGTTTCTGGGGAACACAAGGCTTCCTAAGAACACATCTGTGGTTTTCACTGGATCTTCAGATTGCTTCTCAATGCTTCTGCAAAAGTTGGCATTTTTAGAATATCTGGATTTGGTCTTTAGCTACAATGCATTGACCACAAAAAGTCCTAAAAAGAAACTTATGAAATGGGATGCAGAGCCAATGCTGTTGAAAGGGAAAGGCACAAACAGCTATTAAGTAGTGCCAAATGGTGTCTGAAATAAAAATCTTGAATTTCTAGAAATATTTTTGTATGCCTCCAAAGGAAAAATGGCAATTAAGGGAATGTAATAACTTTTAAGGTAATTAGAATCCCTATTATACCCTAAAGTTGGCCATTTTCTTGTTAAAGTCTTCTGATTTAAAAGAGGAAAAGGAAAACCTCAAAATGACTCTTAACTCAAGTGGAGATTTTCTGTAGAGGTAATATGAACTCTCTTATCTTTGAAACTTAGATCAAAAAGTTCTTTAAGGGAAACTACTGTTCAAGACATCGGCCTATAGCCTACAAACACATCTGGGAAATTGTTCTTGTAGGATGTTGAGGTATTTCCAAATACTTCTTTGCGCCTTTCAAGGGAATATTTGCAAATATAGCCTTTTTATAACTATTATTTCATCTTCCTTTAAGAATGAACACTTGGAAAGTAACAATCAGTATAGAAATGTCCTATATCCAAGGGAGATTTAAGACAAGTCTACAACTCCCCAGAACAAGGGATACCACTAGCTGCAACTATTATACAGAATTTATTATACTAAAATGAATAGCCTATTTATAATTGTTGTTGATAGATCTGGGTAAACTGAGGGAGGAATTGTAATTAGATCTGAAGAGTTTTTAAGGAAAACTGTTTTGTCATTTCTTAATTTTCCCACCATAGCTATTTTACTTATAGTAAGATCAAGAATAGCACCCATAACATTGGAGATGAGATGGTAGGTAATGTCTGATCAGCACAATTTTTCCAGAATTCCTTCCTAATGCAGCAAGAGTTCTTCTAGATAGTTGCTTTACTATCAGTAGAGTACCCCATAAATACAATTTTTCTGGTTGTTCTGATGCCAATATTGTCTAGATTCTAAAATACAACTCAGAATGTATGTCTTCTTCCTCTGTGTTTTTCTAGGCTACTGAAATTTTTCTCCCACAGCTAGAAGCCCACCCTGTTCTTGGCATTGTCTATATTTCTGAGCATTTCATAATGCTTCTTCCTTCATGAAGTATGTTACCTTTGTGATATTCATGTCAAGGGAGGTTATTCATGACGATACTCATTCAATCTACTGTTGCATTTAGGAAAATAGATGAATTGCAGATAGAAAGAGGGAGCAAATGGTGACCAATTCTTGTTTTTGGTTTTTTGTGAAAGGGGAGAATAGGTTTTTTTTAATCCATCCCAGGGAAAGACTTTTGGTCAGCTTGTTGTCCTCCAAGCTGCTCATATCCCGTCTGGTCAAAAACTCTCCTAACATTCTGCCCCCATTGAAGTGAATGGGACATATCAGAATTCCAGTGAAGGTAAGATGTTCTGATATATATCCACTTGTGTTCTAAAATCCATTGGAGAGATGTGAGTGGTGATACAAGCTGCTTGTTTGGGAAAGTTGTAGCAGAGCAATAGAGCAAGAATAATGCTAAAGAACTGCTAGAAAGCACAAGCAGCTGGAGAACAGAAGCAGAAAGATATTGCTGCTCTCATATTTTGCTTTGCCCTCTATTGAAAGAGATGATTGGCTAAGACAGGTTCTTACATTTTTATTAGCTTCTCACTGCTTTGTCACCAGAAGAAAAAGTTGAAGTTATTACAGAATATCACTTTTTACATTTGAGGAAAGTATTTAAGATCCAGCAGGTATCAACTGCTTATTTACAAAAGATGGGTATCCCTGTAAGGGTTGGATGATATATCTGAACACAACATCCTCAGTCCATTATTTATTGCTTTGTTCATTTTATTCTACTCTCTCTGAACAAAAAAATTAGTCCTATTTTTCAAAGTACCAAGTCTTCAATGAATAATACAGCACCATTGTTTTAGATAAGTATTATCTGAAAAAAAATCTTAGAAAATTCAAGCAAGTATCTTGAAGAAAGTAATAGTGATTACAAAAGTGATTCTCTAATCTGAATGAACTACAAAAGTAGATTTATTTCAGTGTTGGTGACCACTTAACTTTTCACATTAAATGAGAATCAAGAAACTCATTTACACATATTATTCCTTTCAGACTTTTGTATCTTCTTTTTCTCATTCACTACAAGAGGTGAGCCTTTATTATATTGACATCTGAATCAGACTATGGTCCATGACACCAAACTACTCTTGATGAAATGAGAAAAGGGTCAAAACCTTCTAACTTTGCTATAGCTGACTTCACTTTAAACTCAGCATGGGTTTTCCCACATTGCTAACAGAGCAGAAAGGCTCGGCACTCATAGTTTCTTATTTGCTCCTAAAGTAATGGGACACAGCCAGTCCATTTTGATGACCTGGAAGCAAAAACAACCTCTTTCACCCAGGCAAGTCTTTCCTTGTAGCATTACCAGAAAGCAGATCAAACTGATTCTGGAACTTGGGGATTAAATGAACAATTGTCTTTCTCTGCTCCCCTCCCCCACAAAACAGTATTTCTTACTTAGTGAAAATGTATGTTGGCATCTATTTCCACCATCTTCCCATTTCACTTTTCCCCTCTTTCCATCTGCATATGCATTTTTTAAAAAAGTGCTCCTTTAATCAGATCCTGCCTTCTCTTTGTATTGGAATTCATCATCATATGGCACTAATTCAGGCCTGTAACATGAATAAGGTTTAGTATTTATCATACCTGCTCTGAAGGAAGTGCCTTTAAAAGGGAAAGCATCAAGGAATTCCCTGCCCTTCACTTTTGCCTCAACCTTTCACCTTTTAATCAGTAGCTGTAACCTGAGAAGATCACACAATGGAAAGTTAATTATGAGGTCATGAAGATGAAAGCATTGGACTTGCATTTCTAAAGGTACTTTAAAATTATCTATGATTTACCTGCATCAAATGATAGGAAGTTCCTAAAGATTATT
Source organism: Liasis olivaceus (assembly GCA_030867105.1). Taxonomy (NCBI): domain Eukaryota; kingdom Metazoa; phylum Chordata; class Lepidosauria; order Squamata; family Pythonidae; genus Liasis; species Liasis olivaceus. Next base: position 195,356,060 of record CM061349.1, read on the forward strand.
TTGGCTGGAGCAGACTTTTCAAATAATTTAAATAACATTTCCAAATGGGAAGGCAATGTTTTTAAAGAGCTCATTGGTTAATTTATATGTAGATAGGAATTACATTTTTTTTAAAATTTACTCTCCTTTCTGTATATACATGTATATATACTAAGATATGATAAAAGATATGACCTCAGGCTTGTTTCTTGGGCAGACATGTTTTGCAGCTATGGAAAATGCTCACCAAATTTAACCAGAACAAGAAGGCAGATAAAAGATTTCCAACATTGGGGGGGGGGGGGGGGGAATAGGAATTATAAAAACAGAAGTGTGACTGTTTTAGAAATGAAGCTATAAAGTACTGCCTTCAGTTCTGGCCAATGACCCATCGTTCCTTCTGGAGTTTTTTTTTTTAAAATAAAGATGTTACAATTATTCTCTTTAAATAAAGATAGGAAATTTTCTAAGAAGGAGATGTTCTGCTAGACTGCTTTTGGGGAGACAGTTTACATGGGAGGGAGAAAAGGAAGGGAGGGAAGGAGGAAGGGTAGAAAGAAAAGATACAACTTCAACAATTCTTGTTCTACCACTGTTGAAACAGTGTGCTATTTATACCATGGCAAGATAGCCTACATCTCATTCCTCAAATACGAATGTACAACTGAAAAAATAAATCCATGTATTAAATTGTGTATTTTAGTATATTACTAGATGAGCATAATTCACTTTTCTATTATGGAACTGCCTTTGAAGAGAACTTGAAAGTTTCCATTGATCTAAAATGTGGTGGTTCATCTGCTAACTAAGAGTAGCTGATTCAGCAGTTGTTACACCAATCTGCAGTGGCTATTACTGGTTTGTTCCTAAGTCCAATTAAAAGAGTTGGTTATCACCTTTAAAGCCCTATATCTTGTACAGCCTGAGTATCGTAATGACTGTCTTTCCTGCCCAGATTTGACCCATCTTGAGTTATCTTTGAGGAAAGGCATACTGGATGTACCTACTCTGGAACAGCTGAGGGTACAGGGTCATCTGTTTTTGAAACTTTGTGTCTCATGAAATAAGGAATGCCTCCAATCTCCTGGCCTCCAAGAAGGCCTATAAAATTTATTATTCCACAGGGCATATGGGCATATGGGCACTGATCGTACAAGGGCTGCCTTGTATTATTATTTATATTTGTTTGTGCCTTTTTATTGTAAATTGTCTTGAGTCCTTTGTGGAAGTGAGTGGTCTGTAAATAATAGAAATAGTGAATGAATGAATGAATGAATGAATGAATGAATGAATGAATGAATGAATGGAACATGTGTTAGTTACATTCAGACTCATAATACATTCTATATGGGTTTACCCTTGGAAATGACTTGAAAACCTTAGCTGGTAACAGGACATAGCCATTCAAATTTTTGTTTGGGATAGACAGTAGGATGATGTATTACCAATTCTGTACCAGCTGTACTCTTTTTATAGTTTATTTTGTTTTAAAGTGTCCATTGATTTCCATCTGGGTTACTTGAAGGATTGCAAAGATCAAAGTGTGCCTTCTCTGTCATAGTGCCTGCCTCAAGGAGCAACCGTCTTCCTGAGATTCAGATGGCCCTGATCCTGATCTGGAAGGCCTTGAAAACCTGGGGCTGAGATGTTAGTAGAATCCAGTGTGTGTGTATTTGGTATGTAGTCAGGATGATTTTTATGGTGGCCCTTTGAACAGATTTTGTTGGTTTATCATCTTTATATCACCCCCCCCCCCAACATTCCACTGGTTAGATGGGCAACTATACAAATGCTCCCTTTGCATCCACAACAGTTTTGTACAATCCTTCATCAAAGGTAAATTCCCCTTCACAGCTTTGCATAGGCCTGAAATTATATATTGTAAGCCAGCTTGGGAGGACTTCAGTTCTGAAAGGCAAGAAATGCATTAAATATATAAGACAGCATTTCAAAGCAAGCAATAATTCATTTGTATTAGTAGGCTTTAGAACAAAGTAATCCTCCTTTTCTTCAGTTTCAGTTTTTTCAGCTTTAGCTGCTAGCACTGCATATAACTACAACTATGCTCCTCATGCAGAATGGTGGCATGAGGAATGTACTCTCTATGTGTGATCAGCAGTGACAATTCTAAACCTAACTAGATACTGGCTACTCCAGTCCGTGTTTGACAGATGGTCAGCAAAAGCTCTTTTTTTACTTCCATAATTATTCCCTAGACATAAAGATTAGACCACTAATCTTCTTTGAGGCCTCACCCTTTTCAGAGTGAAGAGATCAATAAGATTCACAATGCAGGCCACTTTCAGCCTTCTTTTCCAAAAAAAGAAAAAGAAAAAAGAAAAAGAAACCCTTAAAACAATTTCTGTGACTGTGTATACACTAAATGAATCCACAAAGTCTTCCTATTAGCTTATTTATTACCTTCTGCCCAGTTTGGGAGACATCAGTAGACTAAACAGCAGCTTTCCCCAACCTCAATGCCCTACAGTTGTATTGACTTCAGTGCCCAGAATTCTTAGCAATGGTCATGCTGGTTGGGGAATTTTGGGAGTTGAAGACACATCTGAAGGACATCCAGTTTGGGGAAAGGTGCTATGTAGCATTGTTCTCCATGCAGTGATAGCTCTAGGTCCCTCAGGAAACAGTAACCATATAGGAAATGCAATGTTGTAGGTGCCAGCTATGCATGTTGCTGCATGCTCTGTCCCTACCACCATTACCCTCAGCAGGAAGATCTGAAGGGAACATCTATTCTCCTTCAGCTGAATGGTGAATAGATTCAGAACTGGACTTAGTGGTCATAAATCCTGGTCAAGCAAAAATCCCAGCTATGCTGAAGTTTTTACTTCCCTTCAAGAGAATGGGATTAGAAGTGCACTTCATGTTTTCTTCCACATAGTATATTCCCATGATGATGCTCTCCCTCTGGTAGGACTTGCATGCTGGTCATGAGGCCAGGTAAATGGGGAGGGCTGAGGAAAGACCTGGTGACCTACGTTGTAAAAACCCTGCCAAGAAAATTTTATGGAAAGGCTCTCAAAATATTCCCATACCTTTTAACAAACACAAAGAGTTACAGTCACTTGTATATGATATGGGTATATCTCTATCTTTTCAGAGATATCCTAAGCTTGTTTGGAATTCAGTATATAAGGGTACTTTCTCACAGGCAAAAGATGCTTTCTCACTTCTGTGCTGGTAAGGGTGGGGGTTTTCTTTTGCTCCTCAGGTAGTTCTTTGATTGACATACAGGTGAAACTCGAAAAATTAGAATATCGTGCAAATGTTCATTTATGTCAGTATGGCAACTCAAAAGGTGAAACCAATATATGAGATAGATGCATTACATGCAAAGCGAGATATGTCAAGCCTTACTTTGGTATAATTGTGATGATTATGGCATACAGCTTATGAAAACCCCAAATTCACAATCTCAGAAAATTAGAATAGTGTGAAAAGGTTCAATATTCTAGGCTCAAAGTGTCCCAATCTAATCAGCTAATGAATCCATAACACCTGCAAAGGGTTCCTGAGCCTTTCAATGGTCTCTCAGGCTGCTTCAGTAGGGATCACAAGCATGGGAAAGACTGCTGACCTGACAGTTGTGCAGAAAACCATCACTGACACCCTCTATAAGGAGGGAAAGCCCCAAAAGGTAATTGCAAAAGAAGTTGGATGTTCCCAAAGTGCTGTATCAAAGCACATCAATAGAAGGTTATGTGGAAGGGAAAAGTGTGGTAGAAAAAGGTGCACAAGCAGCAGGGATGACCGCAGCCTGGAGAGAATTGTCAGGAAAAGGCCATTCCAAAGTGTTGGGGACTTTCACAAGGAGTGGACTGAGGCTGGAGTTAGTGCATCAAGAGCCACCACACACAGACGGATCCTGGACATGGGCTTCAAATGTCGTATTCCTCTTGTCAAGCCGCTCCTGAACAACAAACAACGTCAGAAGCGTCTTACCTGGGCTAGAGAAAAAAAGAACTGGTCTGTTGCCCAGTGGTCCAAAGTCCTCTTTTCTGATGAGAGCAACTTTTGCATCTCATTTGGGAACCAAGGACCCAGAGTCTGGAGGAAGAATGGAGAGGCACACAATGCACGATGCTTGAAGTCCAGTGTGAAGTTTCCACAGTCTGTGTTGATTTGGGGAGCCATGTCATCTGCTGATGTTGGTCCACTGTGCTTCATTAAGTCCAGGGTCAACGCAGCCGTCTACCAGGAGATTTTGGAGCACTTCATGCTTCCTTCCGCAGACGAGCTTTATGGGGATGCTGACTTCATTTTCCAGCAGGACTTGGCACCTGCCCACACTGCCAAAAGTACCAAAACCTGGTTCAGTGACCATGGGATTACTGTGCTTGATTGGCCAGCAAACTCGCCTGACCTGAACCCCATAGAGAATCTATGGGGCATTGCCAAGAGAAAGATGAGGGACATGAGACCGAACAATGCAGTGGAGTTGAAGGCCGCCATTGAAGCATCCTGGTCTTCCATAACACCTCAGCAGTGCCACAGGCTGATAGCATCCATGCCACGCCGCATTGCGGCAGTCATTGCTGCAAAAGTTGAATAAATAAATAAATAAATAAATAAATAAAAGGGGCCCAAACCAAGTACTGAGTACATATGCATGCTTATACTTTGCAGAGGTCCGATATTGTTCTATTTCCAATCCTTGTGTTATTGATGTCATGTAATATTCTAATTTTCTGAGATTGTGAACTTGGGGTTTTCATAAGCTGTACGCCATAATCATCACAATTATACCAAAGTAAGGCTTGACATATCTTGCTTTGCATGTAATGCGTCTATCTCATATATTGGTTTCACCTTTTGAGTTGCCATACTGACATAAATGAACATTTGCATGATATTCTAATTTTTCGAGTTTCACCTGTATGTTTGCTGCTTGATTGTGTGCCTGCTGGTATTCAAGGAACTACCAGAGGAGCAAAACAAAACCCCCACCCCCACCAGCACTGGCAAGGCATGCCACAGTATATAAATAGAGAGCAAACCCCATCCCATTTTAGCACTGAAGATGTTACCTAGCTGGGTAATGAAACATTTGCAAGAAAAGAACCAAGCTCAGAGAACCCAAGGACTCCACAGCTTTAGAACTGGCCATCAAATGAACTCTTAAACAAAAATAGATATCAATTCAAATTGTTTTCTTTCCCCAAACTACCTTCGTATTCATCACAGATAACGTAACCAAACTTTTTATTCAGTCATCACAGATAACATAACCAGACTCTTAGCTGTCCATTCTGAAAAGGCCCAATATTGGTCTGTGGTTTAATATCTGGTTTATTCTAAGTAAGTTAGTAGTAAATTGTTACATAAAATCCACTCACAGCTTCAACACTGAGGTGGAGGGATAGTTGTGTTTACATTTTGGAGAAAATATTGTCCATTCAAATTTCTTGGTTTTTTATAGATTCTGAGGTTCTAAAAACGTTCTTCTATTTTTTACCTGGATTGTTATTTCCAACTGATGGTGATAAATGTACATATAGGCTTTGTTCATATATATTTGTGGCTGTGTGGTATGTCTTCATGACTTAAGTGATTTCAGCGTTGTTCTTGGGACGGAGGGAGACTTTTCAAAAAATGTGTCATTCCCTAGGCTGAGCTCCTCACTTAGCCCATCCTGGGATGAGCATTCTCTACTGACAGTCGTCCCCCTGTTGCCTGGGAGACCAGGCCCTCTGGCGCCATGCATCGTGAGCTCAACAATTCCCAACCAAGTACTGTGGCATAAGGAAGCTGTTCCGATCTCAGGCTTGGATGGGATAAATCTTGGAGCCCCTCTTGGGGAGGCTTTTTCTGTGAGGCACGGAAATGCTGCCTGTGTTGCCTTCAGAAATCCCTCAACAGTATATACAGTTTAAAGAAACAATTTGCAAGGAACTTGCAGTGCCAAGGGATGTGGGAAAACCTGTTTCACCAACTGAAAGAGAATATTGAGCACAGTTCATTACGTGAAACTTGCAAGCATTCACACAGACCAAAAAAAAAAAAGGAATTCAGTACATACATGGAAGATAAGATGATTATAAATGATACAAAAGCTCAGTTGCAATTCCTGCACTTACTTGGAACTAAGCCTTACCCCCTTGAACTTCTGAATAAATATGTATAAGTTTGCGCTCAAAAACCATTTCATCTTGAACATTTTCTTTGATATATTGGCTGCAAGATGTCATTTGAGAGTAAACAGTGTCATATTTAATGTGTCCTCCTTTGTTTAAGAAGAACTATCACTCTAATTTCCAAAAGAAAATAAACTGCAGGCCTGCTTGCCTCTGGGTTCTTCCTCAGGGTTGCATGAATGTACATTCCTCTAGATCTTTAGCTGGCAGAAAACTGCCAGTATAACATGTACTGCCCACGGAGCTGAGCTCTAAGCTGCCTTGGTAATGAAGCTGGTGAGTGGTCCTGTCTGTACAGATTTCCTCTAAGGCAATTTAAGGGCAGTGGTTAGAAGATTCCCCTGACCTTGTTTCCTCTTCCACCCAGCATCAGCTGCTGGCTGGAAAAACCACCACCGATCACTCTCCCGAAGGATGGTGGGTGGCCTTTCCCATTTCAAATATCAATGTTGATTTGCCAATAACTGATTTTTTTCTTCGATACTGATGATGAAATAAATGTCATCCACTACATCTGAAGGCAAAGGACTATTTGGGCGCAGAGCAGTTTCCGTGGCATGTTTCTTTTTCGGTAAACACCCCGCTGCCACCTCCAACCTCTGCCACTTGAGGTGACTGCCCCATTTTGCCTAATGGACAGCTCACATGGCATCTGCCAGTAGTTATTTAAACAACAGCAGTGGTTAACTGGGCTTTTGTTACACACCTCTGTATACAAGTTCAGGCTACTTTCTGCTATCCTCCAAACCCAGTTTGTTGTTGTTTTTTTTCAAATTGCCAAAGCTGCTAATGAACCCAAGTCATTTTAATGGTATGGAAGCTGCTTTAAAATATGTATGTAACCATGTAAGAATCATCTTTCTGAATGAAACAAAGGGGCAGCCTTGCCCTCTATTCTGCCTCTAGCCAAGTACTTTGAGAAATTTATAAACAAGTCATGACGGAAATAGCCACATTGCAATTGGAAAGACACTACCAAAGTGTCATTTTTTTAGATATAATGGCAAGTGAATGTCTTTTGTGGGTATAAAGATGTGCAGAGCAACTATCTACGTTCTGTTCCCACAACATTTCTGCGTGCTTGTTTCCGAGAATGGATGAATTTAATTAAAATGTCAAGGCCTTGTGAAATAATGAGAGTTTGTAAATGTTTGGAAACTGCTCCACTATAATCAGTGCAAAAATGGCATTTATGAAAATGATATATAATTTGGGCCTATCAGCTTAAATCAACTCGGCTGGTTTGAGGGTGTTCCCTCTGAAAAGCTCCAAAAACTTCCCATTGTGCAGCAACTCATATTGTTCTTGTTTGTTCTTGCTCATCCAGGGAGTCAGAGTACTTGCTTGGCATGCAGATGGCCCGAGGTCTAATCCCTGGTATTTCCAGTCAAAGGTTCAGGGAGAGAGAGTAATGTCGGAGAGCCTGAAAATCTGCATATGATTGGGTTATGTAGACCAATAGCTTGGAGAAGTATGGAGTCGTTTCAAAAGTTCACAAGCCAAACACAGTTAATTTTTGTAATAGCTGTTAGGATCCATGGCGATCAGGTCCTCAAGCAGTTAAGGGTTTGAGGCAAAGCCTCAGGGAACTCTTGGGTGATTTCTGTTAGGAGAGGGACAAAGGAAAAGTAATGTTGATTCTTCTAGATCTCTAGGCTTTGCTACTACAGAGCCTAATTTTTGCTAGGCTGATTGCAGATGGAGACATGGAAGACATGGTTATACGGTGGCTTCAGAGGACAGCCCTGGAAGGTTACTGCTACTAGCCTCCATATCATTATGCCACGTACTTTTTAATAGCAATATTAATATCAACATGAAAGAGATTTGAACTGAGGTTTCAACAACATGCTGGCAATACCCAGTTCTATTTCTCATTGTTCTCTGAAACATGAAAGGTTGTACAATAGTCTGGTCAAGCACTAAGTTGGAGATGGAGCTGACAAGATGGAGCTTCTCATATCTGGGGACTGGATGAGTAGCCTCTTCTAGAAACAACAGCATCCTTTTGAAAGAGTAAGAGCCAACTTTGTTACTCACTACAACTGGATAGGGAAATTGTGCTTTATCTTCCAAGAACCTTATGATGGAGTTACTGTGATGCACAGTATACAGTACACAGTTCCCCTTGAAAATAACCCAACAACTCTAACTGGGGCATCTGCCAGAATGTTAACAAACAGAATCATATTACAATGAATCTAAGACAGCTGCATGCTAGCTTGATTTGCTTTCAGGTCTAATTCAAGTTGCTTTAAAATGTTATATATATTCTCCCTTGTGATGGTCTTCAATCTCCAGAGGATCATCTTCTGAAAGACCTTTTCACTTCTATGTTAGGGTATCTCTTTATGCAGTATTTCTTCCCTACGTGACGTCCAGTGGTACAATTGACTGTCCCGTGCAATCATTTTGGCATCAGATTAAAACTTTTTGTTTGATTTGTTTCTGTACACTGGCTGTCTCTTCTGTGTTGTTTTTTTAAATTGCCTTTAAATGCTCCTTCTATATTAAATGATATTTTTACTTTATTTTATACTGTTCCCTTTGGGAATGAGTTTTATTTATTATTCACCATATTGATTTCTCTTGAGACAAGATGGCTAGGTAGATAAATAAAATATATAAAATAAATTGAAGCAATTCTGGCAGCAGCTTCCCTGGATTTTGGATGGAGGTTTTTCCCATTATCTGTTATCTGATCTTTTGAAGAAGTGATAGCCTAGATTGAACTCCTGGCTTTTTGCATACCAAACATATGCACTCCCCATCAATGAGCCACTCTGCCTCCTTATCCCATTTTAGTTTGTTTTCTTGGGTCTGGTGATACATTAATGAAGGTGTGAGATGTGTGAAAATGCCTCCATACAGAGAAATGGCAGATTGTTCATTATCAGTAAAGTGTAAAATCTTATCATGCTAACTGCCTGTGTAAATCAATCCTAAATCACTGGGGGGTGGGGGCATGGAGGGGGGACGGGATCACTCCTAAGCACGTGTAGTAGTGCAAGCCTGTGGATGGCATCTAATTACAAGAAAGCTCTCTGAAAGGCCAAAGCTACTACATATTGGCCCAGAAGGGCTGAATGAATCTGAAATACATTCTAAAGCAAATAACAGAATTTCAGTATTGCTGAATATCAGAATAAAGCAATTCCAAAAAGTGATTTGAATTAACTACGTCAGAATTATGCCAATTATCCAGCTGAGTTCTATATGCAGAAAATTGAATATTTTAAACCTAAAATACTGAATCTTCTATAGCAAGAGCCAAATAACTTGTCAGAATCCAGAACTGTCATAAGATGGGCATTTATTTAATCAGTTATCTTTCATTTAATACTTTTGGGATAGTCTGTGCTATTCCTCTATCAGGCTCTGATATCCAGAGATGTTACCATCGCCTTGGCATAAAGGAAAGGGGACAGTAGCTTCTCTCCCCCATCAGATGGTTTTTGCAGAGCACAGCCCACTGTGTCAGAAAACAAGCCATTTACCTGAAAGCATCTCCTATTTTGGCTGGCCTGTTCAAGGCAACTTTCCTTCAGAAAGTAAAGGAAATGCTCATCATCACAAGATTAGCATCTGAAGAGCAGACTGAGAAACAGTGCACCTAAGGGGAAAAGCATTTCGTTTCAAGCTGAGGGCAAAACAGTCCTGTTCAGGGCATTCTCCCAAATACACTGCATTTCTATAGAATAAAATATGGAATGCTTAAAGAGTTCCATAGGAAGAAACATTAAAACATTTTAAATGTTTCACCACAGGAAACCCCTGCTTTGCTCCCTTTTTTGTTCTAGGGGCCACAGAAGTAGATCCATGCTGAGTACTGTACTGTCTACCTGCCAATGTTGCCTTTGGGAATGATTTTTAAAAGATGTTTGAAGACATTTTTTTAATTCCAGTATGTTGCAAACTGAAAGCATACTTTTTGGAGCATGGCAACCATACTGATCCCAGCAAGAAATAACAGGAACGACGAATGGGATTCACTTCAGTACAGTCCATGATGAGCAAAGGCAACAAATAAATAAATACACTTCTGTCTAGAGACTTCGGAGGGGCTTCTTCCTAGTGCAGATGAGTGTACACTTTCACATGTTGAATTTGATCTGTCCACAACCATGCTCAACAAATATTCCAGTCGCGATTTGGAAATGCACTAATTGCTTCCAAAGAACAGCTATGAGGAACAGCAGCCACACATGTTTTTGCATTTCAAAATGTAAACCTGCTGAAGGTCAAAATATAAAAGCAGGCACATATTGGAACTCAACAGAGCTTCGTCTCAGTGTGAACATGTGGTTTATAACTGCCACTGCCTCTCGCTTCCCACCACACCCATTTGTCCCAGACAACAGCAGCATGGAAAAGAATAGGGTTTGTGGTTTTATTGGCTAACCTTGTTTTTTGAAACCCAACACAAACCAAAACCAAAACCATGATTTATGAAACAACAAGGCAATTGGAGGAGTTGGAACACAAATTCAAGATGGATTTGTTTTGTCCTAAATTTGTTCTGTATTTTGCTTTGAGGCTGGGACAAAACACTTGGAGTTTTTCATTGTTCTCAACTCAGAACATATGAAATGGCTATTTCAAGCATGGAACATTTTGTAGGCCCCTTCTCAGGAGGTAGCATCAACTTGTCTGACCTTGGAAGCTAAGCAGGGTCAGGCCCAGTTAACACTTGGATGGGAAATCATCAGGAAATTTCAGGGCTGATGACCATACTGGGAAGTTTTAAAAACACATCCCAGAATAAGCCAGTGGTAAACCATTTTTTTAATGTTGCCAAGAAAACTGTGGATAAGTCCATGAAGCCAAGCTCAAATTGAAGGAAACTTCACTTTCTACAGAGCAGGGATAAATGTAAGTAACCTGGTCACAGCCCTCCTCCTTGTGATGATATATCTTGTATTTCTCTTTAAATTCCAATACTTTCTGTATTGGTGTATGCACATATATATTAGCTTATGGCATATCTGCAGCTCTTGACTCCTGTTTCAATTTTTGATGCAGAAGTAGGGATCTTATTTCCCATCATAAATCCTTTAGAATTGCAGCTCCAAAGTTTTGCTTTTTTTCCCTTTTTTTTACAGCAAAGGATTATACTGTGCTCCTATCTCATCCTCCAGGCATCTACAAACCATAGAAAAATGTAATCCTAAAATAAATGCAGAGCTGTGAACTTTAGGCAGATGCTGATAACTCCCATCCTTGTGGGATCATTTGCTGTCAATGACATTGATCTCATAGGGATTTTGGCATCAATGTCAATTAGTGAGAGGCTCTGACTAGTCCTAGAGTACATCTAGTTCACAACATATACCAAAACACCTGTGCACAATCCTGCAATCACTCCAATAGGGTATAAATACAATGGTAAGATATGTCCTCAAGCACCTGGTTGCTGGAATAATTTATTTTATGAAAACATGCTACTCTTGGGGACAGTAAAGATCAGTGTTTCTCAACCTCAGCAACTTTAAGATATGTGGATTGGGGGATTCTAGGCTGGGGGATTCTAGGAGTTGAAGTCCACATATCTTAAAGTTGCTGAGGTTGAAAAACACTGGTATAGATCATAAGACTGCCCATTTGAGCTAGATAGCATCCTGTATAATCCCATCTTTTCTACAATTCTTATTAAACACTATCATATCTTTAACAACAGGAAGGGTTTCTTTAGTGACTGTGCCATAGGAAGAGGAGAACCATCTACACCCATCTGAATATCATTATATTCCAGTGTGGGAGATAGATTTCAGGCATGTGGAATATATTTTTTCCCCTTGGCAATTCACCAACTGAAGTCAATGCACCATGGTGGCCCAGAAGGCGGGTTATATTATACTGGAATAACCTATACTCAGAAAAACTGCTCTTCGTCTGAGTTTTTACAAACCAGAGATTCTGTCACAGAGGCCTAAAATGAGCCATTTCGCTACACAGAGATTTGGGTCAATAAAGCAACTAATTAATCTGAGCAAGTGAGACAAATTTCAACTCTCACGTGAGGCTATACAACAAATAATGAGCAGCTACAGCAGAGATTTTTCAGTGTTAAATCAAGAGCCCTGGTTACCCAAGGACCTGCCACTAGCAGACCTTGAACCTCATTCTCATGCCTTGGTCTTGATCACATTATTTCTTGACCAAAAGAAAGTGGGAAGCACAGAGGATGCTTCCTTACATGGTTTCTGGTCCAGTAAAAGGATTTCTATTAATATGTTGTGAGGAGGGTATCTGAAAGTTTATTCAGTGCCAAATGTACATGAATGAGCAATCACTGAGTTTATCAACCATGCAACCAGACCTCCTGCAAATTCTGCACTGCAATGAAGGGGGGGGGGGGGACCACTCTCTAAGTTTAGCACAGAACTTCAGTGTTCAGTAATTTAAGATGACTTAAATGCTGTTCCTTGAAGGTATTTCAGCAGATACCTTTCATTAAAAAAAGAAAAAGAAAAAAGGCACTCCATGTTTGCCAGCAACCGTTTAAGTTAAATGAACGTTAGAAATGTTAGATGTGACTTTATTATACTGTTAATACTTGCTGGAAGGCTTCCTGAATTGTTCAAGTGTAGAATTGGGACTGATGATAAACTAATTTGCCATGGGTCTTAAGTTCATGTTATCTTTTCTTATCAGCCTAAGGGTAGGTCAGGAGAGGGAGGGGAAAGAGAATTAAAAACATTTGAGAAACAAAATCACATTCTATTACAGAGTTTCACTTTAGTAATCTCCTTTCACCAAAGCAGATCATTTAGTGATTCATTTAATGTTCCAAAGCAATTTATTTTTTACCAGTTTTGTAACAATAAGATAATGTATCACACCAGAATTGCATGCCCTTTTTGGTACTAGCATCCTTGTCTTTGCACAGATTTGACCTTTAGAGGAAATTGGCAAACAGTTCAGCTAGTTTGCATGCTGAAGATGATTTTTTAAAAAATTACTGGAATCTCAAGCAAATTATTTTTAGGATGCCTCCAGGAGCGAGCTGTACTCAGAAACAAACTTTAAGAGATTCCATAAGGATACAGTTACAAATACTGGTTACCACAATGCCTTGAAATTCTCTTGAAGGAATCCTAGAATCATGTCTATAATCTTCCATTTGTAGCATACTATTCTGGGACATCTTATCAATATCAACCAGGATTTGAGCGTCACTTTCCCATTACATACTCATTTTCATACATGCAAAAAAATTTTATGTAGTAGAAAGTCTTTTTCTGTGCTTTTGCATTCTGGTATAGAATATAGATAGTCCTCACTTAATGATGGTAATTGGGATTGGGAACTCCGTCGCTAAGCAATGTGGTCGTAAAGTGTGACATCATATGACCATGCCAACTTACGAAGGCAGTTGAGGCAGTCCCAGTTGCCGTCATTAGGCAAATCCCATGTGGTTGCAGCTTCCCATGATCATGTGATTGCCATTTGTGACCTCCTACCGGCTTCCCCATTGATTTTGCTTGTCTGAAGTTGGCAGTGTAGGTTGCAAGTGGCAGTCACGTGACTATGGGAAGCTGCAACGTCATAATTTTGAATTGGTTGCCAAGTGCCCAAATTGCTATCACATGACCTCAGGGACACTGTGATGGCCACAACTATGAGGAACAGTCGTAAACCTCCTTGTTCAGTGCTGTTGTAACTTCAAACAGTGGTCACTGAACGAGGACTACCTGTAATAGCAAACGTTACATTTAATAGGATACCAACCAAGAAACTGCTGTCACGTGAGTCAGTGTGCCCCTTCTTCTGGTGCCTCTGCCTGCAGAAGTATGTGTATATGTGTGTATGTGTGTGTATACACACACACACACACATGCAGCAAGTATATCTGAATGCATGAGAATATACATCAATCTCAAATACATGACTCTAAGTAGCTAACAGTGTTAAAACAAAATATAAAAGCATAACAAACAGAAAAAAACAAAAACCAACAAACATAGAAACAGCAACCAGGGTGAAAACAGATCCATCAATCACAAGTTCACACAACCACTTTGTGTGATGGAACAAGCTTCTTCTGGAATGCCTTCATCCAAAGCCTCCCATCTCTACCCCACTCTGCAGATCTTAATGCTGTGCATATGGATAGCAGAGAGAGGGATTCTCAGTGAGGGCCTGTTCCCTGCTCACATATTTAACAAAATGAGAAGCACAACAGTTGAATAGCAATTTTGGCTAAGGGCCAAACTGTACAAGGCATAGGAAATCAAAGATATCCCATCTTTCTTTCTCTATAACAGTTAGTAAGAGCAATTGAAGAAATACAATGTGGGTTTAGATTGGTATCATAGGGTTGGGGGAAGAATTTAATCATTCTGAATTAAATATACACATACTTTTCCATGGGAATACATCCTTCTCCATCCCTACCCCTATTCCCATCCCCATATCTTTTACTCTTTGGCACAGATAGCTCTGGGGTGGTGATCATGTGGAACATTTTCAATATTTTATTAGAATCTTCCTCCAGATCTTATTACTCCACCCTGGAATGTTGGGGATAACCCACTCACCCCAGATATTGGGAGCAGGGTTAGTGTGCAAGGCCCTGTTTTCCTTCCAGTTATATATTTTAATAATACCTAAATAGGACTATAATCTTGATTTTAAAAGAAAGGTCTCAAAGATGCTGCTAGCACTTGAAAAAAAAATCATAGAATTCACACAATTCAGATTGCCCAGTGCATCAAGTTTGTTCTGAAATGTTAATATTGGAAGCCCAGCAGTTCCTGGTACAAAGTTACAACAAATTGAATCTCAATAAATAATAAATTGCTAGGTCATAAGCTAAGTAGAAGCAATAGCAAAAGATAAGAAAGACAAAATCTTTTCTGCTATTGCCCCGGCCCTGTGGAATGTCCTGCCCTCTGAGATGAGATTGGCCCTCACTCTTCTGGTCTTCCAGGAGAGCGTCAAGACCTGGCTCTGATGACTAGCATAGGGGTCCAATGGGGATTTGCATTGCTGGGAGTGGCTGGTGGCTTGAGGATGCTGCCTCCATCTTTTAACTTTGTTTCTGTAAGTTTTTTTTTTTTTTTACTGTTTTTATGGTTTTTATTTGTGAGCCGCCTAGAGTCACTTATATAGTGAGATGGGTGGGGTATAAATTTGATTTATAAATAAATAAATACGTCTGTGTGGCTCCTACAATGGTATTTTCTTGGGAAAAGCGGAAAGAGAAAGTGAAGAAAAAAGAAGAAAATATTAATAAATTATACTAACAAGTATCTATGAACATTTGTCACAAAATGAACAATATTGTGGCTTATTTTGCATCAACCAAAATCCTGTTCTCACCTAAAGGAACTGGAACAGCTAATTTATTTACTTGTTTATTCAGAAATGTAGTTGTCACATTACAGCCAGAAATTCTCAGGACAACATTCAGTAAAAACAAGTAACATTCATGAAGAAACAATACCAACATGCAACAATGGATTTTAAAAAGGTGTGTGAATCAGTGGAAGTTAAAAAAGAAATAGCACAGCAGCTGAGGTATGAGGAAATGAAAATTAATCTTAGCACTAGGTGGACCACTCAGGGTAGAGTTATTCCATTAAGTGGGAAGTTAATTCTCAAAAGAGCCACTGACCTGTAGCCACTTGCCATAGCTCCGCATGAAGGATGAGTTTAAGGCTTAAATATTATTGTATGTAAAATATATTCCTTCAGAAGTCATTGTTCTAAGCTTTAGAAGTTAAATGCCATTGTTCTAAGCTTTAGCAAGTCAAGAAGCTACAACGCTGACATTGCATAATCACAACACCCATTGCAGATCTGTACTGCAGCATAGTCTGGATTTTCTGAAGTTTCTGGATCATCCTGCTAATCTAAATTGTAGATTACCTAGATATGGATCATTGATAGCAAGCTGTCTCTCTGTTTAGGATTGCAGCTGTTAGATAAACCTAGGCTAACCAAACACACTAGATTCCACAGAGAACAGAGATAAATATGCATCAATCAACACTGCAGCGTTATGACCTTGTTCATTTAGAGCAGTGTTGTCCAAACTTGGCCACTTTAAGATGAGTGGACTTCAACTCCCAGAATTCCCCAGCTAGCCACGCTGGCTGGGGAATTCTGGGAGTTGAAGTCCACTCATCTTAAAGTGGCCAAGTTTGGACAACACTGATTTAGAGGAAGTGCAATTTTATTCAGGCACACGGAATACCATTCATTTGTACCACCACCCCCACTTGAGAACCTGGCTTCATCTGGGAATGCTAGTCATGGGCTTACAGCTATTTTCTTCTCCATCTCACTGACACTTTTTTTAAAGGAGACTGGAGCCATCCCCTTTCCTAAGAAAGCTATTCTAATTGTAGTAAGCCACAAGTGGGGAGCAAATAGATAAAGATGCCAAGCATCTTATCAACATCCTCGGGCCCTTGGAGTTGGCAAAATCTGACCGGTGATTTTAAATTGCTGAGTCCTGATGGATATGACCTTTTTTTCTCTTTTTTGAAATGACTTTAAAACAATTTCTTAATCAAAATATGTGAGAAAGCGATTCTAAGGAAATGAGAATCAGGCCAGGTCCACAAGGGACACTCATATCTCACTTGAAAGGATATGCACATTCCAGTGCAACAAGGTAAGAACAAACTGTCACCTCACCAAATCTCAAGAACACCCTATATGCCATTCACACTGATTCATGGGATGCCCAGCCATGAATATTAGACCGATTCCAAAATACTGGGTCATTTTCTTCTCAGTAACAACAAGGTCTAAAGTCCGTGGCACCATGGCATGGAAGGGATGCCAAAGAAAGCATTCTCTGATCCCCTGCAATGGTCCTTAGTGACCACAGAGGTGACACCCAGAACACGAAGTCGTAGGAAAAGAGCTCCTTGGGGTTATGAAGCTTAAAAGTGTTGCTAAATTATCAGAGGTAGAGAAGGAACTAAGTGAGGAAATGAAGAAACAGGTTTTCTTGATTTTGAACAAAACTATAATTTTAACAGGAGGAGGAGGGAGGTTACATGAAAAAGTCTGACAGAGAAAGTTATGGATTGATCAGAATTATAATTAAATATTCTTTTAATGAGGGCCCCTTGTTCCCAGCCTTTCTCCCTTCCCCATTGCTTTTAGCAGGTTCTTGAGTAAATCCTTCCTTTCAAAGGCTCAAAGCTGATATGTTCCCTGGAGTACAGCCAGTGAGATGTTAAAGATTGGCATAACTAGCTACTGTCATTTGATGAAGACAATGGGATTTGAGCACAAGGAGGTGAGAGTTCTCCATGCAAAATTTAGCCACTTAATCCAGTCTTGTGGGCTGGCATGGTATCAACAAAAGAAAAGGAACCAAATTACCCAGCTTTGAGTTGTTTTTGGCAGATTTAACTACTGTCAGCAGGCCAGAAGTTAATTCCCTCATATTCCTTGTTTGCTACCAACTCTGGCAGCCTTACTGAGCCAGGTTTCCTGTGTAAATCTGTCAGCTGCAATGAAGCCCAGCATGAGAGTGTGGTCTTTTCCCAAACCGAGTACCCCTAAGACTGAGTCTGGCACTGGAGTTGTCTCCTTTTTTCCTCTTTAACCGAATGGGTGATTTTGATATGTCATGACAGAGATTGATGTCTAGTCCTAGTGTCTTCTCTTTTTCCCCAGTCCGGGGTCACTTCTTGCCAATAACAGAAGGTTGCTCTGAAAGTTGTTAGATGCAGCTGGGTGTGTGTGACCCTCTCCTTTCTGGAGAATGACAGAAACATCCAGCTGTTCAGCATCTTGTTGAGAAAGAACAGTGTTGTAAGGTATGTTAATAAGGCAGCTGATTGAAGCTGCACTGGGAAGATGGAAATGTGGCATCAATTTGCTATGCTGCAAATTAGCCGGACCTTGCACATAACACCTGAGAACGAGACCAACCAGAGAACTTGGATGGCTAATGTGACGTATGGAAAACATGACTACTTAACAGTAGCATTATTTGCATATTAGACTTTCTTACACTTTAAAGGAGAAAAAACAACAGCAGCACCGTGAAAGGCCCTGATTAGCCTGTTCAACATCTGCATTTTGAGGGTGCCTCCATTCCTCAAAAGCAGTTCGAAGATGATCTGTGATTGCCAAGATACTGGGAACAAAGGAAGAGATCTTAATTCCCTGACTTGAATTGCATTAAATCCCAAAGGAACAAAAATTCCCTCTGCTGAGTTCCACGCCAAAGAGAAAGAAAATAAATTGTTTGTACCCCAATCATCCACATCCTTACTTCATATGGTATGCAATGATCTGGTTATATGTAAAAAATACCCTTGCAGTACCTATGAGGGAAAATTGGAAGAGCTTCAAGTCACCTTTCCAGTAGAAACACCTGAAATCCAGAAGTTGGGAGGCATTATAGGTTCCTATAATGAAGAAATGGACCAGCTACAAATATCTCAACAAAATACAGCTGACATCCTAGGATCACAAAGAGCCAAAATTGGTTTTGAACTGGTACAGAGTAAGTTTTCAATGTTTTAGATTAGATCTCCAAAAGAACATGGGAGAGTGCAAATCTCATATCTGTCTGCAAAACCTTAAACTCTGTGATCCCAGTAAAATAACAGCTGCTTTAAGGTGTTGCAGATATGGGCTATGTTCACATTCCTATGTGCTCCAAAGCACCTCCTACAGATCTAATCTGAAGGACCGCACAATCAGACTTTTCATGTGGAATGGATCTAAGCTATTTTAAAGAGTAAACCTACCGGTTTGTCTCCACCCTACCCCCCATTTTCTTTCAAAATAAACTTTACAAATGATCCAGCCTAAACAAAGGAATTCAAACTTCCATTAATTTAAGGCAGGAGGGATTTAAATGAGTGCTTTGTAGAACTACAAAGGAAACAACAGTACACGCATGAAAAATGCAAAAATGGGAGAACTTCTGAATGGTAGAGGACTCTGCTGGATCTCCCCTTCAAACTTGATGTTTTCCTTCTTCTTCATCTCAAACAGGCTTATCTCCCATCTCAGAACCAGACAGAAGAGACATAGCAACAGAAAGAGTTGCAAGAGGCTATCAGCAGCCAATGGGAGGTTAAAACAATGCTGTATTGCCTATTAAACCCTCCCTGTAAGGTTCTTCCCCACATCTTATCGTTAGCATTAGAAGACATGTTTGTTTACAACATTTATTCTCAGAGGTGTCCACAGAGCTAAAGGCTTTTGTAAAAAGCAGCATCATACCATTGTGAATCAAACTCCATCCCTTTTGTACATTTTTTTTTAGATTTTTTTATTCTGCCTTTATTATTTTTTTATAAATAGCTCAAGGCGGCAAACATACCTAATACTCCTTCCTCCTCTATTTCCCCCCCAACAACAACCCTGTGAGGTGCATTGGGCTTAGAGAGAGTAACTGACCCAAAGTCACCCAGCCGGCTTTTGTGCCTAAGGCGGGACTAGAATTCACCGTCTCCTGGTTTCTAGCCTGGTGCCTTAACCGCTACACCAAATAGGCTCATTTACTAGACCTTTACTAGACATCTGTGCAATATCACAAATATCTTCAGAAAGGGTGGAACACTGCTGTCATTTGGGAGTGAGGGGGACAATCTGATAAATTATTGGTTTCTAGATTGAAACAATACCAAAGTAATATTATTGCTACTATTAAGGAACTACTGGCTCCAATGTACTGTATATCAGTACACTGTGTATACTTCTTAATTTGTGGGATGCAAGCAACTGTATTTTGGCTTGCAATGCAGTTTCTGGATTAGATTCTAGCTTGGCTGCACTTGTGGCACAATGTGTCAGAACTGACTGGTACTGTCTTTAATACCAGCAGAGAATGCTGCCTATGGCTGGTAAAGTAGTCTAGCCCTTTTATTAAAAAGCTTTATGTGAAAGCCTTGATTGATCAACATCACTGTTAAGACTGCATTTACCACCTCCTGCACCCAGACTGTTATCTCCTCTCTGATCACGTGAACCAGCCAGGAAGGATACAGATCTAACCTATTGGTGGTTGAGTTCAGCCCAGAGGACCCTGACTACTTCCTCAGATGTCTCAGGCTCAGGGGTCCCAGATGACCTCACAAGATGTAACCTCCAAATAGTCATACCTTGAGGTGACTGGGGCATGAGTGAGGCCCTTGTAGCTGTGCCTGGTCATCTTTGCGCTTTCTTTCTTTTCTACCACTATGGCTCCAGACATCTCCTCAGGCACTTCCTTTCTCAGAGCTCTTAGTAAATGAAGGAGAACCCCTGCATAGGTACGTGGGGAGTGGCTCCTCAGGAACAATCCTGTCAAGCACCTCTATCAGCTCTGTGTCACCTAAGCATTGACAGAGCACTCTTCCACTGCTGAAAAACTCCCAGTAAGCCCTTTGAGGTGGACATCTTAATAGGTCCATCCCCCTTATGGAGAATGGCTGGGAATCTCAAGATGACTAGAACTGATGTTGTCCTCTACCTTCAGATCACATGCTAACTGCTCTGAGCTGAGGCTGTGATGATTTAGGAGAAGCTCATGATTGTCATGGCAGCCATGAACTCATGAACCATCCCCAAACTCCATGAAATCCTCCTCCCCAACAATGATGAGGTTCAGCAGTTTGGAAAGGAAGCCCACAGTGTAGCAGAGGAGACAGTATATTATTGTTACACCCAGCTTGTCTCTGGCACTCAACTTTATATACAGCCAGCTATGGAGAGTACATCTGGTGACCAATGAAGTGCTTGTAGAATACTATTACCAACCTCCACTCTGGCCTTGAGAGTCAAGGCTGGTGTACACATTAAACTAGCCAGGCAGATCTCAGATAGAGGCACCATCTGTGTTGTCTTGTCAGGTCTCAGTGATACATGTCAGGTCTGATTTTTCATCTCCTACTAAGTTGTGAAAAGTGTGATCTTACCACACATGGTTAAGGCACAAGAGCACCTTTTTCAACCAGGCCCTTTAGGTACTTCCATGGCTGTAACAGCTGGAATGGGGAAGAAGGGAACAATAGGCACCAGGCTACACGGATGAGTCTCGGAGTCAGGAATATAGGTTGAGGCAAGAATAAGGCTACCAAATCTGGGTTGCAAAAGTCTGGATGACCACTAGATGGCAGAAAAGAGATATGGGAGATCCTAGTCCTTTGCTAGTGGTCATCTGAATTTTTGCAGCAGAAATCTGCCCTAGGCAAGAGTTCTCATCAATCAAAAAACAGACTGCTACAAAGTTCTGCAGAGCATCAGTGTTGCAACAAACGAACACATAGGATGGAGAAAAATAAACCCTAATAATTGTTCACTAAAAGAGGTTATCTCTGAAAGCCCTGGAAGATCTGTAAAATCAATAATACAATCAGGAGCCAATTAGTTGTTTAGTTAGTATTTTTCAGATCACTAAGGATACCCCTTAAGAGGGACAGTTTCAGACACAAAGATGAAGAAGCCGTGACTCATGAAGACTAGTTCTTCCTACAATCTATGTCCCCATATTTCTTGTAATATATTTAAAAACATGAATATTGATTATTACTACTACTGTTCATCTGTCCAAAAGCAAAAGAATAACCTAACCCAAATGTTGCTGAACTTCAACTTCTAGCCACTGAAGACAAAACCAGTGTTGACGGATGCTGAAAGTCCTAGTTTACCACAGATTTATCATCCTTCCCTCAATCAATCAAGCTAAGAATCTGTAGGATTTAGGGAAATCTATAATTTGTTTCAAACCATTAAATACATAAATTATTCCACTGAATGAGTTGTTCATTAAATGTTTTCTTATCGTTCAACTGAATGCTCATTTCAACCAACTTGTGCTTTCTGCTAACTTGTATTATCCATGCTGTACCCAAATGTAACCAAGATCTGTATGAATTGAAACCAAGCTTTCTTGGGACTAAAACACCTTTTGATCTCAATAAATAACTTGGACTATGTTGGCTGCTTCACACAACAGACGCTAAATAACAGCTTGAAACTAAGAGAAATATGTTATAAAATCAGGACTTCAAATCAATTTCTCAACAGGATTAGGTTTGCACTGGACCCAAGACTTTTAAAATAAGTATAGACAATTGGAACATATTAATCATATTCATCCTTGTCCTCATGGAAAAGGACTTTAAATAAAAAGAAAAGAAGTGCATAAAAGTAATTCCATTTGTTTAACATTTAGTGCTTCTTAAATTTATAAGACCCATGTGGCAGACTTTTAAGAACTCTACCCTTGAAACATGCATCAGCTGTCTTTAAAGATCATTTTACTGATTGCTTGATTGAACTACTAATGGCAGACTGACATTGTCTATCCACATCCTGGCACATACTGTAATCTCTCCTACTGCTGTTTGTGATGCCAAATGTCACTATGGTAAGGAGAGGCTATAGAAAGATAGCTATTTTGGAATATAATTCTTATTGTTAATTCAAGCCGGACCAACTGATGCATTCTCTTCATTGCCAGCACAATGTCTGCCAAGTGCTGGCGGTATCTTACTAAATCAAAATTGGTTTGCTAGAGTTAGGGGGCAGCTAAGAGAGGATATATCATCTATTTAAATGCAAAAGCTTTAATGTTAAATGATGCTTGTATATTTAATCAGGTATTAACTTCCTACCCTTCTCATGAAAATGCAAGTTTCGGGGTTTCTTACAACAGTAAGAAAAATTACACTCTCCTATATCTACATAAAGAATTGAGTTTAAAAAACTGAATTGGCCATACACACAATCATACATTCTTTATTTTATAAAAAAACAAAACTGGGGTGGGGGGAGGCGGAACACTCTACTTTATAGGGCAAAATATTCCATAATTTTGGTGTAGCCATTGAGAGCACTCTGCCAATTGTATTTTTATGATACATGGAGCACAAAGACTATTCTAATTGTTACTCACACCAGGCTAAGGTATGCTAAAAGGGATATAAGAAACCATCTGTAACCATAAATAATTGCTGTGGAGCGGGGAACTGATAACCCACTCGGGCATGTAAAGTGAATACTTTTGACTTCTTTCCCTTGAGCAGAAGACTCTTATGCCTTACCATAAACTATTTCTGAATCTGAGTTTTAAAAATGGGTTGTTTTGTGGAACACAGAGTGGCTGTTGTTCAAAAAACATATGTCACAATTCCCTTTGGGCACCAGAGCTAATTGTGTAGTTTTTACAGAAGAGCAAGGAAATGTTCATTGGGTAGAACTGATAGTATAATGGACATAGTTTTTTTTTTAAAAAAAATAATGCTCCCTGGCATGTATAAATCTATGAGATGCAGCTCAGTAATAATTATGAATTGTAACTCCAAAGTGTTAGGAAAGCCATCCAAAATATTAACCAGATGGTTTCCCTGATTCAAGCTGGAGGTGCTTGGAATAGAATGAATAAAAAAGTACTACTACTTTCGCAGCATGAATTCTTTTTATTTATAGGAGAGTGGAAATTTGCATGATGACTATAGTATAATTACTATATAATTATATAAGTCTGAGGATGATGATGATGATGATGTGCCATCAAGTTGTCTTTGACTCCTAGTGACCACATAGATAGACTTTCTCCATGATGATTTATCCCTAACCTGTTCTTTCCT